>OX246737.1:134768795-136055152 GCA_945910005.1 Isoperla grammatica
AGAGACAGGGAGGCGGAAGACGACACCGTCAACCTTGACATTGGAGGAGTGGGGGTGAACTTTGTTATTGACAGCGGCGCCTCTAAAAACATAATTGATAAAACTACCTGGGAGCAAATGAAGGCTCGGGGCGTCAAAGGCACCTCCATCATTGACAAGAAACCTTTGTTTCCTTTTGGGGCCACTAAACCTCTTATACCCCTAGGACGTTTTGACACCACCGTCACATTGGACAATAAAACTACCATCAAAGCGAAGTTTTATGTCATGAGCTGCAGGGGCTGTCCTCTGCTGTCCAAACGCACCGCTAGGGAGTTGGGAGTTCTCATGCTAGGCTATCCTTTGCGTCAACTATCAGATGTCTCCCATGCTGGCAAACAAACCATGCCTAATGCAGAAATGAAGATTTATTCCAGAAATTCATATGCAAGTGATAGTTATGAAGAAACTAATACTAGACGTAAGAACGAGTTGAAGGCAAAGTTTCCCACTGTTTTTGAAGGAGTAGGCAGATTAAAAGATTTCCAATTGCCACTTAAGATAAAACCCGAAGTAACCCCTACTGTCCAACGCACCAGGAGATACCCTCTGCATCTCCTGGATAGTATAAAGCTTAGCCTGGAAGAAAAAATAGCCAATGATATCATTGAAAGGGTTAATCAGCCCTCAGCTTGGGTTTCTCCCCTTATTGTCGGTGAAAAGAAAAAGGGCGCTTTAAGGCTAATCGTAGATGCTAGGGAGGCAAATAAGGCAATTGAAAGGGAAGTGCACCCTATTCCCCTTATCGAAGACATTTTGTCCAAACTACATGGAGCCACAGTGTTCTCAGTGCTTGATATGAACGACGCTTTCCATCAGCTGGAGTTAACGGAACAATCACGGGAAATCACTACCTTTTCCACCCCTTTTGGCCTAATGCGTTACAAAACTTTGATCTTCGGGCTTAACTGTGCCTCGGAAATTTTCCAAAAGGTAATAGAACATGTCATAGCAACATGCGAGGGAGTGGAAAATTACATAGACGACTTCCTAGTCTGGGGACGGACCCAGCAAGAGCATGATGCAAGATTACATGCCCTGTTACACACATTGAAAGACCGGGCCCTTACCCTGAACCTAGATAAATGTGTTTTGAGCCAGCCAGCGGTTGAGTTCAGGGGACACCTTTTCTCAGCAAAAGGAGTCCAGCCACTCACTAGTAGAATAGAGGCGGTACAAAGTTTCCGTGCGCCCACCAACACACAGGAACTGGCCAGCCTGCTTGGACTTGTGGCGTATAGTGCGAGATTTATTCCAAACTATTCTGCGCTCACGTTTCCCCTGCGGAAGCTACTTAAAACCAACACAGAGTTTCTTTGGGGCTCAGAACAGGACGAGGCCATGTCACAGATAATAAAAGTGTTAACAACTCAACCTGTACTTGCCTTTTACAGAAAAGGAGCGCCTACCACTGTCATAGTTGATGGAGGCCCTCAGGCTACAGGGGCCCTTTTACTCCAGGAGCATGATGGGGTGCAAAGGGTGATTGAGTATGCCAGCAAAGCACTTACTGAAGTCGAGGCAAGATATAGCCAGATTGAAAAAGAAGCCTTGGCTCTTGTCCATGGCTGCGAGCGGTTTAAGTACTATCTTATTGGGGGCCCACCTTTCACACTCATTACGGACCACAAGCCTTTGGAGTTTCTGTTCTCCAAGAGAGTGAAGCATTGTGCTAGGGTAGAAAGATGGGTTTTACGCTTGCAAGAGTACAACTTTAAGTTGGTATACAAGCCAGGCAGCCAAAACATAGCGGATCCCCTCTCCAGGCTTGTTCAATTCAAACGATCCCAACCACGGGACCAGAACGATGACGACTACATTCGGTGGGTGGTGGAGAACTCGACACCTTGTGCAGTCGGGCTAGAAGAACTGCAAGAGGAGTGCCGTTTGGATCCAACAACGAAGAAACTCAAGGCGGCTATTCGGGGCGGGAAGTGGCCTGCCGAGCTACGTACGTACCAGCTGATAGGCCACGAGCTCTCCATTTACGATGAGCTTGTGCTACGAGATACACGCATCCTCGTGCCAGCATCCATGCGTGACCGGATTTTAGAACTAGCGCATGAGGGACACATGGGAGTAGTTAAGACCAAACAGCGACTACGCACGAAGGTGTGGTGGCCTACCTTAGCCACCGATGTAGAAAAGTTTTGCCGAAAATGCCATGGTTGCCAAATAGTGAGTGCTTTCGAGCCACCAGAACCTCTTAGGTGCACGGAGCTGCCCGATAAGCCATGGGTCTACCTTGCAGTAGACTATTTGGGGCCTCTGCCTAATGGCCAGTATATCCTAGTAGTGGTCGATTACTACAGTCGCTATATAGAGGCATGCCTAACTAAATCTACTACTACCGAGACGACTATAGCTCTCTTGAGGGAGATCTTTGCACGCTTCGGAATACCGTCAGCTCTACGCGCAGACAGAGGGCCTCAGTTTTCGAGCGTAGATTTCAAGGATTTCTGTCGCATGAATGGGGTTCAGTTGCATGCAACCACGCCCCTTCATCCCCAAGCTAACGGCGAAGTTGAACGCCAGAACCGCTCCATAGTACGATGCTTGAAGATTGCCCACAACACTAGTCAAGACCTGAAGGGCGCATTATTGCAATACCTCTTTGCATATCGCACGACTCCGCATACCACCACAGGAGTTTCCCCGGCTAAGCTGTTGTTTGGGCGAGAGCTCAGGGAAAAAGTGCCCAGCATCGCTACCCATGGGCCTTTGGATACAGAGGTGCAGGACCGGGATGCCATGGCTAAGGCTCGTATGAAAGAATATGCTGATACGTCTAGGAGGGCGGTTGAGCGCGATCTTGTTGTGGGGGATGAGGTATTGGTGAAGCAACAGACTCCTCACAAGTTGGCAACTCCTTTCTGTCCCACACCCTATCGGGTGGTGGCCAAACATGGGAATGCAGTGACTGTCCGATCACCGGAAGGAGTTGACTACACCCGGAACTCGTCAGTGGTGCGTCGCTACAACAGCAGCATGAATACGGGAGAGCTGGATGCGTCAACGGAGGCAAGCCCTATACAGGCTTCGAAGAGTCCGGCCGTGGGTCTAGAAGAAGGCCTCCGACGGTCACAGCGAGTGCGCGCCAAGCCACTTCGCTACCAAGAGTGATGCAGCCTTCACCGGTTGTTTTAGTTTGTAGGATTTAGTTTTAGCTAGCTTTCTATTCATCATCTGCCTACGAGTAATCCAAGTTTTAGTTAAGTTTAGTATTTCTATTTTAGGGGATGTAGTGTAGGGTTTTGTATGTGTGCGCGCCGCCACCTCCTGTGAGGGTTCACCACCGCATGGTGCTTCCCCTAGCGGACAGCCGGGGAACGAGCGTGGGAGGCTCGTGGCAGTCGACTGATGGACCGGGCCGGTGCAACACGTGACGCGTACAGGTGCGTGTGGCGGGACTTTACAGCCCCCTCCTCATTAGGATAGGTGTTTGTTTTTGTTTGTTTTTTTATTATCTTTTTTTTTCAGAATGAGGCATTAGATTGGAAAATCGTATTTAGTTGCGTCTTGCTCAAAAGCCACCACAACACATCAGTACAAATTTATCTGCCTCGACTTCTGCCCGCTCTTATTTGAAGCCCTAGATTGACTTGACTTTGGAATCAGCTGACCGACCTCAACAACACCTGTTGCTTGTTGTTGTGCCGCCCCCCCCCCCCCTCACACCCCTCACACCCCTTGGCGCCGCCGGGCAGTTCTTTGGCTCCCCCATTGATCCACCTCTGCACACGCCTATGGACCTGACAGTATCTCCGCTTGATTGTGTCCTCCAATCGGCATCCACTGATCATGACGTCACTGTCTAACATGGCGGCAATGAGGGATTCGTTTGGTGGTCTTTGTTTACAAACAAGTGCAATGTCATCCAATCAGCGCAAAGCTATGAGCGATGCGCGCGCTACGTCACTACTTCTTGGCTCAAGTTTTCCCGCCAGGAAGCTTATTATATCTAAGCTCTGCGATCGCGAGTTTTTAGGCACAAAATAGAGCAAAAGGTACCAACTGTTTATCCCGATAATTGAATCACTAATATTGTGGTCGTTCATATACGTCGATACCTTTTGATCCAGTTAATTTGCATTATAAATGTGTTATTGCCCATGAAAATAAGCCTAATTATCTGTATCGTTATTTATGATCATAAACAGTTGTGATATAACCACATTGTTCGCAATGTTTCACGCTGGGGCCTACTGTGTTGCTGTTTACTTTATGCAGCAATGTTTGGGTTTGTTACGTTGTCAGTTTGCTTGATAACGCCCCTTGAAGGCTCGATCCTCTCCTATATACCGGTCATAGGGAAGATAATCGAAGGGGTGTTTCATACGCCTAGCATCCAAACTACTGTAAGTCGTGTTCTAGAATTTTTTTTCTTAGATGACTTTCTTCAACATCAATTATTGACTTTATCTCATTTAAGTTTCATTGCAGTATAATTATATTTAAATCCCGATATCGATGGATGAGATAGTTCATCAAATATATTAGTAAGTGATGTAGGTACGAAAACGTTTTTGAATCGCATTTAATTGCACAAATACACGACATAATCTTTATGGTCCATCGAAGCCAATGTTCACTTGTTCCTATATAAAAGAGCCAAACAATCTTCGTTGAACTATAGTAAAGTAAAGTTTTATTCGCCTATAAATAAGTACATGGTATAACTATAACCATCGTCAAGTTTTAAATATAACATGCACTTGATAGGTATAGATAATTGAATAGATGTAAATGGTTACATAATTGTTATACAGTATACAATAGAAAATGTTCCTTACAACTAGGACAGAAATATACCTAGTGAGAAAGAGTGAAGGCTAGATCGTCTTATCCCAGGCATGTTACCTTGTTTATTTACAGCCTGAAATAATCCAAGGCCACGGATACCCAGTGGAAGTCCATGAGGTAGTTACTAGTGATGGATACATTCTACAGTTGCACCGGATCCCTGGTAGAAGACGGGAGTCCGGCAGTCAAGGCCCTGTTGCATTGCTGCAACACGGCGTGGCCTGCGACTCAGCGATCTTTGCACTTGCAGGACCCAAGAGCGGCTTAGGTGGGTGTAAAGACGGAGACTTCATTTTGAGGGCAAGATCTAATCTTCAAAGTATACTAATTTTACCAAAGAGCAGCACTTACACGCGCGTTAACTCCTCAGAAAACAAATCAGCCGTAAACTTCAATAGAGAACCACAGACCTTTCCTGCGTTGCAAAATCTATACAACGATGACTGACCATACGCCGGGAGCCGATCGAGATGACCGACACTGCACTGAATGTAGAAACGTGGCAAACCTGTAGCGCGCAGGTGGATAATATGAGGGGTGTCTACCCGCCGGACCCCACTTATTCTGCCTCAGTGGAGAGCGGCATATCCCGCCTTGCACCTAAATTGGCGGCTACGATTTTACACAGGATCCCTGGTAGATGGAAATCCCCATTAAAATTAAACGCGAGAAACAACGTCTCACTTCCACGTCTCGTAACTCACTCAATTGTAGCCCGATTTCCAAATGAGTTACATCGACGTAATCTGTGAATCATTTGTATTCTTTTGAGTGGTTGTTCTGGTCGATTCTGATGTATGTGAGGTTCGTATTATGATGAAAACAAAACTTTGTAATGGCCAACCCGCTAACGGCATGCGCGATACCGAGACCACGCACAACGCTTCAAACGACTGAATTAATTGTAATGAGACGATTGAATGTTTTACCTATTTATGTATCAAACTGTCATCTTTCATTTTATGGAAACAGATTTTAGCTGTAGCTACAAAAAAAATTACTTACGAAGTGTTTTTTGAAACCGGGTTGACGCAATGAGCCGGGCGTAGCGAGAAAGCACGCATGATTTTACTGGGCGGGCGACTACAAGGATTTGTTTCCATTATCATAAAAACGTCGCATATATCAAAACCGACACGAACAATCATTCAAAGAAATCACAATGATTCACAGATTACGTTCATGTCACTCATTTGGAAATCGGGCTCCAATTGAGTGAGTTACGACCTACGAGACGTGGAAATGAGACGTTGTTTCTTTCGTTTAATTTTAATGGGGATTTCAGCCACACGATCGAACCCGTATCGGTCTACGTCACAGACAAAGCAAAACCTGCGCTGTCGGCCAAACAAAGCTTCGTTGAGCGGTGTGACATTTTCAGTCGACTTACGTAAACGCATTAAAGCCTAATGACTTGACATGTATATTTGGGTTTAGTGGGTCTCTAAACCCTTTTTTTAACTGCCATTCTCAGCACAGTGACAGTGACTAGTGATAGCTAAACTACATACTTGCATTCACCTTGTGTGCATTGCATGCAATCACTTCATTAGTTCTGTCAAGCACACAAAGCTAGGCCTACATGAAACAATCTTGTGGGCAAGGTGCTATCGTATTGAATGATTGAATGAATGTTGCAGCCTACTTGCTCGCTGACCGGGGCTACGACGTGTGGCTGGGGAACAACCGTGGCAACCTCTACTCCCGGAAACACGTGACTTTGTCTCCAGACGCAGATGATGGCAAGTTCTGGCAGTTCAGCTGGCATGAAATGGGATTATATGATCTGCCAGCTGAGATAGACTACATCCTTAATACGACACATCAAAGAGATTTGTTCTATATTGGGCACTCTCAGGTATCCTAGAGTTAGCACATCATATACATACACACGTGGACTTCCAATGGTCTTGACGTGCTCTCTGGTTCCAGGGAACAACGCAGTTCTTCGTGATGGGCTCTGAGAGACCTGAATACAACGCCAAGATAGCAAGAATGTTCGCCCTGGCCCCTGTTGCCTTCATGTCACACGCCCGAACTCCAGTATTTACGGATCCCTTGTACCTAACTACGGTATCTATTAGAATTTATCAAATACTTTGAAATACCGAACAGAACTTCTACGTATTATTAGGCAACGTTTTGTACAAATATAGAATGCGGATTAAGACTTGCAAAGATTGCTGCTTCATTGTTCTTACCGACACACCTGAGCCGATAAAGAAGTTCTCACCCTGCTTGTTAGAGCAGCTTTAGTAACAGATGTCCTCGGTGGAAATAGGCCTATGTCAGTATCAAGTCATTAGCGTAACCGTAACTAACATACTGAGTTGAGAAATGCAGTTGGAAATTAACAACTTTTGGACACAACATCGGTTTAATTACATGAGTTCATTCCTGGAAATGCAGAAGACAAATTGTAACATTAAAACATAAAAGTATCTGCAATAAAGTAAATAATATTCTCAACTCTTGCGGCGGGTTTGTGTTCACAATACTGACATTATTTCGGTTTTAGATACTCAAGAGTTTTGCCGGTCATTACGAGCTATTCAGCCCTCGCAACGTTATAGTCAACAACTTAAAGAAGACCTGCTTCATCAAGCTTCACGTAGCGAGCAAATTATGCAGCGACATTCTCTTCCTGGGCGCGGGGTTTCACAGAGATCAGATGGACTTGGTAAGACAATCTCTTCCTGGGCGCGGGGTTTCACAGAGATCAGATGGACTTGGTAAGACAATCTCTTCCTGGGCGCGGGGTTTCACAGAGATCAGATGGACTTGGTAAGACAATCTCTTCCTGGGCGCGGGGTTTCACAGAGATCAGATGGACTTGGTAAGACAATCTCTTCCTGGGCGCGGGGTTTCACAGAGATCAGATGGACTTGGTAAGACAATCTCTTCCTGGGCGCGGGGTTTCACAGAGATCAGATGGACTTGGTAAGACAATCTCTTCCTGGGCGCGGGGTTTCACAGAGATCAGATGGACTTGGTAAGACAATCTCTTCCTGGGCGCGGGGTTTCACAGAGATCAGATGGACTTGGTAAGACAATCTCTTCCTGGGCGCGGGGTTTCACAGAGATCAGATGGACTTGGTAAGACAATCTCTTCCTGGGCGCGGGGTTTCACAGAGATCAGATGGACTTGGTAAGACAATCTCTTCCTGGGCGCGGGGTTTCACAGAGATCAGACGGACTTGGTAAGACAATCTCTTCCTGGGCGCGGGGTTTCACAGAGATCAGATGGACTTGGTAAGACACTCTCGCATTTCATGCAATACGTGCAACGTGGCTATCGTGACATCTTGCCTCAATGTGCTACGTCACGAGTGTTAATTGCTTCAAGTAGGACGTGTAACCGTTTTACAGTATTTCATCACTTGAAAACTGTGAAAACCTGAGAGAAATGAGTTGGGTGCAACTAACAAGTCAGATTGTCTATGGTCCCAATCAGGGGTTCATTTGAGCCGGAACGCACCGGAACGCAGTTCCGATTCCTTTTCCGAAACCAGAACGCGCGTTCGGTATTATTTCGTAACGTAGGTTACTCCTTAAAAACTCGTGAATTAAGTCGTATCTCTGAAAATTTCACAAATATATTTTTTTATTTGTTGGTATGAATGCAAGTTATTCAAGTTTATGAATTACCCCTCAGTAGCCAGACCCAAATACAAAGGCAATAACCTTCTGAATGACCACTGACACTAAACAGATAACTAATTAATAATTACATATTATCGGTGTACACAATGTATAAATGTGGGCGGGGTTGGTGACAAATTATATTTGACAAACGAAATATGCGTTCCGGTTCCTTTTCAATTAAAAATTAAGCCCTGGTCCCAATTATTCACCAACTTCTTGGTTAGGTATAACCATAGTTTCATCACACATTTCATTCGAAATTATTGGCAGTCGTCATGTGTGTTCGCAGTGAATCTCCGGTTACCGACTTCCTGTCGTATTCAATTCATACAATCTTATAACTTGCAAATCTATGTTGTTTACAGGCGATGATTCCCGAAATTTTTTCTCATTTGCCGTCCAGCTATTCCGTTCTTCAGATGAACCATTATGAACAGCTGTACGAGAGTGGATCCTTCAGACAGTTTGACTACGGTTCTGACGGTAACCTGGCGAAATACGGCTCCGTGATTCCACCGGAATACAAACTAGAGAGAATATCAGCGCCTGTTGCTCTTTATTATTCACAAAATGATTTATTCGCTGCTGTCGAGGTGAGTCTATGGTTATTAGAAGACCAATACGACTAGACAGCTTTCTAGACACGCACAGAACCAATATATGTATTGTTGTATATCTCAGAGGAGAAGCCCAACACGGTATTATCAACTTAAAGGTAAATTGTTATCAATTATCAATCATCCATGGATTAGTCAGGTCCTAAATTCGTGCAGCTGCGATTTAGGTGACGCTAGATTTAATTCTATACAAAACAATAACTTGGCCCGTGTGTGCCGGGCCCAGTGGTGACACTGCCTATCGTAAGAGGCGAACAGATAAGAACTATAATAAATGAAATTCATATACATCCATCCAAGTTGTCCCTCCCTCCAAATGCCTCCCCTGTTTGTACCCGGTAGAGATATAAGTAACCAAGTTGTCCCTCCCTCCAAATGCCTCCCCTGTTTGTCCCCGGTAGAGAGATCTTGTAAACCGCGTCTGACGATTCAGTTTATTTTATGAGCACGTTGCTGAACAGTAAATACTCCATAACAAATTAAAATCACACTCTATTGGAAGATTGTCAATTGTCTTGCGAAATGAAAAACGTTTCTCTGTGATAGGAAAGATTACTGACTAGAGAAGATGTTTCATTCATATGGGAATTCATCTGCGCGTGTCTGAGCGAAATTTTCTAAGTCCGACGTGTAGTTCGAATTCTCACCGCAAAAGTCGCTCTTCCAAAAGTTTAAAACTCAAGGTCCACTAGATCCCCTGGCACGTACTAGCGATCTAGTAGACCTTGTTTAACGGTAACGAAGTCAAACGCAAGGTCTACTAGATCGCTAGTAGCCGCCAGGGTATTTAGTGGACCTTGGTCAAACGTGCAGAACTAGCGCTCCTTGCGTTGAGAATTCGTACTAGTGGTGAGACTTAGAAAATTTCGAAAAATTTCGCGCAGATATTTTAACACGGCGATGAAACATCTTCTCTAGTCAGTAATCTTTGGTGATAGTCGTGGTTATCCAAATGAAGTATAGCCACCACTACCATCTGAAACATAGTGAGATTCCATAGATTATTGAAACTTAAAAGCACATTTTGTTGCTTGTGGTCAAAGAAGTATCACTACCTATACAATTGTAAGGACTTGGATTCAAACAAACAATTTGTGGTCCGCCATTTCCGATAACGTATTTCTTTTCCAGGACGTTGATAAGTTGTACGCACAACTCGGTAACCCAATAGGCAAGTTTCTATTGAAGCCACCTGGATTCAATCACTTGGACTTCATGTGGGCAAAGGATGTGAAAAGTCTGCTGTATGACGACCTCATGCATCGCATGGACGCGATGTCGACCCAACAAGAATAGCTAGAAGGGATGCCAGGACATGACATGGATTGTGGATAGTAGACAACACAACTTTATGGATCAATGTAAGAATGTACAAGATGAATTACAACTTTGTATAGGCCCTACAATATTTTGTACATTGCATTTGAATTTATGTTTATTCGTACTGTATTGCGCAAGTAATTATGTGAATTTGTATAAACTGGCTAATTAATGCTTGTATGTAAGTGTATTTATGCTCAATAATGGGTTCCCGAAGTGGGTATCAAGAATGCAAAGCGTCAAATGTAGTACTAACAAACGATGGGCATGTTTAACAAATTGTCATGTTTTAATTATATCTCAAGAATGCACCTCAAAATCGAAAATCTGAGTAATCCGCGAGCTGTGGTTTGGTAAGTCCTAGAAACTGAATAATAAGTGCAGCATGACTGAGATTGTTATTCCATTAAATTATTTCTAAATATTAGTATCACAGTCATACAGATTATAATGTAAGATATACTTATCATTCAGTCTATAGGGCTTACCAAACCACAGCACGCTGATTTCTCAGATTTTTTAATTTGAGATGCATTCTTGAGATTGAGACAGTACGGATAAATGAAAACATGATAAAATGAAATGAAAATAAAAGAAAACAAACCCTCAGCTAGCTCAACTTTGGGTTGTTGGTAGAGCACAAAAAATATATGAAAGTTGTTGTTGCTTAAATAAAATATGAGATTATGGTTGTAGGATAATAGGAATTAAAAAATAGAATAGTATAAAATATAAATCTTAATGTTTAATTAATAACACAAATGACACAAAAGATACACAAAAATGAAAATGAAATACATAATTAAACAAAATGAATGAATGAAAACAAAAGTCTGAAATAAATATCGTTAATACTAATCTACCTCCCTATGGCCATAGTATAGGTAAAAAAAGTAATAACGATACCTGTTGTAGCGCTGGCTGGAGATGGCTTGATGTACGGATGGCGATGGTGATATTGATGATGTTGACGATTAGGTTGATGCAGCCGGAGAGCGTGGGTGGTTTATAACTGTCTATGGGTTGGAGTTGTGGTGGTCTCTTGTTGTTGTATTGTTATTATTGTGTCCCGTTCGTTGTCTCATTCGTTGTTACTTAATACTTATTAATTTATATTTACTGATTACTTATTCTGATGATTACTTAGTACTAAAAACTACACTTCACTCACACCCGACCACGTTCGGCCAACCCGGCCATTGTCTCTCCTTACACCTTGGCCCGCGGCCGTCGTACGCCTAAAAAACCGACCTATTCGGCCAAAGGCCGTCTTCGTTCTGCCTTCACGTCCCTCAGGACTCCGGCTACAAACTTGCCCCTGTGTTCTTAGGGCGACCAATCAGAAGGCTCATAATTAGTGACGTCATGGAAGATTTTGAATTTGGTTTACCCTAACTAGGGGGGTGTAGTGGCCTAAAAATGGACTAGCCTGGAACTTAGCCTTGAAGTGGAAGTTCTCACCCTCGGCGTGGTAACAAACTCTGACCTCCCCTCCAAGACAAATACCAGACCGTCATTAAAAATGTCAAATAATTTAGAAAACTGATACTCTTCTGAGTGGTTTCCCTTGACTTGGGGCGCATATGGCTTTTAAGAACACCCAAGCCGTGTGGGACAAGCCTGTACCGTCTCAATACCCCTCGAATATAATTAAATACCACTACGTGTAATTAATTATATTCCATTAAAATGAAAAACATTAAAAATTACAAAAAATTGTAGTTTAAATTAATACATATCGATTACAAGTTAATTATGAATTAATACAAAGATGATTCTTAAAATTATTATAATATTTGCAATATTGCATAATGCTAAGTAGGATTACAAATTAAAAGTTTATGCTGCAAACTCCTTACTACGATCGCACTATACATCTAGCTCTTTAAACGGCACGTGGCTGTTCGGACAGGGTCGTCGTAAAATGCTAACAACTACCCCTCCTCTAGACCCTACTTTTTTTTGTGGTCTCACACCCAAATCTCTCCCACATTCTTTCTTACATCTGTTTTTCAACACTTGACCAAATTATTTCCACATGTGACAACAGTTTGAAACCCTCTTGTATGAACAACAAATAAATGAATGGCTCAGGCAATAATCGTTCCAGTTTACAATATGACTCCACAACCAGTTACTTATTTACCTCTGCTCTGAGTACACTATGATAGCACCTGTTAGCGGTACCCACGAAGAAAAACACCACCAAACGTACGCTATTCCAATTACTTACATACCAATTACGACACAACAGATTGTTCATAAAAACTAAATCTCAATACGGCCTCTCTACCGGTGAGTGCAAGAAAAGAATCTGTTGGCACAAAAACAAAAACGCACGCTATACTAACCACCACTCAACAGTCTACCCATAGTTACCCACGAACAGTCAAAAACAATTACAACACTTACTCGCAGACTTGACGTTAAATGAACACAACTCAACTACTACCAATTAAAACTGAAATGACCTTCACAACTATCACCCTAACTCATCCGCCAATTTATTTGTATGTCGCACAAACGAATTCATTTTACTTTTGAAATTAATTTTATTGAATTTAAATTAACACTACCCCTCACCTCACGATTAACCGAAATATAACTCCAAACCTCTTGAATATTAAACTTCCACTAATAAAACGTCATTCTACTTAATCCACCCCTCATTAACCTTACCGCACAACCGAAATGAACTCCTCTTAAAACAATGAAACTTGACAAACAAAACCTTACACTTCTCTCAAAAATATCTACTTAAACGACTTCCAAATTAACAAAACTTCCATATGACACCTTTTAAAACCCAATTCTTAGCGCGAACGAACTCTACGTCTCTAATTTCTTCAAATACTTCCTACCTCCCCCTCGTGACATAAACCGTAACACCAACAAAAAAAAAACATCTGTTTGCGAGCTGAAGGCTCTGACCTCGTACGAACCCTCCAAGACCGACCCCCCGAAACCAAGCTCACTGCCAGCTGTTTACAAAACATCTTACATAACACAAAATACGTAAACTAAAATGAACAAAATCACCAACGTTATTATCTCTATTGTTAATCGGCCTAAACTCTAATTAATCGCTACGTTCGTCATAATAACTCGCTCGTCTCTTATGGAGCACATCCTCGCAAATTATTTAATTGTCACATCCGGGATTTTATTCATTCTATCGTACCACCTCGGAAAGTTAACGGGTTAAATTTCTTCTTACTCCGACAAATAGACACATTCTCACTACTCCTTTCCCGCTTTTTCTTACTCCCTTTTACCTCTACTTCCGTGAATTTCACCCTTCTCTTCTTTAGCTCTCTCTTTCTACTCCTTTTCTTACTTGATCCGCACTTCTTTAACTTACGCAATTTCTTACCTTTCCTCAACCTCTTTACTTTCCTTAAACTGAAGTTACTTTTCTTTTCCTCATTTACTTTTCCTTTTCTCTTCAACACATTAACACTTGAATCTACTTCGCTTATCTTTGACTCTAATTCGCAACTCACTATCTCAACACTTTTATTTTTACCTTCCTTACTTCCATAGATTACTTCATGCATCTCATTCTTACACTCTACTATTACTTCTTTTAACTCTTCCTTAAACTTCTTCCTATCGTTTCTTAACTCCTCAATGAATTGTTTAATATCTTTCTTAAACTGTTCTGTGTTGTCATTCATATCCTTCATATCCTTCTTTAACTGTTCTGCATTGTCATCCCCTTTACTTTCTAACCTTCGCACGTTATCTGTCAAATCGTTTCTTAACTGTTCTACGTTGTCCTTCATATCCTTCTTTATCTGCTGATTATCGTTTCTTAACTGTTCTACGTTGTCCTTCATATCGTTTCTTAACTGCTGATTATCGTTTCTTAACTGTTCTACGTTGTCCTTCATATCGTTTCTTAACTGCTGATTATCGTTTCTTAACTGTTCCATATCACTCCTAAACTGCTCCTTTATCTGCTTTAATAGCACCAACAGCTCCCCATTTTCCACTGCCATTGTTTCAAATTAACTTTACTTATTATAAAAAAAATCAATTATTAAACTACAATTACTTATTCACTCGTTACCAGATTACATGACAAAGACATTACAAGGCTCGTTAAATACAATTATTAATCTTAACACAATCAAAATTCGTTACAATATTTATGTTTTAATATATCACTACAACCTTTTTATAAAAAATTACTGCAACAACAAAATAGAAAATTAACAAAATACAAAATCTTGGGCGGTGAATCGGACCCCATACGTTTTTACGATTCACGCCACACGTTGCAAGGCGCCATTTGAGACAGTACGGATAAATGAAAACATGATAAAATGAAATGAAAATAAAAGAAAACAAACCCTCAGCTAGCTCAACTTTGGGTTGTTGGTAGAGCACAAAAAATATATGAAAGTTGTTGTTGCTTAAATAAAATATGAGATTATGGTTGTAGGATAATAGGAATTAAAAAATAGAATAGTATAAAATATAAATCTTAATGTTTAATTAATAACACAAATGACACAAAAGATACACAAAAATGAAAATGAAATACATAATTAAACAAAATGAATGAATGAAAACAAAAGTCTGAAATAAATATCGTTAATACTAATCTACCTCCCTATGGCCATAGTATAGGTAAAAAAAGTAATAACGATACCTGTTGTAGCGCTGGCTGGAGATGGCTTGATGTACGGATGGCGATGGTGATATTGATGATGTTGACGATTAGGTTGATGCAGCCGGAGAGCGTGGGTGGTTTATAACTGTCTATGGGTTGGAGTTGTGGTGGTCTCTTGTTGTTGTATTGTTATTATTGTGTCCCGTCAGTGGCGTATCCAGGAATTGACAATGGGGGGGGTCGAACATCCCAAGCAGGCAGGGGTCTGGGGCGAAAGCCCCAGCCGCCGGAGGCCAATTCGCCGAAGGCGCAAAAATTTTTCTTCTTTTATGACGTTTTAAACGCCTGGAAACACGTTTCAGAATTAAAAAATGTCATACAATAGGTTTAAGAGAAATTAAGATTGACTACAAAGAAAATTTAAAACCCAGTCTCAGAACAACAAAATTACTGCAAAAATAAATTTGAATTTGACTACGAATTAAGGGATATCAAATTTCTTTATGAAACGGTCGGGACGGGGGGCTAAGGAAAGATCTTCAAAAATAGCAGCATGATCAGTGATACAAAATATAATTTGATAATATACGCCCTACAATATAAAAATCATATAAATATGGTATTTTTCCCCCGTCTGGGCCCGGGGTGTATTTAGTCTAGGGTAAAAGAAGATTCAATATATTTAGGATTCAATGTAGTTTCTTATACGCAGTGCCAATCGTAAGAGAGAGAAGAGTAACCCCCTGACCCCTAGCACCCATAAGCATTTTTAAATATATTCCTTCAACTTGTCCCATTCCTCAAACTTCCTTCCCGATTGTCCCCGGAAGACAATAGGTCCTAGACCGCTCTTCCTGACGACCAAGAGCCCAAATTCGTATGATTTAACGGTTGAGTATGTTATTAAACAATAAACAAAATAGTAGTTTTCTCTTCCCTCCTCCTTTCCTTCCTTCTCTCTGCATGTAATTTTTTATGTTTTTTTATTTTTGGGCATGGGGGGGGTTTGAACCCCATAACCCCCCCCTTGGATACGCCACTGTGTCCCGTTCGTTGTCTCATTCGTTGTTACTTAATACTTATTAATTTATATTTACTGATTACTTATTCTGATGATTACTTAGTACTAAAAACTACACTTCACTCACACCCGACCACGTTCGGCCAACCCGGCCATTGTCTCTCCTTACACCTTGGCCCGCGGCCGTCGTACGCCTAAAAAACCGACCTATTCGGCCAAAGGCCGTCTTCGTTCTGCCTTCACGTCCCTCAGGACTCCGGCTACAAACTTGCCCCTGTGTTCTTAGGGCGACCAATCAGAAGGCTCATAATTAGTGACGTCATGGAAGATTTTGAATTTGGTTTACCCTAACTAGGGGGGTGTAGTGGCCTAAAAATGGACTAGCCTGGAACTTAGCCTTGAAGTGGAAGTTCTCACCCTCGGCGTGGTAACAAACTCTGACCTCCCCTCCAAGACAAATACCAGACCGTCATTAAAAATGTCAAATAATTTAGAAAACTGATACTCTTCTGAGTGGTTTCCCTTGACTTGGGGCGCATATGGCTTTTAAGAACACCCAAGCCGTGTGGGACAAGCCTGTACCGTCTCAAGATATAATTACAATATGAAAATTTGTTGCGGTTTTTAAAGGTGGGCGGGATCCTAGGACCAGACCAGAGAGTCCTTGCAAAGAACTGTACTTCTTGCGACCCGCGAACAAAGAACATGTGATTGGTAACTAACATCGACCATATTTTGTTGCCCCGAGTCTAGTTCTCACCGATTCTGGTGTCACCGGTAGTTACAGACGGGCCAAACAAAGTGGTTTTATTTTATAGTAGAAATAAACACAAAATCCATACTGTATAAAGTAAAAATGTTCATTTATTGCTTAAAATCAAACCAACATCACTATTGCTCCTTATGTCACGACATTTGGACATCCCTGATAGTGATCGCCTCTTACGACAGGCAGAGTCATCTGGGACCTATTCTATCCCAGGGACAAGTGGGGAAGAATACTGGAGGAAAGGGATACGTAGTAGGAATTATATTGAAAGGGATAAATGGAAGGAGTCTGCTTGTTCGGCTCGTACAACTGGCAGAGTCGTCACTTAGTCTAGAAGACGGGGCAAAGGAGTTGGAAAGGAGCTGAGCCGAGAGGTTTGAGACCTAAATTACCGACATAAGTTATATCGCAGAGAAGCATGGTACATATGATGAAGCTCACAGACTTGAGATCTCTTACAAGTGAATGCATATCAGTCTCAGTCGGAATCCTCCGCTCGTTCTTCATGGGGCAGATCTGCGAGGTGCTCAAAGGCTTGCGCCGCGATGTTGGACACCGCATTGGCAGCATACGGCCCCGCTATGCGCAGCCCCATCGCTATGGGGGCGATGCCGGGTACTGGGATGAAGGAGATAGCTATGAGCGCCGCCCCCACTACGCCGCCGCCAGCAACAGACGCCTTGCTCGCTAAGCGCAGTTTCTTTCGTTTCACCTCATTCCTCTTCCGCTCCTCTTCAACCTCCTTCATTCTCTGCTCACGTTCTCTGCACTTCTTTAAACTGTTTTCAGTCACCAATGACCGAGTCCTGTTTTCAATGTCCTGATATAAAAAAAATGAATTCACAACTGTATTTATACAAAAGTTTGATTATTGATGTGTAACAACCAAACAATGATTTTTAAATAACGTGATTCAAACACCCACATTACACGGTTCAATACTTTTGTCAAACTTATTGAATTCAAGGACAAAAAAGCATCAATAGCAGCTATATTGTTGCAATATTTTACCAAACTGTTTTTGATTCGCTTTTGTTCTTGAATTCAATAAGTTTGACGGAAGTATTGAGTCGTGTAATGTCGGCATAATTTATCGAAAAGTGGACGAACAATTTTGATTATGAGCTGATGGGTATTTTTCATGATTGGGACCCAACTGCCAAACCACATCCAGTGGGCGGTGGGTTGGAAATGATGTTAATTACCTGCAGAAGCTCGGAGAGGTATCCTTCCAGCACATTGTTCAAGTCTCGTACTTGTTCGACAGCGTGTTTAAAACACTGCACTGCCTGCGTTTTGGCAACATTCAGCGTTTCATTTAAACTCTTGATTTTCAACGACGGAGAATGTTGATCGAAGATCTCTGTGGTGGCGTCATTAAACACCCTCAGTGCGATGCACAGAGCTTCCCTCCCAGCTTTCCGTAGAGACAGTTCCACGTTGACCTGAAACAGACTATACTTGCACAGGACTCATACAATGCCCGAGATGCCCGGGACAAGATAGTGGTCAGCAAGCAAAATATTTGCTCAGAGCCAGGCATATGAGTAGAATTTTAAAAAGATATGTTTCTAGTTATAGGTAGATCTTTTACAAACGTTCATCTGTAAATAGGTAAATGAAAATGAAAAATAAGTTATATTACTCAAATACTGCGACTTGCTATTCACTGCAGTATTAGACCGTGCATTTACAAGGAGAACGGGGGGGGGGGGGGGGGGGTCCGCTCACCTCATATGCCGACGTGGGTGACGGCAAATCGCCTTTCTCAAACACATCCACATAACCCTTGATGTATTGGAAGAGATCCTTCGAGGTGACCTCAAAGCCGTTCAGGTCTTTCTTCACCAACTGCCGAACATTCTCCCAGGCCAGAGTTGTGGACAACAGGTCAGTTACTTGTCTCTTAAACTCCTCGCTCAGATCTGCAACAAACCAGGCAGTCGGAGTATATAAGATACAAAGACACCTCAAACCATACTAGATGCGTTGTGTCAACTTTCAACTTACCTGCGAGTGAGCGATAACGCATGTCCACCCAGGGGAAGAGCAAGAGAAAACAGTTTCAACTTACCTGCGAGTGAGCGAGAACGCATGTCCAGCCAGGGGAAGGGCAAGAGAAAACAGTTTCAACTTACCTGCGAGTGAGCGAGAACGCATGTCCAGCCAGGGGAAGGGCAAGAGAAAACAGTTTCAACTTACCTGCGAGTGAGCGAGAACGCATGTCCACCCAGGGGAAGGGCAAGAGAAAACAGTTTCAACTTACCTGCGAGTGAGCGAGAACGCATGTCCACCCAGGGGAAGGGCAAGAGAAAACAGTTTCAACTTACCTGCGAGTGAGCGAGAACGCATGTCCACCCAGGGGAAGGGCAAGAGAAAACCGTTTCAACTTACCTGCGAGTGAGCGAGAACGCATGTCCACCCAGGGGAAGAGCAAGAGAAAACAGTTTAAATTTACCTGCGAGTGAGCGAGAACGCATGTCCAGCCAGGGGAAGGGCAAGAGAAAACAGTTTCAACTTACCTGCGAGTGAGCGAGAACGCATGTCCACCCAGGGGAAGGGCAAGAGAAAACAGTTTCAACTTACCTGCGAGTGAGCGAGAACGCATGTCCAGCCAGGGGAAGGGCAAGAGAAAACAGTTTCAACTTACCTGCGAGTGAGCGAGAACGCATGTCCACCCAGGGGAAGGGCAAGAGAAAACAGTTTCAACTTACCTGCGAGTGAGCGAGAACGCATGTCCACCCAGGGGAAGGGCAAGAGAAAACAGTTTCAACTTACCTGCGAGTGAGCGAGAACGCATGTCCACCCAGGGGAAGGGCAAGAGAAAACAGTTTCAACTTACCTGCGAGTGAGCGAGAACGCATGTCCACCCAGGGGAAGGGCAAGAGAAAACAGTTTCAACTTACCTGCGAGTGAGCGAGAACGCATGTCCACCCAGGGGAAGGGCAAGAGAAAGCAGTCAACCGTCTCGAACCCGTGTGCAACATCGCCCAGTTGATCGTTGGGCTGTTCCAGTTGTCGCTGCCGTTCCAGGAAGCGTCGCCCCCCCTCGGCGTCGAGCGGGAACTCCTCCTGGTCGTAGTCCCTGATGAGGTACTTGAGCGCCTGGAAGGGTCGGTCGAGACCCCCGCGCGTCTGGGCGGCCCGGCTGTAGTCGACGAACAGTCGCAGCGACGCGAGGTCCTCCCTGGAGAACTTGCCCTTGAGGTTGTAGACTTGGAGGCCGCTTACCAGGGTGCTTAGCGCGAACACCGTGGAGCACTCTCGCACTTCTGCCGCCGGGTCCGATGTCCCCTGGGTGTCCATGAGAACAACAACCACCTGCAGGCATTACACATTCATTCATTCATTTATATTGATATCTTGAGAACGATGATGTGATTATGAATATGTGATTGAAAATGTGGTTCATATCCACGATTTTTCTTTTTTATCATTAAACAGTGAAGTAAAGATCCTTGAAATACTTATTGTTACGATGTTTACTTAGGTAGAAATAACAATTGTAACAAAATAACTTTTTAAACTGTATAATTTAATTGTTTAGCTGATAGCACAAGAGCTCCTAAATCTTTCTAGTCTAGTCTGTCCAGCGAAACTTTAGACCTCTTGTAAATTTTTGCCCAGGTTTGTAACAGTCGGTATTTGTTTAGTATCACTGATCGCGCTTCTTACTCACTTTTTTCAATGAAAAACGCCAAAGTCTTGTTTAAAGTGTTATTTTTATTGAACAATGTTTAATTGTCTTTCTTTTGATGCTTATTATAATATTGTAGTTAGTTTTTAAGAGTAATAAATGATTGTTTGAAGTTTATATAGGAAAAGTTGACGTATTCTTCCTTGTTTCCTGCTTGTGTCCGGTGCAGTGCTGCCAATGGCAAACTATCCAAAACCACCCCCTAACCTCGGGCAAAGTCACTTTCGGGCGCAAATCTGCATAATTGCATAATTTGAAGAAGGGGTATTTAATCGTAGGGGCCTAGTTTGCACGTACATCCAAAACCCCCCCTAACCTCTTGCAAACTATCCAAAACCACCCCCTAACCTCGGGCAAAGTCACTTTCGGGCGCAAGAGGTAGGGTTTTATCATGTACTTACGTTGGTAGACCACACTTTATGTGTGCTCCGAACAGCTGCGCCCTCGCACGTCCGCCATTTTGCCATATTTAACGTGATTGTGTTGTCAAATCGATGCAACTTCAAAACGATAATTTAATACGAAAGAAGAGACTATTTGTATTGAAAATCACTGGAGCTTACAGATAAATCATGAAATAACAATTATGTACTGCGCATATGAACAATATCGCAAAGGAATACAGAAAAAAAGTGAGTACGAAACGCGATCAGTGATACTAAACAATTACCCGAGTCTTTTGAACCCTTCAGTACCGATCACCCATTCCATTACCTATACCCCTTACCTACCCCTACTGCCGCGATAAGCGAGGAGATAGTGAAAGATAGCGAGACACACGAGGTCGAGAGTTCGAGCCGTAAACATCGCGACGACTGAGTCGGATTAAAAGCACGCTTGGCTACATTGCGTACAGCATAGTAAGTGCGTGGACTAAGTGTATAGAAGCACTTCTCGCGGCACTTAATTGCATTTACTTTAATAGGATTGCCGAGTGCGTGTAGTTAACATTGTTTAAGTTTTGGTATGTTGTTATTAGTGTCAGTCGGAACTGATAAGAGTATACCATTGGTAATCTAATATTCAGGGGCGCTCCACTGTACGTCAGTACAAGTACCGAGTGAGATAATTAAATATAAGTACTATCGCATAACTTCAGTGACAGCCACCGCTAATCATCGTCCCATATCTTCATCCCCCCCCCAACGATTCTCCAAGACATCGCTTCGAGATCGCCCACATCGCCATCATCCATCGCCACCCACCCCACTGGAAGCATCGTTGACGACGTGCTGAGGAACCCGGAGGATGAGGATGAGTACAGACAATCGTTTTATTTATTCGTTGCACTATTGAGCTGTTAATCACGGCCAAGAAGTTTACAGGCCCAGTTATTGTCATTAATTATTCAGGCTAATTATAAAGTATCTAATAGACATTATCTTATACGTTCAGACTAAAGAACGCTAACAGAAATATCTATCTCAATTTATTTAGTAATCTTATTTATAATATTGTTGTTTAATAAGAACTTTATTGATCGGTGGAATACGCGTAACTCGCTCTCGCGACCTGCCGAGTCGGTGAGTCATCGGACGTTGATAAGAGCACGCGGTATTGCGATCATATATGACTTTTGTTTTGATATGTTGAGTTGTTGACCCAGTGACGACGTAAGCCGGCAACAGCTGATCTACCTGGCTGAGGACATTATTTTTGGGTTTTATTTTTATGTAACGTATATTGTGGTATAATTATTGGGAAAGCGTACTTTACATGAATGTATTGTTTTATGTGCGTATATGGACAAATAAACATTGTTCATGATAACTTTTGTGTTTATTCCAGCTACAAGCAGACTAAGTGTACGTAAATGTAGGGAAGCACGTTCCGTAGGTTATTGTAGTAAAGATAGCCTTATAGGGTCTGCGGTAGGCAGTTCCCCGATCCTATACCCATCAATTGACATCAATTGACAACGCTAGATGACAATATGCCTTTAAAGGCATATTGTCATCTAGCGTTGTAGTTAAACTACGTCATACATTGAATTATTTAAAGAATTTAGGAACAAAAATGAAAGAAATCGGTGCGTATTTTAACAAGTTATGAGCAATTTTAATCAAGAATGTTCATTGGGTGACGTCACACGCGTGACGTAGTTGGATGCGAGCTGTGCCGCGCTCACTCATCTTCGCTGCTGGCCATCCATGGCGCGCCCCACCGCCCCCGACCTATATCGGACAGTTGAAGGGTGTATGTTCGAGATGCAGTATGTTTGGCTTGGAGGAACTTGTATTGTCATCGTATTGAATTGATTGTCATCGGTGTGATCACTCTCACTATCATTGACGGATTCACATTCGTCAAAATCTTCTGTTTCAAACGATTCGTCGTGGTCGTTTCTTTCATCGGTTTCACTTTCCGAACTTGCACAAAACGTCATCCCCTCCGCAAACTGGTTGGCTCTTATATTAGTGTTTCAATATCAAGCTCAAACTTTATTTCTATCTCTTTAGGATTATTCTGAAATGTTTCGTGATTCAGTGAGTCGTCATTACATAAACATAAATCGTAGTGTAGTACAGGGTGATGTGGAGATGTTCTTTGGGCACTTTGGGTTTGAATGTTTTCAATAAGACGATGCTTGTTTCGAGCGGCAAGGTAACATGAACTTCGCTCTGTTTTTAAAGGGGTATCAATGCTGCCTCTCAATTTGACAGACGGTACTGCTCATTTTTTTTACACACGTTTCGATTTTTTTTTCATTAGATTTATTTTCCATTTTCAAACTGTTGGTAATTTCATAGTCGTCTTTAATGAAATGTTCCGAACATGCACGAGTGTATTTGCTTGGTAGGCCTACAGAGTTCTTACTAATAAGAACTACTACTACTATTA
Organism: Isoperla grammatica; assembly: GCA_945910005.1. NCBI lineage: Eukaryota > Metazoa > Arthropoda > Insecta > Plecoptera > Perlodidae > Isoperla > Isoperla grammatica. The sequence continues at coordinate 134,792,166 of OX246737.1, forward strand.
ATTTTCGATAGCCAGTTTTTATGTTGCACTGGCTAAAAACTCAAAGGCACTGGAGATTTGTCCCTGTTTGGAAAACGGTGAAACGAAATGTCGATTGGAGTTACAAGACTGTTATTGCATCCGTACGCACAACAATTTAATACCATGATTACTGATTAATATAGCTGGTGCGATAAGTACACTATAGTCTAAATGGCCATTTACAATAATAACATAAAAGCTTTGACACTTATTTAATGCCTCCACGACAAGCAAAATGAAACTACAACTACAAATAAATCAACTAGAACCTAGAGACGTACTCTACACAATCCACTTGTCCGTGCACTCTCTTAATAAACTGCTGGATTTTAGCACTCACATTAGTTATTAATAAAACTATTCATTGTACATCTCTTGAAGCAAATCTGAGAAACAACCATCCATACAGACTGTCAAGTGTCAACCCCTTACTGCACCACGCAACGGGTGTTCCTACCCGAGTCGCGCCTCGCCCAACCGCTCGGCCCGCATCCAACAACGTCACATGCCCTGAGGCGCGCGTCAAAACAAATCATTTTAGGGGGAGTAGGCTTCGTCCAAAGTTGCCATCAACTGCGGTTTTCTTATTTTTTTAATGTCTTTTTGAAAACAAAAAATACTTACTTGTATGTGAAAATAGGCCTTTAACAGCGCTGCGGCGAGTTTTGGAAGCTCGCATATGACATAGTTAACATTGAAGACATAGGCGAAAAACCACTTATCTCGCTCTAGCTACGAAAATAATTTTTTAAGCGGGAAACTTATTTGAAAGCGTTTATGGAAATTACAATTCTACGTATTTTGAAAGTATTACGAAAAATCTACATGCAGCAACGAGAGAGTTATTGATCGTAAATGATCTTCTTGCGTGTGGCTGCTGCGCGAATCTCGCCTCTAAGGCGTGACCTTCTGTCGTATACGCAGGCTGAGCCGTCGCTGGTGTGCGTAAGGTCTACTAGCGAGATTTGAGTGAGATGCACATTTCAAACGAACAAGCCGCGCCAAGAAACCGTTGTACAACTAGCAAATATGAAAATAGAACCACGCTCATTGGATCTGACAGATCGGCGCGTCAAGTTGACTTAAATGTGCAATATTAGGTTCGGGATTTGTAAATCATATACAAAGGAAGTGTAATTATTTATTATTTTTAAACTTCTCACAAACGTCTGGTAGGCTATGTATACAGCATTTGTTAAAAAATGAATTATACAAATAAGTGATAAACATATCGAGGCGGAATGTTAAATTCAGTGCTATATTACCAGTTTGTCATATTAAGAAATCAACCGTAAGAAAAAAATACACTTGCTTGGTGATGTACACTATTCGCCGATCTATCAGATCCAATGAGCGTGTTGATAGGTTCTATTTTCATATTTGCTAGTTGTACAACGGTTTCTTGGCGCGGCTTGTTCGTTTGAAATGTGCATCTCACTCAAATCTCGCTAGTAGACCTTACGCACACCAGCGACGGCTCAGCCTGCGTATACGACAGAAGGTCACGCCTTAGAGGCGAGATTCGCGCAGCAGCCACACGCAAGAAGATCATTTACGATCAATAACTTCCTCATTGCTGCATGTAGATTCTTAGTAATACTTTCAAAATACGTAGAATTGTAGTTCCTATAAACGCCTTCAAATAAGTCTCCCGCTAAAAAAATTATTTTCGTAGCTAGAGCGAGATAAGTGGGTTTTCGCCTATGCCTTCAATGTTATCTATGTCATATGCGAGCTTCCAAAACTCGCCGCAGCGCTGTTGATGAAACTGGTCAATTGGCAGTGTGAACTCCTGGCGCCATCCCAAACCGACCCCACGTTATCTCAAGCAGCTAGCCTAGGGCGACAGGACCGTTTCATGAAGAAGTAACTAATTCCTGGTCGGAACAAAGACGCAATGGACATTCCAATATGCCAATAATAATATGTTTTAAAATCTGTTCTCAGATTGGCCTGGCTTCCCAAGAGGCTCAAAGTTAGGCCTGTCCTAGTGATAAGACGAAAAAATATAGGCTACCTCTTGTGAATCCAGACCCTGATACATCTGAATGTTTTTCAATATCTTGAGGCGATCCCAAGATCAAATCGTTCGACTCAATCGTTCGCGTTCAATAACATATCGTTCATTTTGCATCACTGCAAGGCTACCCATTCCCAAAGACTTTTTATTTTTCTAAAGTTCAATTAAAAAGTATAAACTTTTGAAATGCGCGGTGTATAGTAATATAGATCTGATTCGGAAGTAGGGTACGTCTTTAAACGCCAAATAGTGAATAAGTAATGTGATGAGTAGCCTACCTTGTCTCCGTCGGGACCCTCCAAGACAAACGGGTCCGGGCAGATCCAGATACCCGAGGTGCAGCTCTCAATGCCCGCCCTCCACTCGAAGCAGTCAAGCTTGGCGCTCTCAGGGCTCAGCCAGTTGTCTCCCCCCTGCGACAACCCAGACACTTTCACTCACTCATTTCACTTTTATAAAATTCAGGTGATCTATTCCGGATTAGACAGCGTTAAGAACTATTATAGAGGAACGTTAAATTCTTTAGAAGCTCGAAACAGAGCGTATTCCATCAAAGGAACGCGAGGTTCGTGTTTCTCTGCGTTGAGGGAGGGGAGGGGTCATCCATACCACTAAAGCAATAGGCCTGGAACTCGATCACGCTTCACGGGTTGATGAGTCATGTGTAAACCTTGTAATACTCAGTGTCTGGGTGTTGGGAAGCATCATGTTAATGCAGGACAATGACATTACCTGATTCCTTAGGAACAACTCGACCAGGTTCATGAAGAATGACTTCCCTTCTCTGTACTCCCCCGTTATCGAGATGACGACCACGGGGTGGTCCTTGATGTGGTCTTGCATCAGGACATCATGCAGGTCCTTCTCGGCGACCGTGAAGTGGGGAACGTTGCTCTTATCTTTTGTCACGTCCACAATCTTCACGCCCTCTCCTGGACGCCTCATCTTCTGGGTCCCTGATACCGTGGCCCCTTTTGTCTCCTGGGCCCCTGCTACTGTAGACCCCATTGTCTCCTGGGCCCCTGCTACTGTAGACCCCATTGTCTCCTGGGCCCCTGCTACAGTAGACCCCATTGTCTCCTGGGCCCCTGCTACTGTGGACCCCATTGTCTCCTGGGCCCCTGATACCGTGGCTCCTATTGTCTCCTGGGCCCCTGCTACTGTGGACCCCGTTGTCTCCTGGACTCCTGGTACCGTGGCTCCTATTGTCTCCTGGGCCCCTGATACCGTGGCTCCTATTGTCTCCTGGGCCCCTGCTACTGTGGACCCCGTTGTCTCCTGGACTCCTGGTACTGTGGACCCCATTGTCTCCTGGGCCCCTGATACTGTGGACCCCATTGTCTCCTGTACTACTGGTACGGTGACTGTGGACCCCATTGTCTGCAATGACACACACATTGCCCCAGTATAAGAGTACATCCAGGCACTGAGTTTGGCCACTGAGGGCGCTAGTGAAAACGAATGAAGCGCTCAAAGTGGCAATGTCACGCAACAACCTGATGAAGCAGCGTCGTCCTTCCTACGTCGATAATGGCAAATTCGGAAAATTGTTTAATTAAATACGGCTTTTAAAATTTTTGGGCAGATTATGAAACCCAGCAGTAAATCTTAAAAGACGTTTTACACTTACAAACAACAAATAACACACAACAAAACACAAACAAAACAATGAAAAACAAAACGAAACAACGAAACAAAATAGAAACACGACAACAACAAAAAACAAACAAACAAAAAACAACATATTTCACAATAATATCCGGCACTATTTGCAACCGCGGAATGCAATCTTTCACCAATAAGTTGCTACATTTGGGCTTGGCCACTTATGCGCTGTATATACTAACACACGGTGCCTATAGCACAATTAACTCAATTCCTAAAATAGCTGTGTGGCCGTGTTTTGTTTCGGACAAACATTGAATGTGCACCAATCAAAGAAAGATACAACAATGGAGTTGCCTAGCAACACGTTGTTTGTCCGCCTGTGATGTCACAACCACCTCGATGGAGTCTTGTGCTATACTTAGCTCGAATGAGCATTTATAGAGGACAACCTTGCTACTTGCAATTTGACCGGATTTAAGTACAATTCATTTGCAGCATAGGCATACTTTTACCCCAAGAATGTGTATATATAGGCCTAAACTCCTCTAGGTACGTATAAACAATGAAAAATCAGATCTACTTACGACGGTTCAGCTACGAATGGCTCCAACACCTTCATGCGAGGGCGCAGCAGCCGCTACATAAGGAACTAGTGTTCTCGTCTTAATCTAATCTCATGTAGGCCTAGGTACTTGTTGATCATTGCAGTGCCGAACACAGGTGAGATAGTGCAGGTTATTGATAGATGTCTGCTTGTCCGCGGATATCCGCACGACATTAGCGGGTTGCGGGTAAAATATGAGGTTGAGGGTCGGGTGCGGGTTTTCCACTTTTTTGAATGTCGATGCGGGTTGATGAAAATTGGAGTTTCAATTTACAAATACGAGATTTTATTGTGTGATGGATTTCTAAAAATAAAAATATGATCATGAAATATACAAATATTAGTAAATTAAAACATGAATACAAATAACATTAGTCTACGCTGATAAATTTCCTTATATTATTGTTTATACCTATAGAATTTAATTGCATCTTTAAAAGTTGAGTATTGAAATTAAATTTGCTAGCATATAAAATAGCATTTTTATAGGCACCCCTAGTACATACAGCGCTATGTGGCCAAATTTAGCAACTAACTGATGAGGATTTCATTCCGCGGTTGAAAATAGTGCTGGATATTATTGTGATATATCTTGTTTTTTGTTTTGTGTTTGTTCGTTTTTTCTTTTTGATGTGTATTTATTTTTTTATTTTTTTATTGCCTTGTTTTGTTTTATTTGTTGTTTGTACGTCTAAAGCCTAGTTTACGATTGGCGTCAACTTGAATCGTCAACCGGTAATAGTTTCACGTTAGCGTTTTTGATTCACGATTCGACGGCAACTGAAGCTGCGTCGGTATTCATCGGTGAACTTCGTTGATCTTCGTTAATGCACGGCCATCTCTACACGTTGTACCCGTCAAGCTCAACTTGATCTCCGCCTAGCGGAGGCTCGTCGAACTTCGGAGTTCGACGAGCGTCCGCTAGGCGGAGATCAAGTAAGACCTTGGTTTCCAAAGTTGTGATGTAGAGCATTCTGTGGTTTTAGGTAAACAACAGCTGTTTGTGGTTGTCATTTATAGGTTATTATTTGTGTGCCAGTGAACATCAACAAAATCAAAAGAAGAAAATGCTTTCTTTGGAAAACGAACAGATATTTCTTTTGAAACTCTTTGGTGACATGTGAATGCGCATGCGCGAGCGTCAAACGTTAACGCCAATCGTCAAAGTTGAACTTTGACGTTGACGGTTCAAGTTGACGGTTGACGCATTTCTGCAATCGTGAATGCTTCCATATGAATATACAGGTTTATCAAGGTGTTGAAGTTGAAGTTAGCGTTGACGCCAATCGTACACTAGGCTTTAAAACGTGTCCTGATTAAAATGTCGACTTGCCTTTTTTTAGATCTACTGATGGGATTCATAACCTGCCCATAAATTTCAAGCCGTATTTAGTTAAACAATCTTCCTAATTTGCCATTTTCGACGTAGGAAAAACGACGCTGCTTCATCAGGTTGTTGCGCGACATTGCCACTTTGAGCGCTTCATTCGTTTTCAGTAGCGCCCTCAGTGGCCAATCTCGGTGCCTTCGTGTAGGTGTGACATGACTGTGTTAAGCCTAGTGTACGATTGGCGTCAACGCTAACTTCAACTTCAACACCTTGATAAACCTGTGTATTCATATGGAAGCATTCACGATTGCAGAAATGCGTCAACCGTCAACTTGAACCGTCAACGTCAAAGTTCAACTTTGACGATTGGCGTTAACGTTTGACGCTCGCGCATGCGCATTCACATGTCACCAAAGAGTTTCAAAAGAAATATCTGTTCGTTTTCCAAAGAAAGCATTTTCTTCTTTTGATTTTGTTTATGTTCACTGGCACATTGTTTACTTGTTGTTTATCTCGTGAATGCCTCGTGTCAACATGGACGGGAAAATTATCGAGGAAGTCCAGAAGTATCCCGTAATTTACGCAAAAAATTTACGTATTAACAAAAGGACTGATGTTAAAGAAAATGCTTGGAAGAGCATTGCCTCTTCCCTTGGCTTGACAGGTAAGAAACTACACTAACTTACCTATCTACGTCAGGTTAAAAACCACATATCTCACAGGCAAATACTTTAAAATAAGTAGGGCTAGCCTATGTTTGCTTACATACTTTTTTCCAATTTCAGTGGAGATTGTAAAGTCCCGATGGAACCAGCTGAGGGACAAGTACGGCAAAGAGAAAAATGCTATCGCTCTGGCATCACGAAGCGGTGCAGGAGCCACTAGTAAGCCCAAGTGGGAGTTTTATTCTGCTTTGCAGTTTCTCGACTTCCACATGAGGAAATCTAGGAAGTAAGTTTTAATAAACATAATAACCCTTCTCATAATTTGTGGGAGACTATTCGTATGTTTTTTCCGCTTATCTTATGGCCTCAACTCAATAGAGGAGTGTTTTATCATGGGCTGTAAACGCTCAAATTGAAACTAGTGATAAGTTAAAATATAACTGACAGTTTAAGACGTAATTTCAAGTTAATTGCTGGTGCTGACTCGTGCTTTACTATCTTTTCTTCCAGGGAAACTTGTTCAAATCTGGAACTATCGATGCCGTTTACAGAACGTGAAAGTGATTCCACTAGCAACTCTGTGATGTTCGAAGAGTATCTGGAAGTGGCCACATACAAGGATGATGATAACAGCCAGCAGCAGGTTATATATTCATTTCCCCTCAACAACGAAGATGATATGCCGCACACTTCATCATACTCCCCTCCAACTTCAAGGAGCACCCCCCTTAACAACACCGCTTCCAGTTCGAGGAGCACCAGCAACAGTCCTCCACGTAACCGTCCAATGAAGAAGATGAAATCAGATCAAACTTGTTTCTTCGAGAATTTGAAACAAGTTGTTGCTGCAATCCCGAAACCACAACAGACATCTGGAAATATGGATATGTCCAATCCAGATGTCATGTTTTGTATGAACTTAGCCGGGGAAATGTCATCAATGACAGACGACAAGAAGAAAAAACTTAAGAAGGTGATTTGTGATTTTATGTATTCTTAAAATAATAATTTACAAATACAAATGATAGGCCTACACCATTAATTACATTTTTAATTGCTAATCATACTTAATTTACACCGTAACTTTATTGAACAATTTTTAATGATAGTTATTCAAGTTACTGATTGTTAACATTAAAATTGAACATAAGTCAGGCATAAAAACATTTGTGTATTTTTAGAATAATTGTAATTTTAATTATTAGCCTAAATTTCAGCTACATCAAGTACAATTATATTATGGAAATAAACAAATTTAAAATCAGCATCAACCCTGATATCCTGGTTCACTTCCCAAGTTGACTGTCCTTTCCTGCCACTCAACAGCACCTTCCTCAACAAGGTATGTAGCAAGGTCATTGCGAAGCCTTGCTGCACTTTGCCCGTGGTTGTTTGCACCCAAGCGACCTAACCTACGAAGTGCACAATTTTCAGCCACCTCGTTTCTCCAGACCCCAGGGACAACCTGGCCTCGAGCATTTTCCATGTCAACAAATTGTGGGGGACAGTACATGGCTTGATCTTGGGACATTTGTATGAAGTTGTGTAGACAGACACAGGCTTTAACGATGGCCTCAACAGTATCAGGTTGAGCGATGATTGGTGTACGGAATACTCGCCAGCGGGAAGCCAGTATACCAAATGCATTTTCAACTACACGTCTGGCTCGAGAAAGCCTGTAATTAAAAATACGTTTTGTTCGATCTAAATTCCTGCCGGGGTATGGCCTCATAATTGTTTCCTTTAAAGGGAAAGCCTCATCGCCTATAAAGAAATGTGGAAATTGCATGGTGGTATTGGGTAGATTTTCAGGCTCTGGTAGGTTTAAAATGCCACAATTTAAAGCAACCCCCAACTGAGAATTCATTAGAACCCCACCATCACTAGCAGATCCATAAGCTCCAATGTCAACGTATCGAAATTTATAGTTTGCATCGGCTACGGCGAACAGATTAATAGAATGAGTGTGTTTATAGTTGTAGTACATTGACCCACTGTTTTTAGGAGCTTGGATAACGACATGTTTTCCGTCCATGGATCCCAGACAATTAGGGAAATTCCAAGTAGCCCAAAACTCTTCCGCAATGTCTTTCCACTGAGCCTTGGTCGGTGGTTGCAGAACTAGTGGTCGTAATACCTCCCAGATTACCAGGCAAGTTTCTTTGATGATCTTGCCGGCTGTAGACTTTGCTATTCGGTAGCTCCACCCAGTAGACTGCATTGAGTCTCCTGTGGCAAGATACCTACAAATAAAATATATAATGTGTTATAGACATTTCCTATTATCATTAAGGAAGGCTGGGCCCAGTCCCAGTCAAAATATTATGTGTAGATGCCAGGCATAGGCCTATGCCTAGATTTACTTACTTCAATGTAAAAGCAAATCTTTGTTCAGGACCAATGGCACGGCTTGTACGGCACTTCTTTGTCAAATGCCTAGACAAGAGGCTGAGGACGTAATCAAAATTAGGTGGAGACATTCGCGTATAGATGAAAAATATCTGTGGGTCACCTGTCTTGATTTCACGAAAGAAGTTATTAAATTCTCCTATTTCCTCTCTTCTCTGGTATATAGGTCTCACACCAAACCTTCTACGTCTTCTCAACCTTTTTTGGAGAAAAGTGCGCCAATAATAAGCGGCCGAAATAATCACGACATTCATTAAATTGAAATACTCCTCCTCTGTCATGATGTTGATTAAAGACCAAAAACCTCTAAATGACAACCACAAACTAGCTGTTGTTTACATAAAACCACCGAATGCTCTACATCACAACCACGGGAATCAAGGTCAACTTGATCTCCTCCTGGCGGATGCTCGTCGGGAGTTCGACGAGCCTCCGCTAGGCGGAGATCAAGTAGACCTTGACGGAAACAACGTGTAGAGATGGCCGTGCAATAACGAAGATCAACGAAGTTCACCGATGAGTACCGACGCAGCTTCAGTTGACGCCAATCGTAAATCAAAAACGCTAACGTGAAACTATTACCGGTTGACGATTCAAGTTGACGCCAATCGTAAACTAGGCTTTAGCGTATAATCATTATTTTTCGTAGCTTTAAGCCGCGTTCACACAAATGACTATTGACTATTGACTATTGACTGTTGACTATTGACTAGTGATCGATTAAGCGAATTGAACCATAGGCGTATAAGCCACATTCACATAAATGACTATTGATTATTGACTATTGACTATTGACTATTGACTAGTGATTAAGCGAATTGAACCATAGGCGTATACGTGCTGACGTTCACACAACTTTACTTTTTACTTTTGATTATTGACTATTGACTAAAGGCCGATCCACAATTGAAATAAGGGTTGAAATAAGAATCCGTGAAATAGTGAAATAACAAGCAGCTGGTTCACAACAGTTTCGTAGTACCTTATTTCAACATAGGAGAGCGTTTCAATCGAGCACTTTTCCACCGGATCTGACGCCATAGTCACGGCCTACTCCAAACCTATAGGGCACTAGCAACACCAAAGACAACAATGGAACAAATGAATTGAACTGATGGACAAGCAATCAGCTGTCAAAATAATAAAATTGCAACCATAGAAATAAAAACAAGTGAAGCGATAGTAACTGCTCGCCATGTAAAACTTTTAATGATAGACAACGACTAAGTGAAAGTTTTGTATGTGTATTTGTTTGTTTTTTGTTTTGTTTTCCAAAATCAGAAGAAATTATTTTTTGACAGCTTGTTGTTTGTCCATCGATTCAATTCATTTGTTTCATTGTTGTCTTTTGGTGTTGCTAGTGCCCTATAGCAGGCCGTGGCCAAATGGGGCTTTGCACTGCGACTTTTTTCCACTCGCAGCGCCAGCACCGACAAACAACGAGCTGTCAAAATAATAAAATTGCAACATTATGAAGAAAACGAGGTATGGCGATAGTAGCTGCTCACCAGTTAAAACGTTTAATGATGGGCAACCAAGTTGTGGAAGTTTTTTATGTTTCTTGTTTGTTTTGAAGATTTGTTTTCAAAATCAGAATATTTTATTGTTTGACAGCTTGATGTTTATCCATCGGTTCAGTTCATTTGTTTCATTGTTGTAAGGCAAGCTAACAAGAAGCCTACGACGACGACATTAACAACAACCACAACAACAACAACAACAACAGCAACAACAACAAATACAACAACAACAACAACAACGACAATATCCGGTTCGACTGGAGAAGGCCTTCTCTTCTCGAGCTCTGATTGGTTCGTCATAAGAAGTTGAAATAAGGTTGAAATAAGAAATGGAATTGAATCTTTCTTATGACTATTTCAATCCACTGTGACAATAGGGAAGGCTCACACATTTTTTTTATTTGCTTACTGGTTACCTCAAGTTAAAATAAACGGGAACTAATTGGTTTCGGCTCGAAGGGTGCATTAACATCGCTTTAACAGCAAGTCAAAGATATTGCTGTCAAAACACGCTCAGAAACGGACCTGCGCCATCTTGCTCGTGATTATAAGGTTCTGACGACATAACTCTGGAAACAATCATTTTATATCATACAAATAGTACTGAAATCACACAATTTAGTAGATTATTCCTCTCATAAGACTTTAACTGAATCAACGTTTATTTCTAGTTAGTAAATGAACACTGCTCAACATTAATTTACAACAATATGTTAAATAATTGCATTATTTTAAACACGTTTTGGTAAATACTGTATCAAAATGTATTTTCTGAAGAAAACAGTGGTATAAAAGACATTGTTGTAAAGTCAATCCTAGATATTGTAAAATGTCCAACTTAATATCTTTGATATTATTAAGAATACTTCAAGGAGGCAGTTGTTGACAAGAGTTATGACGTCACGAGCCGTTTTTCAATTACGGAGCGGTAAGTTCCAAATTTCAAACTTTAAAAGCTAATAGAATTGGAAATATACACTTCTCAGATATAAAAATTATATAGCCCGTACTTTTTGATAATGGCCTTCTGTTTTTAAGTACTTTGAGGAATATTTATTTTTTATGAGCCTTCCCTATTGTGAACCACAGCATTGATATTGCATGTTTCAATTCGCTTAAACCTTATTGCTATTTCACTATTTCAACTCTTATTTCAATTGTGAATCCGCCTTAAACGAAATGAAAATATCTCAAAGTCATAGTCACAACCAATCAGAACGTTCGCGTTCAGCCAATGAATGTGGAGCAACGGAAGTCAATACCACTACTCAATTACTGTCAAGTGTATATTTGTTTTTGACTATTTCCGGCGAATATTATTTATTTATTATTTTTATGAAGCTGTCAAACAATAAAATATTCTTATTTTGAAAACAAATCTTCAAAACAAACAAGAAACATACAAAACCTTCACAACTTGGTTGTCCATCATTAAACGTTTAAACTGTTGAGCAGTTACTATCGCCATACCTCGTTTTCTTCATAATGTTGCAATTTTATTATTTTGACAGCTCGTTGTTTGTCAATCAGTTCGATTCATTTGTTCTAGGTGGCAGATCATACGTGTCAAAGAACATAGTTGTGTAGTGTTCATATCTTTCTTTGGGTAGTCAATAATCAATAGTCAATAGTCAATAGTCAATAATCAATAGTCATTTATGTGAATGCGGCTATACGTGCTGACGTTCACACAACTTTACTTTTGACTTTTGATTATTGAATGAAAATATCTCAAAGTCATAGTCACAACCAATCAGAACGATCGCGTTCAGCCAATGAATGTGGAGCAACGGAAGTCAATACCACTACTCAATTACTGTCAAGTGTATATTTGTTTTTGACTATTTCCGGCGAATATTATTTATTTATTATTTTTATGAAGCTGTCAAACAATAAAATATTCTTATTTTGAAAACAAATCTTCAAAACAAACAAGAAACATTCAAAACCTTCACAACTTGGTTGTCCATCATTAAACGTTTTAACTGTTGAGCAGTTACTATCGCCATACCTCGTTTTCTTCATAATTTTGCAATTTTATTATTTTGACAGCTCGTTGTTTGTCAAGCAGTTCGATTCATTTGTTCTAGGTGGCAGATCATACGTGTCAAAGAACTTAGTTGTGTATTGTTCATGTCTTTCTTTGGGTAGTCAATAATCAATAGTCAATAGTCAATAGTCAATAATCAATAGTCATTTATGTGAATGCAGCTTTACCTGATGTCCGGGTTGTTTGGATACTTGAGAAAGGAATGTCCGAAAGCTGTTAGTAGGACTCAATCCCAGCATTCGCTTTTACGACTGAGGAAAACTTCGAAATAACCTTCAGTCAGGATTGCTGGTGGCCGGAATCGAACGGGCGACCACCCGAATGCGAGTCTCTCGTCTTACCACTGAACTACCTCTTTGTTATATAATAGTCGACAAAGCCCATGTTACTATAAGTGTTTGCTCTAAGTGTAACATTATATTATAATAACTATATGTAATTTATGTCTGCAATGATTTATGTACATAATGCACTTATGCATTTGCAGGGGCGGACTGGGATAAAAAGACCCGGGATGCTGGGTTTTGGGGGGGTGGGGGCGCACGAGGTGGCGTGGCGCAGCTGAGGTCTGGGGCGAAGCCCCAGCCGCCGGAGGCAAATACGCCGAAGGCGTAAACATTTTTTTGGGGTTGCATTGAATTTTATGGCCTAACATGCGATTTTAAGACGCGATTAACAGAGGCCACCCTACCAATAGCAAACTCAATTATATTCAATTAATTACATTGAATATTTTCAATAAATATTACAATAAATTCAATTATAATTTCAAAATAACACCTATAGAGTGGAGGAACATTTTTTTTTAGCAATATACAGATAAAGTGTTTACATTATAAAGAACTTTCTGGTGGCAGCCCGGACTGCCAAAGAGTCCGGATTTGCCCAGGGGCCCGGGATGCGTCCCGGCATCCTTAGCCAGTCCGCGCCTGTGCATTTGTGTATGAGGGTGCGGCCTAACACGTTGATGCAAACTGATTTGTACAAGTTGAGGGAAACATTGGTTGGAGAAAAGGTCAAGGATGAAACAACAATAATGTTTATCTTTTTAATTGGTGATTGCCAACCTTCTTATAGAACATATGTATTCTTTTTATTAACATGCACTTGTGGAATGTAATAATATTGTTGAAAATAAAACTTTGCATTGCCAATGTGTTGGCTATACCACATTCATCACTTCATTCGAGAATCTTCATTAAGCCTGGGACTAGGCCTACCGAATTGTGAGTTAAAGATTGTGAACACATGTACTGGCCAAGGTGAAGAATATAACTTGATAGATCTCAAGTGCAGGAATAATTAGTTGCAATAAAACCAGTTGCACATACAATCTGACAAAATGTACATTATAAAAATGCTATTTTATATAGACGCTCTATTCTATACCATGCCGGGGGTTGATTTAATACAAACAACTACAAGAGTTTACTACCGAATTTCTCATTTCATCAACTTGGACGATCTCTAGTGATACATATCTCATAATACAACATAATAATAATGTTAAACAGCGAGAGAATTGTGATGGGTGAGGCGTACAACAACTTCGGTAATGCTCTCGTCATTAATCAATGACGTGTTTACGGTCTCGGCCAACCCGAGCAGGTATTTGAATTAGCCACGGCCGCTGGTTGTTGCCGCTAACCCACCCATGACGGAAGCAATACCAAAGATGTTGTATGACGACTATATACTCTTGTGCGCAGGACGCGGCCAGCTTCCTTGCAATGTTACTGGGCGAGAGTGTTCAGAGAAGAGATCATCTTGTAAGCAATCTTTGCGACCCATACTCTTGTACGCAGGACGCTGTCCATGCAGCTTCCTTGCAATGTTGCCTTCACTGGGCGAGAGTGTTCAGAGAAGAGATCATCTTGTAAGCAATCTTTGCGACCTAGAACCAGAATAACCCATGATCTAATAACTATAACCTTCTTGGACCATGCCGAACACTATAAACCTTCTTGGACCAAGCCGAGGACTATAAACCTTCTTGGACCAAGCCGAGGACTATAAACCTTCTTGGACCAAGCCGAGGACTATAAACCTTCTTGGACCAAGCCGAGGACTATAAACCTTCTTGGACCAAGCCGAGGACTATAAACCTTCTTGGACCATGCCGAGGACTATAAACCTTCTTGGACCATGCCGAGGCCTATAAACCTTCTTGGACCATGCCGAGGACTATAAACCTTCTTGGACCAAGCCGAGGACTATAAACCTTCTTGGACCAAGCCGAGGACTATAAACCTTCTTGGACCATGCCGAGGACTATAAACCTTCTTGGACCATGCCGAGGCCTATAAACCTTCTTGGACCAAGCCGAGGACTATAAACCTTCTTGGACCATGCCGAGGACTATAAACCTTCTTGGACCAAGCCGAGGACTATAAACCGTCTTGGACCAAGCCGAGGACTATAAACCTTCTTGGACCAAGCCGAGGACTATAAACCTTCTTGGACCATGCCGAGGACTATAAACCTTCTTGGACCAAGCCGAGGACTATAAACCTTCTTGGACCATGCCGAGGACTATAAACCTTCTTGGACCAAGCCGAGGACTATAAACCTTCTTGGACCATGCCGAGGACTATAAACCTTCTTGGACCAAGCCGAGGACTATAAACCTTCTTGGACCAAGCCGAGGACTATAAACCTTCTTGGACCATGCCGAGGACTATAAACCTTCTTGGACCAAGCCGAGGACTATAAACCTTCTTGGACCATGCCGAGGACTATAAACCTTCTTGGACCAAGCCGAGGACTATAAACCTTCTTGGACCAAGCCGAGGACTATAAACCTTCTTGGACCATGCCGAGGACTATAAACCTTCTTGGACCATGCCGAGGACTATAAACCTTCTTGGACCAAGCCGAGGACTATAAACCTTCTTGGACCATGCCGAGGACTATAAACCTTCTTGGACCATGCCGAGGACTATAAACCTTCTTGGACCAAGCCGAGGACTATAAACCGTCTTGGAACAAGCCGAGGACTATAAACCTTCTTGGACCAAGCCGAGGACTATAAACCTTCTTGGACCATGCCGAGGACTATAAACCTTCTTGGACCAAGCCGAGGACTATAAACCGTCTTGGACCAAGCCGAGGACTATAAACCTTCTTGGACCAAGCCGAGGACTATAAACCGTCTTGGACCAAGCCGAGGACTATAAACCTTCTTGGACCAAGCCGAGGACTATAAACCGTCTTGGACCAAGCCGAGGACTATAAACCTTCTTGGACCATGCCGAGGACTATAAACCTTCTTGGACCAAGCCGAGGACTATAAACCGTCTTGGACCAAGCCGAGGACTATAAACCTTCTTGGACCATGCCGAGGACTATCAACCTTCTTGGACCATGCCGAGGACTATAAACCTTCTTGGACCAAGCCGAGGACTATAAACCTTCTTGGACCAAGCCGAGGACTATAAACCTTCTTGGACCAAGCCGAGGACTATAAACCTTCTTGGACCATGCCGAGGACTATAAACCTTCTTGGACCAAGCCGAGGACTATAAACCTTCTTGGACCATGCCGAGGACTATAAACCTTCTTGGACCATGCCGAGGACTATAAACCTTCTTGGACCATGCCGAGGGCTATAAACCTTCTTGGACCATGCCGAGGACTATAAACCTTCTTGGACCAAGCCGAGGACTATAAACCTTCTTGGACCATGCCGAGGACTATAAACCTTCTTGGACCATGCCGAGGCCTATAAACCTTCTTGGACCAAGCCGAGGACTATAAACCTTCTTGGACCATGCCGAGGACTATAAACCTTCTTGGACCATGCCGAGGACTATAAACCTTCTTGGACCATGCCGAGGCCTATAAACCTTCTTGGACCAAGCCGAGGACTATAAACCTTCTTGGACCAAGCCGAGGACTATAAACCTTCTTGGACCATGCCGAGGACTATAAACCTTCTTGGACCATGCCGAGGCCTATAAACCTTCTTGGACCATGCCGAGGACTATAAACCTTCTTGGACCATGCCGAGGGCTATAAACCTTCTTGGACCAAGCCGAGGACTATAAACCTTCTTGGACCATGCCGAGGCCTATAAACCTTCTTGGACCAAGCCGAGGACTATAAACCTTCTTGGACCAAGCCGAGGACTACAAACCTTCTTGGACCAAGCCGACCATGAGCCAACACAACTCAAGACATTTTTCACTTGAAATTTGATTTACTTCTTAATCTAATTATAAAATGTTATATTTTTATGTGGGCAGGAAATGTTGAGTTGCTTATGAGTACAAAGTGAAACAGTAAAAAGAAATATACATAACCGCCGCCATAGACATGAGAGTGGCGCAGTCTACAACAAGCTTTGCGTCGATTGTAATAAACGTCTTATCTTCCTTTACCATCGGAGCGCACAAAAATAACGATTCCTTGAAATAGTGTAGGTCTGTTCTCTCACCTCACTGAAGTTCTTCAAGCAAAGCGGGTCCAGCCCCGTGGGTTTGATGACCAGGGGGACGTTGGTTCGACTCATGATGACGAGCATGGACGTCTTGAAGCTCCGGGAGGCTCCGGTCCAGTCGATACCGTAGACCTCATCCCGGATAGCATCGTTCTGCAACAAATACAAGACGGCGGTGTAGCTGGCCCAACACAACCAGTATCACGTATACTTCAGAACATTATAATTTAAAGATAATTTCTTGTCTTTCTGAGTGTCGTAAAGACAAATCCACAATGAAAAGTAACAGTAACTTTTTAACTAATCTGATTGGCTGATTTGAAACAATATGCTCTCATCAATCAGCCAACATGCTTGTAAAAATGTCACTGTTACAGTTAATTTTTAAAGTAAAGTCAAGTTATATTCGCCTGTAGGTAGCAGGTAGGGCCTAACAAACAAACAAACAAACAAACAAACAAATATAGGCATCATTAAGTTTTCCAGCATGTTTGCACCTATACACGGACATACAACATTGTATTGATGGGAGTGTATCGTTACCTGGTCCGCAATCATACCGGCCATCAAGTTGAACATCAGATACGTCATCGTGACCTCTACAGAGAATACCGTTACCATCACAGCAAGCATTCCGTTGAGGTCGCCCTGTGTGGACAAACCAAACATATATCACTCAAATATACTGTGTAGTTGGGGCCAATTTCGTAGAACGGTTTCTTCAAAATCATTTTCAACAAATTATACGCCCAACTAAATTCGTTGTTACCTGAAAGCCATACTAAATTCGTTGTTACACAGCGACAAAGCCAGTCATAGTCTTTGGGTGCAAACGCAAACCTGATCTGAGTAACCCTACGGAGTCAGGGTTGTATCACCTCAAATCACGTGACTGGGTTGTTCCTATCAGTGTTGGTTCGCGAACAGCTATAGTAGAAGCACAGCATTCATTGGGCAATACAGACGCGTTGGGCGTGTCATTTGAGAACCACATGACAGCTTTATAAAGGATTCTAATCGTTTTCAAGATGGGTATGGAAAGAAATAGCGGACGCTAAAAATTGTCCACATGTCAATTATAATAATAATTCTCTAGTTAATAATAAAGTCGGCTGTTACTGCATAGACAGGCCTACTCACGTTCAAGATGATCAACACACTCAGCCCCAACAAGACAACGTTGGTGAAAAAGAAAACTATCAGGAAGGTGTTATAGAACGATCGTGTTGCAGTGACGTGTCTGGAACAAATCAGATATTTGTTGGTATTTTCTACATCACCGCGGGGTCGTCATAAATGCATCCAAAATATGGGTGGATCGTAGAAGGATGGAGAAGTGTGAAACTAGGAACAGGCAAATGGATAACGGAGATGCGCAAGAGCCTCTTTACGGTTACCGGTCACCACGAGGAGGCACCCACCCACCTCGTTGGTCGTACTTACGTCACTAACACAACATGAAGTTTTACTATCTCTGCCAGGAGAGAATGCATTACAACGTCGAGTACTTGCTGAGTTGTTCCTTCCAGACTGGTGGGTTCCTCGCCCACGTCACAGTCGGCCCTCGTATCACCCCTCAATGCAGGAACATCATTCGCTCCGAACTCCCGCACAAGAATCACTGAACTATTCGGCAACTGCCTGGCTTCCTTCAACTTGATTCCCGATGTTATGTTTAATGAAAATACATGCAGATTTTTTATTTTATAACGAAGAATGTCGAAAAATGTGTTCAAATAAATAAATCTGCCAACAGCAGATGATATCAAAGTATTAGCCGTGAGAAAAAGGAATGTTAACGATGTGCTTTGATCACATATTGCTAACGCATAGCCAATTGGCGTGTTTTGATTCCAAGGATACCAACATCTGGAAACATACAAATTATGGCTTAACATCTCACATTTTTGCAACTTGGCTAAACGAGACGATGAGTGGGTGACATATCTATTATCTACCATCTCTTACGTTTACCAATCTCTGCTATTTATTTAGATTAGGCTACACTAATAATGTGATACATTAACCGGAGATATCAGTGTATCATACATGCATGAGATATGCAATGCAATATAGGCCTAAGTATCGCTGTTTCGATGCAATACGACACCATAGGTCTGTATCGACTTGATACCCAATGGAATGGAAGGGATGGACGGCAAATATCTGGTTAGTTTCTCTGAGAGAGATGACTCAGCGATCCGTTGACATTAACAGTATTATATTATAGTGAGTCACACCACAAACAAACAAGTTTGCAGTAGAATGGTCATCCCGAGAACAGTCAACAAGACCCGTATGCAAATACACATCCCACCCCCGCAGGACTGGAGCTAAAATTGATACCCGCTACAGTTTCCAAGATGAGAAAAAAAAAAAAAACCTTAACAGTTATATCTAGTCAGCCACCTGAGAATAGGGAAGGTCCGTTGCCCTCGGGCCCATCTCCCACTTATCATTATTATTATCATCCTTATAGGATAAGTATAAACTGCACAGTACCCACATTGCGTTTGGAAATTTAAAAAATATCACGCTTACCTGAAGTAAAACATTCCTTTAGGTCCTACATAGAAGATGCCAACGCATATAACAATCAGAGCTTGAAAGGGAACAAGACAGTGGAGATATTTCGTTATTTTATGAGAGAGAACGTGAGTTTTATTGATCATCCTCTGTTCTTCGACGCTCAGCCATCTTGACATATCCTCCACTGCACCAACGAAATACTGAAAGTTGTTTCCATGAAAAGCTGTGGAAATAAATGCTGCCAGCAACTGGCTAACCAGCGCGAGAAGATACACATTAATTATTACGTCACTCTTTGTATCCCAGTAAACAATTATTCCTAATGGACAACTTAACAGCATCTTAAACACCATACTAAACAGGCATATCCACTTGCAGGTAATGCGAAAGAATCTCAGAGTCACACGAAGATATGAATGTTTAATAAGCAGGTGTGCCAACCTGGGGCTGAAGAACTGCAGGTAGAACTCAAGGTCTGGCTCGGGGTCTTCGTACCACAGACCTGCAACAAGGTAGTATAACATGAGCAGGTGTGCCAACCTGGGGCTGAAGTACTGCAGGTAGAACTCAAGGTCGGGCTCGGGGTCTTCGTACCACAGACCTGCAACAAGATACGTATAACATGAGCTGGTGTGCCAACCTGGGGCTGAAGTACTGCAGGTAGAACTCAAGGTCGGGCACGGGGTCTTCGTACCACAGACCTGCAACAAGATACGTATAACATGAGCAGGTGTGCCAACCTGGGGCTGAAGTACTGCAGGTAGAACTCAAGGTCGGGCTCGGGGTCTTCGTACCACAGACCTGCAACAAGGTAGTATAACATGAGCAGGTGTGCCAACCTGGGGCTGAAGTACTGCAGGTAGAACTCAAGGTCGGGCTCGGGGTCTTCGTACCACAGACCTGCAACAAGGTAGTATAACATGAGCAGGTGTGCCAACCTGGGGCTGAAGAACTGCAGGTAGAACTCAAGGTCGGGCTCGGGGTCTTCGTACCACAGACCTGCAACAAGATACGTATAACATGAGCAGGTGTGCCAACCTGGGGCTGAAGAACTGCAGGTAGAACTCAAGGTCGGGCTCGGGGTCTTCGTACCACAGACCTGCAACAAGATACGTATAACATGAGCAGGTGTGCCAACCTGGGGCTGAAGAACTGCAGGTAGAACTCAAGGTCGGGCACGGGGTCTTCGTACCACAGACCTGCAACAAGATACGTATAACATGAGCAGGTGTGCCAACCTGGGGCTGAAGTACTGCAGGTAGAACTCAAGGTCTGGCTCGGGGTCTTCGTACCACAGACCTGCAACAAGATACGTATAACATGAGCAGGTGTGCCAACCTGGGGCTGAAGTACTGCAGGTAGAACTCAAGGTCGGGCTCGGGGTCTTCGTACCACAGACCTGCAACAAGATACGTATAACATGAGCAGGTGTGCCAACCTGGGGCTGAAGTACTGCAGGTAGAACTCAAGGTCGGGCTCAAGGTCTTCGTACCAAAGACCTGCAACAAAAAACACGGCGAGCGCTATCTGAGATGACGTCAGGAGATAACGACGGAGTCGAACCGGTAGAACAGGCGCTGGGTGGCTCACGGAGGAGAACGATACGCGGGAAACAATAGGGCTTGTCGCAGTCACGGAGTGAAGCTGGACCGAGTAGGTTTCATTCTGTGACTTCTTCAGGTCTTAGCTCTGAAGATGGGTAGTGTAACCTGCCCGAAACGTCAGCTTTTAAGCAACAATCGACGCGGCTATACCCGAAAGCCAAGTTTAGTGATTGACTCGGGCCGCGAAAGCCTACGTGAGTGTTTAACCCGCCTTTACGGGGAGGAAATTGCACAAGAAGCAAGAGACTTCGATAAGCTTCGATCTAAGAGAGCGCAGTGTCTTTGTAACTTAACATTTCTTCTGAGATGTAGGGACAGTAATGTGCTGCCTGATTTTTCGCGTATCAAGTACCACAAGAACACACCGGCCACAAGTAGAATACTGGTAAGTGCGAGAAAAGCATTATTACGTGACGAAATACGTTGTACGAGACGTGAGCTTGACAAAATTGCCAAACAATTACTGAGTATTCATTATCGATTGAGTCGTGTTGTTCATCCTATATTGTTTGACAAGATTGACGTGATTACATCACAACATGCGGAAACAACACACGGGAAAACAACGAGGCAACAAGTGGCGAAATTTGACAAGTTATCTAAGAAACAGAATATTTTGAACACGCGACATTTAGATGTGGACAAAGTGATTTATAACCGAACTGACGAGACGTTTGACGAAGCGACGATTTCAGTACTAACTAAAGGTTTTAATTATGCAGTTGCACCGAAACGTATTCCTGTAGAGAATATCATTTGCGGGGTGGAAACAGCGATTCGGGGTTTGCCCAGTAATGACGCTGAAGAGATACGGTCAGAGGCAGCGAGGATAATCCGCATAGCGAAGCCACCACGCCCGAATTTAAAACCTGCTGAATTTCGAGCGCTGAAAGCCCTTAGGGAACGACCCGATATTTTAGTGGTACCAGCTGATAAAGGCAATGCATCTGTAATTGTGAAAACTGAGACCTATAAACAACAGATACATGATTTATTAAATGATTCAGCCTATGAGAAACTGAAACGTAACCCGACTGCACGGACAGAGAAGGAGATAGCCGATAACATAAAACGTTCCCCCCTGGACGGTGATGTCAAACGGAGATTGTTGCCGTCGAACTCACGAATACCGAGATTATATGGCCTACCTAAGGTGCATAAACAGGACTTTCCTCTTAGACCAATTGTAAGTGCGATCGCATCTCCATCTTACAATCTGGCAAAGTATTTGGCCAGACAATTACAACCCGTAGTAGAAGACGCAGCTTCTTACATAAGAGATTCATACCATTTTGTCAACATTCTGAGTGGGTTGAAATTAACAAGTGAAGACATTCTAGTGAGCTTTGATGTGGTGTCTTTGTTTACAAAAATTCCTATAGTTGAGGCGATCTCTGTAATACGCCAAAAATGTCCTGCGCATATTGCAACTTTGGTGGAGGGGGTCCTGAAGTCGACATATTTTATGTTTGACGGTGAATACTACAAACAAGTGGAGGGAACGCCAATGGGTTCTCCAGCGTCACCAGCAATAGCAAACATATTTATGGAAGACTTTGAGACCAATGCTCTTAAGAAAGCAACGTTTGCACCGACACATTGGTTTAGGTACGTGGACGACACTTTCGTGGTTTGGCCCCATGGCATGGGAAAGCTAAATGAATTTCTGTTATTCTTAAACAGCTTAAATGACAGTATAACTTTCACTATGGAGGTGGAGAGCGATGGTAAATTACCCTTTCTCGATGTGTTGGTCACGAGATATGAAGATGGAACGTTGGGACACTCGGTGTATAGGAAAGCAACCCACACAGGTCGATATCTGCATGCTGACTCACACCACCATCCAGCTCAAATACGCGCTGTGCTCAACACGCTAGCTACTAGAGCGTATAGGATTTCGGATGCTAAACACCTGAGCTCAGAACATAAAACAATTAAAACATCGTTGTTACAAAATGGATATGGGCATAGGGCTATAGCTCAAACTTTACGCGTGAATAATGTGTCAAAGACCTCAAAACCGTCGGAGGTAGAAGGACGAGGAGCTGTTGCCCAGGCCTACTTACCCTATGTGGAAAATGTAACAGACCGTATTGGGAGGTTGTTACGTAAATACCAGATTAAGACAATTTTTTCAGCAGACAGGAAGATTTCAACTATGCTCATTCAAGCCAAGGATAAACTTCCGCCTCTGAACACGTCGGGTGTGTACCAGATCCCGTGTGGCGCGTGCGATAAAGTGTACATAGGCCAGACAGGGCGTTCAATTTCAACGAGATTGAAAGAACACATTAGCCACACAAAACTGGGCCACATAGATAAGTCGGCAATAGCAGAACATAGCTTCAATGAAGGTCACCGCATTAATTTCGAAGAAACAAGAGCTTTAGCTGTAACAACGCATTTTCGGTCCCGTCTGGTCCGGGAAGCTATTGAAATTGAAAAGCACCCAAATAATTTCAATCGGGACGATGGACTGAAGTTGAGCCGCATTTGGAGACCTACTATACATCGCATCAACAACGCGCGGAAAACACGGCGAGCGCTATCTGAGATGACGTCAGGAGATAACGACGGAGTCGAACCGGTAGAACAGGCGCTGGGTGGCTCACGGAGGAGAACGATACGCGGGAAACAATAGGGCTTGTCGCAGTCACGGAGTGAAGCTGGACCGAGTAGGTTTCATTCTGTGACTTCTTCAGGTCTTAGCTCTGAAGATGGGTAGTGTAACCTGCCCGAAACGTCAGCTTTTAAGCAACAATCGACGCGGCTATACCCGAAAGCCAAGTTTAGTGATTGACTCGGGCCGCGAAAGCCTACGTGAGTGTTTAAAAGTATAACAGTTTAGTTTTGGTACTAGAGGTTAACAAAAACGACTTGTTTAATAGATTATCACATTCACACATGATCAAGTAATTATTATGGAAAATGTATCCTCAATCCCATGTGTCTAGATAGTGTGAACATACTTTATATATCTACAGTCATCAACTTGGCCCCCCCCCCCCCCCCCCCTCCCCCCACATAAACCACTTAATTTGTCCCTTTCCTTCAATCACCACCGAGTCATATTACCTAGTTGCCGAGTACGTCGTTAAATACTAAATGTATACATTGTTGATGTTATGATTTTGTGGTCACACCTAATGGCATAAAATGCTGTACAGTGTTCATTTACTTAATAAATAAATAAATAAATAAATTTAAAAAAAATAATAAATAGGCCTAAATAAATAAATAATTAATTAATTAATTAAACAAATAAATAAGTAAATAAATAAATAAATAAATAAATAAATAAATAAATAAATAAATAAATAAATAAATAAATAAATAAATAAATAAATAAATAAATAAATAAATAAATAAATAAATAAATAAATAAATAAATAAATAAATAAATAAATAAATAAATAAATAAATAAATAAATAAATAAATAAATAAATAAATAAATAAATAAATAAATAAATAAATAAATAAATAAATAAATAAATAAATAAATAAATAAATAAATAAATAAATAAATAAATAAATAAATAAATAAATAAATAAATAAATAAATAAATAAATAAATAAATAAATAAATAAATAAATAAATAAATAAATAAATAAATAAATAAATAAATAAATAAATAAATAAATAAATAAATAAATAAATAAATAAATAAATAAATAAATAAATAAATAAATAAATAAATAAATAAATAAATAAATAAATAAATAAATAAATAAATAAATAAATAAATAAATAAATAAATAAATAAATAAATAAATAAATAAATAAATAAATAAATAAATAAATAAATAAATAAATAAATAAATAAATAAATAAATAAATAAATAAATAAATAAATAAATAAATAAATAAATAAATAAATAAATAAATAAATAAATAAATAAATAAATAAATAAATAAATAAATAAATAAATAAATAAATAAATAAATAAATAAATAAATAAATAAATAAATAAATAAATAAATAAATAAATAAATAAATAAATAAATAAATAAATAAATAAATAAATAAATAAATAAATAAATAAATAAATAAATAAATAAATAAATAAATAAATAAATAAATAAATAAATAAATAAATAAATAAATAAATAAATAAATAAATAAATAAATAAATAAGTAAGTAAATAAATAAATAAATAAATAAATAAATAAATAAATAAATAAATAAATAAATAAATAAATAAATAAATAAATAAATAAATAAATAAATAAATAAATAAATAAATAAATAAATAAATAAATAAATAGATAGATAGATAGATAGATAGATAGATAGATAAATAAATAAATAAATAAATAAATAAATAAATAAATAAATAAATAAATAAATAATGTGAAATTGTCTCTCTGCGCTAAGCAATGGAGATAAGTTCATCTTCCACTCGAGTTCAGTTCAGAGACTTAATAGAGGTGCCTCCTTAATCACTGTACTTGTCTATGCCGGTACAATGTTCTGATGAGACACCATGCATGTTGTTTGCATCTGGCTGCCTAGTGTTGTTGTTCTTAGGAACACCAAGAACACACATTGATCAAACAATGTTAAACCAATGACCCAGATGCCGATATTTTATCTAGGTACTTTATGATGACGCAGACACCATTATTTCAGTGCTTACATTCATCACGTACCGAACAAGGCAAATAATCTAGTGGTAGGGGTCACGTAAATTAAAAAAGTATAGAAATTTTAATATTTTCGATAGGTTTTGTGTGGATCTAATTTTGTCTTACAAATTATTATTAAGGTCACAACAATATTGTTAAGCCATATAAATGCTAAATGTAATAAAATTGGTGTTCAGTGCATACATATGATGACACTTGATAGGTGTGTGTGAATCCATTTCATTTTTGCTAATCATTTCCACTAAACACAGCACCACAGATAAGGGACTGTGACACAGTCTTGCTTATCCTCTTTAGTAATGTGACTAGTGGACAATTTTAAAAATTTTCTTAACTTTATAACATAAAAACTTAAAAACTCTCTTGGGTAATTTTGTGCATTTTTGTGCAAGTTGGAGAGTATAGTTTCCAGTAGAACGACACATTATAATTTATAAGGTAAGAATTTGACTACTGATAAGAGGAACAAAGTAAGTTTTTTGTATATGTATCCATAAATGTAAATTTTGGTAAAGAAATGTTACGTATGTGATGTGTTGTACATTAGTAGGCCTATTGCCAATTCTACAGGATTCTATTACCAACTATAACTAAAATATAAGACACGTTTTTTCAAATTCGGTTCATTTATTTACTGGGTGTACCCAATATAAAATAATCAGGAACAATTTGGTTTACCTTCAAAAAGTGGATTTCACATAAATCTGATTTCTAATACTTTTATCTAAAAAATTATAATTTTTAATACAAAATGTTTAATACATAAAATACAAATACTACAAAGCATTAAAATAATGGTGATCTTAATTTTGCAGGGAACTATTAATTGAATATTTACAATTTGACATAGATTATCAACCCAACAGTTTGAAATAAATTGACTTGGATGCACAGGATACAGGTTACAGACTTTTCCCAATACTGGTACACGAGTTATTGAACATAAATCATTTATCATGATAAGAATGTAGAATAACACTGATAATATATCTCGAGTTTGAGAAAAATATAACTAAAATTTCAAAATAAACAGCAACAAGTCAACAACACTAGTTTTAATAACATGTAATATTTGGGACTACATTTTATGCGAACCCCATTCGGTAAGATACAAATAACAATTGATAAAATTAACATTGAAATAACCAAACAATTATTTCATACTATACATAGATTCCATGGATCATTGAAACTAAAAAGCACATTTTGTTGCTTGTGGCCAAAGAAGTATCGCTACCTATGCAATTGTAAGGACTTGGATTCAAACAAACAATTTGTGGTCCACCATTTCCGATAATGTATTTCTTTTCCAGGACGTTGATAAGTTGTACGCACAACTCGGTAACCCAATAGGTAAGTTTCTATTGGAACCACCTGGATTCAATCACTTGGACTTCATGTGGGCAAAGGATGTGAAAAGTCTGTTGTATGACGACCTCATGCATCGTATGGACGCGATGTCAAACAAGAATAGCTAGAAGGGATGCATTTGCAGGGGCGGACTGGCACAGGGACTGGGATAAAAAGGCCCGGGATGCTGGGTTTCGGGGGAAGCGTTCTTTACAATGGTAAGTACTTCACACTAAGAAATAGGGAATGTGCATGAATTTTCTACAGCTCTGAAAGTACGTGGAATATATTGTTATTCATCTGAAGACATCAGAAACCTAATTTAAAAGTTTTAAAATAACCTTATTATACTTTTATAAATGTTCAAAGATTCTGACTATCTGTTTCCCGCACTATTATTTTTAAACGGTATGTGACGTCACAATCCTTGTAAATCACTGCTTATATGAATGACTTTGCATATAACCTCCTTGGATTTTGCCACCGCTTCCTAGACGAAACAATCAAATTTTCAAGGTCATCAAGCTAACCTTGTCAAAATTTGTACTCAAGCCGTTGTCAAGTCTGCTTTATATGAATAATAACACCCATTATTTACTGATATTCTATGAAAATAGGTTTGGTATTATTGTTTTTATAGAAATTGGGCTTCAAAATAATTATTAGGCGTACTAGGCATTAATTCGATTATATATGATTTTAGATATGATAATTTCCAAATAAGCGTTATTTTATTTATCAGTTTATGATTGGTTGATTGCTGATACAGGGAAAGTGACGTATGCCCCGTTTTTCCCGCCATAAATATGTGTGAAACTTTCAGCTCGTTTTTATAAATGAAACTTCATTCTATGTCATCAAAATAAAATATTTTTGTATTCAGGAAGTTAATCCTAATCTAGTAAATTGCTAAAAAAAAGATGACGCATATTCCCTATTGTAGTAGATAAATAAAACAAAACAACGTAACTTACGACTGTAATATATTTGAGTTGAAGATAAGAAAACAGATTATACAATATATTACTTACAGCTAACTTAATCCAATGAGCACTTATTTTCATAGCGATAATAAGCCTATGGTATATAATAATGAATATAAGTTTCTCACAACACACAAGAGTCAATTAATGTAAAACGTAGAAAGTACGAAATTAAAATGTTTAGATAATTTATATCATAGACATATATAGAGTTAAATACAAGGTTTATCACAAGAACATTGTAATTTGCCTACAAACACGAGTTCAGTACAGAAAAAAATGTTTAAATCAAAAAGTTAAAATTTTTCATCAGTTTTTCTCAGAAAGCTAGGCTACTCAAAGCAGTCTAACAGTTCATTCAACAGAAGATTTTTCTTAACTTCTTTCCTAAAGGCGTGGCTACTGAGGCATTTGGTGAATTTGGTGAAGGTGAAGAATATAACTTGATGGATCTCAAGTGCAGGATTAATTAACTGCAATAAAACCAGTTGCACACACAATCTGACAAAATGTACATTATAAAAATGCTATTTTATATAGACGCTCTATTCTATACCATGGCGGGGGTTGATTTAATACAAACAACTACAAGAGTTTACTACCGAATTTCTCATTTCATCAACTTGGACGATCTCTAGTGATACATATCTCATAAGTCATAATACAACATTATAATAATGTTATACAGCGAGAGAATTGTGATGGGTGAGGCGTACAACAACTTCGGTAATGCTCTAGTCATCAATCAATGACGTGTCTACGGTCTCGGCCAACCCGAGCAGGTATTTGAATTAGCCACGGCCGCTGGTTGGCTGCCGCTCACCTACTCGTGACGGAAGCATTACGGAAGATGTACGACGACTATATACTCTTGTACGCAGGATGTCGGCCATGCAGCTTCTTTGCAATGTTGCCTTCACTGGGCGAGAGTGTTCAGAGAAGAGATCATCTTGTAAGCAATCTTTGCGACCTGGAACCAGATTAATGATCTAATGACTATAACCTTCTTGGACCAGGCCGAGGACTATAAACATTCTTGGACCAAGCAGAGGACTATAAACCTTCTTGGACCAAGCCGACCATGAGCCAACACAACTCAAGACATGTTTCACTTGACATATTTATTTCTTAATCACATTATAAATGTTATATTTTTATGTGTGCATCCAGTTAAGTCTTAGGAAATGTTGAGTTGCTTATGAGTACAAAGTGAGACAATAAAAAGAAATATACATAACCGCCGCAATTGACATGAGAGTGGCGCAGTCTACAACAAGCTTTGCGTCGATTGTAATCAACGTCTTATCTTCGCTTACAATCGGAGCGCACAAAAATAACGATTCCTTGAGTAGTGTAGGTATGTTCTCTCACCTCACCGAAGTTCTTCAAGCAAAGCGGGTCCAGCCCCGTGGGTTTGATGACCAGGGGGACGTTGGTTCGACTCATGATGACGAGCATGGACGTCTTGAAGCTCCGGGAGGCTCCGGTCCAGTCGATACCGTAGACCTCATCCCGGATAGCATCGTTCTGCAACAAATACAATAAGGCGGTGTTGCTGGCCCAACACAACCAGTATCACAATATCCGTACTTCAGAACATTATAATTTAAATGATAATTTCTTGTCCTTCTGTGTTTCGTAAAGACAAATCCACAATGAAAATTAACAGTAACAGGAACTTTTCAACTAATATGATTGGCTGATGTGAAACAATGTACTCTCAATCAGCCAATATGATTGTAAAAATGTCACTGTTACAATTAATTTTTCATGTAAAGTCATCTTTGGTAAAGTCAAGTTTTATTCTCCTGTAGGTAGCAGGTAGGGCCTAACAAACAAACAAACAAACAAACAAATATAGGCATCATCAAGTGTTACAGCATGTTTGCACCTATACTTACGGACATACAAGATTGTATTAATTGGAGTGTATCGTTACCTGGTCCGCAATCATACCGGCCATCAAGTTGAACATCAGGTAAGTCATCGTGACCTCTACGGAGAACACGGTTACCATCACAGCAAGCATTCCGTTGAGGTCGCCCTTGATGTGGACAAACCAAACATATATGTCACTGAAATAGGCCTATACTGTGTAGTTGGGGCCAATTTCGTAGAGCGGTTTCTTCAAAATCATTATCAACGAATTATACGCCCAACTAAATTCGTTGTTACCTGAAAGCCATACTAAATTCGTTGTTACACAGCGACAAAGCCAGTCATAGTCTTTGGGTGCAAACTCAAACCTGATCCGAGTAACCCTACGGAGTCAGGGTTGTATCACCTCAAATCACGTGACTGGGTTGTTCCTATCAGTGTTGGTTCGCGAACAGCCCTTGCAATGTATAGGTAGGCCTAGTAGAAGCACAGCATTCATTGGGCAATACAGACGCGTTGGGCGTGTCATTTGAGAACCACATGACAGCTTTATAAAGGATTCTAATCGTTTTCAAGATGGGTATAGAAAGAAAAAGCGGACGGCGGACGCTATACGAAATTGTCCACAAGTCAATTATAGTAATAATTCTCTAGTTAATAATACAGTCGGCTGTTACTGCATAGACAGGCCTAGGCCTACTCACGTTCAAGATGATCAACACACTCAGCCCCAACAAGACAACGTTGGTGAAAAAGAAAACTATCAGGAAGGCGTTATAGAACGATCGTGTTGCAGTGACGTGTCTGGAACAAATCAGATATTTGTTGGTATTTTTTCACATCACCGCGGGGTCGTCATAAATGTATCCAAAATATGGGTGGATCGTAGAAGGATGGAGAAGTGTGAAACTAGGAACAGGCAAATGGATAACGGAGAAGCGCAAGAGCCCTCTTTACGGTCACCGGTCACCACGAGGAGGGACCCACCTCGTTGGTCGTACTTACGTCACTAACGCAACATGAAGTTGTACTATCTCTGCCAGGAGAGAATGCATTACAACGTCGAGTACTTGCTGAGTTGTTCCTTCCAGACTGGTGGGTTCCTCGCCCACGTCACAGTCGGCCCTCGTATCACCCCTCAATGCAGGAACATCATTCGCTCCGAACTCCCGCACAAGAATCACTGAACTATTCGGCAACTGCCTGGCTTCCTTCAACTTAATTCCCGATGTTATGTTTAATGAAAATACATGCAGATTTTTTATTTTATAACGAAGAATGTCGAAAAGTGTGTTCAAATAAATAAATCTACCCGCAGCAGATGATATCAAAGTATTAGCCGTGAGAAAAAGGAATGTTAACGTTGTGCTTTGTTCACATATTGCTAACGCATAGCCAATTGGCGTTTTTTGATTCCAAGGATACCAACATCTGGAAACATAAAAATTATGGCTTAACATCTCACATTTTTGCAACTTGGCTAAACAAGACGATGAGTGAGTGACATCTATTATCTACCATCTCTTACGTTTACCAATCTCTGCTATTTATTAACTAATAATGTGGTTCATTAACCGGAGATATCAGTGTATCATAGGCCTACATGCATGAGATATGCAATGCAATACAGGCCTAAGTATCGCTGTTTCGATGCAATACGACACTATAGGTCTATATCGACTTGATACCCAATGGAATGGAAGGGATGGACGGCAAATATCTGGTTAGTTTCTCTGAGAGAGGTGACTCAGCGATCCGTTGACATTATTAACAGTATTATATTATAGTGAGTCACACCACAAACAAACAAGTTTGAATTTTGACTGCAGTAGAATGGTCAGGCCGAGAACAGCCAACAAGACCCGTATGCAAATACACATCCCACCCCCGCAGGGCTGGAGCTAAAATTGATATCCGCTACAGTCTCCAAGATGAAAAAAAAATAAATACCGTAACAGATATATCTATAGTTAGCAACCTAAGAATAGGGAAGGTCCGTTGCCCTCGGGCCCACCTCCCACTTATCATTATTATCAGTACCGACATTGCGTTTGGAAATTTATCACGCTTACCTGAAGTAAAGCATTCCTTTAGGTCCTACATAGAAGATGCCAACGCATATAACAATCAGAGCTTGAAAGGGAACAAGACAGTGGAGATATTTCGTTATTTTATGAGAGAGAACGTGAGTTTTATTGATCATCCTCTGTTCTTCGACGCCAAGCTGACCATGGCGTAACATATCCTCCACTGCACCAACGAAATACTGAAAGTTGTTTCCATGAAAAGCTGTGGCAATAAATGCTGCCAGCAACTGGCTAACCAGCGCGAGAAGATACACATTAGTTATTACGTCAATCTTTGTATGCCAGTAAACAATTATTCCTAATGGATAACTTAACAGCATCTTGAACACCATACTAAACAGGCATATCCACTTGCAGGTAGTGCGAAAGAATCTCAGAGTCACACGAAGATATGAATGTTTAATAAGCAGGTGTGCCAACCTGGGGCTGAAGAACTGCAGGTAGAACTCAAGGTCGGGCTCGGAGTCTTCGTACCACAGACCTGCAACAAGATACGTATAACATGAGCAGGTGTGCCAACCTGGGGCTGAAGAACTGCAGGTAGAACTCAAGGTCTGGCTCGGGGTCTTCGTACCACAGACCTGCAACAAGGTAGTATAACATGAGCAGGTGTGCCAACCTGGGGCTGAAGTACTGCAGGTAGAACTCAAGGTCTGGCTCGGGGTCTTCGTACCACAGACCTGCAACAAGATACGTATAACATGAGCAGGTGTGCCAACCTGGGGCTGAAGTACTGCAGGTAGAACTCAAGGTCTGGCTCGGGGTCTTCGTACCACAGACCTGCAACAAGATACGTATAACATGAGCAGGTGTGCCAACCTGGGGCTGAAGTACTGCAGGTAGAACTCAAGGTCGGGCTCGGGGTCTTCGTACCACAGACCTGCAACAAGGTAGTATAACATGAGCAGGTGTGCCAACCTGGGGCTGAAGTACTGCAGGTAGAACTCAAGGTCTGGCTCGGGGTCTTCGTACCACAGACCTGCAACAAGGTAGTATAACATGAGCAGGTGTGCCAACCTGGGGCTGAAGTACTGCAGGTAGAACTCAAGGTCGGGTATCAGGGTCTTCGTACCACAGACCTGCAACAAGATACGTATAGCATGAGCAGGTGTGCCAACCTGGGGCTGAAGTACTGCAGGTAGAACTCAAGGTCTGGCTCGGGGTCTTCGTACCACAGACCTGCAACAAGATACGTATAACATGAGCAGGTGTGCCAACCTGGGGCTGAAGTACTGCAGGTAGAACTCAAGGTCGGGCTCGGGGTCTTCGTACCACAGACCTGCAACAAGGTAGTATAACATGAGCAGGTGTGCCAACCTGGGGCTGAAGTACTGCAGGTAGAACTCAAGGTCTGGCTCGGGGTCTTCGTACCACAGACCTGCAACAAGGTAGTATAACATGAGCAGGTGTGCCAACCTGGGGCTGAAGTACTGCAGGTAGAACTCAAGGTCTGGCTCGGGGTCTTCGTACCACAGACCTGCAACAAGGTAGTATAACATGAGCAGGTGTGCCAACCTGGGGCTGAAGTACTGCAGGTAGAACTCAAGGTCTGGCTCGGGGTCTTCGTACCACAGACCTGCAACAAGGTAGTATAACATGAGCAGGTGTGCCAACCTGGGGCTGAAGTACTGCAGGTAGAACTCAAGGGCTGGCTCAGGGTCTTCGTACCACAGACCTGCAACAAGGTAGTATAACATGAGCAGGTGTGCCAACCTGGGGCTGAAGTACTGCAGGTAGAACTCAAGGTCTGGCTCGGGGTCTTCGTACCACAGACCTGCAACAAGGTAGTATAACATGAGCAGGTGTGCCAACCTGGGGCTGAAGTACTACAGGTAGAACTCAAGGTCGGGCTCGGGGTCTTCGTACCACAGACCTGCAACAAGGTAGTATAACATGAGCAGGTGTGCCAACCTGGGGCTGAAGTACTGCAGGTAGAACTCAAGGTCGGGCTCGGGGTCTTCGTACCACAGACCTGCAACAAGATACGTATAACATGAGCAGGTGTGCCAACCTGGGGCTGAAGTACTGCAGGTAGAACTCAAGGTCGGGCTCGGGGTCTTCGTACCACAGACCTACAACAAGGTAGTATAACATGAGCAGGTGTGCCAACCTGGGGCTGAAGTACTGCAGGTAGAACTCAAGGTCGGGCTCGGGGTCTTCGTACCACAGACCTGCAACAAGGTAGTATAACATGAGCAGGTGTGCCAACCTGGGGCTGAAGTACTGCAGGTAGAACTCAAGGTCGGGCTCGGGGTCTTCGTACCACAGACCTACAACAAGGTAGTATAACATGAGCAGGTGTGCCAACCTGGGGCTGAAGTACTGCAGGTAGAACTCAAGGTCTGGCTCGGGGTCTTCGTACCACAGACCTGCAACAAGATACGTATAACATGAGCAGGTGTGCCAACCTGGGGCTGAAGAACTGCAGGTAGAACTCAAGGTCGGGCTCGGGGTCTTCGTACCACAGACCTGCAACAAGATACGTATAACATGAGCAGGTGTGCCAACCTGGGGCTGAAGTACTGCAGGTAGAACTCAAGGTCTGGCTCGGGGTCTTCGTACCACAGACCTGCAACAAGGTAGTGTAACATGAGCAGGTGTGCCAACCTGGAGCTGAAGTAGGCCTACTGCAGGTAGAACTCAAGGTCAGGCTCGGGGTTATCCTGCAACTTGAGTCGAACTCAAGTTGTATGCACAAGATAATGATTAAGCGAGCGAAGCGAGCGTCTCCATTAGACCTTTATGGCACTTCGTTCTGTTTTTTGTTTGTTTTTATGTCTGTCGATAGCGGTCGAACGAAAAGCCCGATCAACTTGAAATTTGGACCATCCACAAAGCCTCAATGTGGATTGAAGGTGTATAGCTTTGAGGGAAAATCGTTTGAAAAGTTTCAAAGTTACACCATAGTTACTGCAAAGCATTGTTATAAAACAAAAGGGCGGCAATATGTGAGATGCCATATTTTTCTACAGATTTTCCGGTCACGAATATGTTCATTTAATGGCAATCTGATAAGTATTGGGAAAGTAACACAAAAGTTACTCGAAAATATTTTTCTCAAACGCATGGTAACGGCAAAATGGGAGGTGACAATGTTATAGTAAATTTTCGTCCGATCACGGATATACTAATATAAACGCGATCTGATACGTATTAGAGGCAAAAATTACAGGTTTATTGCTGTCAATAACTGTAAGTAACGGTGGCGGAAACTCATTTCTCTCACTAGCCTACTACAAACGTATCTATACATAAGCCTTTACACCGTCACCTATTATGGGTTTCACTGCAAGCTGCGATCACCTCAGGCTAGGAAAACTCATTTCTCTCACTAGCCTACTACAAGCTTATCTATAGCCTTTAAAACCTATTGTAGGTTTCACTGCGAGCTGGGATCACCTCAGGCTAGGAAAACTCATTTCTCTCACTAGCCTACTACAAGCTTATCTATATTAGCCTTTAACACCTATTATGGGTTTCACTGCGAGCTGCGATCACCTCAGGCTAGGAAAACTTATTTCTGTCACTAGCCTACTACAAGCTTATCTATATTAGCCTATTATGGGTTTCACTGCAAGCTGCGATCACCTCAGGCTACGAAAACTGATTTCTCTCACTAGCCTATTACAAGCTTATCTACATTAGGCTTTACACCTATTATGGGTTTCACTGCGAGCTGGGATCACCTCAGGCTACGAAAACTCATTTCTCTCACTAGCCCACTACAAGCTTATCTATATTAGTCTTTACACCTATTATGGGTTTCACTGCAAGCTGCGATCACCTCAGGCTACGAAAACTGATTTCTCTCACTAGCCCACTACAATTGCTTATCTACATCAGCCTTAACACGTATTATGGGTTTCACTGCTAGCTGCGATCACCTCAGGCTACAAAAACACATTTCTCTCAGTAGCCCACAACAAACTTATCTACATCAGCCTGTAAACCTATTGGTTTCACCCCTCCCTGACCCACTGTATGCATCAATCCCTGAGTATACCACTTTTTATTAAAATGTCCTCTTTTTACCACCACAACTTATGGCAACCCTTTCCACATCGAATGTACGCAATATAATATTCAACTTGATTTTATGTATCTAATGTCTATACTATTCAGTTACAAAACTTATTTATAAAGTAGGGCAATAAATAAAACAATACAATTAATATTTATACAACTGGGAAAACACTGCACAACATAGCAAAGATGACAAAACTTAAAAACAGGGGCAGTAGGGACGCAAGTAAATGAATATATCCATACTGGAATGCGGGACAATATTTAATAATGCATCATACTGTAACCTTGAGTTGAGTGATGCACTTACCTTGCCAGTAGAGAAACTTGGTGCAGAGTCCCATGACCTTGAGTCCGCCATCTTGTGCCGTCAAGACTGGAGTTTCTACAGAAGACATAACTACTTGTTCTTATGAAGATGTCACAGTTTTGGTGCTACTTTCAGGCAGGTAGATCGGACTCCACTGCATAGTTGGTGCTCAAAACGAGGCATCGACTTGATTGAAAT
This sequence comes from Isoperla grammatica, assembly GCA_945910005.1. NCBI lineage: Eukaryota > Metazoa > Arthropoda > Insecta > Plecoptera > Perlodidae > Isoperla > Isoperla grammatica. Next base: position 134,828,446 of record OX246737.1, read on the forward strand.
CGATATCATTGCGTGATTTGATCACTTTATTCCAAATACGCAGGTCAATCCGTTGTTGTGTACCCTACTTTTTTCTTTTTTAGTTGACGTGATAAAATATGCAAAGCGTTATTATTTATTGAACGTTGAACGTGTACTGACTGAAGTGTGGGGATTGTGATGTATTACGTTACGTTACAATATTATTTACCTACATTTCTTGAAAACAAGCTTTCTGGACGAGTCCAACCCCTAACTAGCTCGTCTTTTAGCCGCCGTTTCTCGTCGATGTTAACACTATATGAACACAGCAGTCAAATAACACCGACAAATCGACAATACACAATGGCTCAAAGTTGGCTGGAAAAAGTATAACAGTTTAGTTTTGGTATTAGAGGTTAACAAAAAACGACTTGTTTATAATTGAATATCACATTCCTACAAGATATGTGTACATATTTTCACTAACCAAAATAATTGCTACACATGATCAAGTAATTATTATGGAAGATGTGTCCCCAATCCCATGTGTTTAGCTAGATGCGAGTGTGAACATACTTTATATATCTATAGTCATCAACTTGGACCCTCCCCCCCCCCCCCTCCCCCCCACATAAACCACTTAATTTGTCCCTTTCCTTCAATCACCACCGATTCATATTACCTAGTTGCCGAGTACGTCGTTAAATACTAAATGTATACATTGTTGATGTTATGATTTTGTGGTCACACCTAATGGCATAAAATGCTGTACAGTGTTCATTTACTTAATAAATAAATAAATGAATAAATACATAATTAATTAATTAATTAATTAAATAAATAAATAATTAATTAATTAAATAAATAAATAAATAAATAAATAAATAAATAAATAAATAAATAGATAAATAAATAAATAATGTGAAATTGTCTCTCTGCACTAAGCAATGGAGATAAGTTCATCTTCCACTCGAGTTCAGTTCAGAGACTTAATAGAGGTGCCTCCTTAATCACTGTACTTGTCTATGCCAGTACAATGTTCTGATGAGACATCATGCATGTTGTTTGCATCTGGCTGCCTAGTGTTGTTGTTCTTAGAAACACCAAGAACACACATTGATCAAACAATGTTTAACCAATGACCCAGACGCCGATATTTTATCTAGGTACTTTATGATGACGCAGGCACCATTATTTCAGTGCTTACATTCATCACGTACCGAACAAGGCAAATAATCTAGTGGTAAGGGTCACGTAAATTAAAAAAGTATAGAAATGATAATATTTTCGATAGGTTTTGTGTGCATCTAATTTTATCTTACAAATTATTATTAAGGTACCAACAATATTTGCTAAATGTAATAAAATTGGTGTTGAGTGCTTATGTAATATGATGACACTTGATAGGTTTGTGTGAATCCATTTCATTTTTGCTAATCATTTCCACTAAACACAGCACAGTTTTGCTTATCCTCTTTAGTAATGTGCAAGTGGACAATTTTAGTATTTTTCTTAACTTTATACAACATAAAAACTTAAAAACTCTCTTGGGTAATTTTGTGCATTTTTGTGAAAGTTGGAGAGAAGTTTCCAGTAGAACGACACATTATAATTTATAAGGTAAGCATTTGACTACTGATAGGAGGAACAAAGTAATTTTTTTTTATATGTATCCATAAATGTAAATTTTGGTAAAGAAATGTTATGTATGTGATGTGTTGTACATTAGTAGGCCTATTGCGAATTCTACAGGATTCTAATTACCAACTATAACTAAAATATAAGACACGTTTTTTCAAATTCGGTTCATTTATTTAGTGGGTGTACCCAATATAAAATAATCATGAACAATTTGGTCTTGCTTCAAAAAGTGGATTTCACATACATCTGATTTCTAATACTTTTATCTAAAAAATTATACAGTAATTTTTAATACAAAATGTTTAATACATAAAATACAAATAGTCTACTACAAAGCATTAAAATAATGGTGATCTTAATTTTGCAGGGAACTATTAATTGATTATTTACAATTTGACATAGATTATCAACCCAACAGTTTGAAATAAATTGACTTGGATGCACAGGATACAGGTAACAGACTTTTCCCAATACTGGTACACGAGTTATTGAACATAAATCATTTATCATGATTAGAATGTAGAATAACACTGATAAAATATCTTCAGTTTGAGAAAAATATAACTAAAATTTCAAAATAAACAGCAACAACACTAGTTTTAATAACATGTAATATTTGGGACTACATTTTATGTGAACCCCATTCCGTAAGATACAAATAAACAATTGATAAAATTAACATTGAAATTACCAAACAATTATTTCATACTACATATTACATAAACAAAGAATTAAACACTAAAAAACAAAATGGTGTAATATTTTAGATGATTTCAACATAAGTTGCAGTACAAAAGTATTGAAAGTTGTCTAATAGTTTAAACTTCAAATATTTATACCAATGATAAGATTGTAGTGATGATGTAGATTACTATGGTCATGAAATTGTCATTTCAAGGGCTCGCCAATGAAACCTCTGATCCGACTGTTACCAACACGTCCTTAAATCCAAATATTTGTTTGATATTTAGACCTTTTTTAGACATTATGTTGGATTAGTCTTTTTATTAAACATTTAAATGTACATTGTTGTCAATAATGGTAATGTGTTTAGAAGTAAATACAATTTATCAAACATAAATCAACAACCGATACGAAGTAGTGAGTGTATAATGCTACATACTTCAGGCGCATGAATCACAACGCTGCATTGGGTGTATTTATGTCAAACATACATTGACAGCTACAGAGCTACTGTACATAGTAAAGCTACGCATTAAAGGCACGTTAATCACAAAGCTGCCTAGGTCCATGTTTAAATGCATTGACAGCTACAGAGCTACTGTACATAGTAAAGCTACGCATTAAAGGCACGTTAATCACAAAGCTGCCTAGGTCCATGTTTAAATGCATTGACAGCTACAGAGCTACTGTACATAGTAAAGCTACGCATTAAAGGCACGTTAATCACAAAGCTGCCTAGGTCCATGTTTAAATGCACAGCTACAGAGCTACTGAGCATAGTAAAGCTACGCATTAAAAGCACGTTAATCACAAAGCTGCCTAGGTCCATGTTTAAATGCATTGACAGCTACAGAGCTACTGTACATAGTAAAGCTACGCATTAAAGGCACGTTAATCACAAAGCTGCCTAGGTCCATGTTTAAATGCATTGACAGCTACAGAGCTACTGTTCATAGTAAAGCTACGCATTAAAAGCACGTCAATCACAAAGCTGCCTAGGTCCATGTTTAAATGCATTGACAGCAACAGAGCTACTGTGCATAGTAAAGCTACGCATTAAAAGCACGTCAATCACAAAGCTGCCTAGGTCCATGTTCAAATGCATTGACAGCAACAGAGCTACTGTACATAACAAAGCTACGCATTAAATGCACGTCAATCACAAGTTCACAACGCAGCCTGGGCTCATGTTTAAACTTTAAATGCATTAACAACTAAAGAGCAGTGTACATAATAAAGCTACCAACTTCAGGCTGCCCAATCACAACCTGCATCAATTCAAATAATCAATTCAGTAGTTCAAGAGCTACAAAACAGTGATTTAGAAATCTGTCATTGATGTAAAAGTCATTACTTTTGCATTAATGTTATAGATCAGTGGTTCCTGTACTTCTGTGCCACGCGGACCACTTTCATACCTCAGACCATCCAGCGCGTGGCTGGAGCAAAACTGATGACTTGCCAGGCAAGCAAGTATACGTAGAAGGCTACTGCGAGAAATACCATTAGATCGAATTGACACTAGAGTTTAAGATATATTTATGTCAGTAAAAATAAATAAACAATAAATATTATGCACTTATCAACCGTTAATCAAAATTAACCTTAATAATTGACTGTTTTGTGTATCCCCCATATGTACACGAATATCTTGTTTTCCTATTGAAATAATAATATTATATTGCATTTAATCAAAGGTTAAGATTTATTCACCGCATGAGCTACATGGAGATATAATTATACTGCATTTAAATAATATTTATAAAATTATATTAATTGAGTACCGTACAGTTACACTATATTCATTTAAGATGATTATTCTTGCTGCTTTACGTCTCTATTATGTCTTGCAATGCAATATCAGGCTACTCAAGGGGATACTGATATGAAAGACAATTGTCAATTACAAAAAACCCATGCCTCACCTCACGCGGGATTCCAAGCCACGTCCCTAGGTGGTGTCGCTTAGGACCACCAACCTGAGCCACCCTGAGCCATAGATGGCTTAGATGCCCCATATTATGTACCACAAATTATAAGTAGTACTTAAAAACATGATACAATAGAGAAATAAAAGTAGGCCTAGGCCTACATGTAAAAAAACACATTTAAAGTTTTCATTCTGTGAATTCACAGATTGGAAGTTTTCTGTTATATAAAATCAGTCAATAAAATCTTACGATAACACCTATGCCTATTTCCCAGTTATGCCACTTGCTGACTTGCATGGTTTCAACTTAATATTTAGCAATGTGTAACAGTACCCATTCTCAATTACACAGTATATTATTCATCACACATCAAGTCACCGTAAGTAGCAGAGCTTTGTCAGCGAGCTGCCGCTGAATATCGCTTGCACAGCGCTGTACGTAGCTGCAGAGCCACCAATGAGTCCTATGACAATCAGCTCCCATCATCACCATGGGTAACAGGGCTTTGTCAGCGAGCTGTCGCTGAATATCGCTTGCACAGCGCTGTACGTAGCCGCAGAGCCACCAATGAGTCCTATGACAATCAGCTCCCATCATCACCATGGGTAACAGGGCTTTGTCAGCGAGCTGTCGCTGAATATCGCTTGCACAGCGCTGTACGTAGCCGCAGAGCCATCAATGAGTCGTCACCATGAGTAGCAGGGCTTTGTCAGCGAGCTGCCGCTGAATATCGCTTGCACAGCGCTGTACGTAGCCACGGAGCCACCAATGAGTCCTATGACAATCAGCTCCCATCGTCACCATGAGGAACAGGGCTTTGTCAGCGAGCTGTCGCTGAATATCGCTTGCACAGCGCTGTACGTAGCCACGGAGCCACCAATGAGTCCTATGACAATCAGCTCCCATCGTCACCATGAGTAACAGGGCTTTGTCAGTGAGCTGCCGCTGAATATCGCTTGCACAGCGCTGTACGTAGCCGCGGAGCCATCAATTAGTCCTATGAGAATCAGCTCCCATCGTCACCATGAGTAACAGGGCTTTGTCAGCGAGCTGCCGCTAAATATCGCTTGGATAGCGCTGTACGTAGCCGCAGAGCCACCAATGAGTCCTATAAGAATCAGCTCCCATAAATAGACTCGTATGTAGGTTGGAATATGCCTGGAATATGACACATCAAAACTAATGATTAGGTAGCCTAGTTATCTACAGGTATAGGCCTACCTACGTATATTACGTATTGTGTGCTTTACCTGTTTATCAACAGTAAACAACATTTGGTAGGCAGGGAATTTTTAACTATTTTTATTTGTATTGTGTTTGTATTGATCTACCCAAACATTTGAATCAGTATTAAGTAAGTATTGACCCACCTATTTTGGTGTTACGTATGCATACCACATTAAATTTAAATGTTCTATATTTCATGATATTGCTCATCAATCATCAGAAAGACTAGCAATTCAATACAGTAGTTAGGCAGCGTGAGTCTACAAGAATTATGGAATGGGCGATGTATGGTATGGTATGCTGAGTACAATTACCTGTCAGGCCATTCGATCCTCTTTTGGTCACACAGAATCATGTAGAACAGGCTCGGAAAAACAAATGTCAGTAGCGTAATCGTCGAGCCCCCTACAAGGGACAATATCTTTCCGAAACTGGGGATAGATTCTCCGATAAACACCATCAAGCAAATCATCAGGGTTCGAACGAGACTGCGTTTCCAATTGAAATCTGAAACCAAAACATCAGTAAGTAATAATTCGACAGCCATAGGGCCTAAGCACACGAACAACCCGTAGCAAAAGGAATTAATAACTAGAGTGGTATTTTTGAAAATATGTCAACGCGAGCCCATTTAGATGTAGCGGTAGCTAGTCTAGTAGGTAGCGTGCTTACGTGTGGGTACGTTGAATATCTGCTCCAGCTCCTGACACACGGGGTTCACCACAATGAGGAAGGCGAGTATGAGGTGGATCGCCATCAGAAGGTTGGCGAAGTACACCAGGGTGGTTTGGCTCAGCGTGACGGCTATGTTGGGCGTGACGGCCTCGCCGTAGACAAAGTATCCGCCGGCCGCAACCGGAACGTACAGCGCCAGTATCACCGAGAAGCCGATGACGACGCTCGTGGAGAAGCGTTCCTTGTCTCTCATGTCGTTCTGTATCGTGGGGAACGTGGACGCGCCGCCGTACGCAAACAGTATCGTCCCGAACGAGAGGAAGAAGCTGGTGAAGCCGTGGACCTCGTGTTTCGGGACGCTCGCAGAGTTGAGGCCGTCCATGACGATCTGAGTCAGTATGAAGACGCAGGCAAACGCCGTCGTCAAGAGGGCTCCCACCCCCACAGCCCTGAGACAACACAGACAAGGGACTTGACTGCTACATCATTCCACCATACACAGAACGTGCATCCGTCTCCTACATCGTGCTGGGTTACCATATGCATGCTTTTCCAAATACAGTAGGGTCTACTTATTGTACGATATATGGAAAGACGAGCACAAACGTTGAACGTATGGTACTGGGCTATTGACTTGGACTACCGATTAAGCTTAGTAGTACTGTGCTGCTTATTAGCTTACGACTATCTGGACATCCACGGAGCTAGCAATACTTACCAGAAATCTTTGGGAGAGCCGAGCCACATGGCCGGACAGAGGAGGACCGCCAACACTAGGAACCACGAACAGAACGAGACGTTGGGCAAGAGAGGTTGCAGGAGGTCCTGCAGGATCTGTGAAGCCAGGAGGAGATAGACGGTTCCCGCCCCGAACAACGTGAACTGGATGCACAGGGACACCACGCGTCTGCAACAAGAGTAGCACACGCACTCGTTAGCCGTTACCAACGAGTCTGAATAAGATTAGTGTTGTCGCACATGCACCGATTATTAATTGAAGTATGTAAACAAAACACAAAATGTTAAATTACCTCCAAGTTATAAAGCTTGGAAAGCCAGAAAAATGTGAATAAAAGGCAAGTAAACAACAAAACAAATAAACCACGTTTTTGGTAGGCCTACTGCTGTAAACAGTCCATTTAGCCTAGTTGTACTAGGGTAATAGCCCTGAAGAAGACGGTGACAAACACGCCCCGTGGCCACATAGTAACGGATGTTACCTACCTGCCCCAGACCCCAACCGCTCGCTGCGCAATCGTGGGGTAAGGATTGCGAACTGGCTGTCGGTATTCCGGATATCTCTCCTCCAATATGGACCAGCACGCGCCTAGTCGGCTCCCTCCGTATCCGGCGTTGATGCAGAAGACAACCACAAGAACAAGACCGATCCAACCTGAAAGTGAACGTTACCAGCACGGTTATAATTACGTACAATTAAATTTCAACAATACCCAGGCCCTAAGTCAAGCTACTAGTACGTAGAACATATTCTGGATGGTATTGATGTAACATTGTTTGTACTTGTTCTCTTGGGTTACGAGGAAGTGAGATGAAGAATAAAACCTAAGTATGCATATTTGCAATAGATATGCAGGCTTGTACAATCAACAAACAAACGAAGACTTGGTAGGGTCAACCAGTCAATAGCCGAACACCCTCCAATAACCGAACACCTCGTCGAAAATTTAGGCTTCCAGGGAAAAACTCGTTGTGGGGTAACTGTAAAGAAAAATGTATTTCCTTTGATTTTATTGTAACCCAAATTGCATTAGCTAGCCATTAAATAGCTTTTTAATATTTAAAACGTCGTTTTGACATTAAAATAAGCATGTTCGGTTAATGAAATATTAGTGTCCGGCTATTGGAAGAGGTGTCCGGTTACTCCGAGGTTTTTATTTTTCGACTGAAATTCACTTATGAATATGAAAGGAGGTGCGTGATTGGCTGAAACTTGCTACAACTGACCAATAGCGTGCTACCTACTAGAAAAACATAACCTTGAGCTCATAGACGCCATTTTACACTTTTGACAGCTGTGCGAACATGTGAAAGTGCTTAAGGCGTCCGGCTATTGGCTGTTTGACCCTATATGTACGCTAACTATCTATCTAGTAGGCATAACAACATAAATATTAATACTCGTTCCGTTTCATTTACAGCTAAATAGCTAAATTCGTATAATTTAATTATAATAACAAAACACGTACAAATGTCCAATAAGGGTTTAGGTCAAACTTAGGAAAATAACTAGTCCTAAGTTAAAAAGAACTTTAAAATAAACCAAGAAATAGGCCTACCCCAACATACATTTTGTTTTGATTTAATTAAACCATCCAATTGCACAGGCGGGTTTAATTTAAGACAATAAAATTTGCCCAGTCTAAACGGGCGTATGTATGCGAGTTCCTTAGTCTACATATTCCCCATCTCTGATAACCTTTGACCTTGTTTGTTGGCCATAAAACAACACACAGTTCAAAAGATCAGAAATATTTATATGACAAATCTAGAGTAGGTGAGTCATGCAATTTTTAATTTTGGTTAGCTATTGTAAATAGGTCGTACATACTTAAGGCCTATATATTTTTACAATAAATAAAAAAAGCCCACTTCCAGTCTGTGTTAGTCATGTATTTTTGGTTTATTATGTAGCGTACCTACTGCCACCGGTCCAGCTTTTCAGATTGAATGGAGCACCATACATACGTTTCAAATTTTTTATATTTCATGATTATCCTCCAGGCTACCTTTTAACTAATTGAACGTAATTACCGGAATCTACGACGGCCCGAGGTAGAGCCAGAACGCCGCTTCCCGCCATTTCGCCGGCAATGAAAACCGCAGCAGTAAGAACATTTAGTCCGTGCTTCTCTTCACGAGGTTTGGAAGGATCTGCCCGAACTACTTCCTGCAGACATTCAAACACAATACGTACTATATTAAGGAGGTATAAACTTAAAACAGTGATCTACAAAAGGGCCCAGGAATCTTTACAAATCTTAGTCCTAATCGGGACAACATTGCATCTTCCCAGGCTAGACTCAGCCCTAACCACCTACGTCTTTGGAGTATTTCCAAGGTCTAGGATCTGCCAGATTAGAAACACAATGGATCTGTCCTATCTCATGCCATTTATAACAAAACACATTCTTCCATTACCTGACTTTCAACATTTGGACTTGGTGATTGTGTATATTTCGGATCTCCTGCAACTCTAGTCCAGATAGGATCTCTGGAACCTGTCGACTGATAACTTCCATCCTCACTCATTGTGTAGTAGGCCTACTACAGGGACAGCCTAGAAAATAAAAGCTACTCCCGATAATACTCACTCACAACGCGTTGCTTGCCTGACAACACCCACAACTTGTATGTTTACAAATGTTAGGTTATCGTGCGTGGCCAAAACAGATTATTGAAATAAGCTTTCTAAAAACGATACAATTTGAGAAAATCGAAGGCCTGCTGTAGCTTAGCTCATGTTTATAAATATGAACACTAAATACAAAATTACGTAAGATCTACTCACAAGACTCACAACCAACAGGTTGTCGCTTTTTTTATAGTTTTTAATTTTTTTATCAGCTTTCCACGGGAGGCAGCACCAGCACTACAGTTTCTCCAAAGCATTGTGACCATTTGTACGAAAACAGAAATATTACGTTTTCGTTACCAATAATCAGTGTCTCGTGAATCTACATCTTAAGATGCATATGCCCTTCCACTTGTTGAGTATATTTTACAGAGTACTTATAAAAGAACCTACGAAAATATACGTTTCTAATAAAGTACAAGAATTAAAAATCATGACCAAGTTGGCAGCTTTACAGCGGTAACTTTAAATGCAATAAATTTGTATCGACTCCCAACGAGACAACGGAAGTGTTTATAAAAGTATGATTTACTTTAAAGACAATATGGAAGAAGAAACGATTGCACGCGTACGACAAGCATTACTAGGCGCTAGGGCAAGGCCTAGCATAGGGGCTATACATGCTCCATGTGACCCAGCCCAACAAAAGTGATATAATTTGCACACAACCTTATTAAAAGTATTGAAAAATTAACACTCAAACGTACGAGCAGCTTCGTTGTGCTCGAACTCAAAGTGATGTAGGCACACATTAGGCATCCGTAAAGCACTTGGTCTTTTGACAGCGCAGCCATTTTTAAGATTCATTATTTGAATTTCGTTCCTTGAACAGAGAGGACTCTGTCGTTCGCTCGATTTCCACCGTGCGATTAGAGCGCTCTAATGATAATGCCCCTATATGCCTACTAAAGATCTTTTCGATTTCGCGGTGTTTATAAACCTGTAACCACATGAATGTAGAAACTAGATTCGTTTTACTTTTTTTTCCTACCAGCTCCCAATGAAGTGTTTTTAATATCATTAAATATATTGTACATTCATTATAATTGTAATACATAACTTTTCATGGATTGCCTGATAATTTCGCTCGATATTAAAAAATGCTTACTCAAAGATCAGCTCGTTATATAATTTGTTTTGCTTATCTTGGTGTCCTATGTGTGTGCGAGATAAGCCAAATTTGTGGAGTTTTGCTTGATTGAAAATTGTTATCCTGCACTTCAGAATTACTTGGTTTGTAACCAACTAACCATTTTGGTGCACTTTCAAATTAGTAATTACATTTCAATGATACCTTAGGCAATGAATATCTATGAATTAAACAATGAACCAAGTACCGAAGTTTGATTAGTGCAGGACGGCAAGGTGAAATGTTGTTCTGTTCATAGTTCTAGACATAGTTTGGCCTCATTGGAAATTTGGATGATCATACTACGGAATGCCTGATGTTTAGGACCTCGTGTAATTAATGTTAATTCATTATTTTATTTTTCTTGTGGCAATTATAAGCATTACTAGACTAAATTTCGGGGGGAGGGGGAAGCGTTACAAGAAGGGGCAGAGAGCAAGGATTGGGGACCACAAAGTTTCTTTTTTGAATAGTTTAGGTAAGACAATTGGAGAATTCTGAAAGTATCCAGTTATTTATGGAATCAACTAAAATTACAATTCAAACATACAATACAACAAACATATATATAATAACCGCAGAAAATAACACATAGAGAGGAGTGATATGTAGGCCTATAGACAATTGTACAGAGAAGATAAACGAGAAAGTTGTACACTGTACCATTTTTAGTCTGTTTTTGAAGATAAATTAGCAAATTTTTTTCAATTAATTAGGTGTGTAATAAGTTATTCAGTGATTTTTATGTGACCGTAATAATACTATGGATGGACATTTTGCTCAGAGGGTTCAAACTTCAAAGATTAGAAGTGTGGAGAGAGGAAAGTTTGTCTGAACAGAATGCTAATAGACACACTGGTGCACTGTCAATAAAATATTGTGGGATATATATAATCGACATATTCATGAGAGGAGCGGAAGGGATCTGGGGTTGGCCTACACAAAAAAGGTTTATGATTCCTTTGTTGCTCCAGGATGGATTTGAAGTTTTAATTTTAATGTTAATGGCAATTATAAACAGCTACACATAGGATAGGTATATATTATTTCAGAACAGGAAGTTTTTCAGAAACCATGAACTTCAAATTTAGGCTAATATCTTTAGATTTGTTAAAAAACTAAAAGTGAAGACAAAATAGATATGTCAAAAAGTCAAAAACCTCAATATAATTAATGATAATAATAGAATAATTTAGCCATTCACTAAAGAGTAAGTCCATGTATGAATATGATGTATATGCCCAAGCTCCAAGGCCTGTCTGGGGCGTAAGTAAATCGAATAAGGCAGTTGCCTTGCCTAAATGCTTCAATATACTGTAATGAAAACAAAAAAGGTAGGCTACAATTTTTGAATTATGAGTGAAAAAAGCATTCAAGGAACTTTTGGGGACCCGAGGAAAGACAACGCAGAAAAATGGGAATGTCCTCGAGTTTCTGGGGCTCTGGACATCCTAATGGACACATTAATTAAATTGTGAATACCACAGACATTATGCCCACCAGTCAACAGCTATTTCTTACGATGCAAGGCTCCACATTCTTCTAATCTGAATCACTGCTCGTGGACGCATCACGTTTCTTTGATTTCTTGTGCGTTTTACTATGTGTTGACTTCTTCTTCTTTCTACGTCGATATTTCTCGTCTTCATCGTCGCTATCGCTATCGGTTTCAGATCTTGAATGTTTCTTAGACTTAAGCTTCTCACTGGGCCTACTTCTTTCCTCTTCGCTCGATGATTGCTTGTGTCGAGATCGGTCTCGTGGTTTCACCGAGCGTTTTTCATGTTCCTTTTTCTTCTTCTTCTTCTTCTTCACTTTCTTACTTTTCTTTTCCTTGAGTTTTGTTTTAAGTTCCTTTTCTCGTAGTTCAGTGAGCGGAGTGAGGTACTCTGTTGCACTATCGCTGCTAGTACTACTTACGTCCAGAACAATTTCTTTATTAGGATCGACCTTTATGAAGTTACGGCACTGGTAAGTTAAATGTCCTGCGTAGCCACACTTCTTGCAAGCTGGGCGGATTGTTTCTTTCCCTTGAGGGATTAAGCGAGAAATTATCTCCGGATCCATATGGCCACGAGAAAATAATACTCGAATCCAACCTACAAGACAGAAAATAGAGACAACAAAGTAAATATTAATATTAAGTTACGATAAGGTCAGAGGTACCGGAAGATAAAATGTAGGTAGGGCCTAGTAGGCCTAACTAGTAGGCCTAGCACAAGTAACAAGCAAGTAAAATGATTTGTCCAGTCGTCCATATTACACGTCCTGTATTTTGATCAGCCAGTGAGTGGCCGTAAATACTGAAGAGTCTGTCAAAAGTCTTGGGCCGAGCAATGTCGCTTAGGCTTCTGGCCTAGGCGCCCTACGAAAGCATAATCAGGGGAATCGTCTATGGGAACCACCTAGGCCTAGATCTCTCAAAGTAAGTCCTAGAAACGTTGGCTGCCATTAAGACAGCCGTTATAAGGTCCGTCCTTCACATAATTACATATTATTATTCAGACAAAAACAGTAATTTCTAAAAATGGAAATAACAATAACATGACAAGGCTTGGTAAATCTTCCGTAGGCCTATAAGTCCTCGCTTGTCTTGTAGGGGTAGGCCTAGGCTAGGCCTAGGGGTACGCCTAGCTAAGCCTCCAATGGTCTAGGCCTAGGCCGATCCCTGACGATTGGAAACACAATGCTAGGCCTAGGACACAGAATTCAACAAAAAATATAGGTTATGGTGCCTGACAAGCCTTACCTAGGCCTATGCGGATGCCTACGCCCAGACCCAAGAACAAAAGATAGCACCATCAGATTACTTACAGTAAAGCCTACAATTTTGAGTTATCTTGACTACAGGCTTATTCACAGTGTTAATGATAATATGAAACTAGAAAATCACAATCCCGGCTAAAATCCAAACATTGCAAGCTGATAGCGAACAATTCCAACGAACTTCTCAAAGATACTCCTTTTTGTAGACAACGTTGATTTGAAGCTCTTTGACTTGTTATTCAAATTGATTGGCGCGAAATACATTAACAAGACATAAATTTGTATCAAATGAAGAAATCAAGATGATATTTAAAATTAAAAGAGATAGGCCTACTATTGCAAATAATAATTATCGCTAAAGGTTCAAACGGTTTATGTCTCTCATCTTTTAGTTTGTCAATTTTTGCCCGAATCTGATGCATTTTATTTATCCCTCTCCCTTTCTTGCCCGTTCCTGTGGTAGGCCTACTGATTGATATTTTACTTTATTTTACACGTGTGTGTTTTTTGCTATTTCAGTTTATTATTTCATTTATTTTTTATGTCTTTGTTTTATTATTTTCAATTTTGAATGCTTTGTTTTGTTATTCCGATTTTTATTGCTACATTTATTTGATTTTTGTTTGGTATTTGTATTATTGTTTTCATACAATAACAACAATAACAGTAATTTGTATTGATCCTTTGTAAATCAGTAATAATTATTGAAGGTGTTATGGTTAATGTAATCGAAAGCTTTCGAAATGCTCATGAATAGGTATACTAGCTGCCCTAGATCTGATTTTTTATTAAAATATTTAAAACTAGACCCATGCTCTCATTTACCTATTAGATTAGATAATTCATTCTTTGCAGAATATTGTTTATCTTCTATTTAAAGCTATTGAGATTAATTTTGACGACACCGGTAATATTTATATCTATCTATAGTTGTTCGGACTGATGATTCTGGTTGCTCTATGTCTTTATAGTATTGCAATCATGTTGTTCGCGGGGTCTAGACGATGAGTGGTAAAATAAATTAGGATACACAATTTAAAAAAAAACCACACCCTATACGGGATTCGAACCCGCGCCCAAAAGATGAGCCCCAACCGCATCAACCACGTTGGCACAAGTTTAACTTATGCGTATTTGCCCTTGTGGTATACTAATAAAAATAATTAGTACATGCGTTAGACTTTGACAACATAAAACTACACTACTCATTTCTCAATGACATGGGAAATATCATCATTATCACCATATGAGTTTTTGTTTAATGTTAGATATGATTGCGCACACTTATCTTCCACTAGACTGACGAAGTGGCAGCTGACTTTCTTGATAGCTCGTTACTCATTTCTATTCATATTATCTTTTTTTGATTTGTAAATGGATTTGTAATCAGTGTTTCTAATCTTCAATTCCGTGATTTTTGTGCATTCCTTGCTACTTCCACCTTTCTCTATTGATCAAGTTACCAGATCTTTTAGCTGAATTGTAGCTGTGAATTGGTGTAATTGTGACTTTGCTGCCCTAACAATGTTCTTATATATTTGTACGTATAGTATAATATACTCTCTTATAATATCATTCTCCCTTGTATTATAAGGGAAAGTGTCTAACCCCGCTAGGTATCGAACCCAGCTCTTCCCCTTGTCTCGCGGACACCGACCACTGAGCTACAGAGCAGGCGAATTGCAATCTGCAGTTAAAACATGTGAATTGGAAGACCAGCGGGACCGGTCGACGTTTCTCATCAGCCATCTTCATGACTTTCTTTCTGAGAGTTGGGGTTGTAATCAACTCCACAAGTCCTTCACCTCTCCAGAACGAAATAAGATTGTCGATGGAATTCAGTCGACACGTCGAGTCTTGTCGACTATGTCGACTATGCCTCACACTCGAGGGCTTAGGACTTACCCTTTGTCTCTAAGCACTAACCATACTACATGAGGTGTGTGTAATCTGATAGCACACACAATAAACTAATGAATTGATACCCCATCATAAAGCTCTTTATTAAAAAAACAAAAAACAATCAACCTCGATAATTTAGGTGGGTGACCCAGATTTCATTTCGCAAGCAAAGTTAAAACTTGATGAATGATACTGTTTATCGTGTATTCAAATACTAATATAGCTTATCAGTTTTTCAATTGGCTAATGCAGCAATCGTCCTTAGCTTAGCTGTCAAAGAAGCTATTATATTGTCATGAATATTGGTTATTCATGTTTGGGCCAGTACAGTGGACAATATTTATAATCTTCAGTCAAGCTACACGCGCAAAGACGACCGGACACGTCATCGTCATTTCCCAGGCTGCGCGAGCACAGCACACTTGACTCGTATACAGAGCGCGAAAACCAGAAATTCAAAATAA
Organism: Isoperla grammatica; assembly: GCA_945910005.1. Lineage (NCBI taxonomy): Eukaryota > Metazoa > Arthropoda > Insecta > Plecoptera > Perlodidae > Isoperla > Isoperla grammatica. The sequence continues at coordinate 134,844,199 of OX246737.1, forward strand.
TCAAAATGCGATGCGAGGTAACTCGGAGACAAGCGGAAAACAGATCAATCCAGGACTACACACGACACACATCGAGGGTCGACGTGGTGCGTTGTTTGTGTGTGTGGGGGCGAGTACAGAGAAGAGGGTGATCGTGAGAAAGACGCTAGAGGGGTCCAGGAAGCGGGGACTTCACAGCCCAGCAGAGGTCTGAACTCTGAACCACGAGTTGTCCACTTTAGTATTTGTTTAAAATGGAGACAACGGTAAGACAAAAATTTACGCATACACCAGTCAGAACAATAACACGCACTCGATCTGCTGTGTTGGTGTAATAAACAATGGTTGCCTTTTGCCTGAACACGGTGTAGTGTTTCTCGAAAGAACCTAAAAAACCCCTCTGTTTTTCCACTCACTCCAGGATCCCGGCATTTCCCCATTGTTATGGTTAATTGGTTAATTTCAAAGGCCAAATGCATCCAGTTACAATATCGATAAAATAAGAATGATATTTTAAATAATACCTGACCCCTCGGCCACTACTCCCAATCATCTGTATTGCCGCTGTGTTTCTTAGAAAAACTTAGTTCCCTAGGGAAAATATAGTATTTTACTCTTCATATACAAAACATATTTTAATTACTGTGTACGCAATGGTGGGCCCTGTAAGACCGCCCCTGTGATTGTGTACAAATGTTGCAATCTTGTGTATTACGATCGTTCCCCTTCAAGTACTCGCGTAAAATACGTCCATAAAGTTTATTCAATTCCAAATTATTTGATTATTAGTTGTCTTACGACCCACTCGACAACTATGGCCGAATAGATCCATCACATCGCCGGGGTCGTCATGGGGTGAGTCCGGGAAAGAGGGACAAAGTGGGAGGATGCTAGGAGCAAAGGGAAAGGGTATCCTCTTTCGACTGGCAGAGTCACCCTACAGGCCAAGTTCTACCCCGGACCCAGCTTTCTCGGTGTGCGCTGTGGTGCATGAAGAACAGTTTTCGGTAACTTATGGATACCGGTCATTGTGGTAAATGGTAAATGTTCCAATCCGTACCACAGTAATCGTCATAAGTTACTCATCACTTCCTGCTTCACCTTATCTCCGCCCACTTCAATTGCGCTGCTGGTCACTCACTGGAGGTCTAACTGAGGCGAAACAGGTGGAATAAATGATAATATGCAAAGGTAGTTCTTCCAGACATAAGTTATATAAGATGTCTTATCTAAAATGACAATGGAAGATTCTGTGCAATGTGAAGCAATAGCCCATCGAGAAAGTGTTGCAATGTGGACTCGAGTGTCACCGAGGTCCGCGTATATATGTCCGCGTGTGCGGGGTACGCGCTAGTCTACAACATGCGGGTACTGGCGCTGCTTGTGTGCGTGTGCTGTGTGGGGGCTCAACAGTTCGACCTTGATGTGCTGGCGCCCACTTCACAGGCGGTGGAGAGCCACGCGTGCAGAGACCACAGCCTTCTCTACGTGCAGGGAGTCACGCAGGGGGCTGGATGGGCGTTGCGCAGTGAGTTCCTTGCTAGGCCATACCACGTCGGAGGAGATTTGAGGAAAGGGGAGGAAGATTGTAGGAGGGGAACAAATAGATTTGAAGGGGTTAGTTGGTGGAAAGAGTGAGGGTTTCTTTTTGTCTCCTCTTACGACTGGTAGAGTCACACTGGGACAAATTCTACCCCTGGCCCAGACGGGGCTCATCTTATTAGATTCTGTACATAACAATATGTAGCTAGAAGCTTGAAGATAAAAATGCTGGTTTGATCACTATGGTGTTTAATCGACAACTAATTCATATGACGGCGCGGGTGATTGGAGGAAAGGGACAAGTGGGAGAACTATTATTCAAGGAGTTAAGGGGAAGAAAGGAAAAGGCGATGGCCTAATTTTATCGCCTCTTACGATTAGGAGAGTTACCCCAGGTTAAACTCTATCCCGGGCCAGACGGGTCCAGCAATGGAGGGAGGGGACAAGGAAGTGACAGTGGGGTGAAAGGGAGAGGGTTGCCTCTTACGACAGGCAGAGCCACCCCCCGCTAGGCTAGTTTAGATTGTCACGGGGGTGTCTGCCTTGCAGTGTTGGACTCCAGCACCAAGTTCCCTCCCAGTGGGATCCTGATGGGTCATCTCGCCGACCTGGGCAACTATGACGAGTGTCCCCGCTAGGCTAGTATAGATTGTCACGGGGGTGTCTGCCTTGCAGTGTTGGACTCCAGCACCAAGTTCCCTCCCAGTGGGATCCTGATGGGTCATCTCGCCGACCTGGGCAACTATGACGAGTGTCTCGGAGTGACGGATGTTAAGACTGCGTCGGGGTCCTTCTCAGGCCAGTACTGTCTGGTGACGTCCACAGTCGGCGGAACCAAGTCGGTAAGTAGCCTAGGTTATTATAAGTTGGTACTTTAGCGCCGTACTTAGTGTTGCAGGAAAGAGACATGTAGGAGAAAAAATAAATAGTTTATGTGGAAAGTGGAGATTGGAGGACTTTTAGGACTTCATTTAGTCGTCTCTTACGACTGGAAGACTATAGCCACCCTGGGCCCAATTGTACTCCATGGGGACTGGGGAGCCAATAGTAATGGGTTCTGTCAGTTTGCATAAACATGCTAGGGTAGATCAACAGGGCATATTGTTACCATGAGGTGGATAACAAAGACATGAAGGTGTCTGGTTTTAGGGCGTCGGTCTGCCCTCACTGAGGATGCAGTGGGCCCTGTGCGTCCCCTCCACGTGCAGCCCACGTGATATAGAGAGTCATCTACAGAGCGCGCTACCCGGCATGAGAGCTACAGTAGCAGACTCGGCGTGTAGCAGCAAGGCCCACCCTAGACAGCTGACAGCGGCGGACTGGTTCGCAGTGTGAGTTCATTTCCACATGTTTTTCTGATGTTTTAGTATGTTGCCATGGAGAATTAGTTAAAGCCATGATGTAGTAGAATAAAACCTAATTTTATTCAATATTGGCGTCTTTTTAGAAGCTGGTCGATCGCCAACCGATCATTGACTTGTTCTTACTATTTCCCATAAGGTATCCAGCTACAGTGCCACGTTCAGTGATTTCCATTATACAACAAGTATTTGTTTTGCTAGTAGTAGCACTATTTTATAGCCCCAAGTAACTGTCTGACTGCCAAACTAAATTTAGAAGATGAATGGTAATAATTTTGAACAACGTGCGTGGAAATGTATAACGGTGCTTTGCTTGTCGTGTAATATTATTGTGTCTTGGTTTCAGAGGTTTCGTGTCGTTCTTCCTGGCTCTAATGTTGTTGAGCACCGCATACGACCTCGCGACAAGCAAATCTGGTACGTCTTGTTCACTTACGGTGTTCACTTACTTGATGATATTGCTGCAACCGGAGTTTCAGTCGCTATAGAGCTTCACATTAGTGTGCGTGTACGTGCGACTTGGTTCATATACTTCGCATACATGTGTGCACAGTTCATGTAATTATTTATCATTTTATTAGACAAGACATCCAATAAAATATCCTTCATGTCCTATTATGTTTTGTATATGATTTTATTGTCACTCTGGTTTCCATGTCTCTTACCGCGCGGCAAGATGATACCCACAACGCGGTGACCAATCACAGCGTCGCAGTGCTGCCGCGCGCGGCAAGAGTTGAGCCACGTTCTGATTGGTCGGCATCATCTTGCCGGTTACCGCGCGGAAAGAGAAACGGGCCACAATGGTGCACGTCTCGTTCGGGCTTCGATTTCGACTTCGACCGCGGGCTGTTCGATACTAGCACCGTATGTTGTACCACGTGTGTTGGTTTCAGAACAACGCCGGCCACTACTGCTCGCCTACTCGGTGTACACTAACGGTGCCAAGCTACTCAGTACGTCACCAGGCGGGGCCGACTCGCTGTCTTCTGTCCACGGTGTCAGGTTCCTCAGCATGGCTTGGGTGGTGCTTGGACACTCATACATCGCCAGCCTGATCAGTCCGTCCGTTAATCTCCTCACAATAGTGCCCGTAAGTACATTCTACTCTCTGTACACACGTTCAAGTCAACTTTGAATTAAGTTAACTATGTGTCGCTATAGCAGATACTTGCTGTGTTGCAGTACTTTACAGACTGGAAGCACATGTACTTGACCAACGCTACCATCTCCGTAGACTCATTCTTCCTGCTAAGTGGTCTGCTAGTCTGCTATGTATTCCTCAAGGAAATGGAGAAGCCAGGGGCGTCCTTCAACATACCGCTGTTCTACATCCATAGATACATCCGGTATGCGACTACTGTATTATAACTTGTTGTATGCAATCTTTATTACTGGCCTCAGATTCTTATACACCACCTCTTTCAAGCACTCTGTTTCATCGAAACTAGACAGATTTCTGGGGTTTTTCACAGATTTGTAAAAAGCAGCTTCTTCCATGCACAAGCCTTGTTAGTTACGCCCGCTGTGTTGGGAATTCAACCTAAGGTCGAAAATTGTCTGTAATTCACCTGTTTCAAACTGGTACGGTAGAAGTAGAAAATTAAATCGGCAATCTGACGATGCTATCGTACTCATGAGGCCAGTCACGTTGGTGCAAGTTTAGTGTACTGTATGTTGTACTGTATGTTTCAGGTTGACGCCCGCATTAGCAGCCGTCATACTGCTCAGTGCCACCCTCTTCTACTACCTAGGTGACGGTCCCTTGTGGGAAACCTATGCAGTGTTTTCCAAGCAGTTCTGTCAAGACAACTGGTGGGTCAATCTGCTCTACATCAACAACTACTACCACGCGGATCGAGTGGTACGTCTGATGTCAATCACATGAGTGTTCTTCACTTCAATGCGTTGTGCAGAGTGTAACGTGGATGCTTGTGTGTTCTAGTGCCTGGGGCAAAGCTGGTACCTCGCTGTGGACATGCAGCTCTTTTGGCTGTCTCCGTTAATCCTCTACCCACTCTGGAAGTAAGTGAAATAGCCTACAGACACAATCCTCACTTGAGAGAGAGGACAGATGCACAGTCAAGTTTATGGTTGCTATGGAATTGTTTCGTTACATGCTACTTTCATGAGAAAAACTAACTCTATAGCAACCATAAACAAATCCCACGAGTTAAGTTGCTAGGGCGCAATCTGATCTCACAGAATCGTCCGCCAACAATTTTTATTATACCAACTGTGTCTGCTTGTAAGCATAACAAATGCGGCGCCATGAAAACAGCGCTGCCACGCGGAGAGGCTCTAGTTACACTTGACTCACAGCCTGGTGGATATGAAGCAGCATTCAAGGATCTCTGGATGGCTGGGTTGTTGCAACCACTTCCACAATGTATAGCGGCCATTGACACAATGTTAATGCTACATGCGGATTGGGATTAGAGCCTCACCGCTAGAATCGCCACCAACAATGTGTCGCTAAAATAAAACAATGTGCGTTCCAGGTGGCCTAGGGCTGGCAAAGCTCTTTGGGGTGTGATGGTGTTTGCAGGCTTGCTCACGGCCTTCCTGATACCCTACATCAACGAGTTTCCCGCCAATACAGTAGCTGGAGGGGGAGGGTGAGTCACGCAGTCACCTCTAAGCCAATCACCTTCAGGCCGTATCACACTACTTATTTGAGTTACTACTAATTGAGTCTGGCCATCCCCAACTCACACAAAGTACACAATAATAATAGTAATAATAATAATGACTAATGACAAGACACAAACCAATAAGTAATTATAAGCTATTTGCTCGATTTTGCATGAACATAAAAAAGACAGATATTACATTTTTATAGTCTGAACTAACTTGAACGAGCAAGATCAACGTGTGAAGGTTAATATACCTTTTACATTGCATTATCATCACACATTTTTATGCGATTAAGTTAAAAAAACGTGACAGCTTCATAGTTGTCATCCTGGTTGATTGTGTCATAGCCTTGTGTGATGTGTTTACAGCGAGATGGGACCGAAGCAATACTTCCCGACGCATGCGCGGTTCACCCCCTGGCTCGTGGGTATCGGCTTGGGCTACGTGCTACACGTGACCAAGAAAACACCTGTTGCTGGCCTCACTCGTGTCACCGCGACCATCGGTTGGCTGCTGAGTGCCGGCCTCCTGTTATCCTCGTTCCTATTGGGCCACCTCTTCAACCAACCAGATCACACGTACAACAGAATAGGGGATTCCCTGTATATTGCGTACATGCGCACTGGCTGGGTGCTGGGGCTGGCGTGGGTCATATTCGCTTGCACCAAGGGATACGGAGGTAATCTAACATTACTACGGTCATTAGAACAAAGATCCTGAACGTTTGCTGTGTAGCGTGTACACACCTCCGTCATTGATCACGCCCGTTGTTAGGTAACCAACACAAGGGTGTAAATATTACCTCCTTCAAGTATTATATCTTGGCTGTCGGGATTCGCAGTTCCGATAGTCACTAATTAAAAACAACTGACGTTTCGGAACAATTGCATAGACCATCTACAGAGAAATACTTGACGAGTAGAAGGCACAGTCATTTGAGAGAACATATCCAACTCTGTATATACTGTTAGAACTAGAGCTCGTCCACACAAAAACATAAGACATAAGATTTAAGGTTTAACGCATAGTCATAACATTGGAACATAGGAAACACGTACTAAACTAACGTTCACACAAATGTTTAAGCATAAGCACAAGCATAAGCGTAAGCATAACGCATAAGAAAGTTGAACAATGTTCAACTTTATGCTTAAACCTTAAAACAACGCACGAAAAACTTGAGTCAAAGAAGCATCTACTTTAAAAGGTTATGACTACCACAGTCATGTAGTGGCCTACGTCACCGAATAATAATAATAATAATATATATATAATAATATATAGTAATATATACATAATAATATATAGAATAATTATGTTGTACAGTATTCGGCCGCAACCTCCAAAGAACTTCAACGAGTGCCATGCCTTCTCATAAACTCTTTGTGCTTACGTTTGTATGTGTACCGGAGCCCTTATGCGTTAAACCTTAATCCTTAAAACTACGCTTATGCTTATGCTTATGTTTTTGTGTGGACTCGCCTATAGAAAACTAAGTTGTTTATTGGCCTCGGCTATTTCACGAGACTGGGGCAACTTTACCTACCGACAAAGAACAAAATTCTATGAACAGCTGTGATTGTGTGTTGTTGCAGGGTTCGTGAACACGTTTCTATCCTGGCAGTTCTTCCAAGTGTTGGGTCGCCTGACCTACACAGTCTACCTGATTCACATGACCATCATGATGTCTGTCGCGTCTTCTAGCAAGGTTACCCAGTACTTCAGCGACTTCAACGTTGTACGTATTCATGACTCATGTAAAACATGTCTAGAATATTGTCATTATATGAGCTATTCCATATTTTAGAATTTATACATAACTTCCAAGTTTCTTGTTGTTTTTACGATACGTGTTCCTGTTGTAGCTGTCTCCACCTTATTTATAATATAAAATTGTCGTTATCAGACGCATTATTTACATGTAGAAACAAGTTAGCCCCAGACTAGATATTAAGAGGGTCGACATACTTAACTGACTCACCAGAGTTAGGCCTACGCAATCTTTTAATGTAAAAATATTAAATGTAATGTCTATTCTGTGTCTGTAGACTCATAGAGAAAGCCTTTTGGACATAAAAGCTAACGTTTTGGTGTAATGCATTGTAACGTTTTTAAAATGGCATGGCTGTGCTATAGTGGTCGTATTGCAATCTTACTGGAGCTACGTATTTCGTGTGCAAACAGAATATACTTTACCCTAACTATTTACTTCCAGACAATGCAGTTCCTGAGCTATCTCGTCCTCTCGTTCGCTGCGGCCTTCGTATTGTCTCTGTGCTTTGAGTCTCCGGCCATCGTCATCGAGAAAGCTTTGCTCGGAAACCGTAAGCAATACTCTTATTATTGTTATTTGTCTTACGGCGCAGGGCGCACCTTCACAGCTATAGGTCATGTGACGTCAGGGAAGCAGACTGAAGGAAAGACGAGTAAGAAGAAGAAGAACGAAGAAAAAGAGAATGGCGGGTTAAATGGGTAAATGGATGGAAGGGGAAATGGGAGTATCCAAGCAATTTCGTCGCCTCTTACTAATGCAGAGTCCCCCTTGGCCAAATTCTACCCCAGGCAGAGCAAGCGTCATCCCCTAGCGGGGGTTCGGTAGGGTTCGACAAGCCCCCTTCAGGGGATGTATATAGTTATATTTTAGGCCTACTCAAACAAAACCCGAAAGTGAGAATGTTGTTTGTGTTCTCTAGGCCGAGTGGAGAAGAAGGATATTGAAGGCGTAAAGAACGATGCGATGTCGGTAGCCGATGAATCTGACAAGTCGCCGCCTATCGAGAGCCTCTCTGCGCAGATAGAACCCACCTCGGCTGAGATGAAAGACTTGGAGGCCGGGGTCCCGACATAGCTGGCGCGGACCTCAGCCTGCAACAAGCTGTTGCCACTTTGTTCCTGTGGAGTGATAACACGTCTACTTCATTGATCTCTAAAATTAAATTACTATCGTTAGTTTAAGAAAATTATATTTATATCAATATAATTAATAATAATTTATAATTATAATAGTGTTAGGTATACGTTTTCATTTCAGTGTTGTATGGAAACTGTTGAAAAATTTTCATATATCGTGTATTTATTCGTTGTAGCAATTGTTGTTTATATTAAAATATTGTTATTCATGAATAATTTCATTGATACACCTTACTAATTGTCCATGACTGAATTTATACTAACTGAATGAGTTGTCAATGTTGGTAACCCTAAAGAATACATTGCAAAGATAAAATGATTATTATCACTCCCACGGAACTTACGAAGATCTTGGTAGGCCTAGAGCTACGCTTAATCACGATGACGCTTACTGATCAGTGATCAGTGATTATGCATCGAACTGATCCGTGCAGAATGCCCGTTCATCACGAACTCATGGTCTGTATGGCGTGTGACGTACGCCCCCCCGCCATAAATATGTGTGAAACTTTCAGCTCGTTTTTATAATTGAAAATTTATCGAAATGAAATATTTTTGTGTTCAGGAGTAAAATAATAAAAATATTACTGGCAAATACCATATTATTTCTGTCAACCGCAGAAGAGGGATCTGCGCGCAAGCGGCCTAGAAGTAGCTTTGGGCATAGGCGTGCGCAGAGGTTGATCAATGGGGGGGCACAATAAATTCCCAATGACAGTACTTCACGGTGGCGCCAATGGGGGGTGTAGGGGGGATGCCCCCCACAAGCTCCGCAGGAGATTTTTTTTAAAGACGCATTTTTAAACGTGTTTTTAAGCGTATTAGGAGGAGGACAGATTGTCTGTTCAATGGGTTAATTTCACACAATTATTTGTGGATATCAGTGATATCATTGTTACAAAGTGAAGGAAGTGGTCAGTCCCACAGCCAAAATCTTGGTGGTAAGGCAACATTTCATGTTGAGGCCGGTCAGCTGATTCCAACGTCATTCCAATCTAGGACTTCAGGTAAGATTAGAACCATTATGTCAGGAGTCAGCATTTTTGTCGCCCATTACGACAGGCACTATATTCTGGACCTATTCTTTCCCGGGTCAAACGGGCAAGGCAGTTGGAGCAACAGTGACAGTTTGGGGAATATATTTAATATAAGGAAGGTGCCTATAGGTCCTCTTCTCGTCTTTTACGATCGGCAGGCGTATACGGTATACCCTGGGCCAAATTCTATTTAAAAAGAAAGCTCACCTAACCTAATGGGGGGGCCGCTGCCCCCCCTGCGCACGCCTATGGCTTTGGGCCAAAGGTCGGTAAAGTAGCGGTAGTGGAGCGCGCCCAAGGTCCGTCGATCCCTTGGCGGAGGTTCAGTAAACCTGAAAGCACTTGGGAGTTCGACGAGCCCCCGCCAGGGGATTTGCGGACCTTGGCGCACGCCGCTGGGTTGCTGCGCGCAGAATGGATCAACCCAAGGTCCACTAGATCGCTTGTAGCGCGCGCTTCGCAATTACTCCGCTAGGAGTAAATCCAGTAGACCTTGGGATCAACCGACCTTTCTCTGTGTACAAAGCGCGACCTGCATAAAGCTCAAGACAGCGTTTCCTAGATGTAGTAGAATCTGCATCCTGAAAAGGTTTCAATCAGCTGCTGCTGTCACTTGAAGTTGGTCGGCGTACCTAATTATATAAATAAAGAAAACAATATAATACAAAAATGCCGTTCATGAGAGGAATAGCTCCTGTTCGCAGGACTTTAAGGTATCTAGAAGCTGGTAAAATTGTTTTGAAAGAAAGAGTCAAGATATTTACTGTGAACTACAATACACATGGCGACCACCACCAAGGAGCTAGAGACTTTGTGTTTTGGTACCTTCCACAAATACAGTATAAAAACCCGAATGTCCAAGTTTGCACATTTAAAAACCTCACACCATCGCCGTTCATCACATGTTACCTAGGTAAGTTGAACGTTGGAGATGTTGCAAGCACGGCCACAAAATGTATCATAACACGCCTAGGGCTAGGCCTAGGTAGGCTAGCCTAGGCATACGAATGTGTAGGCCTTGGATCATGGCAAACAAGAATGGCTCTAGGCCTATCCTATAACATTCTTGTACTCAACCACCAATTGCGTGGTTAAATTGGGTGTTTCAACTAAACTAAACAGATACCTATACTCATGTTGTCATATTACATTCTTATACTCAACCGCCAATTGCGTGAACGCTGTTGCAACTAAAGTAAACCGATACCTATACGCATGCTGTCATATTAAATTCTTATCCTCAACCGCCAATTGCGTGAACGCTGTTTTTAACTAAAGTAAACAGATACCTATACTCTTGCTGTCATATTACATTCTTAAACTCAACCGCCAATAGCGTGAACGCTGTTTCAACTAAAGTAAACAGATACCTATACGCATATTGTTATAGGCCTATTACATTCTTATACTCAACCACCAATTGCGTGAACGCTGTTTCAACTAAAGTAAACAGATACCTATACTCATGATGTCATATTACATTCTTATACTCAACCACCAATTGCGTGAATGCTGTTTCAACTAAAGTAAACAGATACCTATATGCATGTTGTTCCTATTACATTCTTATACTCAACTGCAAATAGCGTGAACGCTGTTTCAACTAAAGTAAACAGATACCTATATGCCTGTTGTTATAAAACATTCTTATACTCAACCGCAAATGTTTCAACTAAAGGATACAGATACCTATACTCATGTTGGTATATTACATTCTTATACTCAACCGCCAATTGCGTGAACGCTGTTTCAACTAAAGTAAACAGATACCTATACTCATGCTGTCATGTTACATTCTTGTACTCAACCACCAATTGCGTGAATGCTGTTTTAACTAAAGTAAACAGATACCTATATGCATGTTGTTATATTACATTCTTATACTCAACCGCAAATAGCGTGAACGCTGTTTCAACTAAAGTAAACAGATACCTATATGCATGTTGTTATATTACATTCTTATATACTCAACTGCAAATAGCGTGCACGTTGTTTCAACTAAAGTAAACAGATACCTATATGCATGTTGTTATAAAACATTCTTATACTCAACCGCAAATGTTTCAACTAAAGTAAACAGATACCTGTACTCATGCTGTCATATTACGTTCTTATACTCAACCACCAATTGCGTGAACGCTGTTCTAACTAAAGTAAACAGATACCTAAACTCATGTTGTTATATAACATTCTTATACTCAACCACCAATTGCCTGTACGCTGTTTCAACTAAAGTAAACAGATACCCATACGCATGTTGTTTTATTACATTCTTATACTAAACCAATAATTGCGTGAACGCTGTTTCAACTTAAGTGAACAGATTTCTATACTCATGTTGTTATATTACAATCTTATACTCAACCACTTAGGCTATTGCGTGAACGCTGTTTCAACTAAAGTAAACAGATACCTACACTCATGCTGTCATGTTACATTGTTACACTCAACCACCAATTGCGTGAACACTGTTCAATTAAAGTGAACAGATACTTATACTCATGCTGTCATATTACATTCTTATACTCAACCACCAGTCACGTGCCTGCTGTTCCAACTAAAGTTAACAGATACCTACACTCATGCTGTCATGTTACATTCTTATACTCAACCACCAGTTGCGTGAACGCTGTTTTAACTAAAGTAAACAGATACCTATACGCAAGATGTTACATTACATTCTGAGGCAAGCTGGGGGGGTAATGGCCCCGTACGGAAAAGGATCTTAGGGGCGCCGGGACTTGTCGAAGTTTTAAGGGGTCTGGGGCAGAGCCCCAGCTGCCAAAGGCGAAGATTTTTCAGCCTATTTTTGTGTTTAAAACGCATATAAACACGTTTAAAAATCGCTAAATGATGATATCGAACAACGTGTTGAACTGTGAACACCACTTTAAAAAACAAAATTGAAGAAGAAACTTTCCCAACACTGGCAGTTGTATATTTCAAACTATATTGTTTCCCAACCCTCTGCAAATATCGACTAGGCCTACTGTCCATTCGAATCGTGTAATTTGTACACGCAACGAGGGAGCGGGATGTAGTTTGGGTGTGGGGCGAAGCCCCTGCCGCCGGAGGCAATGTCGCCAAAGTTGAAACAATTTTCGTCCCTGCGTGATGTTTAGTACTCTTAGTAGTCTAAAACGCGTTTTGAGGCGAAATTCTACCATGAAAAACAATGAATTTAAGTCAATATTGCACTGATAATTCCTCACGTCATAGGTCAAGGATAAGAGTTCGATTCTGTCATTTTAGAAAGAATCTTATGGCTAGTGCTGCGCTGGATCGGATTTCAGTATGCCCCGATAGATATATTTTTTGCCTCAAAGTTCGCTTTTTTTAAATTTTGAACGCTTATAGACACGCGACCAGCCCGATTTGTCAGTCAGCTATTTTATGGAAAGTGGTTTTGTAATGACATAGGACTTGAAAACTCCTTTATTTCATTTTTTTCTGAGCCTATTAAATGGGCAAAATGGTACTTTCAGTTATAAATATCCTTGATATCTCAAAGAGATACAGATTGTGAGATAACAGTAGCATGTAGGGAAGAGTACTACAAGCTCTACGACAAAGGCTGGCAAGTATGTCTTCAATGGATCCCTAGTCATTGCTCAATAGTGGGAAATGAAAAAGCCGACTACCTGGCAAAGATGGGAGCTAAATTGAAACAACCTGAAAAGGCAATCTCACTGCAGTCCATCAAGTCTACAATCAATAACCAAGTCAGCTTAGAGTTAAAGAAACAGTATGAAGTAATTGCGCGAGGGAAAAGATGGGAACCGCTTATAAGGAAGGAGAAAATGAACGCAAGGAAAATTGATAAGGAAGAAAGAAGGGTGTACGTGGCAAATTTCCGGATGGACACCGGCCACGACTACCTGCAAGCCCATCTGCACAAAATAGGAGTGGTGGATACGAGAACATGCCCACTCTGCAAAGAACAAGACCAGGACGCGGAACATCTTGCGACATGTGTCTCTTTGACAGCAGAAAGGGATCTAATGGAGGGGCAAAAGATAGCAAGGAGGAAATATGTGGCAAACCTTTATTGGGCAACTAGGCAGAGAATGGCATAAGTTCCAACTCTGGGTGTTCGAAAGAAGAAGAAGAAGAAGAGTTATAAAAAAGTTTACTCGCAAACTATCAAAAGTCACTCTGAAGTAGCGAGCTAGCGGGCAGAAATCTTGAGGGTTCTTGTTTCCTATTAATTTGTTTTGAACGCAAATAAACACGTTTACAAATTGATAAACGAGGATAAGTATATTCAACATGTTGAACTGTGAACACCACTTTAAAAATTAAATTAAATAAATTTCCAGCACTGGCATGTTTTATATTGCAAACTAAACTATAAAAAAGTAAGCTCTGATGAGGAAAGCAGATATCTTTGTAGAACTTCTAGATGGTCTATATGTCCCTTTTCATTGACATGAGATACATATGCTCTTCTTAGAACTACTATTGTTTCATAATGAATATAGCGCAAGATATTTTCAGGGAGTTGGGTTGTGGCCCTCAAGGGGGCCCCGTACGGGTTTCCGTAGTTCCGTACCTGCCAGTCTGCCCCTGCCTATAGGCTATATTGATATAGGGTCTAGAAGTCTAGGATGTGGACAGATCTAGTGCTTGGCAATGCTGAGCGTAGCACTAGGGTACAAGTTTGTTAACAATGCCAGGATGTTTTTCATGAACCTATGGGCCTGAAGTGGTTGGGAGGGGGATAGCTCTGCCACTGGCGAGGTGCGCCGCCGCAGAAGAAGAAGAATACGATACGATACCTGGTGTTTTATGATGAAGGTGCATTCATTTCATAATTCACATTATTATGTACTTAGGAAGTTGAACTAATATTGGATGGATATGATATCTCTTCTCAGCATTGGTATTCGTTTTACAAATTGTTTGTTTTAAATGTCTACTTCTTTCAATAATTCTGTTTGCATTCAAATTAATATCTTGTTTCAGAGGATGGTAAAGAAGTTCTGATAGACATTGACAGCCAATCAAAGGAGCAAGTACAAACACACCTACAGAGAGTCATTTGCAAGTCTAGGTACGTAACATTTGGGTGACTTCTTGATTTAGCCATCGATATCAATTATGTAACACAATCATGTGGGCATCGAGTATTAGTCGTTAGACCTCCATCAAGTCACAGTAAATATTCCCACCTGCTGAATGAACCTAATTGCAAATTTTCAATCAAAGGTCATATCTGTAATTTAATACAGATCAAATTATGCCAAGACAAGTAATGAGTAATGACTTACCTAAATTCCCTTTTGATGATCACGGGCATTGTTTGACTACAAGCCAATAATTGCTTGACACTGGTCTAGAGCCCTAAAAATGTCAGCAATGAGTCCCAGTTTCATGCATTCCCATAGAAAATATATTATGTGAAATACTGAAAACATAAAAAAAAAAAATCAAAAATATAATTCTGCAACAAAGAATCTATGCAACTACAGGACACACAAATCTAAAACCTACCTCTTCCGTGCCAAGTCTCTACAATAACAGAGTATGTACACAAGTTCTGTGCGACATGCAAGGGTTGTTGGGCAAGTGGTAATCAAGTAGAGGTCACTAAGCACGGTTGTATCATTGCAGTGTTGTGCTGGCGGCAGAGTCACAGGCCAAGGAAAAGAAAGACAACCCGGCCAACTTTGGAGCGGGCTGTAGTAGACACTGCATCTGCGAGATTTCTGGACAGATTCCATGTCCAGGTCTCATCCCTCTTCCGAACCATATGCGCGGCAAATACAAAAATCCCAGAGACTTGTAATGGGACCTTGGTAATTTGTAAATATAATGTGATCAGTCTTATTTTAGAATAAAGTTAGTTTTTGACACCAACACTATTCTCATTATGTATTTTCTATTTAACCAGCCACCCAATCCATGTCCGTGGGCATGTGATGAACTTTGAAGATGTAAGCCTTCATTTAAAAAATGTATCGACTTTGTTGAAGACTTTTGTCTTAATGGACCGTGAAATATTCCCAAGAAGTGGGATATTTACTGCAATATAAATTCACAAGATTTGGGACGTTTTATTAAATGAATGAGCTTTAGTATTAATCCTTCGTTTTGTGAGTTTGTCAGATGCAGGTAGGGCCTAAGCCTGTTGAATGGAAGTGGGGAATACATAAAATAGAACAATGGGAAGTCAGGCAGTAATGTCAACAAGAATAAGCAAATAGTATATAATTAATAACATTATATATTAACTCAAATTTTAATAAAAACACAATATATGTGGTTATGTTCGTAGGCTCATGTGCATTGTATGACATAACCAGTCTTGGCAGGTAGTGCACTACTTGTTGACACAGCAAAATGTAGTGAGTGAAAGCATGCTACAAATTTTGTAGCTGTAGTGATAAAAGTAACATGATTTTTTGTCTATACTTCTAACGAAGAAGGATGGTGGTTTTACCATAGACTCGAGCCACAAATGTGCTGGTACTAATGTGTTTATAACACATACACATACATGGATGGCCAGGTTATAAGTAGACCTATGAATGTATCTTTAATGTCAACTTTCAACTCTCAAATGAGTCATCTTCCTTGAAGGTAAGCGGTTGGATCCTATCCCTATACTCGACTATTCCAGGCGATTGGCATCGATCAGCATAATATTTAACGGAGTTTGCTATACTATCTTGTAAACAAAATGAAATAAGGTGCCTTGCAGTACTTGGGGACTCGTTGCCCCGACGATTGAATTAATAATTTGGACGTTCCGGGCCGATTGGACAGACGTACCGGGTACGCAACTTTTTAGGGTCGATGGCAGAAGAGCAGGTTTGTTGTCTTAGTTCTGAAGACGGGCGTTCCAATCGGCTCGAAACGTCAGAATTTTCAATTTAATTGAAGGGGCAAGCAATAGCTCCCCTCCGCAAAAGGTCTCATTCTGCGTTGGGCGGGGCACTGTCAGTAGTGAGCGAGCATATCCAAAGAATAAGGAAAACACTTTTGTGTTCACGTGTTTAATTCACTGACATCACTAACAAGACATGGACAATTACGTGTCGAGGTAGCGCAGGTCCGTTACCAGGGCAATGTGGTCCGAGGGAAACACGACGCTGGGCAGCGCAGTGTGCAGCGTAACCTCCTCTACGTCGGGCAGCGGAACCACCTGGGTCACCGCAAGCCGGTCGCGCTGGTAGAAGATGTAGTCGAGGCAGCCCGTGAAGCCGACGGTGAAGTTGGTGAAGTCCGGGGTGCCGCAAGCGCTACCCAGCGGGAGAGAGTGCGAGAGCTCAACGCCCTTGACCGTCTCTGCCGGCACTGAAAGCATCCCAGACTGTGTGAGAACACCAAACTCGAACCCCGTGTGTTCTTTCTCTTCTGGTTATGAATTTACCCTTAGAACAGTATTTATATAGAACAGTATTTAACTATTTATATAACAGCAGTCACCCTTAAATTAAAATTGTCAGACATGTCAATTGTGTGTACTGTATAAGAAAAGAACAGGAAGAATTAAAATTCCAAGGGGCCCTAAAAACCCAATTTGAATTACAAAATTTTGAACTAAAAGAACATGAACACTAAACATTGGATATCCAACCTTTCTGACGGGACTTTATCACTAGTTTGTTACCAAGGACTGCTGTATTATTATGAATACAAAAATACAAAACAAAGTTTGTTGGTCATGAGGGCTAGTGCACTGCTTCAAAAGCAGAACATTCAATTCCTGATTGGGTTACTATTATTATTATTATTAATATTATTATTATTATTATTGTTCTTATTATTTTTTTTGCAATAATATAGTTACATCGAGCATGTTACAAACACATTGCTGGTGGGAAAAATTAGAGCAGAGGCTCTTTACAGTTTTTTTTTTTCCTCTTATGCAATGATGACCTTTCAGCCATTCATTTTTCTCGCTATCCAATACAAATTAGCTTCTTACACACAGGTGTTTTGCAACATCTGTAATTGACCGGCTAAAATGCAGGGGCATCCCAACAGCGGGGCAAATAAGACGAGGTTCTATGTACTATAGTGGGTGACTTACTGCTCGCCCAGTCGATGCAATCCTCGGACACTCGCTGGGTGGTCATCAGGCGGTACACGCCACACTCGGGGGTGCTGTTGAAGTCTCCGCACATGAGCACCGTGACACGTTTCCCATCGCACTAGGGCACACAACAACGCGTTTACCATCGCACTAGGGCACACAACAACACATTTACCATCGCACTAGGGCACACAACAACGCGTTTACCATTGCACTAGGGCACACAACAACACTGTTGTTCTAGTCTCCGAGGTACACAGAACAAATGGAAAATTTCGATTTTCAAAAACGAAATACGGGAAAAATAAAATCAATTTTGTAGGGCTATAACTACTAGATTACTATCAAGAACTATTTGAGAATCGGGAAAGATAAAACTGCTAACCTTAAAACTTCACTAAATGTCTGCGTACTGTGTTTTAGTTTCTATAATGCAGCTCCATTGCTTTATTTCAAGGTAAGCTGTTAGAATCTTTGATGAATCTTTCTTGCTTATAATCGTCAAGCCTCTTGGCACTCTTCAAACAGTTTTGCATGTGTTACAACCATGTTGCACAGAAGCCTGCAGTCTTCTAGTTAAGGTCAAATGTTTAATAAGTTTGACTGAAATCCCCTGCCACCCGCACATTAACATCAGATTTCCCATTTCACCCTCGGCATCAAATCGCAGCCGTCACAGGTGGCGGTGGTCAGACGTATCAACTACTGGACACTACTTAGGCACTGAAATAAAGTATTCCCATTTACAAACCTCCAAGAGAGACGCTAAAATTAAACGAAATTGTGCCGCCCCAGTCCCGGTGCCTACAAGACGCCTCCAAACTGTAAGTCTATCGGTCATCCGTTGTCTCCGATAAGCCCCGTCAGATCGCACGTGTCATGGCATCCACCTCACTCACGCTTAGCGTCGGACTCACCTGAGACGCTTTGGCCACTTCCTCCACGTAACGGATCGCCATGCCGGCTTGGAGCAAGCGAATGTGGTCAGCGTTCGGATGGAAGTAGAGGTGTGTGTTGCCCACCACCAGACGCTCATGGGGCTCCACGATCGAATCAAGCACGGTTACCTGAAATTCAACACGAATTAAAAAAGGTTTGTAAGTAGAATAGTTTCATCTATAAAAATGATCATTAAAGTAACAAATAAAAGAAAGACTACAATGTGAGTGCTTAAGTGTTTATTTGTGGTTGGGACCTATGTGTTACAAATACGGAATATGAGAAAGAAAGTAATTGAAACAGCATGCATGAAAAGGGCAGTAGGTAGTAGGATTAGTAGGAGTAAGGGATTTGAAGTCGGCTTAGCTCACCTGCACCGATGTCGTTCTTTTCATGAAACGAGAGACCAGAGGCTCATTGTTGGCAAGTTTTCTCCACATGTCAGAAAACAGAGGATTTGTTTGTAATTCTTCGGCCAGACATTTTTTGTAGGACTGAACAAATCTGTAAATATGTAGACGAAGCACATATTATAATTTGTGTCATAAACTATCAACAAGTTATGTTAAGACTGAAAGGAAACTAACAGTTTACTTGCGAGTGTTAAACAGACACAAAGCTGGGCCTACAGGTTACACAATTTACATAGGTAATGAGAACTAGGCTAGGGTGATGAAAGATGGACGAGAGCCCACTTTTTAGCCACCATGGGGAGGGACCCACTTCGACGGTAGGAACTCTATACCTGAACTTTCCCGTGTGGAATATGCAAGCCAGTCCTTCTTTGACGTGGGTACTCTTTGAATGGTGGACACCAAGATAGCCAAAGGATGAGAGCACTGGTACCAGATCCAGGTCAAAAACCTTACTATCCACTTCTTGCAGACACATAAGGTCTGCATTATAACCTGAAATAATGGATCCAAGCTTGAAACTCATGTTTCTTGGCAGGCAATACGGAGTGCCCAGCTATCCACGAAGAACTTAGTGCATAGCCTACCTATAAGTTCCTTCATGATAAGCTGCTTCCTGTAGTCAATATGGAGTGCGTATGATGGACAATACGGGTAAAGCTCAGTACGAGCTGATTCAGAATCAGCATATAGGTCGGCCAAGATATTGTATGAAACGACACGAAAGCTGTGAAAAACGTCAACACTTATTTCTGGGATATAGGCCTATACAGGCTTACCGGTAGGCCTAGGTCTACTGGTAAGTCAGAATAATATCAGGACTTCACATTTAATAATATTGGCACTGAAAATACATTGCATGCCTCCTAGTAACTCCTTAACTAGGCCCTAGAGCAGTGACCCCACAAAACCCACCACCCATAATTGCATGATATAAACTATAGGTTTCAGTTGGCATTACAGATATCGTTATGTTTGTTGCGATATTGTAGATTTACCTTAAAATGTTGTCCATATACCTAGGCTAGAGGAAGGTGGGTTTGGTCATACTTACTTATTGCCTTGCAATCTTTCTGTTGTGAAAGCATGACGTTGCTCAAATGGGCAATCACCTGGGCCAGATTGAACTAAAGATTTAGAAACCACTTCAACCATTGGTCCACGTTTATCTCCATTCCCTGGAATGCAGCTCAATTTAAGGAAACTTCCAATATCATCTGCAGATGGTATATAAACATATCCAATACCCACTGTAACCCATTCTTCACTTTGGTCCATAGTCTGATCAGCTGAAATCTTACTCCAAGTAAATACGCAGTTTTCTTTGGCAACGAAAGACAACTCTAATTTAGTAGCATACACAGGAAATTTTGCCATAATGCAAACAGGAAGGGTTAAATTATCCACCCAAGGTGCATTTACTACCAATTTGTATTCCACCCCTAAAATCCGGAGACACAAGCTAGAAGTACTGGTATTGGTACTGTCAAAGTTAAAAAGAACGTCTTTGCAAATCGCTTCTCCCGATACTATCACTCCATCCTGGGTTAACTCGGCTTTAACATCGGGAATCGACTCTGCTGTTGTTGATTCGGAGAGGTTAGATTTCTTTTTTTTCTTCTTAATTTTTGTAAACGTTTTGTCGAACGACGTGTTGATCCTTCCCAACAAGTCTGAAACTTTTTCTGACGTTTGACGGCTGAAGTTGAATTGTCGATTGATTCCTAGCTGTTGGTCTTTAAAGTGTAGGCATATCTGAAACTGGTCTGCATCCTGGAGGTAGCGGACATATGCGTGGTCCATTGTCCTGTAACCTATGTGAAAATGCCTCAGTTTCTGAAGACCAGACCAACTAACTGAAAACAAATTTCGTATTGTATGACCAAACATGGCGAAAACTAGATCCTTAACAAAATATCCATATAAACGTTACAAATATCAAACCTTCCCTTGGTACACTGATGCTTTTGAATTGTCACATAACCTCAAACTCATACTGATGTAGCAGCTGGCTGAGGTCAACACCATTGTAGTTACCACAGCCTGCTGGATATGACGTGACAGTTACCACGAACACTGGGGAACCGCTATGTGCAGAGCGATCGTTGCCCGGTACTACCAACCATACGATGGACTGCGCTTTTCGTCGCTATCAGCTGGACAGTTTCAACTTTTCAACTACACAACAGAGAAATCAAGTGTCACCTTGATTTTTAGTTGGTTTCCTTGTAGAACTAGTCTTTGTAGTTCTTGGGTGTCTTGTGTTTAGTATTTTGTGGCCAAATGTTTGGTCGAAAGAAAGAAGAGGCGCCTAAAAAACGCCGTCCAAATGCAGGAGCAGGACTGTCACAAGTAGGTAGGCCCTAGCTTAGGCTAGGCCTAGGCCTAGACCTAACCAAATACCTTCTAGGCCTAGGCCTAGTAACATATTTAGCCTAACTTTATATACAAAGGCCTAACCTTGAAAACTTGCAAATCCGTAACTGAGATGTAAGGAATGCCTGATACCTGACTTAGGCTTTTACCTATTCGATTGTAAGAGGAAAGGATCTAGGCCTAGCTTGCTAGTCTGGATCTTGGCCTCAATGATGCAGAGTTACAGTACACAATGAAGAAAATTTCTCACGCACTGTTCATGCGTACTGTTTGCAGTTTGGCTTGATGGATGTGGACGTTGGAATTGGAAACATGGATCCAACAGGGGATGTGGACGACGATGATGATGACGCATTCGAGGCCGAACTTCTAGCGCTGACGTCCGACAACGGGGCCTCTAGACCACCACCGAAACGAGGTAGAGTTTCCAGCTATAGGTCTTGAGAAACCTTATCAAGAATCTGTTAAGGGGATTCAAATGCTTGTTTGAAATGGAGTCTCCTCACAGTGGTGACCGGTGCCCGCAAAGAGGACTCACGTAGGCCTACATGGCTAATTCACCTATTTCTCATTCATCTTTCTCATTTCCACATTGGCATTACTTAGGCCTACTTTGGTTCAAGATACTTGCTGACAGTTTTGAAGGCTAGTTGTAGGGCCTACCCCTCTAGTGTGGACTGCCGTGATTCGAATAAAATCAAAATCAATGAACGATGTGTTGCCAGCTGATCTCTTGTTCCCATTTTGCATGTCTAAGGTTGGAATTCATAGTCGGCCCCTACACCTAGGGGCACCCATTGTTGCTAGGCCTATGGATTTGTTTTGTTTATGGGAAATAACATGGAAACAACTGTTACCTTGGTAACAATGGGCACCCCTAGGTGTAGGGGCCGACTATGAATTCCAACCTAAGTGTAACTGTGAACTTTGTTCTCATGTGGCGCAATCACAACCAGCCATTCACACCCGGTTAGCTGTCACACAAATAAAAATGTTGCACTTCGTTTACGTTGACGATCTAGGCCTCCTGTAAGAAATAAAATATATCTGTATGTTGCATTGAATAATCTAAGAGTCTGTTTTAAGGCCGTGTGTTAAACTACTTTGCGGAAGCCCCGATTTCTATAGGTTAAATAGCTGTAAACTGCTTAACAGCCTACAACTGACACAAAGTAACAAAATATGTCTTAGAATGGAGAATTTAGTGCTCTTTCTCATGAATGTTTCTATTTTCCAATAAATTATTTCCATTTTCCACCTTAGTGGGAGCTATGTGAAGCATAGTGGAACTTTTTACAGCTATTTAACCTACCTAAATCAGGTGTTTCGCAGGGTAGCTCGACATAGGGTACAGTCTGTTTTAATAGAAAGTTATTGTTTCTGTCTGTGGAGTAGCGGCCGTGCCCAAGAGAGCTGCACCCGTGCATGACCTTGACTCCATGATCGCGGCGAGCATGAGAGACATCCCCTCGGACGAGGAACTTTCGGGCGACGACGACCCCGACCTGCTGGACGAACTCTCCGCCCTCAACGAAGCGGAGGACGACGAACCACCCCCGCCCCCTCCCAAGGTCGAACCGCCCCCGAGACGCGAGGAGGGCCTGGTCGCCACGCTCGACGAGAGACTCAAGATGTATCGGGAGGCGGAGGCAAACGCGAAGACGACGGGCGATTCTTCGAGAGCGCGTAGGCTCGGTCGGGGGATCAAGACTCTGACCGCACAGCTGAAGCAGGCCAAGGCGGGGCGAGTGGTCAACGAGGAGGAGATTCCCCCGCCCGTGGCGATCAGTGTGGGTGCGAGGGTGGAACGCCCGGCAGCGAGCGAAGAGCCGACAGCCAGTGAAGAGCCGACAGCGAGCGAAGAGCCGTCAGCCAATGAGGAGCCAGCACCGGTCCCCTCCAGGCCGGCCCCGCCCCCTCCCGTAGACCCCGAGGTGTTGAACGCCCTCGCGACACGCAGGGACGAGTACAAGCGAGCGGCCGTGGCTGCCAAGAAAGCCGGCGATACCGACACGGCGCTCAGATACGTCAAGGTGGCCAAACAGTTCGACCCCGTCATGGCCGCGGTGGAGAACGGCCAGGCTGTCGACCTGAGCGAGATGCCGCCGCCGCCGTCCGATGTCGACCCCCAGCCGACACCTTCCAGCCCGTCCGTTGTCGCGCCCAAGGTACCGAGACACCGGGCTAGTTTGACAGTCATATTAACACAAGTTGGGTCATGTCACACTCAAGGTACCGAGACACCGGGCTAGCTCAACAGTCATACTTAACACAAGTTTGGTCATGTCACACCCAAGGTACCGAGACACCTAGCTAGCTCAACAGTCATACTTAACACAAGTTGGGTCATGTCACACCCAAGGTACCGAGACACCGGGCTAGCTCAACAGTCATACTTAACACAAGCTGGGTCATGTCAGATGTGAATATATGTGTAGGGTTGGGTGGGAGAAACCCCTCATTAAGTTCAAACTAGTGATGCAGTCCCTGTGCACAAGTTTTGGCCATGGCTCAATGTTAATTGATCTTTTTAAAATCAAATAAGATTCTTTGGAGTTCCTTGATTTAAAATCTGAATTAAAGGGGACTGGATTACTGTAGTTACGTCAAATAGGTTTAAATAAATAGGACAGTAGTAATTGTTCACTCACCAAGCCCTCCCTCCCAAACTATTATGATTGTCTGTTATGATTAGCGAACGAAACATCTTTCGTCACTTGGTGCTGTGGAGAGTGGGTCTTTTATGGCAAAACCAGGGTTGACCCGAAACCAACTAGCCTTCAAAGATTTAAAAATAGTAAATACTAAAGTGACACAACCCTACCCTCTCTCTTAAAGTGGCTGTCACTGAGGAAAATAAAAAAAAAAGATGCCATTAATTGTATAGGCCTACTCAGTGGGGGATGCATTTTGGCATTTATTACGTGCTTGGGTGTTACGTGTGGAACCCTAGACCCACGTCTGTGTTGTGTCCAGGCCGAGCCACCCCCGCCCCCTCCCCCACCCCCGGCGCCCACCACCGTGAAGTAGGCGCTTGAGCAGCGCCTGGTTAAGTACCGTGTGGAACCCTAGACCCACGTCTGTGTTGTGTCCAGGCCGAGCCACCCCCGCCCCCTCCCCCGGCGCCCACCACCGTGAAGGAGGCGCTTGAGCAGCGCCTGGCCAAGTACCGTGTGGAACCCTAGACCCACGTCTGTGTTGTGTCCAGGCCGAGCCACCCCCGCCCCCGCCCCCTCCCCCGGCGCCCACCACCGTGAAGGAGGCGCTTGAGCAGCGCCTGGCCAAGTACCGTGTGGAACCCTAGACCCACGTCTGTGTTGTGTCCAGGCCGAGCCACCCCCGCCCCCGCCCCCTCCCCCGGCGCCCACCACCGTGAAGGAGGCGCTTGAGCAGCGCCTGGCCAAGTACCGTGTGGAACCCTAGACCCACGTCTGTGTTGTGTCCAGGCCGAGCCACCCCCGCCCCCGCCCCCTCCCCCGGCGCCCACCACCGTGAAGGAGGCGCTTGAGCAGCGCCTGGCCAAGTACCGCAGCGTCCAGCAGGCAGCGGAGGAAGAGGGCAACGCCAGCAAGGCCAGGAGGACGGGACGCATCGTGAAGCAGTACGAGGATGCACTCAAGCTACACCGGGCCGGTGAGTTGAGACGTTTCACCACCCATGTAGCTGTCTTTCTCAAGACTAGTGGAGTCTAACAAACATTTGTAAACAATTCTGATTTGCCATTTTTTAACATAGGCCTACATTCCTAAAGCCTTGTAAAACATGAATGCAGAAGTTTTGCTGTATAAGATGGTTAATTTAGCTCCTGGAATGCAGTATGTACCGGTACGTGTCTAATGTTTCTTGTGTGCTTCAAGGTAAGCCTGTGCCCGTGGAAGACCTGCCGACCCCCCCTGGCTTCGGGCCCATCCCTCAAGAGGGAGCCTTGGCCACGCCCGCTGCACCGGTCCGAGAACCCTCCCCCGGCCCCCCGCCCTCTGCCCCCCTACAGAAGTCAGCGGCGCCCCCTGCCACCCCCCCTCCCCCTCGGAGCCCCGCGACCCCCAGGCCTGCAGACGATACCGCCTCTCCGAAGCCAAACGGTGAGTGGATGCCGTTATATCCGCTTCCTTCGAGCTTCACTTGACAAGTCTTTGTTTTCTGTTCAATTCCCTCAGTACTTTTCTCTTTTCATTAGGTAACTATTTCTTTCACACTTGTTTCTATTTATGTCTCTCTCCTTACTCCTACCTTTTGTTCTTTCTCTTCGGCTCTTCTTGTAGTGATCTTTTATTTTCCTTTTCACACTTGAGTGTATTTCTCTAAATGTAAATTTAATATTATTACTTCATTTAATATTTTTTCTCTTTTCCTTTGGTAAATATTACAAATATATTACAAATATAGCAATTTGAATAATTTGTGTCCTAATTTTTATTCTGCGATTTTAATTTTTCTAGAGCTGCATAGTGTGTTTTATTGTTGTGTTGGGTATCTTAATTGATATTTTGTAATGTTCAGTGTTTTTGTTATAATTTTATTTATTGTCTTCCTTTGTAAATCGGTTCTATAACTGATGGGATGGACATTAAGTAGGGTATGTTGTTTCAGTGCGCAAGAGTCCCCAGTCCCGGCAGGAGAAGCAGCTGGCAACACTGCTGGCCCGACAGAAGGAGTTCAGAGAGGCGGCGCTTGAGGCTAAGCGCAAGGGTGAGGTCAGCCAGGCCAAGGAATATCTCCGTCTGGCCAAGGGCTTTGACCCCCTCGTTGAGGCCTCCAACTGTGGCCTCCCCGTGGACATGAACACGGTCCCTGTGCCCCCCGGGACCCCGGTCCCCGTCGAGACAGACTTCGACCTGGTGAACGTGGAGGACTGTCTGCCGGGCACCGACCCTGAAGTGTTTGAGAAGCTCGAGGCCGACCTGCTGAAACAGGCCAAGATGTGTCTGACCACCAGGGACCACTTCAAGGCCATCGGAGACGTGGCCAGCGCAAACCGCTTCGAGAAGTTGGCCATACACTCGAAGAAGGATCTCGATACGCTTCGATACGCGCAGAAGAGATCGGAGCCGGTTCCCAAGTTCCATTACGAAACAAAGACGTTCTCGATCGTTCAGTGAGTGTCTATGATTCTAGGCTTGCTTACTATACAGTATTATCACATTGAAAGATAAGATCAAAGACAATCAATGTTTCCCAAATTATGGTCCACAGAACCCTGTAGAGATCTGCAAATGTTGACAGTCTTGCATCGCTAGTGATGGGAATACAGCCTAGCTAGGCCTATATGGAATGTTTGAAAATCTATTCATTGAAAATTGTGTTTTACCATGTTGGATATAAAAATTTATGTTCACGATTGAAATGAATCATACTACTAAATTAGTTGTTGAAAGTTGGAATAGGATCCAACAGCTTCTCTCGAAGGACAAATCCGATATATCTGTATGTAAATGGGTCTAAGGATGCTAATAAATACAATACAGTACAAGGCTGACGAAAACTGTGTAGTCGCTTGTGATTGGTTGACTCATGACCTCGTATGTTTCAGATGCTGCACCGACCTGGGAGACAATGACCTTGAGCTGACGGTCGTTCAGGGAATCAACTACACGGTGCCCAATCCCAAGGATGTCGACACTTACGTCAAGTTTGAGTTCCCCTACCCGAATGTGAGTATACCGTACAGCTGGTGTTGTGTCAGACACGTTAGCCTGCTCTATAGTGAGGCCAAGGGACGTCGACACTTACGTCAAGTTTGAGTTCCCCTACCCGAGTGTGAGTATACCGCACAGCTGGTGTTGTGTCAGACACGTTAGCCTGCTCTGTAGTGGCCAGTTTCATCAAACCTTGCTATGAACAAACATGGCAGCTGCCATGCATTTTGAATTCAATGTTTATTGAAACCATGGTTAGGCTACTAAATCGGAGCTTTCTTAATGAAGTTGATGAATTCAGACCCAAGTGAAATGGTGGTAAAACCAATCTGCGGCATGATACGAATATAGTAAAGTATATTAAAGAATCATTTCTCAATGTCTTGTCAGTGGAAATTATGCCAGAACTACCATTTGTTAAATGTAGGAAGAAAGTAGGGTAATGTTGGGGTATAGTTCCATTAAGTCATTGAATATTTATCGTTTGATCTAAACTTGAATCGTTTGTTTGTTTCCAGGAAGATCCACCAAAAGACAGAACACCGTTGGTGAAAGACACGAACAACCCCGAGTACAACGCAACGTTCCCCCTGGCGATCCACCGCAACTCTCGAGCCTGCCAGCGAGTCTTCAAGAGACACAGTATCAAGCTGGAGGTGTGGTCGCGAGGGTGAGTTGTCGTTGATAATACTGGCTCGCACACGCGCTACAGGTCTAATTAGTGATTAACTACCAGTGTATGATTTATCGAGGCATCCAAGGGTTTATTATTAGTTTGGCTGGTGTTGTGCTAAACTCATGAAATAGAATGCATGAAGATTGGAGACTTAATTAGGCCTATACAATACCTGGTTTATTTTATTTTAAACATTTACATAGTTTTATGGGTTCCACTTTCATTATGCAGTATCTATCTCTATAGGTATCTAAAGATTTTAGCACATCATTTTCATTTCTCCAGGTTTTTGTGTGTAGGAGTAGGCCTATGTTAATTTTTATGTTTTAATTATGACGTTTACTTTTTCCCATCAAAGGTTTGACTGTAGGCCTAGCCCCGTCTTTTGTTAGCGTCTTTCCCAGGTACCCTCGTCTTCTCACGTGAATGCTCGCCGCACAGCACTGCAAGCCACGTTTGTACCAGGTTGCGTTGCATGCCGCACTTACTAACCGAGCTGTCGTATCACCACAAAGCAACTGGTTCTACTCTGCTTAACTTCCTCCTCATCACGTCAATGTGTTTCACACATTGGGGCATAACTTTTCGTTTCAGGTCTGTTCTTCAAAGTCTTCGTAATCTGTGTTGCACAGTCGAGAATAGTAAAGCAGAGTCCAGGTAATAACGCAGCCCGTCGTGTTTCCGATGAGGATTGTTCTTAACTTAAGCGTCTAGTCCTAAATATTGAGGCTAAACACCAACTATGTGCGTAATGTCATCTCCAACTAAGGTGCGTCCCAGCTCAAGAACCACTCTTGGTAGCTCATACTATTGGTACTATATTCGTTCTTGAATGGCATCTTCAGGCAATATTGACATACGTAGCCCAATGTATTAATGTGGAATCAAAATTTAACGTCAATTGGATTGCTAGGGTCTATATATTACGTTTCAGCTTTGTATCGCACTGTTTTTCCCATCACAATGATGTAACAATTTTTAACTAAATTTTAAGAATGAAAATCTTTTCTGAAATGAAAAATTACTGTTAAAAGTATTTTGTGATTTTGTCCCTTTGAAAAATAAAAACAATCAGTATTCCATATTCTGTGTCAGTGAGTAAATCAGAAATTTATTATTATTTTATTAAGCCTATTTCTAAATGTACCAACAACTAATAATGCCTTGAACACCTCTGGTAACTCATTCCTCTTGAGCATTCAATTGATTCCATCTATCTCCAAGGTCTCTTCTGCATTGCTTCATTGCTTCATTCATTATGTCATCTATTTATATACTTGGTGGTGCTTGCCTTCCAAATGCTCTATACTTCAACTTTCTATTGTGAGTCTCATTTAAGTATCATTTTATTTCACTTGTTCTTTGTGTCAATTATAAATTGAATTGTATACTACGTGTAACTAGTCGTTCCCATGCTCATTCCTTGAGGCAATACATACTATTAACTATTAAGGATTATTATTAGTATTCCTGCTCTGTTACTCCATTCGTTACAATCATGTTTTAAACAGTAGATACCGGTACTATATTATATACCTGTTAGTAGATCATATGGAATGTTGTCAGGGTGACCTTCATGTTGTCTTCCTGCATGGTGTGTCTTCCTTCTTCCGCTTGGCTGTTAGGCCGCTGACAGTGACTGTACGTCTGTTCTTGCCAGTCGTTGAACGTGTGTGCTATTCAAACGCAAGTTGAGCAAGCGTACTTGTTTGTTTCAGTGGCTTCTTGCGAAGTGATACGCTCATTGGGACGGCCCTAGTGAAGCTGTTGCCGCTGGAAACTAAGTGTACGCTGCACGACTCGTTTGACGTGAGTACACTTTTACCTCTCTCATCATTGGATATATTTAGGCCTATTGGTTAAAATTAAATAAATACCTTTGTATTTATCTCTATGAATTCATAGGAAGCTCAAATCATGATTGTACAGTAAACCACCAGTTATACGATGCTCAGTTGTACGATATTTGTACATATACGATGAAAACGATTGGTCCCCACCAACTTGCTTAGTGTATTTATGAATAAAACAATCAGTTATACGATATCGGATTATACGATATTTGGGTTTATACGATGTATTTTTAGCTCCAGGCAAGTATGGAACTCTCAGTAATACGATATCTCGTTTGACAAAAGCGGTCTGGACCGCCGTGCGCTAATGAGTCATCTGGCAGGCCATTCTGCTGGCTTGATCTTATATTGTTGCCGACGAAACTTGTGAGCCCCCCCCCCCCCCCCCTCAACCCTAGCACCGTTTCCGACCACAGACTACCGCAGGCTTGTTAAGTATGAATGAAAACGAATGACGGCTTTATTGGTTGTAGATTTATGGTAGGTATCGAGCGCTGTCAGCGGCTGGTGTTCACAGACTGGGCGGGTGAGTGATTTGAGGGGGGGGGGGAGGATGTTCTGTATAGCCCCCCCCCCCCCCCCCATTCATGCGCCAGCCGAACCGAACCCAACTCAACCCACAATAAAGCAGGTAGCGGGTGGATGAAGCAAGGCAGAACAGCTGTCTTTGTGTCATCGTATTGACATTCCAGTGCCACGCGAATCCTTGTTTGTCTAAAGAGTTGCTCTAAATTAACTTTCAATTTAAATTAGGACAAAAAAACGCAAAACAAAATAATCTTGTTTTATTCTGAAAGAATTCCTAACTTATCTGCTAAAGTTATCTGTTCCCTGATACGAGCGGTGAGTGACACGGCAACGCAGCGTATGCGTGACTCACGGGTCGCTTTCACTCATCGCGTTCGCGCGCTACGTGTTGGCGGCCGATGCAGCATCAGTAGCCGCGAGCCGTGTTTCCCGCTGCCCGGGCTTCTGTACGATACGTGATCCGTGATCCACGATATTATGAGTTCTTCTTGTAGGCCATTTATAAGCGTGCATGAATTCATTATAGCAGTCAACCATTTTATATTAAATTAATAGATTTACCACGATTAGTTTAATGTGTCAATATTATTATGTTAATTGTTAAAAACAATAAAAGATAAAGGTTTCTTATAATCAATAAATTCAATCATTTACTGATGTGACTAGTTTATGGCCTAACCCCTAACCCCCCCCCCCCCCCCGACCACAACATACCACTACCCATAATTTGTTTTATAGCTGCCACATGTTCTTTGGCTGTAAATATCAATAATCAGTTGTACGATATTTTGATTTATACGATGGCATTAGCCAGACCCTCGACGATCGTATAACTGGTGGTTTACTGTATTCTTAATCACTCGACAGTCAAGTTGTCTTGCGCCAAGTTCTCCGTCCATGTCCAGTTATTTCAGCTCACGTTTTGTACACGCAGCAAATATTCTTGAAACAAGTGTGAAAAGAAACGTCTAGCGCAACATATCGGATAAAATTATAACTTATTACGTGTTTTAGCAAACTTGGTTCTCAGTAGCAGTGATTCAAACAATACATTCGAACAGCCATGCAGGCCCTACTCTAAATTTAAAAAAAAGTGGGGACAACTGATACAGATTACTTCGGGCGTGACTTGGCACATCCAACAGTACCGCGTATAATATGCTGTGTGTGACTATCAAGTGGTGAAGTATTACTATTATGTGTAACGTAACGTGTGTGGTTCGGGGTTCCAGCTTATGGATGGTCGACGGCCCGTGGGAGGAAAGCTCGAGGTGAAGGTGAGACTTCGGAACCCGATGCTGACAAAGCAGGTGGAGCAAGTCAACGAGAAGTGGCTCATCATCGACCAGCTCCTATAGTCTCTACGTCGTCCGGGTGTGACGTGAATCCAAGGGTGACCAAGGGAGTAGTCAACACGGCAGCTTCTACAGTCGCACTGCGCTACTCGATCGAGGTGTGATGAGATACGTCTCGGACCGATCGCCTGTGATGTCAGTCCAAGGTCGACCGAGCGAGCAAGTACTCTACGTGACTTTTCGTTCAACAGCTTCTATTGTAATCCACGTGATAAGAAACCAATGTTGATACTATGGCACCAACTGACTAGCTTTATATAGTTGAGTTCTCTAGATCATGTTGTGCCCTCTTACATAATGTCTTCTGACAGATTCCGCTCTAGCAAAGCAAACCAGACTTGGCCACCTTGAAAGGAGATTTTTAGATCTTTAAAAAAATCAGAAATCTATTTTTCAATTACAATTCAAAGTGAAATGAGTTGATGTTACGGGTGCCCGAGTAGTATGTATTGTAAATAGTTTGATACTATGACGTGAAAGGCTGGGCTGTCGCTGCCTGCTGGTGGGTTATGTTCCAAGCCCAAAACTAGACTATGTAATGAATTTGAGCTGTCAACAGCCGAGACCGTACAAGAGAAGAGGCTAAATGTCATCAACCTTGCACGCTCGCTCGGCAAGTGCATTGGCAAGCTTTCGCCTCTTCTTTGCAAGAGCAGCAACACCAGCAAACGTGTGCGGCTTATTATATGTTGATTTATTTATGTTTGCAGGCAAGTGTTGATAAGTAGGTAGTAGAAGCATAACTTCTTTACTTGCTATGCATGCTGCATTAGGCCTACTTATTGGAGGTCACTTCCTTTAAAATACATACTGTATTAAAGTTAATAAAATTGCTTTTATGTCGGACATTCCATATTCACATAATACAATCCATATTCTTGGTTGTGTGGCTTAGACCCTACCCCACCCTAGTGGAACGGTACCTGATAATGATTCAATACCCACCATAAAAGTAACTAAAAAGTAAAAACCTTTTAAATTCAAATATACTAAAACAATTGACTATGCCTTTCTTGATATGACACTAGGATAGATATAAATGTTGAGCAATAAGAGATCGTATTATGATTTCACTGGTGATGAACTGATGATTGCCGATTGTTAATGAATGAGACAAAATTGCTGACCTGTAGGCCTACATTCTGTTCTGTAAGCGATTGCCAAAGTGTTTCAAAATGCAAAAACATAATTACAGCAGTGCTCCAATAATTCCATTGAATCTTACAAAAAAAAGTTAGAAATTACTAATTGTAGGCCTAGCTATTTATTGACGATATCGCGACAATGATGACTAGCGCCAGCATGACTAGCAAGTCAAAGTGGTTTGAACAGAAGTCGACCTTCTTTAATAGTCTGCACATGGTGACTTCAAACGCGCAGCAATGTTCGATAAATCAGACTGTTCTTTAAATACATTCATGTTCGTCGTGACAGACTTTAATGCACACGATAGTTTGTGAGAGACGTGCCTTTAATGTAATGCCCGCTTATTCTTCGTTATTTTCTACAATATAGCAAATAGACTGCAACATTGTTAGAAAGCCTCCTGTATGCTTTATTAATCAATCATTAATTGTATTGATATAGGTGTACCACTGTTACATTACATGTTGTCAATAATATGAATACAATAGTGTTGTTTATTTAGCTACATTTGCTCACAACGTACACCCTGTCCGTACATCACGGGCATTAAAGTGGGCGAAACTCAAGTCGACTTGACCTCAAAGCGACCTGACTGTGTGATGTACACTAGAAACTAGAAAGCGCTTTATATCAAGGCGGCTTGAAAAAGCGGGCTGATACCGCCATGGCGAGTCTGAATACCTTGATATACGGCTAGCTCGCTTCACTGCAACTCGATCATTACACACCGAAGAATCAAAATGGTGGTTGCCAATGGAAAGCATGTGAGTAGTAGTTGCTGTTCTGTGGTTGCAGCTGGCTGCGAGTCTAGTTTCAAGATGCCTTTTAATAGGTCGCCTCGGATCACTGCGATATATGAATAAGAACTAGCTCAAGCCGACTTCACTTAAGTCGCTTTCTTGCTGTGATATAAACTATGTTCCATATCAAGACCCAACCTCGTTCACGGGCTAGACCCCCCCCCCCCCCCCCCGAGTTCAAGCATTGTCCTTACGGTGAATCAGGGACTTGATGTGGAAGGAACCGTAGTTTGCACTAGTATCTAGTATTACATCTATACTGTTTGCAATATTGTACAACAATAATTTAGTTCTATGTTATATTTCATTTGTGTGTACGTAATGAATTTCCTAGTTAGTGCTGGATCAAGATTTGTAATTATGCACCCTACAATGCAAACTATCTAGGTACAAAGACAACCAGATGAATCTTGTGAGTGGGTCTATTTATCCATGTGGCTCTTCTGTCTGCTAATACGTACTATTGCCTTGTTAATATATTTAATATTTATAGGGTTAGGTCTGCTTGTTGTGTGACTGAGTAAAGGGTGACATCATTGTAGTGTATGCACAGGAAACAAATTAATATTTATTTAGAAATATGTTCTTCTTTTCTCTTCTTTTTTTTTTTTTTCAATTTTTAAGAAATAAAGATGTTAATTCAAATGATCTGAACTTTTTATGTATATACTATTCTACATCTTACAGAAAATAACCATTATTAAATATTATCTAAATAATACTACTTCTACCCGATTTAAAATCCATGCTCTAGTTTTTTTTCATGTTTAGGCATCTGCATGTCAATAGCGCCGGGCGAAGCGAGGGAAATATCAGCGTACAGTGCTGTTTGGCGATGGAAACAAGTCGCAACTGACTGCTAGTAGATTGCTGGCAAGGAAATGAACGAGGCCAAATATTTAATAAACATCTTTATTATCGGCATTTCTATATTACACTGCCGCCGTTTGGCTCTATTATTTGCAGAATACAGAATTTATATATAACATTACATACAAATGACGGCTACATCCTATCACAGACACTGGCTGTCCCAAATGCCCCACACCAAATAAATAGCAAAGTAACAATTACACAATAAAATTTGCACTTGGAAAAATAATTAATGACTAGGTAGCCCAACTATAAATATTGCAATTTCTTTTGACTATATCTACTTTTACATGATTCTACCCCAGGTTAACCTCATTAGAAATTACAGTACTAGTCCGGATAAATGGTTATGCAACATAATGTTTGCTGTGAAATTATGGAGTAATTTGTTTCTTCACCAAGTCAATGTGCAAGAGACTTACTTTTTAATCCCTTTTTGTACATTTCGTGTCATGCATACAAATACGTGAAAACGTGCATAATAACGTTTAAAGTAGCAACTTGGTTGTTGGTTTCATTATGTTGCCGTTGAGGTGGTGCTTGGTCGAACGTGTAAAACGCAAGAGAGATCCTAGGCCAACATGCCTACGACGCTACGAGATGCCAACCCATCTTGTCTCATTCGGCTTGAATACACTCGACAGTTTCATATATATTACACTGTTACACTGTAGATCAATCTACTTGCTCCTCTCGCTGGGATGAGTGTATGTCTTACCACCGTTTCGTTCCCACTCTCTGTTAAACTCGTGTTCTAGGATCTCGGCTCCCCTCTTACGCGTCAATCCCGTCTCGTCTAGCGATAGTTCACACATCTGCATATCGTCCACACCTGAAACACGCGTGAGATCAAGTAGAGTTGCAGTACACTGCCCTGCACGATGTGTGTAGTAAAGTAGTGCTTCTTTGTACTCAAGCCTCATTTCTATCATCTCTCAAGTGCTGACGCCTCACCAATGTTTCTAATTTTGTACTGAAATAAAATTGCAACAGATGGAAGTACGTATAATATTAACCAATAACCATAAAGTAATTAATAAGACTCTCCCAACAACAAGTGTATGTTCGCTAGTATGCCGTATGATCTGGCAGGGTGTAATACGCAGCACAAAAATTGTTAACATCAAGTTTTTTGAATACTATCTACTTTTAAACTAAATAAACAAAAACTATTTAATAGAAAACTCTACCCTCTAAGATGAACAAAATTATATAATAGAAAAGTGTTTCAGTTGTCGCTTTCTAACGTGAATTTGTTACGCGCCTCACAGTTTGAGAAGCACTACCGAATCGTACTTCTGTTAGTTATCGGGAAATGTAGATCAAGCACAAGAGAAGAAGAAGACTACCTGAGAGCAGGAGTATGGGCGGCTTGTCTGGATGCAGCTCAAATGTAGATCATGCACAAGAGAAGAAGAAGAAGACTACCTGAGAGCAGGAGTATGGGTGGCTTGTCTGGATGCAGCTCCATCTGCCGAGCCACGTACTCCCCATCAAAGTGGGCGTACCACCAGCCCTTCTTGCCCTGGGCGAGAGAACTCTCCACGGAGGCTGGGCTCGCGCCCGTGGGCGGCCGGACAAACGGGATGCGGAAGTAACGCCTGGCGCCCGCTACGCCCACGGTGGCCTTGACGGGCGGAACCCTGGGTGACCGGGCGGCTGCGGTCATGACGGAGCGCGGGGCTCGCTCGTTCTCTTCCATAGTCGTGCGGCGGCGGTTCTTGGCCTTCCATGCGTGGTAAACCTGCAAGCATTACCACGTATACTTCTCGGTCAGTCTTCTTTGTCAATACCTCTTCTGGATACTTTGCGAGTTAGCAATCTGACGTGATTCAATATATCTGCTGTTGTTTGGCCATCATATCGCATCACATGTGTGTCTGGTTGCAGACATGGGACATGAAGGCTCAGCAGGCAACTAAAGCACGGGCTTATAACTTACTTTGAGTCTGCGATGGAACTCAATGCGGCAAGCCTCCAACAGTTCAATGTCGCAAGAGGTATTAATGGTGTCTCGTAGTTCGGAATACTTCCACTTGGACAAGTCGTGCTTCTGTTTGCCTTGGGCTTCTTGCACGGACCTCACCAGCTCGGACCTGAAACATCCGCACTGTCAAACAACATCTCGGCAAGCGCAACGGTGACCCCTCGCCTGTGGTTTGTGTATGATCTATCTACTTCATTCCACCATGATTGATAAGGTACAAATCTCTTGTGGGTAAAACACAATATTCCGTATGACATTTCCATCATCTTGTCAGCTTTTTGAAACCAACGCAATTACATAATCGAAGGGATTCACTCTGGTACGTCTCATGCTGACCTTGCATCAAATCTAACCACATAATGTGCCCGTTGACGCTACTGCAACGTGGCATCATTTCATACACCCATAATGGTGGTCTTCACTTAGTGCGGAACTAGCCTCTGTCACAGCAAACAGTAGCACTACTACACCTGTTTAAAGTAGATTTAGGAATGATAAAAGTAGGAAATAAAGTCGTTATTATTGGGCTCCGCTATTTTGTTCGCATGAGAC
Organism: Isoperla grammatica; assembly: GCA_945910005.1. NCBI lineage: Eukaryota > Metazoa > Arthropoda > Insecta > Plecoptera > Perlodidae > Isoperla > Isoperla grammatica. The sequence goes on from OX246737.1 coordinate 134,880,840, forward strand.
ACGTTAACATCTACGTGGGGAAACTTTATCAAGGCATCACTGTACACAACTATCATAATATTAATTTAGTTTGCATTAGTAAGAACATCAGAAATGTTGAATCAGTGCTCTAGCTTGTCAAATTGTTCACTCAAATTAAATTTGATTTCTTGCCAAGCAGTTACTCAACATTCTGCCATGTATGATACTATCCAAAAACATAACAGAATGGCTCATAGTTAGGTATATGTATTTATTTTGGGAAACTGCTTTGTTAACTCTAAAGGTTTAAATATTAATATGATATTAATTAATGTCTACATATTACAATCATGTTTACAAAGAACACTGGTGCTTTGCTTGACAGATTGTCGTGAAGAACTAAACTACCAAAGGCAACAGCGGAATACATATATTGTTCAATAGATCCCCAAGGTTACATAAGTGGGAAGGGATTACAACTTACAAGCAGGTTGAGTCCCAGTATTCAGTGTTAATAGGTTTCCATTTCTAAACATAAAGCCAATCACCGTTTACTTTCAACTGTGCGTGCGGTTAGACTAGGTCTGCAAGCACCTTTACTGTCCCCGTGAGATGAGATCATGCGGTGGATACTCTCACTCATAGTCACTACGCATGCAACTCCACACAGCACCTCTACTGTCCCCGTGAGATGAGATCATGCGGTGGATACCCTCACTAGTCACTACGCATGCAACTCCACACAAACAAACGTGTTGAAATACCTGTGAAGTTTAACCGTCTGTTGACTTGTGATCTCCCAGGGGGCCGACCTACTGTAGAAACCAGACAAAACAACATTTACAGAATCACCACATTGTAATGCATCAAGTAAACAAACTCTTGGAAACAAAAATTCAAACAAGATTTTCAAAGACATGGGAAAGCATTTCTCTTCAAAGTTGGTGTGAGATTGCTGGTGTTATCCTAACGATCTGTTCAATAGCTCGACTCCAAATCAAACTAACAGTCCACCTGGTATGCCGGAAACATACTGGGAGGTCTAGACTAGAACTGCTTGATAGAAACAAGAATTGCCTTCAGTTAAAATCCATAGAACCTCGACTTCTTAATCTGTCGGACGGAATCAGACAATCAAATTGAGATCACCTCCAAGGGACTTGGGATTATCAACCGCGATGTTTTTGTAATGTCATTGTAAACGAGACCAACATGGAAATTGGTAGACAATATTATGTAATCATTGCAAAGAAGTATTAGTAATAATTAAAATGCAATATTGGTTCTGAAATGCCTCCCTCGATCGCTTTGCTTGACTGTATTCCAAATTTTACAGTGTCTCAAGAAGTGGTTATTTTGTTTTTGATGAGAGATAATGTGGAGAAAACCAATGTGTAGTCTTCATCTGTACAAGTACCAGATACACACATGGTTATCAAACTCTCAAATATTGCATGAGATCGATCTTTCCAGCAGCGACTCAAACTTGAACCGAGAAACATTAAGAATACAAAACAATTTACACAACAACTCAAACTGAAGCAGACATCTTTTCTTTCGTATGCAACCGTAAAACTCTCCATCTATTACATACGCTTGTACAGATACGATCACAATATGCAACAAGACAATCAATGTTGTGAACAGACACAAGCAACATATGCAGCAGACACACTAGCTGTATTCAACAGACATCAGCATAGCAACAAATACACTCGCCATACACAATAGACACACGATGTATGTTATGTATTTTCTATTTGGTTGTACATGTTTTGCTGTGTGTAGTAACTAATGAGGTTTGTCTCCCAGTCTGTATCTTAAGGAACTAACACTAATATTACACATTACAGTATAAAAGTCAAACAATGAAGAGGAGGCCGGCCAAGTGGTGAAGTATGAACTCAGCAAGGAAGCAATTCAACCGTTGCCACAGCCTTCAAACGTAGCGCACAGCTTCGCGGAGACAAAATTTCACACTAGAGAATGCCAACATTGTCGTTAACAAGTATCGAGACAAGCTGATCTGAGGTATTTCATGCAAGGTTGAAAACAAGGAGTGAATTACTTCACACATTTACAAAACATTCTCTCCTTCTCCTGTTTTCAGTCGGAGGTGTACGAAGCAACACTTCTCCTAAACATGTCTCACACGGAGAAGAAAGATATCCTAATACAACGCAGAGAAACCATCACATTCAAACCTTGGACATTTCAAATAACACTGCTGGGCTGTAAAAAATAAATTCAAAGGTAGGTTATCATTTTGCTTTTTGTTTCGTACATGTGTCGAAATTTTAGAGTAATAAATGTTAGAAGTGAGATAGTTTGAAACTGTGTTCCCAGTAGGTCTACCATGCTCACACAGGACATGGCAGATCTACTTCTTGGGGTACATGATAAATGTATGTATGTGCTCTTCAGCCATAATAGTGCACTATTTACATCATGAAATTCATGTAAAGTGGTTCCGAAGTAATCTTTCCAATGCTGGCGGCATGATCGAGATATTTGTGGCTCTGAACCCAATATTTGCCAACAATTGGTTGGTCAATACCTCAGTCATAGATGGCGCCATCATCGGGAAGGTTAGTTTAGAACCACTATACAACAACCTACATCCGTGGGGTGCATTGATGCAGTAGGCCTACCATATTCACAGATAGTGCACTATTTACATCACAGAACTCAATGTATACAACCTATATTTATAGGGTCATGCCAACTAGTGGACCATATTTCTACGTTCGTTTTAATCTGCTATTTTTCCCTTGAAATGTATTGAAAGCCTGCCAAATGTTGATGATACTCTATTTTTTGCATATTACAAATGTATGTTTTTATTATTCATATCAAGTTATTAAGTCTTTCAATGGCGATTTTCCAGCAAACTCGTAGCCGTAGTTTGATAAAAAATAAATGAAATGAAGGTTGGGTAATGATCCAACAGCTAACCTTCGAAGTGGAGGAAGCCGACAAACTTGATAGATGAAAGTAACGGTGAAAATAAAACGCAAACACCCAGGAAGTTTCATTGTGAGGTCATCAAGTGTGCGAGCGTCCGTACCTGCGTCCGGCAGGCGGTGAGATGTCGTCCACCTGATCGTTGGTCTCGGAGGCCAGACGCACGGCCAGCTCGTGATCTCTCTTCTCTTGCTCGAGCTGCTCTCGGTATCGAGCGTCCTCCAACGCCTCTCTGTCTAGCTGCACCTGCAACGCTGCGGCTGACCTCCGGTCCTCGTCCTCCTGTTGGCGCTGTCTGTCCTCCTCTACCTTCCGACGGGCCTCCATCTCCGCCTTCCTGCAACGCAACCAACATGTTGTCATGTCATGTCTAGCTGCACCTGCAACGCTGCGGCTGACCTCCGGTCCTCGTCCTCCTGTTGGCGCTGTCTGTCCTCCTCTACCTTCCGGCGGGCCTCCATCTCCGCCTTCCTGCAACGCAACCAACATGTTGTCATGTCATGTCTAGCTGCACCTGCAACGCTGCGGCTGACCTCCGGTCCTCGTCCTCCTGTTGGCGCTGTCTGTCCTCCTCTACCTTCCGGCGGGCCTCCATCTCCGCCTTCCTGCAACGCAACCAACATGTTGTCATGTCATGTCTAGCTGCACCTGCAACGCTGCGGCTGACCTCCGGTCCTCGTCCTCCTGTTGGCGCTGTCTGTCCTCCTCTACCTTCCGACGGGCCTCCATCTCCGCCTTCCTGCAACGCAACCAACATGTTGTCATGTCATGTCTAGCTGCACCTGCAACGCTGCGGCTGACCTCCGGTCCTCGTCCTCCTGTTGGCGCTGTCTGTCCTCCTCTACCTTCCGACGGGCCTCCATCTCCGCCTTCCTGCAACGCAACCAACATGTTGTCATGTCATGTCTAGCTGCACCTGCAACGCTGCGGCTGACCTCCGGTCCTCGTCCTCCTGTTGGCGCTGTCTGTCCTCCTCTACCTTCCGGCGGGCCTCCATCTCCGCCTTCCTGCAACGCAACCAACATGTTGTCATGTCATGTCTAGCTGCACCTGCAACGCTGCGGCTGACCTCCGGTCCTCGTCCTCCTGTTGGCGCTGTCTGTCCTCCTCTACCTTCCGACGGGCCTCCATCTCCGCCTTCCTGCAACGCAACCAACATGTTGTCATGTCATGTCTAGCTGCACCTGCAACGCTGCGGCTGACCTCCGGTCCTCGTCCTCCTGCTGGCGCTGTCTGTCCTCTTCCACCTTCCGACGGGCCTCCATCTCCGCCTTCCTGCAACGCAACCAACACGTTGTCATGTCGTGTCTGGCTTCGAGGGAGAGAGCCAAACGCAAGCCTGATAAGTGATGACCTGATAGCCTTACATACAACATTGCTTTTCGAGTCCACCAAGTCACCTGGAATTAGCCCATACTTGCCAATTAGCAGAACAATAACTAATTAAATAACCCATCCAAAACAATAGATCTAATAATGAAAAGTTAAATACCATAATCCTACAATGTAGTAGGCCTAAATACTAAATGTACAGGCATGGTAAGGACACCTCTTAATAAAAGCATGGGGCCACCTCTTAACTCCAATACCGCACTCCCAGTGCATGATGTTTTACCCATGAATTGAGTGTGGAGTATCACTTACAGCCACACAAAACCATATTGAGTGCACAGGTAGGATCAATCTATATATTTGTATCCGATTATCGATTGTCTTTGTCAACCCTATCTAATTTATAACCTGCTCCCTTGTACTCACCCATTGCTACTTGAATACAATTGATAACTGATATTATATTTTACATTACTAGTCCGTAGTAAACCAGTACTTAGTATTCAGTTCAAATGTGTTTTGCAATATATTAATCATGTATGAATTAATCTCCCTAATTTAAATCAAATAATTATATCCTAAAGATTACTTTTTTCTATGTTCTTCTTCTTCTCTCTTTCTGGCCTCTTCGGCCTCCTTGAATCTCCGCTCTTTCTCCAGTTCCTCTTGGATCTTGCGCAGTCTCTCCTGCTCTTCCGCGTTCTTCTGCTCCTGCATCTTGCGCTGCAGCTGACTGCGCAAGTTGTTGATGTCGTTGAGGATCTGAGTGTTTAGCCGTTCGATCTCTGCAGCCGATATCTTTGTCTCCGTCTGTAACACGCCACGATGACACCGTAAGCTTTGCGCTGCACTGTTGATGTTGTTGAGGAACATACATACATACATACATACATACATACATACATACATACATACATACATACATACTCAATTATAAAAAATGATTAGATGAAGAAAATAGGCGACGTTTGTCTATGAAAATCTTTTTTTCTTACCTCGTCCACAAATGTTGTGTTTTAAAGTAAAGTAAAATCTGCACCAAGTAAACTTTAAAATCTATCTAGATTGAAAGCGTAAATACCGCAGCACAATAATTTACCTTGATCTTCTTAATAGCTGCCGTCATGGTTCCTTGTAGCTTCTTCAGCTCTGCCAAGGAAGTCTGTTTATCCTTCTTCAGTTGCCCAATGCTGACTTCCATCTCTGTCACCTTGTTCTGAAGCCAAAGGAAGGTCATTGTGTGGATGGAGATATACATGGGACTAAGGTTAACACCTCACTCTATTATGTAAATTTGACCATTTAATCACAAACAAATGCATTCTGATTTCTGATACATACTTAATATAAATCGAATGACTTCAAGACACTAGACTGACTAGACTGCCATAGAATGACTCACACTAATATTGTCTAATAATAATAAAAACAATAATAATAATAATAATAATAATAATAATAATAATAATAATAATAATAATAATAAATAATACAATAATACAATCGGCCACGACCGTACACACAGTAACACAACGCAAAGAAGACACACACGAAGACAACGCAAATAAGATCATATCACTATGCAGTGTATACTATGAACAAGTACTAATAAGACAGTAACGACTGAAGTTGAACAAGGTACCTCATGGAAATACTCGACATTACATCTGTATTGTCCGTATAACATGTAAACACCGGCTTTGACCGAGATTGATGACTGTTTAAACTAGTAACATGTGATTAGTGAAGTTAAATAAGGTAGACACATGGAAATACTTGACATTACGTCCGTATAACATGTTAACGCCGGTTTTGACTGAGATTGTATGATTGTGATACATTCAATAAAATAATAATAATAATAATAATAATAATAATAATAATAACCAAATTAATCTATGACTATGAGATTACACATGGTACCTGTGTTACTGGTTATTGATTGTGTATGTGTTACTGGTACCTGTGTATAGGCCACTCAAAATAGACTAGATGCAATCTGGTGGCAAGCAAATAAACTTCTATGAGGGGGAGATTACTCATCGTTGATTTGTTGAAACCATCAATGGCGCAGATAAGGAGGTAGCATAGCAGCGCTATCTATTGTTAGTTTGAGTCTCCAATAGAAATGAAGCTTCGTGTCATCCCATTTATGAATCAATCAATTGCCCAGAGTTACTCCCTTGATTTAGACCCAAGAACTTATACAGTATGCCAACCTATACCAGTATGCTACCTACACTAAAAAATTGTATTTACAACAGAGTATTCCTGCAGTTTCATTTTAATGGAAATTGCCCGCTGTTATCACAAACATTGAGACACTGTGTAACTAGTCTAATGCACGATGCCTTGAACACCATCTGAATGCAAACACCCTCGTTATCTCAGACCGTCCTAGACTAGCGGAATGTGAAGTCTGTACCTGATGTTCGCAGATCATGCGGACCCCCAGATACCTTGGGCGGTGCTGTTTCTTGGCCAGGAACATTTTCACTGTCTTCTGGATTATGATGAGGTTTTGGGCACGATAAACTATCTTGTTTCTCACTGGAAGAACAAGTCTTGTTATAAAAACCAGCACTTATAACATTTCCATTTTCATGGATTTTATTTTATTTAAAGTAATTGTGCACATTGAATGGCAATCTAATAGCAACATAACTAACGTTAACATGCTAAGCTCTTACATTTGGTGACAGTAAATGCACAGCATTGAATGTCCAAGCAACGAAGCTACGTAACATGACTTGTGCTCTTACATTTTATGACTGGCAAAGAACATCACAGCATCATGAACATGCAAGATGAAGCGACATATATGACATGCGCTCTAACATTAGATGATAGGCAAAGAATCTACCGCTTAACTGGATACATGTAAGCAATGAAACTACGTAATACATAATATGACATGCGCTAGAATATTAGATGATAGGCAAAGCACACTAAATCTAAAGCAATGAAACTACGTAATACGTAACATGACATGCGTTAGAACATTAGATGATAGGCAAAGCACACTAAATCTAAAGCAATGAAACTACGTAATACGTAAGATGACATGCGCTAGAACATTAGATGATAGGCAAAGCACACTAAATCTAAAGCAATGAAACTACGTAATACATAATATGACATGCGCTAGAATATTAGATGATAGGCAAAGCACACTAAATCTAAAGCAATGAAACTATGTAACATGACATGCGCTCTAACATTAGATGATAGGCAAAGAACACTAAATCTAGAGCAATGAAACTACGTAATACGTAACATGACATGCGCTACAACATTAGATGATAAACAAAGCACACTAAATCTAAAGCAATGAAACTATGTAACATGACATGCGCTCTAACATTAGATGATAGGCAAATAACACTAAATCTAAAGCAATGAAACTACGTAATACGTAACATGACATGCGCTAGAACATTAGATGATAGGCAAAGCACACTAAATCTAAAGCAATGAAACTACGTAATACGTAACATGATATGTGCTAGAACATTAGATGATAGGCAAAGCACACTTAATCTAAAGCAATGAAACTACGTAATACGTAACATGACATGCGCTAGAACAACATTAGATGATAGGCAAAGCACACTAAATCTAAGCAAGCAATGAAACTATGTAACATGACACGCTCTCTTACATTTGATGACAGACAAAGTACACCACTGGGCCTTCCTCCACGTTGTTGCTATTAACCACTTCTGAATGTTGGCAACCATGGCAGACAGATTTTCAGGGTCAGATTTCATAATTGCATCAAATTCTGCAAACTTGCCTGGTCGGAAGAAAACCTTGGTAACACCAAACCTGTAGTCATTACTGGTCATTCCCAAAGCTTCCAAGAGAGCCTGAAAACAAATGTGTGTTCCGTTAGCACCGTGCTAGAGGTGCACGTACATAATGCGTACATCTACACTTATAATTCGCAGCAATCATAACAACACCGATACTAGGAATGGTATCAAATTGCAATAAATAAATGTTGGGGGACATAAGTTATCTGCAGGGTCTATACTCTATGCTGTATTTACTCAAATGTAGCTCACGACCCAGTTTTCAGCTGTCTAAAACCTGCAAATGTAGATGTCGCTATTTATTATGATTGTTGTCATGTCATGTCAATGCTATGGTATTTGAGCAAATCACTTAAGATCACATAATTCAAAGAAGCATTTAAATACCTAGTAATAATTATGCTTGATTTGGTAGAAATGCCAATCGGCTGGGTTAGATGTATATTGGGGAAAGAAGAAAGGAGACCAACAGCTTACCTGAAAGGTTGTGGGTGGCTGCTTGAGGTGAAGATTAACACAGATATTTACACATTATTGTCGAACGTTTCGGCCTACGTGGCCTTGGTCACCGACCGTTGAAGAAGACTAAAGCTATTTCTATTTAAAAACTATTTACACGACCAACAGCGCCTTGTAAATATCGTGTAAATAGTTTTTAAATAGAAATAGCTTTAGTCTTCTTCAACGGTCGGTGACCAAGGCCACGTAGGCCGAAACGTTCGACAATAATGTGTAAATATCTGTGTTAATCTTCACCTCAAGCAGCCACCCACAACCTTTCAGGTAAGCTGTTGGTCTCCTTTCTTCTTTCCCCAATATACATCTAGTAATAATTATGATACAATAAGTTCAAAGAAGCATTTAAATACCTAGTAATAATTATGATACAATAAGTTCAAAGAAGCATTTAAATACCTAGTAATAATTATGATACAATAAGTTAACTGGGAATTTTTAGACTACATTCTACCACTTAGAAAATCAGTCAGATAATGACTAGGCCCTAGTGATATTTGTAGGCTATCTAGACTAGGTATGAGGTTTTTACTTTTTACAAGAACTTTTGGGATCGAGGCAATTTATTAATCACTTATTTCCAAAATGTTAGTGGCATCTCTAATGCTTAACTTCCTGCTGAGTGAAGCGGCATCATCTCTGCAACACAAGCTAAAAGTCAAGTATTTGGGGTGAATAAAATGATAGGAGATAACATTAGTGATGTGGAAGAACCCCCTTACCTTGCAGAACATCCTAGGATCTAGTTTAGCCAGGTCCTTGCTAAGATACTGTCAATACATGTGTGGTAGAACCCCCTTACCTTGCAGAACATCCTAGGATCCAGTTTAGCCAGGTCCTTGCTAAGATACTGTCGATACATCGAGTGCAACTCAGTGAAGGAGACGCGAGAGGGGAAGCCAGACTGCATTAGCTCAAGAACACTCGTCATCCCGGAGCTCTCGAGTTGAGACAATATGGAGCCGCCTTCGAACTGGTGGTCAACCATCTTCTGGTTGGGCTTTATGCAGCGGATGAAGTTCGTACCCTGGACACGAGAAAGTGGCTTTGATTTATTTATGCCTATCATATTCAGGAATAAAACTGGTTTACAGAAGAGAAATACAATTACATTCAGTAATAAAAAAATCACAAAATAGCAAAGAAACAAAACAAACTACAGTACTAGAAAAAAGATAACAAGAATAATAAAAATTAAATGAGAAAAAACTGTTTTTTAAATTTAATAAAATGATATTAAAAAAAATAATGTTTAATTAACAATTTACATATAAGAGGAATACAATGTTTACACACTCATCACTGTTTCTCTACACATAGGCCTACTCAGTACTCACCGTACTCTTCAGCTTGTCCATGAGTTCGCTGAGCTGCGTCTTGAACTTGGATCCAACGCTGATGAACGTGAGTTTCCCCTTCTGCTGCGTAGTGTTGGACGTGACAAACAGACCCTGAAGGAACGGGTTCTTACTCTCCTGAATCAACCCCTCCAAGGACGCGTGAAGTGCATCGTTATTCTTCTCGATAAACTGGCTCTGAAACACAATACATAATAACCTTTCACTTGAATCTGACTATGCCAGGTTGAGTGGTTAATGGTTATGCAATGCCCCCCACGGACTTAAACAATTTTAAATCATTATAATAAATTATTAATTGTTTCATATAGATGGTTATTAATTTTGTTATAGTCTTTATTTTCTATGTATGCAAATAAAATCTAATTGATATTATTTCAGATTAGTGACTCACATTGATGTGAATGTTCCAAGTGGGAGGGTTGTTTGTGTATCTACAAGAAAAATACCTTCTTTGCCGTTTATGGCTTTTTTCTTTAATTCCATTTGGTTGCTTCAAAATGTGTTTGTGGTCAACATAAGGATCTACTGTAAAGTAGAGCGTCACAGTTTTATAGTTTCGATTGATTGATGGAAAAAACAAATAAAATTATAAATCTGAATTGAAAGGCAGGTTGCCATCACCTATACTTTAGAAAGTATGTGGGTGTGTATTGCTATCAGACTGGATAAAATCAGATAGTTTGAGATAGTGACGTCTTACAGCATGTGATCTATCTGCAGGTCCTGCTAAGATGGCCATAGAGGCCAAGTGTGACTCACCGTGTTGTAGCAGACTGCGCCCGCAAAGTGTCGCACCATGAATCCCTCGTCATCTCTCAGCTCGCGGTGTAACTTGAGCCTGGAGGTGCGAGGGAAGCCCAGGCGGAAGTGACCCGACCACTGCCGATGAACCTCCATGGTGAAGTGGTCGGCCGAGTGAGACGGAAGCTTTGACTCCTCGTCCAGCAGGCTGAAGATGCCGGTGCCCTTCGACTCGATCAGCACTGACGCACACAATAACATCCGTTCACTTAACCATGATCAATCACTAAATGTGCTCATATCCAAACATGTTATACATTGTTATAATCTTGTAAAAATAATTTTCTTGTAAGCCTTTAATAATATAATATTCTCATGTACATGTAAACTTAACACTCAGATATTGAAAGTTCTTTATAATTAATATAAACAATGATGATTTTATAACTAACTATGTACTGTAACTGTAAGATCGTTAACTTATCAAGAGTGGAAATTACAGCATTCTGTAACCAAACCAATCAGATGATCATTAAGGTGTGCAGGTATACCTATACAATCCTCGTTGTCTCTGTACTCAATCTTAGGAACTTGTAGATGCTCTTTCTCGTACAACTCTTGCTCGTCTCGCAGAATCCGCTCGTTGAAGAACTGCTGGAGTTTCTCGTTACAGTAGTTGATGCAGAACTGCTCGAAACTATTCACGGTGAAATATTCTGTAGAGAGAGGAAAAATGTCAGCATCATTAAATTATTTTTGGGGCAGAGATGCACGAACGATAAAATGGACGGTATAATTCAACTCTCAAAATTTCTACTCGCTAGCTCACAACTTGCAAGTGACTTTTGATAGGTTGCGAGTAAACTTTGTTTGTGGGTGTTACTTGCTGCCCCTCCCGCACCAGCTTTTGACTTTCGTTTTATTGGTTGTTACGACTAGATAATAGATATCACCTCAAAACATGTTTCAGGCCACCAAACAATGCAGGGCCGAAATTGTTTTGCCTATGGCGAAATTGCCTCCGGCGGCGGCTGGGGCCCAGCTACATCACGCACCCTACATTGCGAGTGGACACTAGTCGATTTGTGGAGGGTTGGTAAAATTAGAGAAGATATAATATGGTTGAACTTACTTGGAGCATTGGCTGGCTGGATGACATTGACTGTGTGCATTGGAATACCATATGAAACGCGAGACCATGTTGAAAGTAAAGAATAAATAAACCATGGTTAGAAGAGTTAGAGGGAGAAAGAGAAACAGAACGAAGAATTGAATGGGTGTCGAGCAGAGGCCGGTTATGTTGTCACAGTCACAGAACGAGCAACGATGATGTGATGATTATTGTTGCACGACTAGGCTACGACTGAATCGTGCGATAACACGGCGAGGGAAAAAGAGCAACGAAAGAGGAGCAAGAGTAGAGAGGAGGGGTGAGAGATTACATAATCAGAATCAAAACAAAGTCTAGGCACAAACATACAAAATGATTTAAATTCATAGTAATTGATATTTGTTATACGAACCGAAACCTGCAATATCCAGCACCCCAATGTAGTAGCTCGAAGCTTTGAACGGGATACACTTGTTTATGCGCTGTACAATGTAGTCGAATAGTTTACTGTACACAGCTTTCGCTAACGCATCTCTGGCATTATTTGCTTCGTATACTTTCAGTGGAACCCTGAGAAATAAGAACGTTGGTTGTTAGAAAATCAATTCTTTTGCCGTTGTGTACAAGAACTTTTAACAACTGGCTTTTAAACTAAGTACATGTGGTTAGGAATGTTTGAAACCTGGCTTGTACGCAACAACCTGTCCAAGATAAAAAAAACCCTACTGATAAAACACAATTGTCTTTCGACTTCAAATTTACTCAGATTATACATGAATTTAATTTTTGTTTATCTGTAAGTATCTAACATGTTTTCTTTACATTGGTCTACTGATTGGTGCATTACTTCAGTTGAATAAATTAGAATTTAAAACTATAAACTAAAATGTTCTATTTTATCAGAGAATATTTACGTACCCTATCTGTATTGATCTCAAATATGGATTTTAATAATATCAGTGACTGTTTTTAACTCTTTATTAATCATTAAAGTAAATTCCTTCTAACATCGATACATTTAATTACAAAATTCGATTTGATTACAAATGAGAATAGGTATGTCCCATTATGGAATGTGGGCCAACAGGTAAGAAGAGTGTTGACTTGCATAATGACTGTCCCCTTGAGTCCCCCCCTGGAAGACTGCATCACTCGAGACACGAGAGCCTGTCTGAGTTCCTCAGGGTCGACGCCCATCTGCTGCGCCGCCAACACCAGAGATCTCTCGGAGTCCGAGCAGACTTGCGACCCTCCCTTGCGGTCGCCGGGATCCTCCTCGAAGGTCACGTTGCCCAGGTGGAGGACCGAGGCCACCGTCGTGTAGATGTCCAGGCGTTCTCCAGCGTTCAGACCCAGACGAGACAACGCCTGTGAACACACGTCACAACATGTCAGGTGTGTATATTATGTGTGTATACAGCCACTGTGGTGTAGATGTCCAGGCGTTCTCCAGCGTTCAGACCCAGACGAGACAACGCCTGTGAACACACGTCACAACATGTCAGGTGTGTATATTATGTGTGTATACAGCCACTGTGGTGTAGATGTCCAGGCGTTCACCAGCGTTCAGACCCAGACGAGACAACGCCTGTGAACACACGTCACAACATGTCAGGTGTGTATATTATGTGTGTATACAGCCACTGTGGTGTAGATGTCCAGGCGTTCACCAGCGTTCAGACCCAGACGAGACAACGCCTGTGAACACACGTCACAACATGTCAGGTGTGTATATTATGTGTGTATACAGCCACTGTGGTGTAGATGTCCAGGCGTTCACCAGCGTTCAGACCCAGACGAGACAACGCCTGTGAACACACGTCACAACATGTCAGGTGTGTATATTATGTGTGTATACAGCCACTGTGGTGTAGATGTCCAGGCGTTCACCAGCGTTCAGACCCAGACGAGACAACGCCTGTGAACACACGTCACAACATGTCAGGTGTGTATATTATGTGTGTATACAGCCACTGTGGTGTAGATGTCCAGGCGTTCACCAGCGTTCAGACCCAGACGAGACAACGCCTGTGAACACACGTCACAACATGTCAGGTGTGTATATTATGTGTGTATACAGCCACTGTGGTGTAGATGTCCAGGCGTTCACCAGCGTTCAGACCCAGACGAGACAACGCCTGTGAACACACGTCACAACATGTCAGGTGTGTATAATAGGCCACCATTGCTACAAGTAACAAACAAAGTGATCAAGCTATGTTGGTTAGTTCTTGTAACCGAGGGGTAGACTATAAATACAAATTTATTATCGAAAGGTGATATGTTTGATAAGTAGGTAACTTTAATTTAAGGGAATTTACAATTTTATTAATTCATTTTTAAAATTTAAATTTGATGAATAATGATTATGGACTTCCCATCCCATTTTTAAATGTATTGATTAATTATATAGTATAATAGTGTCATCGAGACAACCTTACAGATGCTTTCCTCACACTCGGGTGATTCTTGGCCAACCAGCGAGCCTCTTGAGCCGAGCCGAGCAAATACCAATTGCCGATTGGCCACGAGTTCTATGTATATAGCGAAAGCATTTGTAATATGAATTTGTTGTACACATATTATCTAAATGTTGTACTTTCTTTGGGTTACATAGTGGCCCGAAAAAAAAAATTGCATAACAATAGTACAATATAACAATGCCAGTGATATATTGTACTGTTGATTGGGATCCATATTTTGTATCAACTCCATGGAATAAATAAATATAACACGAGTGTATTGTGAAGTGTATTGTACATTTATCTTTGGCACAGCTTTGGAGTAAGATTAGGCATATATCTAATTAGCATGTTGATAACATGTCTTTCAACAAGAAAGATAAGATAACAATAAGATAGCCGATTATTTCCTTATAGCAGACGCTTCCCACTACATGCGTCCTATTTTTCCCATGACATCATTTCCAACTAAACAGGCACAACTTTCTTAACAAACAAATGAATAAAACACTTTGGGTAATCATTTTTGGAATCGTGTACCCGTTTTCTAACCTGTGTATTCCAACAAAAAAAAACAAAAAAGAGCACGTATTTCTGGCATTTTATTTGAATGGAGTGAGGTGTCATGTGGAAATGATGCATACTGCATTATCAGCATAGCTTAGCTGACTCCTATATATATATATATATATACTAGCCTATGTATATGTCCATTGGAAGCAATAAACATACATACATACATACATACATACATACATACATACATACATACATACATACTAGCTAGCAACCAGTTGCATGGAAGTAAACCGGAATAAAAGTCAGCAATGGTCGACACCGTATATATTATAAACAAATTCTATTAACAATTCTTACACACATCATATTTCACTCGAAACTCTTCCATAATATGGAGCAAGCCAACTGTCAGCTCACCTGATCCATCGTGTTGAAGTCCTCCACATCGTCCAGGATGGGATCTCGTAGACCTCCCTTTGACAGGTGCGTTTTACTCTTCTGGCTGTTGTTGAGCTTCTTCTCAGAGGTGTTACTGGTGAAGTACTGCGTGCAGCCATGGTTCAGGTACTGAAACACATGACAAAGAGACTTACTTGCAATCGTTGGCATCATTTTGATGAGTATACCTATAAAAACATACTTGTACACTTAAGGTGGAAGGGTAGTCTCGTCTCGCTGTACAATTAAATGTAAAAAAGAATAGTGCTTAGCTTACTTGTATTGTAGAAGTGGTATGTGCTATAAGAATGACATGTAATATACTCAGACCTGGTCTCCATGTGAAGAGTCGACAAATACGCAAATAAATCTATACATAAAACTGTGCCAAATTAACTTTTTCCAGCTAAATTGTGAGAATGATAGACAATATTGAAATAATAACAAATAAGAACGAAGTTGATCTAGCGATGGTTGAGTACGTACGTGGAACTGGTCCGGGTGTGTGATGTGCAGCTTACTACGCAGGGACTCCGGGGCCCCGGCACACAGCAGGTAGAACACGTGGTAGTTGCGCTCATCAGCCCCCTGGGTACAGATACGAGACTTCTCCAGCAAGTAGTGAGAGATGAAGCCGCCCACAACCTGACACTTGTTGTCAAAGTGGACCTCCATGAACTTGCCGAAGCGGCTACTGTTGTTGTTGCGAGTGGTCTTGGCGTTGCCGAAAGCCTCCATCACGGGGTTGGCTAGAGCGAGAGGATCCACTTAGCCTTGACATCGACACAACTTAACACTGCTACCCCCAGACTATACGAATATCTTATTGAAAAATAATGTCAATTAAGTGACAACGTTAAGGGAAGTCTTACAATAGAATAAGTATTTTTATGGAGACGTAGCAATTGAAATAAAAGCTTGCACCAACGGTGGATAGAACCCAGATCACCCAGCTCTACGTGTCAGTGCTCTTTCCATTTAAGCTACCAGGGCCAAAGGAACAAACCTCTATTAAATTGCTATTTGTTTAATGTGATTGTCATGATGGATAGAACAATGGACTCCATACCCGCCAATCATTTTGTGTTGTATTTAAATAACGACTAGAATTGCATGCTTGAGTCATCACTGTCTGTATTAGTTGGGTACTATGATCAAATTATAATTATGTATCAGCATGACTATTTCACACTTTCTTTGGAGCAGTGCACATCTGTACAATGTACAAGATCAAGGTGAAATAAAGAATTATTATTATTGAATCCAGCATTATAACGAGCAATGAAATGGCTAAGCTTGGTTTAGGGACACGGCTCACCGTCCAGTATCTTCTGCTCGATGGGTCCGGCGGAGGAACCCCACAAGTAGCACAAGTAGCGCAACAGGTACTTGGTGGACTCTGTCTTGCCGGCCCCAGACTCTCCAGACACGATGATGGACTGAGACTGCTTCACCACCTTCATGTCACGGAACGATTTGTCCGCTGGAAACATTCACAGATCATATCGTTCAAGTTTGGTAGATTGCGCACATAACATAACACATGATTTACCTGGTTCAGTATGACACAGCATTTACTAAAATATCAAATTACAAATGCTAATGGTGACTGAAACACAAAACAGCGACCAACAAATAACGATTTACAACTGGCTATAATCTTATTTACCAGTGCTAGGGACAAACTAAAATTAAAATCATAATATACATTAAATTAACAAATCAAATTATAGTTTATTGCATATTTGTAAAACTATCGACAACAAAAATAAATGTAACCAAATGTATTTAAAATTAGCTTAAATTAGTATGTACGTATAGGTACTAAAATAATTGAAGAAGTAATTCACTTGAGTGGAATGTACTGATATAGTACACTACAATTTTAATCATACGTACACTTCAAAGATAGAAGAGTTTGGTTTGATTTGTAAAATGTAAATGTAATGTGTTGCTTTTTGAGACAATTTTTAAAGTGACATCTGCTATGTGGACTACAGTGAACTTGTATGAGCTTGGACTTGTGGTAGTGAAGTGCAGAGGCGCCGACTATGTGGGTGCTCAGGGGCTAAAGCACCCATCGGATTGTTAGGAGGGGTGCGCAGCACCCCTCCAAATATCCAGACTAAAAGAAAAATTATGCATATATATCCGAGTTTTTTTTGGCATTATTATATATGTATACATATATTGAAAATGCATTATTTTGGCATTGCATTCAAGCCACTTTTTTTCTAGAACGCACCAAACAATCTAAAAACGGAGTTTAAAAATTTTCGCCTGCGGCGCTATTATTGGGGGCTCTGCCCCCCAACCCCCGTGCTTAGTCCCTTTTCTGTTAAGTTGAGCACCCCTCGGAATTTGGAAAACCCGGCGCCCCTGGTGAAGTGCACAGCAGAAGGACACAGTACTTACCGATGGCAAACACATGGGGCTCCAATACTCCAAGAGATTTACCCTGGTAACTCTTGATTGTTTGTGGCGAGTAGAGATCTTTGATTTCAACGTAGGGATTGACGGCTATCAGAATATTTGCTACATATGTCTGAAAGAGAAAAGAGGGTAAATATTATCTGCTGATCGAGCTTCACACCAACGATGGAGAATAACTGGTTAGTACGGTAAAACACATTCAAATGGTTAACAGAAAACACACAGATAACAGCTATGAATGAAATAAGTATTCACAACATTTTGTAAGTAGATCTTCTGTGTATGATAAATACAAAATGTAGTGGAACGATCATTTAGGAATGAATTAACAAATTACCTTGGCTACATAAATTGCATTAACACACAGCTTCAGCCAGAAGTTTTTAACTTCTAATGTGGATTCAATTCCATTACTTCTTGGCTTAGGAATAAGTAAACGGTGACTTTGGAGCCGTCCTAGCAACGAAGCACTCAATAAATTCAAAGTTGTTCTGAATCGGCCTTGTTGATTCTGGCATTTGTCCGCAGGTGTTCGCACTGTCCAATCACTGATTCATATGTTTCATATTTGAAATATCGATCTTTGATTGGTTATCGCTCACTCGTCGAAGGTGTCCGAAGCCTACAGGGTTGTTTTAATCACTGTAAATTAAAGTCCCCCACTGCAAATCAGTTTAGTTACTGAGTGGGGAGACTCTAAATGTGAATTTATTTATTTATTATTTATTTAGGCTATTTTACTTCTCTTTGGAAGCTTGAGTGAATGAACTGCGGCCCAAACGCCTTACGACCACCACCCTAAGAAAACTCCTACGTGATCTGACCGCAACGAGATACTTACATATATTTTATCCTTTCCATAACGAAGGCGAATATTGTTCAGTAGGTTTGCAGGATTCAGGTACATTAAGGCACCTAGAAGCAAAAAATATCTTATTGGTTCAAATCTAAATCCATACAGAAAAAAATTTAAGAGTTTTCTCAGGTCCAATTTTTATATTTTTATTTTTTATGCAAGTTTTTTTAAGTAAAACACTATACCATAGATATAATTAAGAATACAATTCTTTCCAAACTATTCACCTAAATTTGGAGCATCAAAAATGGAAATTATTTTATTTGAGATGTTCCCTCAAGAAATGTAAAACCCACTATTTTATTTTTATTTTTTATATGTGTACCCGTATCTTATTCAGTTGTAAAATTTTGTAAATTACATTTACTTTAATCTAATGTTTTGCAAAAATATTTTAACTGTATGTGTGGAATTTTTAATTTAAACATTTTTTAAATATTTTTTTTTAAACGAGTTGTGGTTCTCGAGCACTCACAGTTGTCGGCAACATCTTTCTCGTACTCCTCGGCCGGGTAGACTCGGTCGATGTTGGTCTTGAAGGACGCGTGCTTGGGGTTGAGAGGCAAGATGGTCAGCTCTCCGTCGTGGCCAATGTCCACGTACTTGCCAAGGATGAAGCCCTCCTTGGTATCCGGAGTCCACACCCTCTGGCTCTCCATGCTGCGGCGGGCTGAGGAGGGAAACACTGTTGTTATCATCAAGTACATCAACATGTATAAAATACACAGTATAAAATAATATTTCAAAATTGTAATGATTTATACACACATAAAAAACACATAAAAAAATAAAATAAAAAAATATTAGTAATGCAGACACATTCTTTATCCTACAGTGAAAGGACTTCTTTACCGACACACGTTCGGTGAAACTTCTTTACCGACACACAGCTGCGTTCTATCCTTCCGAATATTCTACAGATCCGGATATTCTACAGTGATAGAACTTCTTTACCGACACACGTTCGGTGAAACTTCTTTACCGACACACAGCTGCGTTCTATCCTTCCGAATATTCTACAGATCCGGATATTCTACAGTGATAGAACTTCTTTACCGACACACGTTCGGTGAAACTTCTTTACCGACACACAGCTGCGTTCTATCCTTCCTAATATTCTACAGATCCGGATATTCTACAGTGATAGAACTTCTTTACCGACACACCTGCGGTAAAACTTCTTTACCGATGCGTACATAGACAGACTTGTTCACAATTGATGCTGAATATGTGTATCAAGATGTTGGGACAGGTCGTCGAACTCGCCAACATTTAGGGTTGCCAACTCTCCCGCATTTCCCGGGAAATCCCGTTTTCCACTGTGATTTCCCGCTTCCCGTATCAACTCTACACGGGAATCAGTTTTCCCGTATTTTCACAATTTGTTTTAAAACACACATTTCCTAAACTTCCGCCTACTAACAACAGTACACAGTTTTCAGCATTTGAGCATTTTGAACTTAAAGTCTAATGTTGAGACAATTATTTCATTATTAATGGAACATAAAATGGTTAGGCAATAGAAACAGATCACCCAGCTGAGTTACAAGTTGTTGGTATTTATTCTCATTTTCGTGTCAAAAATGTTATAATTGTTTAAAACGGGATATAAAGCTTCTACATGATGCAAAATAGCTTGACAAAATGTAGAAGGTAGGCCTAACCAGCTTAAACGATACATATTAATTCCGTTTAACCACCCAAACTAAACATTAATTGAATGAGAAAATTACACCTGCCAAGTTAATAAATATTATATAACTTAACTCATTTTCTGGGACCTAACGTCTATTCTATTATAGGAAAACATTTTTTGCGCCTGCGGCGATTTGGCCTTCGGCAACTGGGACATCGCCGTCCTCTTTCCCTAACTACATTTCACGTCAATTTTAAAATTCCCGTATTTTCATATTCAATAGTTGGCAACCCTACCAACATTTGAGGTTCACCGAACCTCTGCCGGGGACTGAGTGAGTCCCAGGTGAAAGGTGCGTCGCATTGTGATGGGCTCTCATGGCCAGTCAACACAATAACACAGGGAGAAGTGTCGCGTCGCGTCGTACGGTTGTACATGCACGCTCCCGTGGGCCCATTATGTCTAGGGGTACCGATCATGTGAACAAAGCGGGGGGCGTCGCCCTGGGCGGCAGGATGTGACTGCACGGTTGGCGGGCCTGACCGCTGCTTGCTGTAGGGTAGGCCTACAACATTGGGTTTGAGACCCAATGCCTACAACCACAGTATAACGAGCTACAACCACCACGTGTTGCTCGGCCACTGGAGCGGACAAATGTGTAGGTACAGCCCACAGCCTTCTCGAACGTCGGTTCAATTGACCCGTCGAGAAGGCTGTGGTACAGCCTATACCCAGAAAACAACAGCTGAACGAATAATATATTTGAACCCAAAAGGCGGACAAACGTTAGAATTTTGTCTTCGTTGCTTCTCGGGAGGGGGGGGGGGGGGGGGGCAGTCCGACCGTGAAACCTATCCGGCCTAGGATGCGCCACTGATGGATAGCCTACAGACAGTTAATACCACTGATTAAATTATTTAATCAATGTCCCAACGTCCTAGACTCATACCACCTCAGATCCTTATCTACCGCCATGCACATGCACACGGTTTCAACGGAACTCAACCGATTTCTGGGCACCGTTACACAAACTTCAATTAATTTAGTCTCCCCCGCAGTGTTTGGAACTTCCAGGTAACCAATACACTGTCGTAAATTTTCACTAATGAACCAGGGACCTGTTTCAAGTAGATGTAAGAAATGCAAATAAAGAAAAATCAAATCAAATCAAACTTTAGAATCTAGTGTGATGTACTTCATTTAGCGAAAGACAATTCCCCCCCCCCCCCCCCTTCATTTCTAGTAGATGCTTCTCCCCAAGGACTCCTACCTTATCGTGGTGCATGAGCAGGTTTGTGTGCTTTGATGATCCCGAGAGCTATTTCAGTGGAAGCGTATGCTTCTGGTAGAACCTTATCCGGACAGGTTGAGTTGGAGAAGCCAGACGGAAGGCAGTCCACTTCTTTCCCATTATATTTCCCTCTCCTCTACGTCCTACTTGTCCCTTTCCTCCAAACATCCCCCAACGTCATATGATCATAGAAGTCGACAAAAATGAATAATAAAATATAAATCATTCTAGTGCATTCAGATGGTTCCTAACCTAGATCCCCAGATCGAAATGCTCACTTCACGCACAGCCCGCTGAACGCGCTTTATCGCCGGTCACAGCCTCCTAAACATCAACACTCACTCATTTATTTATGAGTGACTTCTAGAGCAAATATTATGGAAATATATTGCTGGTGAAATCTATACTATACTATGCCATGCATTCTTGCCATACACTTACTTTGTATTCTGCCGCTTCTAGTTTCCCTTAAAACTGCTTTCATGTGTTGTTTCTCCAATAAATACCATGTTTAAGGTTATGAAACGAGAATTGTGTTTATTTGCGGTTTCCATTAAAGAACATTGTTAGATGGAGGCCCTGTTAGTTCTTTTATTCTATACATCTCTAGTTCCTAAAGATTTAATTTACTTTTTTGGGTTGGATACCTGGTAACTTCTAGCACAGCGGTCGTGAATGAGGTTTGTGGACTCAACTAAGCGGAATACTGCCTTCACGAATGTGTGAAACACAGCCGTAATATGTTGATAATCGTTGAAACAGCGTGCCTGAAAGGGGTAGCAGATAAGAGTATCGTCGACCAATAGCGAGCTAGTATGACGTAAACACTGAGAGTTATTAGAGCGGGACAAGAGAACGAGTGAGATCAGATCAAAGCATCACTACCGGGTTTCACTTTTCTTCAGAGAACAATGGAGCCGCATTGGACGCGTGGCCGGTCCACGGTTCAAGCGCATTCACTGCTTTAGTGGTCTTTACCTCTAAATGAATGAGTATTGTTCAAACTAATTACTCTACTGGGATTCCTGTATATTTTCTACTTTATGCATTTTAGCAGAGTTTATTTGTTGAATGTTTGATTTAAAAAAACTGAATTCGTCTAAAACACTTTAGGTTGGAATTCATAGTCGGCCCCTACACCTAGGGGCACCCATTGTTGCTATGGATTTGTTTTGTTTATGGGAAATAACATGGAAACAATCGTTACCTTAGCAACAATGGGCGCCCCTAGGTGTAGGGGCCGACTATGAATTCCAACCTAATTAACGCAAAAATAGAAAATCGTTGTTTTCTCCTCCTATTTGTAGTCTGCAGCTTCAAAAATTGTTAACTTGCATCCTTGGCCAGGTTTTCGCTAAAACGTTTGGCAGTTCAGTTCACTTTACATATACAATCACCTCAAGCTATGTATGTGATATTGACTGTCTCTCTGAATGACAGAATGCTTCATATTCTGTCTTGCAAGACATCATACTGGGCGCAAAGCAAGACTGCATGGCGAGGGGTAGCCATGAGGAAGCAATGAAGGTCCGAAATATCGACCACTACGGTGTTCTGAGACTCACAACCTCAAGTTTCATGGAGGAAAACCTTCTACCGGGAATCGAACCAGGAAAAAACTGATGCGCCATGGCAACTTGTTTCATCGGAGACTCTTTGTATGTGAGGTTGTTGACACGCACCATATGTTGTCATCACACAATACAATTGCCCCCCTCCCCCTCCCCCCCTCTCTCTCCTCATATCTCCTGTCCACAAGCATCGTGGCAATTAACCTAGGTCGCAGATGATGATGAGGGGGCTATAGGTCTCACAGGGGCTCAAAGTCACCTCCCAGCCACATGAGAGAATACCGCACACGTGTGTTTAGTAGGTGCTTCTACACGGTTCATTGTTGCAGACGTGATACTGATTGATATGTATTGAATAAACCCCAGAAACACTGATGCGAATCCGTGACGGATGATTTACGTCACGGCGTTGACTGCAGAACACCACACACTGCAGAAGGATACCGATACTGCGCGCCTATGTATAGCCCATATCACACTACAATTGGAATCGTAGACTGGAGTCGCCAATTGCAATCGCAATCTACAATTATCCCATCACAC
Source organism: Isoperla grammatica (assembly GCA_945910005.1). Taxonomy (NCBI): domain Eukaryota; kingdom Metazoa; phylum Arthropoda; class Insecta; order Plecoptera; family Perlodidae; genus Isoperla; species Isoperla grammatica. Next base: position 134,904,390 of record OX246737.1, read on the forward strand.
TTGATCAGCTGAAAATTCTAAAATCGTTCAACTAGGAAATAAATTCAATAATAATAACTAATAAGACAAGCCTTAATCACAAACAAATATCTAATTAAACTTATTGGCTCTTTGTTTCCATTTAAGTAGTTGTTGCTTGAGGTTATGTTGTGACAGTGCTCAATTCGTATTTAACCGTTCTCCTTCCTGATTGGTTCACGTGACTCGGATCTACGATTCCGAATCTTATTTTAGGGCTCGGTCTATAAAAAGATTGCAATCGTAGACTGGCCGAACTGAGCTACTGCGCATGCGCCGCCAATCGTAAGCTCGAATCTACGATTGCAATTGTCAGTTCGGAACCTTATGTGATATGGCCTTAACCCAGTGTAAAGTCGTCGTTCAACAACTTCGGTAATGCTTTCGTCATCAATCAAATTGACGTGTTTACGGTCCCAACCAACCCGAGCAGGTATTTGAATTAGCCACGGCCGCTGGTTGGCTGCCGCTCACCCACCCGTGACGAAAGCAATACCAAAGTTCTTGTACGACGACTATAATACAATATCAAATACTTTGTAACTGTTTGTTATTTAAGTGAAAACTTTTTTGTAACAAGTGTTAATTGACAAGGCTAAAATTATTAACTAATTATATGGTAGACTCGGTACTACGTCTACATGTAATACATAAGACAAAGCCTATTATACTTGCCCTAAAACAACCTTACAGATGCTTTCGTCATGGATGAGTGATGCAAACCAACGAGCACAAATTTAAAACTACAAATACTGATCGCTGATTGGCCGCGAACCACTCGTCCATGACGCACGCATGGGTCAGATTGCTTCAGAACAAGTACAATAAATACAATACAACGCTCAAGAAATGAGCTGTTGACATCATAGATGTAAAATTCTCAGAAGAGATGGTCGCTAAACGCGCTTTATTTCAATCGAATTCAATACATGCGTGTTGAATTCTGCTACGTGGAGTGGACTAGTGTTGATTGTAATGCACCCTGACAACGCCTGCCAACAGAGATTATCCTACAACATCGGATGCAGAGAACGAGAAGCAACTAGATTTAGGTTGGTAACTGTCACATACGTCACTTCACTACCACATAATCTATGACGATATCACCCTTAGAACGTGTTCACTCTCGCAAGATATTGAATCATGTACAGCATTGTGTGACGGTCTAGGCTGCAGCATGGATGGTAATCGAGACGATGCCAGTTGTTGCGATATCTCTGCTGTGTAATGAAGGCATCTAGGCCATGTTGTAACACTGAGTGGGGTAAGCGAACCATGAGGAGAAATCGCGCTATCTTAGGCTCCAACACTGACCATTATATCTTGGACCAGCAGCGCGTAAACACTAAACAGCCCCGTACATTGGATGCAATAACTGTGAGAGGTAACTCTCCACGACCAGGATGGAGAGTGGAGACCACTTTTCCCTAACTGAGAGTTGAACCCAGGTCCGCTCCGATCAGCTGTGAAGCCCTGGGTTCAATCATCAGACGTTCCCTACAGTATTGCAAATTGATGGCCGCCCCATTATGTTGGCAAAGGAAGCAGTATATAAGCAATTCAGTTACTCTCCAAACTAAAATTTAACCACCGGAAAATGTCCGACCCAGTCCCTAATCATAACCGTCTGGAGTATATAGTTGTCATCTCACTCACTCTCACACAACATAACATCGTATGATCGCCTCTTGGCCTTGATTACAATCACGACAGCAGCGCCAATACGTCTAGACTACAGACATAGAACTGTTGCAAGATCCGGTCGAGGTGGGTCCCTCCTCGTGGTGACCGGTGCCCACAATGGGGGGTCTCGTGCATCTCTTTTGTCGTTCCTTTAGGCCAACTAATCACAAGTGCCCTTCATCGTTCTTCGTTTCTCCCCTTCCTTCCTCACTTCTTCTTCATACTTGCCGGCCCTCTTTGCGATTCAAGCCCCCCCCCCCCAACCCTTATTTAGGGTTTCCTAAAGACGACCCTGGTGATGTGCAATGGATCTGAGTCGACAGACTTCATAACTGTTCCAAGACATGGTTCAAAATTCAAACAGTATACGTTTATCGCGCGTTTATTCAATTTGTAATAAATGATTATTATGTAAATAAACCCCACGTACACGTACACGTACACGTACACGTACACGCACACGCACACGCACACGCACACGTACACGTACACGTACACGTACACGTACACGTACACGTACACGTACACGTACACGCACACGCACACGCACACGCACACGCACACGTACACGTACACGCACACGCACACGCACACGCACACGCACACGCACACGCACACGCACACGCACACGCACACGTACACGTACACGCACACGCACACGCACACGCACACGCACACGCACACGTACACGTACACGCACACGCACACGCACACGCACACGCACACGCACACGTACACGTACACGTACACGTACACGTACACGTACACGCACACGCACACGCACACGCACACGCACACGCACACGCACACGCACACGCACACGCACACGCACACGCACACGCACACGCACACGCACACGCACACGCACACGCACACGCACACGCACACGTACACGTACACGCCTCGCGAGGACCCTAGGGCGATGCGGGGGTCAGACCTGTTTGGCTGCGATACGATACCTCGACCTTGCGCTATCACTCTAGGTCACGCACAGTAGTCGACTCCTCGCATGACTCACTCACGCTCAGAGGAAGTCCTGGGGGGGGGAGAGGGGGGCGCCGGACACTCTGAGAATACCCATACCCGTCCTATTGCACTTCACTATTCGATGGAAACTGTATTTGACAAATGCACCGGAAACGAGATATTTGATATAACTAACTAACGCATCGTCCATTTAGATACAATCCATTCTAAAAGTTGTCGAAGATTCCTCCACCATCGGTGCTGGCTTAGGGCTTAACAGGTGGGCTGTATTTGAGGTTATTTTTGATATAGATAAACAAAACGTTTTCTATGACCAGATTTAATCATTTCGAACGACAGTCTTTCATTAATATTACGACTAAATACGAGGCAGGCTTGTATCGTATTCAGTAAATATGAGTACATGAGTAAATGAGTAAAGTAAGTAAATGAGTAAAATATTCAGTAAATCAAGGAGACCGTCAGCAGAATAGATTCGAATTACGCACAATTCATTTCTAAAATCCGTGAGAACAAAGTGAGAGCTCGGTTCTAAAGGCTTCAGGGGTGGGTCCCTGCTTTGTACGCGGGCCCGTGGTTACTTCCTCTCTTGCACCCTCTCCTATCGACTCACTTCCGGTGCGATACCGGTGCAGGACTGGGCGGGCGCAGGACTCAGTCCAATGGGGCGAGACTCCGCACACCCCTGGTTGTCGCGTTTCTAATTGTTTCACCGGTGTTTTATCTAAGTAGGCTAGTCTTGAGGTGGGTCCCTCCTCGTGGTGACCGGTAACCGCAGAGAGCGCTCTCGTGCATCTCTAACTTAAAAAAACTTTGACAATCTACTGTCATCTCTACAAACATATAATAATTAATTAATTAATTAATCCCAAAGTTCACAATCCAGCGAAAGCTCTAGAAGTTAAAAGGAACGCTCTGTAACATTTTATATGTGATAACTCTGAAAAAGAGACTAATGATCTCAATTTTATCTATAACATTAATTGATTGATTCGTCAACTAATTCTTTGCAACATCATTAGTAAATCGTAAATCGTAGGCACTGATAACCCATTGACCTACTCGTTGTGTGCCTTTAAAAAAAAGATACAATAATAATAATCCAAGGAAATCCTCCCGATCATTAATCAAGAGATGTTGTGTTTTATAGATAACAAGGATCCGTTGAGGGGGGGAGGGGGGGGTAGGGGGGGCCGCCTTGGACACCAAACATGAATGACAACTAGTTTAGAAGGCACAAAACACCCACGCACAAGTGATGTGCGTCACAGGACAATGTGGGGGGGAGGACTATACTCTTGTTGGTAGAGTAATCATTCATAATCATGATGAGCGTCCCAGCAATCTCTCTAAGCTGCTTGCTTCATCTGTGACTAACGCAGATCGCGGTGATTGGCCAGGTCGAGGCGAGGTGTGACGTCACCCGCCTAGACTGATAACAGCCATTACGCAACGCACGGGTTATCTTCGGGGCCGTGATAGGGACAAAGGTACCAACTACACTCGCAGGTATAAGCTCGATAATATATCTCTGGGATTCGAACACAGGGCCTTATTCACAAGAAGGCATATGTACGGGCATGTACAACTCACGCTGTTCTAATGTGTGCACTTTCTACACCCTTGCTACTCTATGAAGTGACTCTGGGGTGACCCCACCTGCCGACAAAGCAGGTGTGACACAGTGAACGCTGAACACACGCGAACACTGAACTCAACATGTGGCTGCATGGTTGTGCAGGAACTACTTCAATTAGCCCGGAAGAAGGGGGGGGGGGGTCTCTTTGGTTCTCTAAAACGGTCAAACAGAACTGTCAATGTTTCTCGTTCGAAAATGTTTGATTTTGACATTTTCTGTTTATAGTTTTTCCTTGGTCGTTGGTTTTCTTTTAATATAGCAGAAGTAAAGATATACGGTAATATTGTTTCAAATGTCACAGGTTATAAATTTGAGTTACTTTTTTGTTGTCTTGAGGAAAGATCCTTCGTGGGTTGGGGCTGCTCAATCACTTCGTCTCCTTCCAAGCGCGATTCTATTTAATCGGCAGGGGGGGGGGGGGGGGGTAGCAGTCACGCGAAGGGTTTCTCGTTGGTTTTAGGGTGTGTCGCTAACTCATTTATCACTAAATCATCACCAGATCTATCAGCCCTTGCAGCCGTCTCGACACAATCTGATAGTGGGGAAAGAAGACGAAAGAAGACGTTCAGCAAAGAGGGCAGATGCACGAAGCACCACGAGGGCATCAAGAGGGTAACTATACAAGGCCGTGTATTTAGCTGTGGAGCGATGATGGGGAAGTTCGAATTGAATAACTAGACTCACTGTGCAATACAGTAAAATAGGCAATCAACAATACACCGTAAAGATCGCATGAGATCATAGGGTATATTTATTGCAGTCGGTGAACCGCATTTGGATGTGGAACTCTAATATTGACGTAATATTCCGTATGTTGATATTTCGCATTGCGGAACTGAAAATGTCACGTCAATATACAAAATGCACGGAAGACGTTCCTTGAAATAAGTCAACATTGAATGAATGGAACTCTGTAGTCCGGATGTTTGTGCGCTGCTTTGTGTGAATATTGTGACAGAGAATTGTTTTAAAAAGTACCTTAATGTCAGTCACGCTCCCACAGACACAAACTTTCTTTCTATGGTGGATACAAACTTTACGAGGAAAAACTTGTGAAGAGATAATAACCATAATATAATATACAGTCGGGGTAGAAGTCCGCGGTTGATACCGACAGAATATTACATAACTTTACACAATGGGTAAATGTGATGCGACCACATTTCTGCGTCTGAAGTAATATTTAATTGCCATGGGGGGAGGAGGGGGGGGGGGGGGTATGGCTTCTCCAATGAAGTACCGCCGCAAATTATTACAGCCATTATAAAATTACCTACTTTTATTATGTTTCTATGGAACAATGCCAACAGTAACCATTAATATTACGACAATACAACAATCTCAGCTCAGTCAGTCACAGCCAAGCATGTATTTCGTTCCTATCGCGTAGCACACACCTACCTTCGATAACACTGAATATTACAGTACACAAGTCTGGGTTGCGTTGGAGCGAGATAAGGCTTCACTGACCCTAATCCCTCGATACGAGCAAAACATCTCAATCAATCAATCAATCTAGATGTTTGAGAACGTATGTGCCAACCTGGTCTTAACTTATTCCCAAGCTTTTTTAAATAAACTACCGTTATTTGTATAAATTTAATGCAAAATGTTAGCCCAAGGGGAAAAGAGATAATAAAACCCATCTTCTCGGTACGGTAAATACTGAATACATAATGTGTACACACGCCATGGCGAGCTGAGTGAGGGACAATGGCTGTGTTATGTAGTCGAACCCACGTCCCGCAGTGCACAAGACTTACCTTACTAGGTCACGGTGAAGGAAGTAAGGCTTACAACAGTTGTAGGCGGTCTGTACCCTATTAGCGCCCCACGTAAAGCGTCCTGCTGCAATGTTGAGGGCTACAACGGCCCACGCAACGCAATAGCATGGGAACACAACAACAGTAACATTGCCTAAGAAGGTGTTGTTTTACCTGCCTGGAAGCGTCCACTGTGGGCGACTGTTTCGCCGGCCGTCAGCTGTGCTCGCGATGTGGTGCGCGGCCTACGAGAGCTCTCGGATGACTGAATGCACACCGACCGGGTACCGCTCAGTGCTGCCACGTACAGGTGAGGGCTGTACAAACACCGTAGCGCGCTCGTTGTGAGGCCCCTGGTTCGAGCCCCGGCCAGTGGCGGCTCGTGGGACTGAAAGCACACCGACCGCGTACCGCTCAGTGCTGCCACGTACAGGTGAGGGGTGTACAAACACCTTAGCGCGCTCGTTGTGAGGCTCCTGGTTCGAGCCCCGGCCAGTGGCGGCTCGTGGGACTGAAAGCACACCGACCGCGTACCGCTCAGTGCTGCCACGTACAGGTGAGGGGTGTACAAACACCTTAGCGCGCTCGTTGTCGAGGCTCCTGGTTCGAGCCCCGGCCAGTGGCGGCTCGTGGGACTGAATGCACACCGACCGGGTACTGCTCAGTGCTGCCACGTACAGGTGAGGGCTGTACAAACACCTTAGCGCGCTCGTTGTCGAGGCCCCTGGTTCGAGCCCCGGCCAGTGGCGGCTCGTGGGACTTAGGAGGCAGTGATTCTAGCATGTACTTAGTCCCAACTGACCTCACTGTTTCTAGCTGCCCAGTGCTCCTTTGTTCCACTCTCTTTCAACGAAAATCAGCACTTTCGTAGCGTTATTTCGCACATTTGAAAATGCGATTTTCTGTTTTGCTCCCGCGTGCTGTGTTTGGATTTTCCATGTACCAATATACACCGTTTTAAATTATAATTAATACGAACTAAAATAGAGATGCTGCTTTTGAAACTTAGTTGGTACTATTTGCCTCGGCTATGACGTCATCAAGAGACTTGTTACGTTGGGTCAACTCTACAGTGGATTCGTCTCCAGCGGTGAAACGCCGAATAATGTGCTACCTACAAATAATTAACTGTTCATGAGAACAGCTTCTCAAACAATGAGTTTACCACCATTGACAGTGTAGAGTTACAGCTCACTGGTACCACGAGATATTCTGATGAGGGAGGTCGCTGGTTCGATACTGGCTACAGCAATTCTAACTGCACGCGTTTGACACTTGAAGAGGGACTAGTTTTTATGCGTCAAGTTTTCTTGACGTGAGGTCTATAATTTGTTTATAGATACAAATACTCGAAATAATCTACTTATCCAAATTCAGGCTTGTTAAAATGAAACATGAGCAGTTTATGTGCGTAGGGCAGTGTGGTGGGGGGGGGGGGGGGGGGGTCCCGTGTGATATTTGTTCACTTGGGACAGGGAGGGGTCTATCTATTAAGCCTGCGTGACATACTTTGAGGAGTGGTTGTACGAATTACTGAAACGTTTGTTTCGTCCTATATTTGAATTCAGAAGGGTTTTGACGAAACAGATATTAACGATATTGCATATGGAGCACAACTGAGTGAACCGCAGATGCTCATGACCGTTTAGTGAGAAATATGGCTCACTCAACGTTATGACGTCATGAGCCTGAAATAAAGTCATTCTAAATTATTTGCCTTCGAGTGGTATTGTACAAGGATGGGATGAAGTTAAAAGTATAAACTCGTTTTAAGATCATTTGCTTACATTATGTTTTATTGACTAATGAGATGTTTGGCACAGTTTGCACACTATACCATATAAACATAACACAACTAAACACCGCCATAGCAGAGTTCACCGCCTTTGTTGCTGCATCTGACTCTCGCTGTGTCTACAAGGCAGTGACATCTCATAAGTTGTAATCTACAAATACTCAACACGAAAGTGTTCTACAAGACATCAACATTTAAAAAGTGCTCTATGAGTAAAACATGTTAAAATGTATATTCTCTATGTATTAGTAACACTCAACATTAAAATAAATTGTTCTACAAGAACTCATTAAAATTATATTATTAAATCTATGCATGAAGATGTCTCATTAATATGTTTTCTACAAGAACTTTACATTACAAATTAAATTCTATGATGAATTGTTATTCTAGACGTGAATGTTTTCCATAAGAAAATATAAAGCGTGAAATATGTTCTATAAGAACTCAACAAAACAAAATTATATCTACTGAAATGAAAATTAATCTGTTCTACAAGAACGCTACATTATAAAATTAAATCTAGACATGAAAGTGTGGAAATAATTATTCAACATGAAAATGAATGTGTTCTATGAATAACTAGACACGGACATTGTTCACTATTAAATGAACTACGTTAACTAAAGACATGGACATTGTTCAGTATGAAATGAACTGCGCTAACTAAAGACATGGACATTGTTCAGTATGAAATGAACTGCGCTAACTAAAGACATGGACATTGTTCAGTATGAAATAAACTGCGTTAACTAAAGACATGGACATTGTTCAGTATGAAATGAACTGCGCTAACTAAAGACATGGACATTGTTTAGTATGAAATAAACTGCGTTAACTAAAGACATGGAGTGACCAGAGCTCGGCGGTTGTGAAGCCCAGGGAGTCTGGTGACGTCATACTCAGATATGCGGCGGCAGAGGCGGCGACCACCCCCACCACCCCCAGCGCCGCGACGCAGCCCCTGACCATCTGCAAGCAAGACACTCGGTGTGCACTGGGTCCAAGTACGACAACAATAGGGGGTATTCACGTGACGTCACAGCGGCCATCTTGATAGCCACCTCGTGACGTCACAGCGGCCATCTTGATAGCCACCTCGTGACGTCACACGGCCATCTTGATAGCCACCTCGTGACGTCACAGCGGCCATCTTGATAGCCACCTCGTGACGTCACAGCGGCCATCTTGATAGCCACCTCGTGACGTCACAGCGGCCATTTTGAGGGACACCTCGTGACGTCACAGCGGCCATCTTGATAGCCACCTCGTGACGTCACAGCGGCCATCTTGATAGCCACCTCGTGACGTCACAGCGGCCATTTTGAGGGACACCTCGTGACGTCACAGCGGCCATCTTGATAGCCACCTCGTGACGTCACAGCGGCCATCTTGATAGCAACCTAGGCTATACTATCTTGGGAATGCATGTTGACATTTTAGCTGTCAATAGAAGACGAATATGTTTCCAGGGAAATATGCGAGTGTCAACACGTATATCTCTCCATAAAGTTTACGAAAATGATTATAATATGTCATTGTAAACGATTGAAAGAGTAACTAAATCAATACCAAATAAGTTTATTTATGTTGCTTTCAACTAATATTAGTTAATTTGCACCAAACGCCAGCTGAAACATAGTGACAGTGAACTACCAATCACAAGTCATTGTGGCCTCCAGTATGGCCGCCATGCGCAATACCTGAATACACCGCCTGATCGACAGCAACCTTGTGATGCTGACGTCATAGATGAGTGAGGCATTGACCAACCAAATGTCAGTATTTGAAAAAGCCACCCGCTGATTGGCTCCGACTCACTCATGTATGACGTCAGCATTCACAAGGCTGGTTGAGTCCCTGGGCAGGTTGTCTACGAAACATTGTTGTCGCTATCCATCGTAAGGTACAATTATTATATTGTCAAACTATTGTAGTTATTCCTGTAACAGTACTTGTACAAAAGGTTTGTACTTGCAAACACGATATATCTGCACGTTTTGCATCGTCATAAATTCGCATAACTTGAGGTGTAAACAGTAACTATTGGCAGTAAAACTTGACCTGCATTCTGAGTGTTCCTTGTTGAACGTGCGAGACTCATACACCAGTGCTGGCGCACACAGTGCATACGTTCTCGCGCTTGAGGTGGTTTACGATACCCTGACAGTTATATGCTAAAAGATTAGTGTGCATATTTTTAAAAATCAGAAAGAGCTTGAAGGATACTATATTAAAATTATTTTCTGGATGAATACTGATATAGGGTGCACATCAGCTTTACATGATGTTTGGATCCGAGGGCTGATAAAAGGACTCAATCCCAGCATTCGCCTTTACGAGTTACGACTGAGGAAAACCTTCAGTCAGGACTTGAATTGAAGCGAACTCAAGACATCAATGTAATACCGTTGTTTTTGCGTGGTTGCAGGCTACCCCTTGCAGTTATAGTACTGCCAAGCGTGGCTTAGCGGCGCCCCTGAAAGTCTCACAACCTAAGCCAGGCTTATGTGCAACCTGTCTGTCTACCACAGTGTTGCAGTTTGTAATAATTTAGTTGCAAGCTGCGAAGACAATTCACGCAAACATTATTATCGCTCAATGGGGGTCGTATATACATCACATGTCGGCCAGGCGGTCGTCTGCCGTTATCTCCAAGACTTAGCCGAATAAAGCTAAGCAATTAGATAAACGCCCACTATCTTGTGTTATCATATCAAGCAGGCAGATACCGTGACAATATTAACACCTGAAAGCTCCTTGCAGGGATTCAAGGACAGTAAACAAACTCCTTGATGAGCCATCCACCTCATCAAAACTTGTATTAATTATTTAGTGATTATCTATCTGTATATTGTATCCCAAAATGATGTTTTAATTACCCACAAACATTAATTTGGTTGGCCTGGGTCCCTATCGCGTTTTTCTTGCCACATATTTTTAGAACGAACTTAGAAGGCTTTATTTGATCAACTCTATAACATAACAACAGCAGCTGTCTAAGGAAGTTGTATGAGTATTATATACTATATTATGCTGCGGCTGGTATAGACGGCAGACGTAATGAGCACAATTTGTCAGTTGTTTGATATATTTGTAACCAACGTGATTAGTGATTAGTGATGGCTCAATCATGACTTTGAAAATGTAAACATTAAAAATTACTTTTATGGCAGTCCCTCGCGTTAGCGATTGTAGGAGTCCCATCAAGTTGAAGTTTGGACCATTTTCATGCGGGGGAATACTTTGAGAAGAGAAGATTAAAACAAATCATGAAAAATGAAAGTGCTCAACGAAAAGTTTATAATTGCCATTGCCAGTCGTGATCGCAAGCCTGAATTACGTTGCCTTTCAGAGCGCCAAGGTTTGAATTTCAAAGTGGTTCTCAATATCATCATAGATAGCAGCACATACGTATAAACACTTGTTAATGCCAATAAAGAAGATACCTATACAACGTTGAGCACGATAGTACAAAACATTGTAACTAGTTGCTTCATAGGTAGCAGCACTTCTCAGTATTAATTAACAGAGTCGATAAGGAAGTTTCCCCCATTGGGGAATAGGGAACTGCTGGGAGGGAATGCTGGGCTTCAGCCCTCGGACATTCCTTCCCTATATTACAAATACCCCATACCTAGTTATTCACCTGAAGAAGGACATGTATGGCCCTTTGGCATGTTTCCTACTAAAAATTATCAATACTCTTCTTTCATGACGACGAAGGAAAATACGAACTGATATATAATTACCTTGTCTTGCCACTGTTTGTTGGCGATGCACTGGTGGTAAGGCATGTCTGAGAAGGTGACTGTGGAATACAGGGGCTGCCATAAGTTGGGCGCCAACCATTGCAGGGCAGTGTCCAATTTCTTTCTCATGAGGAAGGAAGTTCTGTTCACGAGGTCTCGCATCTAAATGGTCGCACAAACCATTACAAATATTATTGTTTAATATCTTACTTGTGGTTTATCATCACGCCAGTATTATTTTGTCTTCAATTCTCACACCGTTTAGTGAATTGAATCACACGACAGAAATAATATACTTGTTGCCAGTTTCGTAGAGTGGTTTCTTCGCCGTCATTGTCGACGAATTATACGCCCAACTATATTCGTTGAAAGGGGTTGTTAGCGGACGGACAGACACAGCGCCATAGCCAGTCTCTCCCACAGACCGAAAGCAGCAACAAAAATATTAACCATATTCTTCAAAATACAGAACATTAAACAGATCCATAGACGCGGAATGATTTAGTTGTAGGAAACATCTGCTTTTTCCACAGTATTCTGTATTCTCGACAGGGGAATAAGAGCGTTATTGTCATTTCAAGGGTAGAAAGAATCAGCCGTGCTTCACGAAATTGGAAACAAGTTTAACCGGTACTAATAGTGATAAAGTGGAGTATCAGACAGTTTCTCACCTCAACGTAATTGTAGACAGCGAGGTCGCAAATAGCGACGGCGTCTCTGTTACGTATGGCTGAGTACTCAGTCAACACTGTTGCCAGGTTGCCTTTGTACTCGGACATAAGTCTGTCGAGCAGGAGGCAGTCTTCAAAACCCTGGTAACAAAGGACGGCATTAGTACCTTGCACTTGCATCTAGAATGTCCACCTTACCCTGCTGAACTAATTTATGTCAGCTAAAACTTGTCAACAAGGAAACCAAATAATGATTGCAAATCCTTAGGAAATTTAATGCTCTTCCTTATGAATACGTTTCTGTTTTTAAATGACCTAATTTAATTGTGAAACGAAAAGTAAATTTGAAAAACAGAAATATTAATTGGGACAAGGAAGAAATCACTAGAAATAACACTGTTATTCTCTGGGGATGACATTTTTTGGTCTACTCTTTGTCGATTTTAAAGAATTGTAAATCAATTTTAGCCGCCAGAAATCTGTGTTCCCGCAGCACGAGACAGTACAGTACGGCACTCACCGCGTTCATGCCCTGTCCGTAGAAGGGCACCATGGCGTGGGCCGCATCCCCTATGATGACGGCGCGGTCGGCCACGTGGTAGGGCCGACACTTGACGGTGACGAGCGGCGAGGGCCGACGCGCGAAGAAGTCAGCCACCAGTCTCTCCTCGCCAATCAGAGGCAGCGCGTCAGAGAAGTGATCCCTGAAGAAGTCCCGCAGAGCGCGCGGGGTGTCGAGCGACGCGAAGGCGCGGAACGGCATGAACAACGTCACCGTCCAGGAGCGATCCTGATTGGGCAGCGCGATCATCATGAAGCTGCCGCGCGGCCAGATGTGGAGGTGATTGGCGCTCATCGCGAACTGTGCAACAGCAACAAGTAAACCTTTAAGACAATATCCTGATTGGGCAGCGCGATCATCATGAAGCTGCCGCGCGGCCAGATGTGGAGGTGATTGGCGCTCATCGCGAACTGTGCAACAGCAACAAGTAAACCTTTAAGACAATATCCTGATTGGGCAGCGCGATCATCATGAAGCTGCCGCGTGGTCAGATGTGGAGGTGATTGGCGCTCATCGCGAACTGTGCAACAGCAACAAGTATCCTGATTGGGTAACGCGATCATCAGCTGCCGCGCGGCCAGATGTGGAGGTGATTGGCGCTCATGGCGAACTGTGCAACACCAACAAGTAAACCTTTAAGACAATATCCTGATTGGGCAGCGCGATCATCAGCTGCCGCGCGGCCAGATGTGGAGGTGATTGGCGCTCATCGCGAACTGTGCAACAGCAACAAGTAAACCTTTAAGACAATATCCTGATTGGGTAACGCGATCATCATGAAGCTGCCGCGCGGCCAGATGTGGAGGTGATTGGCGCTCATGGCGAACTGTGCAACAGCAACAAGTAAACCTTTAAGACAATATCCTGATTGGGCAGCGCGATCATCATGAAGCTGCCGCGCGGCCAGATGTGGAGGTGATTGGCGCTCATCGCGAACTGTGCAACAGCAACAAGTAAACCTTTAAGACAATATCCTGATTGGGCAGCGCGATCATCATGAAGCTGCCGCGCGGCCAGATGTGGAGGTGATTGGCGCTCATCGCGAACTGTGCAACAGCAACAAGTAAACCTTTAAGACAATATCCTGATTGGGCAGCGCGATCATCATGAAGCTGCCGCGCGGCCAGATGTGGAGGTGATTGGCGCTCATGGCGAACTGTGCAACAGCAACAAGTAAACCTTTAAGACAATATCCTGATTGGGCAGCGCGATCATCATGAAGCTGCCGCGCGGCCAGATGTGGAGGTGATTGGCGCTCATCGCGAACTGTGCAACAGCAACAAGTAAACCTTTAAGACAGTATCCTGATTGGGCAGCGCGATCATCATGAAGCTGCCGCGCGGCCAGATGTGGAGGTGATTGGCGCTCATCGCGAACTGTGCAACAACAACAAGTAAACCTTTAAGACAATATCCTCTGCTTTCAAATCTGTGTTCTGCTCTTGTTAAACCTTTTTTTCCTCTTCGCGACCTGAATGTACACCAACCCTCCAAGTATCCCTTCAGGACGACCCCGGCAATGTGTGACGAATCTTATTATGGCCGACGATAAATAATACAGAAGCTAAACCCGTGTTCTGTCGCGTTGTTCAAACTGGCACCAAATTCTCGGTCCATGTTTACTTACATGGTGTACTTCAGAAAGCAGCTTTTATCTACTCCTGTACTTCCTACACATTTATAACCACAAGAAACTATCGAAATTGCTGTAAAGTTGAAGGTTGAGAAAACAAGAATGATGTTAACTCCATCCTGAGTAGTTGAGACTTTGAATGTGTTGGCGTGTGGAAGGTATAAGTTCTAAGGAAATCCAGTTGTAAGACTACAAGTACAACAACTACTACTTCCATCGCACGAAGTGACCAATCACGGAAAAGCTAGAATAGGTTCGCGTGAAGAGCAGTTGTGTTGTGTTTGTTGTATTCTTCCAAGTGATGGGTTAGGTTAGGTTGTTGTGGTACTCACGTTATCTGTCTTGTCGGGGGGGATGCAGAGCTCCAAGTATCCGTGCTCGATGTAGGTCTGACTGAAGTCGAACATGGGCAGCCTCATCATCAGCCGGCGGACAGCAGAGAAGGCTCCGTCCGCGCCCACTATCAGGTCAGCTGTGACCTCCACTTGTTGCACGCTGCTCGGGCCACACTTGCTGCAAGCACCACACTTCAGAGGTTGTGACCAAAACCAATAAGAAGCATCGCCATGTTTGTGCCGGCTAAACCTTGTGCGAGAGGAATTCTGCTTTTTCTTTCTGTCCTTTTTGGAAGGCTTTAGAAACCTGTAAACCTATCTTGTAGTCCTCAAGTGACAACAACGCCCTGATTTCCTCCTCCGGAATAAAGATTGCTGTTGAAAAAGCATGTGTTTCTACAACGGACAAAGATATTTCCCGTAGTCTAGTTGTATAAATGTAGAAGATGGATACGATTGTCCGCCCTGCTTCCAAGCACAACGCGTTACTAAATTATGTTCCCATTTAGCTGCCGCTGTTTCTATATCTGACTTGGACATGTGTGCAATGCTCTTTTGGATTATTTCATATTTGTATTAGGACTACACCACAATCTTCAAACTGCTATAAAAAGCTACATCCTTAATATTAAGTAGTCATAGGCCCATTTGTATATCAACATCGTTCTGTTTAAATTGAGTCATTAATGGAAACACATCCATGATTCGCTGTAAGTATCCCTTCAACCAGTGATGTGTTAGTACTTTTTCAAACCTTATAAGTTGTGTTTTAAGTTGGAGCTGACATAATATGCCCTCAAGATGCATATTGTTGCAGTATGGGTTATACTTACTGCTGAAATGTCATCTTGCCGAGCTCGAGATTTGCCGTCACAAGTTTGTGGTTGAAATGAAAACTCACATTGGGGTATTTTTCTGCAGCTGAAAATCAAACCATCAAATGTTGGTTACATTTACATCGAAAACAAACATTTAAAGCAAGGTCAAAGTGTCAAGTCTTATGGCCAGGGTAATTGTCTATATAAAGATGGCACCAACAAGCTAACTATAAGAGGGATTTTAAAGCATGGTCTCTGCGCTTCAGTATAGTCGGAATATCCGGCAGAACGGGGCAGATCTTGTTTGATTTTCCCTCTTCCCTTCTCTAACTTTTACTGCTTTTACATTCTTCTTCTACATACTTGCTTGTCCTCTGGGCGAACCAAACGCCCACCGACCCCCCTAAAAGATCTTAACCCTCTACACCCTTATTATTTGTGATTCCAGTATGAAAACCTCAGCGATGTGCATTGTACGTCATACGACCTAGCTGTCGAGTACGTCGCAATACACCAAGCTATTACTATTAGCTTACCTGAGAGCAGCACTTCGTTGAGGTACTTTCTCCCCACAGAGTAGATGCACTGCTTGTCCTTGGGGTCGTAGGGAATAGAGTGCAGCGACCCGTCACCCCTGTGTATCATGCGGCTAGACATAGGGATGCCGTGCTGAAGCATCTGGTCTTCAAGGCCGACCATGCGCAGTGCGGACCGCGCCCTGGACGACATGGCCAGGTTGATGGAGCGGCCTTGCGCCTGCGCAGTCTCACGGATGTCTGGAACACAAGACATGGGGATGCCGTGCTGAAGCATCTGGTCTTCAAGGCCGACCATGCGCAGTGCGGACCGCGCCCTGGACGACATGGCCAGGTTGATAGAGCGGCCTTGCGCCTGCGCAGTCTCACGGATGTCTGGAACACAAGACATGGGGATGCCGTGTTGAAGCATCTGGTCTTCAAGGCCGACCATGCGCAGTGCGGACCGCGCCCTGGACGACATGGCCAGGTTGATGGAGCGGCCTTGCGCCTGCGCAGTCTCACGGATGTCTGGAACACAAGACATGGGGATGCCGTGCTGAAGCATCTGGTCTTCAAGGCCGACCATGCGCAGTGCGGACCGCGCCCTGGACGACATGGCCAGGTTGATGGAGCGGCCTTGCGCCTGCGCAGTCTCACGGATGTCTGGAACACAAGACATGGGGATGCCGTGTTGAAGCATCTGGTCTTCAAGGCCGACCATGCGCAGTGCGGACCGCGCCCTGGACGACATGGCCAGGTTGATGGAGCGGCCTTGCGCCTGCGCAGTCTCACGGATGTCTGGAACACAAGACATGGGGATGCCGTGTTGAAGCATCTGGTCTTCAAGGCCGACCATGCGCAGTGCGGACCGCGCCCTGGACGACATGGCCAGGTTGATGGAGCGGCCTTGCGCCTGCGCAGTCTCACGGATGTCTGGAACACAAGACATGGGGATGCCGTGTTGAAGCATCTGGTCTTCAAGGCCGACCATGCGCAGTGCGGACCGCGCCCTGGACGACATGGCCAGGTTGATGGAGCGGCCTTGCGCCTGCGCAGTCTCACGGATGTCTGGAACACAAGACATGGGGATGCCGTGTTGAAGCATCTGGTCTTCAAGGCCGACCATGCGCAGTGCGGACCGCGCCCTGGACGACATGGCCAGGTTGATAGAGCGGCCTTGCGCCTGCGCAGTCTCACGGATGTCTGGAACACAAGACATGGGGATGCCGTGTTGAAGCATCTGGTCTTCAAGGCCGACCATGCGCAGTGCGGACCGCGCCCTGGACGACATGGCCAGGTTGATAGAGCGGCCTTGCGCCTGCGCAGTCTCACGGATGTCTGGAACACGGGTCTTTACTTAGATAGGGTCAACGTCATTGCGTCAGTTAGGAACTGTCCACCATTCCCAAGGTTGTGAGTACCTGCTCTGCTAGGGTGCATGGAGAAACACCATTTCCCCGTGTCTTTTGATAATGAAGTAAACCAGGTTTGTTGAGATCTATGTACACCTTTCTCTTTAATTTACTGAAGAGCTCTCGCACAGAACGACAGGCAAATGGGAGGTTGAGAAGAAGAACGGTCATGTACCCCTTTGTTGCAGGTTGGCTCTTGAGAAGAAGCAGGCAGACACATTGGTCCAAAAGTTGACTGTACTGCATTGCAAGGGGATCACGTCTGCAACCTGACACTTTGTCTCGTTTCTCTGCAATGGACCCTACGAAGCCATTTTGATGAGTTCAACTCGTATTCAATGTATCGATCTGTCACTCGAATCATATGACATGAAGCACTGACGTCATCTAAAGGTTCTAAGGTAATCCGGTCCGCTAGGGGGTGAGTCAGTCTGACTGGGTTGAGCGATTTTACTTAGAATCTTCTGTCAGAGGATTGACGGACATTGGGATTCGTTTGGGAACACCGTGCTCATGATCACTGGCTTGAGATCAGGTGATGACTGAGTGATGAGGTAAGGCTGTCAGCAGAGTGAATCCTTCGTTGTATGTAACATAACCGAGTGCTCATACATAACATTAACACATACATGATGACGGAACCCACCAATAACCTTGTGAGTCAGTGACGTCACTATATAGTAAACCACTCTTCTTAGTTGGAACCAAACCGGAAGCGACTTTATGAGGTGGGTTGGGTTTGTCTACGGGTTGTTTGAAAATAGTTTTCGTAAGGGGTACTTTTGTGCGCTGCATGTGGTCACGGCGGTCCACGAAGGGGCGCGAGGGGTGAGGGGCAATATAGTTGTCCCAAGACTACCTTTCACATACTTTCGTCACAGGCGACTGGTTCGTAGCCAATCAGTGATCGGTATTGGCGCTGATGTGTCTCGGGCGGTTCGCTGGTTGGCTACGACTGCCCTGGATGTGACGAAAGCAGGTGTAAAGTAATCTTGGCTCCACTATTGCTGTGTTGTCGCATCTCCCTTGTCAATACGGGGGAGGGGGGCGATGCACCGTAACGCACGCGTCTCTTCAAGGAGGGTAGGGTGGATCGGGCAACACTGAGGACAGTTTACAAGTCGCGCCCGTTGAACTGATGCTCCGTCTTCCGCGTCCGGTTTGGCTCCGACTAAGATTGACGTTCACTATACCCGGTACATACCTTCTCGATACTCATAGAGATGCACCTCGTGACCTCTCTGCGCGAAGAAGGATGCGCAGAGGGACCCAACCTGAAACAGTGCAACAAGTGTTAATATAGTCCGTACGTGCGCAAGTAAGCTAGCCAACGTTTGGCCATGGTAACATGGTTTAGCTGTGATGCAGATGACACGTTACACTCCCTTCCTAAAGCCTTTCCTAATAGTGGTCTGATGTTGCATTAGCTCTATAGTCTAGGAAAGTTGTTCAAGTAACAAGTGCATCGTCAAGTAATCAAGCACTGTTTTCGTTGACAGTTGGAAAGTATTTGAAAACTAATTAAAAGCCCGCAGAAGAATAAATAATAAAGTTTGCAGTCAAATTTATTCCACGTACACACCAACTTGCATCACGATTTGCTTGTTATTGTTTGTAATAACTTTATTTGGAAGTTTAGTATGACTATACATTTGATACGCTATAACATTGCGTGGGTTATCTGAAACTTGATTGCTATCTAACTGCCAGTATTAACAGTTACGTATCGACATATTGTTTGTCAGCCGGGAGAAAATTTAAGAAAAGTGTAATCTGTCAAGCGGGTGGGCCTACAGCCTGTGTTGTACTAGGCGGAAACAGGGCCCAGGCTCTCCAGTATCTTTCAGATATCTTGTGGAACTACATGGTTTACGAACTGTTACAAACTATCGCGTTTACCATATCTCGCAAGTTTTCCATATTAGTTAATATTTAATTAGTTAAGTTTTTTAATTTGTTTATCAGCTAGGCTATACGTATTATAGGAAGGCTATTTCTGAGATAATCTGAAGTTTGTATGAGTATTGTTTCGTGTATGATGTTTAATAATTCCCTAGCTATTTTTGTTGTTGTTAACAATGTATTAATGTCTGAATATATTACATTCAATCATTCAACGTGTGCATCTCATAAGGTGTGAGGCCATTGCTAACTATAAGGAGCTCCGTGGGACTACTAATTAAATTAAATGTGTTGTCTAAATCATGTTCCCCTATAAAATGACCGATATAATTCACAGGACGCTTTTCACCTTTAGGGGTGTTTTCTCCCCTCGGGAACAATTTTATACATCTGAAGTTTTGCACGGTTGTAGTTGAAATATATAAAGGATGGATTAATGGGGCTTAACGTCTCATATTTATGCAACGATGGCTAATCGAGACGATGAGCGGGTGATAATGAAGATGAGAAAGATAATAATGAAGAATAAAGCCACATCCGAATCAGACCCATTGTACGTCGCGTAAGTCGTCATATGGGAGTCCAGCAAGGGAGGGCAGGGCCAAGTGGGAGGAGAAATATTCAATGGGACAGTGGGAGGGAAAGGGGATTGGGGTGTGGACTGCACTTCGTCTGACTTTTCCTCCTCGACCAGTCCGGCTTGGGTGGCCCTAGGCTGGACTGGTCGAGGAGGAAAAGTCAGACGAAGTGCAGTCGGTTTCGATATGTGTTGCCCAATGTGTCGGCAAACCAATGTTTTGCCTTGTTGATTTTGGCATTTGTCCGCAGGTGTTCGCACTGATTCATATGTTTCGTATTTGAAATATCGATCTTTGATTGGTTATCGCTCACTCGTCGATGATGTTCGAAGCCTACAGGGTTGGTTTGGTCACTTTAAATTAAAGTCCCCCACTGCAAATCAGTTTAGACTATCCGAGTGGATAGACTCTAAATGTGAATTTATTTATTTATTTATCCACGAAAATACTGTTTTTTGCCTATAACAACTAACAATACCTTATACGTAAAACCTCAAATTACTTTTTCAATTCGATGTGTGAAATATTTTTTCAAATGGACACTTACTGAGCCTTTAAATGCAAATAATTAGTAACCACGCACAATTTTAGCAACACGTACGCATAACTGTCGGGTGTCTAAACGTGACGTCAGGCCAAGAGTCGGACACCCGTTATCTAATACTCGTTACATAATACCAACATTATTTCGGTGTGACCTTGCACCGGAAGACTAGTTTTGTGGTTGACCCATGATTGTGTCTCTTTCTTCAACACAACAGTTTGTGTCCATTCAGTATTCACGTGTCCACGTGTAAAGTTCAAGGTCGATGTTATGTAATAGGGAAGCCCCCCCCCCCCCCCACCCCCCCCAACACACGCAGAATTTACGTCGCACGTGTATGATTAAAATGTGCGAGGCCTGCAAATCGACTAAATATCCATTCAAAAAATAAAAAATAGACACTCCGTCATACTTCCAAAGAATATTGCATCCTTGCAGGCAATACACTGTACACACGCCAGTAAAATATCTATAAGCAAAGAAACTTTGGTAATGGAATACCCATCTCTTGTATAGTTGAGGCCAATTTCGTGAAGCACTGGCTTTTTCTGTCTTCCCTTTCTTGAAAGTGTTTAGAAACCTTTATACCTGTCATGAAGTCCTCAAGTGGCAATAACCCTCTTACTGCCCCTACGAGAACTGACAACGCAGGTGTTTTTACTAACTACAATGAAAATATTAGTCCATGCATATGAATATGTTTTGTATTCAGTCTTTTGAAGAGAACGTTCAATGTTTTTGTTTTTGCTTTCGGTCTGTGGAGAGCTAACAACCCCTTTCAACGAATTTAGTTATCGTATCATTCGTCGCGACATCATTCGCGTATCATTCGTCGCGACAATGACGGCAAAAAACTGATCCATGACATTGGCCACAACAATATAATTATGACTCCAAGTGTTGTACAATACTGGCGTATAATACCGTCAGGACATGGACTCGGGTGTCAGCAACATCAAATATTGGCAATTTTTAAAATTTAAATTGGTTATTGACTTTGGAGCCGTCCTAGCGACGAAGCACTCAATAAATTCAAAGTTGTTCTGAATTGGCCTTGTTCATTTTGACATTTGTCAACGGGTGTTCGCACTGTCCAATCACTGATTCATATGTTTCGTATTTGAAATATCGATCTTTGATTGGTTATCGCTCACTCGTCGATGGTGTTCGGAGCCTACAGGGTTGATTTAGACGCTTTCAATTAAAGTCCCCCACTGCAAATGCAGTTTCGTTACTGAGTGGATAGACTCTAAATGTGAATTTATTTTATTTTTAATTGGTAATACATTATTCTATTCTATTCTAATCTAATGGAATCAAATGCATTTCGTCATGTAAAACTATAGATGTCAGTTCCCTCAATGTTCTGACACAGGCTCAGCGGTCGGCCTCGCGTGCTGCCGGAAGCCACCCAAGTGCGAATGTAACCCACACCCCCGCGGATATTCGATAGGGCGGATCCGGTATCCCATGTCACGTGATGCGACACAACCGAGCTTCATCTTAACCAGCTGGAGTCGAACCCGATCAGTGTGAGCTCGCTCATTTATCCGGGTTCCGCTCCCGGTCTGGTAGAGGACCGCGGCACTATTGTTTCACTACTTATATATAATTTGAACAGTTTATTATAATTATTGTTCGTTTCCTGTTCTCCTCAGTTCTACTGAACAATGACTGAGGGTGAAAGTACTGAGACCGATTCAGATTCAGGTTCCGAGATAGTTCAGTTTTTAGGATCCAGGCTACATTACTTGACTGTCATGAGTATATAACAAAATACTGATCCATAATATTTACGCCTAGCATAGGCTACCATATCCTAGCATATAGATATAACCCGTACTTAAAAGATACCGCGCGCCTTCACCGATATACCCGCCTCGTCAGCAGATCACTAATCTGATGATCCGATCAAGGTAACGAACTAGAGTTGATCTGATCGGAACACGTTTACGTCAGCAACTGCTGATCGTTCTACTAGGATCAGGTAGACTTAAACGCTCTTAGAGGACATATCGTGGAGTGGGGGGAGGGGGGGGGAGGATTCGTGCCAGTAGATGTATTATCTACCCGGCCAATCACAGGCTCTCCCCTATCGACACAGCTATGAAGAGACACAATACAACCATCAGTTATATATTTTAAAATGATTACTATAGTTATAGTTGTTGTCAATTTCGTAGAGCGGTTTTTGTGCGGTTGTTGTCGACGAATCTTACCCCCAACTAATTTCGTTGAAAGGGGTTGTTAGCGGACGGACAGACACAGCGTCATAGCCAGTCTTTCACACAGACCGAAAGCAATAACAAAAACATTCACCATACTCTTGAAAACACTGAACACAAAACGGATCCTAATGTGTTCATTGTATAGGTAGTGAAATACCTGCTTGCTCAACAGAATCGCTATTTTCGATGGGGCAATCAGAGCGTTATTGCACTTGATGACTACAAGACAGGTGTACAGGTTTCTCAACACTTTCAAGAAGAGTGGGAAAAAAGAGAAAAAGCCGGTGCTATTAAAAATTTAGTATTTAGACGCAGATCCGAGTGTAATAAATCAAATAAATAAAATGCTTGTTTGCCGTCGACACGATGTGTAAGTGTGAACTGCACTTTGGACATGCAAGTGGTTGTCGGCTAATAGGCTGTTGCTAATTAAAGTACAGCACCAGCGGACTTGTTTTGCAAGTGGTTCAATTAACGCGTAATTAATAAACTTCCAATCTCCTAATCGAGCCGTGTAATTCAATGAATTAGTTGATAAAACCAAATATAAAACCCCATATCAACCTCACGCTCACAACACGCCGAGCTGGCATGTTAACCTCTCGATATAAAAGACTCCGATTAAAACTTTTAACCGATTATGCAACTAATACATTTGTTGATAAAATCCAATGTTAATCATTTGTTTCAAAGGTTCAATGTCCCCGTCTGGATATGGAGTGACTCTGCGAGTCGTAAGAGGCGACGAAATGATGTCCTTCGATTTTTCCTTTTAAATTTTTCCCTCCTACTTGTAGAGGGCCGTGATTAGCTCTATCTAAGGGTCCTTAATAATTATGTTAAGGTGCTTTTTCCCTGTTGTGCATTGTTTGTAATTGAAGGGCTAGAGGGCCGTGATTCCATAGCAAACACGCAGAGTCCGATACTACAACAAAGATGCGTGATCTTAGTACCATGCCACGCCGCTAGAAGCGCTGAAATCAGTCTGGCCGCCGATCATCTTCACGCAAACAAATGCGCGTGATTCAGTAAAATCTTGAGAACGCTACAAAATATTGAAAAAGTGGTCACTAATTAATATTTAGTTATGTAAGAGCTAAAGACTGAATTTAAAAACTTGCATTTATTTTAATTCTTAAGGTTGTTATTTTGGAATGCAGTTTAAGAATTTAAAATGCATTTACATCTGTATAAAAGTGATTAACGTAATGATTGTGATATTATAAATTTTGTTACTCCAGTTTTTATAAAACCATATATTGGTAACTAACTACTTTTATAATGTTGTATGTATAGAAATCATGAAATTGATATTACTAAAACTCTTTGTTTTTGTGTTTGGCCAGGTAACGTAGTGGTTTGAGACATCATCAAAGCATCCAAGTACAAACAAAAAATACTACATACATTCTGTTGGCAAGAAAATAAACTATTATTATCAGGAGTTTAGCTGTCAATTGCCCATTGTTGTTTTATTGTTAAATCATCAATGGTGCAGATAAAGAGGTTGCTTAGCAGCGCTATCTATTTGTAGCTTGAGTCTCCAAAAACCATCCGTAATGCCGACATTACACGACTCAATACTTGCGTCAAACTTATTGAATTCAAGAACAAAAGCGAATCAAAAACAGTTTGGTAAAAAACTGCAACAATATAGCTTCTAATAATTGATGTTTTTTTGTCCTTGAATTCAATAAGTTTGACGCAAGTATTGAACCGTGTAATGTGGGTACAACAATGTGTTATATTTTATCATTGTTGAGTTAATGAGAGAGACGAACGGCCGATCAATGCATTGTCTAAATTTTCTCAACAATTTTTGAAGTTGCTGTCAATCGATAAGACGATAAGCACAATATACGTTTTATTTTATTATATTATTATTAATATTATTATTATTATTATTATTATTATTATTATTATTATTATTTTATTGTTGCAATACATACAAACTCGGTCAAAACCGGCATAAACATGTTGTACGGACACAAATGTCAAGTATTTCCATGTGTTTACCTTATTAAAATCTACTTAGAACTACTTTTATTATTATTATTATTATTATTATTATTATTATTATTATTATTATTATTATTATTATTATTATTATTATTATTATTATTATTATTATTATCATTATTATTATTATTATTATTATTATTATTATAATTATTATTATTATTATTATTATTATTATTATTATTATTTTATTGTTGCAATACATACAAACTCGGTCAAAACCGGCATAAACATGTTGTACGGACACAAATGTCAAGTATTTCCATGTGTTTACCTTATTAAAATCTACTTAGAACTACTTAATATATCTTCTTCTTCTTCTTCTTCTTCTTCTTCTTCTGCTTCTCAAATGCCCACATTTGGCTATACTACTTAATATATCATTGTCCACATTATTTTTTCCAAACCGAACTGTGGATGCTATGTACGGTCGTGGCCGATTTGTACTCATCCCAGCATTCGCTCTTTGTACGGTGGAAACCACGAAAACCACCATCGGGATGGAGAACTTCTTGAAGTCTTCATTCTTCTTAGTTCAAAAATTTTCGCACTATCCTACACGTGTTCAAAATAATTGCTTTTTGCATCTCGATGTATATGTTCGGTTGGAGACCAATTAGTTTAATACTGTCATGGAGTTTACGTGGAACAATGCCATTTGCTGATATAATTAACGGTATAACAGTTACATTATTCTGCTTCCATAACCTTTTTATTTCAATTGATAATTCCTTATATCTGTTTATCTTTTCCCGCCAAGTTGTCTCTACATTGTGGCATAAAGGGACGGCAACATCAATTAAAATCGTTTCTTGTTTCTTCTTGTCAATAAATATAATATCCGGTCTATTGTGATGTATGGTTTGGTCTGTAATAACTGCCCGGTCGTAATATAATTTGTAGTCTTTACTATCTAATACCTTTTCAGGCTTGTATTTGTAATACGCAGTGGTTGTGTTTATAAGTTTATACTTCATGGCTAATTTTTGATGTACAATGTTTGATATTATTATTATTATTATTATTATTATTATTATCATTATTATTATTATTATTAAATTCATTTTTTCTTGTAAAAAGACAAAGTATTTTATTTTCATTGTACTTACAATCTATATAAAGCAAGGTTTATCGAGTAGTAGAGCACGTCTTACCAGCCCCCCGCCGACCACCGCCACTTTCAGCCTGCGATCGTCCTGCATGTCTGCTTCCGTCTGAGGGTCGACCAACACTGACCTGCGCCGGCCGCTCACGCTCCGCCACGCGCGGCCGCCATCTTGAATCTTGCGGTATGACGCAACGAGAGCCGCAGTTGGTCCATTCACACATGCGAGGTTGTTCGCAACATGGCGCCCGCTAGGAAACATAAAGCATGTTGAATGTTATCTTGGATTCTCGTGCTCTTACGGCCGGCCGCCAACGTCGGTCGTTGGCCAATCGTAGCCATTTACGACAGGAATAAATGGCTACGATTGGCCAACGTCCGACGTAAGGGCATGAGAACCGCCCATAATGTTTGTTGAAACCATGATAACTAATGCCCCGGTATTACGATAGGAGTCAAACTAACACAACCTCCTCCTTATTGCACCATTGATCACAACGCAACAACTAAACCCCTCCTTATAATATAGTTTATCTTCTTGCCACCAGAATGCAGCTAGTATTCTCGGAATAGTGCCCGCGACGCCCGCCAGGTAGCAGCGCGCTAGTGCCCACGACGGCCGCCAGGTAGCAGCGCGCTAGTGCCCACGACGGCCGCCAGGTAGCAGCGCGCTAGTGCCCACGACGGCCGCCAGGTAGCAGCGCGCTAGTGCCCACGACGGCCGCCAGGTAGCAGCGCGCTAGTGCCCACGACGCCGACCAGGTATAGCAGCGCGCTAGTGCCCGCGACGGCCGCCAGGTAGCAGCGCGCTAGTGCCCGCGACGGCCGCCAGGTAGCAGCGCGCTAGTGCCTGCGACGGCCGCCAGGTAGCAGCGAGCTAGTGCCCACGACGCCCGCCAGGTAGCAGCGCGCTAGTGCCCACGACGGCCGCCAGGTAGCAGCGCGCTAGTGCCCACGACGGCCGCCAGGTAGCAGCGAGCTAGTGCCCACGACGGCCGCCAGGTAGCAGCGCGCTAGTGCCCACGACGGCCGCCAGGTAGCAGCGCGCTAGTGCCCACGACGGCCGCCAGGTAGCAGCGCGCTAGTGCCCACGACGGCCGCCAGGTAGCAGCGAGCTAGTGCCCACGACGCCCGCCAGGTAGCAGCGCGCTAGTGCCCACGACGGCCGCCAAGTGGCAGCGCGCTAGTGCCCACGACGGCCGCCAGGTAGCAGCGCGCTAGTGCACACGACGGCCGCCAAGTGGCAGCGCGCTAGTGCCCACGACGGCCGCCAGGTAGCAGCGCGCTAGTGCCCGCGACGGCCGCCAGGTAGCAGCTGTCTAGTGCCCGCGACGCCCACCAGGCGCGCCGCGACGCTGCTCGCCCGGCGTCGCACGTGGCCGGCTGAGTAGCTCCGGGAGCGTCGAGCAGGCACGACCAAGGACTCCGTCGCGACGCCATGGCTCGCTCGTGGCCACCACGGCTACTGGTGTGGTTGTTAGTCGTGTTGTCGGTTGTCGCGGGGGGAGATGCCAAGAAGGCTGCGGCCGCGGGCGCCAAGGAAGTTGAGTCCGTCATCGAGGAAGTTACCACCAAACAGTTGGAGAGGGTGTTGAACGAGAAGGACTTTGTCGCTGTGTTTTGGTGTAAGTGCGCGTCACGGTCGTCTGCAATGCTTGCTGCACGGTTTGGTGTGTTGTCTGTGTTCTACTCCGACTCTACTCCAAGTGCGTTCGTCTGAAATCGAGTAGATCATAATTTTCTTACGACGATGATGACGATGATGATGATTCTTGTTGTTTTACGTCTCTATTATTGCAATCACTACGATGAGGGGTGGTAGACATTACACAAAACGCATGCTTTACGCGGTACTCGAACCCACGTCCCTACGTGGCAGGGGTTACACACGCGTAGGATCTACGCCTCAACCACACGAGCCACCTCGTACGGCTTGAGTTTCTTACTCGATCCCAAGAGGAGGTGTGAGTTAGAGTAAGGTACTTTGTTCACTTGTTCTAGCATAACCTCTTCAATGTAGGTAATTGGTTTATTGCTTTTCGCTTGTATCGGTACTGCAAGTGCAATGTTTCAAGAACTTATTGCTTCCATATCATAATTTAAGATAGATAACAATAAGATGTAAAAGAAGTTCTAAATCTTTTAGCTTCTGGGCCATAATTATGTTTGATTGCACGAGGAGTAGGGTACTCTAACCTCCTCGACTAACGGAAGGCCTACTTGAGCCTTCTCTACAGTGATGTGAGAGTAAATGAGAGTAAATACGATGAAGCCAACAGAATAATTAAAAGCAATCGCAAGGGAAGTTCACTTTCGAAAATTAGGATAATTTACCGTTGTGTGTTTTACAATTAATTGTTCTTGTAAACGTGACGCTGTTGTAAATAGTTGTAGTATGTCTGTGACTCTGCGTGTCGTGTTACGCTTATTCCTGGGCTATGGAGGTCAGTGAGTCGGGCTTCAGGTCGCTGTGTTAACACTGTTACACATACTCGGTCTAAATCCGTCCTAGACCTCGGCCCTGTGTAACGGGAGGAACTGCACCGGGTGTTCCTGCCATGCTGACCACAGAACAATACCACTATTGCTCCTCTTATACCAGCCACAATGTAACTAGTCTCATCTGTATACCACCCCTTTCATGCACGCTGCTTCAACGAGACTGAACAGATTCCTGACGTCTTCCGCTAAGTTAAGTGCAAAAGCGTCAATAGATCTCCCGCTGATGTAACGCCAGCGATGTAGCCGAGCATTGCGGTACTGTAGAGTCTAGCTATAGAGGGTAAAACAGTCCCCGACGGCGTCTATGCGTTCTAGGGTCTACCGGACATTGTACGGGGACACTGTGTAATGATGTAACGATGTAGCCGAGCATTGCGGTACTGTAGAGTCTAGCTAGAGGGTGAAACAGTCCCCGACGGCGTCTATGCGTTCTAGGGTCTACCGGACATTGTACGGGGACACTGTGTAATGATGTATGTATGTATGTATGTAAATTCTTTATTAGCACTATTGCTATACATTTCACATATAAAAATGATAAAATACAATTTTACTCTTTAATTCTCACAAAGCAATTCTAATTATCATTTAACAGTTTTATATATTCATTCTTAAAACTTTGAACATTTTTCATTAATTTCAACTTATTCGGTAACTGGTTATATTGACGAATACCCGTGTAGAATATCGACTTAGTTGTTAAACCCTTTTTGTGGCTCTTCAAATAGTAAGTACTTTTAACATTTCTTGTAGCATAAGAATGCACCTCAGATGTTTTTACCAGGCGGTTATTTAAATAATTTGGTAGAAGACCACATTGCATTTTAAAAATAAATATCATTGCATTCATTTTTATTTTGTTTTCCACATTTAACCATTCCAGTGCGTCAAGCATAAATCTAATAGGAACATATTTACTACATTTTAAAATCAGCCTCATGCCTCTATTCTGCAATAGCTGCAGTCTTTCAAGATCACCCAGGAACGACTGGTATAGAATCGATGCACAAAAATCAAAATGTGGTTGTACAATTGTAAGATATATTACTTTTTTTGACCATGGAGATAAGTTGCTACCAATTCTTTGAATATATCCTATTTTCTTAGCTATTTTATTTTTTATATATTCAATGTATAGATGGAAATTTAATTTGTTATCAATGATAACCCCTAAATACTTAAACTCTTTTACCAATTCACATTCTTCTTTATTTATTGTGATTCTACTACTATTGTTCATGAAAACATAATTAGACAATTTCTCGATGACAATTTCTCTTCTCGACAATTTCTCGATGTAGCCGAGCATTGCGGTACTGTAGAGTCTAGCTGCTAGAGGGTGAAACAGTCCCCGACGGCGTCTATGCGTTCTAGGGTCTACCGGACATTGTACGGGGACACTGTGTAATGATGTAACGATGTAGCCGAGCATTGCGGTACTGTAGCGTCTAGCTAGAGGGTGAAACAGTCCCCGACGGCGTCTATGCGTTCTAGGGTCTACCGGACATTGTACGGGGACACTGTGTAATGATGTAACGATGTAGCCGAGCATTGCGGTACTGTAGAGTCTAGCTATAGAGGGTAAAACAGTCCCCGACGGCGTCTATGCGTTCTAGGGTCTACCGGACATTGTACGGGGACACTGTGTAATGATGTAACGATGTAGCCGAGCATTGCGGTACTGTAGCGTCTAGCTAGAGGGTGAAACAGTCCCCGACGGCGTCTATGCGTTCTAGGGTCTACCGGACATTGTACGGGGACACTGTGTAATGATGTAACGATGTAGCCGAGCATTGCGGTACTGTAGAGTCTAGCTATAGAGGGTAAAACAGTCCCCGACGGCGTCTATGCGTTCTAGGGTCTACCGGACATTGTACGGGGACACTGTGTAATGATGTAACGATGTAGCCGAGCATTGCGGTACTGTAGCGTCTAGCTAGAGGGTGAAACAGTCCCCGACGGCGTCTATGCGTTCTAGGGTCTACCGGACATTGTACGGGGACACTGTGTAATGATGTAACGCTATAAGCGACGTAGCCGAGCATTGCGGTACTGTAGAGTCTAGCTATAGAGGGTAAAACAGTCCCCGACGGCGTCTATGCGTTCTAGGGTCTACCGGACATTGTACGGGGACACTGTGTAATGATGTAACGATGTAGCCGAGCATTGCGGTACTGTAGCGTCTAGCTAGAGGGTGAAACAGTCCCCGACGGCGTCTATGCGTTCTAGGGTCTACCGGACATTGTACGGGGACACTGTGTAATGATGTAACGATGTAGCCGAGCATTGCGGTACTGTAGAGTCTAGCTATAGAGGGTAAAACAGTCCCCGACGGCGTCTATGCGTTCTAGGGTCTACCGGACATTGTACGGGGACACTGTGTAATGATGTAACGATGTAGCCGAGCTAAGCAAACTAACCGAGCTTGTCCTATCGGCACCACCGGTAAAAATAGACACGATAAAGTGTAACAACTTGTTGGCCTGCCAGGCTTTGTTCCCGCGGCTTCGTTTTACCCAAAGACATTGCAAAGACTGAGCAATCTTTCTAACCTCTTTGTGATACCAACATTGCGGATCAACGAGCTTCCAGTTACCCTAACTCACTGGGATATGTGACTGAAACGTTTATAAATCATATAAATTATAAACTTGTTTTTCTTCTAATTTTTTATACTTTTTTATACAAATATTAACACTGGTTCGGTACTTACAAGCGTGGCGAATGATTTTAGGAAACCACATTTCATGGCGTGCATCAATAATAGAGAACATTTGTCTTCTCCGTCAGTCTGTACCTGCGTCACACCTTGTCACACCTTGTCACACCACGTGCGTCACACCTGCGTCACACCTTGTCACACCTGCGTACGGCCCAAATTCTATACTCCTCTCACTTATCCAGTTATGCATATCGTATCTGCATAACATCAATAATTGCTTTATTTTATCATTTTGAGATTTTAGACCGAAAATGTAGAATATTTTAACAAGTATGTTCTCAATTAGTTAATATATTCTATGACTCTATAGCTCTAAGCCAAAATGTCAACAGAGTCGAATTATTTTGATTGTTTAGTAGAACTTCATGAAGATACGTTATATAGGTGATGATTGATGAATTAAATTTGTTACAGTTGCGACTCGTGCTCGATTTTATCATTTATCATCTACGAATCATCTTTATATTTTCGTTGATCCTTCCATTTTATCGTAGTATTATGCTGTTGCTTTTCGGTAGTGCTACGATAGTGTGTTAACTAAATGCCGTATAAAGAAGCTAAGAATTACATAAATAGCGTGTTTGTTGTGCGTAATACAGCGACTGGAAACCCAAGGTCGTACATTATCCCTAGTGTACTTGTGTCAAGTAGATAGTAGGAACTAAAGAAGTAGAAAATGAAGTTGGTACTATTGGAATCGTGAGCATAAGACTAGTTAAGCGCTCCACTTTATGCACGATGATATCCAAGTGACAAACCAATGTACCAAATAGGAATCGAACCTGGAACAATAACCCACGAGGCAAGTGTTAACAATTGAATTTATCTCATTGGACATTGAATAACATTCCAGAAACATATTTTACAGTTTGGCCGTAAGCAGGGTTCACAGCGCTAAGTCTGGTGAAAGACATACTTAGCGTAAGACGTCAGTGCAAATAGTATTCAAAATAGAAGTCGCGTAAGACATTACATGTAGTGTGATTGGCCAATGAATAAACGCAATAGCAAACGTCGGCGTAACAGCATTAGAACCCGACGTGCAATTGCGTTTTTTGGCCTGGATTCACTAAGATGCATAACTCTTAAGTTGTCTTTATTATAGCAAATCTAAGATGCTAAACAAATCGTGATTATGTTGCTCATGAAAACAAGATTTAGTTATAATGTCGAAAACATATTTTATTTGTAAATGTCAGCTATGATGATTTATCTTGCTCCGATTACGAGCTAGGAATCGTTGTGAATCTATACCCTGGAATGTTACTCAATATTTCAATAATTAGGATCAACTCAACTGTTAACATCTCCCTCGTGGTTCCTACGCAATGGACCCAGGTTCGATCCTATTTAGCACATGGGCTAGCTAAGCTATTGTGAGCTCAAGACCACCATATGGCGTTTGTTCACCAGTTCGATGTCACGAACGCTTAACACTTCCAAATAGGTTAAAAAGTGCAACGTCGGACAAGAAATAGATTTGCATTCCCAGGATAGTCAACATAATCGTTTGCGAACAACCGTGGGGCCCCTAGACAGCTCACCACACTTTATACTTGTCTCCAGTCTCGTGGAGCGCCGGCTTTTTCTCTCTACCCCTCTTGAAAGTGTTTATAACATCTGTCAGATAGCTCCCACGTGACAATAACGCTTCGATGCCCTATTGGGAATCAAATAATATGCTTTTGAAAAATAAATGTTTCTAGCTACCGATAGTGAAAATATTACTTCAGGTTTGTGTTCAGTGCTTTTAAAAGTATGGTCAATGTCTTTTTGTTGTTTTCGGTCTGTGGAGAGACTGGCTGTGGCGCTGTGTCTGTCCGTCCGCTAACATCCCCTTTCAACGAATATAGTTGGGCGTATAATTCGTCGACAATGACGGTAGGCCGGATAGAAACCGCTCTACGAAGTATTACACTCTGCACTGTAATTTACATTCCATTTAGTATAGTAACTGCGATACGATCTATTGCCTTCGTTAGCGAGAAAACTAATTGGTACTCCAATCAAGGGGGTGTGTTCTTTGTTTTTTGGAAACCGGTCCAGGAACAATTCATGATCCTCTTCGGGGTGACAAACTAGTTGCTGTGGTATTTGTTACAGTTAGGAAGGGATGCCCGTGGGCTGTTTGTATGACTGAATCCTTACATTCACTTGTTTGGGGGAAAACTTCATTCGGGACTGCCGGTAGCGAGTGTCGAAAGGGTGACCTCCCAAATTAGAACCTCGTGCGCTAGCTCTGAACCAATTAACAGTAATGTTGAAACGCCCATTCAACTACACGAGTCACGTATTTGCGTACTTTGCGCAGAATGAAATCAAAAGTGCTTTTCACGTGTAATGTTTGTATATCTCTCTACAAGAACCAAATATTATATTCGTCAAATACGCAATATTCATGTTTTTCAATTTGATGTTGGAATGTTCTTCAGGCAACACGATCGACCCTGTACAAACTATCAAAAAAGTTCATTCAGTAACTTATAAAACGCCTCTAAAGTCGTTCACAGCAACCTTGTGAATGCTGACGACAGATAAGTGAGGCATTGGCCAACCACATTCCAGTATTAGAGAAGCCACCTTTTGATTGGCTCCAACCCGCTCATCTATGACGTAAACATTGTCAACGTTTGTGTGGACCTACTTTATCATCGTCAGGAGATAACGCTGTGACTCTGCCATTGTACTTTCCACAATTGAAGTGTACAACAAGTGACAGCTAATCCTTGTTGTTCCCACAGTCTATTTCCAGTGTCGTTATTGGTGTAACCCGATACTGTTGTTGTTGTTGTATGGGTGGGCGGGCGCCCTCTTGATAGGCAGCCAGCGAGCAAGGTCGTGGGATAAGTTGGCCGCCTCGAAACGTCGCTCGTCTCAACGTTTTGTAAATAAAACCGTAACAACACCGGACACGCGACGCCGTGCAAAGGATTGTCTATGGCTATGCCACACTATGAAGTAAATCACTGATCAAAGATGCTCTAGCATTACTTGTTATTCTAAGCAAGTCACGGTCTATGTAGGACCATAGAGATATATACTACTTCGTAGAGAGACGTAACTGACCGGCGAGTAGGCGACCTATGCTCGAATAGGCCTCGGTGCGCGCGGCCGCCATGTTGGACCATCTCCGGGTTTGTTTACATTAACACGCGTGTTCCATAGCCATGTGCGCTTGACATGTCATACACTCATCCGTTTTGACGAAATGGCTGATGGAAATATTCAAGGTTTGGTCCATAGTATGAACGTATTATCATAATCACTCCGTTTTAATTTCAGCTAAAAGCTGTATCCAAACAACATGTGACATATTCCATATTTCCATAGTTAAGGTAGCCTAGGCTAGGCCTAGGCCTAAGAGAAGTTAGCTCTGTACAAAATTATATCATTCCATTTTGAAATTAATATAGGTTATTCCCTAATTTGTTTTGCCAACATGATCAGAATGGTTGAACTATTTTTCACTTCATTATGACACAATGGCATATAGGCCTAGATCAATTAAGGCCACAGGACTAGGCCTAGGGCTCTCGCTGGAGAATTGAGCTTTAAGTTCATTGTTTTATTAGTATAGGCTAATGTAGGCGTAAAGCCTAGGCCTAGGCCCTATGTTATGGTGTTATGGCCATATACCTAAGCTTGAAGGTAATTGTGTTATTAATATAGTGTAGGCCCTAGGCCTAGGGCTCTCGCTGGAGAATTGAGCTTTAAGTTCATTGTTTTATTAGTATAGGATATATATATATGTAAATATCTCCTTCCGACATCACTCAATCATGTATTTACCTCAGAACTATAGAAATATACAGGAAGAATTGGATAAAGCCTTTAATCTACACACTATTGACCATGTAAACAAACCAATACACAAGATTTACGGGGCCAATATGGCCGATTTAGGCCACAAACGAGAACAACTTTGTGTACGCCTCGATAGCATTGAGTTACATCTCTCTACGAAGTATATATCTCTATGGTATGACAGTCGTCAATGGTAAATTCTTAGAAAAAGTAATAAGAACTGTTTTATATATAAGAAAACGTCTTACATTCTAAGCATAAATAATTAATTACGTGTGAAGTTCCATGCAATTTTATTCAATCAAGACTATAATTCAATCATCAGTCAATTCCATCAGTCAATTATGATAGTTCTTTTTTAACCTGTGCCATTTTCCGCATCACATGATAACTATTTCTGAAATGTTCTAAAAAGTTAAAAGTAAGGCTATGATTGTAGGCCTATACTTATTGCTAATTTTTGCAGAGCAGTTTCTTCGCCGTCATTGTCGACGAATTATACGCCAAACTAAATTCGTTGAAAGGGGTTGTTAGCGGACGGACAGACACAGCGCCACAGCCAGTCTCTCACACAGACCGAAAGCAACAACAAAAACATTGACCATACTTTCCAAAACACTGAACACAAAACAGATCTAAGGACTGATGTTTTCAGTGTAGGAGATAGAAACACCTGTTTTGTAAACAGATATCCGTCATCAAAATCAGCAATAAGAGCGTTGTTGTCACTTGTGAGGTATACACTATACTATACAGGTTTCTGAACACTTTCAAGAAGGGTATAGAAAGGAAATGCCGGCGCTCCACGAAATTGGCGACCAGTATTAAGGGGTTATACATTATACAACCATCACCGAATGTTTATCAATAAAACCAAACTGCGTCTCGTATAGACGTGTTATTACTGTTAACAAGCCCATTAGTAGTTAACGAGTTAACCTTGGCACGTCTCATGTACCGGTACTCTTAAATCATGTTTAACGCTAACAGCAGTTTACATAACACAGGTCTATGAGTGTGTTCAGTCGACGTCCTTGCTTATAGGCCAGGCCAGCTTTATACTCAACCTAAGGGCGTGTGGTCTGGGTAGGATGGTGTGTTGGGCACGCTGCGCTAGCCCAACACACATTCATATTGTTTCACATTTCCCTATAAATAATAGTAATGTATTTACATTTTATTGCGTTCGTTTGACCTAAAATAACGTGTGATTTGCCGATCAAAGTGGGTCCCTCATCGTGGTGACCGGTGCTCGCAAAGGTCATTTCCGAGTGACCTACTGTCGAGTATACGCATAGCCTTCATCATTGTTTCTCTTCCTAGTTTCAGACTATTGTTCCTACTTTCTTCACTTCTTCATATTTGTTGCCAGCCCCCGCCCCGCTAAAACACCTTAAAGCACCCAACTACCTCCCCTTATTTTGGATCGGCGTGAGTTTGAGGGGAGGTGTGCTTTAGATATAGCAAGGCAAAGCTTTCGTTTTAGAGGTAGCCTCACTTTGGCCCAACGTTTGGTGAATTTCGCGCGGAATGGAAAGGAAGTGGTAGGTTCGTCAACGCGGTTGTCGTAATAGATTATATGATTGCTGACGATACATTCTCCCACAGAGAAACAATGTCATACACACATGCATCGAAACATTGCAAGGGTTATTTGTCTACAAACATGTCCTGATGTTTGAGGTTAGAATACGACGGAAATGATCGAGCGCTGGCTGTGAAGTTTGATTCGGCCAACTTCGGTGCTTCCGAGCACAGCTTTATCGTGATTGGTCGGTTCAGCCATTTCCGGTGCGCGGTGCTCGTCTTCGTCCAGGCTCAGCATCAGCCGTATCCTCCTGGCGGACAAACAGCGGCATGAGGGGGTTCAAGGGCGCTTCACTCTACACTCGACACAGGAGTACTGACGTGGGTGCAGGACAGTGCAGGACAGTGCAGGACAGGACAGTACAGGACGGTGGGGGTGGGGGCGGGGGCGGTGCCCGGGGGACGGGACGGTCACTATACACTGGACACAGGACTACTGGCGTGCGTGTAGAATAGTGCAGGACAGTGTAGGACAGTGTAAGACAGTGCAGGACGGTGCAGGACGGTGGGGGCGGGGGCGGTGCCCGGGGGACGGGACGGTCACTATACACTGGACACAGGACTACTGGCGTGCGTGTAGAATAGTGCAGGACAGTGTAGGACAGTGTAAGACAGTGCAGGACGGTGCAGGACGGTGGGGGCGGGGGCGGTGCCCGGGGGACGGGACGGTCACTATACACTGGACACAGGACTACTGGCGTGCGTGTAGAATAGTGCAGGACAGTGTAGGACAGTGTAAGACAGTGCAGGACGGTGCAGGACGGTGGGGGCGGGGGCGGTGCCCGGGGGACGGGACGGTCACTATACACTGGACACAGGACTACTGGCGTGCGTGTAGAATAGTGCAGGACAGTGTAGGACAGTGTAAGACAGTGCAGGACGGTGCAGGACGGTGGGGGCGGGGGCGGTGCCCGGGGGACGGGACGGTCACTATACACTGGACACAGGACTACTGGCGTGCGTGTAGAATAGTGCAGGACAGTGTAGGACAGTGTAAGACAGTGCAGGACGGTGCAGGACGGTGGGGGCGGGGGCGGTGCCCGGGGGACGGGACGGTCACTATACACTGGACACAGGACTACTGGCGTGCGTGTAGAATAGTGCAGGACAGTGTAGGACAGTGTAAGACAGTGCAGGACGGTGCAGGACGGTGGGGGCGGGGGCGGTGCCCGGGGGACGGGACGGTCACTATACACTGGACACAGGACTACAACGAGACAAGCTCCGCATTTAGAACGGCCGAGTTATTTTGGCACGCGCTCTATTCCGCCCGGTCTGTAGTACAGCACCCGTCAAGACGTCGTGCATCGCACAGCCTTGTTGCATCTCTTATGCACGCTGCTACTCTTTGGCAAAACGTTATCGAGTCTCTCCCATACGAACTTCGCTCGAATAGATGGTTTCTAATGAATAGGGAAGTCTCGAATGGAATAAAAAAATCATTACTTTTTTTATAAGAGAACATTTTTCAGTAGTCCTGCGGTCCAGCAAGCGGAGACTTGGGTTCTATTCCCAGTTGGGTTTGAGCTGTGCTAGAAGCAGACAGATAATCCAGGATGTACCTTGTAATGAAGTGGCAGAAAAATGAATGGAAACTGCACAAGTCAACCAGTGGAATGGTTTAACAATAAAACATGTTTCAAATCTCGTAACTGGATTGAATCATCTTGTAGGTAGCTATTCCCCTGAGAACTGACCAGAAGAAGGTTTATAGTTGTGGCCAATTTCGTGGAGCCGCCGGCTTTTTCTTTCTACTTTTCTTGAAAGTGTTGTCTTTATACCTTTCATGTATGTAGTCCTCAAGTGACAATATCGTGTTTCGAAGAGTACGGTCAATGTTTTTGTTGTTGCTTTCGGTCTGTGGAGAGACTGGCTGTGGCGCTGTGTCTGTCCGTCCGCTAACAACCCCTTTCAACGAATTAAGTTGGGCGTATAATTCGTCGACAATGACGGCGAAGAAACCGCTCTAAGAAAATTGCCACGACTATATTCTACGTAATGACGGCCGTTGTCTAGTGTTACTGTCAAACACACGTGTATCTGTGACGTCAGCGTATTTGATTGTCTAAGCGTTTCATGACATAATACGTTAACATATTGAAGCGGTATAATAAATCCAATATCGATAGGTTTGATGACACAATCTGACCTATGACATTTTGACCGGAAATGGAAATCTAGAGTTAACTAAATATGTCGAATGGAAACTTTTCGATAGTTTAAACCTCTGTTTGGTATTGCTATATTGTTTCATATTGTATTACCGCCATAATTTCAATTAATTTCAGAATGTTGCATTGTTGAGATTTGCAACAGACCAGACATAATGTGAAGATTGTGGTGTTGGCAATTGGCATTAGGCATAAGACCTCGTTTACATTACTGACATATTACGCAGGTAGGTGGAATTACGTGGGTAATTTCTGTGTGCACTGTGTAAACGCTTGAAAGTTGCTACGCTGGTACAAAATCTTAGACCTCGTTCTGATTACTAGCGTTTAACGCGGGTTGGTGGGTTACGTGGGTTAATTTCCTTGTGTGAACGATCGCAGGTTGCTACGATGGTTGCACCATTGATGGTTGCACTTTCAACCCGCGTCCGAACTCCGAGTTACTCGCGTTACCGTTGCTCCTTGCTACGCTAGTCAGTATAAACACCGCGTGGTCGCCAACCATGGTTCGTCTGACTACATAACCTCAAAATTTTGTAGTAAATTTGTTGTTGTCCGACGCTAGGCCTACGTGTTTTTACCGCAGTTTGTTTTTAAGTTTATTAATAACATCTACATTTTCCGACGATGAAACGACACTCCTTAGCACAATACTTGGCCAGCCTGAAATCCATACAAAACACGTGTCTTCTACAGTGCTCCATGTGTTAAGGTTGCAAACTACTCAACTTACGACGGTATTACAGTTCAATTAAAACGCAAGTCGGCAACTCGCGTTCAACCCGAGTTGCTTTAACTCGTCGGGTAATTTACGCGGGTAGCCAGGTTAACCGTCGTAAAATTTTGTCGTGTAAATGCACGAAGTTGCTTACCCTGGTAATTGTATAACCTCACTTTTTGTGATTTTCTTTCCTCGCGTCTTGAAGAAGTCGGAATGGCCACAAACTTTGGTAACGATGACAGCTCAAGTGCCTCATCCAATTAATGCACTCAAATCTGTATTACCGTGACCTAAACTGTCAGTTTGGCAAAGTGGAATTTAAAGGTTATGTTAACTGTTTATTCTGTTCTTCAGCACTTCGGTACGATGGTAACTCTTGTGTCGTGTGAACGCTCATTACTTACCCTAGTATTATTAACCACGTAGCAACTGCAGTAATGTAAACGAGGTCTAAGTCCACTGTAATGAAATGTAAAAAATAATGTTAGAAGTTTACTTGTGCAGAACCAGAAGATTGAGCGTGTTTTGTTACATCTCGCCTTCCTGCTTTCTACCACGCTTCTCGGATTTCGGCCTTTGGTACATCAACACATAATTTTATGTGGCGTTTTGAAAGAAGTAGTTGTATACACATTGATGCCATGCACGATTAGTAAATATTTATGTGCCGTTTAAAAGTAGTACTTGTACAAAGTGATACCATTGCACCATTTATAGCGCGGCATATCTGACTGCTTTACAATAGTTTGATCGCAGTTTTATTTCGGACACCTGAATAGCTGACTCGAACGTGGGTGTCACATCTGACAGGAGCAGCCCAGCTGTTGGCTGCGTCCCCCCCCCCCCCCCCCACGGTACCTCATGATGACGTCACGCCTACCTGTCATGACGCACGCGGCTGCTCTGCATGGGTCTCGGCGGGAAACTAGGCGGAACTTTTACACATTCAAAATTAACACTTAAAACGTAAAAATTAAAAAACAAAATATCATATGATAATATTTTAAGGAATTTCTAGCAATAACATATAGGCCTACGACTTTTGGAATGAAGGATAGTTCCAAAATTTAACAGATAACAGGCAGTTAGGCCTAGTGCTCGCAGTGGAAATAAAAATGTGGCGGGATGGTGAATATAGTAACTACAAAAGCCTATTTACGCCATGTTTGCTTTGTTATCGTATAGTGAAATACTTGATCCTAGCTGTGGACTTCATGGTTAATAAACCTATAATATTAGCGCAAACTTTTAAAGAGCGTGATTTTGCTGGCCTAGGCTATTGTCTAGCCGGTTCCCTGGGTAGATAAAACAGTGTATAGGCAACTCAAGACTACCTTACATGTGCTTTCGTCACAGGCAAGGAACTCGTAGCCAACCAGCGAACTGCTCGAGACAAGCGCGCGCAGATAACGATCGCTGATGGCTACGAGTACCTCGCCTGTGACGAAAGCATGCGTAAGGTTGTGTTGGGTTGCCTATATAATTGCTATGTGGAACTCTTGATGATGATGATTCTTTACGTATCTATATTATTGCAATCAATCATGCTTCTCAAGACGATGAGGGCACAGAACACACGTCAGGAGCCCCCGGGGTACAAGGAACTCACCAACTAGTGTTGATAAAGAAGATATCTTTACCACCGTTCAAGTCTATAACATGTCGATGTTCTGATTATTTTTAGTGAATGTTTACCCATCTTGTAAATGATGTTATGAAACTTGGCATATCCGTCAAGATTGACGCTCAAAGACAGAACGAAATGTGACGCGCAATAGTCGGTAGCTGATGAAGCGATGTTCAATATTAATAAATACGTAGCTAGGCTGATCTATTTGAGGCCGACTGAGCCCCTCTCAGCGCGCTGCGTGTGGCAACGAGGCTCATCGGACGACGAGGTCCTTCTCACGTGTCTGACGTCCCCTCTACCCAGAAACCACTGGTTTACGCGTCAGTTTGCCTTTATACTAGCCCCATGCAACGGACCGAGCTCAGATTCTCATTTACCGCCGCTTGTATGCACGCTTTTCAAGGAATATTAACAGATTCCTGGCAACATTTCCCATAAAGGCAGTTAGTAGAGTGCAAGATTAGTCACGCCCACTGTGTTAAGAATATCTATGTATCTAATCCAAGGTCGTATGGTCATGTTTCAAGTAGATGTAGGAACTATAGAGGAGTAGAAGATTAAGTTGGCAGTATTGGACTCGCCTATTTCGTGCTTACCTAGGGGCAACTCTATCTCAAATCGTCTTTTAAACGACTAATGAATCCATGACGTCAGAATGAATGTCCCTGTTGACTGAGGGAACCTCTTTACCTGGACCTACAGCAAGGATATAAATATACGCGACGATAATCTTGCCTGTCTGTGACGTCACAAGCCCCTGCGATGCCGGCAACCTGCAACACACGGGCTGTCCTCATGATACAATAATATTACTGTGTGGACATGGCCGTCCCGTCCCAACAAGCTTACGAATAGCAGAGTGCAATGGTACTTAGCTTACATAGTGTCTACCGGATCTTCTTGGAACATGTCCATTAGCGACAATTTTCGAAACTCCCAACACAGTGGGCGAGGATTAAACGCTCTGCTAAGCGGAAGAGTGACCGCCTTTACAAATGTGTGAAAGAAACTCAGGAATCTGTTCATTTTTCTTGAAACAGTGTGCATGAAAGAGGAGGTAGATAAGAATATGCACTATAATAGGATACTATAGTCGCGTCGCGTTAACTTGCAAGGTGTCGTCGTCACGGATTATGTAAGAGTGAAGTAACGCGTGTGACAACTACCAACCCAAATCTAGTTGCATCCCGTTCTCCTGCCTCAGGTATTATAGTGATAATATCGTCCGCATGTTGTCAGACGTGGTGGGGTCGCATTCCATTCAAGGTTGTTGCAGTCAATACAATGGACAATAACAATGCAGCTATCGGGTAATCTCGAGTTGAATACCGTTGAAACAGACCGTGTGGAGCGACCGTCTCTTCTCATCGTCGCCAGTATAGTTATCTTGGGACTAGTCTAGTACTGAAAGCAACATACAGAAGTCTGAAACCCCTCGTTTTGTGTTTTCATTGGTTTACATTCATAAACTTCATCGGCGAACACACGGGTTAAACACTCGTATACTCGTCTTCTGTTGACAGCTGAAACGAGGGCAAACGTTTTGGCCTCCAGCAACACTCTGTGACGTCACGAGAGTGAACACAACGTCAGACGTGGAAACAACATTCAGAGAGGTAGACAAGAGATTACTTACGTTGGTGCAACCATAAGAACATCTTTCGTACAGTCTACACTCAATAAAAACGTTCTGAATCAGCAAGTGTTGATTCTGACATTTGTCCGCAGGTGTTCGCATTGTCCAACCATTGACTTTTAAAATATCGATCTTTGGTTGGTTATCGCTCACTCGTCGATGGGGTTCGGAGCCTACAGGGTTGGCAAAGTCCGCTACTGAAAATCAGTCTTGTTACTGAGTGGGTAGACGCTAAATATGATTCTATAGTTGTAGTACACAGCTTTGGTATTGCTTCGGTCACGGGTGGGTGAGCGGCAACCAACCAGCGGCCGTGGCTAATTCAAATGCCTGCTCGGGTTGGCCGAGACCGTAAACACGTCATTGATTGATGACGAAAGCATTACCGAAGATGTTGTACGGCAACTTTAGCAACCAGAGTTGTATGTTATTAAGTTGTTTCATATTGTCACCGCTATTTAGCTAATGACTGACACGGCAATATTGCGATACCATGTACTAAATGCACTGGCCATGCACTAAGATGCACTGGCTATGCACTAAGATGCACTGAGATGCACTGGCCATGCACTAAGATGCACTGGCCATGCAGTATGCACTAAGATGCACTGGTTATGCACTAAGATGCACTGAGATGCACTGGCTATGCACTAAGATGCACTGGCCATGCACTAAGATGCACTGGCCATGCACTAAGATGCACTGGCTATGCACTAAGATGCACTGGCCATGCACTAAGATGCAATGGCTATGCACTAAGATGCACTAAGATGCAACACATGCACTAAGCTGCAACATCTCAGGCGTCTAGCCAGTAAAACGTCACCGCCAATCCTTTTAACGCACCTTCCAACTATGTGAATTCAAGCTATAAATATATACATGGTTCAGCGCCACAATCCCTAACTATGTTGGACTTGGACATACACTCGCGTCCACTCAACATAGATCCCTGTACATTGTACAACTATACTATATTCCCAATGTGCTTGTCTCATATCCTTATCTGCCACCCCTTTTATGCACGCTCTATAAACGACAATAAACACTAAATAAAAATACTAAAATACTAAATACAGATTTCCGGCGTTCTTTCACACATTCGTAATCTAGAGTGCACAAGTCTCATTTAGTCACGCCCCCTCTATTAAGAGTTGACAGGTATCCAACCGAAGGTCGTAAACTATCAGTAATGGTCCTGTTTCAAGTAGATGTTACGGCAACTAATGAAGTAGAACATTAAGTTGGTACCATTTTACTCGGCTATTTCGAAGCTGAAAATTTCTTCCATTGGGGCAACGAGACAACGTTAGAAATGAAGCTGAGCTGGTGGTGATTGTAGAGTTAAAAAGCTGGTGGTGATTGTAGAGTTCATCATCTATACCTGGACTCTTATTGCTGAAGTCTGTCTCATACCGAAGCGTCTAAGTAACATTTTGGGGCTAGAATAGACCTCTAGCCAACGGTATTTCCCCGTTGTCACTACTACAGTCGTATCACTAGTCATGGCCGCTGTTTTATCCACTCTGCTTGAGCCACGTCGAGCGATGGAGATCGAGCGAGGCCACCCACGCACAGTTTGCAAGACAAACATGGCTGTCGTGCCAAATTGTTGTTGTTGACGTGGATCGTGGTGAACAAACTCGAACAGTTCTTTAAAATCTGAGCCGATGCTCCAACAAATTGGAGAGCAACTTTGTCTGTGGAGAGAGAACTTCTTTGAACTCATGCACGCATTTCATGGCATTTTAACT
Source organism: Isoperla grammatica (assembly GCA_945910005.1). Lineage (NCBI taxonomy): Eukaryota > Metazoa > Arthropoda > Insecta > Plecoptera > Perlodidae > Isoperla > Isoperla grammatica. The sequence continues at coordinate 134,948,878 of OX246737.1, forward strand.
AGTCTTTCTTATAAATGCTCTAACCTCACTTTTCACAAAACAGCTGATGAGATAACAACATTTTTGGCAGGAGCAAAAGCTCGACAGTTTTCAATTGTGAAAACTAAGCAGACATTCAAAACTATATGCACGATGAAGCTGAAAGCTTTCCTGTTTTGAACATCCAGAACTTGTCATCGCCCATGCATTTAAAAATTCATATCTGTGAATTCAGGAAGAAACATTTATACAACTTGAGCGTAAACTCAAGGTAACTCAGACTGACTAATTGTAATTATAATATTTTAGAAAGGCTAACTAGTCTCAACGAAGGTTTAGCTAGTAAACTGAACCCAGTTTGTGGTTTCAGATGGAATTTGCTCGATTCATTGGGTTGGTATTAATGCCGCTAGAATTAGTGATCACTTTTATGTGGGGGGTCATTCGATATCTCCTCCTTACATTTCATGTCTGAGGCCTAAGATGACGTCACTTATACCAGTGGCGTTTACAGGGAAGGGGGGGGGGGGATATCCTCAACTGAAGTTTCCATGTCTGTCACAAATCTATTTACATAGCAGTGATCATTAAGGTCAGTCGGATAAAGAATAGAATAACATCATCTTCCGTGGGGCCCCTCTACAGGTGACTCACCAGGGGTATATTAGGGTATATGGTGGTTCGAGGGCTGTTTGCAAGGTACGACTATGCCTCAGATAAAGTTGCAGTCAGAACAGCCGATGAGTCGACATCCGAGCAACTGGAGCTGTTTACTTTGACTTTTAAGCAATTCTTGTGTTTATCCATTATGAATAACAAATAAGAATAATTATTGAAAATAATACATTTCCGTCATCAAAATTCAAAAGTAACTCGGTTAGTAGCTGCGCTTACCTAAACCTGATCTAATTCGATCCGCTATAGTCTGTTTACTTGATCGGATCAGTGATCAGCTGATGATACAGGTTGGTAGAGTAGATCAGTAAAACGTTTTGCATCAGCAAATCCAAAGCATGCATCAGTGCAAATCCAAATCTCTGTCGGGTTAAGGTTAACATCGTGTTTAATTAAATCCCCATTTATCCCCAAGACGGCGACTGAAAGTTGGAAGCTGTTCCATGTGGCAATGTCTGTGGTTGGTGAAGTGACTAGTGACTATAGTGACCAGCAACTATTCCACAGAGAAGTATACACAACTATTTAGCGGGCAAAGTAAAACAATGAAATTAGACAATCAATTAATGTGTCGGATTCAAATGAACCTATTCAAGCGAATTATCTGGCCAGCTTTAAAAATACAGTTGGACTCTTTCCAGTGATGAGCTTGGTTGATGAATACGGTTAGAATCAAGTTCATGTTGTCCCAACGAGACTCAAAGCTATCAGGGGCAACTTGGGCATATCCTACTGGACCCATATTTGACGGGACCCTAGACTGGGGCCTCTAATGACTGTCAGTGTCAACGAGCGGAATAAACTGGAACCGTATTCAATCTTATGTCCTGTATTTTATCCCCGTAAGTGATACAATTGTATATTCTGGTTTTTCTGGACTTTAGCCTAGGGTGACTCTGCCAGTCGTAAGAGGCGACGAAATAAGGTCCTCTCTCTTACTCCTTTGAATGTCCCCCTAAATGTTCTATTCGTTCCCCCTTTGACCCTTTCCTTAAATAACCCCCGACGTCATATGATCTAGTTGTCGAGTAGGTGTCGTTACACACCCAATAATAAAATCAAACTGGATTTCAAATTTTGGAATACTCAATGTCAATCAACTACTGTCCGAATGGTCCCCATGAATTGAATGGTGCAATCTCCCCTCTCCCCCTTGTACCCGCCACTGAAATCTGACAACCTTATTGCATTACGACATTCATCGACAGCCACGTCAGCAGCTTTACCAGAAAACATGTTCGGTAGAGGAGCCAACAGTTTGTTATAGTCTGTGAGCTGTCAGGTCACGTGATAGTATTTCAACCCGAGTAACGCACGCGTAGTGTCTTATGCATTGCATGGCAAGTTTCTAATGTAAATCCCCGCTTGAGCAATGATAAACTTACCCTACTTGTCGAACAAATCACTTCGGATCATGAAAACGGATTATTCAACTTACTCGTGTTACTAAGATTAAGATTACCGATTCAGTAACCGAAATCGGTTTCTTTAATAATAGTTTTTAAGACATTCTGCAATTTTCAAAAAATATTGTCATCTGCCAACCAATCAATTAAATTAATAAAACACTGTTTAACTCGAGTGTAGGCAACTCCATTTTTTGTAGCTGTGTTCGAGAATACAGCCTGACACGCCCCCTTCAGCTTTTGTCAAAGAAAGCGACAGCCCCCCCCCCCCCCCCCCCCCACCAGATGCTCCTAAACAACTCGACATAGGTGACATCGACACTAGAGAGGCAGGCTCGTAGCTCTGGCGTTCTGCCGCATCACACCACGTGGTACAGATACGTGGTACAAGAGCACGTGGTACAAGAGCACGTGCAGTGTGACACGTGGTACAAGAGCACGTGGTACAAGAGCACGTGCAGTGTGACACGTGGTACAAGAGCACGTGCTGTGTGACACGTGGTACAAGAGCACGTGGTACACGAGAACGTACTGTGTGACACGTGGTACATGAGCACGTGGTACACGATCAGTTGGTACAAGAGTAAGTACTGTGTGACACGTGGTACACGAGCACGTGCAGTGTGACACGTGGTACAAGAGCACGTGGTACAAGAGCACGTGCAGTGTGACACGTGGTACAAGAGCACGTGCAGTGTGACACGTGGTACAAGAGAACGTACTGTGTGACACGGTACATGAGCACGTGGTACACGATCAGTTGGTACAAGAGTAAGTACTGTGTGACACGTGGTACACGAGCACGTAGTACAAGAGCACGTGACATAGGTGATCATGCCACAGACAGCTGAGGCTTGTTTCATTACACAGTACACACGTCATCTTTAACGATTTATTCAACGAATCACGTCATGAAATTCATGACACACAGATGAACAAATAACTTGTGAACGAGCTGATTATGAACTATATACTATATTGCACCATATTCGAAATGCGCTGCAATGTAAACATTTTCTGCACGATTTTACGTCGAGGTTAGAATAAGACGGAAATGACCGAAACGCTCCGAGTGCAGCTTCGTCATGATTGGTCGGTTCAGCCATTGCCGGTGATCAGCGCTCGTCACGTCCGGGTAGTGAAACTAGCACGACGCGGCCATCACAGGGGTGCAATGATGGAAAGGTGAGCGGGTGGGGGAGAAAGGAAGGGTTGGGGCCTTGGGGGGTTCAGTATAGTTTCTCGTGGCACTTTCACGTTACTAGGAATAGGACACAAAGCGCCAACCTGCCCTAACAACCCTAACCACCCACCATGGGATGCGCGCTTTGTAGATTTGTTGTTGTTGTTGTTGTTGTTGTTGTTTCTAGCGGTAGTAGAAACCCTTCCGCTGCTTTGTAGATGGAAATATGATTATAGGAACCGAAGACAGAGATCCCTGGCGGAGAACTTCGTCCCTAGAGTTGATGCGCCATGTTGGCAAGTGACGTCACACGCGAGCGTCCTTCAGAGGACGAACCACGACTTGGCTCTGTTTTAAATACGGACGATGCGGAACATTTTCTCCGTCCAAACAGTTCTGAAGATGGACACCCAAAGTTTCTTAAACGTGGTAGCGACTCCGCGTCCACGACCTTTCAGTGCGTAACACTGACTCGGCCGCACAAGGGACACTGTGAATCCCCCGACATCGGCGAGGTGATTGGCTGCATGGCCTCAGCCAATAGGAACACGCCCTGTGACTGTCAGAGCCGGGCCTAGACGAGGGGAACAAGGGGTAGGCTCTCTATAAAATGCGCGCGTTCCAGTAATATGAGTACGTACGCTACATAATATTGACAAAGTAATGAATGTGATTTCGTAAGAACTAAAGTCTTTTTTTTTAAGTTTCATGTATAGGCCTAATCATTACAGTACTAGTGTTATTGGCAGGGGTCGAAATTAACTGTTTTGGCCACTAGCCCTCCGGGCTAGTTGCATCAATAGTTCTCTAGCCCGAGACCATTTTTACCAGCCCGTAATGAAATAGGTTATATTGATGTAAAACGATCATTATTCATACATGAAAGTTTTGGGTCACAACTCACAATATTCGGCAGGTTTGACGTGGCATTATGGGGGACTAGGGAGTGAGTGGGAATTATTGTTTACCATAATAAACCTGTTGGCCTAAATGAAAAAGTTTTTATTTTTTGTATGTTCGACAGTAAATGGAAAATTATATGATTATATGATATTAAAAAATATGCATTGTGACTAAGCGTGAGATGTATATAGGCCTACTGCTGTAGTCAGTTCAGTGAACTGCGCAGCGCTTTCCAGGGTTGTAATTTATAAAAGTACCAATTTTCAATAATAGGTAGCGCACAAGTGCTGGAAACTCGCAAGGTGATCGGCGCGAAATATTATGATTTTTTGAACGGCAATAATTGTAAGCTCTGGAAAACGTACTCGCCCGTCGCGCTAGTGAAATAAGATTTTTACTAGCCCGAGCAAAGTTTTACTAGCCTGGGGCGAGCGGGCGAGCGTTAATTTCGACCCCTGGTTATTGGTAATATTATATCTATATGCGCAGCGATAAGAGAAGAGAGTTGAGAGAAGCAGGCTTAAAACCGTTTGAACTGATTAAACAGTTTCAATTGAAACTTGAAGGATGCAATACGGTTGATGATGTATACTAATAGGTTATTGACTTCTCGATCGATATTTAATCTTATTCTGGTGCATCGATCAATAGTTAATCACAGTTTGTCATCCCTATAGTGTTAACCTTAAAGCACCTTTGTTTAAAGTACTCTTTGAAGGTGATGAATTCATTCTTAAGTTAAAGTTATCCGATGATGACGATATTTGGGCTGTACATTTTTAATACTTTAGCAGTGTTAAGTGTTAACCCTACATCGAGAACACATTTCCGTATTTTGTAGGGTAATAGTTCCACAATGATGCGAATGAAAAGCATAAGGTAACCCACTTCTCGATGCAAACAGTCATGGAGCACATTTAAAGCGTTGCGGAAAGCAGCGTTCACTGACGCATGTGTGCGTGCGTTCGGACACGCACACTTTACGCATCATGTGTGCGTGCGTTGGGACACGCACACTTTACGCATCATGTGTGCGTGCGTTAGGACACGCATACTGACCTAATCCAGCCTCGCTATCCCGCTCAATCCACCGCCACGCACTTTACGCATCTCGCGATGCTATTTTAGTCTATTTTTACCGCAAGCGTTTTTCTGGCACACTTGCATCCGTGCAGCGCCACTCTCATAATTCAGCTCGGGCCTGTGCGGGATTAACGTTATGACAGCTTAGGCTCGTCTGACATGTGTATTGTTGTTAGCGCGGCACACAATAGCCATGTCCGCGCACTTCGATACCCGCCGCCATCTTGGATTCCCACAACCGTCCATGTTTGGAGCTGGGTATCCTGAGAACAGCGACGTGGCAGGTACTACCCGCTCGGCAAGCAGGCGGGTCGGGGTTGGCGGGGTGACGGGGGTGCGCGTCGTGTCCCCCGCGTCACAGGGGGCGAGGGAGGGGGCGGGGGGGTATACGCGGCCTTGAACGAGACTGTCAACCCGGTGGCAGTGAATGCTGCGCGGTCAATGTTTGTGGGACGGCAGTGTGATCGCGGGGCTGGGAGTTTGGCCCGGCGCACCGACCGACTGCCACTAAAAATACAGGCCTGAGTGACTCGGCTCTAGACATTTCACAACACTGCACTACACTACACAATGTATTGTCGCCCTCAATATCCAGCAACCTGGTCTAATGTATCGGTACCACTGTGGAGGTGGGGCCGTCGACATCCCATAGTTTTACACAGGCTCTCAAAATATAGCCTTATAGTGTCATATAGTGTCACTAACATTATTATAGCCTTTACAAAACAAGAGTCGTTGGAACTGAAACGATGTAGATTAAAATGATGTGGATATATTATGTCTTAGGTAAGGTTCACACACAAATGATTGAAATCACGTTATTGAGGTTAGGTCCACTCTGAACACGTGGTCGCACAACCAAGATGGCAGAGTATTTAAAATGGTTGTCTTCGGATTGTATTTCACCCACAGCCTTCTCGAACGTCGGTTCAATCCGCTGATTGACCCGTCGAGAAGGCTGTGATTTCAGCTAAGTTGGTGTTGATCTGTCATTGGTGAACGCTTGCATTGTTAGACCTATCCTGGGATTCCTGGCTATATTGTTGTACTCGGCAGCTACGTCATAATATGACATACATTGTGCAAGCAATGAATAGGAGATTTTAGTTGAGGATGTGCTCTCGGTATGGAGCGGTCAGTTCATTAATTCAGTTGCGGTTATAGGGGCTAACTAAACTGAAGCCTAGGGGTGCAACAAAGCTCACACTTCTTCCGATATGTATCAATCAACATATCTTTGCAAAGAAAAGCGATGGTAATGTTGTCGTTCTTGAAACGGGTGACTATATAGGAAATTGGGTCAGGGACAAAAAGAAATAACTTCTTCTGGAGGATGAATCGCTCTCAGATATTTTATGACAGGACACAACCTCACCCGACTCTGTTACCTTGACCGGCAGCCATACAAGACAATCCGGCCCATTCACCCCTTCGTGCAAACTGACGCTCTGGTCACAGGTTTCACTCATGAGGAAACATTGTTCGACGCTTGAGAATATGCACGTTTTGTTTGTACCTTCAAAATGGTTTTCAATATCAACATTATGGAAAGATGCGGGTCTAGATATAATCAAGAGCGAAATTCCCAAAAAATCTTGCAAAATTTATTGTCAGGATAAAAATGTGTCTCAGTTCTTATTTACACTTGCAGTCAATCAGTTGTATCAGTTCTGGGCTTCCCAACACAGTAACTATGGCATCGTTTGGTTGTAGCTCGTACGATTGATTGTGTGAATATGAATATGAATATGAATATTGTAGTACAATCTTGAGTGTATAACACTCTTTACAGATTTTGTATTAACATTGTTGGTAATATGCTAAATTAATAATCCTGGTTCTAATATAAGACTAAACTAAGATAAAATTGGATTTGTAATTACATAGACTACGTCTATCACAGAGCTCAAAAACGGTTCAGCAAACCGGCCCCGCCCAAAAACGTTTTCAAATGTTGATATACATATCGGTTTTGCTGTAAAACACCATAGTTCCAAATCAGTTTGGAAAGTGGTTAAGGTAAGTCAAATCGCAAGATTTTTGGTTGGTATACGCCACAAACTGTTTTACCATGCGTTTTAGGGTGCCTATTAGTTGTTCTAAACGGGGGGGTCGCCCAACACCCCAAGTGTTGGTTCGAACCGACCGAAGACTGTCTGTCGACGCAACAGCTGTCAAGGTCTCCGCTCGGAATCTGGCAGAACAATCGTGCCCGAGAATAAGAACCGACTATTGATGGGGAAACCATTCAATTTTGGCAGAGGCGCTAAATTAACATACAAAGAAAATACTTTGGCTTCTGTCTCGCGCAGTGGCCGGCTCGGAATCCAAGATGGCTGCCATAAGTAAGCGTCATGCAACGAGAGCGATCGAGATGATTTATCCGATCCGCTCCTCTGTCTACTAATTGGCTTGACACTAAGTTGTCTGTCGGGAGAAAAACAACAAATCATTCAGTCAATATTATAATATTTTACTGACTTGAATTAATATCCACGTGGTTGTTCTATTCTTGTAAACGCAATGTATCTGATGTATGGTTGAAGTATAGGCAGTGATGTGTTGACATTTGAAGATGGAACACAATTAAGCATCAGAAAAATGTGTTGAAAACCGGCGAATACTGACGAAAGCATTTTACGGCGTCGAAAGACTACAATATTTGTCTCCACTTTTGATGAATTCTATAAATAAAGTTAAGAGAAATATGACAATGACGGACAGAGATGGAAAGAGATTATATAGTTTGTTGGCTAGATATAACACTCATAACAGGATTCATAACCAATTTGTAACCAGGTCAGAAGTAATTACACCATTCAAAGGTGAATGGTAGACAACATGTTTTATAGCCAACGTATTGGCTAGTGATGACGTCATAATTGTACAATGCATCAACCGCTCTCGTTGCAACACAGACGATGCGTCTTGAATGAACTTATCTCCAACATCGGTGTTACTTCGCCAGCGGACTAAATTTACTCTCGATTGTCCGTCCGTACAGTTGGTACCAAACATAACCGCGCGTGCTAGGCTCCGCCTCTAGGTGTGACGTATTACGGTGCAGACTGCGACTCTTACACCGGGGGAACCCCCGATTTCTATCTGATAACATTACTTTAACATGCTTTAATAAAATAAAATATTTCATATCCTAGAAAATGTTATAATCTTTTTTTCTTTCTATAAGAACATTTGAAAGAGAGAATATTTGTGGGAAGAAAATGAAAGAGAAAGAGCATTCATTCTCTAGGAAATGAAACATTTTGCTTTTCTCTGTAATAATATTTTAAAGCATCTTAATGTAATTTAAAAAAATAGAAATCCGGAAATCCACAGGGAAGGTGGACATACAGCCGCCCTTTTGTAATACTGCAAAATGTTTCCAAGTTTCCACAAAATAGAAAGGATAACAGTATTTTCCCAAACAAGTCCCGGGAAAAGAAACACGTTCTTAAGTAATTCCTCCCAAATGAATGCAGATTCGTTGAATCAGGTTGTCGGCCATGTGATAATTGGGGCCATTTCTCGTTTCAGGCGCGAGAAGTTGTCTATAACCTGTGATAACTGGGGCTATTTCTTGTTTCAGACGCGCGAAGTTGTCTAACCTGTGATAACTGGGTCTATTTCTTGTTTCAGACGCGAGAAGTTGTCTAACCTGTGATAACTGGGGCTATTTCTTGTTTCAGACGCGAGAAGTTGTCTAACCTGTGATAAGGTCCTCGCCGAGCTCGAAAAGATCGACGATGACACCGACAACTTCGGCGTTGATTTCGTTAAAATCAACGACAAGCGTCTTGCCAAACATTACGGCATTAAGACATTTCCAGCGCTCACTTACTTTAGGGAGAAGGAGCCAATTATCTATGAGGGTCAGTATTCTATACTTATGTCCCTCTGTATTTCACTTTCAAGGGCATTTTAATGCAGACATTCGGATATTGAAAGTTAACGTTGGTCTGAATATTTTTTTTCAATACTGTTTTAGTTTACTTTAAAAAAATACCCGTTCTCTCCCCCCTCTTCCTCACCGGCAACTTTCCTTCAGACATATTGGCCAGTTGTCGTGGATAAGTATACGTAGCCATGCAGTAATAGTACAATGGTGTCACTATTGGAAGTACCAAGCAGTGTGTAAGTGGGAGTGAGAGGCGCAGCAGTCAGTACTCCCCCCTTAAACCCCCCTCTCCCCCCTTAGTACCCCCCTTTAAACGGGACCCCTAAAATAGCGAGTAAACTGTACGCCAGCTATACTTGGCCCACTACTACTTTCTCTTGGTCTTCATTTGCTCCCTCATCCCACTTCTACCTCCGCTTTCACCTTCTTTCTGTTCTTCTTTGTCTTCATGTTCTCCGTCACAACATATCCCACTTCCACTTTCTCTTGGTCTTCATTCCCTTACAGAAGGAGTTCTTAGAATGTATGTGATATCATATTTGTGTTGGTGGGGTAACGGGATCTAGGGCCCTCTAACACCTCTTATATTATTCACTTCGATTCGTATCGAGTATTATTCCGATATGCGATATAATATCGATGTATCGATGTCTCCAGGTGACCTGATGGACGAAGAAAATGTCCTCGACTTCCTCACGAGTCTCGAAGCGATGGATCTACCCGACAGGATAGAGGAAGTCAACGCCAGGATTCTCAAGAAGATTGTAGACGACACGGACTACGTGGCCGTGCTATTCTGTAAGTCTTAACCTCACGCAGACTACGTGGCCGAGCTATTCTGTAAAACTCACGCAGACTACGTGGCCTTGCTATTCTCTAAGTTATCGACACGCAGGGATGCCGTCAACATTGAAGAAAATGAGGCTGGTTGTTAATACTTGTAATTAATTGTAACATTATTATTGTACTTCTTCCCATAGAGACTACAACAAGCATAACAGAAGGTTTTGTATTGACATACAGTCGTAGATGGAGTTACACTAGTCTCCCTGTACTACATACTCCAAACACACTGTCCTGTCCCCCCCCCCCCCCCCCAATGTTTCAAGCAACCCAGTGGTGTCCAGCGCAACAGCTACGAACTATGCATATACATATTACATCTTCGTGTCGGCGCTACACTGTAGTGTATATACACTGAACACACTGTCAATACTGTATCATACTTGTTGCCAATTTCGTAGAGCGGTTTCTTCGCCGTCATGGGCAGTGAACTAAATTCGTTGCAAGGGGTTGTTAGCGGACGGATAGACACAGCGACAAAACCAGCCTCTCCAACAGACCGAAAGCAACAACAAAAACATTGATCATTATTTTCAAAACGCTGAATACGAAAACAGATACATATAGACATGGACTAATATTTTCATTACAGGTAGTAGAAACATGTTATTCCTGATGGGGCAGTCAGAACGTTAGTTGTCACTAGAGGACTACAGGACACGTACACACTTTCAAGAAGGGTGAAAAGAACAAACCGGTTATCCACGAAATGGCGAACAGTATAATATATCTCAATCACACTGTACACCATTGCTCTTGTCTATAACCCACACATCTTCTACACGCTCTGTATGACTTAGCACCGAGATACCTAACGTCAGTGGAAGTGCTTCGACATACGCATGTTTCAACTGTCTTGGCAGTTGTTACCTCGTCTTCTGGTGTCTGTGTTATTAATGTTAATGGCTTGGAACACACGACGAGCGAAAATAGTAACATTATTGCTGTCAAATTAAGTCACTAAAATGATGATTTCTTAAGTGCCAATACGGCCAGTTCCCAAAACGTAATACGAGGCTCGTTAAAGAAGTTCTTCCCTGGGAGAAAACTTCTTTATCACCTCTGGTAATCTATTCTCTACGTACAAAACGAGACCCCTAGTTGTTCACGTGTCTAAGGCGGTGAGTCATGTATCTCGGTATACTATACACTATCAACACTCTCTACAGTCACTTTATTACTAACACTCTTTCTTATCTTGTTCTTTCTTACACAAAAAACATATTTTCTGTTAGCATGAATATTTCTTACATTGTTAACCACTGTCTCGTTGTCTTGTTTACATTGCTCCAGTATATGTCCACTCAATACACTGTTTGTTATCGTTTTCGTTGTATTACACTGTTTTCCGTTGTTTTGTTCCCAGTGTCCACTTTATACTTTATACACTGTTTTGTGTCATTGTCTCATAAACTGTTTACACTGTGATTGTCTTGTGTCATTGTCCCAGTATGTGTCTACTCAATACACTGTTTTGATACATTGCCTCATACACTGTTTACACTGTGATTGTCTTGTGTCATTGTCCCAGTAAGTGTCTACTCAATACACTGTTTACACTGTGATTGTCTTGTGTCATTGTCCCAGTAAGTGTCTACTCAATACACTGTTTACACTGTGATTGTCTTGTGTCATTGTCCCAGTAAGTGTCTACTCAATTACATTGCCTTGACTGTCTCACTGTCTGTCTCATAGTGTTCAACACTCAACACACTGACCATGTTTTGTGCACTCAGGTCCTGACACGAAGACATGCCCACCGAATGGTTCTAGTAAGTAAACACACATTCACCGACATTACCTACCTCATTAATCGGAGTTGAGCTTTATAACACATTCTTGCAGAGTCAACGCACACACCTGGTTGACTCCACCTTATTTATATAACCATGTCTATTCTGCTTTAGTTGTTAGGTTGTTCTTCTTTCCTCTTCTTTTAGTTTTCTAATCATTTAAGTTTTCCAGCTTCATCATTATTTTCAGCCACATGTTTCATAACATAGCCTTTTCTTTTAACAAACAAGTGTCCTGGAATTCTTCCAATTTTCTGATTACTACATAAGTTTTCTCGGGTCAAAGCTAAAACATACAATGGTAATCATTTGATCAACATAAAAGATTTGAAAAAAATCAAAGAAATTTGATCAACATAAAACTGATAAAATTACCAGTTAACGTGCCCGTCAAGTAATTTGAATGGAAGAATTGTTGGTGCCACTTGTGATGACAACTGTTGCATGTACTGTTACACTATTGTGTGGGCGAAATGCTTTGTCGCACAGAGAGACACCAACGAAAGTGGGGGAGGTGAGGAACCATAGTTAACTCTGATAGCTCAGTAAACGAGAGTGTCTAAGATTAGCTTTCGCGCAGGTATTTGTCGGATGTTAGGCTAGTGTGGGAAGGGGGGGGGGGGGGGTTGTTGGCAGACTTGAGCCGTCCGGAGAAATGTTTTGAGCATCTAAACTATGAAGCATATTCTATTGTTAAAACAAACACAGACGTGTTAGTAGATAAAACATTATGTGTTCACTCTAGATTGAAAGTTGACTTCACATTTTTTGAAAAGCTGCCAAGTTTTGAGTCGAACCATTAACTGCACTGGACGTAGTTGCGTTGTTATTAATTGAAGTTATATGGGCTGACTTTCTCGGTAGTAATGGAGGTGTTGGGCAATATTAGGCTGTAACAAATGAGAACTATACCTAACAGAATGCTGTGCTTCATAGACAAGCCGGAGTGCAAGAAGTGCGCCAAGGCGTTGATGGAGCTGGAGAACATTGATGACGAGGCAGACCAACTGGGCATCGGCTTCGTCAAGATCGCTGACGAGGCATTGGCTGAGGAATACAACCTGGAACAGATGCCGGCGCTGGTCTACTACAGACATCAGATACCCATCATTTACGAGAGTAAGTTACTCAGTCATGTCACCTTGGTGAAGTAAAGGTTGGTGTACGATGCCTACTTGAACAGTACCTACGGGCAGAGCAATGTTTTGTAGTTTTGGTATTGTATCAGAGCCACTGCTAACAATCATTCCAAAGAACACTAGGCTACGTAGTGTGGCTAAACCTGTTCAAAAGCTGAAATACAGCAGTGTTATGAAATTGCTACACGATTTTCCGAATCAAGAAGCACGCCGACAAATTTTGGGATCAAAACAAGCGACTCATTTCTTGTTCTCTCTGTCACCTAGAAGGTTGTAAACGTCAATCACGTTGACAGGTTCTCTGACCAGCAAGAAGGGTGGATGCGTAGCTTCAAAAGACAAGTCACCTCCGATTATTTTGTACTAGAAATAAACCAAATAACATGAAGTACTGATATTGATTTTTGAGAATCGATAAACTTAGTAATTATGAACTAACACCACCGTAGATGTAGAGCAATAAGGGTTGGAACTCCCTGTTCTACTAAAGCAACCGAAAAAGACTACTACCCGGTAGTCTTTTTCGGAAGAAAGGCTTAAGTATCTTGGTTCGGAAACAATTATAGTAACTGTCCCACCTTGTGGTATCTGTTAATGAAGTGTAGTGACGTCAATGTGTTTCTTACAGGCGAGCTGACGAGGGAAGAGGATGTCCTGGAGTGGCTGGTACAGAACAAGTCTAATGTACCTCCTGCTCTAGTGACGTGATTGTGTTTCTTACAGGCGAGCTGACGAGGGAAGAGGATGTCCTGGAGTGGCTGGTACAGAACAAGTCTAATGTAGTGACGTGATTGTGTGTCTTACAGGCGAGCTGACGAGGGAAGAGGATGTCCTGGAGTGGCTGGTACAGAACAAGTCTACCGGCGACGAGGAAGACGTCATCGAGGACGTCACAGCCAAGACGCTGGAGACGCTGATTGAGTCCATCGACAACCTGGTGGTCCTCTTCTGTGAGTCTGCTCAACACTTAACCCACCGCTGGACTAGACTCTTTGAGCAGTTAGCTCAGTAGACAGTGTCTGCTCTAACACTAAGCAACCCCGTTGTTCGCTGAGGGGTCGTAACAGCAGTTACCCCCTTCCTTTTGACACTAACAGTTTAGTATGTAGGAGTAAGTTGTGTGCAGCATGGCCAAGCAGATACGGTTATTTTGGCCAGCCGAGGTCCGTCGAGATGCAGAATACAATCTATCTTTACCGTTGGATAAACAAAAATCAACGTGACAAGGAGGCAGAACATCTTAGTATTAAACACCTCTCTTCTTATAACATCCACGCGTTAGTAATATGATGATTTGCAATACAAACAAATTCTCTCAAAACTTTAACCTCTGTTAACCTCATAACTACTAGTTGGTGGTACTTACCTCCCTTTTGAAAAGAACCTTCAATTGTTTTCTGGAGATCATGGTAACATTTAAAATTTGTGTCCAAATGAAGAATGGTGTACTTCAATTTATACAATAATTACTTATATTATTTTGTTATAAGTATATTATCCGATTTGGGAGTGTTAGAATTGTGAAAGTGAATTCTGTAACACTCGAGCAATTTTATCGTTGATTGCTAGAGTGATTCTAATGACTGTAGCTATGCTGCATTAGAGGGGTCCAGCCATGGTCCTGGAGCTACACGCATGGCATGACCCTTCCCTCACCAGATTCGATAGAGAAGTTCTTCACCTAGAAGAAACGTCTCTAGCGACCCTGGTGATAATCACGTGACTTTGTTGTCCTCTCCGCCAGACGACAACGACGACGAGGACTCGATGCAGGTCCTGGCCGAGCTGGAGACAATCGACGACGACTGCGACAAACAGGGGATCCAGTTCGTCAAGATTGACGACGTATCGGCGGCCAAGGACTTCGGCATTGACGACGTTCCCGCGCTCGTCTACTTCGAGAAGAGGATACCCAACGTCTACGACGGCGACCTGGAGAACGAGGACGAGATCCTGGAGTGGCTCGTGGAACAACTCGAGAAGGACGAGATCGAGGACGTTACTGACGAGATGTTGGATCGACTCATCAAGGACGGACAGAACATGGCGGTGTTGTTCTGTGAGTACCACGTGACATCACGGACGATCATAAACTATAAACCATCAATTTTGTATCTTGGCTTTAAAAGGAAGGCGTCCAGTCAGCGAAAAGCCTGATTGGGCAACGCCTCACATTCAACGCCCGCGTAAAGGGTGCGCGAACGCAGCATAACATCGATAAATTGCATATCCACACATAGGTGATTTTTTTCACACGCCACCAGTTGCTGTTGTGAACCTGTTGCTTGTGTTACAGACGACAACAACGACCGCAAGTCCCAGAAGGTCCTCACAGAGCTGGAGAACATTGACGACGAGTGTGATGTGAACCTGTTGCTTGTGTTACAGACGACAACAACGACCGCAAGTCCCAGAAGGTCCTCACAGAGCTGGAGAACATTGACGACGAGTGTGTTGTGAACCTGTTGCTTGTGTTACAGACGACAACAACGACCGCAAGTCCCAGAAGGTCCTCACAGAGCTGGAGAACATTGACGACGAGTGTGTTGTGAACCTGTTGCTTGTGTTACAGACGACAACAACGACCGCAAGTCCCAGAAGGTCCTCACAGAGCTGGAGAACATTGACGACGAGTGTGTTGTGAACCTGTTGCTTGTGTTACAGACGACAACAACGACCGCAAGTCCCAGAAGGTCCTCACAGAGCTGGAGAATATTGACGACGAGTGTGATGTGCTGGGAGTTGTCTTCGTCAAGATTGACAACAGGGATGAGGCCAAGGAATACGGTCTTGAAAAGATTCCCGGACTCATCTACTTCGAAAAGGTGACTCTTGACTTCCAACCGGTTGTGCCTGTATGGCGTTGACTTTGGTCATTCTTCTTTAAGATGTCTGATACACACACCACTTGCAATTTGATCAAGAAGTCTATTACCTGCTGCATTAATTGTTACACTCACTGAGAACCCTGTTCATCAGTGATCGCTGTTTGGCCACGAATCTCTCTATTTGCATTGTTTCGAAGCAGCTTTATATTGATCTGGACCTTATTGTCAGACATAACTTCTAAGCTGACACCCGTACAGACAATCCGAATGTGGGGGATGCTATAATGCTTGGTTCTCTGCTCCAGGGCATTCCGACGTCGTACGACGGCAACCTGGAGGAGGAGGACAAGGTTCTGTCGTGGCTGGAACATCAGGTCAAGAGTGACGAGATTGAAGACATCACTGATGAGATGCTGGACATCCTGATCGCCAAGATGCCTCACGTGGCCGTTCTCTTCTGTGAGTCTCCGTTTGGTTCACCTGCGCCAATAACTACTAACCAGTCTCTGAAGCTTCTCCTAAGCTCTTTGTTAGTCCCCATCGTGTCTCTGAAGCCGTATCAATAATGTCAACAACTAAAGAAGTTCTTTTTTGTGTGAAATTCGGAACATTAGAAGTAACTCCTTTCTGTATCTTTAACGCTCCAGAGATTTCCAGTTCGAGAGTCAATCAGAAAGTTCCAGAGTTCGACGAATTTAGAGGGCTGTAATCAAAAGCAGTTCCAGGTTTTCTAGTACATTGAAATTGAAAAAGATGTAGTCTCAAATATGAATTCACCACTCAAATTTGAAGACAAGTAGTTTTTGTCTGTTAATTTATGCCAATAAATTCGATGGCAACCTCTCCAAGGTCATGTCTCGTAACACAATCAATATTGATATCATATTGAAAGGAATGACTATCTGTTTTCCACTGAGAAATCATGGGTGTACTTTCTAAAGGAATCCTGTACAAACAACTATCAAATGAGTATTTTGATTCCAAATGAACAGTTGCTTGAGACGAAATGTTTTGATTCCAGACGACAAGGACCAAAAGAAGAGTCAGAAGGTGTTGGCGGAGTTGGAGAACATTGACGATGAATGTGACCACAACGACATCGCCTTCGTCAAGATTGACAACGACAGCGAAGCTAAGGAGTACGGCATCGACACCCTGCCCACTCTCGTCTACTTCGAGAAGCGGATACCACACGTCTATGAAGGTAACTGCAACCCGCCCTTATCGTACTGATCTACTTGTAAGTCTTGGGTAATAGTCGCACGCCTGAGCCTAATGGTGGCGTTGTGCAGTCACGTCAATAGCCCTGTCTGCCAATGGGACGAAATTGTTAGATATCACATTTGCTTTACATCTTCGGAACCAAAAGTGTTGACTCTTTTAGTATTGCTATGACTGGCTACAATAGTTGCTAGCCTGAATGCTCACTGATCATCAGTAGCATGAGGCTGCTAATCACTACTGATTTATTTCCAAATACTATTGGATATTAGCAATGATAATAGTATGATGACCACGCAGTGAATAAGCTCAATCAATACAATATATGGTGATGAAGGACCCACACCGACACTTTGTTCCTGCACAGATCATCGTAATAATAACAGCGTTTTGGAGCTTCGTCAGAAAACGAGTCAGGACTGTACCTTAATATATTTGATGGCAAACTGATATGAATTATTCATTATTGACACCGTATAAACGCAATTCTAATTATTTATTATACTTCGCTTTTCTCTTTAAACATGTTACATGAATGTGTAAATATTTGTGACCTACGAGTTAAAAGATCGTGCCTGGATAGGATACTTGAAACCCAATATTATGTAGGCTTATCCCTCAAGTAGAGAGGTATGTACGATATAACCGAAGTCGGTCTATGTTCCAGGTGATCTGACCAAGGAGGATGAGCTTCTGGGTTGGCTGATGCACCAGAAGAGACACAGCGAGATCGCAGAAGTCACAGATGAGATGCTGGAGAAACTGATTGATACGGTACCATACCTTGCGGTTCTCTTTTGTAAGTACATCCGCCTTTTAGATGTTATAATTTAAATCAGTTCGGGGACAACATTCGACAATATAATATAGCTAGCTAGAAGAAGTTTCAATGCCACTCTACAGTGTCTGATGAAAATGACCCGTATTTTATTTGTGTGCATATGTTCATAGGTTGCACGTACGTCACATCTTTGCGCGTGGCGGCCACATTTGTGATAAAACTTTGACGTTGCCATGGAGAAACAATTGAAGGCGGTTGTGGTAGAACACATAAACTCTTCCTTCTTTAAAATCCAGCCTACTTTTTTAAATAAAATTTATGTGTGTGGTATTTTCTTTATTTTGTATTAATTATGTTTACTTTTAAAATTCTTAATTAGGCTTATTTATTAAATTTGAATAGTATTTGCTAATGATCTATGATTGGTCCTCCTCGATTGTGTCGCAATCATAACCGCTTTGACGTCACGTGGGAACTATGAATTTTCGTTGTCTGGGCCATTGGAAAATGAAATAAACTTATTTTAAAGTCTCCTTACCAGAAAAAGCTGAATTTGTTTTTCTGCTTTAGAGGAAAAGCAGGCTTTGAGAATGTTGGGTCTTTGCTTTACTTTAGTGACTACACTATTGTGCAGTATTGCCCCAAATTGACAACGAAGACAAGTAGGATATGAGTATCTTGGTAGACAGAGAATACTTTGCTCTAAGACTGAACTTCTGTCACCTTCTTTGCTCCAGATGACAAAGATGACAAGCAGGATATGAGGATCTTGAACGAGCTGGAGAACATTGACGATGACCTCGACAAGCAAGACATCGTGATCGTCCGTGTGGACAACGACGAGGAGGCCAAGGAGTACGGCATCGACCATCTACCCGCGCTCATCTACTTCGAGGCAAAGATCCCGGCGATCTACGAGGGAGATCTACTCAACGAGGATGAGGTGCTCAGGTGGCTGGTTGAGCAGAAGAACACTGCGACCATCGAGGAGGTCACTGATGAGATACTCAAGGAGCTGATCGACGAGCACGAATACGTCGTCGTATACTTCAGTAAGACACAGTCCTGGTTCCATCTTGGCTTGGAAATATACTGCCAATAGCCTCGGTTTAATTCATTCAAAAGAATCGAAATTCCTCACGTTTTTTCCTGATATCGTGGTGCTAATCTATAATGGCAGAACTTCGTAGCGACCAGTACCAACTATTGCTCCACATTGGTGAATGAGCCTTGCGTGGTACCCGAGATAAATTGTGTATAATTTGAACTAGCTGTGAATACGAGACATCTTCATCAGCTTCCCAATAGTAAATTACCAGACTGAACCTACTTAGATCGACTAAACGTGGAATCATACAATTCAAATCATTCTCCTGTTTAGCCCCAGGGTATTGACAGGTGCAGTTCTCTGGTGGGCCCAATGTCATACGATCATGTGCATGGTTGAATATCCATAAATAGTAATAAACAAGGCAAGACGGTTACGTGCTTTTACTTTTGAGTACCAGGAATAGAGTCCAAACGTTAAAAGTATGTAAGCATGAAAGCAGTACTTTCTTTGTTGCCTTCGAACAATTTTTATCAATAAAAGCGATCAATTCCTGGTAGATTGCCATTCCAACAAAGTCCACACATTATATCGATGCTCCTATTGCTGAGTGAATTACACCAAGTCAAGTACTTTAGTGCCGACATGACGGTAGTCGTTGTCAACCCTGCCCTCGTGTTCCAGGCGGGAAGTGCGAGGAGGACGAGGACTGCGACAACATCCTGGAGGAGTTGGAGAACATTGACGACGAGCTGGACGAGGCCGGGATCATCTTCGTCACGACGGAGGACACGAATGTTGCCAAGAAGAACGGCATCAAGGCGTTGCCAGCGCTCGCGTTCTTCAGGAACAAGGAGCCGATTGTGTTCTCAGGTATGTCATGGTCACCAGCACCTTTTGAAACTGAACCATCGACGTTACATTGCTCCAGCTGTGGCCAGAGGCAACTAATGTCATAAGATGACCTTGCCAATACAGAGGACACTTGTTGCGTATGGTGACCTTGCCGATACAGAGGACACTTGTTGTGTAAGATGACCTTGCCAATACAGAGGACATTTGTTGTTCCAGGCGACCTTGCTAATAGAGAGGACACTTGTTGTGTAAGGTGACCTTGCCAATACAGAGGGCCCTTGTTGTTCCAGGTGACCTTGACGACGAAGACGAGGTGTTGTCCTGGCTGACGGACCCGGAGACGCTGGAGATACCCGGGCGCATCGAAGAGGTCAACAGGTTGATGCTGGAGAAGACGCTGGAGGACAACAGTCACGTGGTCGTCTTCTTCTGTGAGTCTAGAGTGTCCTTCGGTGACCGTTTCGGTAGATATGGATTACTTTTCTCGTGAGGACGGTGTAACTCTACCTCGTCTTGGTCGCCTTGCCAATTTCTTACTTTCTTTGATCCAGCTTAATCAGGTGTCTGATGCTATACTTCTGATAAAACAAATACTCGGTTAATCTCACATTAGAGAATTTTGGACTCATCATTTTGGTTCCAACAAACATATCATACACAAACATGTGTCTTCTACCGTTCATTCAGAGCATACAGAGCTGTTCATTTGGAGCAAATCTCAGTTCCAAGTTTGGTAAACATAAACTTACTCAATTCAGTTTGTAAACATTGCTGCTTATTACAAACTTACACCAGCAGTGACATCACTAGGTGAGGACGAAACGCATGAAATGATTACCCAGTTGGTCAGATATGTTTTTATTCAGCTCAGCAGAAATTGTGTAATTTCCCACCAGAACCAAACGTTTTAAAACACTATCGTCTTTGAAATATAAAACCTTTCTACAAGGTAACGTACTCAGATAGTTTTGCTTGTATTCGTTGTCGATAATCAGATTGCTTTACTAAAAATCATAATTTCTAGCAGTAAGATCATGTTTTATTCATTTGCTTCATAATTTATCGAAAATACTAGACGATCCAATAGAATTTTAGTATCTTCAAATCATTAGCAATTTTGGAATAGGCTACCAGTAAGTTGCAACTTTGTATAGCAAGCTGAAGAAGCTTCCCTCTTTGGAATATTATTGCAATGTGGATTGAAGTAACGATGCTGCACAGTAGATTGAAGCAACACGTGGTTGTTCCACAGACAAGGAAGGCGACAAGAAGAGTCAGAAGATCATCAGCGAGTTGGAGAACATTGACGACGAGTGCGAAGAGAAGGAGATCGACTTCGTCAAGACATCAGACGAGGGTATCGACAAGGAGTACGACCTTCCGTCGCTGCCAGCGCTAGTGTTCTACCGCAACAAGTTCCGGCAGATCTACCCCGGCGACCTGATGCACGAGGAGGCCATCTTGGATTGGGTGTTGGACCTCCACGGGTCGACCCCTGACGTCATCGAGAACGTCGACCGCAAGACCCTGCGGGTGCTCATCAACGACGTCGAGCACTTGGCAGTGTTCTTCTGTAAGAAAGATACCACACTCGTGCTTTGTCAAAGCCCTCACAACTATTGAGAATGTTCTCCTGTATAAAGATACCCCACTTGTGCTTTCATGCCATGTACCATTTCCTTTAAAATGAAGTTATCCCCTGTCAGTACTGCAAGAAGGTGCACCAACCACCAATAATACCTTTATTGGTAACCACCAGGATTTAAAATCTGATTTAGAATCTGGCAGTGTTATTCTTTAAGAAAGGCACTCCACTTTTGCTGTCGCCGATAGTGGATAAAAAAAGTTATATTAAAACTCTCAAAACGATATAATAAGATGGAGCACCTGCTACTGTTCTTCTATAAGAAATTCTTCCCGCTATGGAATAAGATAAAAAGACCCTCAAATCTACCGATTCCCAGCCGTGCGTGAAGGGTTTTCATGATTGTCTGTTTTCTCTCTCCAGACGACGACAAGTGCGAAACCTGCCCTGAGATCCTGGAAGAGTTGGAAACCATCGATGACGACACCGACGACCTCGGGATCCAGTTTGTCAAGTCCAAGGACTCCAAGTTGGCCTCAGAGATCGGCATCTTCAGCTTCCCAGCGCTTGTCTACTACGAGACCGGGGTGCCCATCATGTACAACGGTAAACAATACCCACTGGGGTCACTGTCATTTAATTATGTGATTGATGAAGCACAAGTGCAGCATATATAAGCAGATAGTTCGTCCTGACTTCATCCATTAAAACTTGTAATGAATTTATGTTATTTCAAAGGAAAGTATAGGACGACATTCTCATGGATTTGTGCAAGGTTTACTCATTTTACATATTCAGTAGTTCCTCTATTGTGATGTATCTGCATCGATAATATCCTTTATTATTGCTACTTCCGATCGTAATCTTACATTTTACCAAATCTACCCAATTCTTCTTGTATTCAAATTTTAAATCATGTCCTACATCACTATTGTCCCTTGCTCAAATAAAGTTTGCAAACAACGCTTAACTCACCTTCTTTGTCATTTTCAATCAAGGCTAAGAAATGTGTTTAATACACGTTGTTATGTAATGAAGAACTGATCTAAGAAATCCTATTGCTTTTGTTGGTGATAAAATACGTTGTGGTGTGCATGCAATTTCGAAATGTATTGAACATTGTTGTTCCTGTTTTTAGGCAAGCTTAAGAACGAAGACAAAGTGCTGGAATGGCTAATTGACCAAAAAAGTAAGGAGTTTTAGGTTTACTTGTTTTTGTAAATTTGTTCTATATGGCCTTTTGTAAAAGCATCTCTATTCCTTCTGCTGGCGATTAATTCTCAAATATCAAATAAACACTGTCAGTAACGATATAACTACAAACATTGTACTTTGCATTATGACTAATTTACTTCTTTGTTAACTGAAAATGCAACTCTTGTAATTTTTCATTATGTCTGCATGGCATAATTGCTCATTACTAATTTCACACAGGCAATGACGACGATGATGATGATGATGATGATGACGACGATGATGATGATGACGTTGATAGTGATGAACTCTTAGATGATGATGATGACGACGACGATAGCGACGAGGATGATGATGATGAAGACGACGATGACGACGACGATGACGATGATGTGTTTGATAAGAAAGGAGTTATTTCAGGTAATTGATGTGGGGTGACATCCACCGCGTACACACTGAAGAGAGCTCACACGGTTCTAACATCAAGCATGTCGAAGTGTAAATGCATGGGCCAGGATAACAAACAGCTCTCGTCCGCAGCAACTCTCACACACAATATCTCAAGCAATAAATATTTAGCTTCGCATCTAAAATTTAAAAGAATAAAAACATCTTTCAACTCTTCCAATATCTGTTGGTTTAATGTGTGCACACGTTTAAGAATGTCATGTGAACTAACTGTTCGTTGCGTGTTGTTTCAATCGGGTCGGGAAGTATCATGCTTGAGAGTGCGTGCATCATTGACTCACTGTTTTTGCTGCAGGCGATGGCTGTTTCTACCTGGGGCTTGGCGGGCGAACCGCCCAGCCCGACCCGGCCTATGAGCCGTATCAGTGTTGCCCGACCAAGAAGGGCAGAGGCTCCAAGCAGGCGCCCAAACAGAAACCCGAACTCAAACGAAAGGCGGCCACCCCAACGAGCAAGACCTCGACCCCGGCCACCAAGACGACCAACCAACGAGGTGGATATGAAGCTAAAGACAAGCCTTCCCTTAAAGAATCGAAGAAAAACGAATCGGGTGGCAAAATGGCGGCGGAAAAGTCTGGGAAATCCAAGAAAGGAAAGAAGGGGTTGTTTTTCGGGTTGGGTAAATATATCTGGTGGTGGTAATCTCATCTTGAATTGGAAAATGTCATCAATCTGTTAATAATACACTCTTGCCGTTTTATTTTGCAACCGTGGATCTCAACAATGTTTACGCACTGAACGGGTGACCAGACGGTTTGTGCGTGTGTTCGTTATTACAGCAACAAGTAAGATCCACTTTGCCCTTTCAGTCGACACTGATCGAGTACAATCATTCGTCTACAACCAGCCTGGACGCTGCAAATCACAGCAACGAAAAAACAATTCGTTCTTATTCTTCTTTTCTTCTCTCATCTCTGTATGTCGACTTGTTATCTGCAATGCTATTATGTCTGTCTTCTTTATGTATCGAGACGATACGCCAACTTGTTCAACCTAAGCACTCATGTAAACGAACGCAACACTTCGTCTTATAGAGACGAGGTGTCATGATTCGTCCTCATCAAAGGTTCCAAGTTGGTCTCATTCAAGCATGCGCACGCAGCTGGCTGCTTCAAAATTCCAACCTTGGCTATTCAAGGCAGAATTCGTTTTTGTTTTTTGTTGCACATTTATTTAACGTTATTCAGGACCCAGAAGGAATAGGATAGTAATACAAAAACATGTTCTTTAATTTACAAAAACAAGTTCCTTTTAATATTTAAAATTCTGTACAAATCTTTCTAATTTCGAATAAAATGTTATTTTGTATTACTAAAACACCAAGTATGATTTCTACATCGCGAGGTACTAAAGCCATTCCAGCACTCTGCGGTAGCGAACACGTGTCAGTCTCCCGTGATCCTTTGCAGGCAACTTGTTGGACGAGGCCAACGTGCTGGATTGGATGGTGAAGCAGAAGGAAGACGTGAGTATAGAAGAGATTGATCGCGAGACGCTCTTCAACTACATCGAGACCAAAGAGTTCCTGGCGGTCATGTTCTGTGAGTATCGTCTAGATAGTCCTCGCTGCATCGTGGCGTGACTAACACTCTTGCATGGGTTGTCTCGTCGCGTCGCATGCAACAGGTTGAGAAGCCGTCTTGAATCAAAGGTATGGATTTCTCGGAAATCAGCATCCATGACATTGCTTGAGGTTCTGGACTGCTCCAATCATCTTTAGATAGTCTGCCCGATCCATTCTATTCTCTGGGAACAGTGCATCTTGTGCATGATAGTTTGTCGGGGGGAGTTAAATGTAGCTGGTTTGAGTAGGTCCCCTGACCCCTATGCGAGTTTCAGTGAACAAGATTACTGAAGAAGGTGGCAGCAGTCCGTTTGACAATTCATTTACGAATACATTGGACGCAGCTTATTCCAAAAGCCAAACAATGGTAAAGCCATATGCAGTGATACCTGTTGAAAAGCTCTTTTAATTAGCCCAGGATATCCATCCAATTCCATCAGTGAAACTGACTTGCAGTACAAAATTAAGCTTCACCACCTTTTAGAATTGCACATGACGTTTTAACCAACTAAACACAATTAGTCCTACTTTACAACATTAAACACTAACATTATAGTTTGAGTACATTCTTTGGTAAATCTATATAACAAATGTTTTTATGAGCCTCCTCGAACTTTGTTCATAAAAGTCTAATCCTGGCTTGAGCATGAGTTTCTTATGGCGTGTTCTCATCTGCACATATTCACCACTCATTTACCCCACCAGCATCATCCCCCAAATACAAGACTTAAGCTTAACTATCATCATTCTCATCATCTCATCTTCAATATCAATTGATATTGGTTTTACAATATATTATCAACTTATGAAATGATTGACAAATCATATAGAGTGAGAGAATGCAGCTATAGAGATTTAAGAACATAACTGAGGAAGTACCCGTTATGCTTGGGTATTTCCAGTCTTGTGCCTCCTGCTGACTGGTATGGGTTATTACTTATTAGTGTGTTTTACTTCCTGGGCTCTTACCCACTACCTCTATCTTTACTTGTTACTGACTGCAGTGATTATGTCCCGCTCCTGATGGGTATATGTATTATTCCCCCCTGTTACTGACTGCAGTGATTATGTCCCGCTCCTGATGGGTATATGTCTTATCCCCCCCCCCCCCCCCTGTTACTGACTGCAGTGATTATGTCCCCCACCTGATGGGTATATGTCTTATCCCCCCCCCCCCTGTTACTGACTGCAGTGATTATGTCCCGCTCCTGATGGGTATATGTCTTATCCCCCCCGTGTTACTGACCGCCATGACTGTCCCCCCTCCCCTACCAGACAACGAGGAGAACCCCGAGTCCCCGCGCGTGTTACGTCATCTGGAACTCATCGACGACGAAGCGGCCGAGTACGGCATCAAGATAGTCAAGTGCAAAGACCGGCTCATGGCCAAGAAGTACGGCTACCGCAACCCACCCGGCATCACCTACTTCCGCAAGGGCAAGTACATCAACTACGACGGCGACATCGATGATGACGAGGAGCTCCTTGATTGGCTGACGAGTCCCGAGAACATGGAGATGTCGGATCACATTGAGCGAGTCAACCGGAAGATGTTTCAGAAGATAAGACAGACTTCCGACTACGTGGCCGTATTCTTCTGTGAGTACTACTGTATTATCTTATCTATCTTCCAAGTGAAAGGTGCACGTCCAAATAGGCTGCTGGGTTCGAAGACACATAGACGATCTCTCTAGGAATGTGCCAGTGAAAACTCTACAGCAAAAACTAGATTCGCGCAGCTGTTACATTTGTCACTCTTTTAGACAAGGATGTTTGTAATTCTTTCAGGAATTATAACCCTTTGAATTCTTCAGCTCTCAGTTATTTGTATTTAGCAAAAGGACTGGAAAATTCCAAGACAAGGCCAGAATACATCTTTAGAACCAGTTTTTGATGGGGCGATTACCTAGCTTGCATTCTAGAACACTTATATATTTTTTTTTTAAATACTAGAGTTACACTTTCTTCCACACTCGCCCTACTGTTTTTTGATTCTGTCAAGTCTAAAAAGAAAGAAAAAAGAAATGGCAGAATCCCAACACACATGAGCAGAGAGTGTCTTGAGAGTCACGTGTTGCAGACAGCGACGACTGCAAGCAGTGCGGCCGCGTCCTCGCAGAGATCGAGCACATCGACGATGAGGCCGACGGCGCCGGCATCAACTTCGTCAAGATAGACGACAAACTGTTGGCCAAGGAGATGGGCGTGTTCGCCCTGCCGGCCGTCTGTTTCTTCAAGATGGGTTCCAAGGAGCCAATCATCTACGCCGGCGACCTCTATGACGAGGATCAGATACTCGCCTGGCTTCTCACACAGAAGGATCCGTCGGGCGAGGTCATTGAAGCGCTGGAGGGAGACGATCTGCTTAAACTCATCCACAATTCAGACTCCCTGGCGATCTACTTCTGTAAGTTGCACAACGACTCGTTTCACTGTCTTCCTCAATTAACTTGACACACTATGAATGATAAACCAGATAAACATCTTAAATGTAGCCAAAGTTCATATATAATCAATTAAATTTTATTCGACAATAAGACCATTTAATTAACTAAAAATAAAATAATTTAAATTGTCCTAAATCGAGATGTCTAAAATCTGTAACCAATCAAAACTCCCATTTTTTTTTCTATAAAAGACATACGATTGAAAATGAAATACTTAAACAAACAAAAAAGAAACGCATGCCGTATTTTTTTCTATTGTGAATTGCCGTAGGGAACAAGACGCAATGTGATCTATGCAATTCGAAGCAGTATCGCAAACTGAAACAAAAGAAAGAGGTCGGCGACGGTGCGACCCAGACCCCGGTCGCCGGTGACGTCGAAGGTGGTGAGACGCAGCCTACAGCGCCGGCCGAGGGAACAGTCGAGGGTATCTCTCACATACGACGACCTTTAGTTAGACCTAGCATGTCGGTACAGTAGTCGTCCTACAATCCTGCACGGGCGGGCAACCAACCTCCTAATGTTTAGGACCTGATTGTGTTCG
This sequence comes from Isoperla grammatica, assembly GCA_945910005.1. Lineage (NCBI taxonomy): Eukaryota > Metazoa > Arthropoda > Insecta > Plecoptera > Perlodidae > Isoperla > Isoperla grammatica. The sequence continues at coordinate 134,976,315 of OX246737.1, forward strand.
TGAGGTTCTCCGGGGATATAGCCACAATAATATATGGGATTATTCCGATGCTTCTCTCGTGTGGCAATGGGCTTCCTCGGGCGACCAAGGAGATGCCGGTAACAGAGGAACAACGACATTCGAGAAGACATCTTCCCCATTGGCAATCTCGTAGTGATCTGTTCTCACATCCCCCACACGCAATGAACTTGTCCATCTACAACACCTCGTCCTCCCGTAACCTCCCATTGCCTCCCTGCTGAGAGTACTTCTGCCAATATACCAGCTTGGACCAGAAGTAGACAGAGGGTCCAATGCATAGTCGTTCCTTACGTTCTCCTCAACTCAGCCTTTCCTCAGACTCACCCAATCACAGAGTAGCAGCATTGCCATGTGGATTGCTCTGTGATTGGTCGTTGGGCGAGTCTGAGGAAAAGCTGGGTTGAGGAGCACTTGAGGAAACGACTATGCATTTGACCAAAGTCTTCCAAGAGACACTCAGCATGCTCCACTCACTACTTCTCCCCTCTACCCGTAGCGAGGTGTCACTTGTATCAACCCGAACGTGGCCAGAGGTCCCCTGAGGTGGCCCCCTACAACACGAGTGAACGTACGACTATCTTCATCTATTGATACGGCTATGTACCCGCAAAACCTCGCTAGTTAGTTGACTCCGGCCGTGAAACCCTCCGAAGTAGTGCCATGCATTGTTTTGTTGACTTTTACTGTAGCACATAGGAGATTGAAGTCGGTAGGTTTGAGGTTAAACTTAGGCGTAGTGTTTTATTGGCTGCTTGCAACAGATGAGAGTGTTTGACTGGTATGAATGCATCTACATCATTTAGTTTAGTTCCACGTATGGGCTTTGTAAATAGATACATTTGTGAATGATGTTTTTTACACTCTACATCAGCATAATTTATAAGGGGGGGGAGGTGTTGTAGTTTTAACTTAGTCTTATTTTAATCGATTTTTTTAACAATAACGTTTGTTCATTGCTGAATTAATTACTAAAAGTACAGTCGTAAGTTGGTAATATTCATTGTGAGACGTAGAAACATAGGATTAGTGTTGTTGTTCTTCTGGCAGCGAGTCATACTACAGTTAACTACACTAACCGAGAACAACATTACAGAAACAACAGTATTCAACTTGTATCGAGATGTCTATTGTCTAGGTTGTGGTCATTAGCACGATATAGAGAGAAACTAAAGTATTACATACAGAGCTGTTCAACGTCGTTCACTTTCTCTGACGTCACCGTTGCTTTGACTTGTAGTAGTTGGTGCTAGAGTTTGGGTGGTACGAAATGTGTCTGTGGTGATTTAAACAACGATCCGTGCTTTTGATTTGCTGCGCCCTCAACGATATATATAGCAAATGCGTTCTCAACCTAATTCCGAATAAAATTGATTTGTCACATTTAAAAATAAAGGACTTGATATAAACGAATTAATGAAACCTAAAGCTAAAAAGGCTACAGCAACGAATAAACTTAAAAAGTTACCAAGACAACATCTCCAGCATTCCTTATCTCATTTTGAATTTCGCGTCCTTATGGGTATGTCTTAAAATTAATTAAATCAAGTTACCCTAACCAGTCTAATCTCATTTTGAATCTCGCGTCCTTATGGGTAGGCCTATGTCTTAAAATTAATTAAATCAAGTAACCAAGATTACACCTGCAACACTTACGAGTCTAATCTCATTTTGAGTCACTGTTTTCGCGGGCTCAAGTCTAATTTATAAAACTAAACAGAATAACTCATGAAACACATACATAAATCGAGAAAACATGATTAATCTCCTTTCATTCTTTGAGAATCGCCAAAAACACATGTGAAGTTTATTTCTGTTACTTGTTGGATGTAATTATTCCGTACACCAGATTACTGGATGCACAGAGCATACCCTTACTTGCTGACTGAGCGTACGAGGGAGCTATCGTCTATTATAGTCTGGACGCCGTAGGAAAGAAGGTTGTGTCGTCATAACTAATTACTCTGGCCGGCGTAGTGATATGTGGACGTTTACGCAGTGCTCATCCGCGCACTATACCTGTCAGAGAGAAAATACACTGATTGGCAAGGCGGTGTTAGAAAATACTAGCTTTGGTAGGCCGTGACTTAAAAATACTCCATCAAGAAAGCTTTGACTTCTGTGTGTTGCTAGGATACTTGATGTATTTCTTTGTCATTTGATGGTCTGTTGTTTTTATTGCCGTTTCGTGTTTGACAGGAGTTGAGTTCACGCGGGGGGAACATGGCGGCGTTTTTTCTATAACTGTGACGCCCGTGTTCGGCTGATTTACCCTGTAATATTATTTATGAAAATTTATTACCGATATCAAGAAACATTGACACTGAAAACATTACTCGGGATCTTTCAGAGTGGTCATATGCGTTCCCTGTGCCTTTAGGGTACGACAATATGCAGACAGACCAAGCAAATGACAAAGGTAGGTCGTCCGTAGCTGTTCCTTCTTCATACCTTCATGCCTAGCATGATGGGACGGAACTACTTTAAATTTTCCCAAACATAATTAAGTAGTTGTTATTTTATAAGTGAATTTTTAAAATTAGATAATAAGAAACTGAAATTTATTCCTGCATAATTTAACCGCATACACATACCAAGAGGGAGAGAAATAGCATTTAAACCAGCGCCCATGTCCACCAACCTATGAAATAACAATACATGTTTACTTCTGGTAAGGCAATGAGTAGTAGTCTACATTTAAGTTAGTATTACAAGGTGTGAGGTCACTTGCTATTGCATCATCCGTGACGACACAACCTTCTTTCCTACGGCGTCCAGACTATAGTATTAGTCAAGATCTTGTTCATGAGGACAAGGCTGCAAGTGTGTTATAAAGATTTGAAGATGTCCAGTATCCAATGAGGGGATCGAGTAAATAGGTTCCCGACCATTCACAGAACTCGTGACCGCAAGACTTTGGTTCTTTGCTTTTGCTTGACATAGTTTATGTATACACAACCAGTTGTTAGCTGGTGGATCAAAGTATAAGACAATCTTAAGTGTAATCATATAAAAACATACTGCAGATTAATTTCAAAGATAGAAAGTTGCATTCGCTTGCACTTGAAGGTGATAATTAAAAAAGAAAATACAGTTTAACTTATGGTTGAGTACCGCGAGAAGGAATGTGAATACATTTTTGTGTTAAATGCAATTCTGTTTCATAAAATTCGTGTGTTTTTTCTCCTTCCTTTTGCAACGATTATAACTTTTACGATAGTATTGCACTGGCTGAAATTGGCATTTAAGTGCTACCAATAGCCACGGTACGCAACCAACATCTGAAGATCTGTAAAGCGCCCTAGTAGCATGCATACAGGTTTTGGACCGTCTAAAGCATAACGTCACTGGGGCCAGTTATCCCAGCAAGCAATGGTATGCAACCTTCCTCCACCGCCCTTGTACCGAGAACCGTCTAAAGCATGACGTCATTGCGACTAGTAGTCCCTGCACCACCCTCGCACCGTGGACCTACTAAAGCATGACGTCACTGCTCTCAGCAAGTAACGGTACGCAACCCTGGTGACGTGTTCTAAAACAGATACGTCGTCACAGACGAGGGACTCGTGACCAATCAGCGATCCGAGTTTGATATTGGACTTCCTGGGGGAATATTCCTGAAAGTTGTCACAGTGACAATTACTCACTTTAAGACGAGATATCTACGTGGTCATCCCGTTGCTATTGGCTGACTGCTGTGGCGGACCGTGTGGAAAACGCTTAATCAGCCAATAGCAAGAGGTAACCACGCAGATATCACTTAAAATGAAAGTTGTCACCGTGAAAACTTTCAGGCATAGGCCCACGAACCTCTCATCTATGACGAAAGCAACGTGATACGTGGCCGTGCTAAAGCATGACGTCACGGTTCCAGATAAGACGACGGACGAGTGCGCCCAGTGCAAGGAGGTCCTGGAGGAGCTGGAGAACATAGACGACGACTGCGACCGCCACGGGATCACCTTCGTCAAGACGCAGGACTTCAAGGTCGCGGAAGAGTTCGGCGTGTCCGAGTTCCCTGCGCTTGTCTACTTCGAGGACGAGGTGCCCAACGTGTTCGAGGGGGACCTCACCGAGGAGGAGGAAGTGCTGCAGTGGCTCATCACGCAGAAGGTGGAGGACCGTATCGAGCTCATCACCAGGGTCATGTTGGAGTCGCTGGTGGAGGACACGCAGTACCTGGCCGTCTACTTCTGTGAGTATTGTTGGAGTCACTGGTGGAGGACACGCAGTACCTGGCCGTCTACTTCTGTGAGTATTGTTGGATTCACTGGTGGAGGACACGCAGTACCTCGCCGTCTACTTCTGTGAGTATTGTTGGAGTCACTGGTGGAGGACACGCAGTACCTGGCCGTCTACTTCTGTGAGTATCTCTTGACTTACATTCAGCATTTACAAAGACGAAACAACCATATGGCAAAGTGCCACCGCTCAGGGAGAACTGAGTTTACTTGCCCATGTCCTCATGACAAAAGATGGGGAATGTATGCTGCATAGATCACCGGTATGCTGAATATGTGTTCAGCTTCCCGCCAACTACCCCCAGTCAGGGCTAAGCCACAGGTGTAATCGTAATGGTGTCTACGGTTGGCGTTAGAGCATCCGTACGCCTTTCCCAAGCTGCCGTACTAAAAGCTACAAAGATTGTTTCATGTGTCACGTGACCAGATACATCCAAACAAGTTTCAAGAGGTTGAAGTACTCGCTATGTAGTAGCACGCAAGTGTGTGTGACTGTGGCAGTGTTTTGTTCCAGACAAGCTCAACTGTCACATCTGCGAGCAGATCCTTGAGAGTTTGGAGAACATTGACGACGAGTGCGACGTGTTCGGTATCCACATGGTCAAGATCCAAGACCCCCAGCTGGCCAAGCGTTATTCCATCAAGACGTTCCCCGCCATGGTCTACTTCCGCAACGGCAACCCGCTCATCTTCGAGGGTGACCTTCAGAACGAGGAGTCGGTGCTGGAGTGGCTGGTTGATGACGACAACCGGGAGCTCGCCGACGAGATTGAAGCCGTCAACGATCGCATGCTGGAGAGGTTGATGGACGAGTCTCCCTTCTTGGCGGTCATCTTCTGTAAGTACAGCTGAGGGACAGGCACTCTTACTTGGGTTGATATGATCCGTAAGTCTCGAGGATTCAAAGCGTATCTGTGTCATAGCGCTAGAGGTTTACAGCGTTTTGAGGTTCGTAGTGCTAAAATTTTAAAGCGTTTCGAGGACAATAGCATCTCAATTGGTTCATAACGTCTTTAAGTCCAATGCACCTTGAGTCTCATAGGGTCTCGAAGTTCAAAGCACCTCGAGGTTCAAAAGCGTCCTGAAATTCAAAGCGTTTTGAGGTCTATAGCATCTCCGAGCTCAAACCGTCTCGAAGTTCAAAGCATCTCAATTGGTTCAAAGCGTCTCTAAGTCCAATTCATCTCGAGTCTCATAAGGTCTCGAAGCTCAAAACGCCTCGAGGTTTAAAAATGTCCTGAATTTAAAATCTCGAGGTTAAAATCAATACCTCAATATTTTGAAATTACGTCTTGTAGAATAAAGCAAATGAACATCGAAGTTCAAAGACACTTCTTTAGATTGGTCTTTCAGGTGTATTGCTTTCAGTTACGACGATATAACATGGGGTACGCATTGCGTCCCTGGTCTAATGCGTCACAGTCTCGTGTTCTGACGTCACCGACGTGTCTGTTGCAGTCGAGGAGGATGACGGCGACACCGAGGAGATCCTGGAGGCGCTGGAGAAGATCGACGGAGAGGCCGACCTGTTCGGCGTGGACATGGTCAAGATCGACGACCCCGAGACGGCCGCGCGCTACAGCATCATCAACATGCCCGCGCTCGTCTACTTCAGGAAGCGCGTCCCCCTCCTCTACGACGGCGACCTGTTGGACGAGGAGAAGGTGCTCGCCTGGCTGACGTCACAGGAGGTCTTTGAGATCAAGAACGAGATCGAGGAGGTCAACAGGAAGATGCTTGACAAACTGCTCGACGAGAACGAGTTCATTGCCGTCTACTTTTGTGAGTAGACTAGTACATCATAGCCGTCTACTTTGATAGTACATTCTAATAGTAGCTCTACTTCTAAAAGTAGGTTCTATTACTTAGTAGAAGTAACATTTATTGTGTACTAGAGGAAAAGTTGTAATAGAAGTCAATAGTTAGGTTACGATATTATAACTGTTGAGGCAATGCCTACACTCTACAGGAAATGTTAATGAGAAGAAAACATTATATGCAGTAGCAGTATTCTAGCACAATTGAAGTACAATAAATAGCAGAACTCGCGTGATTGTTTGCGTACTACATGAGTGATAAGTAAACCTGTCTTACACGTGTCATTGCTAATCTTACACGTGTGATTGGTTGTCCGACACTTGTGTCAGCTTGTCCGACACGTGTAGTTGCTCGCCCCACAACGTTTAATTCTTGTCCTACACATGTCTGCTTGTCCTACACGTATCTACTTGTCCTACACATGTCTGCCTGTCCTACAGACGAGCACGACTCCGAGGACGGAGACAAGGTCCTCTCTAAGCTCGAGAACATCGACAGCGAGACAGACTCCCTCGACATCACATTCGTCAAGATGGGCGACGCCCGCTACGCCCGGAAGTGGGGCGTGACGAACCTCCCCGCCGTCGTCTTCTTCCGGAAGCGCTTCCCGAGCATCTACCGCGGCGACCTGACCAAGGAGGACGAGGTGCTCGAGTGGATGCGCAAGAACCGCTTCCGCAACCCCGAGCTGAGTCTGTTCATGTACGCCGTGATCGCCATCAGCGTCGTCTTCGTCATCTACACCGCGTGGCTCGTCTCCTGTTTCAGACCCAACGAGAAACACGTCTAGCCCTCCACTCACTTTCCAGTCACCCCTCATCGCCATCATCGTCATCGTCATCGTCATCGTCCGTCCGTCTGTTTGTTTGTGTCGTCATGTTACTGTTACTGTTGTGTATATAAGTGATCAAATTCTAAGTTTTGTTCGTTGGCATGATTGTTTAATAAAGTAAGAGAAGTTGATTTTATTTTCTCCGTCGTGATGTTTTCAATACCTGCCCAATTTGTTACGTTTCCCTTATCAGTCACGTCGTAACCATAAACCAACCAGTCCAATGTTGATGGGCTTCACCTTCACCAGAGTCGACAAAACAGTTTCTTGAGAACTTCTCTAGCGACTGAACGGACCGAAGATCTACCGTTCACGGACCTCCAAAGTAGTTGCAAAATAAGAATATATTATTGCACATTGTATTGTATTGTATAAAATTATGTTTGTACTTTGAATACTCGCAAAAATCTAGAGTTAATTTTCTGATGATTTGTAGAAATGAATTGTACGGGGGGAGGAGGGAAAGTTCAATAACGTTACAGGCTACATACTTCTTCTCCCACGCACAATTGTACACACACAACACATTGTCTACCGATACAAGAGCAATTAGTGACTCAGGCGAGTTGCCCCATCTTACCCCCCCTGAAGACACTCATGCTGATAATAATACTTATCTCTTCATTTAGCTAGAAAGCAATTTCAAATAGATAATCTTCACTACTCCAAGCTGCGCACACTAAGCTTTGCCTGCTCGAAACATTTGACAGGTAAGAATGTATCTACTTGTAACAGTATAAAATGACTGTCAGCTTTGTTAGCTTTATTGCAACATACAAATTTTAAGGAAGGGTATGATATAATGTTGTGTAATATACCATCACTGAAAATCTGCTCCAGATAAGTTACTTTTACTCAACTGCCTGCACATTTACTCAACTGCCTGCACATTTACTCAACAGCCTGCACATTTACTCAACTGCCTGCACATTTACTCAACTGCCTGCAAATTTACTCAACAGCCTGCACATTTACTCAACAGCCTGCACATTTACTCAATTGCCTGCACATTTACTCAACTGCCTGCACATTTACTCAACAGACTGCACATTTACTCAACAGCCTGCACATTTACTCAACAGCCTGCACATTTACTCAATTGCCTGCACATTTACTGAACTGCCTGCACATTTACTCAACAGACTGCACATGTACTCAACAGCCTGCACATTTACTCAACTGCCTGCACATTTACTTAACTGCCTGCACATTTACTGAACTGCCTGCACATTTACTCAACTGCCTGCACATTTACTCAATTGCCTGCACATTTACTCAACAGCCTGCACATTTACTCAACTGCCTGCACATTTACTCAACTGCTAGAAACGACTCAAGTGTCCGCAATCATGGCGCCGCGAGGGGGGGGGGGGGGGGGGGGGGCACTTGGATTTCAGGAAATGTAACATATACCTCTACGGGCTATAAGTTATGCGCCATTTCATCTAATTATAAAGTATGTATGTAGGCTAAACGAAAAATAGCTAGCTATCTAAATAAATAGCTAGGAAGGATAGCTTTTCCTACTCCTTTTAAAAATGGTTATGTTTTTTTCCTAATTATATTGCAATTTTACTTTTACTTTTTGTGTCTATAGCCAATCATGGCTAGACGGGCCAGAATTACTATTCATATCTCAAACGATAGTGTTCATATTATACGCTCGTCCCCCCCCCCCCCCCCTCCTGGCGGCGCCCAAGGTGGGAGGTATCAGTGACGGTGATGTCACAATGCTATCTAATCTACACCCATAAAGGCGGCTCGGCGATAGCACGAGATACTCCCGAGTATAGTTTTCATGCACGCGAATGACGCGAGCGAATAGTTTCTGCTGAACCAACCAATCAGAAGGCGCGACCAATCCGCGCGAACAGGAGAAATTGTAGCTTTAATCTGTAAAAACTGGTCTCTCGATATAATAGTACGGAAATAATGTGTGAATTACAATTTGAAAATACAATCTTTGATAAATTGGCAATTTAAAGAACACGAGAAGCAAATTAGCTCGCGCCGCGCTGTTCGCTCGGGAGGTCGTGAGTTCGATTCCCACCTGTAGGATAATTATGCTGTGTACATTTTGAATGGCGCTGGACGGTTTTGTTTTAGAAGCAATTTAGTTGATTGATTGAATGATTGATTATTAATGGGTGTTTAACGACATAGGCCTACAAATATCATTAGTAATTCAATGCAATCAATGATGTGTGTTAATTAATAGCACACAAAACTTATTTAATCTTATAAATAAGTAATATAATTCAACCATTGATATGAAGTATAAGTAAAGTGTAATAAAAGTAATTACTTTTGAATCAAAGATTTTGTCTAAATGTAAATGGAAACAATTTTTTGGGGGGTGAGCCCCACATACTCCATTAGATTTTTTGGTCCTCCCAAAAAAAACTCCCCCTCGACCCACCGCCCTTTTGTGAATGCACACGCCACTGGCAAGACCACTCCACTCCGCCTAAATTTAGTTGACCTTGCGCCACTGGTACGACGCTGGACGAACTAAACCACTGGCCGAATAATTCAAAAGTCTCCCCAGCCCAGCTCCACCCGAACGAAAACAACTTTACTACGCCAACCCCATCTTACGTAAGTTAAGAACGTCATTAACAGGATTATCTATTTCTGAAAATCACAAAACAAATAACGCGACTGGCTGTGTCAACAGATACATTAAATTTGCATATCCGTTCAGGTATTCATAAGCGGCGACTATCACTGGCCGGTAGTCGAGGTCATTGTGCAACGGGCTTGAAGAAGAGCTAAGAAGAAGAGAAGGTGTCATAACTTAGGTTGGTTGGTTGAGTTTACGCAGCTATAATACGATATATTACCATTGTGTTGCCTCCAATGGTTCAATAACATTGATAATGTGAAACGTTACTTATTGAAGCTGTTAATAAGTCTAGTTGTTGACGAGAAGTTTACCTGTACTTCCTGTGTTTGTCTGTTCGCGTGAGTAACCTCGTAGGCCTAGGCTAGACTTACCTGGCCTTGGAGTTTTCTTATTAATGATTTATCTGTTATTTTCGCACGCTTTGTAGAAGATTATTAGAAATTGCAGTGCAAGTTGTTCATTGCACGGTACATAATAGGTAGATAGGAATCTAGCTGTGGCCCGTGCCGTCTAGGGCTAGGCTAGGGTTACACCCTGACAGCAAAAGGGGGTTGGGCCACCTAGGCCTACCCTAGGCCTAGGTAACTAGATACTGTTCTAGAAGAACTGGGGCCTAGGCCTAACGCCTAATCCAGTATAGACTGGGCGTAACCCTAGGGTGTGAATTGTTTTAGGCCAGGCCTAGGCATCCTAGGCCTAACAATTGAAAAAACTCGAAAGGGAATGCATGTAGGCCGAGGCCTAGGCCTAGGCCTATGGTACTGGATCATTAGAAACTGGCCTAGAGATCCCTTTCGGCTAGCTGAGCCTAGGCTTGCAGATAATTCTTACATCCATTTGCATGTGAATTGCCAAAAATTGAACTAATGCTGATTTGAAGCACTGTTTTGTAATTTCTAAACTAAGCCTACCGTTAAGTATCAGTATTGAGCTGACTTGTGAGGCTTTCTTAAGTACTGGTACTTTTGTGTGATTACTGAATTGTCTGTAGCATGCAGCATGCTACAACCCTATTTTATGATTGAACAAAACTTCTACTGACAGTTGACACTGGGGATAAGATAGTTACATAGTGACTGTAGTCAATTATGAGTCGACTTCCTAGATCGCGGTTCGAATCCTGAATTCAATTTTTGTATGCCTATAATACTACAAGATATGAGACGTTGATTCAATATTGTAACGGCCTGAATGATGATGCCAATTCCTATATGAAGGTCTATAGTTTTTGCTTTCAATGTTTGCTTACGGATTAATTTGATTTTCTATTTCTAGTGTACGAATGAGGCTGATGGACCAACTGGGCCTTGCGGCAGATGTGGTGGAGGTAGCCACTCTAAAGCGATGGAGTTGCATCGCACCCCAAAATCACATAACCGACTACAGCGGTTCTGGAATGGACGATTGCAAGCACTCTTCCAGTCCTTTTCCATATGACATGCTCGTCAACCAGAAACTCATACTGTGGTCAGTTGAAGTTATCAACCAAACCTGCTGAAAAAACTTGCCAAGAAGTTCTTAGAACAATATTACCAATAGCTTTGATGAAACAAATATCTTGACAAATATTTTGGAAATATTGAACCAACCATAGCAAATCACTTCTAGCTTTGAAATTTGTGGTTGCCAAGTAAAAAATAATAACTCAGATTTTTGCAATTTTCGCCTATTTCAATTTCCCGCTTCTGTTTAAGGACAGAAAATCCTACACACTCAAGACTCGGTTAGCCTACTACGAGAAGCTGCAGTAGGCGTAGGCCTATAGGTCTAACTGGGGATTTGATTTCTGTTCACTAGGGTGGGTGATATTTCTCAACTGAACGTGGACGCCATAGTGAACTCGACAAATGAGTCGATGACTGAAAGAAACACCATCAGCGATAGAATATTTTCTAAGGCTGGACCGGGACTCAGGGAAGAAATAACGCACGATGTCAAAGGTACGTTAACACCACTGGGATACGGAGAGACTAGTTCACTGCTAATTAAGTGAAGACCTTAGCACTTGTACTCGAGTTACACCCACATATAACTTAAATGTCATCCAACACCATAGGCCTATTGTACTATTTTAAAGACAACTGAAAGTTTAAATGTTTGTAATAAATAATCTGAAAATCTACTGGACCGATTTTGTCGTCACCTTTAGAGTCCGTACTTTAAATGTGCGTTGGAAACATAATTTCAATAAGTGAATATAAAGTTCCTCATACCCAAGTTTCACAGTAACAAACTTGAATGAGCATTGCTGGTAGGCCTATACAGTTAAGGTTACATTGTAGCCATTCAATGCTTAACCGGTGGAGTTAAGTTGGGGGTAGAAGTGTGGTGCCCTGAACTGTTCCCAAGAATTTTACTGATGGCATAAAGGTACTAGGCCTAATACATTAGCATGTGAGGGGTGGAGGGAAGGGCATGTCTAAAAATGTGCACATCACTAAGTTGCCAAGCTCAACTAGGCCTATAATCCCATTAAGCGTTTGATATATTGCAGTGTCGGGGAGGAAGTAAACCTGGGTTGAAAACACTTGACAGTCTTCGTTCAGTACAAAAGCTTTAAAACAGTTTAACACTTTGAGGCAACTTGCTTCATTCATTGTGTACATTTACTTTTTGAGATTCAGTAGGCTTGCACGTGTGTTTGTGGTAACTCGTTTTCCCTACCCAACCTTTAAAACCTAAGAAGTTCTAGTCTAGTACTTAGGCTAACTTTCTTATTATTTGCTTTTGGTCTCATATTCTGATAGTCATAGGCTACTGTGTAACTTGATCTTGGTGGTAGGTGGTAACTTACTTCTAGTGACCAGTCTAACCAGCCATGTACTGCACCGCTAGACGGTAGTACAGTTGTATTGTCGGTATCGATTGAATGCAACGACTGCGAACGTGTTTCAGAATGCCGGACGGGAGAGATTCGAGTCACGCAAGGATACAACTTGCCGGCCCGCTTCGTGATCCACACGGTCGGCCCCAAATACAACGCCAAGTATCAGACTGCGGCAGAGAACACGCTCCACCTCTGTTATAGGTGAGTCTCGACCCTCGTGGGTTCTAGCGTACGCTTCACATGTGTTGGACAAACACTCTCTCTAAGCCAGGAGCTATGTTGGTTGCCAAGCGATGTGATCCCTGTTACTCTATGACGTGTGGGCTCTAATATGCACAGCTAGGTCATCAGTGCCTTAAGAAACATTTGACATTGGTTTCTATATTGTGCCGTTAAATCAAACCAACCGAAACCAGTTATTTTATGGTCTTTAATATTGTCAACTTTGTAATATTGCACTTTAAACACTCTATATGTAGCATAATTAAATGGTATATTAAGTGAGGAAAGGATCCAACAGCTTACCTTCGTGTAGTAAGATGACGGATTTGCGAGTTTGAAGTACACATGAAGACATAATACAAAATATAACGAGACGTTTCGACCGAGGTCTTGCTCACTCGAGAGAAGAATGGCTACTGCAACTACTCTAGTCAACTAAACAACTATAATAAACTAGACTAAAATATATATATATATATATGTACAATATTTACAAGGCGCTGTTGGGGGGTGTGGTGGCAGGGAGGTGAGAGGGGGAGAGGGCTATCACTAACGGATGTTTAGGTTGGGAGCCAACCTAGATTTAGTGATCCACTGGTGGGCCAACTCCCACCGTCTTAGTTCGCCTGGGTTGCAGCTGGCTGGGAGGGATTTTATCACTCTGGTGTTGAAACATCCATTGAATGCCAGGTTATGGGATGCCGCATGTTGAGCCACCGGTTTGTCCATGGTCAGGTTTTTTGTGTCTTGCCTGTGCCCGTTCATCCGTGACCTAAGCGAGTTCTTAGTTAGGCCAACATATTCGGCAGGGCAGTGGTTGCAGTTCAGTTGGTAGACTACATTGGTGGTTTGGCAGGTGTTGTGTTGCCTTATTGGGTATGTCTTGCCGGTGGCCTGGGCACTGAACGTGGTGGAAGGTTGATGAATTGGGCACGTCAAGCAACCGTTACCTCCTTGGCAAGGGTAGGAACCTGCTGGTTCATTTTCAGGAGCATCCCTGATGCGGCAGTCTCTCCTGACCACTAGGTCCGCAATGTTCGGGGGGCGTCTGAAGGCTACTCTAGGCAAGGATTTTACAAGATCTTGGGTCTTAGTGGAGGATGTTAAAATGTGAAGGCCACTTTTCATTATACCATTGAGTGCCTGTAGTCCTGGGTGCCACTGTGTGACTAGAGGTATAACATCATTGGGCGGCGGGATGGCCTGCCTCGCTGGTCTATTGATGCGTTGTTGGACGGTGGTCTTGTCGTAGCCTCGAGCCACAAAGGCGTTGGTAATGCGTTCGCAATACTTGGCAAGATCATTACCATCTGAGCAGATACGTTGGCCTCTCACTGCTAGGGAGTAGGGTAGTGCTCGTTTGGTATATGTAGGGTGACAGCTGTCGTGATGAAGGTACAGCTGCTTGTTGGTGGGTTTGAAGTGAACATCAGTCCTCAGCCGGCCCGATTCTAAATAGACATCCACATCAAGGAATGCGACGTGCAATGATGACGATTCCCAAGTGAAGCGTAACACACTGGCATTGTTGAGGTCCGTGAGGAAGACGTCTAGTAGTGCTTGGCCGTGGGGCCATACCATAAAGATGTCATCAATAAAACGGAAGAAACACAAGGGCAGATGGTCACGGGTTGCTAGGAACTGCTTCTCTAGTTTGCCCATGAAGAGGTTGGCATACGAGGGGGCCATTCTGGTGCCCATGGCTGTGCCTTTCGTTTGCAGGTAGTGGCGCTCCATGAACCGAAAGTTGTTGAGGCGGAGGACCATGTGCGCAAGTTCTGTGAGAAACGGGGCGTCTGGTTTGGTGCCGGGTGGCCGGGTTCTAAGGAAGTGTTCTAGGGCGGCTAATCCCTGTGTGGTCGGGATATTAGTGTATAATGACGTGACATCAATGGTGACCAATAGCGAGCCTGGTGGTAGTGGCGTGTCGAGTTGGTGGAGTTTCTCGAGGAAGTCGTAACTGTCCTTGATGTGCGAGTCAAGGTTGGCAACAAGCGGCTGGAGATGGTAGTCAACAAAAGCGGAAATCCTCTCAGTTGGTGAACTATAACTGGAGACTATGGGTCGGCCTGGATTCCCTTGTTTGTGGATCTTCGGAAGCAAGTAGAATACAGGTGTCCGTATGGTATCCGGTGTGAGGGCTTTGATTGTCTTGTCGTTAAGGCCTTGATGTGTTACGTGGGTGGTTAGGAAGTCGGAGACTTTCTTGAGGTGTAAGTTGGTAGGGTCCTCCTTGAGCAGTCGGTAGGTTGTAGTATCCGACAGTTGCCGGTCAGCCTCAGTGATATAAGCTGCGACATCCTGGACGACGATCGTGGAGCCTTTGTCCGCTGGAGTGATGATGATCTCCCTGTTGTTACGTAAGGAGTTGATGGCTTTGCGATGCGTAGGCGTGAGGTTAGTGCTGGTGGGTAGCCTATCTGCAAAGTCCGGGGAGGATACTTTGGCTAGAAGGTGATGAGTGAAAACTTCAAGCGGGTGATCAGGTGGTAGGGGGTCTGGCTCCCAGTCCGATTTAGGCCTAAATTTGGTTAAAGCAGGGTCTAGAGTTTGTTGTCTTTTGGCTGTGAAAGGGTTTTCCTTGAAATGGTGTTTTATTTTTATTTTTAAATTCCGGGTGAAAGCTATGGTATCCTTTACCAAAGCAAAATGGTCAAACTTGGGGGTGGGGACAAAGGTTAGGCCTTTGGAAAGAACATCCTTTTCGTCGTTCGTGAGGTCGTGTTTAGACAAGTTGAGGATGGCATCATTGTTTGTATCCTCTTCAGGGCGAGGCTTGTCCACTTGGGGTAGGCTTAGTTTGGTTGGAAGTTTGGGTGGGCCAGGCTTAGGAATCCCAAGTTGTAAAATGTCCGCCAAACAAGGTGACACGCCTATGAGGGGCGGGGCTGGACTCTTGAGCGTGGCTAGTCCCGTCGGTAGTTGAAAGTCACAGGCGAGATAATATAACATAAGTTTTGAAAGTTTAGCGAGATGGTTCGACGCATTACGAGATAAAATAGTTCCAGCTTCCAATAAGATGTCATTAATGAGCGGGATGGCGTGTGGGAACGATAGACTTGCGACTTTAATAAAGGAAGTAAGTTGCTTCGTATGTTCAATGGCGAGACCAGAGTACTGTTCCAGTACTACTCTGGTCATAACAACACTCTGTTTGAGTGAGAACAACGCTACTTCCGGTCGGATAGCGTGGGGTAGGCCCGAGATGGGCGGTTTACCTGTTAGGCCCTTGGGCGCTATTCCCAAGTCCACACAGCATTGTAGGAAACAAACGTGACTTCTCACATAGGCCAGCTTAGTGGCATGATGACGAATTTGTTTGATCCAAAAATCGAACATTGGCCTATGTTGATACATCGCGTCGTGAGAGAAAGAGTGAAAAAACAGGAAAGAAAGATAGATACACAGGGTGCGAGGGTGGGGACGGAAAAGTATTAGGTCAATCGACTTGATAGGTTATGAACCTTAAGGTTTCATAACCTAGCATAATTAAATGTTTGTCTCTCCTACCCGAAATCAATAGGTGATGACGCTACATAAAGTCATCCGTTTTCCTCAAAATATTCCTGTGTTACAGCGATGGAAATTTCTTTACTCGTCACACTTAACCTTTTTGCCTTCATCAGAGACTTTACGTGATACGTAGAAGAAACTGTTAACCCTACATTTTTCAAATGAGCATCTTTAATTCAATATGTTATAGGACTGTCCTTCAAAAAGCTTGCGAGCTGGGCCTGTCTTCCATCGCTATCGGTGTTGTAAACTCTGTCAGAAGAAACTACCCTCCAGATGAGGGGGCGCACATAGCTCTACGTAAGTCTTTGAAACTACTCTAGGCCTACTCCTACAAATAACATATCGGGAACTCACAATATAGGCCTACTAGATGTATTCTGGTGTCAAGAAAATAAATTATTATAAGAAGAGGTAAACATTGCAATTGTTGAATACTTAAATTGTTAAATCATTATTGGTAGTGATACAGATAAGGTGGTTGCTTAGCAGCTCCATCTGTTTGTTATCTCGAGTCTTCAGTTTAGCTCTACGCAAGTCATGGACTTCTTCGTATGAGTCACACAATATCTACAAAAAGAACGCAATGTCTCAGACTTCATTCCCTATCCCTAGTAGGATGTGAAGAAATACGAACATCATCACTATACAACTTACACAGTAGTCCTAGGCTTATGAAGTTACCGGTATGCACAAAGAGAGAATCAAATTGCATCATCTGTGTGTGCAGGCTCCTTGTAACAGTGTGTGTGTGTGTGTGTGCAGGCACAGTGCGCAGGTTCCTAGAGCAGCCAGACTCTCCGCTCGAGACCGTCGTGTTGGTAGTCCAGGGAGTGGACGTGGGCATCTACGAGGTGTTGGTACCCCTGTACTTCCCCCGGTCCCCGGTGGAGGAGGAGGACGCCCGGTGGCGGCTGCCCCCGGACATTGGGGGCGCTGACGGGGAGGCAGTTCGGCCCGACAGACTCATACGCATCATTGATAACCCCCAGCATGCTGACGGACAGGGTGAGTGCTCCAGCTTTCAAGTCACATGTCTCTTGAATCAAGCTCCTTGTTCTACGTGATTAATGACGCGTTGCTCTCCCTTATTTCCGCTCACTTTGTACTCTGTCTGTACCGATACTCCCCCTAAAGACTTGTAAGATATAGGCTAATGCTCTGGTGATAGAGTAAATTGCTTGGTACGAACAAACACTTGATATGGAGCACCCTTTGCAGAAGATTGGGTGTATAGGAGCAGGACAAACGAACATAACTCTTTTTGCTACCGAGTCCTAGTAGCAGCATTAGTGGTCAGCGGGCGGGATATGATTCGTTTGGCGACGAAATCGCCAAATCGGTATAAAATGCTATAGTTAAATGGCTTGACCACAAACAAGCAAATTGCACGGGTACTAAAACAAATTTACAATCTGCTACAAAAGTTCTTCGCATGTAGATATTCGGCTAAAGTTGAACGCTCGTAGTACCGCCATGAGATACGACACTAGTACGGGAGCCTGACGATAACGCTGGCGCCTCTGTGCTTGCGGTTCCAGGCGATGACTCTGCCGCTCAGCTGGAGAACGCGCTGAGCATAAGCAGCCACGCGTTCTGTGAGATGCAGGGTGACCTTGACAAGCAGAGGCTGCTGGGAGAGAGGCCGGCCGGGGACCCCCTTGATGAGTTCATCATCAAGGAGATGCAGAGCAAAGAGAGGTGAGTCCCAATGTTACGAGTACAGAACGTCATCCGACCACATTCGAGATATTCCACAATACTGGCATTAACAATTTCCCACCAAAGATGTTATTTTGTATAGGCCCTACAACTCCCTTAGGCCCAATCAGTTACAGCAGAATGTTGAATGTTGAATCAGAATCTTGAAATGAAGGGAAGGGGAAAGACATTTTGTAATTATAAAAAAATTAAATTTGAAAATTAGAAATTAAACTCCAAAATATGAATATGTTTGGTTATGACACATTTATAGTAGTAGGCCTAGGTATTAGCATGGTCTAGTGGCCATGCAATTTCCTTTAGACAGTAGTAAAAAGTAAAAGTTACAATTTAAAACATAACATACATGAATTGGTAAAAGTATTGGGTAATCAATCTGTCGTGTGTTTGGTGGAGCCAATTGCTAGTCCTGCTGGCCAGTTTACAATCAGCGACCACAGTCGAACATCGCCTGGTAGCCTCATGTTTTTTTCAGTGATCTACTAATGCGAATTTTACATCCAATGTTAGTTTTCTTGCTTCGACTGAAGTCGCCTCTACACAGCAAAAGAAAGGGTAAAGTGTGATTCAATTACATTCTGAGAAATTCTCTAAGTACCATCATAGTCACGAGTGTCTCTACTCTCAAGCAACTCTGAATATCAGCATATTGAAACTTTCACAGGTAGGCCTAAGGCACCCATGTCCCATGTGTAGGCCTACTTCGTGAATGAATAGTAACACATGTACGAAATTGTGGATAAAACCATGCTGAAATACAGCTTTACTAAAAGAAAAAAAACATTTGTAAATTCGAAAACGAAATTCATTCTAAAGTAAAACTGTTTCCACGGACTTCTACAGTTATTATTGAGCTCCTCTTGACGGCATTTTTTAAGTAGTGTCACATGTGTAACAGTAAACTATTCTACAGTGAATGTAGGTTGCTTTGTGACAAACAATAAGGTGCCTCCTGTTGAAGGTAAGTTCCAGAAAGAGAGAAAATGTCAATGAGAGAGAGCAGAGCAGAAGTGAGCAGCAGCAGAAGTGAGAGCAGAAAAAAATATAAACCATTGATAATCAAATGGTGGACTGCATTAGTGTGGGTCATTCGGCTAGTGGGGTATTCCTGCTTCCAATGCAGAAGATCCAGGGTTGGTTTTCGGTTTGGGCTGGGGCTTTTTAACTTTAGGAATTTAATAAATGTACTTCAGTCTATCTGTAGGGTACTGATGTTATGTATGTATGTATGTATGTATGTATGTATGTATGTATGTATGTATGTATGTATGTATGTATGTATGTATGTATGTATGTATGTATGTAGGTATGTAGGCCTATGTATGTATGTAAAGTGTAAACTGTGGCTTTTGAGCCGTCGTAACAAAAGCAGTAGGTGTAGTCGAAGAGTCGGTACAACTCAAGGCAGTTTTTTCAATAATGCTGAACAAAGTACCTATGTCAACTATTGGACAACTTCGCCATGCTAGTGTCGCAGGGAAGCAGTTGTTTAATGGTCTTGCTATAGGCGTTTTGCTACTTGGATGTTTTTTATGTACTGTATTTAAGTGTGAACTAAAAAAACTCATTGTGTTCGTAATTTGGCATCTTGACGGATTTTTCTGCCCATGTCACTTTCCTTGCCAGTCGCTTTTCACGAGGAAACGTCCCCCCCTCGGCCAACAATGTTTGCTAATTTTACTAGTTTCTACATCAATGTACTAGCCCCAACGTAAGTGGTCGCATACCGACATCAGATCCTTATCTACTGATCCTTTCATGCGCGCCTATTACACGAGAATCAACAGATTCCTGGTCTTCTTCCACACATGGGTAAATGTAAGCACAAGCCTCATTGGTTATGCCCACCGTTCCAGGCAGCCAACTGAAGGTCATTAATTATCCCAAGTGGACTTGTTTCAATTAGATGATAGGATCTAGAGAAATAGACAATTAAGTTGATACCATTGGACTCGACTATTTCCTGAACACGAGATTATAGCCTTCTTAGGTATATCCTGGGTAGGGTTGCCATTTGTCCGGTTAAACCCGGATATGTCCTCTTTTTCGAATGCTCTTCATGCGTCCGAGAGGCTTTTTAATAAAAGCATGAAATGTCCGGGTTTTTGGTTTCACTACGGCCGGATCGCGTCTCTTTTTCACGAAAAATGCAGGTCTCATGTTCACCATTCGATTAGTCGCATTTAGGCCTCAGGTCCCTTACAAGTTACAACACTGCTTTAAGTATAAATGGTATCATTATTTTCAGTGGCATACCGAAGGGGATTTTGGGGCTTAACACCCCCCCCCCCCCCCCCCTCCCCACTAGGCTTACCTACAAAAAAGATTCTTACAATTTTAAAACATGTATATAGAAGCACAGATAACGGATTGTAGGATCAAGCTATCTACACCAGGCTTTACACCTATTATGGGTTTCACTGCCAGCTGCGATCACCTCAGGCTACAAAAACACATTTCTCTCACTAGCACACTACAAGCTTATCTACACCAGGCTTTACACCTATTATGGGTTCAACTGCGAGCTGGGATCACCTCAGGCTAGGCCTACGAAAACACATTTCTCTCACTAGCCCGTGACAAGCTTATCAACATAAACCGATAGAGGTTGCTCAGCGGTAAGACGCGAGACTCTAATTCGGGAGGTCCCCGGTTCGATTCCGGCCACCGGCAGTCCTGACTGAAGGTTTTTTCTGAGGTTTTCCTCAGTCGTAAAGGCGAATGCTGGGATTGAGTCATACTATCAGCCCTCGGACATTCCTTCCCAGCTATCCAAACACCCTAATAACCTAGGTAGTCACCTGAAGAGGGGCACATCAGGTAAAGCTGGTGTGCACCCTATAACGGGTGTTCCTACGAAAAATTATTATTATTATCAACATAAGGCTTTACACCTATTATGGGCTTCACTGCGAGCTGCGATCACCTTAGCTACGAAAACACATTTCTGTCACTAGCCCACTACAAGCTTATCTACCTTAGCCTTTACACCAATTATGGGTTTCACTGCGAGCTGCGATCACGTCAGGCTACGAAAACTCATTTCTCTCACTAGCCCACTACAAGCTAATCTTCATCAGCCTTTACACCTATTATGGGTTTCACTGCAAGCTGCGATCACCTCAGGCTACGAAAACACATTTCTCTCACTAGCCCACTACAAGCTTATCTACATCACATGTACACCTATTATGGGCTCACCCCTCCCTGACCCACTATATGCATCAATCACTGAGTATACCTACCAACCTTATTAAAATGTCATCTTTTTACCACCACAACTTATGGCAACCCTAATCCTGGGGCAACTCCAAACGCTCCAGCTTCAAAACCGTTGCATATAATAACATAATTGTGTTTGTGTACGTACCTTCGCTGGATATAAGGCGTCTGAAAATGTCTGGCCCTAGGCCTATGTTGTCCCTCAACTGTTGACCAAGGCCTAGGTCATCACCCTGCCTCCCTCACTCCTGCCACTTTCACATGCTTCACAATCACTGTTCACACTAACATAACATCGCATTTAAATCCTCAAAATCAAGATTAAGTTTTCTGAATCGTCCGTCCGCAAAATGACACTTTGGATCATACTCACACCACTAAACAGTAATTTGTAACCTTCGCCTTAAGTGAGGTTAAGTTATTTCCACCCCACCCCACCCCTAAACACTAGGCACGTGCGACACACACCTCAAACCTCCGCGTTTTTTTTTCTTACACCTGCTGCCATCTAGTGGTGGTGTCAGTAACTTGAACAAGTTTGCTGCCATCTAGTGGTGGTGTCAGTAACTTGAACAAGTTTTGCGATCTTGAACGGATATACAGCAATCTATCTTACTGACATCGTATTGTTGTATTTAGCGAGGATACGTCACCCACCAATTAATTCTGATTTCTGAATACGACAGTGCGTCATATTTGGCGAGCAATGTGTTCATCCTTCACTTCACAGCTTCTGTCACGAGTGTTGACATCATTTCAGATTCAGCCAATTATATATTCGACAAACAAAAAATGCGCATAAACAAACATTAGTGTAGTCATATCTAAATAAAAAAAAAAGTCACCCTTAATTGTTATTTAGAAACCTATGCTAGCGACGCGTGATGAGAGTTGGCTTGAACTTGTTGACTGCAGACGCAGACAATAGAATGAATAGAAGAATAGAATAGAATAGAATGAGAAAAATGAGAAAAAAAAAATTTCAATATGGAATAGGGGGTTTTAAACTTAGAGATACGGTTATATAAAGCTAGTTCCTTAGAGAAAATGATTTCACAAGATCACTGGATCCTTACAGAATGTATTCAAATTTCAAAACATCCGAAAAGTTGACTCATTGGAACGAGATATGCGCGCGCGGTTCTGCGCATGCAATGACGTCACACACAGGCCTTCTTGCTAGTGTTTATGCAAGAAAGTCACCTGCCACGTAGTCCGCTGTGATTGCCCCGCGCTGTGTCTGTCCGTCCGCTAACAACCCCTTTCAACGAATTTAGCTGGGCGACAACGACGCCGAAGAAACCGCTCTACGAAATTGCACACAACTGAAAAAAAAAAAAAAGCTCCCGTGTATTGAGACACAATACGTAAAAATTCGGCCATCCGTCCAGCCGTTGCCCCTGTACGCGACGGGAAAGAAGTACCCCCAAACAAACGTTTTGACTATATAAGCCTACACGAAGTGTTAATTCGTGATCTGTGCTAGTATCCCTCTACAGAACGAAATCAGCCTTTGTGTCATCTCACTATGTTATTGTAGCCACATTGCAAACTGGCCGCGACACAGCCAGTATTCGCAATAAATAATAGTGGAAAGAGTTCTGCAGCCACAAACTTTATCGTTTGGGGTCTGATAACACTTCGACATTATATACGTTTATACTTGCCCCGAAACAAACTTACAGATGCCCAACCAGCGAGCCCCAATCTCAAATACTGACCACTGATTGGCCACGAACCACTCAGCTATGATATGATCGGACGAACGCGTCAGTATAAGGTTGTTTCGGGCAAAGTATAACTTACTAGACCTACTAACCACTCTTTTCAATTAATGATGGTAATGTAACGCTGAAACTAATCGTGCGTGTGTGCGTTTGAGAGTGCGTGCGTGCGCGTGACACAAGGGCACGTGGCTCCGTGCTGAAACTAATCGTGCGTGTGTGCGTTTGAGAGTGCGTGCGTGCGCGTGTGTGCGCGTGACACAAGGGCACGTGGCTCCGTGCTGAAACTGATCGTGCGTGTGTGCGTTTGAGAGTGTGTGCGTGCGCGTGTGTGCGCGTGTGTGCGCGTGACACAAGGGCACGTGGCTCCGTGCTGAAACTGATCGTGCGTGTGTGCGTTTGAGAGTGTGTGCGTGCGCGTGTGTGCGCGTGACGCATGGGCACGTGGCTCCGTGCTGAAACTGATCGTGCGTGTGTGCGTTTGAGAGTGTGTGCGTGCGCGTGTGTGCGCGTGTGTGCGCGTGACACAAGGGCACGTGGCTCCGTGCTGAAACTGATCGTGCGTGTGTGCGTTTGAGAGTGTGTGCGTGCGCGTGTGTGCGCGTGTGTGCGCGTGACACAAGGGCACGTGGCTCCGTGCTGAAACTGATCGTGCGTGTGTGCGTTTGAGAGTGCGTGCGCGTGTGTGCGCGTGACGCAAGGGCACGTGGTTCCGTGCTGAAACTAGTCGTGCGTGTGTGCACGTGCGCGTGACGCAAGGGAACGTGACGCAAAGGCACGTGGCTCCGTGCTGACACGTCGGGTGCAGGTGTAGTGTAGTGTAGTATTGTGTTGTGCTGCGGTGGCTGCTGACATGGCAACGCCTGCTTATCTCAACGTACAATGATAAACAGCTGATATTTCTTGCGTTCTCTCAACTGCGTTGTTGCACGTTGGGGTGTTTGTTTTACTAAACTCCATGACTTTCTTGTAAATCTTGGGTTGATAGCGAAGGGAATGGTATCGCGTATTTATGATGCATGTTTAGTCACATGCAGTCATGGGGGGCCTTGAAAGGAACGTCAACACCATTCAGGAGGAACTCACTCTCTACAAGAAGTAAGACTCGGAACTCATTTCCTTCCCGTTGGAGAAAGATTCTAGTTAGTTGGTAATAATTATGGTAATCTGGGATTATGGAAATGCCAGCTAGAATGCCCTTCACTTGATACGAGCATGCGTTTCTGTCTCCGTAGCTTGCAAACCAAACATACGCGGATATTATCTGCAGAGTGTCCTGAAACCGTAGTCAGACTCGGAATTAAAAAGGTCAAATGTTTAATGATCACGGTTGTTTTTGGGAAATCTAATTTAAGTTACAAATTCTTTCATTAGTTTCCCAATTGCAATCCCAACCGTAACGATAATAGTTGAGCCAGTCTTGATCAAGACTTGATCACAATACGTGCGCACGTTGTGGTTTCGCAAGAACGAGGTACTTAGTATTGCGCACGTTGTGGTTTCGTAAGGACGAGGTACTTAGTATTGCGCACGTTGTGGTTTCGTAAGAGCGAGGTACTTAGTACAACGTGCGCACGTATTGTGTTGTGGGCTATGAAGGAAGTTGGAGTGAGTTCTGTCGGACGTCAGAATGTAATGTGATATGATAAACCATCCAGGAAGATCGAGCTAAGTTGCAAGGTGTTGTCGTCACGGATTGTGTAATAATAGTGAAGTGACGCCCCCCACTGTGGTGTCTAATGTGACCGATTTGAACCTGCCCCCGATAACGGTCTGGACTCACTGGCAGTCGACAGCTAAGCAAGCCCAGCAATTCAATCATTCTCTTTTGTTTTCTGGTCAATAAAATACATTCATTTCTAGACACGTTTTTCGTAAATCATATTAGTTTTCACTTTTCTTGCTGTATAATATTATTGATCATGAAACTTTTTGAGTTTGTTCCTACAAACTGATTCCATTCGTGATGAAAACAACTGATTTTGTGAATGGAATCGGTTGTTTTCATCGTAGGACAAAATATCAAAAGGTCTCATAATACGAGTATGAACATACGAACAACATGCAGCTAAAAAATGTGTTTTACAAAAAAAAAAAAAAAAAAAGCGTGTTCAGAGATAAAATGTGTGGTTCGAGATGGATGGTCATAAAAGACAGCTCAGCGTTGTCACAAGCTTCACTCGTGACCGCAACACGTCACTAATAAACGTGAGTTGATTGATGGGCCATGTTGCTTGCAACACTCACTCACTCATTTCCTTGTTGCTTTATTTCTGATGCAGTACTTACTTTAGAGCTCGTAATTATCTCTTTAGTATTTGCCATGATTTGTTTAGGGCCGGTATTACGAGCAGCCAATAAGAATGTTAGTAGCTATAACTTGTTTTCATAATTGCTTATTAGTTACTTGTTTAGCCGCTCATAATACCGGGCCTTACAGTTAGTATTTTCACGTAATTGTCTAATTTTTAGTATTTGCGCGTAATTTACTTTTTAGCACTTTGTATGTTCGTCAATATCCCGTTCTTAGTATTTGCTCGTATAACAACCAGGGTAGGACACGGTCAGTGTTCTCTTGTAATACATTGTATTGTAATCGTAGCTATTGGTTGATGGTTCTAGTTTTAGTTATTGCATTTCTCTGAAATTTTGAGTGACATTGTTTTGAGCCATATAACTGTTTGATTGGCAGGCAGTCTGGCGTGCGTATTGTTATCGTCAAGTAGTCGGGTTGTAGAACAGCTAGGCCGGCTGAGTCAGTATAACCAGTTTACACGACCTTGTCCCGTAACACATGATTGTCTTAGTGCTACTCGATGTTAGCTGGAGGAATGAATCATTAATGTGGGTCAATCAGAACCCGGTTAGTTCCCCGTGAACTGTGGCGGCGACAACATGTCTGTGAGTGTTGGCACAGGTGTTAGTGTGGTGACTGTGGTGGAACCTGCCGAGGTGGAGCCCGAGACCAGGTACTATTGGTAGCCCTAGGGGGTGACAATCCCTAGGGGGTTAATACACTTATTGTTATAAAAACTAAGAACTCTAGTGATATTGGGCACATGCATTAACAGTGACGTGTTTTGTGTTTTTTTTATATTAGTGTTATCAATTTTTAAAAATATTTTAATGTATGATGTTGTGTAGCTGTCAGCTTGTCATGTATTATTTGTCCACTGTTCTACAAGGTAGCGCTCGCGGCCACATTGCTATATATCCTAACGAGATAGAACACTTCCAAGTGACCGAATTGGCGAATACGTTTTTTTTCCTCCTCGCCAAATGTGGTGGTTTTGCTTGCATCTAATTGTATTAGCACTCACCTGTTTCGCTCTATTTGCATTCTTTTATCTATCTCTGTGCCTATGTTAGTAGGCCTATTAGTTATTTCTTACTTTAGATTGATATCTAGTAGTAGGTAGGCCTACCCAATTAGTGAATTAATTAATGAATTGGTTATTGGTTTAAAATTTAGATACGTGTTTACATTCAGATACGCACAATTTAAGCTGGTCTACGGGTGTGATTGTGTTACTAATAAATAAATAAATAAATAAATACATGGCTCGAGTTGTCAGGCGTGCGCGGGTCACTGGCGTAGCGAGTACTGGGGGGGGGGCTATCCGCCCCCTCACACCATGCCACTATGAAGCGCTTCTGAGTGGCATCCTGTGACAGGGCCCTTAGTTTGAGTTCTTCCATCCCTAGTCCCAAAGACCACATCAAACGCGTCGACATGAAAATTTTCACCTGCATGCAACCCCTCAATGTGTTCATAAACTAGGGTTGCCATAAGTAGTGGTGGTAAAAATAGGACATTTTAATAAAGAGTGGTATACTCAGGGATTGATGCATATAGTGGGTCAGGGAGGGGTGATACCCATCATAGGTATACAGGCTGATGTAGATTAGCTTGTAGTGGGCTAGTGAGAGAAATGTGTTTTCGTAGCCTGAGGTGATCCCAGCTCGCAGTGAAACCCATCATAGGTGTACAGGCTGATGTTGATAAGCTTGCAGTAGGCTAGTGAGAGAAATGTGTTTTCGTAGCCTTAGGTGATCCCAGCTCGCAGTGAAACCCATCATAGGTGTACAGGCTGATGTTGATAAGCTTGCAGTAGGCTAGTGAGAGAAATGTGTTTTCGTAGCCTGAGGTGATCCCAGCTTGCAGTGAAACCCATAATAGGTTGCATGCTGATATAGATAAGCTTGTAGTGGGCTAGTGAGAGAAATGTGTTTTCGTAGCCTGAGGTGATCCCAGCTCGCAGTGAAACCCATAATAGGTGTAAAGGCTGATGTTGATAAGCTTGCAGTAGGCTAGTGAGAGAAATGTGTTTTCGTAGCCTGAGGTGATCCCAGCTCGCAGTGAAACCCATAAAAGGTGTTAAGGCTGATGTAGATAAGCTTGTAGTGGGCTAGTGAGAGAAATGTGTTTTCATAGCCTGAGGTGATCCCAGCTCGCAGTGAAATCCATAATAGGTTGCATGCTGATGTAGATAAGCTTGTAGTGGGCTAGTGAGAGAAATGTGTTTTCGTAGCCTGAGGTGATCCCAGCTCGCAGTGAAACCCATAATAGGTGTAAAGGCTGATGTTGATAAGCTTGCAGTAGGCTAGTGAGAGAAATGTGTTTTCGTAGCCTGAGGTGATCCCAGCTCGCAGTGAAACCCATAATAGGTGTTAAGGCTGATGTAGATAAGCTTGTAGTGGGCTAGTGAGAGAAATGTGTTTTCATTGCCTGAGGTGATCCCAGCTCGCAGTGAAACCCATAATAGGTGTAAACAGTGGCGTAACTAGCACTTGTTTTTTGGGGGGGCGAATACTTTTTAAACCAGAATAGATTATTGGTCGGGGTGACCATGTGTAAGAAGTATGAAAAAACAGCAGACTGATAAAGGCTGCTTCTGAGAGCCTGTTCATAGAGAATTATTTCTGTAAGATAGGTTGATATTATTTAGACACGAGTTCCTTACAAATATATAATGATATCTATTAAACAGGGATAATTGCATAGCAAATAGTGACATTTCTCCCGGTCGCAACAGCGGGTGAAACCAATAATAAATTGCATTTTGCCCCCCCATGCCCCTTCTTGACCGAACTAGGGGGGCGGCGACCCCCCTCGCCCCCCCGTAGTTACGCCTATGGGTGTAAAGGCTGATGTTGATAAGCTTGTAGTGGGCTAGTGAGAGAAATGTGTTTTCGTAGCCTGAGGTGATCACAGCTCGCAGTGAAACCCATAATAGGTGTAAAGGCTGATGGGGATAAGCTTGTAGTGGGCTAGTGAGAGAAATGTGTTTTCGAAGCCTGAGGTGATCCCAGGTCGAAGTGAAACCCATAATAGGTGTAAAGGCTGATGTTGATAAGCTTGTAGTATAGGCTAGTGAGAGAAATGTGTTTTCGTAGCCTGAGGTGATCCCAGCTCGCAGTGAAACCCATAATAGGTGTAAAGGCTGATGTAGATAAGCTTGTAGTGGGCTAGTGAGAGAAATGAGTTTTCGTAGCCTGAGGTGATCGCAGCTCGCAGTGAAACCCATAATAGGTGTTAAGGCTGATGTGGATAAGCTTGTAGTGGGCTAGTGAGAGAAATGAGTTTTCGAAGCCTGAGGTGATCCCAGCTCGCAGTGAAACCCATAATAGGTGTAAAGCCTGGTGTAGATAAGCTTGATCCTACAAACCGTTATCTGTGCTTCTATATACATGTTTTAAAATTATAAGCATCGTTTTTATAGGTAGGCCCAGGGGGGGAGGGTTAAGTCCCAAAATTCCCTTCGGTATGCCACTGAAAATAATGATACCATTTATACTTAAAGCAGTGTTGTAAGGGACCTAAATGCGACCAATCGAATGGTGAACATGACACCTGCATTTTTCGTGAAAAAGACGCGATCCGGCCGAAGTGAAACCAAAATCCCGGACATTTCATGCTTTTATTAAAAAGCCGCCGGGACGCATGAAGAGCATACGAAAAAGAAAACCCCTGTCCGGGTTTAATCGGACAAATGGCAACCCTAAGGCTGCATAAAACAGTTTCCTAGTAACAATCGGCGCCCCTTGAGCGTTACTTACCCGCGTGCTGTCTTGCTTCGCTAGTGCGGGTTACCGGCGATGATGTCTCACAAGAACGTACTGTCCACTCTTATAAAGCCCATATCACACTACAATTGGAATCGTAGACTGGAGTCGCCAATTGCAATCGCAATCTACAATTATCCAATCACACTTGACCAGCTGACAATCCTAAAATCGTTCAACTAGGAAATAAATTCAATAATAATAACTAAAAAGACAAGCCTTAATCACAAACAAATATATAATTAAAGTTATTGGCTCTTTGTTTCCATTAAAATAGTTGTTGCTTGAGGTTATGTTGTGTTAGTGCTCAATTCGTATTTAACCGTTCTCCTTCCTGATTGGTTCACGTGACTCGGATCTACGATTCCCAATCTTATTTTAGAGCTCCGTCTATAAAAAGATTGCAACCGTAGACTGGCCGAACTGAGCTACTGCGCATGCGCCGCCAATCGTAAGCTCGAATCTACGATTGCAATTGTCAGTTCGGAACCTAATGTGATATGGCCTTATCATCAATGGCGGCTGCTCGCGCGAGGGGTTTTTCCAGGCGCCATTGCCGCTCGCGTGCGGCAACTACGTAGTTAGCTCTCTTGTTAAACGCATAAATATCCATTTCATTAATAATAATCGATCGGATTCTTTTCCTCTGCAATTACATACTTTACCATTTATGTAGCAATAATGATCAGATGTACATATAAAGCATATTACCACTTTGATATCTGGACAAACCATTTTCGCTGTTTTTAGAGTAAAAGTTGATGCTACACGGAGCTCCAATGAATGGATAATATCTTGTCGTTTGTTTTACAACAACAAGCTGTAATATTGCACATAAGTGTATTTACATCCCCCGGATGTTGAGAATGGCAAAATACTTATTTAGGCCTACTTGTTGCTTGTTGGTGCCCGCTGACAGTGATCTATAGAGGCATACGTGAATTATGAACACTGGATTGAATGCACCCCGTCCTGTCCCCTGTATCGTGTTGAGTTCTTCTTGAGTTTATTTCTTATTAAACACATTTGTTGGTATTGTGTACCGGTACTTATTGTGTAATTATTATTTTTATTATTATTATTATTATTATTATTATTATTATTATTATTATTATTATTATTATTATTATTATTATTGTTGTGTTTGTTCTTGGTATAGTTGAATTAAAGATTTACCATAACTAGATAAATCAGGATGTTCAGGTTTAGAGGCTTGCGCAAATGTAGTATAAACTAGTTTGAATTGGGATGTTCATAAGGCAATATTTTTGTATCACTATTTATTTATTTATCTATTTGTATATCTATCCATCTATCTATCTATCTATTTATTTATTTATCCATCCATCTATTTATTTTGTTATTTATTTATTTATTTATTTATTTATTTATTTATTTATTTATTTATTTATTTATTTATTTATTTATTTATTTATTTATTTATTTATTTATTTATATATTTATTTATTTTTTTTAATTATTTATTTATTTATTAATTTCAATCTTACAAATACAGATGTAGTCAGTAGGCTACGAACGTAACAATATAGGAAACAAGACCAGCTTGTTATCATGTACCCACATTAGGCATGTCAGGCCATTGTGACAGATCTGGGCCCTATTTACGGCGTGACTTACTAACTTATCACTGACTTTTGCTTGCATGCAAATACACCGTCAATGGTTATCACATTATATCTGGAAGCCACAAGTAACTAGTTTAATGCAGTTGGTCATAACACCTGAAGTCAAAACTTTATTTTAGTATACAAATTAAAAATGCAGTTTGGAAGACAGTAAAAGTGTGTTCCAAATTGCTTTGCAAAATTATTTTAGTATTGTAGAAAAGAATAATAATGGATATTAATAGTAAAATATAAAAATGGCTAGCGTAATATTTTATTGTTTAGTTAGGTTCATACACACCTTCAGGGGCGACACTAAAGGGTGGCGAATGTTCGGATGGGGGGGAGGGGTAACTGCTGACCCCCACCCGTTATTCGTTGGGAAATCTCTCGCCAAATACATCAGTTTGTAAGATGATACCTTCATTGTTCCTTAAAGTAGGCAAAATTACCAATATTATCTTCAAAAAGTCAATTAATCAAAGGTTGGCAGCGTTGCATTGAAAATGCACCCCCCCCCCCCCCGAGTCATCTTACTTGCCCCCCACGCCCACCCTAATGTAACATCCTAGGGTCGCCACCACCCGTGTTAACAACTACATCACGCTTATCCAGTGGTGCAACCCTCGCAATGAAGCTCGATCCCTCCCTCTCGGTGCGCTTCATTCCTGCTTGAATGTTTGGCAATGAGCTACAAATATTAGTGGCACAAGACATACGAGTGTGGTCTGATTGCAGGTACGAGCGCCTCCCACGCAGGGCTAAGAAGCAAGACCTATAGACATATGAGTGTGGTCTGGTTGCAGATACGAGCGCCTTCCACGCAGGGCTAAGAAGGAAGACCTATAGACATATGAGTGTGGTCTGGTTGCAGATACGAGCGCCTCCCACGCAGGGCTAAGAAGGAAGACCTATAGACATATGAGTGTGGTCTGGTTGCAGATACGAGCGCCTCCCACGCAGGGCTAAGAAGGAAGACCTATAGACATATGAGTGTGGTCTGGTTGCAGATACGAGCGCCTCCCACGCAGGGCTAAGAAGGAAGACCTATAGACATATGAGTGTGGTCTGGTTGCAGATACGAGCGCCTCCCACGCAGGGCTAAGAAGGAAGACCTATAGACATATGAGTGTGGTCTGGTTGCAGATATGAGCGCCTCCCACGCAGGGCTAAGAAGGAAGACCTATAGACATATGAGTGTGGTCTGGTTGCAGATACGAGCGCCTCCTACGCAGGGCTAAGAAGGAAGACCTATAGACATATGAGTGTGGTCTGGTTGCAGGTATGAGCGCCTCCTACGCAGGGCTAAGAAGGAAGACCTATAGACATATGAGTGTGGT
Source organism: Isoperla grammatica (assembly GCA_945910005.1). Classification (NCBI taxonomy): domain Eukaryota; kingdom Metazoa; phylum Arthropoda; class Insecta; order Plecoptera; family Perlodidae; genus Isoperla; species Isoperla grammatica. Next base: position 135,008,111 of record OX246737.1, read on the forward strand.
CTGGTTGCAGATATGAGCGCCTCCTACGCAGGGCTAAGAAGGAAGACCTATAGACATATGAGTGTGGTCTGGTTGCAGGTATGAGCGCCTCCTACGCAGGGCTAAGAAGGAAGACCTATAGACATATGAGTGTGGTCTGGTTGCAGATACGAGCGCCTTCCACGCAGGGCTAAGAAGGAAGACTTATAGACATATGAGTGTGGTCTGGTTGCAGATACGAGCGCCTCCCACGCAGGGCTAAGAAGGAAGACCTATAGACATATGAGTGTGGTCTGGTTGCAGATACGAGCGCCTCCCACGCAGGGCTAAGAAGGAAGACCTATAGACATATGAGTGTGGTCTGGTTGCAGATACGAGCGCCTCCCACGCAGGGCTAAGAAGGAAGACCTATAGACATATGAGTGTGGTCTGGTTGCAGATATGAGCGCCTCCCACGCAGGGCTAAGAAGGAAGACCTATAGACATATGAGTGTGGTCTGGTTGCAGATATGAGCGCCTCCTACGCAGGGCTAAGAAGGAAGACCTATAGACATATGAGCAGGGGTCGAAATTAACTTTTTTGGCCACTAGCCCTCCGGGCTAGTTGCACCAATAGTACTCTAGCCCGAGTCCATTTTTACTAGCCCGTAATGAAATAGGTTATATTGATGTAAAACGATCATTATTCATACATGACGGTTTTGGGTCACAACTCACAATATTCGCCAGGTTTGACGTGTTTTTATGGGGGACTAGGGAGTGAGTGGGAAGTATTGTTTACCATAATAAACCTGTTGGCCTAAATGAAAAGGTTTTTATTTTTTGTGTTTGTATGTTTTACTGTAAATGGAAAATTATATGATTATATGATATTAAAAAAGATGCATTGTGACTTAGCGTGAGATATATACGTATACTGCTGTAGTCTGTATCTATCTGTAAACACATTTATGAAAATTACTATATTTTTTACTTGAATACACACCTCTGGCCCCCACATATAATAAAATAACTGCTCATATAACAAGTTACAAAAACTTAAAAACACATTGTCCTTATCCCCTCTTCAATGTAACTCTCGGATATCAACAGGTAACAGTCACACTCACACCTTCAATTTTATATACTGACTCATTACAGACACTCCTCCTCCAGCAGCTCTTCTTCTTCTTCTTCTTCGTCAGTGAACTGCGCAGCGCTAGTTCCAGGGTTGTAATTTATAAAAGTACCAATTTTCAATAATAGGTAGCGCACAAGTACTGGAAACTCGCAAGGTGATCGGCGCGAAATATTATGATTTTTTGAACGGCAATTGCAAGCTCTGGAAAACGTACTCGCCCGTCGGGCTAGTGAAATAAGATTTTTACTAGCCCGAGCAAAGTTTTACTAGCCTCGGGCGAGCGGGCGAGCGTTAATTTCGACCCCTGCATATGAGTGTGGTCTGGTTGCAGGTATGAGCGCCTCCTACGCAGGGCTAAGAAGGAAGACCTATAGACATATGAGTGTGGTCTGGTTGCAGGTATGAGCGCCTCCTACGCAGGGCTAAGAAGGAAGACCTATAGACATATGAGTGTGGTCTGGTTGCAGGTATGAGCGCCTCCTACGCAGGGCTAAGAAGGAAGACCTATCGGAGGTGTCTGGCATCGGGTGTCTCTACCAGAGCGGGTTTGATCGGAAGGGCCGACCGGTCATCGTGTTTGTCGGCAAGTGGTTCCGTTTCCGTGAAGTCAACCTCGATACGGTGAGACGTTATCACTCTTCTTAATGCTAGGATATACAGCTTGTTGTATCAGCTAGAACCACAATATAAACAAAAGGGCACATATAGTAGCCTATTTGAGACAAGATTGTTTTTATTATTTTTCAATACTTGATGCAATTCTGTTAATTTACTGCTTGCATCCAGGGTAGGATACTGTGCATGTTGGTTGTTTGTTAATTAAACTTGTGTAAACATCAATACTCAAGATAACGGATTACACATTGTACAAGAAGACAATTTTATCTACGAATAGGAACCATCGTAAAAATGTGTTTTGTTTTGTAGAATTTATTTTCTATTGAAATTGGAGTATTGTAGCTTTATTGTGGTTTATCTGGGTTTCTTCCAGGCCTTATTATATTTAATCTCTCTTCTGGATCCGCTCGTGAAAGGAGACTACGCTATCGCTTACTTTCACACCCTGACATCCAGTGCCAATCACCCTTCGCTCAGCTGGCTGCGTGAGGTCTACAATGTTCTACCTTACAAGTACGTACCTATGCCACTGCTGACCTGTAAAACATTACATAGGAAGCATTCTAAAATGTGTTCCTTGCTCCAGTGTTCTTTAAAAATGTGCAAGGCCAGAATTTGACTCTTCTTATTACTGTTCTAACTACTAGTACTAACTACTATCGCTGAACAGTACTCAATTAGTAATCGCGTCCATTATTCTTAAAATATTTTACGCGTAAAAAGATTTTTTGATTTTTCCAAGTGGTAGCAAATAAACTCTTTTCTACGATCCGTCTCTGCAGAATATCTGAACCACACTTGGATGACGCTGGCAATCTCTCAACTTTGGATCTACTACGTCAATTTCACCTCTGAATCTTTTTCCGTTTCCAGGTACAAGAAACATTTGAAAGCTTTCTACATCGTTCATCCAACCTTTTGGACAAAGGTAATGAACTGTTATATCGTATCTATTTACTATTCAGCCTATAACATGAGTATAAAAGCCCCTTGAAACCATGTGTTTGTACTCCAATTACGTACTATGATTCCTATATGTATACTTGATGTATATCTCAACTGGTTGTGTCCATCAGACTTATGGCATTGTTAATCCGGTGAATGTCAACGAGCCGCTTGTGAACGCTGTTTCCAGATGGTGACCTGGTGGTTCACGACGTTCATGGCGCCCGCGATCAAACAGAAGGTTCACAGTCTGCCGGGAGTGGAACATCTATACTCGATGATGGCTCCCGATCAGCTGGAGATACCTGCCTTTATCACAGAGTACGACATGTCGGTAAGTTGACAAACAAGACAAATAAGCCAGTAAAAAAAAAAAACGAAAATGCATGATGGCCCAGTAAGCCAAAAACGCAGTTATAGGAAAAGAAGAGAAAAAGAATTGAATACTGTAATTACAAGGCATGTACAGAAGTGTGTATGTCCCACCTCTGTTCATTTGTTTATGCCTAGTCTCAAATTACTTTTAAAGCGGGTTGATCAAGGTGGTAACCTGCATTATGCTGTGGAGATTGGTCCTGCACAGACATGCGTACACTGAACTTTGTCCTCTCGACTGTCCAAACACGTGAGGAGAGTAAGATGCTCCAAATAGCGGCGTAGTAGCCTGACATTGGGCTAAAGCAAACAATTAGTCAGGACTTTTCCTGTGAATGTGGGATATATTGGGATGCTATTGACTAGGACTTTGGACTAGTTGACAATCACTGAAACTATTCACCAGGCAGCAGTGAAAATGTTATTTTGATTAATTAATTACATGCACTCAAAACTGAATGGCATGGTTATGTTAGGGAGTGGGCAAAGGGGGGATAATGTTTGCATGAAAATTGAATTGAATCCTATCCTACATTTTAGATGCAGGCAGGGGTATTCCTACTTCTGAGCAGGGTCCCACGTAGGTACCTAAGAGTACCTAAGTGTCACGCATGTTCTTGTTGCTTACAGCTGAACGGCCTGCGCTACTTTCACCCCGTTGCGCCCACCTGAGCCGCGCAATCCTACACAGTAGTCGAGGGTTTCGCGCTGTAGCTATCTAGAATAGACTTCAGTGGGAAACCTCCAAGAGTCTTACATACCTGACGAACTTAGGTCTAGCTGCTAAACATATATCAATATTATTAACCCTGTTCTATCTAGTTACGACAATATGTGATAGGTATATTGAGAGAGAATGTTATTAAGCGATTTCTAGATGGGCATTTTACTTGTTGTTTTAGACTAGAGAGGTTATGTAAGCCTACATTTTTTCCTCAAACCGAACCACTTTACGAAGTTGGAATCGAAACTTGTTATTAGAATTACGCCCAATGAAGGAGGCACTAGTTTGCCTTTTGCCTCTCTTTGCATTATTATCTAGACTGTATTAACCAACTAACATGTAGGCTACAGTAACAGCTCCGGGGATTTAACCTGCATGTGTTGGAAGTTTTTAGAAATACGCAGGGTACAAAACACATTAAGTCTAGGCTTATGAATTAATTAACATATTTTTGTAGTCAGAACCTTCCTATTTTTTGTACCTTATTCAAATTTAATACAATGTCTTTAATATTTTGACATTGCTAGAAGGTCTACATACTTACATTTGAACAAGTCATCGTAAGTTGGCCAAGTTCTTCCGTGTTTGCTTACAGCCATTCCCCCCGAAACAAAAGTTACTATGATTAGGGTTTTTAATGAAATTTTATTGACCAAACCGAATTAAACATATTATATGTGTATGTGGGATGGGAAGGGGAAGGGAGGGGGATATCTGACTAAAACCAACATTTTGAACTCTAATTCCACGGTAAGTTTTAGTGCAGATTCTAAAAGGTGCGTATGGATTACCATACACTTTCAAGGCCAAACATTAAGGAGCCAGTAGAGCAGCTATGTAGCGAGTCATACATGACAAATTCACTTTTCAAGACTCTAAACGTACTTAATATAATATTAGCGCTAATTATACGGGACATCGCAACAGAACTAGTCCTTTAAATCATTCCTTGTTGAGTAGATGGGTATGTGTCCCACAATGCTTGGAGGAGAGTTGTACTTATAAAGCAAGATATCGAGCTGAAACCAAAGTTTTGATACATTGATGGATTGCTCATCTTTACCCCGTAGGGTTTGTAAATAATGAGTGGTTGTATTTATACTTATGTCGGAGTGTGCGTGCTGGACAGAGAGATATCTACCATATCAGCGTGCAGGCATCCTAACTATGTAACTAACTCACAAGCAATACTAAGAGATGAGGCTGGAAATAGGTTCGGTTGGATTTAAAAATGTTTTATTAGCGATAGACTTTGTGCTAAGCATTTAACCAAGATATATTGCATTTTATTGTTTTTAAATAGAGTTATAATCACAAGTATAATATGTATTTACTTTTTAATTTAATTTAGCTACACATGTTTTATGTTTATTAAAATAAATATGTTTTATACTTTCTAGTTCACGTTGATGCTTTTATTTGCGATTTATTAATAATAGACTACGCAAAATGTTGACAATCGACCAGTGGTACTGTGATCCTATTCGGGTACTGATTACCGTCATCACCGGGTACCATTGGCAATATGGGCCATCCTATTCAACTGTTTATAACATAACATCATGGAGGCTCGTTAGTCTTATGTTACAATATAATACTGTTGTGCTGTTTTACTTAATTTTAATGAAATAAAACAGATGTAAAGAACGTTCGTGAGGTGTTGTTGTGTTCACCGTCCGTCCCGTCTTCCCTAACCAAAGTGTGCCGAGCCGGCAGAGCAAAGCTAGTAGCTACACATCTGGGCTGGAATAGAAGGAAGAGTGATGACAGATTTACTAAATGAGTATACGACACATACACTACAACGTAAGGTACTTGTTTGCTTTATTTTATATATAAAGTTATATCAATAAATAAAAAATGACAATGTTCATTCCTTTCTACATTTACACACATCAAAGTTTGATTAAAACTATTTTATAAATTATAAATTAAATACGTATATTGAATCCCATGACATTCACACAGATGAATTATAATACAAGGTACTTACAATGATAGGGGACAAACTCTTTGGTGTGTGAAGAATCGACCTCTTTTCGTCACTTGAAGAGATTGACAACAAATATTATTGTATACACGACACAAAACACAGAAGATACATAATACAGTAACGATAAGGACGGTGGGATATTTCGATGTATTTACCGTGCACATTCACCCACGCGTGCACTCTCTTGTAGTGCGTGGACTACTAGTGTTGGGGTAGGTGGCAGCACTGTTACTTGTTACCCATTCAGTCAACTCGGCAACAAGAACTCATTCTGTGGATATATCGATCTTTGACTTTGGATCATCCACTACTGAGTAACTTTTCAAACGTTATACAGTTCTGGCTTCCCTATTGAATGTCTGGAAGCTATTCTACAGTAGTAGAAGCTGATACGTAAGGTCGTAACTATTATTGGCAGGTCTAGCAATGCAACACATTGATTAAAGAGAATAGTGCAACAGTTCTTCATTGGTTGTGGTTGTACTGCAAAGGTTTAGACCAATTACAGTTTTGGTTGTTCTTGTAATCAATACGTACTGCTGTGTAGACTTTGTATTGTTTTTGTTTGGCTTGTACAAACTTATAAAACACCATTATTAACAAATTCTAATTTCAGCTTAACCACAAACTACCATTTCAGATTGTGTCACAAATTAAATGAAAACAATTCATTTCTATGGACGTCTCAAATTACTCAAATGTGTTCCAGAGGCCAAATCAGTGTTGATTTGGAACATCACGGTCCACCACCTAGCAATCAATACTAGTACCCACGCTACAAGTACTACTCACAAGACATCTACATACATTCACACACAAACATACAAACACATCACAACACAAAGAAATCCCAAACAGCTAAAGTTCTGTTGTTTCTAATTTTTTCAGAATGAGTGGGTTACCCAGTTTCTCGAGGTGTTGGTAGAGGTTCTCTTGGTAAGTTGTTCCCGTTCGGTTGAGGTCGTTTTGTTCTTTGACGTTGACGCCGGACGCGTCTCGCAACATGTTGGACCGGCTGCAACATTAGAAGCGTGACATGGTGACCATTTCGTGCGGACTGGGCATTAAGACTCGGTTACCCATATTGGGGGGAATATCTCATTACGATACACCACCATTTATTTCAATGGGGATATACTCGGTGGAATCTCGGTGACATGTTTGTTTTCACTTGCGATTATCTATACGCGTTCTAAATAGAACTACTTTTGCATGAAGTGTAGTTGAAGAGGTGACAGTGTGTGTACATACCTATCACAAGAGTTGGTAGTGTACAAGAGGTGACAGTGTGTGTACATACCTGTCACAAGAGTTGGTAGTAAATGTGCATCCGGGACCAAAGTATGGTTTGGAGTTCTTTGAACCCGCCCTTGATTCTCCGTGACCGACGGCGTCCAAGGAATCCCTCTCAGACATTTGACTGCAACGAATAGAACCGTCCAATATTAGGTACATAGTACATAGATATAAGAGAACTTGTGTCAGGTGGAAGAACAGGATAGAAGTCACCTGTTTTGATGTAATACAGTGATGCATTGCCTATAGTGACATGAAGAGACAACAGAAAGGACCCTGTCAACTGGTCGACCATCTATCATGATGGCTGACTGGCCTAATGTGAGCGTAGGTATTGGGGTACAACAACCTTATTACTGCCTGCTATAGGCCTACACCCGGCACTTCAATGTCAATAGTAATTTAATTTTTTTAGAGTTGAGTAGAGTGTTCGTCTTAATTGTTACCTTCTTCAACGAACTCTTGGGCTCAAAAGGCTTATTATAATAGCCAACCAACCTCACTGCAAGTGAGGAACGTAGCTACGTAACCGTGACGGCATCTGAAAGGGACGTAGATCCAACTGCTCACCTTAACGAGTCATCTTCTTTGTACCACTCGTTCTTGTACGCTTGCATCCAGATGGGGTTAGATCCCTCCACGCTGTGCATGTTAATGATGAACATAGCTACGTAACGTGACGGCATCTCTCACCTTAACGAGTCATCTTCTTTGTACCACTCGTTCTTGTACGCTTGCATCCAGATGGGGTTAGATCCCTCCACGCTGTGCATGTTAATGATGAACATAGCTACGTAACGTGACGGCATCTCTCACCTTAACGAGTCATCTTCTTTGTACCACTCGTTCTTGTACGCTTGCATCCAGATGGGGTTAGATCCCTCCACGCTGTGCATGTTAATGATGAACATAGCTACGTAACGTGACGGCATCTCTCACCTTAACGAGTCATCTTCTTTGTACCACTCGTTCTTGTACGCTTGCATCCAGATGGGGTTAGATCCCTCCACGCTGTGCATGTTAATGATGAACATAGCTACGTAACGTGACGGCATCTCTCACCTTAACGAGTCATCTTCTTTGTACCACTCGTTCTTGTACGCTTGCATCCAGATGGGGTTAGATCCCTCCACGCTGTGCATGTTAATGATGAACATAGCTACGTAACCGTGACGGCATCTCTCACCTTAACGAGTCATCTTCTTTGTACCACTCGTTCTTGTACGCCTGCATCCAGATGGGGTTAGATCCCTCCACGCTGTGCATGTTAATGATGAACATAGCTACGTAACGTGACGGCATCTCTCACCTTAACGAGTCATCTTCTTTGTACCACTCGTTCTTGTACGCCTGCATCCAGATGGGGTTAGATCCCTCCACGCTGTGCATGTTAATGATGAACATAGCTACGTAACGTGACGGCATCTCTCACCTTAACGAGTCATCTTCTTTGTACCACTCGTTCTTGTACGCTTGCATCCAGATGGGGTTAGATCCCTCCACGCTGTGCATGTTAGTGTTGGGTACGCGGCCTGTCACACGGATCAGATCAGACTCGTTGGAACCTGCAATCACACAACGCCATGCTAAACTAAAATACAAGTGCGAAAAATCATCTGAAAATGCTCCTAAATATTGATACAGGTATTTATATAGCAATATATTGTGGTTATTAATGTGCCAGTACTCACCGAATGCAGCTACGGTGGCTGCCTTCAGCTGTCTCTGATACTTCTGCCGCTGTGACAGACAGACCGAGACTGCCAGTATGAGTAGTAGCCCCATGAACACGGTGGTGCCAACCAGCCAGGCAAGTAGGAAGCTGCTCGAATCATCACGGTACAGAGACGCCTCGGCCGGTTGAGTGTCGAGTACGTTGAACTCCTGAGGGAACGAGGAACTCAATATAGGCAACACAGTGGCGACTTGCTAGAACTGCGGAATACAGCAGCCCCTCGTCAAATAATCAGTTACATTGTGGTGAGTAATAAATCAAATATTCATATTTTCTTATTAATGTATGTATTGAACAAATTAATGCAACCATTGAAATCCAACCATCCAAAACACTTATTGCAACTAGTATAATAATACATTTTGAATTGATTTTTCAATACAAAAAAAGTGTAGCAACATACAAGTTAGAGATGTGAAATGTGTGTATTGTTTCAATAAGATATAGGGTAAAATGCATACTCATTCCTCACGGCTCCTAAACTCAGCCTTACCTCAGACTTGCCCAACCACCAATCACAGAGCAGGATTGCCATGTGGACTGCTCTGTGATTGGTGGTTGTGCGAGTCTGTGAAAAGGGTGATTTGATACAGTGGTGATACAAGCTTCCAGACGAGATCAAAGACTCCCCAGATATACGAACATTCAAACGCAAAATAACCATGTTTCTGAAAGCGTAGCAATATTATGATGTAGCCGAGTTCTCCGGTCAAGGAACCAAGCTATGAGCCATACAATGACTTCAAGGCCTATACGACCTTATGATGTAATATTTAACCCATCTTGACAATGTACATACAATCTTGTATTGTGGTTATACAGCTAAGAAATGAAATGAAATGAAATGAGGAGCACTTGAGGGAGTGTTTGTTCATAACTGTGAACAGTGCTTGACGTTGACGTGTGACGTCACGCACTGTCGCACACCCACCTTGAACAGAATGTCGAGTAGTTCGATGTTCTTGTCGACGAGACGGAGAACGTCGTCCACGTTGAGGATGGAGTTGTTGATTCTGTTCACCAGGTGGAGGTAGAGGTCAGTCTTGGTCTTGTCCACCGAGCCATCGCGGTTCTCGTGGACTTTGAACTCGTCTACATTCACTATGGCTCCCGTCACGTTGCTCAGTACGCTGGAAACAAAAGTTCGTAGCTCTAACAGTACGGTACACTGTAACTCCTTGTTTTAGATTTCTGCTCTACTAATATTAGTAATTTTAATGCAAATTTAATTAATTTTAAAAATTCCCTAAACTATAAATTAATTATTAATTTAAACATTAATTTCCTAAATTAAATTAAATTAATTTTAAATTAAAATCCTAAATTACAATTACATTAATTTTAAAATTAATTTCCTTAATCAAATCAACTACATTTTAAAATTAATTTAATATAAAACGTGTTTATTTAGTACTATCAGACCGGTTCATGCAATTGTCTCCCTCCATTCAGACATGTTGTGTGAACTTGTCCTACGTCGAGTGTGGACTGTCAACTCACTCTCTAAAGACGTCGATGCGTTGTCGTACTTCGTGCGGATGCTGGCGTAGAACAAAGCGCACCTGTTGATCCTCTCTCAGCAAGTAGATCAACACTCGAGCCATGTCCTGGCGGCCACCGGTGTCGTTAGCCAGGACCTGCAAACAGCAGCGGTTACTCACAGGCTACACGCTTGCACTAACTCCATCACCTACTGATTGTTGGTGGGGTAGAATACACCTTGATGCCATAACCTCAACAGTTATGTGTGGTTGGAAAAACTACAGCAATTGTGACTGTATACTGTAAACTTGATCTGATTGTTATTTCACAAATTCTATTTTTCTTTTCCCTTTACCCAACTAAATGATGTTGGAATCAGAGTAGCAATATATATATATACCAATTTTTTCCCTATAAATCCTACTAAAACAGGTACCTACACAAGTGTGATATCAACCACCATATTATGTATACTCATATCTTGTTTTGTTTGTGTGTGGAAAATGGAAATAAAGCAAGCATGCACAGCACCGGTAGATTAGTGAATCACTGGGTTCTTTGCCAACAAAATTAAGAATTTAATACTATTCGAGGCTAACCCGGTTTGTCATGACTAATAACGGAGCTTCTTTCACGAGAAACACTTTTCATTTTCAATATATTGTCACCAGAAAATAGTTGTCTGAACTGAGACAATTCATCTTTGATCACTCTCTAAATGTGTGTGCGCTATCTGGGATAGTTACCATGAAATCGAAGTAGCCCTTCATCCCCTTCTGCGGGTCGAAGTTGAGGTAGATGCCGCCTGTCGTGGGGTCCACCAAGAACGGCTGGTTGACCACGTGTTCCAGCCCCTCGGACGACAGCTTCTGCATCCGGCCCATCTGGTGGTAGCTGACGACCGCGTTCTCGCCTGCGTCCAGGTCGACAGCCTGAAACATGGCGGACATGGACACAAACGTGTTTAACTGAAGATATAAGGAAACAGTCAAATCAGGATCCCTACACATAGGCATAAAAGCTGTTTTAATTTTGAACACACATGACAAAAGAATGCAGAATGTTTTAATAAAAGCCAAAAGAAAACAGGAGAATGGTACGTGGTGTCACAATGAGGCTGTTACTACTCATGAAAAAGAGACACTTTATGTGTGATTTAAGTCAGAAGAAACTAATAAAACAACCGCGTGCTTTATGACTCGGTACTCGATAGCAAAACGATAAACAATCTTCACGAACGTCAAAGAAAAACAGTGCATGGTTTCAATGGCCGGCGGGAACTCTGTAGTCTAACACAAGAGATGGCTGGATAGAGAGATGGAGAGGCCTACGGTGCTCGGAAGGAAGGCAGGAGACATCGGCTCACCTTGATCTGCATAAACTCGACACCAAAGTCCGCCTCGGTGGTGACTCCGCCCGTGAAGACGCGCTTGACGAACCGGGGCGAGTTGTCGTTGACGTCGACAACGTTGACGATCACCCTGAGCAGAGAGTCGTCAGCTGCGTCGAAGGTGCTGGTGTTGACGGGGGCGTGGGCACAATCCTCGCTCGCCTTTACGACCAGCTCGTAGCGGTCTGTCGCCTCGCGGTCCAGCTCATGAGACACCTGTTACAAATGATTCAGTGATTCAAACAGCAAATATTACAACTAATAAGCAAAATTATTCAAATTTTGTATTCTTTAAATACACATTTTATTTTGACTGCAAGTAGGCCCTACCATATACGTATTTAAAATAACACTGCGGTAAAAATGTCCAAAGAGCAAACATTTCTTTCACAGACCAAAATATGATCAGCTACTCAACCTGTACTAATGTTAAATGTGGGGATCAAATATTATAATATCTTTGGTATGGATGGTGCGACGTACCATCAGCTCGTGACGCAAGGGCTCGAGCTTGAAGAACTCCTTCTCGTTGCCGCCCACTATGAAGTAACAGACAGGGGCTGCCGGGCCGTCAAGGTCGTCTGCCTCGTCTCTGTCCACCGTCTCCACCAGGGGCTGCCGCTCCACCCCGGGCCGCGTGTGCTCTACAACAAACAAGGCACTAGTATGAGAGACCTCTGTCTGTCCACCGTCTCCACCAGGGGCTGCCGCTCCACCCCGGGCCGCGTGTGCTCTACAACAAACAAGGCACTAGTATGAGAGACCTCTGTCTGTCCACCGTCTCCACCAGGGGCTGCCGCTCCACCCCGGGCCGCGTGTGCTCTACAACAAACAAGGCACTAGTATGAGAGACCTCTGTCTGTCCACCGTCTCCACCAGGGGCTGCCGCTCCACCCCGGGCCGGGTGTGCTCTACAACAAACAAGGCACTAGTATGAGAGACCTCTGTCTGTCCACCGTCTCCACCAGGGGCTGCCGCTCCACCCCGGGCCGCGTGTGCTCTACAACAAACAAGGCACTAGTATGAGAGACCTCTGTCTGTCCACCGTCTCCACCAGGGACTGCCGCTCCACCCCGGGCCGCGTGTGCTCTACAACAAACAAGGCACTAGTATGAGAGACCTCTGTCTGTCCACCGTCTCCACCAGGGGCTGCCGCTCCACCCCGGGCCGCGTGTGCTCTACAACAAACAAGGCACTAGTATGAGAGACCTCTGTCTGTCCACCGTCTCCACCAGGGGCTGCCGCTCCACCCCAGGCCGGGTGTGCTCTACAACAAACAAGGCACTAGTATGAGAGACCTCTGTCTGTCCACCGTCTCCACCAGGGGCTGCCGCTCCACCCCGGGCCGGGTGTGCTCTACAACAAACAAGGCACTAGTATGAGAGACCTCTGTCTGTCCACCGTCTCCACCAGGGGCTGCCGCTCCACCCCGGGCCGCGTGTGCTCTACAACAAACAAGGCACTAGTATGAGAGACCTCTGTCTGTCCACCGTCTCCACCAGGGGCTGCCGCTCCACCCCGGGCCGCGTGTGCTCTACAACAAACAAGGCACTAGTATGAGAGACCTCTGTCTGTCCACCGTCTCCACCAGGGGCTGCCGCTCCACCCCGGGCCGGGTGTGCTCTACAACAAACAAGGCACTAGTATGAGAGACCTCTGTCTGTCCACCGTCTCCACCAGGGGCTGCCGCTCCACCCCGGGCCGCGTGTGCTCTACAACAAACAAGGCACTAGTATGAGAGACCTCTGTCTGTCCACCGTCTCCACCAGGGGCTGCCGCTCCACCCCGGGCCGGGTGTGCTCTACAAAAAACAAGGCACTAGTATGAGAGACCTCTGTCTGTCCACCGTCTCCACCAGGGGCTGCCGCTCCACCCCGGGCCGCGTGTGCTCTACAACAAACAAGGCACTAGTATGAGAGACCTCTGTCTGTCCACCGTCTCCACCAGGGGCTGCCGCTCCACCCCGGGCCGCGTGTGCTCTACAACAAACAAGGCACTAGTATGAGAGACCTCTGTCTGTCCACCGTCTCCACCAGGGGCTGCCGCTCCACCCCGGGCCGGGTGTGCTCTACAAAAAACAAGGCACTAGTATGAGAGACCTCTGTCTGTCCACCGTCTCCACCAGGGGCTGCCGCTCCACCCCGGGCCGCGTGTGCTCTACAACAAACAAGGCACTAGTATGAGAGACCTCTGTCTGTCCACCGTCTCCACCAGGGGCTGCCGCTCCACCCCGGGCCGCGTGTGCTCTACAACAAACAAGGCACTAGTATGAGAGACCTCTGTCTGTCCACCGTCTCCACCAGGGGCTGCCGCTCCACCCCGGGCCGGGTGTGCTCTACAACAAACAAGGCACTAGTATGAGAGACCTCTGTCTGTCCACCGTCTCCACCAGGGGCTGCCGCTCCACCCCGGGCCGGGTGTGCTCTACAACAAACAAGGCACTAGTATGAGAGACCTCTGTCTGTCCACCGTCTCCACCAGGGGCTGCCGCTCCACCCCGGGCCGGGTGTGCTCTACAACAAACAAGGCACTAGTATGAGAGACCTCTGTCTGTCCACCGTCTCCACCAGGGGCTGCCGCTCCACCCCGGGCCGGGTGTGCTCTACAACAAACAAGGCAGTAGTATGAGAGACCTCTGTCTGTCCACCGTCTCCACCAGGGGCTGCCGCTCCACCCCGGGCCGCGTGTGCTCTACAACAAACAAGGCACTAGTATGAGAGACCTCTGTCTGTCCACCGTCTCCACCAGGGGCTGCCGCTCCACCCCGGGCCGGGTGTGCTCTACAACAAACAAGGCACTAGTATGAGAGACCTCTGTCTGTCCACCGTCTCCACCAGGGGCTGCCGCTCCACCCCGGGCCGCGTGTGCTCTACAACAAACAAGGCACTAGTATGAGAGACCTCTGTCTGTCCACCGTCTCCACCAGGGGCTGCCGCTCCACCCCGGGCCGGGTGTGCTCTACAACAAACAAGGCACTAGTATGAGAGACCTCTGTCTGTCCACCGTCTCCACCAGGGGCTGCCGCTCCACCCCGGGCCGGGTGTGCTCTACAACAAACAAGGCACTAGTATGAGAGACCTCTGTCTGTCCACCGTCTCCACCAGGGGCTGCCGCTCCACCCCGGGCCGGGTGTGCTCTACAACAAACAAGGCACTAGTATGAGAGACCTCTGTCTGTCCACCGTCTCCACCAGGGACTGCCGCTCCACCCCGGGCCGCGTGTGCTCTACAACAAACAAGGCACTAGTATGAGAGACCTCTGTCTGTCCACCGTCTCCACCAGGGGCTGCCGCTCCACCCCGGGCCGGGTGTGCTCTACAACAAACAAGGCACTAGTATGAGAGACCTCTGTCTGTCCACCGTCTCCACCAGGGGCTGCCGCTCCACCCCGGGCCGGGTGTGCTCTACAACAAACAAGGCACTAGTATGAGAGACCTCTGTCTGTCCACCGTCTCCACCAGGGGCTGCCGCTCCACCCCGGGCCGCGTGTGCTCTACAAAAAACAAGGCACTAGTATGAGAGACCTCTGTCTGTCCACCGTCTCCACCAGGGGCTGCCGCTCCACCCCGGGCCGCGTGTGCTCTACAACAAACAAGGCACTAGTATGAGAGACCTCTGTCTGTCCACCGTCTCCACCAGGGGCTGCCGCTCCACCCCGGGCCGGGTGTGCTCTACAACAAACAAGGCACTAGTATGAGAGACCTCTGTCTGTCCACCGTCTCCACCAGGGGCTGCCGCTCCACCCCGGGCCGCGTGTGCTCTACAACAAACAAGGCACTAGTATGAGAGACCTCTGTCTGTCCACCGTCTCCACCAGGGGCTGCCGCTCCACCCCGGGCCGCGTGTGCTCTACAACAAACAAGGCACTAGTATGAGAGACCTCTGTCTGTCCACCGTCTCCACCAGGGGCTGCCGCTCCACCCCAGGCCGCGTGTGCTCTACAACAAACAAGACACTAGTATGAGAGACCTCTGTCTGTCCACCGTCTCCACCAGGGGCTGCCGCTCCACCCCGGGCCGCGTGTGCTCTACAACAAACAAGGCACTAGTATGAGAGACCTCTGTCTGTCCACCGTCTCCACCAGGGGCTGCCGCTCCACCCCGGGCCGGGTGTGCTCTACAACAAACAAGGCACTAGTATGAGAGACCTCTGTCTGTCCACCGTCTCCACCAGGGGCTGCCGCTCCACCCCGGGCCGCGTGTGCTCTACAACAAACAAGGCACTAGTATGAGAGACCTCTGTCTGTCCACCGTCTCCACCAGGGGCTGCCGCTCCACCCCGGGCCGCGTGTGCTCTACAACAAACAAGGCACTAGTATGAGAGACCTCTGTCTGTCCACCGTCTCCACCAGGGGCTGCCGCTCCACCCCGGGCCGCGTGTGCTCTACAACAAACAAGGCACTAGTATGAGAGACCTCTGTCTGTCCACCGTCTCCACCAGGGGCTGCCGCTCCACCCCGGGCCGGGTGTGCTCTACAACAAACAAGGCACTAGTATGAGAGACCTCTGTCTGTCCACCGTCTCCACCAGGGGCTGCCGCTCCACCCCGGGCCGGGTGTGCTCTACAACAAACAAGGCACTAGTATGAGAGACCTCTGTCTGTCCACCGTCTCCACCAGGGGCTGCCGCTCCACCCCGGGCCGCGTGTGCTCTACAACAAACAAGGCACTAGTATGAGAGACCTCTGTCTGTCCACCGTCTCCACCAGGGGCTGCCGCTCCACCCCGGGCCGGGTGTGCTCTACAACAAACAAGGCAGTAGTATGAGAGACCTCTGTCTGTCCACCGTCTCCACCAGGGGCTGCCGCTCCACCCCAGGCCGCGTGTGCTCTACAACAAACAAGGCACTAGTATGAGAGACCTCTGTCTGTCCACCGTCTCCACCAGGGGCTGCCGCTCCACCCCGGGCCGGGTGTGCTCTACAACAAACAAGGCACTAGTATGAGAGACCTCTGTCTGTCCACCGTCTCCACCAGGGGCTGCCGCTCCACCCCGGGCCGCGTGTGCTCTACAACAAACAAGGCAGTAGTATGAGAGACCTCTGTCTGTCCACCGTCTCCACCAGGGGCTGCCGCTCCACCCCGGGCCGGGTGTGCTCTACAACAAACAAGGCAGTAGTATGAGAGACCTCTGTCTGTCCACCGTCTCCACCAGGGGCTGCCGCTCCACCCCGGGCCGCGTGTGCTCTACAACAAACAAGGCACTAGTATGAGAGACCTCTGTCTGTCCACCGTCTCCACCAGGGGCTGCCGCTCCACCCCGGGCCGCGTGTGCTCTACAACAAACAAGGCACTAGTATGAGAGACCTCTGTCTGTCCACCGTCTCCACCAGGGGCTGCCGCTCCACCCCGGGCCGGGTGTGCTCTACAACAAACAAGGCACTAGTATGAGAGACCTCTGTCTGTCCACCGTCTCCACCAGGGGCTGCCGCTCCACCCCGGGCCGGGTGTGCTCTACAACAAACAAGGCACTAGTATGAGAGACCTCTGTCTGTCCACCGTCTCCACCAGGGGCTGCCGCTCCACCCCAGGCCGGGTGTGCTCTACAACAAACAAGGCACTAGTATGAGAGACCTCTGTCTGTCCACCGTCTCCACCAGGGGCTGCCGCTCCACCCCGGGCCGGGTGTGCTCTACAACAAACAAGGCACTAGTATGAGAGACCTCTGTCTGTCCACCGTCTCCACCAGGGGCTGCCGCTCCACCCCGGGCCGGGTGTGCTCTACAACAAACAAGGCACTAGTATGAGAGACCTCTGTCTGTCCACCGTCTCCACCAGGGGCTGCCGCTCCACCCCGGGCCGGGTGTGCTCTACAACAAACAAGGCACTAGTATGAGAGACCTCTGTCTGTCCACCGTCTCCACCAGGGGCTGCCGCTCCACCCCGGGCCGCGTGTGCTCTACAAAAAACAAGGCACTAGTATAAGAGCCATTCTCGGTTTGGCAACAAACCCCTGTGCTCTTAGTTGTGATAAACAAGATGTATCAGTAGTAAGAATGTCACCCTAGTCTGTTGTCCACCCCAGGCCACAACGCTGTGCAACAATGCCCATGTTAAACAAGAGGAACTGGGCACTTCCCCCACAGGTCATTTGGAAGTTCATTACATCATGGACGAAATGTTGTGTTATTCTCTCGATTCTACCTGGAAAGTATTTTGGATCATTTCGACTCTGGCCTTGAATATGTTCAAATTCTTTTTACCTGTGAAGTTGACTGTAAACTCGTCGACGAGGAACTGCGGCTCAAAGTCGTTGACGTTGGTGACATATATGGTGAGATCCAGGTCTGAGGAGAGAGGCGACGGGATACCGAGGTCTACCGCCTCCACCCTTATCTCGTAGACCTTCTGTCTCTCTCGGTCTAGCGGCTTGCGGAGCTCCACCACACCGGTCACCTCGTTGATGCCGAACGAGCGCCAGTTACCCAGAGGGTCTTGCTTCAGGTGGTAGCGGATCGCACCGTTGGAGCCGATATCCGCATCCACAGCTTGAACCTGTCCGGCAAGAGACATACATTGAGCTGTGGGGCTTGGGGTAGCTGCGGGGGACTGTAATAGAACTGCAGATCCTATAGTGTAACAAGAAGATGAAGCCACATGAAAGACTGGCGTCCAAGCTGACTATACACATCTTTTTTACTTTTTTTTTATTTTTACTTTTCTAAAATATTAAATTTTAATTTTTTTTTATTTACTAAAATTACTCATGTTAATTACGTACAAAAAAATCAGTATAGCATATTTTAGATTATATTGATCATTCCATTAACCAAACATGTAAAGGTCAAGGTTCAAACGACCTCATCACAGATAACAACAGAAAAACTGTAAATTTAGTATGTACTGTAGACCCTCCGTGTTACGTGTACAGAGTGCTGAGATTGGATACTTTACAAAAAAGGTTCTCAAAAGGTAGGGTGAGTGACTTCAGCTTTAGAGAGAACACTGGCTATTGTCCGTATCACGAGGCTGGAAAATATTTCAACACCCAGGCTGAAACACAGGAGTGCCTAGCTTAACATTGTTGAGCGTGCTGGAATGACACAACCTACCTGACCGTTTGCTACCTTTGCGTTTAAATTGTTTTTATTTGTGACAAGGAACAGTGTACAGTCCAATTACTAGGTCTTATATAACAACCTACCTGTAGCACAGCACTACCCAGCGTGGCGTTCTCAGGCACCCGAATGGTCACATTATTGGGCGGGCTGACAAACTGTGGCGCGTTATCGTTGAAATCCAGGACGCAGATCTCGACGTTTGTCAGCGCAGAGTTTGGGGGAGTCCCGAGGTCCTGAGCCTTGAGCTGAAGGGTGTAGTTGCCATAGAGACCCTTGAGGGGCCGGGTGGTGGTGACGCGAGCCCACGAGAAGTCTAGAGTCTCCAGTTTGAACAGGCCTGGAAGAGCGTGACAGCCAGATGATAGTATTGTGTTGACAACAGCTATAGAAGAACACTGGAACATACTCTTGATATAAATTAAAATGAGATTGCTGGTTGGGGTTGGACAAACCAGAATCGACGATTGTCTTTGCCACGGCCAATATGAATTATTCATAGCAAACACTTTACATTTTATAGTATTCCCGGGAAAGGGTGGTAATTTCAAAATTCAAACTACACGATGCACGGTTTTGTTACGTAATATTGAAATCGAATAATCAAAAGGTTGAGGGAACATTAAGCTTAGCGTGGTTTGGTAAGAACTCAAAATTGAATTTTAATACTACGTATCATTTTAAGTATATTTGTTATGCTATCTTGTAATTTTTATTTTCGTGATTACTTAGTTGCTCCATAATTCAAATAAAAATAACAACCACTGATTGCATGCAATATCTGACACGTTATTAAAGCAAATACGTGTCTACAAAAAATAGACTTAGCTCAATTTTCCACTTTGTGGAAATTATGTAACACTTTCAAGATATAAGCACAGCTCGCCCAGTTTCAACTCTGGAACCAGGCGCTTCAACTCTGGAACCACGCGCTTCGATCAGGTTGCCAGACTCACCTAGTTCGTTGCCGCCGACAATGAAGAAGTTGATCCGACCGTTAGGAGTGTTGGGGTCGTCAGCGTCGGATGCCTTAACGACCGTCACCACATCTCGAGGCTCGTGGAACTCTGTGATGGTCGCGCAGCCGGCCGAGGGTTCGATCACCGGGGGCTCGTCATTCACGTCCACGATGTTCAGGCTGTGAGCAAGAACACACGGTTACACTCTAGAACACACGTCGTGGCTCGTCATTCACGTCCACGATGTTCAGGCTGTGAGCAAGAACACACGGTTACACTGTAGAGCACACGGTTACACTGTAGAACACACGGTTACACTCTAGAACACACGGTTGCACTCTAGAACACACATACTCTCGTGGCTCGTCATTCACGTCCACGATGTTCAGGCTGTGAGGAGGAACACACGGTTACACTCTAGAACACACGTCGTGGCTCGTCATTCACGTCCACGATGTTCAGGCTGTGAGCAAGAACACACGGTTACACTCTAGAACACACGTCGTGGCTCGTCATTCACGTCCACGATGTTCAGGCTGTGAGGAGGAACACACGGTTACACTCTTGAACACACGGTTACACTCTAGCTTGAACACACGTCGTGGCTCATCATTCACGTCCACGATGTTCAGGCTGTGAGCAAGAACACACGGTTACACTCAAGAACACGCGTGTCGTGGCTACTCTCGTGGGAACCATGGTTGCCTCGTCACGTATTTTTATTTCCTCATCTGAACTTGAGGTAGAATTAGCCCAAAGGTGACTCGATCTGTCTGTCAGGTGACTGAATGAGGTTCTCCCTTTTCCCCCTGTTCCAATTCCCCCCTGTTGCCGTTGGAAGTCTCGTCCCTTTTGCTACTGAGACGGAACAAGCCCAGGGTAAAGACTGAAGTCATTTGACCTTATATTTGGGTAACTCATTAAAAAAGCCAAATAATTGATTTAAATTCTTCTCGGCCTCTAACCTAAGTGATGACTCACCTGACTTGCTTGAAGGAGTTCCGACTCTCCCCGGTAGCGTAGCCGAACTGGTAATTGTCCCAGGCCTCAATGATCAACATGAAGACGCTTTGCTCCTCTCTGTTCAGCTTATCGGCTACTTTCACCACTCCGGTGTCGGGATCGATTTGGAATTTACCCTAAAGAGAAAGCAATAAAACATCAATGGCAGAAGAGACAGAAATAGCCCAAATAACTCTACTTACAGGGATCTGTTACAAAACAACCGGTGTGGTCACTCCAGGAAGACGTTGATACATGCAGGGCAAAACTTATTTCAAAAAGACAAAATTGTCATGGGCATGACTAAAAATCACGCAACATGCACAATGCCACTTGCGTTACTTTACTTGTCAAAATCCCAAACTTACGATGGATTGCAGTGGGCGCAGATTTCTGTGATCGTGAAGGTAACTCTCCATTAGAGATACAATATGACTTAAGCAATTCACTTTGAAAGACATTATCTTTGAAATTCAAAAAAATTTGTGATGCGGTTCCTAGAGTCGTCTGTTGCGAAAATGGAAGCCATTTTCATAATTTGAAATACAAGATCCAGAATCGGAATCACAACCAGAGTAGCTGAAGGTTTGCCCTCGTGCAAATGATAGCACACACACACTAGAGGGTCGTGTAGAGCAGAGCTTCATACCTGCGAGGACATGCGGTCGAGCAGGTAGGTGACTCTGCCGTAGTCCCCGGAGTCAGCATCCCTCGCCTCCACGACAGCGATCTCCGTTCCCACGGGGGCGTCCTCCCTCACGGTAATATTGCTGACGTCACCCACGAAGTAGGGGTTGTTGTCGTTCTCGTCCAGCACCTGTATGAACACGTCGACGAGGCTGGAGCGCGGGGGCAGGCCCGAGTCCGTCGCCCTCACGGTCACGTTGAGCCACGGCAGCAGCTCGTGATCCATCCGGTTGGCCACCACGATCTCCCCCGTCTCCGCGTCCAGGTAGAGAAGCTCCGTGGCAGCGCGCGGACCCTCCAGGGAGTACGAGATGGTGCGGTTCCTGTCGGCGTCGTCGGCGACCACGTTGGTGATGGAGACGCCGTTCTTGCTGTTCTCCGTGATGGAGCGGCGGTAGAACGGTCGGCGGAAGCTCGGGTTGTTGTCGTTCTCGTCCTCTACGATGATCGTCAGCACGGCTGCAACATGGCAACACTGTAGGCCTGCTCAGCAACAGGTGGTGCAACATGGCAACACTGTAGGCCTGCTCAGCAACAGGTGGGGCAACATGGCAACACTGTAGGCCTGCTCGGCAACAGGTGATGCAACATGGCAACACTGTAGGCCTGCCACTGTGCTGTGTGTGTCAGCAACAGGTGATGCAACACTGTAGGCCTGCTCAGCAACAGGTGGTGCAACATATTGACATGAAGATTCAGGGGATCCCCTACGCCATACCATGCAGTGTATCAAATGGGTCACTGTTTATAAGTAGTCAACTCACCCATGGAGGTCTGCTTGCCCTGACTCGCAGCCAGATCCTCCACCACCACGGCCAGTCGGATCGTCTCTACCCTCTCCCTGTCCAACAGCTTGACCACCCTCAGTTCGCCGTTCAACGCGTTCAGCTCGAGCGCGCCGAGAAAGTCGTAGTCCGAGGGTTTGACCAGCGTCCCCTCCTCCGCCCGCGCCCCTGAGTTGCCGGCGTCCACGCGGTACCGCAGCACCGGCTTCTCGTCGGGGTCGTTGGCAGAGAGGTGGCAGACGACCGTCCCCACCCTCGCGTTCTCTCTCACCCTCACGCTGCCGGGCTCAACGAACACGGGCACTTTGTTGTTGACGTCCACCACTGAGATGTTCACCTGCAACAAACAGCGGTCTCATTTCATTTCATTTATGTGGTCATCTGTGGATTTGTATAGTCAAGCGTTGCCTCCGGCATTTGTGCTTTGGTTTTTAGTCCTCTGGTCTACTGATACGAAATAGTAAAGAGTAGCCATTGGAAATTCCTTTCCAACCATCCTACAAAATTGTTACTTGGCAGGTTTCATACAGAAATTTAGTGACCTCTTCTTGTCTGATGTTCATCTCTTTACAAGAACAAGATCCAACCTATTTGACAGCCAAGACTTTTCGGGTTTCGAGATCGTCCTATGATGGATCATGAGTCTCACACAACCTAAATCGTTTTGTAGTTAGGAGATATACTTACTATACCTACAAAGATGCAGGCGGCTCTGGGGTAGATTCACATTGCAGTCAGTAATAATAAGTGGTACAGTTTTACTGACCTCAAGTCAAGGTCATTTGTGTTTACTGTTTAGTTAACTAAATGATCGTCAGATACGCAGCAGGTAGACGGGGAGAACTTTGCGCTATCTTTCCGTTGCGGATTGCATCTTGGATTGTTATCGACCGTAGAAGTAGTTCGTCTAGTCTCCTGCAGTCTTAGTTTAGTGATGAGTGAGAGTGACCGTAGTGGCAGTGTGAGTGTGTTCACGGATGTGGGTGTGTCACGTACCTTCACTGTGGCGTGTCTCTGCTGCACCCCGATCCCGCCGTCCAGCGCCATGACAGTGAGCGTGTAGTGAGTAGTCTTGGGCTCGGTGTGGTCGGGGTCAAGGTTAGCCCCGCTAGCGACGCTGATGACGCCGCTCTCTGCACCAATCACGAACTTGTCCCCGGCGCCGTGGGCGATGCGGTAGACGACCGCGTTGTTGGGGGAAGAACCGTCGGCGTCGAGGGCCGACACTTTCAACACTTCGGTGCCGCCGGGGGTGTCTTCGGGGATGGACTGTAACAAGAGGGGACGTTCAACAGGTGTCCGTACAAGGTCACGCACTATACTCATGCGAGAGATGCGCCGGGTTTACGCGGGGTTCATAAGCGCTTAACAAATGTGAAGCACAGCAAATAGAAAACGAAAACGAATCCCATTCAGGAAGGGTATACGTCGCAGGCTAGCGTTAAGGCATGAGAACGCAGCATTAAGCCCCAACCACAATATTGTCGGCATCGTCATCGTAATCGGGATCTGGATAGTAATTGTACATTTTTTGTGCTAAATCATTACGACATTACGATTTTATTGTGATTGCGGATTGCGATTCCGATACGGACAATTGTGGGTAGCTCTAAGAGTGCCAGAGAGTCAACTGGACCCACCTTCTCGTAGTGATCCAGCTGGAAGATGGGCCCGTGATCGTTGACGTCCATGATGTAGACAGTGACCGGCGCCTCCGACCAGAGGCTTGGCTCCCCCAGATCCTGCACTTGTACGGTGAGGCTGACGGCGCGCACCCCGCCCACAATGTTGCCGCTGAGCTGCTCGAAGTCGAGGGGGTGGGTGGGGCGCAACGTGCCTCGCATGGGGTCCACGGTGAAGCTGCCGTTGCCGCTCAGCAGACTGTAGTGCAGCTGGCTGTTGAGCGTGCCTGGGACAACGAGACATTTAACTACACTTTTGAATTAGAGTTGATGCTTGGAGTGATAAAGGCAACCCACCAAAATTGGTAAACAGCTCATCTGACAAGTACTACAGAGACTCTTCAAAACGTAATTTCAAGGAAAGATAGTACCACCAGTTGCTACTTACCATTGAGGTCCATGTCGCGAGCCTCTATGACTAACGGAGAATCGAACTCGGGACTGTTTTCCATCAGCCGCGCCTCGTATTTAGTTTGTACGAACATTGGAGCGTTGTCGTTGACGTCTTCAATGTTTATTATAAGCTGCACAGTGTTCCTGGACAATTAAAAACAATGTTTATCATGGTAAACAATAGTAATTAAATAAGAACTATTCACTAGCTCTCTCGGTTAACATACTGCAAGACCAATTAGACTTTCTAATTACTGTAGTAGATTTCATCAGACTGCTTCTGACAAAAGATACACCCAAGGTTCTGATCGAATGGAGTCCATAAGTTGAGCTTCTATAGCTACAGTGCTTGGCAAAGTGTTGCATCTACCTTTGTGCTTTACATGAGTACTAAAGACAGACCAACCTGTTGCCATGTCCCAGATCATCCCTCGCTTCCACGGTGAGGTAATGCCTGGAGACCAGCTCGCGGTCGAATGCGGCACCATTGGACTTAATCGTGATTATACCGGACACCGGGTCGAGCGACAGGCTGCAAACAGAAGGCGTTACCATGGAAACAGAGCCGACAAGTGGCTGCGGGACTGAGCAAGGTCACAGACAAGTGTCTGCGGGTTTGAACAAGGTCACAGACAAGTGTCTGCGGGACTGAGCAAGGTCACAGACAAGTGTCTGCGGGACTGAGCAAGGTCACAGACAAGTGTCTGCGGGACTTAGCAAGGTCACAGACAAGTGTCTGCGGGACTGAGCAAGGTCACAGACAAGTGTCTGCGGGACTGAGCAAGGTCACAGACAAGTGTCTGCGGGACTTAGCAAGGTCACAGACAAGTGTCTGCGGGACTGAACAAGGTCACAGACAAGTGTCTGCGGGACTGAGCAAGGTCACAGACAAGTGTCTGCGGGACTTAGCAAGGTCACAGACAAGTGTCTGTGGGACTGAGCAAGGTCACAGACAAGTGTCTGCGGGACTGAGCAAGGTCACAGACAAGTGTCTGCGGGACTGAGCAAGGTCACAGACAAGTGTCTGCGGGACTGAGCAAGGTCACAGACAAGTGTCTGCGGGACTGAGCAAGGTCACAGACAAGTGTCTGCGGGACTGAGCAAGGTCAAAGACAAGTGTCTGCGGGTTTGAACAAGGTCACAGACAAGTGTCTGCGGGACTGAGCAAGGTCACAGACAAGTGTCTGCGGGACTGAGCAAGGTCAAAGACAAGTGTCTGCGGGTTTGAACAAGGTCACAGACAAGTGTCTGCGGGACTTAGCAAGGTCACAGACAAGTGTCTGCGGGACTGAGCAAGGTCAAAGACAAGTGTCTGCGGGTTTGAACAAGGTCACAGACAAGTGTCTGCGGGACTGAGCAAGGTCAAAGACAAGAGTCTGCGGGACTGAGCAAGGTCACAGACAAGTGTCTGCGGGACTGAGCAAGGTCACAGACAAGTGTCTGTGATGGGTCAAAAGTGGTGAGGTCAAACCTTGGATAGAAGGGGGACAGGGTTGTTACAAAACATACAATTAGTTATTTTCTAGACTATGAATTTATGCAAATAAAAATACGAATCATCTGTTGTACTGGTTTACACAAGATGTAAATGTTAATTAATACTACACGAATTAAATAGGTACGCCGGTCAAGTCTATTCTATATTATGGATTATGGTCCTGCCCAGAAGGGGTACTCAGCTCTTTGTTGATAGTGTCCGGCGACCGTAGAAAACTACCGGGAAGCCGCAGGGTCCCACGGTGGAAGCTCTCTCGAGGCGGTAGGCAGTCCTTTGGTGGTCGCCGCCTGCAGCCGGTCCTTAGTTCGATGCACGCACCGCGCCGAAGACACCCGATTACAAATCACGCGCGGACACAGTTCTTGTCAGAATGCACTACACAGTTACTTTGTGTCTACGAGACACAGCTCTTATCGGAGTACACTACACAGTCACTTTTGGGGTATCGCGACACAGTCGCGAACACGTGAAGGTCGAACACAGTTCCACCAAACCCACGGTGACCGTTCGGTAAACCCTACGAGAGACGTCCGTCCTCGAGGGCCTCCACACTCCCACTGTCCGCCGAAGCAGCCCCCTCACGTTGACCACTGGCGGGTTAGCCTCGAACCCCCCGCCATTTGGAAACACGCTTCCACAATGTTTAAATTACAATACATCTGTTGATACCTCTTAATGCTAACATAATTATAAAATAGGGTCTACAATTAATATTCCTAGTGCGTTATAATGAAACCTAAAGATAACTTAATTAACTAAACATTCTACTGGGGGTGGGGCAAGAGTCAGGCGCGGGAAATAGGGACCAATGGGGTGGCAGGTTGTCTTACATGTCTGCGGGACTGAGCAAGGTCACAGACAAGTGTCTGCGGGACTGAGCAAGGTCAAAGACAAGTGTCTGCGGGACTGAGCAAGGTCACAGACAAGTGTCTGCGGGACTGAGCAAGGTCAAAGACAAGTATCTGCGGGACTGAGCAAGGTCACAGACAAGTGTCTGCGGGACTGAGCCAGGTCACAGACAAGTGTCTGCGGGACTGAGCAAGGTCACAGTCAAGTGTCTGCGGGACTGAGCAAGGTCACAGACAAGTGTCTGCGGGACTGAGCAAGGTCGCAGACAAGTGTCTTCGGGACTGAGCAAGGTCACAGACAAGTGTCTGCGGGACTGACCAAGGTCACAGACAAGTGTCTGCGGGACTGAGCAAGGTCACAGTACTTACAGCTCGGCCACGGAGCCTCCCAGGTTGGTGTAGCGGATCCCCTGGGACCCGAACTGTCCCGAGTCCTCGTCGAGCGCCTGGATCCAAGCCACGGTGACGCCTATAGCCGCGTTCTCGGGCACGGACACCTGTGGCACAACAAGTGATCTGTCAGCACTTTGCTCGCCTACTGCGTTGGATGACAATCAGTAGATCTACAGTAGGTTTTAGGTTTCATGATGTGGATGTCCGTGACGATTATTGTATTTCACTATATAACGTCGGCTCTTATAGTATTCTCGCACGACAGGCAGAGTGACCGTAGACACTACTCTACCCAGGTTCCTGATGTGAACTATTCGAATTTGAAGACATGACACACCACTATGTCCTCGCTACGCTGTGGCTTTGTTCCTTGTACTTGAAACAAGACATCACTAACAAATTGATGCATAAATCAAGCTATACTGTATAAGTTCCAGCAAAAAACTCGAGTATTTAGGTATATATATTTCATACTCGTTCCAATTTGTGTAACTATAACTGGGATCTTTTAGGATTCCTTAAACTTGAATAAGACGTGGGATTTTGATGCAAACATGAAATGAGTAGGTTACCCAGCCTCAAACCCACTCATGGAAGCAAAGCTGTATATGGATCTCGTACACTTACCTCATACAACGGCTGAGTAAATTCCGGAAAATTGTCGTTAATATCTCTAATGTGCACCGTGACTGGAACCAGACTGTACTTGGCATTGACCGGCACCATTTCCCTGGCAATGATTGTAAAGTTGATAGACGATATCTTCTCGAAGTCTAGTTTGGTAGAGTCCTTGACGCGGATGAGGAAAGAAGCCTCGTTGATCCCCTTGGGCGGGGTGACCTCGAAGATGCCCTGGTCGCCGTCCAGGAACATCTGGAAGGTTCCGTTGTTGCCCTGGTCGTGGTCGAACACTTCCGGTATGGCGCCCGGGAGGAAGGTAACCGGGGTGTTTACCGGGGCGTGCTCGTTGATCTCGGCCACGTACTGGACGCTGCGGAACGTGGGGATCTCGTCGTTCAGGTCTGAAACGAGGGAGGTTTGGATCAAACCTCACGGACCTACTTAATTTACTCTTCAAAAAGCTTTCAATTACTTTTTTGAAACTACAATGACGAAGCATTTTGCAGATGGCACTTCTACCAACAGTTTGTTTGTTAACAACTGTAAATTACTAATTTTCTTAAACATAGCTATAAGCTTTTGATTTCATAAGTGAAAAACAGTAAAGCTAAGAGGAAGTGACATGATTATCAATATAGTAAACGCTCTTCAATTCAAACTCTGTTAGTTCGAAGTAACAGAGACACTATAGGTAAAGTCTCTGCAGAAGAAGATAATGCTAATTATGTTGAAATTCAATGAATTACTAAAACTTAAGGGAGAGCCTTACCGGTCACTATGATGGTGACCTCAGTGGTCGCCGTGGGAACCGGAAACACCGCCTGGGAGTCTTCGTGCGCCGTGATCTCAAGTATGTAGGCCCCGTTGCTACTGGACGTACTCTCGCGGTCGAGCTGCTCAAGGGTGAAAACAACCCCTGAGTTGGTGTTGATGTCGAAGATGCCTCGCGCGCCCTCAGTGATGGAGTAGGTGATGCGGTTGTTGACTCCCCGGTCGCCGTCCACTGCCTTCACTGTAACCACAAGCAAACACATTAGCGTACTCTATTACTACATCACATCACTTCGGGGGCGAGGATTAAAAGAAAGGAATAAGTAGGAGGAAGAAGGAAGTAGAGAAACAATTCGATTGAAAGAGGTAAATGGCTACAGAAAGGCACACCTATTACGAATGGCGATCACCCTGGCCGAATTCTACTCTGAATCCAGACGGGAGAACCATACACTGATCTGCCTCAAAGGGGGTGGGGGGGGGGGGGGTGTGATGTCTTTCTCAAACAAGACTAGACATAACATTTACACTTACTAGATTTGTGTGGATAGATGCTTAACCTACAAGTAGGCTTCTGTAAGTAGTACCTCAGTGCAGATTTCACGAAACCTAACTCTAGTCTCTGAATTTGGGTGAATGATGAACTTCTTTATCTGCGATACATCTGAATGAACAAAATCGGGGTTGGATGTGTTCGTTTCCGCTTTTCACTTAGAATTAGATAGTTCCACCCAAAAGAGTGTTTCCCTAATCATCAGTAGTGTATTTAGTTGTGATGTAAGTGAACAAGTGAGTTGAGTGAGTGAGTGAGTGAGTGTCTTACCTCTGAGCACAGACGTCCCAATATGGGCATCCTCTCCTATCCGCGTCACAGGGGAGACGACCACGAACTCTGGCGGCTGATCCTCCACATCTTGGACCTTTATCACTATCGCAGCCGTGCCCGTGTTCACCTGTAACACAGACAAACACTTGCTGATCTGTGTACGACATGCAACAAGTACAGTAGTGATAGTGAGACATTCAAACACTTGCTGATCTGTGTACGACATGCAACAAGTGTAGTGATATTGAGACATTCAAACACTTGCTGATCTGTGTACGACATGCAACAAGTACAGTAGTCACGTAGGCTTTCGCGGCCCGAGTTAATCACTAAACTTGGCTTTCGGGTATAGCCGCGTCGATTATTGCTTAAAAGCTGACGTTTCGGGCAGGTTACACTACCCATCCTCAGAGCTAAGACCTGAAGAAGTCACAGAATAAAACCTACTCGGTCCAGCTTCACTCTGCGACTGGTTTTATTCTGTGACTTCTTCAGGTCTTAGCTCTGAGGATGGGTAGTGTAACCTGCCCGAAACGTCAGCTTTTAAGCAATAATCGACGCGGCTATACCCGAAAGCCAAGTTTAGTGAAGTACAGTAGTGATAGTGAGACATTCAAACACTTGCTGATCTGTGTACGACATGCAACAAGTACAGTAGTGATAGTGAGACATTCAAACACTTGCTGATCTGTGTACGACATGCAACAAGTGTAGTGATATTGAGACATTCAAACACTTGCTGATCTGTGCACGACATGCAACAAGTACAGTAGTGATAGTGAGACATTCAAACACTTGCTGATCTGTGTACGACATGCAACAAGTGTAGTGATATTGAGACATTCAAACACTTGCTGATCTGTGTACGACATGCAACAAGTGTAGTGATATTGAGACATTCAAACACTTGCTGAACTGTGCACGACATGCAACAAGTACAGTAGTGATATTGAGACATTCAAACACTTGCTGATCTGGGCACGACATGCAACAAGTGTAGTGATATTGAGCATTCAAACACTTGCTGATCTGTGTACGACATGCAACAAGTGTAGTGATATTGAGCATTCAAACACTTGCTGATCTGTGTACGACATGCAACAAGTGTAAGTGTAGTGGTATTGAGACTTCAAATCTCCCGCACTACCGAGGCAGGTTGGTTCCTGATGCTACCACCAGGGGCTACCGATGCTATGGGGACGCCATAAGAAGCATGCTGCATGGGGTATCAGTTGTTTTGTGCCTTGTTTATGTACTTAATAAATACCATCCTAAGACTTACACCGTTTTCTTGTTATACATACCATACATATTGTACACAGTCCTACAGTAACGTACATAATAACTGGCATTGTGTAGCCTCAGCTTCATAATATGTTTATGTATATATCATTTTTAAAGGCACTGTACGCCAATTACTGAATTTTGAATTTTTTTAAATTTTGGGTGGACTTCACCAAAATCTCGATGTGACTACAGCGTTTGTAGTAATGTGTGGTTACCCTGTCGTTATTGGATCGATCTATTGCGAGCACTCGCAGTTGGTACAAGAACTTGCGCTCGTAGTCGAGTTGTCCGACCAGCCGGACGATACCGCGGCCATTGAACGTTGAGATGGAGAACATGTGGTCATCACCGTCCACCTCTTGCAGCGAGTACAACACCTGCAACAGAGGTCACGGGGTCAGAGGTCATCTTCCTTCATAGCAACAAGCCATATCAGAAGATCTAGTTAGTGGATATGGATTTTACTGTCATCGTTTTCCTTCTATATATAATTGAGTTGGATAGAAGGTCAGAATGGTCAACGCTAGGAATATGTTGATTTTTGAGGATACTGTTTGCATGAAAGGGGCAGTAGACAAGGATCTGAGGTCAGCAAGAGATCTGAAATGAGGCTTAATTTCAAATACAAACTGTACTTTTGCCACAAGAAAACAAGAAAAATCAAACGGAAACATGCCAAAGAACTTACAGAACGTATAACAAAAACGCTTAGTTGTTTGGCGACCGACCCTCTGTTTCTCAGGGCCCACCCCTTGTGTGGGGTACAACATACCTGGCCGTAAGCTCCCTCGTCCAGGTCTGTGGCCTCTAGCGTGGTCAGTATGCCCGGCTCGCTGTCCTCCCGTACACTGATGGTCGGCTGATACGGCTTGAAGATGTCTGGGGTAGTGTACGTGTACAACATACCTGGCCGTAAGCTCCCTCGTCCAGGTCTGTGGCCTCTAGCGTGGTCAGTATGCCCGGCTCGCTGTCCTCGCGTACACTGATGGTCGGCTGATACGGCTTGAAGATGTCTGGGGTAGTGTACGTGTACAACATACCTGGCCGTAAGCTCCCTCGTCCAGGTCTGTGGCCTCTAGCGTGGTCAGTATGCCCGGCTCGCTGTCCTCGCGTACACTGATGGTCGGCTGATACGGCTTGAAGATGTCTGGGGTAGTGTACGTGTACAACATACCTGGCCGTAAGCTCCCTCGTCCAGGTCTGTAGCCTCTAGCGTGGTCAGTATGCCCGGCTCGCTGTCCTCGCGTACACTGATGGTCGGCTGATACGGCTTGAAGATGTCTGGGGTAGTGTACGTGTACAACATACCTGGCCGTAAGCTCCCTCGTCCAGGTCTGTGGCCTCTAGCGTGGTCAGTATGCCCGGCTCGCTGTCCTCGCGTACACTGATGGTCGGCTGATACGGCTTGAAGATGGGCCCGTTGTCGTTGACATCCTCGACAAGAAGCAACAGACTCTGCGTGATGAAGTTGCCGTCTCCCAGTTTGCCATCGGTCAGTGTTAGGACCAGCGCGTACTCGTCCTTGGTCTGCACAAACACAACCACACTTTAGCCCCACTTTAGCCACACTTTAGCCACACTTTAGCCACACTTTAGCCCTGTCGCATGATGAGCAGGTGGAACTTGGAATGGCGCAACCGACTTCCTACCAAAGCCTTTAAATAAATATGGCGGTGTGAGTTTGAATCAGCTGATGAAGATTAGGCTGCATATCGTTTTAGTTCTCTAGGGAAGTGTTTCAATTTCAAATGACTTGCGTATTTTCAAGAAATGCAGAAATGATTGCGTTGATAGTTGGTTGGTTCCAACAATATTGTAGCAGGTGTAATAACTACATATAGTTCCCTTCAATGTTGTGACTTTAAAGTGTAGCTGCAGCACTTTTCAACTGAATGTTTCCAATTGGAGCTGTGCTTATTATCAGATCAAGATAAAAGCTGAAGTAGCTTTCAGTTCGCCACTTGTTGCACTAGCCGACATGAGACGCTTTAGTTACCTCGCGATCCAGCTCCTTCTTCAAGTAGACCCGAGCCTCATTGGTCCCCAGGTTCTCAATCTTCAGGATGTCGTTGTCCCCGTGTGTCCGGACCCCAAAGGTAAGAGGGTCCCCGTCCAAATCTTCCCCCAGCAGCCGGTATATTAGGCTGCCTGTAAGCATTCAACACGGGGTTACATGACAGCCGGTATATTAGGCTGCCTATAAGCATTCAACACGTGGTAACATGGGCGATACTCAACATGAAGAATATTGGGGGACATGCAATGAATACAATCATAATATCAAAGAATTGCTGGTAGTTTGTTGGAAGGTAGTCACATATTTGGTTTCCAGGTAATGTACATTGTACACCTCTCCAAGAATTGCCTTTGATACGAAGACGAATGCTAAAAAATCCCCCCCCCCCCCCCCCCCCCACTGAAGAAGCTAGTCTCGAAAAAAATAGCAAGTAACCGATCTCGTATGTTTGGTTGGTAATTAGCTACTAACACTTAATATCTTTAGATAAAATCTTGTAAATGATAGTTAACAAACAAGACTTATGTCAATGATTTTCCCAACTACGGTGAAGAAGCTTAGTCCACACAGAATACGATTCACAAAACTTCTCGATTAAACGTTATTGAAATGAAATGACTTGGCCGACTGCTGATAGTCCTGACTTCCTTAATATAAGTTAAGACCCTCCATCACGAGCGGAACGCAAAGCATCACTCGACATTCTCACCGCAAGACAGAACGTGCGACGAAAGTTGACTCGGTACAAAAAACTGATTAACCAAATCGTGCGCAGGGAATTTCCATTGTACGAAAAACCTAATCGACCAACACACAATTACACCTGCAACCTATTAGAAATAACTACGTGGTAAACTATAACAGTTTACTGCTTTACTCGCTACATTTTGAATGTGTGCTTTCGAGGTTTTTGAGAGAGTGAGCCTGGATATGTAAGTACAGTTACACATTAAACTAAATTAGCCAATGTTTCTTTGTTTAATCACTTCTCACACACTCAGCCCAAAGTCAATCTATACCACTTACAAAGACGGAGTTTGAGTTTTTGTTATAGATGATCTCAAAAACCACTGGACCGATTTTGACGGAACTTTCATTGTTGACTTCAATATAATTTCTGGACTATTATTATTACGTCGTCTCGTCAGGGGTCTGAGCAGAGAACCAAGACTTACAAACAATTCTTACTGAAAATTTAGTTTGAATCTACGCGATTCAAAAAAGAATCAATGTAGTCAACATGTAAATCCATTGTTAGTTTTTGTCTATTGCAATACAATTCATACTTAAAATAACAGAGCAGCCAATAAAACCCAAATTTGTCAATTCAAAAACCTGAAAAATAAAACCATGTTCACGGACCTTCAGTAACGCATCTCTCTATTTCATGTTGAGCCCTGTCTAAAGTGTTTAGATCTACACAAAAATTTATGTCATCTTCACGTTAACCTGTCATCTCCACAAAAAGCGTCAAAGTCGGCGTATTAGTTCCGAAAGACCTCGATCACGCCGACCGCGGACACTGAGACCGTTTCAGCTGATGACCGGAGCGTAGTTATTCAGACCCTCCGGTCAAGGTAGGTTCCTCCTTGTAGTGACCGGTGCCCGCAAAAAGAGTTCTCGTGCACAATTCATATCATTCATCATGATTGCTCACTTTTCCCCTTTCTCATATCATTCTCATCCATGTCAGCCCTCCTTGCATCCTAACCCCCCACGCCTGTACCCCCAATCCCCTGTACTGATTTGGTTTACCCAACCCCGGCGATGTGTGATAGATCTCTTTCAATATTTGTTGTTCAATATTTAGCAGCGTTCTCAAAATATTAATTGCAACCCGTTATTTTACTCGGTTTTCATCTGGGAGGCCCAGGTTCGACTCCCCTCCCACCTTGTGCTGTTATAACTGTGTGTAACGTCCTTGCAGTGTTAAGTGTTGTACTTGTAATGAAAGTGTGTAATGAGTTATTTCTCAGGCCCAGTTTCCATCGGTCGACCGTGTTGGTTGTTGTTTTTACCTCCGAACTTGGCCGCGCCGCGTGGTCACAAGGAATGTGTTACTACCGTGTGATGTGGGTCAGGTTGCCATGGCGACCCGGGCCTAACTAAATACACAACAGAGGCACACAACACCTCTTGTTGTCCTCTTAACCTGGTGTACTCTGGGAGTAAGCACTATGTCACAAATACATGGACTGTTTGACACAAATAGTTTGAAAAGCGTGAGAGTTTGAGGTATTTGTCAGTATCTTAAAAATGACATTCTATACAAACATTTTGGGGCGATTCCCGGGATGATATCAGATAATCTCCAAAAAATATTCAAAACTTATTACGAAATTACATATACTATTTGAGAGAGTATTTAAATTGTCTTAATTACTCCAAAGACAATGACTTTTGTTACCATCTTTGAGATTATCTGTAAATCTTGATAGTATGTAGCCTCACATCATCCCAAAATGTGTATATTAAATCGCAGTTTGTGGATGTTCCAAATTTCTACTGGATCTGGGCCTTGATTCTCTATGGTCAACGATAAGGTGATCACCGGTTTTGGTCGTTATGAGAAGGCTGTGACCCAATCACAGCCATCCATTCGCCTTCCGTAACGACAGAAACCGGTGAGAAATTTACCACAGATTTAGAGAATCGGGCTGCTGGATCTCCATTCGACCCATGCGTTCGACGGCTATCGCGAGACATCGAAACAAACAACGAGTGCGATAAGTCGAAGTCGAATGGATGTCTTACCTGCCGGAGTTTCCTCCCCCTCCTTCAGCCTCAAGACGATCTCAGTCTGTCCCTCAATGAGAAACCTCGGTGGGTGGTTGATCGCACTCACACTCCCACTCAATAAACTACTCAAGATCACCGCCACAACGAAGCTAGCTCGGCGTGACGTCATTGTTTATCTGTCCGCTACGTTTCCCGCCATTTTCTTCTTCTTCCTTTCCTCGGAGTCATACCGCGGCTGGGATGGCGCTGGTTAACCTGCAGCTGCCATCAGCGTCCATCTGCAACAAGTAGTTCACTTGTTAGTCTCATATCATTCACATACATACATCATAATCCTTATTGATGGTGGCACAAAGCAGGACAGAAATTTTCAAATTATACAATTGGTAAAAAGGACTACTACCTAATCTTTGCTACTAGATCAGGGGTCGGGAACCTGCGGCTCCTGATTGGGTCTAGCGTGGCTCCATAATTTAGTTAAGAAAGTAGTCTCTTACATCCAAAAACAACTAATCTTTGAAATATTGCGCGCTAAACCTCCCCTGCCCCCCCAAAGACTTGTCGGCTAGTTCCACATTACCTCACCCCCGCAGCCGGCAGTCAGCGTGCACAAACGAGACAAGACGACAGTGCCTGGAACTACGAACTACGAATCAGTCTGTGTGTGCACTTGCACCTGTCAACATGAGCGACGCTAAGAAACTGGAAGATTTGGAACGGGACTCTGAGAATACATTGCCACGCCCTGAAGAAATAATTTTTCGAAATTTCAATGAGCTACCAACCAAATACAAAAACATCAGGAAAATGGGATTCGGTCTCCTTGCAATATTTGGTTCAACCTATTTGTGCGAACAGATATTTTCAAGCATGAGTTACATAAAGAATATCGAAATCGTTTGAGTGACATTAGTCTTTCATCATCTCTAAATCTAAAACTATCGTCGTACAAATCAGATTTTCATTTACTTGCATCAAAAATTCAAACTCAAAAATCACATTGATTGAACTCTTCATTATTCGTAAATACCTTTTATTGAACTTTTAAAATATCTTGTGAAATACTAATTTGTAAAGGCTGGTCCACACAGATTTTTAAGACATACGATTTAAGGTTTAATGCGTAGTCGTAAAGTTGGATCATAGGATACACGTACTGTGGCGTTCACACAAAGTTTTAGTTTTAAGACGTTGTTTTCATTGTTGTTTTTAAAACAACGTCTTATAACCTTATGCATTATGTCATCAAAATCTGTGTGGACTATTCTTTACATAAAAATAAAGGTTGATATTAGTGATGTAATTTGTGTTATGGTAATTTTACTGTGGCTCCGACTGGTAATCAATTAAAAATGTTATGTGAAATTGGCTCCTAAGGTCAAAAAGGTTACCGACCCCTGTACTAGATACTGGAAGAAAGTATGATATACATTTCCAGTCAATGCCACTCTGATGCAACTCAGTCTAGCTATGTAGCAGTATATAGTTACATAGCGCAATTCATTATATATTTCAATAATTCAACCCTACAAAATGTTCAATACGTCAACTTCTTCGTCCGAGCAGAAAAATCTTTTCCCCTAAGGGTCAAACTTCCAGTAATGTCTCCGACGAAAGTCTATGTCAGGGAAAGGTTGCGCCGAGGCAGGTAAACTTCTCCGCCGCGCTCTTCCCCCACCATGCGGCTCGGCTACTCGACAAGGGTGAACGACTATTGACATTCCGCAGAGATGGCCCGTCAAGTTAATGGTAACTGGTAAAAGGTGAAATTTAAAAACACATTTTTGTTGTTTTGTAACTTTTATCGAATTATTGGGAATATTGAAGAAAAACTAACATACCCTCGTTTTTTAATCTCAAAAAACACCAGAAATTAAGCTATTAAACACAAGTAAATTAAACACGTTGTTTTTAGCTTTGGTGGTAGAATATGTAATAATCTATGTCGAAATAGTGAATGAGTGAGTGAGTGAGTGAGTGAGTGGCAGAGTTGTGTTCAATGTTTGTTAACAATGACGGTGACGATGAAGTGTAATTCAATGTAATATATACTGAAATGAGATAATAGGTTTTTACTAACATAACCTCTTCATATTGTAATATGATCAGTTTTCGACTCTAATGCATGTCAAAGGTCAAATCATGACTTTAAAAATCATTAATCATTTTTATATTGCATGTGAATTAGATACCATTAAAAATTTAGCAACAAAAAAATATATAAATAAAAATAATGATGGTGAATTAAAATCCACATAACAATTTAGTAAATACTGAAGGTATGAATACCATAAACAACATAAACAATAGATTACTTGTCAGTAAATGAAATTGCAAAGATTCACATGAACCACAAGGGCATTGTTAAACATCTGCAAATTCAACCATTATTAAAATGTACACCGTTAAATACGGCACATAGAGTAGCCAACTTGAAAATAATTAACAGAAAAGATAACATGGAAAACCCATTCACAATTAAACAACTATCGATCATTATCGTCACCGTCATTGATATCAAACACTGAACACAACTCTGCCACTCACTCACTCACTCACTCACTCACTCACTCACTCACTCACTCACTCACTCACTCACTCACTCACTATTTCGACATAGATAATTACATAATCTATCACCAAAGCTAAAAACAACATGTGTTTAATTACCAACTATCTGCTACATGTCGCATAGAAACCATCTATTACCATGTTGTATAGCAACATTATGCTACGTGTTTCATAGCAACCATCTAATACCATGTTGTATTGCAACTATCTGCTACATGTCGCATAGAAACCATCTAATACCATGTTGTATAGCAACCATCTGCTACGTGGTGCATAGCAACCATCTAATACCATGTCGCATAGCAACTATCTGCTACGTGTCGCATAGCAACCATCTAATACCATGTCGTATAGCAACTATCTGCTACGTGTCGCAAAGCAACCATCTAATACCAATACCATGTTGTATAGCAACTATCTGCTACATGTCACATAGAAACCATCTAATACCATGTTGTATAGAAACTATCTGGAACGTGATGCATAGCAACCATCTAATACCATGTTGTATACCAACTATCTGCTACATGTCGCATAGCAACCATCTAATACCATGTTGTATAGCAACTATCTGCTACATGTCACATAGAAACCATCTAATACCATGTTGTATAGAAACTATCTGGAACGTGATGCATAGCAACCATCTAATACCATGTTGTATACCAACTATCTGCTACATGTCGCATAGAAACCATCACATACCATGTTATATAGCAACAATATGCTACGTGTTGAATAGCAATCATCTAATACCATGTCCTATAGCAACCATCTGCTATATGTTGCATAGCAACCATCTAATACCATGTCGTAAGGCAACCATCTGATACGTGTTGCATAGCAACCATCTAATACCATGTCGTTTAGCAATAATCTGCTACGTGTTGCATAGCAACCATCTAATACCATGTCGTATAGCAACCATCTGCAATGTGTTGCATAGGAACCATCTAATACCATGTTGTATAGCAACTTCCTGCTACATGTCGCATAGAAACCATCTATATACAATAGTGTATAGCAACTATGTGCTACGTGTTGCAAAGCAACCATCTAATACCATCTTGTATAGCAACTATCTGCTACATGTTGCATAGCAACCATCTAATACCATGTTGTATATCAACTATCTGCCACGTGTTGCATAGCAACTATCTGCTACGTGTTGCATAGCAACCATCTAATACCATGTTGTATAGCAACTATGCGCAACGTGTTGCATAGCAACCATCTAATACTATGTCGTATAGCAACTATGCGCTACGTGATGCATAGCAACCATCTAATACCATGTTGTATAGCAACCATCTAATACCATGTCGTATAGCAACCATCTGGTACGTGTTTCATAGCAACCATCTAATACCATGTTGTATAGCAACTATCTGCTACGTGTTGCATAGCAACCATCTAATACCATGTTATATAGCAACTATCTGCTACGTGTTGCATAGCAACCATCTAATACCATGTTGTATAGCAACTATCTGCTACGTGTTGCATAGCAACCATCTAATACCATGTTGTATAGCAACTATCTGCTACGTGTTGCATAGCAACCATCTAATACCATGTTGTATATCAACTATCTGCCACGTGTTGCATAGCAACTATCTGCTACGTGTCGCATAGCAACCATCTAATACCATGTTGTATAGCAACTATCTGCTACGTGTTGCATAGCAACCATCTAATACCATGTTGTATAGCAACTATCTGCTAAGTGTTGCATAGCAACTATCTAATACCATGTTGGATAGCAACTATGCGCTACGTGATGCATAGCAACCATCTAATACCATGTTGTATAGCAACCATCTGCTACGTGTCGCATAGCAACCATCTAATACCATGTTGTATATCAACTATCTGCTACGTGTTGCATAGCAACTATCTAATACCATGTTGGATAGCAACTATGCGCTACGTGTTGCATAGCAACCATCTAATACCATGTTGTATAGCAACCATCTGCTACGTGTTGCATAGCAACCATCTAATACCATGTTGCATAGCAACTATGCGCTACGTGTTAAATAGCAACCATCTAATACCATGTTGTATAGCAACTATCTGCTACGTGTCGCATAGCAACCATCTAATACCATGTTGTATAGCAACTATCTGCTACGTGTCGCATAGCAACCATCTAATACCATGTTGCATAGCCACAATGCGCTACGTGTAGCATAGCAACCATCTAATACCATGTTGTATAGAAACTATCTGGAACGTGATGCATAGCAACCATCTAATACCATGTTGTATACCAACTATCTGCTACATGTCGCATAGCAACCATCTAATACCATGTTGTATAGCAACTATCTGCTACATGTCACATAGAAACCATCTAATACCATGTTGTATAGAAACTATCTGGAACGTGATGCATAGCAACCATCTAATACCATGTTGTATACCAACTATCTGCTACATGTCGCATAGAAACCATCACATACCATGTTATATAGCAACAATATGCTACGTGTTGAATAGCAATCATCTAATACCATGTCCTATAGCAACCATCTGCTATATGTTGCATAGCAACCATCTAATACCATGTCGTAAGGCAACCATCTGCTACGTGTTGCATAGCAACCATCTAATACCATGTCGTTTAGCAATAATCTGCTACGTGTTGCATAGCAACCATCTAATACCACGTCGTATAGCAACCATCTGCAATGTGTTGCATAGGAACCATCTAATACCATGTTGTATAGCAACTTCCTGCTACATGTCGCATAGAAACCATCTATATACAATAGTGTATAGCAACTATGTGCTACGTGTTGCAAAGCAACCATCTAATACCATCTTGTATAGCAACTATCTGCTACATGTTGCATAGCAACCATCTAATACCATGTTGTATATCAACTATCTGCCACGTGTTGCATAGCAACTATCTGCTACGTGTTGCATAGCAACCATCTAATACCATGTTGTATAGCAACTATGCGCAACGTGTTGCATAGCAACCATCTAATACTATGTCGTATAGCAACTATGCGCTACGTGATGCATAGCAACCATCTAATACCATGTTGTATAGCAACCATCTAATACCATGTCGTATAGCAACCATCTGGTACGTGTTTCATAGCAACCATCTAATACCATGTTGTATAGCAACTATCTGCTACGTGTTGCATAGCAACCATCTAATACCATGTTATATAGCAACTATCTGCTACGTGTTGCATAGCAACCATCTAATACCATGTTGTATAGCAACTATCTGCTACGTGTTGCATAGCAACCATCTAATACCATGTTGTATAGCAACTATCTGCTACGTGTTGCATAGCAACCATCTAATACCATGTTGTATATCAACTATCTGCCACGTGTTGCATAGCAACTATCTGCTACGTGTCGCATAGCAACCATCTAATACCATGTTGTATAGCAACTATCTGCTACGTGTTGCATAGCAACCATCTAATACCATGTTGTATAGCAACTATCTGCTAAGTGTTGCATAGCAACTATCTAATACCATGTTGGATAGCAACTATGCGCTACGTGATGCATAGCAACCATCTAATACCATGTTGTATAGCAACCATCTGCTACGTGTCGCATAGCAACCATCTAATACCATGTTGTATATCAACTATCTGCTACGTGTTGCATAGCAACTATCTAATACCATGTTGGATAGCAACTATGCGCTACGTGTTGCATAGCAACCATCTAATACCATGTTGTATAGCAACCATCTGCTACGTGTTGCATAGCAACCATCTAATACCATGTTGCATAGCAACTATGCGCTACGTGTTAAATAGCAACCATCTAATACCATGTTGTATAGCAACTATCTGCTACGTGTCGCATAGCAACCATCTAATACCATGTTGTATAGCAACTATCTGCTACGTGTCGCATAGCAACCATCTAATACCATGTTGCATAGCCACAATGCGCTACGTGTAGCATAGCAACCATCTAATACCATGTTGTATAGCAACAATGCGCTACGTGTCGCATAGCAACCATCTAATACCATGTTGTATAGCAACTATGCGCTACGTGTTAAATAGCAACCATCTAATACCATGTTGTATAGCAACTATCTGCTACGTGTTGCATAGCAACCATCTAATACCATGTTGTATAGCAACTATGCGCTACGTGATGCATAGCAACCATCTAATACCATGTTGTATAGCAACTATGCGCTACGTGTTGCATAGCAACCATCTAATACCATGTCGTATAGCAACTATGCGCTACGTGTTGCATAGCAACCATCTAATACCATGTTGTATAGCAACTATGCGCTACGTGTTGCATAGCAACCATCTAATACCATGTCGTATAGCAACTATGCGCTACGTGTTGCATAGCAACCATCTAATACCATGTTGTATAGCAACTATGCGCTACGTGTTGCATAGCAACCATCTAATACCATGTCGTATAGCAACTATGCGCTACGTGTTGCATAGCAACCATCTAATACCATGTTGTATAGCAACTATGCGCAACGTTTCGCATAGCAACCATCTAATACCATGTTTTATAGCAACTATGCGCTACGTGTTGCATAGGAACCATCTAATACCATGTTGTATAGCAACCATCTGCTACGTGTTGCATAGCAACCATCTAATACCATGTTGTATAGCAACTATCTGCTACGTGTTGCATAGCAACCATCTAATACCATTTTGTATAGCAACTATGCGCTACGTGTCGCATAGCAACCATCTAATGCCATGTTGTATAGCAACTATGCGCTACGTGTCGTATAGCAACCATCTAACACCATGTTGTATAGCAACTATGCGCTACGTGTTGCATAGCAACCACCTAATACCATGTTGTATAGCAACTATGCGCTACGTGTTGCATAGCAACCATCTAATACCATGTTGTATAGCAACTATGCGCTACGTGTTGCATAGCAACCATCTAATACCATGTTGTATAGCAACTATGCGCTACGTGTTGCATAGCAACCACCTAATACCATGTTGTATAGCAACTGAGCGCTACGTGTTGCATAGCAACCATCTAATACCATGTTGTATAGCAACCATGCGCTACGTGTTGCATAGCAACCATCTAATACCATGTTGTATAGCAACCATCTGCTACGTGTTGCATAGCAACCATCTAATACCATGTTGTATAGCAACTATCTGCTACGTGTTGCATAGCAACCATCTAATACCATGTTGTATAGCAACTATCTGCTACGTGTTGCATAGCAACCATCTAATACCATGTTGTATAGCAACTATGCGCAACGTTTCGCATAGCA
Organism: Isoperla grammatica; assembly: GCA_945910005.1. Classification (NCBI taxonomy): domain Eukaryota; kingdom Metazoa; phylum Arthropoda; class Insecta; order Plecoptera; family Perlodidae; genus Isoperla; species Isoperla grammatica. The sequence continues at coordinate 135,051,185 of OX246737.1, forward strand.
ACCATCTAATACCATGTTGTATAGCAACTATCTGCTACGTGTTGCATAGCAACCATCTAATACCATGTTGTATAGCAACCATCTGCTACGTGTTGCATAGCAACCATCTAATACCATGTTGTATAGCAACTATCTGCTACGTGTTGCATAGCAACCATCTAATACCATGTTGTATAGCAACCATCTGCTACGTGTTGCATAGCAACCATCTAATACCATGTTGTATAGCAACTATCTGCTACGTGTTGCATAGCAACCATCTAATACCATGTTGTATAGCAACCATCTGCTACGTGTTGCATAGCAACCATCTAATACCATGTTGTATAGCAACTATCTGCTACGTGTTGCATAGCAACCATCTAATACCATGTTGTATAGCAACTATGCGCAACGTTTCGCATAGCAACCATCTTATACCATGTTTTATAGCAACTATGCGCTACGTGTTGCATAGGAACCATCTAATACCATGTTGTATAGCAACCATCTGCTACGTGTTGCATAGCAACCATCTAATACCATGTCGTATAGCAACCATCTGCTACGTGTTGCATAGCAACCATCTAATACTATGTTGTATAGCAACCATCTGCTACGTGTTGCATAGCAACCATCTAATACCATGTTGTATAGCAACTATGCGCTACGTGTTGCATAGCAACCATCTAATACCATGTTGAAGAGCAACTATGCGCTACGTGTTGCATAGCAACCATCTAATACCATGTTGTATAGCAACCATCTGCTACGTGTTGCATAGCAACCATCTAATACTATGTTGTATAGCAACCATCTGCTACGTGTTGCATAGCAACCATCTAATACCATGTTGAAGAGCAACTATGCGCTACGTGTTGCATAGCAACCATCTAATACCATGTTGTATAGCAACTATGCGCTACGTGTCGCATAGCAACCATCTAATGCCATGTTTTATAGAAACCATCTGCTACGTGTTGCATAGCAACCATCTAATACTATGTTGTATAGCAACCATCTGCTACGTGTTGCATAGCAACCATCTAATACCATGTTGTATAGCAACTATGCGCTACGTGTTGCATAGCAACCATCTAATACCATGTTGAAGAGCAACTATGCGCTACGTGTTGCATAGCAACCATCTAATACCATGTTGTATAGCAACCATCTGCTACGTGTTGCATAGCAACCATCTAATACCATGTCGTATAGCAACTATCTGCTACGTGTTGCATAGCAACCATCTAATACCATGTTGTATAGCAACTATGCGCTACGTGTTGCATAGCAACCATCTAATACCATGTCGTATAGCAACTATCTGCTACGTGTTGCATAGCAACCATCTAATACCATGTTGTATAGCAACTATGCGCTACGTGTCGCATAGCAACCATCTAATACCATGTCGTATAGCAACTATCTGCTACGTGTTGCATAGCAACCATCTAATACCATGTCGTATAGCAACTATGCGCTACGTGTTGCATAGCAACCATCTAATACCATGTTGTACAGCAACTATCTGCTACGTGTTGCATAGCAACCATCTAATACTATGTCGTATAGCAACTATCTGCTACGTGTTGCATAGCAGCCATCTAATACCATGTCGTAAGGCAACTATGCGCTACGTGTTGCATAGCAACCATCTATTACCATGTTGTATAGCAACCATCTGCTACGTGTTGCATAGCAACCATCTAATACCATGTTGTATAGCAACTATCTGCTACGTGTTGCATAGCAACCATCTAATACACTGTTGTATAGCAACTATGCGCTACGTGATGCATAGCAACCATCTAATACCATGTTGTATAGCAACTATGCGCTACGTGTTGCATAGCAACCATCTAATACCATGTTGTATAGCAACTATCTGCTACGTGTTGCATAGCAACCATCTAATACCATGTTGTATAGCAACTATGCGCTACATGTTGCATAGCAACCATCTAATACCATGTCGTAAGGCAACTATGCGCTACGTGTTGCATAGCAACCATCTATTACCATGTTGTATAGCAACCATCTGCTACGTGTTGCATAGCAACCATCTAATACCATGTTGTATAGCAACTATCTGCTACGTGTTGCATAGCAACCATCTAATACCATGTTGTATAGCAACTATCTGCTACGTGTTGCATAGCAACCATCTAATACCATGTCGTAAGGCAACTATGCGCTACGTGTTGCATAGCAACCATCTAATACCATGTCGTAAGGCAACTATGCGCTACGTGTTGCATAGCAACCATCTATTACCATGTTGTATAGCAACCATCTGCTACGTGTTGCATAGCAACCATCTAATACCATGTTGTATAGCAACTATGCGCTACGTGTTGCATAGCAACCATCTAATACCATGCTGTATAGCAACTATCTGCTACGTGTTGCATAGCAACCATCTAATACCATGTTGTATAGCAACTATGCGCTACGTGATGCATAGCAACCATCTAATACCATGTTGTATAGCAACTATCTGCTACGTGATGCATAGCAACCATCTAATACCATGTTGTATAGCAACTATCTGCTACGTGTTGCATAGCAACCATCTAATACCATGTTGTATAGCAACTATGCGCTACGTGATGCATAGCAACCATCTAATACCATGTCGTATAGCAACTATGCGCTACGTGTTGCATAGCAACCATCTAATACCATGTTGTATAGCAACTATGCGCTACGTGTTGCATAGCAACCATCTAATACCATGTCGTATAGCAACTATGCGCTACGTGTTGCATAGCAACCATCTAATACCATGTTGTATAGCAACTATGCGCAACGTTTCGCATAGCAACCATCTAATACCATGTTTTATAGCATCTATGCGCTACGTGTTGCATAGGAACCATCTAATACCATGTTGTATAGCAACCATCTGCTACGTGTTGCATAGCAACCATCTAATACCATGTTGTATAGCAACTATCTGCTACGTGTTGCATAGCAACCATCTAATACCATTTTGTATAGCAACTATGCGCTACGTGTCGCATAGCAACCATCTAATGCCATGTTGTATAGCAACTATGCGCTACGTGTCGTATAGCAACCATCTAATACCATGTTGTATAGCAACTATGCGCTACGTGTTGCATAGCAACCACCTAATACCATGTTGTATAGCAACTATGCGCTACGTGTTGCATAGCAACCATCTAATACCATGTTGTATAGCAACTATGCGCTACGTGTTGCATAGCAACCATCTAATACCATGTTGTATAGCAACTATGCGCTACGTGTTGCATAGCAACCACCTAATACCATGTTGTATAGCAACTGAGCGCTACGTGTTGCATAGCAACCATCTAATACCATGTTGTATAGCAACCATGCGCTACGTGTTGCATAGCAACCATCTAATACCATGTTGTATAGCAACCATCTGCTACGTGTTGCATAGCAACCATCTAATACCATGTTGTATAGCAACTATCTGCTACGTGTTGCATAGCAACCATCTAATACCATGTTGTATAGCAACTATCTGCTACGTGTTGCATAGCAACCATCTAATACCATGTTGTATAGCAACTATGCGCAACGTTTCGCATAGCAACCATCTAATACCATGTTGTATAGCAACTATCTGCTACGTGTTGCATAGCAACCATCTAATACCATGTTGTATAGCAACCATCTGCTACGTGTTGCATAGCAACCATCTAATACCATGTTGTATAGCAACTATCTGCTACGTGTTGCATAGCAACCATCTAATACCATGTTGTATAGCAACCATCTGCTACGTGTTGCATAGCAACCATCTAATACCATGTTGTATAGCAACTATCTGCTACGTGTTGCATAGCAACCATCTAATACCATGTTGTATAGCAACCATCTGCTACGTGTTGCATAGCAACCATCTAGTACCATGTTGTATAGCAACTATCTGCTACGTGTTGCATAGCAACCATCTAATACCATGTTGTATAGCAACTATGCGCAACGTTTCGCATAGCATCCATCTTATACCATGTTTTATAGCAACTATGCGCTACGTGTTGCATAGGAACCATCTAATACCATGTTGTATAGCAACCATCTGCTACGTGTTGCATAGCAACCATCTAATACCATGTCGTATAGCAACCATCTGCTACGTGTTGCATAGCAACCATCTAATACTATGTTGTATAGCAACCATCTGCTACGTGTTGCATAGCAACCATCTAATACCATGTTGTATAGCAACTATGCGCTACGTGTTGCATAGCAACCATCTAATACCATGTTGAAGAGCAACTATGCGCTACGTGTTGCATAGCAACCATCTAATACCATGTTGTATAGCAACCATCTGCTACGTGTTGCATAGCAACCATCTAATACTATGTTGTATAGCAACCATCTGCTACGTGTTGCATAGCAACCATCTAATACCATGTTGAAGAGCAACTATGCGCTACGTGTTGCATAGCAACCATCTAATACCATGTTGTATAGCAACTATGCGCTACGTGTCGCATAGCAACCATCTAATGCCATGTTTTATAGCAACCATCTGCTACGTGTTGCATAGCAACCATCTAATACTATGTTGTATAGCAACCATCTGCTACGTGTTGCATAGCAACCATCTAATACCATGTTGTATAGCAACTATGCGCTACGTGTTGCATAGCAACCATCTAATACCATGTTGAAGAGTAACTATGCGCTACGTGTTGCATAGCAACCATCTAATACCATGTTGTATAGCAACCATCTGCTACGTGTTGCATAGCAACCATCTAATACCATGTCGTATAGCAACTATCTGCTACGTGTTGCATAGCAACCATCTAATACCATGTTGTATAGCAACTATGCGCTACGTGTTGCATAGCAACCATCTAATACCATGTCGTATAGCAACTATCTGCTACGTGTTGCATAGCAACCATCTAATACCATGTCGTATAGCAACTATGCGCTACGTGTTGCATAGCAACCATCTAATACCATGTTGTACAGCAACTATCTGCTACGTGTTGCATAGCAACCATCTAATACTATGTCGTATAGCAACTATCTGCTACGTGTTGCATAGCAGCCATCTAATACCATGTCGTAAGGCAACTATGCGCTACGTGTTGCATAGCAACCATCTATTACCATGTTGTATAGCAACCATCTGCTACGTGTTGCATAGCAACCATCTAATACCATGTTGTATAGCAACTATCTGCTACGTGTTGCATAGCAACCATCTAATACACTGTTGTATAGCAACTATGCGCTACGTGATGCATAGCAACCATCTAATACCATGCTGTATAGCAACTATCTGCTACGTGTTGCATAGCAACCATCTAATACCATGTTGTATAGCAACTATGCGCTACGTGTTGCATAGCAACCATCTAATACCATGTTGTATAGCAACTATCTGCTACGTGTTGCATAGCAACCATCTAATACCATGTTGTATAGCAACTATGCGCTACATGTTGCATAGCAACCATCTAATACCATGTCGTAAGGCAACTATGCGCTACGTGTTGCATAGCAACCATCTATTACCATGTTGTATAGCAACCATCTGCTACGTGTTGCATAGCAACCATCTAATACCATGTTGTATAGCAACTATCTGCTACGTGTTGCATAGCAACCATCTAATACCATGTTGTATAGCAACTATCTGCTACGTGTTGCATAGCAACCATCTAATACCATGTCGTAAGGCAACTATGCGCTACGTGTTGCATAGCAACCATCTAATACCATGTCGTAAGGCAACTATGCGCTACGTGTTGCATAGCAACCATCTATTACCATGTTGTATAGCAACCATCTGCTACGTGTTGCATAGCAACCATCTAATACCATGTTGTATAGCAACTATGCGCTACGTGTTGCATAGCAACCATCTAATACCATGCTGTATAGCAACTATCTGCTACGTGTTGCATAACAACCATCTAATACCATGTCGTAAGGCAACTATGCGCTACGTGTTGCATAGCAACCATCTATTACCATGTTGTATAGCAACCATCTGCTACGTGTTGCATAGCAACCATCTAATACCATGTTGTATAGCAACTATCTGCTACGTGTTGCATAGCAACCATCTAATACCATGTTGTATAGCAACTATCTGCTACGTGTTGCATAGCAACCATCTAATACCATGTTGTATAGCAACTATGCGCTACGTGTTGCATAGCAACCATCTAATACCATGTTGTATAGCAACTATCTGCTACGTGTTGCATAGCAACCATCTAATACCATGTTGTATAGCAACTATGCGCTACATGTTGCATAGCAACCATCTAATACCATGTCGTAAGGCAACTATGCGCTACGTGTTGCATAGCAACCATCTATTACCATGTTGTATAGCAACTATCTGCTACGTGTTGCATAGCAACCATCTAATACCATGTTGTATAGCAACTATCTGCTACGTGATGCATAGCAACCATCTAATACCATGTTGTATAGCAACTATGCGCTACGTGATGCATAGCAACCATCTAATACCATGTTGTATAGCAACTATCTGCTACGTGTTGCATAGCAACCATCTAATACCATGTTGTATAGCAACTATCTGCTACGTGATGCATAGCAACCATCTAATACCATGTTGTATAGCAACTATCTGCTACGTGTTGCATAGCAACCATCTAATACCATGTTGTATAGCAACTATGCGCTACGTGATGCATAGCAACCATCTAATACCATGTTGTATAGCAACTATCTGCTACGTGTTGCATAGCAACCATCTAATACCATGTTGTATAGCAACTATGCGCTACGTGATGCATAGCAACCATCTAATACCATGTTGTATAGCAACTATCTAATACCATGTTGTATAGCAACTATCTGCTACGTGTTGCATAGCAACCATCTAATACCATGTTGTATAGCAACTATCTGCTACGTGTTGCATAGCAACCATCTAATACCATGTTGTATAGCAACCATCTGCTACGTGTTGCATAGCAACCATCTAATACCATGTTGTATAGCAACTATCTGCTACGTGTTGCATAGCAACCATCTAATACCATGTTGTATAGCAACTATGCGCTACGTGATGCATAGCAACCATCTAATACCATGTTGTATAGCAACCATCTAATACCATGTTGTATAGCAACTATCTGCTACGTGTTGCATAGCAACCATCTAATACCATGTTGTATAGCAACTATCTGCTACGTGTTGCATAGCAACCATCTAATACCATGTTGTATAGCAACTATCTGCTACGTGTTGCATAGCAACCATCTAATACCATGTTGTATAGCAACTATCTGCTACGTGTTGCATAGCAACCATCTAATACCATGTTGTATAGCAACCATCTGCTACGTGTTGCATAGCAACCATCTAATACCATGTTGTATAGCAACTATCTGCTACGTGTTGCATAGCAACCATCTAATACCATGTTGTATAGCAACTATGCGCTACGTGATGCATAGCAACCATCTAATACCATGTTGTATAGCAACCATCTAATACCATGTTGTATAGCAACTATCTGCTACGTGTTGCATAGCAACCATCTAATACCATGTTGTATAGCAACTATCTGCTACGTGATGCATAGCAACCATCTAATACCATGTTGTATAGCAACCATCTAATACCATGTTGTATAGCAACTATCTGCTACGTGTTGCATAGCAACCATCTAATACCATGTTGTATAGCGACTATGCGCTACGTGTTGCATAGCAACCATCTAATACCATGTTGTATAGCAACTATGCGCTACGTGATGCATAGCAACCATCTAATACCATGTTGTACAGCAACTATGCGCTACGTGTTGCATAGCAACCATCTAATACCATGCTGTATACCAACTATCTGCTACGTGTTGCATAGCAACTATCTAATACCATGTTGTATAGCAACTATCTGCTACGTGTTGCATAGCAACCATCTAATACCATGTTGTATAGCAACTATGCGCTACGTGTTGCATAGCAACCATCTTATACCATGTTGTATAGCAACTATGCGCTACGTGGTGCATAGCCACCATCTAATACCATGTTGTATAGCAACTATGCGCTACGTGGTGCATAGCAACCATCTAATACCATGTTGTATAGCAACTATCTGCTACGTGTTGCATAGCATCCATCTAATACCATGTTGTATACCAACTATGCGCTACGTGTTGCATAGCAACCATCTTATACCATGTTGTATAGCAACTATGCGCTACGTGTTGCATAGCAACCATCTTATACCATGTTGTATAGCAACTATGCGCTAAGTGTGTCATAGCAACCATCTAATACCATGCTGTATAGCAACTATGCGCTACGTGATGCATAGCAACCATCTAATACCATGCTGTATAGCAACTATCTGCTACGTGTTGCATAACAACCATCTAATACCATGTCGTAAGGCAACTATGCGCTACGTGTTGCATAGCAACCATCTATTACCATGTTGTATAGCAACCATCTGCTACGTGTTGCATAGCAACCATCTAATACCATGTTGTATAGCAACTATCTGCTACGTGTTGCATAGCAACCATCTAATACCATGTTGTATAGCAACTATCTGCTACGTGTTGCATAGCAACCATCTAATACCATGTTGTATAGCAACTATGCGCTACATGTTGCATAGCAACCATCTAATACCATGTCGTAAGGCAACTATGCGCTACGTGTTGCATAGCAACCATCTATTACCATGTTGTATAGCAACTATCTGCTACGTGTTGCATAGCAACCATCTAATACCATGTTGTATAGCAACTATCTGCTACGTGATGCATAGCAACCATCTAATACCATGTTGTATAGCAACTATGCGCTACGTGATGCATAGCAACCATCTAATACCATGTTGTATAGCAACTATCTGCTACGTGTTGCATAGCAACCATCTAATACCATGTTGTATAGCAACTATCTGCTACGTGATGCATAGCAACCATCTAATACCATGTTGTATAGCAACTATCTGCTACGTGTTGCATAGCAACCATCTAATACCATGTTGTATAGCAACTATGCGCTACGTGATGCATAGCAACCATCTAATACCATGTTGTATAGCAACTATCTGCTACGTGTTGCATAGCAACCATCTAATACCATGTTGTATAGCAACTATGCGCTACGTGATGCATAGCAACCATCTAATACCATGTTGTATAGCAACTATCTAATACCATGTTGTATAGCAACTATCTGCTACGTGTTGCATAGCAACCATCTAATACCATGTTGTATAGCAACTATCTGCTACGTGTTGCATAGCAACCATCTAATACCATGTTGTATAGCAACCATCTGCTACGTGTTGCATAGCAACCATCTAATACCATGTTGTATAGCAACTATCTGCTACGTGTTGCATAGCAACCATCTAATACCATGTTGTATAGCAACTATGCGCTACGTGATGCATAGCAACCATCTAATACCATGTTGTATAGCAACCATCTAATACCATGTTGTATAGCAACTATCTGCTACGTGTTGCATAGCAACCATCTAATACCATGTTGTATAGCAACTATCTGCTACGTGTTGCATAGCAACCATCTAATACCATGTTGTATAGCAACTATCTGCTACGTGTTGCATAGCAACCATCTAATACCATGTTGTATAGCAACTATCTGCTACGTGTTGCATAGCAACCATCTAATACCATGTTGTATAGCAACCATCTGCTACGTGTTGCATAGCAACCATCTAATACCATGTTGTATAGCAACTATCTGCTACGTGTTGCATAGCAACCATCTAATACCATGTTGTATAGCAACTATGCGCTACGTGATGCATAGCAACCATCTAATACCATGTTGTATAGCAACCATCTAATACCATGTTGTATAGCAACTATCTGCTACGTGTTGCATAGCAACCATCTAATACCATGTTGTATAGCAACTATCTGCTACGTGATGCATAGCAACCATCTAATACCATGTTGTATAGCAACCATCTAATACCATGTTGTATAGCAACTATCTGCTACGTGTTGCATAGCAACCATCTAATACCATGTTGTATAGCGACTATGCGCTACGTGTTGCATAGCAACCATCTAATACCATGTTGTATAGCAACTATGCGCTACGTGATGCATAGCAACCATCTAATACCATGTTGTACAGCAACTATGCGCTACGTGTTGCATAGCAACCATCTAATACCATGCTGTATACCAACTATCTGCTACGTGTTGCATAGCAACTATCTAATACCATGTTGTATAGCAACTATCTGCTACGTGTTGCATAGCAACCATCTAATACCATGTTGTATAGCAACTATGCGCTACGTGTTGCATAGCAACCATCTTATACCATGTTGTATAGCAACTATGCGCTACGTGGTGCATAGCCACCATCTAATACCATGTTGTATAGCAACTATGCGCTACGTGGTGCATAGCAACCATCTAATACCATGTTGTATAGCAACTATCTGCTACGTGTTGCATAGCATCCATCTAATACCATGTTGTATACCAACTATGCGCTACGTGTTGCATAGCAACCATCTTATACCATGTTGTATAGCAACTATGCGCTACGTGTTGCATAGCAACCATCTTATACCATGTTGTATAGCAACTATGCGCTAAGTGTGTCATAGCAACCATCTAATACCATGCTGTATAGCAACTATGCGCTACGTGATGCATAGCAACCATCTAATACCATGCTGTATAGCAACTATCTGCTACGTGTTGCATAGCAACCATCTAATACCATGTTGTATAGCAACTATGCGCTACGTGATGCATAGCAACCATCTAATACCATGTCGTATAGCAACCATCTGCTACGTGTTGCATAGCATCCATCTAATACCATGTTGTATAGCAACTATCTGCTACGTGTTGCATAGCAACCATCTAATACCATGCTGTATAGCAACTATCTGCTACGTGTTGCATAGCAACCATCTAATACCATGTCGTATAGCAACCATCTGCTACGTGTTGCATAGCATCCATCTAATACCATGTTGTATAGCAACTATCTGCTACGTGATGCATAGCAACCATCTAATACCATGCTGTATAGCAACTATCTGCTACGTGTTGCATAGCAATTAGGGATGACATCGGGTAATAAAATTCGGAACCGGTTCCAGCTCTCATATTACCCGGGTACCCGGACCCTGAAAACGTATTTTTCGATGTGTAGGCTTGATTTGAAGGTCCTCGCTAGGCCTTGTGAAGTGCGTGGGGAGCAAAGACGAGGGACGAATGATATGCACGCCGCCCATGGTCCACACAGTAATATCATTGTATCATGCACGCCGCCCACTCGGTTGGCCTCTCGCAATATGCCTGCAGTAATAACGTCGAGTAAAACAAAACATTTAGCAATACACAACTGAAGCACGTATTAAAAAACATGCTTTTTCAAGTAAAATAAATATAATAAAACAAGTGTTAGTCAGAATGTTCACCAGAATGTTAAACAATGAACAAACAGTAACGAATGCAAGTCTGTTCGCGTCTGTTCTGTTCCCTGTCGAGGCACTTGTTATGGATAGTGGGGGGTGGGTCGGTGCCCGCAGTGCCTGCTGGCTCCATCGAAATCAACCGCAGCAATACTGGCGCGTAAATATTGCCTAGAAACGGACTAAAAAAATACCCGGACCCGAAAAACGTCTCCGGGTATTACTTAGGAGCCGGGTACCCGGGTTACCCGGGTACCCAATGTCATACCTAATAGCAACCATCTAATACCATGTCGTATAGCAACTATGCGCTACGTGTTTCATAGCAACCATCTAATACCATGTTGTATAGCAACCATCTGCTACGTGTTGCATAGCAACCATCTAATACCATGTTGTATAGCAACTATCTGCTACGTGATGCATAGCAACCATCTAATACCATGTTGTATAGCAACTATCTGCTACGTGTTGCATAGCAACCATCTAATACCATGTTGTATAGCAACTATCTGCTACGTGTTGCATAACAACCATCTAATACCATGTTGTATAGCAACCATCTGCTACATGTCGCATAGCAACCATCTAATACCATGTTGTATAGCAACTATCTGCTACGTGTTGCATAGCAACCATCTAATACCATGTTGTATAGCAACTATGCGCTACGTGTTGCATAGCATCCATCTATTACCATGTTGTATAGCAACTATCTGCTACGTGTTGCATAACAACCATCTAATACCATGTTGTATAGCAACCATCTGCTACGTGTTGCATAGCAACCATCTAATACCATGTTGTATAGCAACTATGCGCTACGTGTTTCATAGCAACCATCTAATACCATGTTGTATAGCAACCATCTGCTACGTGTTGCATAGCAACCATCTAATACCATGTTGTATAGCAACTATCTGCTACGTGATGCATAGCAACCATCTAATACCATGTTGTATAGCAACCATCTGCTACGTGTTGCATTGCAACCATCTAATACCATGTTGTATAGCAACTATCTGCTACGTGTTGCATAGCAACCATCTAATACCATGTTGTATAGCAACTATGCGCAACGTTTCGCATAGCAACCATCTAATACCATGTTGTATAGCAACTATCTGCTACGTGTTGCATAGCAACCATCTAATACCATGTTGTATAGCAACTATGCGCAACGTTTCGCATAGCAACCATCTAATACCATGTTGTATAGCAACTATCTGCTACGTGTTGCATAGCAACCATCTAATACCATGTTGTATAGCAACCATCTGCTACGTGTTGCATAGCAACCATCTAATACCATGTTGTATAGCAACTATCTGCTACGTGTTGCATAGCAACCATCTAATACCATGTTGTATAGCAACCATCTGCTACGTGTTGCATAGCAACCATCTAATACCATGTTGTATAGCAACTATCTGCTACGTGTTGCATAGCAACCATCTAATACCATGTTGTATAGCAACCATCTGCTACGTGTTGCATAGCAACCATCTAATACCATGTTGTATAGCAACTATCTGCTACGTGTTGCATAGCAACCATCTAATACCATGTTGTATAGCAACTATGCGCAACGTTTCGCATAGCAACCATCTTATACCATGTTTTATAGCAACTATGCGCTACGTGTTGCATAGGAACCATCTAATACCATGTTGTATAGCAACCATCTGCTACGTGTTGCATAGCAACCATCTAATACCATGTCGTATAGCAACCATCTGCTACGTGTTGCATAGCAACCATCTAATACTATGTTGTATAGCAACCATCTGCTACGTGTTGCATAGCAACCATCTAATACCATGTTGTATAGCAACTATGCGCTACGTGTTGCATAGCAACCATCTAATACCATGTTGAAGAGCAACTATGCGCTACGTGTTGCATAGCAACCATCTAATACCATGTTGTATAGCAACCATCTGCTACGTGTTGCATAGCAACCATCTAATACTATGTTGTATAGCAACCATCTGCTACGTGTTGCATAGCAACCATCTAATACCATGTTGAAGAGCAACTATGCGCTACGTGTTGCATAGCAACCATCTAATACCATGTTGTATAGCAACCATGCGCTACGTGTTGCATAGCAACCATCTAATACCATGTTGTATAGCAACCATCTGCTACGTGTTGCATAGCAACCATCTAATACCATGTTGTATAGCAACTATCTGCTACGTGTTGCATAGCAACCATCTAATACCATGTTGTATAGCAACTATCTGCTACGTGTTGCATAGCAACCATCTAATACCATGTTGTATAGCAACTATGCGCAACGTTTCGCATAGCAACCATCTAATACCATGTTGTATAGCAACTATCTGCTACGTGTTGCATAGCAACCATCTAATACCATGTTGTATAGCAACCATCTGCTACGTGTTGCATAGCAACCATCTAATACCATGTTGTATAGCAACTATCTGCTACGTGTTGCATAGCAACCATCTAATACCATGTTGTATAGCAACCATCTGCTACGTGTTGCATAGCAACCATCTAATACCATGTTGTATAGCAACTATCTGCTACGTGTTGCATAGCAACCATCTAATACCATGTTGTATAGCAACCATCTGCTACGTGTTGCATAGCAACCATCTAATACCATGTTGTATAGCAACTATCTGCTACGTGTTGCATAGCAACCATCTAATACCATGTTGTATAGCAACTATGCGCAACGTTTCGCATAGCAACCATCTTATACCATGTTTTATAGCAACTATGCGCTACGTGTTGCATAGGAACCATCTAATACCATGTTGTATAGCAACCATCTGCTACGTGTTGCATAGCAACCATCTAATACCATGTCGTATAGCAACCATCTGCTACGTGTTGCATAGCAACCATCTAATACTATGTTGTATAGCAACCATCTGCTACGTGTTGCATAGCAACCATCTAATACCATGTTGTATAGCAACTATGCGCTACGTGTTGCATAGCAACCATCTAATACCATGTTGAAGAGCAACTATGCGCTACGTGTTGCATAGCAACCATCTAATACCATGTTGTATAGCAACCATCTGCTACGTGTTGCATAGCAACCATCTAATACTATGTTGTATAGCAACCATCTGCTACGTGTTGCATAGCAACCATCTAATACCATGTTGAAGAGCAACTATGCGCTACGTGTTGCATAGCAACCATCTAATACCATGTTGTATAGCAACTATGCGCTACGTGTCGCATAGCAACCATCTAATGCCATGTTTTATAGAAACCATCTGCTACGTGTTGCATAGCAACTGTGGCGGATTGCCAGGCGGTGGGTCCGCAACAATCAAAGAAGAAAAAATCAATGTTTGGCTATTCAGTTTGTAACCAGGGGCTGAGAAACATACATGACAATAAATTTGGTTTCATTTAAATTATATCTTTTAAATACCATATTGGTGACCCCGACGTGATCCGAATAAGACGCATACCTTCTGTCTATCGGTAATCACATTTAAAATGGAAGCACAATTACAAGAGTTGACACAACGGTTGAAGTCGCTGACTGCCATCGTCGCCGCGCTCAGTGATGATCAGTTCCAAGGCCGTCGTCAGCGTTCAAGGTCACACAACAGGGCCCCAGCACCAGTAGGCACGACCACTGACAGAGGATTGTGTTGGTATCACGCTACTTTCGGCAACCACGCTCGCCACTGTGTGCCTCCATGTAAGTACCAGGAAAACATTCGGGGCAGTCAGTAATGGCGGCTGGCTATGGCCCCACTGCAAATCGCCTTTTTGTAACTGACAGGTTGACGCGCACAGAGTTCCTTATGGATACTGGGTCAGACCTTTGTGTTTACCCGAAAAGCAAAGTTTTCGGTCATCCCGGGAAAACCGACTACACATTGTTCGCAGCAAATGGATCCCCAATTTGCACATACGGTCCTCTGACTTTATCTCTGGATCTTGGTTTACGCCGAGATTTCACATGGCGTTTCATTGTCGCCGACGTCGATCAGCCTATCATCGGTGTAGATTTTTTGGCGCATTATAGTCTACTCATTGACGTGCGCCGACGGCAATTGGTTGACAACGTCACTACATTAACAACTCCAGGAAAACTATCTACTGGCGCGCTAGTACACGTCAAGGTAATTTCGCGCAACAACGATCTTCAGTCCCCCTTTCACGCGTTACTCGCACAGTTTCCGGAAGTCACACGCCCAAGTGGCAATCCTACAATGCCAAAACACCAAACACAACACCACATCAATACGACGCCCGGGCCACCGGTTTCGTGCAGGCCCAGACGTCTTGCGCCAGACCGCCTAAAAATCGCGAAACGGGAGTTTGACAGTATGATGAAAACAGGCGTCGCGCGACGGTCATCTAGCAGTTGGTCCGCAGCTCTCCACCTTGTTCCCAAGAAAGGTGATCAGTGGAGGCCTTGTGGAGATTACCGCCCTTTGAACGCCAGGACTATTCCGGACCGGTATCCAGTTCCACATATCCAGGATTTCACGCAGAATCTTTCAGGCAAGTGTATCTTTTCAACCATTGACTTAGTGCGAGCGTACAATCAAATTCCTGTTGCTGCTGAAGACATTCCCAAGACGGCGATCACTACTCCCTTCGGATTATTTGAATTTCCGTTTATGAGTTTTGGCCTACGAAACGCGGCTCAGACATTTCAACGTTTTATCGATGAGGTATTACGGGACCTCGATTTTTGCTACGTCTATATCGACGACATCCTTGTCGCTTCCTCCAACCCAACACAACATGAAGAACATCTTCGCCTCCTGTTCACGCGACTTTCAGAATACGGCGTTTTGATCAACTCCTCCAAATGTGTATTCGGTGTTCCAGAAGTCAAGTTTCTAGGGTACGCAGTCAGCGCCAGTGGCACCTGCCCTCTTTCGGAGAAGGTTGAAGCCATCCTCTCTTTTCCCTTACCTGCCAACGTCAAGCAGCTTCGCCAATTCCTTGGAATGATAAACTTTTACCGCCGTTTTCTTCCGTCTGCAGCTAAGATACAGGCCCCCCTTAACAACCTCCTCGCCGGTGACGAACCTTCAGCCAAAACAATCATTGTTTGGACACCGGAACTCCAGGCTGCGTTTCAAGAATGCAAAAACAGCCTCTCCCAGGCTACGCTTCTGGCGCACCCAGATATCAACGCCGAATTAGCAATCATCACCGACGCCTCTGATACCAGCATTGGAGCCGCACTCCAGCAGCGTACGAGCCGTGGATGGGAACCTCTCGCTTTTTTCTCACGAAAATTAAATACCGCACAGCGTAACTACGGTGCGTACGACCGTGAACTTCTTGCAGTGTACGACACCATAATTTTCTTTCGCCATATGTTGGAAGCGCGCACTTTCACTGTGTACACCGACCACAAACCGTTGACTTTCGCATTTGCACAGCGCCCTGAAAAATGTTCACCTAGACAGTTTCGCCACCTTGATTTAATCGGGCAATTCACAACAGACATACGTCATATTCCTGGTAAAGACAACGTCGTAGCCGATGCCCTGTCTCGTGTTGACGCCATTACTTTTCCAGTCGGCTACGCTGATATTGCCCGTG
Source organism: Isoperla grammatica (assembly GCA_945910005.1). NCBI lineage: Eukaryota > Metazoa > Arthropoda > Insecta > Plecoptera > Perlodidae > Isoperla > Isoperla grammatica. The sequence goes on from OX246737.1 coordinate 135,068,188, forward strand.
CTCAACTGCACAACGCCGAACTACGCGATCTCTTACATGCTAACTCTACCCTGCAGTTGCACCCACAGCAGCTTAATGACGCAGATTTGCCTCTCTACTGTGACATGTCACAATCACTTCCGCGTCCATTCGTACCACAGACTTTACGTCGACAAGTTTTCGATAGCCTGCACGGTTTGTCTCATCCAGGTGTCAAAGCAACGACCAAACTCGTCACTCAACGTTTTGTATGGCCCTCTATAAATAAAGATTGCCGTGACTGGGCCCGCGCATGTATCACGTGTCAGCGTTCCAAAGTTACGCGTCACACCACAGCACCGCTTGCACGTTTTGCTGCAACTGCCACCAGGTTCGAACACATCCACCTCGACTTGGTCGGGCCTCTACCAATTTCCGATGGTTTCCGATATCTCCTCACTTGCGTGGACCGTTTCACGAGGTGGGCGGAAGCCATACCGCTTTCCGATATCACTGCCGAGACCGTGGCTACCGCACTCGTCACAGGTTGGATCTCACGGTTCGGGACACCGCTTAAGGTTACAACGGACTTGGGCCGCCAATTCGAGTCCCACCTCTTCCGTGCACTCAGTAACATTACTGGCATGACTCACCTCCGGACCGCAGCCTACCACCCTCAATCCAACGGTATGGTGGAACGACTTCATCGTCAGCTAAAGGCAGCACTTCGATGCCACGGAGATGAACGCTGGACCGACGCTTTGCCATGGGTAATGCTCGGCATCCGTGCCTCATGGAAGGAGGACCTCAAGGCCACCCCCGCTGAGCTCGTGTACGGCACAACACTCCGTCTACCGGGCGAATATCTCTCGCCCCCTCCAGCGACGCCAGAATCCACCTCAGCATACGTTGACCGCCTTCGACGTCGCCTTTCACAGTTGCGTCCGGTTCAACCGTCTCACCACGGCCAACACGCGGTCTTTGTTTTTCGAGATCTTGCAACCTGCTCGCATGTATTCGTGCGTCATGATGCGGTCCGTACTCCTCTTCAACAACCGTATGATGGCCCATACGAAGTCATTTCACGTAACGATAAATTTTTCACCATCCACCGTGCCGGCAAGAGTGTAGTGGTCTCCATCGACCGGCTCAAACCTGCATATGTGGATGCAGACAGCATCTTGGCTGTCAACGCACCTTCCAAACCGACGCCAGGCCACACTTTTCCTGGCAACATATTGCCTATTGCAGCCCACAACAACAACAACAACAACAACAACAACAACAACAACAACAACAACAACAACAACAACAACAACAACAACAACAACAACAACAACAACAACAACAACAACAACAACAACAACAACAACAACAACAACAACAACAACAACATCACACCCTCATCAACCACCATCATCGGTACACCCACCGCTCCGTCAAATGCAAAAACATCCGTCAAGCGCGTTCACTTTCCCGCCCAGCTGGTCCACACTTCTCCGTATCGTCACAACCCTCCGATACTGGGGGGAGGTACTGTGGCGGATTGCCAGGCGGTGGGTCCGCAACAATCAAAGAAGAAAAAATCAATGTTTGGCTATTCAGTTTGTAACCAGGGGCTGAGAAACATACATGACAATAAATTTGGTTTCATTTAAATTATATCTTTTAAATACCATACAACCATCTAATACTATGTTGTATAGCAACCATCTGCTACGTGTTGCATAGCAACCATCTAATACCATGTTGTATAGCAACTATGCGCTACGTGTTGCATAGCAACCATCTAATACCATGTTGAAGAGCAACTATGCGCTACGTGTTGCATAGCAACCATCTAATACCATGTTGTATAGCAACCATCTGCTACGTGTTGCATAGCAACCATCTAATACCATGTCGTATAGCAACTATCTGCTACGTGTTGCATAGCAACCATCTAATACCATGTTGTATAGCAACTATGCGCTACGTGTTGCATAGCAACCATCTAATACCATGTCGTATAGCAACTATCTGCTACGTGTTGCATAGCAACCATCTAATACCATGTTGTATAGCAACTATGCGCTACGTGTCGCATAGCAACCATCTAATACCATGTCGTATAGCAACTATCTGCTACGTGTTGCATAGCAACCATCTAATACCATGTCGTATAGCAACTATGCGCTACGTGTTGCATAGCAACCATCTAATACCATGTTGTACAGCAACTATCTGCTACGTGTTGCATAGCAACCATCTAATACTATGTCGTATAGCAACTATCTGCTACGTGTTGCATAGCAGCCATCTAATACCATGTCGTAAGGCAACTATGCGCTACGTGTTGCATAGCAACCATCTATTACCATGTTGTATAGCAACCATCTGCTACGTGTTGCATAGCAACCATCTAATACCATGTTGTATAGCAACTATCTGCTACGTGTTGCATAGCAACCATCTAATACACTGTTGTATAGCAACTATGCGCTACGTGATGCATAGCAACCATCTAATACCATGTTGTATAGCAACTATGCGCTACGTGTTGCATAGCAACCATCTAATACCATGTTGTATAGCAACTATCTGCTACGTGTTGCATAGCAACCATCTAATACCATGTTGTATAGCAACTATGCGCTACATGTTGCATAGCAACCATCTAATACCATGTCGTAAGGCAACTATGCGCTACGTGTTGCATAGCAACCATCTATTACCATGTTGTATAGCAACCATCTGCTACGTGTTGCATAGCAACCATCTAATACCATGTTGTATAGCAACTATCTGCTACGTGTTGCATAGCAACCATCTAATACCATGTTGTATAGCAACTATCTGCTACGTGTTGCATAGCAACCATCTAATACCATGTCGTAAGGCAACTATGCGCTACGTGTTGCATAGCAACCATCTAATACCATGTCGTAAGGCAACTATGCGCTACGTGTTGCATAGCAACCATCTATTACCATGTTGTATAGCAACCATCTGCTACGTGTTGCATAGCAACCATCTAATACCATGTTGTATAGCAACTATGCGCTACGTGTTGCATAGCAACCATCTAATACCATGCTGTATAGCAACTATCTGCTACGTGTTGCATAGCAACCATCTAATACCATGTTGTATAGCAACTATGCGCTACGTGATGCATAGCAACCATCTAATACCATGTTGTATAGCAACTATCTGCTACGTGATGCATAGCAACCATCTAATACCATGTTGTATAGCAACTATCTGCTACGTGTTGCATAGCAACCATCTAATACCATGTTGTATAGCAACTATGCGCTACGTGATGCATAGCAACCATCTAATACCATGTCGTATAGCAACTATGCGCTACGTGTTGCATAGCAACCATCTAATACCATGTTGTATAGCAACTATGCGCTACGTGTTGCATAGCAACCATCTAATACCATGTCGTATAGCAACTATGCGCTACGTGTTGCATAGCAACCATCTAATACCATGTTGTATAGCAACTATGCGCAACGTTTCGCATAGCAACCATCTAATACCATGTTTTATAGCATCTATGCGCTACGTGTTGCATAGGAACCATCTAATACCATGTTGTATAGCAACCATCTGCTACGTGTTGCATAGCAACCATCTAATACCATGTTGTATAGCAACTATCTGCTACGTGTTGCATAGCAACCATCTAATACCATTTTGTATAGCAACTATGCGCTACGTGTCGCATAGCAACCATCTAATGCCATGTTGTATAGCAACTATGCGCTACGTGTCGTATAGCAACCATCTAATACCATGTTGTATAGCAACTATGCGCTACGTGTTGCATAGCAACCACCTAATACCATGTTGTATAGCAACTATGCGCTACGTGTTGCATAGCAACCATCTAATACCATGTTGTATAGCAACTATGCGCTACGTGTTGCATAGCAACCATCTAATACCATGTTGTATAGCAACTATGCGCTACGTGTTGCATAGCAACCACCTAATACCATGTTGTATAGCAACTGAGCGCTACGTGTTGCATAGCAACCATCTAATACCATGTTGTATAGCAACCATGCGCTACGTGTTGCATAGCAACCATCTAATACCATGTTGTATAGCAACCATCTGCTACGTGTTGCATAGCAACCATCTAATACCATGTTGTATAGCAACTATCTGCTACGTGTTGCATAGCAACCATCTAATACCATGTTGTATAGCAACTATCTGCTACGTGTTGCATAGCAACCATCTAATACCATGTTGTATAGCAACTATGCGCAACGTTTCGCATAGCAACCATCTAATACCATGTTGTATAGCAACTATCTGCTACGTGTTGCATAGCAACCATCTAATACCATGTTGTATAGCAACCATCTGCTACGTGTTGCATAGCAACCATCTAATACCATGTTGTATAGCAACTATCTGCTACGTGTTGCATAGCAACCATCTAATACCATGTTGTATAGCAACCATCTGCTACGTGTTGCATAGCAACCATCTAATACCATGTTGTATAGCAACTATCTGCTACGTGTTGCATAGCAACCATCTAATACCATGTTGTATAGCAACCATCTGCTACGTGTTGCATAGCAACCATCTAGTACCATGTTGTATAGCAACTATCTGCTACGTGTTGCATAGCAACCATCTAATACCATGTTGTATAGCAACTATGCGCAACGTTTCGCATAGCATCCATCTTATACCATGTTTTATAGCAACTATGCGCTACGTGTTGCATAGGAACCATCTAATACCATGTTGTATAGCAACCATCTGCTACGTGTTGCATAGCAACCATCTAATACCATGTCGTATAGCAACCATCTGCTACGTGTTGCATAGCAACCATCTAATACTATGTTGTATAGCAACCATCTGCTACGTGTTGCATAGCAACCATCTAATACCATGTTGTATAGCAACTATGCGCTACGTGTTGCATAGCAACCATCTAATACCATGTTGAAGAGCAACTATGCGCTACGTGTTGCATAGCAACCATCTAATACCATGTTGTATAGCAACCATCTGCTACGTGTTGCATAGCAACCATCTAATACTATGTTGTATAGCAACCATCTGCTACGTGTTGCATAGCAACCATCTAATACCATGTTGAAGAGCAACTATGCGCTACGTGTTGCATAGCAACCATCTAATACCATGTTGTATAGCAACTATGCGCTACGTGTCGCATAGCAACCATCTAATGCCATGTTTTATAGCAACCATCTGCTACGTGTTGCATAGCAACCATCTAATACTATGTTGTATAGCAACCATCTGCTACGTGTTGCATAGCAACCATCTAATACCATGTTGTATAGCAACTATGCGCTACGTGTTGCATAGCAACCATCTAATACCATGTTGAAGAGTAACTATGCGCTACGTGTTGCATAGCAACCATCTAATACCATGTTGTATAGCAACCATCTGCTACGTGTTGCATAGCAACCATCTAATACCATGTCGTATAGCAACTATCTGCTACGTGTTGCATAGCAACCATCTAATACCATGTTGTATAGCAACTATGCGCTACGTGTTGCATAGCAACCATCTAATACCATGTCGTATAGCAACTATCTGCTACGTGTTGCATAGCAACCATCTAATACCATGTCGTATAGCAACTATGCGCTACGTGTTGCATAGCAACCATCTAATACCATGTTGTACAGCAACTATCTGCTACGTGTTGCATAGCAACCATCTAATACTATGTCGTATAGCAACTATCTGCTACGTGTTGCATAGCAGCCATCTAATACCATGTCGTAAGGCAACTATGCGCTACGTGTTGCATAGCAACCATCTATTACCATGTTGTATAGCAACCATCTGCTACGTGTTGCATAGCAACCATCTAATACCATGTTGTATAGCAACTATCTGCTACGTGTTGCATAGCAACCATCTAATACACTGTTGTATAGCAACTATGCGCTACGTGATGCATAGCAACCATCTAATACCATGCTGTATAGCAACTATCTGCTACGTGTTGCATAGCAACCATCTAATACCATGTTGTATAGCAACTATGCGCTACGTGTTGCATAGCAACCATCTAATACCATGTTGTATAGCAACTATCTGCTACGTGTTGCATAGCAACCATCTAATACCATGTTGTATAGCAACTATGCGCTACATGTTGCATAGCAACCATCTAATACCATGTCGTAAGGCAACTATGCGCTACGTGTTGCATAGCAACCATCTATTACCATGTTGTATAGCAACCATCTGCTACGTGTTGCATAGCAACCATCTAATACCATGTTGTATAGCAACTATCTGCTACGTGTTGCATAGCAACCATCTAATACCATGTTGTATAGCAACTATCTGCTACGTGTTGCATAGCAACCATCTAATACCATGTCGTAAGGCAACTATGCGCTACGTGTTGCATAGCAACCATCTAATACCATGTCGTAAGGCAACTATGCGCTACGTGTTGCATAGCAACCATCTATTACCATGTTGTATAGCAACCATCTGCTACGTGTTGCATAGCAACCATCTAATACCATGTTGTATAGCAACTATGCGCTACGTGTTGCATAGCAACCATCTAATACCATGCTGTATAGCAACTATCTGCTACGTGTTGCATAACAACCATCTAATACCATGTTGTATAGCAACTATGCGCTACGTGTTGCATAGCAACCATCTAATACCATGTTGTATAGCAACTATGCGCTACGTGATGCATAGCAACCATCTAATACCATGTTGTATAGCAACTATCTGCTACGTGATGCATAGCAACCATCTAATACCATGTTGTATAGCAACTATCTGCTACGTGTTGCATAGCAACCATCTAATACCATGTTGTATAGCAACTATGCGCTACGTGATGCATAGCAACCATCTAATACCATGTTGTATAGCAACTATCTGCTACGTGATGCATAGCAACCATCTAATACCATGTTGTATAGCAACTATCTGCTACGTGATGCATAGCAACCATCTAATACCATGTTGTATAGCAACTATGCGCTACGTGATGCATAGCAACCATCTGATACCATGTTGTATAGCAACTATGCGCTACGTGATGCATAGCAACCATCTAATACCATGTTGTATAGCAACTATCTGCTACGTGATGCATAGCAACCATCTAATACCATGTTGTATAGCAACTATGCGCTACGTGATGCATAGCAACCATCTAATACCATGTTGTATAGCAACTATCTGCTACGTGTTGCATAGCAACCATCTAATACCATGTTGTATAGCAACTATCTGCTACGTGATGCATAGCAACCATCTAATACCATGTTGTATAGCAACTATCTGCTACGTGTTGCATAGCAACCATCTAATACCATGTTGTATAGCAACTATGCGCTACGTGATGCATAGCAACCATCTAATACCATGTTGTATAGCAACTATCTGCTACGTGTTGCATAGCAACCATCTAATACCATGTTGTATAGCAACTATGCGCTACGTGATGCATAGCAACCATCTAATACCATGTTGTATAGCAACTATCTAATACCATGTTGTATAGCAACTATCTGCTACGTGTTGCATAGCAACCATCTAATACCATGTTGTATAGCAACTATCTGCTACGTGTTGCATAGCAACCATCTAATACCATGTTGTATAGCAACCATCTGCTACGTGTTGCATAGCAACCATCTAATACCATGTTGTATAGCAACTATCTGCTACGTGTTGCATAGCAACCATCTAATACCATGTTGTATAGCAACTATGCGCTACGTGATGCATAGCAACCATCTAATACCATGTTGTATAGCAACCATCTAATACCATGTTGTATAGCAACTATCTGCTACGTGTTGCATAGCAACCATCTAATACCATGTTGTATAGCAACTATCTGCTACGTGTTGCATAGCAACCATCTAATACCATGTTGTATAGCAACTATCTGCTACGTGTTGCATAGCAACCATCTAATACCATGTTGTATAGCAACTATCTGCTACGTGTTGCATAGCAACCATCTAATACCATGTTGTATAGCAACCATCTGCTACGTGTTGCATAGCAACCATCTAATACCATGTTGTATAGCAACTATCTGCTACGTGTTGCATAGCAACCATCTAATACCATGTTGTATAGCAACTATGCGCTACGTGATGCATAGCAACCATCTAATACCATGTTGTATAGCAACCATCTAATACCATGTTGTATAGCAACTATCTGCTACGTGTTGCATAGCAACCATCTAATACCATGTTGTATAGCAACTATCTGCTACGTGATGCATAGCAACCATCTAATACCATGTTGTATAGCAACCATCTAATACCATGTTGTATAGCAACTATCTGCTACGTGTTGCATAGCAACCATCTAATACCATGTTGTATAGCGACTATGCGCTACGTGTTGCATAGCAACCATCTAATACCATGTTGTATAGCAACTATGCGCTACGTGATGCATAGCAACCATCTAATACCATGTTGTACAGCAACTATGCGCTACGTGTTGCATAGCAACCATCTAATACCATGCTGTATACCAACTATCTGCTACGTGTTGCATAGCAACTATCTAATACCATGTTGTATAGCAACTATCTGCTACGTGTTGCATAGCAACCATCTAATACCATGTTGTATAGCAACTATGCGCTACGTGTTGCATAGCAACCATCTTATACCATGTTGTATAGCAACTATGCGCTACGTGGTGCATAGCCACCATCTAATACCATGTTGTATAGCAACTATGCGCTACGTGGTGCATAGCAACCATCTAATACCATGTTGTATAGCAACTATCTGCTACGTGTTGCATAGCATCCATCTAATACCATGTTGTATACCAACTATGCGCTACGTGTTGCATAGCAACCATCTTATACCATGTTGTATAGCAACTATGCGCTACGTGTTGCATAGCAACCATCTTATACCATGTTGTATAGCAACTATGCGCTAAGTGTGTCATAGCAACCATCTAATACCATGCTGTATAGCAACTATGCGCTACGTGATGCATAGCAACCATCTAATACCATGCTGTATAGCAACTATCTGCTACGTGTTGCATAGCAACCATCTAATACCATGTTGTATAGCAACTATGCGCTACGTGATGCATAGCAACCATCTAATACCATGTCGTATAGCAACCATCTGCTACGTGTTGCATAGCATCCATCTAATACCATGTTGTATAGCAACTATCTGCTACGTGTTGCATAGCAACCATCTAATACCATGCTGTATAGCAACTATCTGCTACGTGTTGCATAGCAACCATCTAATACCATGTCGTATAGCAACCATCTGCTACGTGTTGCATAGCATCCATCTAATACCATGTTGTATAGCAACTATCTGCTACGTGATGCATAGCAACCATCTAATACCATGCTGTATAGCAACTATCTGCTACGTGTTGCATAGCAATTAGGGATGACATCGGGTAATAAAATTCGGAACCGGTTCCAGCTCTCATATTACCCGGGTACCCGGACCCTGAAAACGTATTTTTCGATGTGTAGGCTTGATTTGAAGGTCCTCGCTAGGCCTTGTGAAGTGCGTGGGGAGCAAAGACGAGGGACGAATGATATGCACGCCGCCCATGGTCCACACAGTAATATCATTGTATCATGCACGCCGCCCACTCGGTTGGCCTCTCGCAATATGCCTGCAGTAATAACGTCGAGTAAAACAAAACATTTAGCAATACACAACTGAAGCACGTATTAAAAAACATGCTTTTTCAAGTAAAATAAATATAATAAAACAAGTGTTAGTCAGAATGTTCACCAGAATGTTAAACAATGAACAAACAGTAACGAATGCAAGTCTGTTCGCGTCTGTTCTGTTCCCTGTCGAGGCACTTGTTATGGATAGTGGGGGGTGGGTCGGTGCCCGCAGTGCCTGCTGGCTCCATCGAAATCAACCGCAGCAATACTGGCGCGTAAATATTGCCTAGAAACGGACTAAAAAAATACCCGGACCCGAAAAACGTCTCCGGGTATTACTTAGGAGCCGGGTACCCGGGTTACCCGGGTACCCAATGTCATACCTAATAGCAACCATCTAATACCATGTCGTATAGCAACTATGCGCTACGTGTTTCATAGCAACCATCTAATACCATGTTGTATAGCAACCATCTGCTACGTGTTGCATAGCAACCATCTAATACCATGTTGTATAGCAACTATCTGCTACGTGATGCATAGCAACCATCTAATACCATGTTGTATAGCAACTATCTGCTACGTGTTGCATAGCAACCATCTAATACCATGTTGTATAGCAACTATCTGCTACGTGTTGCATAACAACCATCTAATACCATGTTGTATAGCAACCATCTGCTACATGTCGCATAGCAACCATCTAATACCATGTTGTATAGCAACTATCTGCTACGTGTTGCATAGCAACCATCTAATACCATGTTGTATAGCAACTATGCGCTACGTGTTGCATAGCATCCATCTATTACCATGTTGTATAGCAACTATCTGCTACGTGTTGCATAACAACCATCTAATACCATGTTGTATAGCAACCATCTGCTACGTGTTGCATAGCAACCATCTAATACCATGTTGTATAGCAACTATGCGCTACGTGTTTCATAGCAACCATCTAATACCATGTTGTATAGCAACCATCTGCTACGTGTTGCATAGCAACCATCTAATACCATGTTGTATAGCAACTATCTGCTACGTGATGCATAGCAACCATCTAATACCATGTTGTATAGCAACCATCTGCTACGTGTTGCATTGCAACCATCTTATACCATGTTGTATAGCAACTATGCGCTACGTGTTGCATAGCAACCATCTAATACCATGTTGTATAGCAACTATGCGCTACGTGTTGCATAGCATCCATCTATTACCATGTTGTATAGCAACTATCTGCTACGTGTTGCATAACAACCATCTAATACCATGTTGTATAGCAACCATCTGCTACGTGTTGCATTGCAACCATCTTATACCATGTTGTATAGCAACTATGCGCTACGTGTTGCATAGCAACCATCTAATACCATGTTGCATAGCAACTATCTGCTACGTGTTGCATAACAACCATCTAATACCATGTTGTATAGCAACTATCTGCTACGTGTTGCATAGCAACCATCTAATACCATGTTGTATAGCAACTATGCGCTACGTGTTGCATTGCAACCATCTTATACCATGTTGTATAGCAACCATCTGCTACGTGTTGCATAACAACCATCTAATACCATGTTGTATAGCAACCATCTGCTACGTGTTGCATTGCAACCATCCAATACCATGTTGTATAGCAACTATGCGCTACGTGTTGCATAGCAACCATCTAATACCATGTTGTATAGCAACTATCTGCTACGTGTTGCATAGCAACCATCTAATACCATGTTGTATAGCAACCATCTGCTACGTGTTGCATAGCAACCATCTAATACCATGTTGTATAGCAACTATCTGCTACGTGTTGCATAACAACCATCTAATACCATGTTGTATAGCAACCATCTGCTACGTGTTGCATAGCAACCATCTAATACCATGTTGTATAGCAACTATCTGCTACGTGTTGCATAGCAACCATCTAATACCATGTTGTATAGCAACCATCTGCTACGTGTTGCATAGCAACCATCTAATACCATGTCCTATAGCAACTATCTGCTACGTGTTGCATAGCAACCATCTAATACCATGTTGTATAGCAACTATCTGCTACGTGTTGCATAGCAACCATCTAATACCATGTTGTATAGCAACCATCTGCTACGTGTTGCATAGCAACCATCTAATACCATGTCCTATAGCAACTATCTGCTACGTGTTGCATAGCAACCATCTAATACCATGTTGTATAGCAACTATCTGCTACGTGTTGCATAGCAACCATCTAATACCATGTTGTATAGCAACCATCTGCTACGTGTTGCATAGCAACCATCTAATACCATGTTGTATAGCAACTATCTGCTACGTGTTGCATAACAACCATCTAATACCATGTTGTATAGCAACCATCTGCTACGTGTTGCATTGCAACCATCTTATACCATGTTGTATAGCAACTATGCGCTACGTGTTGCATAGCAACCATCTAATACCATGTTGTATAGCAACTATGCGCTACGTGTTGCATAGCATCCATCTATTACCATGTTGTATAGCAACCATCTGCTACGTGTTGCATAGCAACCATCTAATACCATGTTGTATAGCAACTATGCGCTACGTGTTGCATAGCAACCATCTATTACCATGTTGTATAGCAACCATCTGCTACGTGTTGCATAGCAACCATCTAATACCATGTTGTATAGCAACTATCTGCTACGTGATGCATAGCAACCATCTTATACCATGTTGTAAAGCAACCATCTGCTACGTGGTGCATAGCAACCATCTAATACCCTGTCGCAAAGCAACCATCTAATACCATGTTTTATAGCAACCATCTGCTACGTGTCGCATAGCAACTATTTAAAACCATGTTGTATACCAACTATCTGCTACATGTCGCATAGAAACCATCTAAAACCATGTTGTATAGCAACAATATGCTACGTGTTTCATAGCAACCATCTAAAACTATGTTGTATAGCAACTATGCGCTACGTGTTGCATAGCAACCATCTAATACCATGTCGTATAGCAACTATCTGCTACGTGTTGCATAGCAACCATCTAATACCATGTCGTATAGCAACTATGCGCTACGTGTCGCATAGCAACCATCTAATACCATGTCGTTTAGCAACTATGCGCTACGTGTCGCATAGCAACCATCTAATACCATGTCGTATAGCAACTATGCGCTACGTGTCGCATAGCAACCATCTAATACCATGTCGTATAGCAACTATGCGCTACGTGTCGCATAGCAACCATCTAATACCATGTTGTATAGCAACCATCTAATACCATGTTGTATAGCAACTATCTGCTACGTGTTGCATAGCAACCATCTAATACCATGTTGTATAGCAACTATCTGCTACGTGTTGCATAGCAATTATCTAATACCATGTTGTATAGCAACTATCTGCTACGTGTTGCATAGCAACCATCTAATACCATGTTGTATAGCAACTATCTGCTACGTGTTGCATAGCAATTATCTAATACCATGTTGTATAGCAACTATCTGCTACGTGTTGCATAGCAACCATCTAATATCATGTTTTATAGCAACTATGCGCTACGTGTCGCATAGCAACCATCTAATACCGTGTTGCATAGCAACAATGCGCTACGTGTAGCATAGCAACCATCTAATACCATGTTGTATAGCAACTATCTGCTACGTGTCGCATAGCAACCATCTAATACCGTGTTGCATAGCAACAATGCGCTACGTGTAGCATAGCAACCATCTAATACCATGTTGTATAGCAACCATCTGCTACGTGTTGCATAGCAACCATCTAATACCATGTCGTATAGCAACTATGCGCTACGTGTCGCATAGCAACCATCTAATACCATGTTGTATAGCAATTATGCACTACGTATTGCATAGCAACCATCTAATACCATGTCGTATAGCAACTATCTGCTACGTGTTGCATAGCAACCATCTAATACCATGTTGTTTAGCAACTATGCGCTACGTGTCGCATAGCAACCATCTAATACCATGTTGTATAGCAACTATGCGCTACGTGTTGCATAGCAACCATCTAATACCATGTTGTATAGCAAGTGAGCGCTACGTGTTGCATAGCAACCATCTAATACCATGTTGTATAGCAACTGCGCTACGTGTTGCATAGCAACCATCTAATACCATGTTGTATAGCAACCATCTTATACCATGTTGTATAGCAACTATCTGCTACGTGTTGCATAGCAACCATCTAATACCATGTTGTATAGCAACTATCTGCTACGGGTTGCATAGCAACCATCTAATACCATGTTGTATAGCAACTATCTGCTACGTGTGGCATAGCAACCATCTAATACCATGTTGTATAGCAACTATCTGCTACGTGTCGCATAGCAACCATCTAATACTATGTCGTATAGCAACTATGCGCTACGTGTCGTATAGCAACCATCTAATACCATGTCGTATAGCAACTATCTGCTACGTGTTGCATAGCAACGATCTAATACCATGTTGTATAGCAACTATGCGCTACGTGTTGCATAGCAACCATCTAATACCATGTTGTATAGCAACTATGCGCTACGTATCACATAGCAACCATCATATACCATGTTGTATAGCAACAATGCGCTACGTGTCGCATAGCAACCATCTAATACCATGTTGCATAGCAACTATGCGCTACGTGTTGCATAGCAACCATCTAATACCATGTTGTATAGCAACTTTGCGCTACGTGTCGCATAGGAACCATCTAATACCATGTTGTATAGCAACTATGCGCTACGTGTTGCATAGCAACCATCTAATACCATGTTGTATAGCAACTTTGCGCTACGTGTTGTATAGCAACCATCTAAAACTATGTCGTATAGCAACTATGCGCTACGTGTTGCATAGCAACCATCTAATACCATGTTGTATAGCAACTATGCGCTACGTGTTGTATAGCAACCATCTAATACCATGTTGTATAGCAACTATGCGCTACCGTTGCATAGCAACCATCTAATATTATGTTGAATAGCAACTATGCGCTACGTGTTGCATAGCAACCATCTAATACCATGTTGTATAGCAACTATCTGCTACGTGTCGCAAAGCAACCATCTAATACCATGTCGTATAGCAACCATCTGCTACGTGTTGCACAGCTTCTACCTAATACCATGTCGAATAGCAACCATCTAATACCATGTTTAATAGCAACTATCTGCTACGTGTTGCATAGCAACCATCTAATACCATGTTGTATAGCAACTATCTACTACATGTTGCATAGCAACCATCTTATACCATGTTGTATAGCAACTATCTGCTACATGTCACATATTAACCATCTAATACCATGTTGTATAGCAACTATCTACTACATGTTGCATAGCAACCATCTTATACCATGTTGTATAGCAACTATCTGCTACATGTCACATATTAACCATCTAATACCATGTTGTATACCAACTATCTGCTACATGTCGCATAGAAACCATCTAAAACCATGTTGTATAGCAACAATATGCTACGTGTTTCATAGCAACCATCTAAAACCATGTTTAATTGCAACTATCTGCTACATGTCGCATAGAAACCATCTTATACCATGTTGTATAGCAACCATCTGCTACGTGGTGCATAGCAACCATCTAATACCATGTCGCAAAGCAACCATCTAATACTATGTTTTATAGCAACCATCTGCTACGTGTCGCATAGCAACCATCTAATACCATGTCGTTTAGCAACCATCTGCTACGTGTCGCATAGCAACCATCTAATACCATGTCGTATAGCAACCATCTGCTACGTATCGCATAGCAACCATTTAATACAATGTTGTATAGCAACCATCTGCTACGTGTCGCATAGCAACCATATATTACCATGTCGTATAGCAACCATCTGCTACATGTCACATAGAAACCATCTAATACCATGTTGTATAGCATTCATCTGCTACGTGTTGTATAACAACCATCTAATACCATGTCGTATAGCAACCATCTGCGTCGTGTTGCATAGCAACCATCTAATACCATGTCGTATAGCAACCATCTGCTGCGTATCGCATAGCAACCATCTAATACAATGTTGTATAGCAACCATCTGCTACGTGTTGCATAGCAACCATCTTATACCATGTCGTATAGCAACCATCTGGTACGTGTTGCATAGCAACCATCTAATACCATGTTGCATAGCAACCATCTGGTACGTGTTGCATAGCAACCATCTAATACCATGTCGTTTAGCAATCATCTGCTACGTGTTGCATAGCAACCATCTAATACCATGTCGTATAGCAACCATCTGCTACGTATCGCATAGCAACCATCTAATACAATGTTGTATAGCAACCATCTGCTACGTGTTGCATAGCAACCATCTTATACCATGTCGTATAGCAACCATCTGGTACGTGTTGCATAGCAACCATCTAATACCATGTTGTATAGCAACCATCTGGTACGTGTTGCATAGCAACCATCTAATACCATGTCGTTTAGCAACCATCTGCTACGTGTTGCATAGCAACCATCTAATACCATGTCGTTTAGCAACCATCTGCTACGTGTTGCATAGCAACCATCTAATACCATGTCGTTTAGCAACCATCTGCTACGTGTTGCATAGCAATCATCTAATACCATGTCGTTTAGCAACCATCTGCTACGTGTTGCATAGCAACCATCTTATACCATGTCGTATAGCAACCATCTGGTACGTGTTGCATAGCAACCATCTAATACCATGTTGTATAGCAACTATGCGCTACGTGTTGCATAGCAACCATCTAATACCATGTCGTATAGCAACCATCTGGTACGTGTTGCATAGCAACCATCTAATACCATGTTGTATAGCAACTATGCGCTACGTGTTGCATAGCAACCATCTAATACCATGTTGTATAGCAACTATGCGCTACGTGTTGCATAGCAACCATCTAATACCATGTTGTATAGCAACTATGCGCTACGTGTTGCATAGCAACCATCTAATACCATGTCGTATAGCAACTATGCGCTACGTGTCGCATAGCAACCATCTAATACGATGTCGTATAGCAACCATCTGGTACGTATTGCATAGCAACCATCTAATACCATGTCGTTTAGCAACCATCTGCTACGTGTTGCATAGCAACCATCTAATACCATGTCGTTTAGCAACCATCTGCTACGTGTTGCATAGCAACCATCTAATACCATGTCGTATAGCAACCATCTGGTACGTGTTGCATAGCAACCATCTAATACCATGTCGTATAGCAACCATCTGGTACGTGTTGCATAGCAACCATCTAATACCATGTTGTATACCAATAATTTACGTGTGTTTACTAGCTTAACCTCTGGGGCCGGATTCACAAGAGGTCTTAACTTAGGCCTGGCCTAACTTTAGGACCACTACGCCATTGGCTGATACGCACCTACACATAGCCTCGACTCGACGTTGCTAAGAAACCCTAGTAAATAACAAACACTTGAGACAAATATTTAGGCCCGGTCTGAGTTGGTCTTATCTTTCTTCAAAGATGGTGGCAATGCGTCCAAGACTTTGAAGTGTGAACATAAATAAATATCGTTTACTTACCTTGACATACACAGTTCTCTGTTTTTAGATTGTGGAGGTTTAAGAAAACAAAACACTAAACTTTAAAACACCGCCTTGCAATATTTTAAGTTCACAGTGATTTCCACGAAAGTAGCTATCAATTGGGCCGTGTAGTAGGCCTATCATGGATTTATAATAGCACATACGGTACAGCAGGACTTAGGACGTGTCCGAATTAAAAGTCTAAGGTCTAAGTCTAAGTCTAGGTCTAAGTCTAGGTTTAAATTATTTAGCATGTTCTAATTCTAATTCTAGGTAGATTTCGGACAGTACTAAACCTATTGCAGAGCCACCTATTGGGAGAAATTTGACCTAGAGTTGAAGCATTGGTTCACAGCCTTCTCGACGGGTCAATCCGCGGATTGTACCGACGCCTTTGGAGGTTAGGAAATGTAAAAGTATTCATTTTCCAGTATTGATGCAGGTTTTAGGCTCTAGAGTGGGCCTATCACTGTTTACATTATAAAATAATACTAGAGGATAGAATAATACTAATAATATACTTAAATTACATTTCAATTTTCCGTCTTCGTCTTCTCGCAACTGCTTTTTTCGTCCGCCATTTGTTAGACTTATAACGAGCGTGCACTTTCGATTGCTAGGTCTAAACTTCGATTTAGACCTAGACTTAACGATTTCGGACAGTACTTCATACGTCACCGATGATTGATGACGTCAAATTTAGACTTAGCCCTAGAGTTAGCAATGATAAAGAGGAATTCGGACACGTCCTTAGGACCGGTCCTAAGTTAAGACCTCTTGTGAATCCGGCCCCTGGGTGTTTTTTGTGATTCAAAATCGAGGGTATGTTAGTTTTTCTTCAATATTCCAAATAATTCGATAAAAGTTACAAAACAACAAAAATGTGAGTTTTTAAATTTCTACTCTTACCAATTAACATTATCTTGACGGGCCATCTCTGCGGAATGTCAATAGTCGTTCACCCTTGTCGAGTAGCCGAGCCGCATGGTGGGGGAAGAGCGCGGCGGAGAAGTTTACCTGCCTCGGCGCTAACCTTTCCCTGACATAGACTTTATGGCGTTTTCCAATGGACGGCACTGAGTGCGCACTGAAACGTCACCTGTGACGACATGCACTGCACTGGGTTTGTTGTCAGTGCGAACCTCATTGGAACACGTTTCAAGTTGAGTGCGTCGGTTTGGGCGGCAAAACCGAAGGTCTTGTTGTGTTATTAGCCCACAGTCACACACGAAACCAACCACACCTATCGGCATATGATTTGGATCATTGAAACCCATAGACCGGGTTGTAGACCCAGTCTAGGCTACCATGTACGCCCAAATGAAAGCAATGTCACAAATGACATTCTAGGTCTAGGCTTTTTAAGGTTATGTAGGCCTATGACTAGACAAGTGCTTACCTCTTCATCAGAGTAGTTATGTACAACGTCTGGAATAAATCCAGAAACTTTTGGTTTGGCTTCCTTATCATTGGCTAGTTACTCTACTATCATGTCATCGTCACTGCTGTCCGAAGATTCTAAAATATCCATTAGCAGAATTAATTTGCGCGCGTCAAGCGTAGCCATTTTGCAATTGCACTTGCTATTTTTTCAGTGCGGGTCAGTGCGCACTCGTGCGGTGCACACTGCCATTGGAATACGAAAAACCGCACTCAGTGCGGTCATTGGAACAGCAAGAACTTTTTCGGTGCGCACTCAGTGCAGTCCAGTGCGGCCATTGGAAAACGCCATAGTTAGAGGCTAAGCTAAACGTTATGCGTAATATGTGCATGAACGGCTGTTGCTCTGCCAGTCTTCACACACGAGTGAGGAAGCAGCCTGTTGCATGCAACGCAACGCAACGCCTGCGAGCAGCACTCCCAAGGGCCTAACCACCAGTTATGTCTTCGACTAGACTAGAGGCTAAGCTAAACGCTATGTGTAATATGTGCATGAACGGCTGTTGCTCTGCCAGTCTTCACACACGAGTGAGGAAGCAGCCTGTTGCATGCAACGCAACGCAACGCAACGCAACGCAACGCAACGCAACGCAACGCAACGCAACGCAACGCAACGCAACGCCTGCAAGCAGCACCCCCAAGGGCCAAACCACCAGTAATGTCTTCGACTAGACTAGAGGCTAAGCTAAACGTTATGCGTAATATGTGCATGAACGGCTGTTGAAGCAGCCTGTTGCATGTAACGCAACAGCAAGTAAACATTGCAACGACATCGAGAGATACAGTAACAGTAACAGCCATGGTATCCGCCCGCCCTAGGGTACCTTCAGACAGACCGCAGCCCACTAGAGCTATGTAAATAATACCAGCAAGTAATGTAATCTATTGTCTTGGTCCAGTGGTCAGCATCTTATTGTGTCAATAGACTCGGCCACAAACATTGAGGGTCATAGACAACGTTAACCGCAGTGGGAATTGTGCCAGCCAGTGGCGCCGGAACAGGGGGGGCAGGGGGGGCACTTGCCCCCCCTGGACTTCGAGAGGGGGGGCAATAATATCGATTTGCCCCCCCTAGAAGTAGAGAATTCTGCTAATATTCAGTGCTCAAAAATGTAAAATACTATTGTTTTATTAACATATCTTATAACAGTCCTGTAGGCCTATGTGCTTTTAAAAGCTCCCGCAGACGAGGTAGCGAAACACATACTTCTTCGAAATCTGAAGGTGTGAGATCTTTTGCACGTGCATGCCATTGCCATTGTTTGTTGCACTGGTTGCACTGAATACATTTGTAGGAATATGAGGAATATGACAGAGCTAGACACCGTGTCCTTAATAATAATAATAATACCACAGATAACTAATTAGTTGATATGAAGTGTAACTTTTTAGTGGTACAAGTAGTAGTAGTCATAGGATGTGCGCATGATTTGGTGTAACAATTATTGTGCAATTAGTTTATTTGTATGCTGAATTTCCAGAGAATATTATTTTAACCTTTCTTGTTGTTGTACACAGTGGCCTAATTAGAGTAATGGTACGTTTACAGCTACGCGTTGCGAGCGAAGCGAGGGCGCGAGCTCCAATCAGCGGCCGAGTTTCACGCAAAGATGTTAATAGTTTCACGCAAACTCGGCCACTGATTGGAGCTCGCGCCTTCTCTTCGCTCGCAACGCGTAGCTGTAAATCGACTATAAGAGTTACATCGTAGCCATTTCTCCCCCCCCCCCCCCCCCCCCCCCCCCAGTGGTTTAAGTGGGGCGGTATGAGCCGGTATGCATATCGTTACTAAAAATACCGACGGTATGTGATACCGGCACTAACTTTTATCGATTCGATGTGTATTTGCGATTTATGTTGAACGTTTTGTTGTACTTTGTATTTGCTCATCCAATGTATTTATTTGTAAATACATATAGTATTTCAACGTTTGGTTATCCACACCAAAGTTTTATTTTAGAACGGGTCCTCAATCCCCTTACCCCTCTCAAAAGCCATTTTAACGATTTCGTGACAAAACACCCTAAAAAAAGTCCCTGCGGGGCAAAACTGGGGGGTCGTGCCCCCCCAAACCCCCCCGGTTCCTAGCATTGTCTATACTTTACATTTGCAATCGTGCAATCGTTACTTCTCCGAGTCCATTTAAGCACTAACCCCAACCCCCTGTAATATGTAATAATAATACAACTAGTCACTACGGCGGCTTAGGCAGAACCGTATACGTCGAGAACACGCGCTTGACGCACGTCACCTTCATGCTGTGGCATATTCAAGACCCCCCCCCCCCCCAACCCCCCCAAAAGTACACTGAGAAAAGGAACCGTTTCCAATCTTAGGGATGCCTGTGTCAAGACTTGAAAAAGAAATTCGATATCTCTTGATTCATAGCCGAATTCAATAAGAAGAAGAAAATATAAGAATAATAAAGAACAAAGAATAAGAATAAGAAACCTACTCTATGACATTATACGATTGTTCACAGGCGTTTAAAACGTCACATGTGAAAAACAAAAAACGCTTCAGGCGAAAAGGCCTCCGGCGGCTGGTGCTTTCACCCTAGACCCCTTTCGGGTTGGGATGTTCGACTCCCCCCCCCCCCCCCCCCCCCATGGTCAATTCTCGGATATGCCACTGTCTTCATGTGCCCCCCCTAGCAAGATTAACTTCCGGCGCTACTGGTGCCAGCCCTGCTCCACACACATCGCACGGCCCGTAGACACATTACACTAATTAAGTAATTTACAACTTCAGGTGGTTCAAATATTAAAATCATCATCATTGGTCTAGGAACGTACTTTTAGGATTAATAGTGAGAACCTTAGTTGACTTACTGACAGAGTAATATCTCTTTCCGGACAGGTTCCCATACTTAAAATAGCATATTCTGAGTAAGCCTATGATATGAGTTCATTTCGCTTCAACATTAATTAAGTTCCTACAACAGTGACCAGCTCTAGTCAGGTACCAATTCAATTAGTGACCAGCGCCCCGTGGCCCGTGATGACCCCAGCATTAGTCACCATGCAGCTAGTGACCAGCCCGTGACCGGACGGAAACCGGGAAGTGGTCAAGGTCGGCCTATGTTGATGAGGAGCAGCTCTGCTAATTAATTAACATGGTAGATAAATGTTTACCAGTCTTGAAGCCTCGAGGCACAGCTCGAGGTAACCTAACCTTCCCAGACTCGCTCTACTTCCCAGACAGACAGACAGACAGACAGACAGACAGACAGACAGGCGTGCTCCGTTGGAGGTGGTCACTGCAGCCACACACTTATTGCAATGTATACATGACGCAAACAGAGTGACGTCAGATGCAGACAGCATTGATGTATTAGACGGAATGTATAAGGCTCAATGGACATTAGGACAGCATTGATGAATTAGACGGAATGGACATTAGGACATCATTGTGTTGAGCATCGGGTGAAAGAGGTTTTTGCATCAGAAAGAATTTGATATGTCTGAAATTGTGCACAGTTGTAAATGAAATATGATTTAAGACTCCTAAACTTGAACAGTTGGTTTAAATTTAACAGTTGAGAAATATTTCTCTTTATCGTGAAAGTACAATTTCACAAATTCACAAAACGTAACAAAACGCTATTAATTTTCCAAATTATTTATGTATATTTATTTTAAAATAGAATATATTTCAGCACCGATTTCTTTACTGTATGTAATGTTAAGATGTGTGTGATATGATTACAGTGGACGATGCAGAACTCTTATGAACGCTAAACCAGCAGAATACGGATGGAGCAAAAGGGATAAGCAAAACAGCAAGACAGTATAGGCATCCTACTAAGAGAAAATAGACTAAATTATAACATTGTGATAAGATTAAATTTTACTTGACTTTCGGGTACAGCCGCGTCGATTGTTGATAAAAGGCTGACGTTTCGAGTAGGCTAAAATATTCATGTTCATCTTATGTCATCTCCTTCTTTGTGAAATGTGAAATATAGATTGTGGACAATATCAGTGAGAAACCCTGGGGCTAGAGACACTTTAGATGGAAGTAATTGAGATAACGTATTGAATATTGTAAACTAATTAGTACTGACAACACACCTGTGGATAAATATTGGAGGATGAGATTCTCAATTCACTTTAAAAAAATAAGCTAGAAATATTATTCGGGCCAAATTGAAAATAAAACGGTTATAAATTTACTTTCTTTGCTTTGACAGGTTGATCATATTTACACAAATTTTCTGGTCCATTTAGCTCAGATGGTATATTTACGTGCTTGCAAATTAATACAATGAAGGGAAATTGAATAATTATAGTACCATAAAATTGAAATACATAATAATAATTATGCTAAAAATTCATGAAAGTACGTTTTATTAATGTCCACATTCACACTCACTGGCTGGCTTCAATAAAATTCATTTTATCCTGTTTTGGTGAAAGACATTGGCATCCAATCCTCAACGATATCAGAGTAGAAAATCCCCCCCCCCTCACCACCGCACCCCAAACTTTAGCTACGAGGAAGTAAGTACAAAAACACTGACAACGTATGTTGGTGGTATTTCAGTACTAATGAGTAATGAATGACCTATACTGTCCTATAGTAACGAGACCCATAATGTAGATGCACTTTATACTACAGTGTTTGAGTCTAATACACGAGCAATGCATTGCCGCAATATATTGCTGACTTTACAAACATTTTCCATGGTACGTTTAGAAGACTATTAACAAATTGGCATTGCTAACAATAGTTTCTCAAAGAAGGAATCTGCTCTACTTTTCGTCCCACAGATGACCTATGAATGAACTGTATAGTGTAAAGTGGACAATGGACTTGTTAGGAACTAGGACCATGTCAATGAAGTCAACAAACATTGCAATTGCTCGTGTAAAAGCTCCTACAGTAAAAGCTCCTACAGTAATAGCTCCTACAGTAATAGCTCCTACAGTAATAGCTTCTACAGCTCTTCACGCTCTGCGGTTTCCGAGCCTAGAATTATTCAACATTCGGTAGTAGGCTACGCACATTAAGTAAGACCTTCTTAGAGGTACAGTAATAGTAGGCCTAATCTCAATGCCAGGCTGCAGAGGCCGCGGTAGATCCACCGGGGCTCCATGGCCAGCCGAGCAGCCGCGGTATACGGTATTCTTTGTAAACATTACTTATCAATAGTGAATAGCATTTCAATCACAATTACTTCATTCAAAAAGTGTCAATTACTTTTCACTTTCCTTTTTATTCCTTTCTTTTTTCACTTCACGATATATTTTCAATAACTATATATTTGGGAAAAGTTAATGCCTTTCTAATGAAACTTTAGAAGCTACTGGCACAGATAAGGGATTGTAGCTACTGGCGTACAAGAGGAAACTTACAGAGCTGCTAATAAGTGTACTTGTAAACATCTTGATAATGACTATGATGTGACTTTCAAATGACGTTCATCAATCCGCCCTCATACCTTGACAAAACCACAACTTAGGACTACCCTGGTCTTGGACTGTCATGGGACATAATGAAACGAAACGTTTCACATTTTGAATTTGGCGCCGACAGTCGAGAGTCGAGAGTCGATAGTCGATAGTCGAGAGTCGATAGTCGAGAGTCGATAGTCGAGAGCGCTAATACCTCCATCGCGTGATGCACCGAGCGAGATGACCTAGGAAACCATTGTGTGGCCGTCACTGATGATAACATAACATAACAGTAAACAGTAAATTGAGATTTTTGACCTCCGCAGTTGTCATTTTCTAATAGCCTCGTTGATAAAAATGATGAGGCATTCGGTGAATTCAACAAATGATATTTCAGCACTACTTGTCCTTCACAGTCGACTATATAGTTGATTTTCTTCCGATATTCCGCCTATTTAGGCCCCAATTAGACAATTACTCAAAATGGGGTACGGAAGTTGGACTTTGCCTGTATATGAACCTGAAATACAATTTTTATAATAAGCTACTACGGGGTTATAAACATAAATCAAGGGTAGAACAGAAACCTTTTATATCGATACCCTGTCCTGTCATGTTAGTTTGTGATCTGTTTGCTTGAACCAAATAATGACAAGATTCAATGTCTGTGATTCTTTACTACAACGAACGTATTCTTTGTATTTTGAAAATTCATTTTCTACAAACCAGTATCAAAACTGAAGAGGTAGGCCTATACACTGTCAACGAAATTACTTTTTTGAAATTCTGACAAATTTAGGGATGTAATGTAACCTGCAAATACAAATTTTCCTCTACTTAAACAAACAAACCTCATAACTTTAGCATTTTGCGTCATCACATACTCCATCCCCCGACGTTGTAGCAGGTTATCTGGATCGCAGCTAATGTATATAAGTACACAATGATGGATGTACGAGCAACTGACTACATTGACACCACAACTACATCACTCCCTGGTGATGAAGGGTGTAAGACTACTCAGGCTCTCTCCTTGTTTCCCACCGCACCGCAGCCCCCCAAGTCAGAGCAACTACAGCAGAGTGGTGTTCCCACAGTCCTTATCACTGTTTACTACTATTGCCATCTTTGAGCCTTGATTTGATACCTTTTAATTGTTCGTCTTGAAGTGGTTTGATGGGAAACAATGATCCAGCCAATTGGATTGCGCAGACAGACAGAGGGGACGCACTGACGTGTGAGGCGTGACCACAGGTGGTTCATTATACAACTACGATAAAGTTGCCTCAACGTGACTGGTCTAATTACAATGGTCAAACTAAATGTTCTACTCCTCCATTTCCTACATCTATACTTGAAACAGATCCTTAGTAGGAATAGTTTTGTGCCCTTGAGTTGGATACTTAATTGTACTGTACTAAGCGGGTGACTGTTGTTGCGAATGTGTAAAGAACGCCAGGAATCGGCGGATTTTCATTGAAACAGCGTGCATGAAAGGGGCTGTAGATAAGGATCTGAGGGGCTAAGTATAGGCCTATGAGGTTTCGGTGTGTTGTTCGCTTTAACTATGCCAGGCTAATCCAGTGCATCGGAACTGAGCTACAACAAGTCTGGTCAGCACATTCGTAGCGGTAGCGTGAACCCGAGTAGGCACTTCCAGGGGTGTCACAACTAGGCCAGGCTGGACCTATACTTGACACAGTAACATCAGTGCATCGGAACTGAGCTACAACAAGTCTGGTCAGCACATTCTTAGCGTGAACCCGAGTAGGCACTTCCAGGGGTGTCACAACTAGGCCAGCTGGACCTGTTCTTGACACAGTAACATCAGTGCAACACATAGGCGTGCGCAGGGGGGGGCAAGGGGGGGCAGCGGCCCCCCCATTAGGATATGTGAGCTTTTCTTTTTTTTAAATAGAATTTGGCCCAGGGTATACCGTATACGCCTGCCGATCGTAAAGTACGAGAAGAGGACCTATATAGCACCTTCCTCATATTAAATATGTTCCTCAAACTGTCACTGTTGCTCCAACTGCCTTGCCCTTTTGACCCGGGAAATAATAGGTCCAGAATAGTGCCTGTCGTAATGGGTGACAAAAATGATGACGCCTGACATAATGGTTCTAATCTTACCTGAAGTCCTAGATTCGAATGACGTTGGAATCAGCTGACCGGCCTCAACATCAACTGTTGCCTTACCGCCAAGATTTTGGCTGTGGGACTGACCACTTCCTTCACTTTGTAACAATGATATCACTGATATCCACAAATAGTTGTGTGAAATTAACCCATTGAACAGACAACCTGTTCTCCTCCTAATACGCTTAAAAACACGTTTAAAAATGCATGTCTTTAAAAAAAAATCCTGCGGAGCTTTTTGTGGGGGGCATCCCCCCCACACCCCCCATTGGCGCCGCCGTGAAGTACTTTCATTGGGAATTTATTGTGCCCCCCCATTGATCAACCTCTGCGCACGCCTATGGTGCAACACAACTATCCCTGGAAGTCACCATTTCCTCCGATGGATTGGGCTGCTGCATTTGTTTACACTCATAGTGAGTAGTTGCTTGAAATCGACGTCGCAACCATGCTTCAAAAGTTTTGAAAACCCCAAAAAGTTCCCTGGGGGAGTAACTCGCCTCCAAACCCCCTTTACAGCAGAAGGGATAGTGTTGTTTCGTCCTGCTACCCCCCTCTCTCTCCCCCCCCCCCCCTGCCCATGCGAGGGGAGAGGGGGGCCAGCATAGCATGATGCACGTTTGCATGGATCTTGTGGAAGGTACGTGGTTGCAGGCTAGGACCATGACGTGGAGGTTACGCGGTAGGGTGGTACGCACCACGGCCCATAGGGTACGTAGTTGTGCGTGGAGGGTACGCGTGGTGTGTGGAGGGTACGCATGGAGAGTACGCGTGTAGGTGTGCGGCCTAGTGAAGGGTACGCATGGTGCGTGGAGGGTACACGTGGAGGGTACGCGCTGTACGCACCGCGGAGCAAGACTCGCCGGAAGAGAGAAGCCTCCCGCTATCAGACGCCAGGTGAGGTTTGTCTGACTGTAGAGACCGGAAGCCGTCATCCGCCCCCCCCCCCCCCCCCCCCAGCAGGGTCATCGCATCGCGTCGACTTGAGCTGACAGTGTTTGCATTAAAAACTTTGATTGCGGTTTCAGTCTTTACGAATAGCTGACACGACGTGACTGTGGTTACAGATTCACGGAAAGTTTTACCTTGGGCGGCAGCGGCAGCAGCAGTACACGGCATTCTTGGTTACCGAACAATTACTTACGCCCCACTCTCGACGTTGAATCAAATAATATGCAGACATAATATAATTTCAAAAGTTATGCCCAGAATGTTTTCGTTGTAGGCCTATATCTTGGATCAAAGATTAGCGATGTGCCCGCGACTTCGCAATTGCAAATTGATATTGATTGGAAAATCTTGAGTGTATAACAAACACCCTTTACAGATTATGGAGTTATATAATTCGTATATTTATATTCTGATTTGTGCTTAAAATATACGACTAATTGTGAACATAATTTGGATTTCATTAGCAGCTTAGCATATTATTTAGTAGAGTAAGAGTAACAAGAAGGCAATAGGGTACTGTAGACACAATGTATACGTTGTATGTTGTATGTTGTATATTATGTGTATGTTGCAAGGTAGCTTGCACAGCGTGAGCTACAGCTACACTTGTATTATCTCCCTATGAGCTACACTTTATGAGCTACACTTGTATTATCTCCCTATGAGCTACATACAGTACACGATAACCTAATCACAATAATGTCTCGTCAAAACCTCCCCTTGGCCAATCAAGTGCCTCACTCACTTCGCAGAGTGTTTTCATTAAAAAGTTTTGATTAGTTGAGTTCGCCGAATCCCCCCCCCCCCCCCCCCCCCTCCCCCCTTGCCCTTCATCTATTCCTATAGGAATTTCACGGAAATTGAAACCGAATAAATTTAGAGCGTTTTCAAGGTTTTCTCGTCAAAGCGAAGCGATGTCATTCAACTTGACAGGTGACGTGTTTCGTAGGGAACCCTCTCTAGGGTCACATCGCGTACCCTACCGTGTTCCCCGCGTGAGGACTCTGAGTAGAAGAGCCTATACACCAAGGCCGGAGTTGTGCAAGAGACGTGTTATGAATGAACATAGTATCATTTATGAATGTTAGTAGCGGGGATCGAACTGAAGCATTTCAATTCATGCAAACAGTGATTTTAGAGTCCATCACATCAACTCCCAACCCTGATCCCCCATAAGGTGCACAACTAGCCAGTGAACAAGTTTGGAACTTAATGTGGTATAGAGTTCAGTGGGTTTCTTCCTGCTGACAATAAATTCCCGGTTCGGGCTGAGATTTTGTTAACTTTAGGAACTTCACTTTATTCAACATATAGGCCTACGATACTGTTTTATACGTAACCGATCAAACCCACTAAAAGCAGTTTTTGTAACTGAGTTGGTAGACTATAAATAAATACAATTGTATTTATTTATTCATCTATTTATCTATCGGTGTAGAGTTCTCTTGCGGAGGAATGTTCAATTAGACATCATCCTTAGATGCTCTAGCCCCCCCCCCCCCCCCGACCCGTACCTACCCCACTGGACACAGCCACCTGTTCACCCCTCTCAGTCTCCCATCAGATCTGGAGCTCGAGTCCCACGCTAGCATTATTATTCACGGAAAGTGTTATGCCACAGTGATGCAATGTGAGATCTAGGCCTACGCGTGAGAAATGTGTTCTGGGACTTTGGCAGGTGGGCTGTTGACCTTCCGTTGTCTTGTGTGCCCGCTGACATCGTAATACTTGTATCGGTTGGGGGGGGGATCTAGCCTTCATCCCCCCCTCAGACATCGTAACACGGCCCTAGCGCGGCTGCGTCCCTTGCCGGGCTCCAGCATCGAACCCGCGTCCCTCGGGCCCCGAGACAGCGACGTAACCGTGAGTGGTTCAACCATGGAGGCCTGTAAACCAGGAACCGACGCGGAGCTTCTTAACTTCCTGTCCACCATCCGGAAGAACATCTCAATAATTGTAGTAATCATTTTACCGTCAAACACGCGAGAGGTATATGACAATATCGTAGCTAGCGAGATCTCGTGTTGGGCGTTAAAACACGGCCGTGGAAACGAGACCATCTACAATCTACATGACACTTGTCTACAATCTTTTGTTCTATATCTTTATACACATGTCATATTGTTGTTGTAGATTTAAACATTCTGTAAACTGGCCAATTTCGTGAAGTATCGGCTTTTTCTTTCTAATGTTCTTGAAAGTGTTTAGAAACCATTATACAGCTATCATGTAGTGCTCACGTGACTTCAGTCCGCTAACAACCCCTTCAACGAAGTTAGTTGGGCGTATAACTCGTCGACAGTGACGGCGAAGAAACCGCTCTACGAAATTTGCCACAGCTACTGAGGATTCTTGGAACATGAATTAAAAAACTGATTTCGCTGATTACTAGGATACAGGAATTTGTTCACCAAACTGCTCAAACAAAGTGCCGAGTTTTTGTTCGACGAACTTGCCTGACAAGAGCGGTATCGTGCGAGTGCCAACCACCACCAATCACCGCCCGCTATACAGATCGATGTTACGTCATCACTGAGTGACTAACAAACCCCCGTCAAACAACGGTGATGGACAAGAACACTTTCTTGGATTCCAGCTTCCTCGAAACACAAGACAAGCCGGATATCAGGGTTGCAGGAGAACGAAGGGTGAGCAACGTGGCTTTCAACTGCGCCCCTCAAGGGTATAGACAAGCCGGATATCAGGGTTGCAGGAGAATGAAGCAACGTGGCTTTCAACTGCGCCCCTCAAGGGTGAATATAGACAAGCACGGATATCAGGGTTGCAGGAGAACGAAGAGTGAGTAACGTGGCTTTCAACTGCGCTCCTCAAGGGTGAAAATGAGGGTAGTAATGGAGTATACATGTCAAAATCAAGGTCTCGAATTACAAGCTTCTAATTTCTAATTATTCAAAGAAACCAGCGGAGTTAAAAAATGACTAAAATATCGTATTCAAAAGTGGTCCGATCTTGCATGTCAGGTAAGACATCAAGCAACATCCATCGTGCCTCGTAAGATGTAGTAGTTGCAACAATGATACTGATAGTTAACAATGGCAACAGCGATAACCTCAGCTGTGGCAACAGTTACACACAGACAGACAGGTTTCACAAACATAGGAGAACAAAGCTTCGCGAGTCATTGCAGACAGACAGAGAAACTGTGAAGGGAAAACATCGGGGTTCAATTCCCGCCATCCAACTGTAGACGTTGTGCGGGGGTACAATGCTAGCCACATCGCGCTACGACCACTAACCGCGTGGCGGGGGGTTGAAGGACGGGGGGGGGGGATGTGGGCCCAACACAAATACTCACTTTATTTGGTAGTATTTGCTTTTGTTACAGCCAATTGGCCCGAGTGGAGTTGTAGAATTAGTGGTAGTGTTAGTGTAGTGATCGTGATAGTAATACTAATAGTGGTAGATGTAATAGTAATACTGTCGTAGTAGCGGTAGTGGCAGCAGCTGGAGGCAGCGAAGGACAAAGCCACCACGGCGCTCCGCTCCACCGACTCCTCCTCAAGACAATGACTGCGTCGTCGTCTTGGTCTCCACGCTCGAGGGTCGACGTGTTCCGCTGCATTGACAGCCAAGAAAGTGACGAGGACAGGCGCAATGACGCGAGCCTGAGGACAACGGCTCCTGGGACAGCTGTGGTGACGGGGACAGCTGTGGTGACGAGGACAGGCGCGATGACGCGAGCCTGAGAACAACTGCTCCTGGGACAGCTGTGGTGACGGGGACAGCTGTGGTGACGAGGACAGGCGCGATGACGCGGGCCTGAGAACAACGACTCGGGACAGCTGTGGTGACGAGGACAGGCGCGATGACGCGGGTCTGAGGACAACGACTCGGGACAGCTGTGATGACGAGGACAGGCGCGATGACGCGAGCCTGAGGACAACGACTCGGGACAGCTGTGATGACGAGGACAGGCGCGATGACGCGGGCCTGAGGACAACGACTCGGGACAGCTGTGAGGACGAGGACAGGCGCGATGACGCGAGCCTGAGGACAACGACTCGGGACAGCTGTGAGGACGAGGACAGGCGCGATGACGCGAGCCTGAGGACAACGACTCGGGACTGCTGTGACGAGGCGGAAGTGTTAGCTCCATTCATCTTCAGGCCACCCTGCCATCTTCAGGCCACCCCGCCACCCTTTAAACATTTTCAACATCTTCGTCGATATGAAACCAAAACCTGTGCTTTCATTACTGACGAGTGATTCGTGGCCCAACCAGCGAGCCCAGTTTGAAATACCGATCGCTGGTTGGTCAATACCTCAGTGAGCTATGACGTCATATTGGAAAGGTGGCTTCAGAGCGACTTTGAAAGAGTTCATCGTTCCAGCTCTGTAGGCTGATCTGCTCCGTCGGAAAGTAATGCCATCTTTCTTATGTTTACAACAAAAGCCGAATTACACGGATTAAGTTGGTCTTGTAAACTCAGTCTTGACTTCAACTAATTTGACCGTATAATCTCACAAAGAGTTGTGCTCAATCATTGACATCGATGTTCACTTCAATTTTTTGTCCTTCGTAGTATTTTAGTCAAATATTTTAATCGGAATTAACAGCTTCCACCAGACCAGTCAGGTAAAAGTCTCCGCCAATCAAAGGGAAGAGCGGACAATCCACGTGTCACTCGACAACAGATAAGTAATACTCGATGAAGGTAATTTCCATAATTAGACCTAATCAAGCAGTCAATTCGCAACTAATTTGAACAAGCATAGAAATTGTGAGAGTCCTCCCCTAGCGCTAATATACTGGCTCCCTCGACACTAAAACACCTGCTCGCATGTGAGTCATACTACCCACGCCCCTGTATTTACATTCACACTTGTTCTTCGATTTAATTCAAAACAACAATGGCCGCAGCACACCCCCCTGCTGTACACCCCGGACGTCAAACGGTGACACACTCAACCGAACATCCCCTCCCCCGCAACGGTAACTCCCCTTTCAATTGACAACCCTCTATCTTGGATCGCATCGCCCCTTGTTTTCGTATATTTCGCCCTAACAAAGTAGCTTCACAATCGATACAACACCTGTCTTATCCTTTTGGATTCACCAGCAATGACGCACTTCCGACCCAAAGTCTGCGGGCATCTGACTAAAAATCAGAGTACAAGAAAATGCTCCATTTCCAACCGCTACGAGATTGACCGTGAAGTGTTACATGATCGAGCACAAGTGCTGCCAACTTAGCTATTTTCCCACCGAGTCTGCTAATGGGTTTTAACTTAGCGAGTGTGCGTGTTACAATGAGTCTATTGCTGAAATGTTTTGCGTCATGCACGCCTGGTTCCAGGCCGCAACAATATGCTGCAGTATTGAGGGGGCGGTGCCAACTGCCCAAAGACAGGATTCAACTACAAAGTGTTTCATTCAACTACATCCACTTCACTGAGGCTACAGAAACTACCGCAAGAAACGATATACTGCTCGGTTCATGTATACTTTATAAATAGTTTCATTTGCGACAACAAGTTATGTACAAAGTTATGAACAAAGAAGTTAGGAACAACAAGATGTACAAGATGTGAACTGTTTTCCTTATTGTATGCAATAAAACAATTACTATGCATGCGTTATATTGTCTTGTCAGCTGGGCTCGTGAGTCTTTTCGTGAAATTGTCTTTAAAAGTATTGATTTGATAAGTAATTAAATTGAGGGGAGTTGTTTCTGTAAAAATCCAAATATTTACATGATTTTGAGGCAGAGAAATGCTCATTAAAATCCATATTTCTTCAATTATTTCAGGTTCCAAAGGCATCCAAAATGAAAAGATTATTAAACTGACAACATCTGATGTTTATATTTTTTACATCGTCTCTATAAAAGAATAACATGCAAGAGAGTAGTTTCACCTATGATACGTGGTGTTTTGCATTTCCGTTAAACTAGCAGTAAATACACATGCAAAGCAAAACTCATTACTGGGAACAGGTTTACTGCGCAAGCAATTACTTGACAATTGCGCTAAGATCGTCTGCAATCTGCAATACACGCGCAGGTCAGGACTTGGCTCTAAACGTCATTATGCGTCGGAATTTGAAAATGTATAATATATATACTTAACTCTATGGGCAACGGAACGGGAGTCCTATTAGCGTAATGCATTATAATTTAATACGTACAATTACAATATTATAATTCAACGAACAATCAGTGAAACGTACGAGGTCTGTTGCCTTCACTGCCCGCAGAGCAACAAGTGTACAACAGCCAGACAAGGGCCGAGCAGATACCATTGGATCGTGCATTCAAATCACCGACTACCCGTGTTGCCTTCACTGCCCGCAGAGCAACCGGTGTACAACAGACAGACAGGGCCGAGCAGATACCATTGGATCGTGCATTCAAATCACCGACTACCCATGTTGCCTTCACTGCCCGCAGAGCAACAGGTGTACAACAGACAGACAGGGCCGAGCAGATACCATTGGATCGTGCATTCAAATCACTGTCTTCCCGCCCGTGGGAGTAAGATTAGGGTAAAAGCCCGGTTATGGATGGCCATTTGGTTTTTGGCATTTTAAAGGTGAAAATGATATGTCAACACCGAAATATTTTATATCCAAAGTTTAATAAGCATATACTTACTAAGTTTACATAAAAAACATTTTTTGATGTAATTGTTGGAAAATTACAAGGCTACCAAAATATGTTTAAAAAATCCAAAACTGGGCAAGGGGTCCCAGTTTTGGATCACGATGAAAATAAAAAAAATAAAAATAGGGTATATTGCCCCATCTGTTTAAGCATTTAAGGCGGAAAGCGCACTCTAAAATTATGAATATTCAAGGATAAACGATTTTTTTATTGGACCACACAAAGTGCCCAGAAATGGATAGTTCTGATCAACATATTGTTTACAAGTCACATGTCCTCCTTACATGCCTCACACAAAATCTGCTTGCGTTTTGAATTATTTGAGAAGCCTTGGCATGTAAGGTGGAACCAAGTTCTGCACCCACAGCATGAAAACCAGTTTTCACCATGACAGTCTGTGTCAAAAGTCCTGCCACATTCTCCGCATGGGGTCGCTAGATCATCGTCAGCCACAGGAATATCTTCTTCTTCTTCTTCTTCTTCCTGCTCGCTCTCCAGCTCAACAACCTCTTCATCCAAAACAATCTTTCGTTTCTTGGCCTTCTTTTCCAAATTCCTTTCTTTTGCCTTTTCTTTCTCTTCAAGTTCAGACAAAAACTCATCTGAAGTCAAACACCGAGTTTTTGTAATGGCCCTTGATTTCCTGGGGTTGTTTCCTGTATCGACTGGCGAAAACAAGTCATACAGGGCTGCCACAACTGGAGATTTGGTTGTTGGTCCAGGCATTGCAGAACCTGAAGTAGATGGGATGGGTGAATTGCTATTTGAATTAGTGTGGCTCGACGTCGATGCATCTCGGCTGGCATCACTACGAACACCATTGACCTCTGTAGAATTTAACGGCTCTGGCAACAATGACCCTATAAGCCGTTCAGGTCGAATTCTGTCACGATTTATAGGCCAAATTCCACTGCCTACAAAGCCTCCAATGACATTTGATTGTGCAGCAGCCATTATCCATGATGGTGTAAACACTTTGAAGAAGTCGTACCTATTGAGTCTGTTTTTCTTTGTTCTACGCATTCGCTTATCACATTCATCTTTGAATTTATCCTTTAATGCTTTGAACAAACCAACGTCCATGGGTTGGTACAGGTGTGTGGTATGTGGAGGAAAACAAAGAAAATGTATTCCATTCTCTCTGGCCATAATTACAACTTCTTTTGACATGTGTGTAGCATGTCCATCAAGCAGAAGAAGCACAGGTCTTTTTGGTGGTATTAAGGTTAGAAACTTAACAAACCATTCGAAAAACAGCTCACTAACCATATACCCTTTCTTGGAACAAGAAAATATGGTTCCTTCAGGAGCATCTGAAATGAGATCTTGATTCAAAGACTCTCCTTTGAAAATTACCATCGGAGGGAGAACAACAGTTCCCGAAGCATTCGCACAGGCTACGACTGTAATATTCTCGCTCCTTTCTCCAGATTTTGTTTTATATACAGTTTTACATCCTTTCGGAGCAGCTATCTTCCTCCCTTTTGACACAACTTGTAAACCTGACTCATCTACATTAAATATCTGAGCTGCAGCAACATTGAGTTCATGAATTTTTTTTGTAAGACAGTCAAAAAATTCATCTCTGACTGAAATGGTTGACATTTGCAGTCTTGCAACTGATAAATTTTCAGGGGTTCGGAGGCTTAGGTTATGGCGAGCCATAAACCGCTGGTACCACCTGTTGCTGGGCACGCCACTTTTAAAAGTAGGCATGTCACTTTTGGCATCTACGTTAGCTGCCATCTCCATAATCTCCTTTCTAGTTAAACCATACCCAATTTTTTGCATTTCTACAATTGCGTCTTTCAGCTCCAGCTCTACGCCTCGCCCAAGCGATGGAGGTGGTCCTCTTGAAAAGCTGTCGGTATCCACAGCACCGTTGACTCGCCTCCACAATGTTCCATAAGGCACACCATACTCTTTAACAGCACTGTGGACTGATAGTCCACCTTCCATGACTGCATTTACTGCCATGTCCAAGTTTTCCTTTGAATATGCTCGAGGCATGATTCTGAAATTTAAATAGTTGTTTTTAGCTACTGTGCCTACTAAGATCTACTGTGCCTACTAAGCTCTACTGTGCTTACTAAGCTCTGCATATCGTACTTACCCACTAGGTATATTGAATTATTTTTATTATTTTGAGTTTTACAACGTACTCGACCGCTATACGTCTTAATTACGTCTGCGTAATCAGAACCATTGCACATGGGGGGGGGGGGGGGGGGTCGTCATAAAGGGGGCAGGGGGGAGGGTTGGTATGCGTTAACGTCGCAAATAGCGCCGGCTGGGATGAGAATAAGAAAAGAGAGACCGACAGAATAGTTAAAAATAGGTACAAGATCATGATGATCGAGCAAAGAGATGATCGAGAGCCCTCCTTGCGGACACCGGTCACCACAGGGAGGGACTTACATCGACTGCTACATTGAGTGGGCCTTATAAATTAGGCATTTACAATTGTGGGACTTCCGTAAAGGACTGTGAAGGCATATAAAACGACTACATTTACAGGCCCATCCGTAGAAGGCCATTTAACTACCCCTTGGCGTAGGCCTAGCGCCCACGCTTTTAATATGTTAGCTTTTCTCTCTGCGTGAATACATAATGAAAATAAAAAATCTGCAGATATTTTTTTCAGCAATCTTACATATTTAACTAATGTAGCCATGCAATTTAGATCAAATCAATGAAATATTACCTGTTCTATAGAATTATTTGTTGAGCGCTGCATCAGCCGTAAGAAACAGTGGCTTTTCTGGAGCCCACACGGTGGTTGAGTTGGCATTTTTATTTATTTACAATATGTGAACAGAGTCTCACCCTCGTGTTCGACCTTCAAACTAGTAGGTTAATGTCAAACAATTCCGCTCGAGAAGTGGCGGTTCCTTGCGGTGAAAAGAAGTAGCTTTTCGCGGGGTTTTCAAATCAACCATCCATATCGGGGCGCGGATCCATAACCGGGCTTTTACCCTACATCCAGGGTATCCACGGCCTGTTCGTTCATTTGCAATATTTATACAATACAATTATTATTAATTATTGATATAAATGATATATATTAACAGTTAGTAAAGAAAAGAGTAAATGCACATATGGGTCACGTATGGGTCATTCAACAGATTCGTTCGCATCCGAGTCCAAGCGCAGAAAACACTCACGCAGTGATGCGCATGCAAGGGTGACCAGTGACCACTACGCCTGACACTCTACACCTCTGTACACCTTAGGTGTAAGGTGTTGATGTGTCACTGTAATAAAGCAGAGAAGTATCAAGCTATACACGTGTTAATGTATGACAAGCATACAAATATATGAAGGTGTTAATTAATAAAGAATGAAGGTGTAAAGATGTAAATATAGAATATGTGTCCATGTATAGTGGATGTAGAAGTGGCCTATTTCCCCG
This sequence comes from Isoperla grammatica, assembly GCA_945910005.1. Lineage (NCBI taxonomy): Eukaryota > Metazoa > Arthropoda > Insecta > Plecoptera > Perlodidae > Isoperla > Isoperla grammatica. The sequence goes on from OX246737.1 coordinate 135,105,338, forward strand.
CCCACGTTCCCAGGCCCGCGCCACTTCCGGTCCTCTCGTGACGTAACTGTGGGACCCCAGGAGGCTGTTAACACACTTCGGCGGTCACACTTCTCACGGGCCTAATCTCATTGGGTCAAGGTGCTTGGATGCTGTTGTGCACTCAAGGTAGCCTCGTCTTGCGCAGGCCACGCCCACTATCGACGTAGATAAGGAAGTTCCCTCCCTTCCTGAGAAATCAATTGGAACTACTTCTCTAGCGGGACGCGTATTGCGAATGTGGAAATCATGTTGTATCGGTAAATGTTTTATTTCTGAATTCACTTCTTTTCATCGATTTAAAAAAAAAATGTATTTTTATTATTTAAATGTAAGGACATATATTTTTGTGCTATCTATTCGTAAATACATTTATAAAGTCGTTTCTCTACTTTGGGAAGGGGGGGTGGCAAGTTGCATTGGAATATATAAGTAAGCGGAACAAACAAATTCTGACAAAAAATATCCATACCGATTAATTAGCTACGGGGGTCAAATGGTTTGTTTTTTGGCTGTTATACAGAGCCCCCACTTCAAGATAAATACAATTCAGACTTTTATTGGTACGGCAATTTCACAATTATATTTGACATATAAATTATTTAGATATTTAGAATGTTCATCTTTTCGTGTAAAATACTTAAAGTGTTCGTTAATTTGTGGCTGCCAAGACCGTTGGGGACGGGGACGGGGGGTTATATATTATGTATCTGTGTTGGTAGGAGTGTTGGTGAAATTAAGTAACACCAGACCTGTCTTATTTTTGTAAATGAAAAGTATTTGACTCCAATATCTAATATGGCGAATCTTGTACTACATCGATTGTTGAACATGCGATGTGTTATGTTCTGAGATCGCTAATTATAATGTTTTATAGGCGGCCCCCTTCGTTAAACGTATTAGTTTCTTGAGATGTAGATTAGGCGTGTGAACTTGAACTTAATTGGAGCTACAATTAATTATTATATTTGTTGCCAAATTCGTAGAGCGGTTTCTTCGCCGTCATTGTTGACGAAATATATGCCCAACTAAGTTCGTTGAAAGGGGTTGTTAGCGGACGGACAGACACAGCGCCATAGCCAGTCTCTCCACAGACCGAAAGCAACAACAAAAACACTAACAATACTCTTTAAACACAACACAAAAAGATAAAATCTTAATGAAATATGTGGTAAAATAAAGGCTTAGATGCAGAAATGTCACTTAGTTAATTAAGGGAACCCTCTGGTTGCTTTGGAATTGTTAATTGTTATATACATGCTATTCTCATTTAGGAAAATATATTCCATAACAACTAGGGGCTCTTCTAACGTAATGGGCACCTTTGCATCCAGACCCAGTGGTATAACGTCTGTTTTCCTGTTTTCAGCCTTTCACACCGTACTTTCTTACTCGGAGTACACTTTTTACACCCTTGTCGTTCCAGTGCGCGAGGTGTTAACTGTATATTATGCAAATTGAGAAGGCAGTGAATCGGAAAATCAAAGTGCTTATTAGCGGATCAAGGAGGTTAGAAAGAAGACGTTTGATTGCATTTTGCGTCGCGTCGCGTCAAACGGTCGCTGATTGGCCAATCAAATGGTTCGTCTTCATTGAAGCGACCGGGTCAGTGGTTTCCAACCTGCGGTGCGCGTACCCCTTGCAACGGGTACATGTTCGAGACACGCAGACGGGTACCAAACATTTGTATTCCTCTCTTTTCAACATAAACATTTCTGTACAACAATTAACAATGTGACCACCCTCGCGCATCGCGCTTTTTGCATTCAACTTTCGATGCTTACCTCCATCAAATTAAATAAAAAACCTTCACATGAGCCTACCTTTCAGTCAGGATTGCCGGTAGTTGGAATCGAATCGCCGACCTCCTGATAGACAGTACCTCTGAACCACCTCTATCGGTGCGTGCATAATGCGTGTGTATATGTATGTAGGCTACATACGATGTACTCAGTGTAAGTGCGCGACCCAGTTATCCTTGTGCAGAAGATGGACGAGAGAGTTGGCCTTGCCCCCAACCTCTCATCGCAACCCGGACAGACCCAGGTTCGATCCCCGTTGTCCAGTGGCACATCAACGTAGTTACAAAAACTGGTTTTCTGTGAGGGACCTTGTTAATTGTTATGTACCTCATTGCTATGATAACTTGACAGTCACCGACAATGTGTGAGCCAGAATCATATTACCAACGTTAGAACAAACAGCCCGAACCGACCATAGAACCCTAGACCTTCTGCATTCGAAGCAGGAATGAAACCAAAGCACCAACGAGTGATGTGAGCAGTAGGAGCCGCATGGAGCAGGTGAACAACATGATCGCGAGGGAGTTGTTGAGCAGCAACGTGTGCTTACATGTTGGCTGCAGCATTGGGACTATTTTGAATAAAGATGAGACCAAGAGAGGTGGGCGTGGCTCAGCGGTAACAAGCGTGACTCTTATTTTGGGAGGTCACCGGTTGGATACCGGTCACCGGCAATCTTGACTGAAGGGTTTTTCCAATGTTTTCCTCAGTCACAAGGCGAATGCTGAGGTTACTCCTATTCTAACAGCCCTCCAACACTCCTTCCAAAATATCCTAGAGTTAAGTCAACTGAAGAGGGATGTTTCACACAAGGTGTGCTGCCCACAGCAGACCTATCAAGAGTAGACCACCAACACGTGGCGCGAGGGGGGCGGGGCCTAAAGGTACAGCCAATGTTTTCAGGACGGTCTCCCCCACTCTTGATTGCTCAACTGTGAACACTGAACAGGGCGACAGGTGATATGGAAAGTTGACAGCGCACAAATGACTGGCAGATGATGATATTGTATTTGACTTGATTCAATAGAGAACATCTTGCACTCGTCAAGAGATTTGTCAGTTTTCACTTCCGACTTGGTTGTACAACTTTTCCTCGGTTCATCACAATGTTTCAGATAATCCACATGATTGATGTCAAATAAGTTGTCAAGTCCTTTATTGAGGTTCATTGGTGCATACAGACGATTGAACCTTGTGTCTCTGTGGACATAATAATACCAAACCTTGATGGGTCTGGATCATTAAAACATGGGCTATTGAGGTTATGCCATAGATGAGTAGTTATGGACAAAATGTGACTAGTGGAAAACTTGTACTTTACAAAGTTATTGACGCAACTTTCCCGCACTAGCAAAGGTTCATTTACATTGACTCGTACAGTCGTACATGATAATAAAATAGAAGGCAGTGCGATCTATCAACCAAGATACCTGTTGGTGTTGGCATGACGTGTAAATAGTTAAACACAGACTTGTCATGGTAGCTGACAACAAAAACATAAACAAGGCTAAAAGTAAAACGCCTTACTTGAAAATACAAATGAAGGTGAATACTTGTTTCTGAAGAGAATAGACCACGTGAACCGTGGTATTGGATGACTGGCGGCCATGACACCAGTATTTAGCTCACCTCACACACTTGGCTAACTCAATTGACAAGATTGTTTAGTAATAGCGACGGGAAAATATAATCAAAAACAATCCCGGCATTGCTGTTATGTTATCAACAGGCAACCAGTGTTTCTTTTCGTGAATCTTTTTAGTTGGTGTAAACTTTCAACTTTAGGGTACAGATGCACTCATTCATCCAGTACGCGTGGCGGCCATATTGGGGTCCAGAACGGCCATTGCTACAACAAACTTCATATCATTGACATTATACACGTGTTGAAACGCTCATATTTCTTGCTAATCAAATTCGTCTTCTCTGTACAGATCAAATGTAAACATATTCTTGTTTCCAGTACGGCCGTTGTAACATCACGTGAATACATTTCGATGGTGCAGCAGTTTCTTAACAACACAATTGAGAATGATTGTAACACTATTCAACTACACGTGACACAAATTGTGAACTTTCATCACTAGTTGACATATAATTTACTTTATATTGCGAAATTTCCAATGAGCTTGGTTTCTAACATAACTGTGCTTGTATTGTTCCTCGCAATGTACAGTCACGCTGTCAACAAATCGAGCAGACGGTTTCAGTATCAGTGTCGGTGGAGCAGAGGTAACTAGCTATACTAACAACCAAGGAGAAAGGCGCGTCATGGAATGTCAACTCAATAGACGTCTGGTGTGCGAGAGTGCAAGTGAGTAAGGCAATATTACTACAATCAATGTGGCTTCTCATTGGACTGGAAAGGTGGTTTCTACTTCAACGAGCCTAGGCCGAGTGTGGTTTATGCCAGACCATGGTGTGTGCGTGGAACTTCATACTTTACAAGTATTTATTAAACCCAACTTACGAAGAACCCAAAGCTAATATGCTTACTAAGTTTTGCTCGAGAGGTACATACTCATACTCTTTTATTGTAGCTTTTATGTAAAGTAATTGAGTCCGGTTTTTACTTTTTCGATTTGGTGTATAACATTATTGAGATATTATTCAAAAACGGTGATTCGCGCGGTTTGCATATTGGTAAATGTCTGCTTGAAAGTCAACGTGTGTTTTTTCAACCAATTATAACTTTATTTATGAATTGACAAAGAAATACCTGCAAAAACCCTGCATTTGCAACATCAACATAAGAAAAAGAATAAAAATAAATTAAAATTTGTCAAATGTCGGTGCTTCTTGTTTATAATAGGAAATATGTACACAAATCTGCTGCGACGAATGCGAAGCTATGCAACAATATTATGCTGAGAATGCGCAGAGTTAACCAAACATCGCCGCGATGCTCAACATTTGCCAACAAAACAACTTACATACGACACAGTCTTGTAATGTTTAGTCAACAAAATATCACCATTTGAACAAACAATCAATTATATATTATGTATAAACAACTTTATCGGGGGATATGCAGGTGTAAAAACGATAATTATATATACATGTTCGTGTTCTAAACAGCTAAGATGTGGCCTCTAATATGGCCGTTATGACGTCACATAAGTTCACCCTATTTGTACATCTATTTGCCCTTCAAACACGAATAGAAACCCGAACGTGTAAATTTCTAAAAAAAAGTTTCAAATGAGTTTTATAACTCCGTGTTGACTCTTTTGGGTAGAATTTCATGCAACACATTGACCGTTGTTTTTAGTGCCATGTAAGATCATTTCAAAAAGTATAGGAACGTTTAGATTCCTGCAAAATTTAGGAAACAATTTGTCCCGTTTTATAGACGAGTGTTTGAATGTTCCCGCCTATCTATGACGTCATGACTCGTGTTGCTAGTTTGGCTCGTCCGGTTCGGTCCGGCAGCAGAGATGGACTAGAAAGCAGAGCGGAACGTAACAACAAACAGGAAGTGTGTTACCTGGCTCCAGTTGAGTTGCACTTTTTTGCCCCCCCCCCCCCCCCCCCACACACACACACAGTGCGAAGTGCATTAAGCTTCTAGTAGCCGCTTCGTCTGGCTTTCTGGCCAGCCGAACACAATAACGATAACTGTAATTTAATTATTGTAATTAAATTAAATTAATTCAATTACTTAAAGAGGCTAATCTACAGAGCAAACAAACTATCCATAGAGATGTAATTTCATAAATTTAGTTCGTTTAGTTGTTGAGAACCAATTTCAATCCCATCTCACCTCAACAGCAGGGTAGGCCTATTATTATGGAACCCCAAGCAATCTAATAGGCCTACTCAGTGGGGTAATACATTTACCATACAACTCATAGTCATAGAATATGATTACAAAATGTCATTCCAGTGGTTTGTGTGACGGACCCTTCAGTAAGAATTACCAGTGATGTGAGTCGAACCCGGGTTTGCTTCCCGACTCCTGCGGTACGACGGACTAACCCGCGGCGCTCCACAAGGGGCGATGTTAGATCCGTTGCTTTTTTATAGTAGTTTACACTCAACGCAACTATAATCTCATTACGACTTCATTTACTTATCTACCACCCCTTTCGTGCACGCTGTTTCAACGAAAATTAACACATTCCTTCCTGGCGTTCTTTTACACATTCGTATTATAGTCTTCCCATAGTCCCACACAGGAGTTTACAGGTGTATCCAATCCAACCCAATGACGTAATGATCCCTAATGGATCTGTACACTGTACATTGTACATTGAACATTGTACAAGGAGGCGGAGGGAACTACAGTGGAGACACCTCGGACAACGAACCAGAATTTCCGGCGAAAACCGGTTCTGAGCGATAATTATATTTTGTACAACCCTTGGGAATGCATCGCATTCATGTCAATATTCAAAGCTAGAAGATCGTTAAATCAGATTACGGACTGTTGTATTCTGTTAAATACCCCGTGCTAGTTTTATTATTTTTGCTTCTGGTTTTACGTCATTTTCAATTATCACAATCGTTTTCTAAATACATTTATGTTTATTGTCATCTTTTAATCGTCTTTGAAGTAGGATTATGAAGAAACATATAATGTAATTCATGTATGCAGTATGCAAATCGTTTGATTCGCATTCATCTAATAATAACGCTACAAGAAAAAATAAAAAAGTTTCAAGCTCGTGGTGTTCTGATCTATATTAAGGAATAAGTTTCCGAAACGTTAATTCAAATAAAACATTAACTTATATTTGGAATTTAGCTTTTACAGTTGTTTGTGTAGCCAATTATGAAATTCTAGGAAATCAGTGAATGGAATGTATCGCGAACGAGTCGGCCCAACTACCCCCCTAACGAGGGGTTTACAAACCAGGTAAATATAAGCTCGACGCGGTGGATCGACTGGTTCGTTGTCCGAGGTGTCTCCACTTTAGACAAGTAGGAAACTAAGTTGGTGGTGCGTTTTAAGCTGAAGTGTAGAGACAACGTTGCTGATGCCGCCTTTATTATAATATTATCATCGCTCTCATCTTCTGTTCTAGAAACGCTTGTTAAGCGTCACATGCGTAACAGGTGTTTGTACAGATCTCGGGTACAGCTGTGGTTCACACGACACAACATGCAGACTCTGGGCGGGGGGCCCGGGTTCGATGCAATGCTGAGTGAAGAGTTTTACCCCATGCCCTACCCAATTGAATGTAATGACATGTATTACGTTTACGTAGTGCAATGTAACATTTTATGTAATGCTTTGAAGGAACCCACAAATGTTTATAAAAACGAATAATAATTGCAATTGTTGCACCTGCCTACGCGGATAGAGAGAGAGAAGCTCAACACCTTGATGCATAGTTCACACAAGTAAGATGTGTGCACGCCCATACACACATGCAGTGAGATTATGTGACGTATACATACACAGTGGCGCATACAGGGGGGGCGGGTATACAGCCCCCCCTGTATACATACACAGTGGCGCATACAGGGGGGGCGGGTATACAGCCCCCCCTGTGTACAGTAATGATCCAACAAAGGAGAGATATTGTTGGATCATGGTGCACGGTATAAGATACATAAAACTAATTATTTCGATATCAGTAATTCGTATTTAGCTAGCGCTTCTTTACAAGTGCAATACAATATATCCTCAAAGAATCGGGTGAAATTATCCCATTCAGCAGACATCCTGTACTCATATAAAAGTTAAAAACGCTTAAAACCGCGTAACATTACATGTTTTGCTGTGGGGCACGTCCCCCCTCCCTTGCATCGAGCGTGGAGCGGTTTCCTGGCTAGATCTATCTCGTGATATATATGAAGCCACCCCCCAAACATTTGTTTGACTACGCCACTGCACGGAATCATGATCGTTTCTATTTAGCATCAGATTTATTTTGCCATATTGTTTGAATCGAATAAACAATATGGAATGTTATATCGTTCATTGATCGACCCAATTCGCTGGGCCATATTTCCGGACCTGCCCACATCATTGCCGTAAAGCACGTGTTTTTTTTTAGACGTACAAACACGTGTATGCTAGACGTAAACTAAAATGTGTTCCCGACAGAGCTGGTGGCTCAGCGGTAACACGTAAGCCTGTCTCAGGGAGGTCGCTGGTTCGATTCCCGCCAGCTGGTCTAGTACAATCCTTCCCAGCTATCTGTAATCTACCTAGTCAGTCATCTGAAGAAGGGTAGGCCTACATGAGTTGAAACTGGTGTGTACGCTACTGCAGGGATTCCTACGAAAACTCATTGTTATATTACGCAATAAGAGAGGGAACCAAACCACAAAAATAAAATAAATATAAATCAACAAAAAAAACGTTTCAATAAAATTTGTGATTGATTTCACCAGCATTCGTTTCATAATATTTCAGTAGAGAGCGGACATTGTTTATAAATGAACACCAACAACAATGAAACATATTCCCATGAAACGAATCAAGTTGTCATCAAACAGAAATGTTACCCTTCAAAAGTTGCTGTATGTAGCATAAGACGGGGTTGTGTGTGTGGGGGGGGGGGGGGAGTAAGAACTGTATCTCCATAGCAACGCTTACGTTTACCTGTGATCGAGTTAGCTTACCAATAACCATGATTGTATTCTTGATGGTAATTTTAATTAGATTTTATGTCGAGTTAAAAAAATGTATTTCATTGTATTCATTGATCATTGCAGTATGTTGCAAAATTTGTAATCATGATTTAATGTTTTGTCACTGAACGGTGGCCCAGTTCAGTTATACTAGGACTCATGTCCTGAAGAGTTGGTAGTAAAAATAATATAGACAATATAGTTTTGTTTTAAAATAAAATGCAACAATCAACATTCATTATCTTTGAACAAGACCCTGCGAGACATCTGTATTTATTTATGCTCTAATGCACATAACATTCATCAATGAAAACCTTCCCTAATCACATCCACCCCAAATGTCTCGTATGTAAATGCAACATAATGGAGGATGATCACATTTGAAGCGAAAGCTCGCCCTCGCTACTGTATGATAGATAACACTTACTGAATGTGTGCGCGGTATAACCAGTGACCTGCGATGTGTGCGCTAGCTGGAGCGCTCAGTTCAACCACCGGATCACCGGCGCGTGGAGACAGGTAGACAGACAGACACAACAACAACAACACTGCACTACACTACACTTCCGTTCTGTTCGGTAGTCGGCAACACACTGACTCGGCGCGCGAGAGTAACTGACAAGACAGCTGGTGCGAGGAGGCGGTGGAGCGTGACTGCCTGGCGTACGTCTGAGTGGGGGGGGGGGGGGGCGCTCGCCCCCTGACTCATGCCTCTTACGACAGGCAGTGGTATCGAAGATAGAGGAAAAGGAATTACGTATAAAGTGTGTATTTCTGCTATAAGCCAATTTCAATTTTTTTATTACAATATATATTTGTCATCAATTAATTTTTTCTCAATTACTCTTTATTGTTCTTGTTCATTTTTCTATACTTGTATGTTTGGTTAGCTAGCTATGCTATCATAATCTTGTAGGCCTACAGTGTTTTTCCTATTGCACCTGTTTATACTAGCAGCTAGCTAATTATTTATCTCTTTTGTAAATGAGTTTTATAACTAATATCCTCGCTAATATCATAGACCTTAAAATAAATAAGTAAATAAATAAATAAATAAATAAATAAATAAATAAATAAATAAATAAATAAATTAATAAATAAATAAATAAATAAATAAATAAATAAATAAATAATAAATAAATAAATAAATAAATAAATAAATAAATAAATAAATAAATAAATAAATAAATAAATAAATAAATAAATTATGGGTAAAAAAAGAAATACAAGTACCTTCTAAACTAAGGAATGGTAGTCTCCACAGAGCCCCATTCACACCGGGAGAAAAAGAGACAAACAATTTAATGTCAGCTGTCCAATGAACATTGGGTGACCACTAGGATCCAGATAGTTTAAACTTAACACTCATTTTTAAATATTTCTATTAGAGAGGCAAATTAATATGTGTGAAAACAATAATTAATTATTCTATTTCTTGCACTTTTGCCTCAACCTTAGGATGCAGAAACGTTCAAATTTAATATTACAAGTTAACAGGTAGGCCTGTATCTACCAAAAAGAAATTCAAATTTGGAATAGAAAATCGACGATTTTACGAACATTATCTCAATTGCTTGTTGCACTTTTCGTTCGTCAAGTTCCTCTTGGTAGGCATACGACTTATCGTACCTTGTCATTCATGAATCATGTAAACATCTATATTAAATTTAATGCTTGTCAAGTCCTATCTCATAAAATTACACTAAAAATTAAAGTAAATTAAATGCTATTTAAGGGTTTTTGTGAATCTTTTCATTTTCACTTGTGTGTTTCTGCTCAGTCACTGCTCGCGGAGGAGTCAACGGGGCTACTCGCTTCTCTTCGTGTAACACTAGCCATGATCTCGTCTTCCGGTTACGTACATCGATGTCAACATGTTTGGTTTTCATATGTAGGCATATGGGGCATGGGCTGAAAGTTTCAAGCTGATACAAGGAAAAATTATCAGTGAAACAGCAGGATAAGAAACACCCAATTCAGCCAAGATACCAACCAAGGGAGAATTCGGAAAACATTAACACCGCATCGGAGTGGAGGCAGATTGCAACACTATATAGAGTAGGGATGTGATAGTGTACACGCTTTAATGCGTGTACACGTTTACTGTTTCTCTGGAAACAATAAACGCGCCGCGTGAAATACTGTACTGTGTGCGACCGGCCAAGGAGGGCTTGGCGCCGACGAGTGGTTTCATGCGATGTGCGACCGTCCTCACTCCTCAGTTGTCACTTAACCCCCCCCCCCCCCCCCCCCCCATGCAAGCGGCCAGCCCCGGGATGGCCAAGCGACACTGTGGCTCTACTTTTGCCAAGGTCATGCATGGCCTATCTCTCGTTCCCGCTAGATCAACATTGCAGTTGAAATGTATATAGCCTCAAATTAATAAATCATTTCAGTCTAGGCGTCACACATAATCCGAGGCCACTGCCAGGAACATGGACGTGCATCAGCATACGCCCAAAAAACATATTCAAGACGTATTTTTTACGGACGGAATATTTACGTGCTAAAGAATAATTTTGGCCTAAACCTGGCAAGTGATCCGAGGTCAGAACCATGAAACACACTGGATTACGTCCTGAAACCGTTTGCGGGAACAACACTTTATAACATAATTATTAATTTTTCGACCTAGACAGAACATGATTTTTTTTTAGAAAGCGGGACCCCACGGACGTACATACACGGCTTTGCAAGCAGCAGTGTACACGTTTAGAGAAGTACACGCTTTTGCCCATCCCTAATATAGTGCAACCATTTTATTTTGTTCAATTTAATTCACTAGGCCTAGTTGTTGAGGAAAGAACTGCAACTGGTAAATAGCGGATGACGCAATACATAGCAGTAAGGAATCACCCCAAGTCTGTAGCGAGGTGGAAACAGCAGACATTATTTACTTTCAGTCGAAAAGACTTGCTTTATTCATACGTTACGTTACTATACAGAAGGATAAGAACTTGTACAGTACTTACAGATATAGCCAGATTTGGAGTAACACAAGTCTCGACACTCAAATAAAAGATGTTAAATAGTAAATACAGTTATATTCAATAACTTCTCTTAAATATAAAACAAGCAAAATTACAAAAATCAGGGTTCTGGCCAGCTACATAGCGGTAATACGGTACATACTTAGCTTGTAGAAGATATATGAATTCAGTGACATTATTTATATGTATTAGTAGACAGAAATAAATGTTTTATAACCAAGTGTTGACATGATTTGCTAAACTTATTCTTATTATATTTAACATTAACACAGAGTATTAAAAGAAACAAAGAATTCACTTCATGGGCTTTGCATCTTAAGCTTGTTCAACTGCGACTGTGAGTCGGCCAGCAGAGCTTCCGACGCGAAATACTTGACGTCGACGTCCGGGTCGACGTTTAACTTGTCCAGGATCGGCTTCACCTGCGACTGGATGCACGTCTGGTCCAGACACGGCCCGATCTTCTGCAGCGTCTTGGCAACGTTGAACCTCACATTGGCAACGTTGTCGCCGGCCATCGCGAGCACGGTTGGCAGCATCACCTGGAACACGGTAGAAAGAACAACGTTACATCATCTGTAGGTTCACTCCCTCACTCACGAACACAATATATTTTCCGTACAATCACACTTCACGATAAACCACACTGAAATTGAAACTTTATGATTGTACTAACGCAATTGAAGACAACTTGGATACATTTGCTACAAAGCCTAGGTTACTCGTGGATTAGACTCGAGTGTGTCGGGGGGGGGGGGGTGCACATGAATCGACCGGTATCAACATTCAGTCGACGAAGTCAAATTTCATCGAACTGTAGAAAGTCTGCGGCATTTCGGTGGTATCAGCTTCGCCCACCCAGATTGGATAACGCCTTATAACTTAACATTATGGTGAATGTTCACGGTGAACAACGATTTTGAAAAACAATTTTGGTGACGGGCATAATTGATCGAAGGCAAGTGGCCTAGCATGAACATAGACACTGGATTTATTTATAACATTTTGGAAATGCCAATATTTCCAAAATTGAGTTACAATTTTAAAGAATAATTTTGACCTGGACAGAAGCTTTCTCATAAGCGGGAGCTGTGTACTTCTACATATCCAGGCCTACATGGAATGTACACACACATGTAATGGAAACTAAACATGTTTCATCCCCAGTTAGCCTAGGCCTAGACTATCTTATAAAGAAGGTAAGACTGGCGGTAATTCTTCCGATTGGGTCCGCGGCTCATTTGCACAAATGCAGTCATGGAAAGTACTTGAAACACTTACTAAAAGACAAATTTATGTTTAAAATGAACCCAAACAAGTTTTGGTGTCCGCTAAAACATTCAAAATTACCCTTTTCGATGATCTAAAACAGCGTTTAGACGGCGGATTTTCCCAATGTCGCCATGATACTTTTTCTGCCGCCCGACGTTCTGTAGTATACCAACGTAGGCCTACCAAAGTGACATACACTGAAAGTGACTGCCCAAGTGCCTGCATCCCACGAAAGGAAGAAGGTTAGGGGGTCAGGTTATGAAACATCTTGAAACGTAGGCCTACTTTCGTTTACAACTCAAATAAATTTACGCCTTCTTCAAATTGTATCACTCGAATAAAATGGTTGGCAACACTGCCGGAACGTCAAAGATGGCGATCAGTAATGGCTGATTAATTTTCTTCCGTCTGTCATCTCGAACACTTAGATCACATTTTCTTTACTTATAAACTAAATTTAAACATTAAAACTACTTAAAAAATACTTTGTACACTAGATTTAATATATTTATTACAGTAAATATGAAGGAATTTCATTAATGTTTATTTTACAGCGATTTTTGACCGCGGACCCAATCGGAAGATTTACCAGACTGGCTGTACAGTCACGAATAGTAGGACTAGGCCTATAGCCTACCTATCGATAGGCTCCTAGCCTAGGCTAGCCAAAACTCATACAAAATGTCTAGGCTAAACCTGTGCCAAGTGTTATGAATGGGCTATGGAATTAATAGAAATAGGGCAGGCCTACGTAATACAAAAACAATGTATTATTTACATCTACTACCAAGTACCAACTCACCTTGGTCGTGATATCCGGGCCACAAGCTTCAGCCAAATCGTTGACACAGAAGAGACAGGTCATCCGGTGTAGGTAGTTCTGGTCGCGGGACATGGCTAACACAGTTGGCATCACTGTATTCTGAGCCCACTCTGCTCCGAACTTCTCAACTAACTTCTTCAGATTGAGAGTAGCAGCTTCCCTGATGGCAAAGACATGGTCTACTAGCCAAGCCATGCAAAGAGCATTAAGCTTTTCATTGAAGAACTCTACACCCAGCTGACCAGCAAGTAATGGCATATATTCAATGATAGCCAGACGCACCCTCCACTTTGAATCTTCCGCCAGTTCTACAATGGCGGGTAGCAATGACTGAGACAACTCTTGAATACCGATTACTTCGTTAACACATTCCAGGTTTGAGATGATGTTGAGTCGTACTTCCGGGCACTCGTCCTTCAATTGTGATAGGAAAAGAGGCAATAGGTGCTCAATAGTATTATGTTTCCCCAGTATAGGACTCAGACCCATGATAACGGAAGCAAGTGCTGACTTAACGTGCTGGTTTGGATCTGCAACCAAGTCCTTGACAAAAGGTAAAATGCTGCTAATGATGATGGTCTCTTGTTGACTTTTTTCAATGCTCTGGCAGAAATCTCTTACTTTGTTGGCCGCAGCAGCTCGTACTTCTGCTTCTGTATCTTTCAAAAGAGATTGGTAAGCTGGCACAAGGTCGGTCTTAGTAATCTCTGGCCCCACAGCTTTTTGAAGATCCGTGAACTTGTCCGCCACCATGTAACGTACACGCCAAGATGTATCGCTCATGCATTGCCTCAGGGTGGGCATGACAAGTTGTTCAACATCCTCTTGCTGTAATAGAGTAGCAATACTCACGCAAGCCTCCACTAGTAGGTGACGAACAGAATCCTGTTCGTCCTGGGCGAGGTTTACGAATATTGGAATCACATCTGACTTGAGATACTCCACTTCCACAACTTTAGCAAACTCTCCCAATTTGCTAGCTGCTGCTCGGCGAACCATGGGCGTATCATCTTGGCATAAGATACGAAAATGGTTCCGTAAAAGCGCCTTTACGGCAGGGGCAACTCGTTGATAACATACACTGAAGAGCCCACATGCAGAAGTACGAGATGTGAACCAATCCCCAGAAGCCAAACGTTGCACCAATGGAACAAAATTTGCTTCCAAATCGCTGGGGCTATGCTCTGTGGAAATAGCACGAAGAGAATCAACAGCTTTATCTCTTACCACCGTTTCTTCTACTGTAGCGAGTGACTCCAACGGAGGTAACAAACAGTAGACATGTTCCGGACCCCCAACAAGTGGAGTAAAACTGCCAAGTTGTTCGGCTAGGGCCAACAAAACTTCATCTTCTTCATACAGCGTTTCCGTGAGAAACGGAATAAGTTCGCTTCTTGTCCTCTCGACTCCCAAAGCAAGTGCAATGGTAGATAGTTTCTTGATAGAATTTAGTCGAAGTTGAACGTCGTCATTCTTCAATTCGTCGATCAAAACCGCTATTGGGTACAAACAATTATCGTCGTTGGTAGCCATTTTCTTTAGTGAAGAATGTTGAGGAAGGTGTCACGGGCGGAGGTGATGCACAGTCTTGACATGGGTTGGATCACGGGAGGGGCATTTGGCTGGATTTTTGTTTTATATGTAATCTTATATTTTATTTCTTATTTGTATTAATCATCCAGTGATTATCAACTTATCAATTCTTGTTTCGTATTGGAAATCTTCCGTTGACTGCAAAGATTTTGAAAACAAAACCAGGTCGGAATATTACTACAACAACAACAACTGAGGCATGTGATGTACTACTCAACCCAAAAACGTACAGGTTGTTTATTTTTGTCTGCGCTTTCGTTGTTAAATTTTTATGATCACTTTTTTCATTCCCTTTTTTTAGTCCCACCAAGTGATAACAGTGAAGAGTAATTCATTAGGTTCCAGTTGTATATTCTGTATTTTATTATTAACCCCGGCAAAGTGACCAACCAAACCAAGCACACACGATTGAATATTGAATGGCTACTAGAGTTCGAGTTGTGTTTGTTGTAACGAGTGCCAGAATTTGAAAACTAACTGCATGTCCACCCGATTTCGGTTTGTTTGGCTTTAAAATGTATCATCGAGAATCTTGTGGTCTCTCTTTAAATTTTATTCTCTAGAGAATGACATAATATGAACAATGTGAAATTAAGATTAGGTAGGCTATTTTCGTTTGAGACAGTTTAAAAACATTTAAAGCTCGACTCCCCACTTCCATCTGCAACAGAGCATGTGCCTGTGGTTGATTATAATATAATAAATCTTCTTCGTCTTGCTCTCTTGTGCAGTTGGCGTCATACCCCCTCCCCTTCCAAAGATTCACGAAGTAGGCAGTAAAAGTAACAAACCCAATTTGAATTAAAAGAATATTTAGCACTAAAGCCCGGTTTACACACCGTAATAAGGTTTAAGGTCTAAGGTTTAACCAAGTTGAATCAAGCTAGTAGCATCATGGCGTTCACATAACTTCCTAAGATTTAAGGGCTAGGACGAAAGTTGAAACTATTCCAACTTGTTAGCCCTTATCCCAAAAATTCTTAGCCCAGCCAATGAGAGACGAGCTTTTATAAATCCGGCCAATGGTAGCGATCCTAGTAAATCAGTTTGGAAAATACTTTCCTTAGAACAAAATATTAAATGTTAAACCTTAAACCTTATTCCGGTGTGTAAACCCACCATAAGCATTATACGACCCAAACTTTCCGCAGGGACTTCATCACTATCTTCAAGTTTGAACTAAAAGAACATTCAGCACTAAGCATTATACCAACATTTTCTACAGGGACTTTATCACTAGTTTCAAGTTTGATTTCGCTATTCAGCATACATTTGAATTACGAGACTTTAAATTTAAGAGGAACTGTGTACTGTATTCATTGCACAAGAAAAAACAGTACCCATCTACTTTAATAAATTAAAAACCAAGAGGGTCTTGGGTTCAGGAAATTGCTATTGCATTACGTATGGTAACGTAATAAAACACAAGTCATAATGGTTTATTAAGACAACATTTTGTCTCAATCACAACTTTTAATGTACACATTGACATATTATTTCTTTCTAATAATATACATACTCTTTGGCTACAATAGCAAGACATGATACAACAGATCAAAACAGCTTTTTAACAGGGAATATGCAAGCTACTTTATTATTTTATCTTCTTTTAAGGTTTCACGAATAGCACGTAGCATACCTCTTAGATTGTGAGTTTTAGAATTCTACTGGGGGCTGTGCGAGGCTTTCATACTTTGAGATCTCACCGTGTTGTTGTCAGAGGCACCAGGGTAATATCAATGGTTTCAAACGACCAATGAGAAAGTAAAGGATGGTTAAAAATAAAATATTCAATAATTCCAACGACCAATGAAAAGGGCAAGAATGATCAAATTGAATGACCTCGAATCATCAATAAGAACGGCAAGAATATAGTTGAACATTTCAATTGGTCACCGAAGGAAGGAATGTTGGGTGCAGGCGCCAAACGAGATCTACAGTCTATTTCAATCTAAACTACCATCAGTCTGCATGCAGTTTAGAATTTTTGTTTGCAAAGTTGCATTTTCTTCTCACTGGTGTCACCAGCAGAAGCAACTACTTAGCAGAGACATATTTATGTAAAGAGGCTTAAATTTCCTTAACATTCTTAGTTGAATAGAATGCATATCACGACTAAAAACTTGAAATCAAAATCGCACAGCCCTAGTTTTCATACAAGTAGTTTAGAAATGTCAAGTATCTGACTAGGACAAATAGGAAGTGACATTGTATGATAATCTCGGCAAGAGATGAAGATACTAGTTCTATTTGAAGCCCTAGCTCTAAACTAAACATATTGCATCACTATAATTGTACATAAATGATTGCAGAGCTAACAAAGAGTTAAATATGATTTTGACCTTCCTGATATAACAATACAGTGCATACGGAAACATTTCTACCTCCACTACAAACTACGTAAACGAGCCGTTGACTCAAAGAAAAGACCGGTTGAAGTTATGGCTTTACGTTCACAAGTTAGAAAACTACGTGTCCTCAAAAATCACACCGAATGTCTGGTGTTTATTTGGACTGCCTATCTGCACGAAAATCGATCATAAACTTGGCCGATTTACAAAATTCGATTGGGAGATTTCTTACAAACTCTAAAAATTTACAATAGATGGCAGCCTTCAATTCGATGTTAATTCACAATATTCGATACTAGTGGTATGAGTAACAGTTAAGAGGACAAAGTGGAATGGGTGGCTGCAAATTAAGTCAGACATCACGACAATTGACAACCACATATTTTGGTTTGTGGTATTGATACGTACTCAGTTATATAAAACAGGATTACTTGCAAATAGATTAATAAATAATGTTGCCAGAACTTCAACAGAAGAAAGACGAAAAGTAGTTTTTTTTAACTCTACACTAATTCTGCAATCACTTGATGGAACCACATTTTGTGTCTAGTTACATTTTTCAAAAATATAATCATTGAAAAGTGGACGTTTTGATTGGCCCAAGATGTCAACTAAATAATTACGTATGTGATTTTACTGTTAAATTCTTCATCAAATTATCTCTACAGCAATAAAAAAAAATTTAATTGGAACATTGGCATAATTATCATCCTCGCCGTTTTCAATAGAAATTAATGAAGTAAATAATTATTATTGGCTTATACAAAAAAAATCTTGATGAATTTTTCTCTTTCAAATTCAAACCAAAAAAACAATTTATAAATGAAATCCTTAATTGATAAACCAGCCGCGACTGGGCTGTCATGCACGGCTACTCTAGTCTATTGTAGAATATACCGTAGCCGCTTCAGGCAGCTCAACATAACGTTGCACAGGTTTAGCGGAGAGGTAATCGAGGAAACAATTATTATAAAGACTAATAAAAATATGAATTACATATTAATTATTCCGTCAATTACCGAGCTGTGCGTGCGGTTGAAATAGTCAGGTCCAGTCCAAGCCGACATTCAGCTTCGTACACACTAGAGCCAGAGACGAGCGAGGGTGAGCGAATATCAATGTGGATGTACCTTGAGTAGCGACACTCATTACAGGTTGAAGATTGCTTCATGAGGTAGAGAACTGTGAGCCTGTCAGCGGTCCGTCAAGAGTGCTGCACTCTAGTGTGTTCCGCCAACCTTCGCAATACGTACATCGCCCGTAAATCATAGATATTCAAAATAATTATTAGTACTGTAATAGCTGATTTATAAACTCAAATTGAAATAATTGTAAATTGAATACTTATATAGATTGAAACAGAAATTAAGATAAAACTTTCATAGTTAAATAATCTATCATGAATAACAATTAACGTTAGCACAAGACATCATTAGTTGACATTTGTCTACAAGATTGAGATTCTAGAAATCTCAAATGTAGTTTTAAATGAAGGCAGAAAATCCAGACATTTAAACATTGATAGAAGGAAACTGGAAAGTATTGCTTATCAATATCAGTGTCACCGAACAATACGTTCGATGGATTCAATGGTTTATAATATTATATAGTTAACAAGAAATAAAATGCATCTAGTGATCATGCCACTGGCATCTGTAATGTATATATCAAGTAATTATTAGAAACTGAACCATAAATGAAGGCAGGCATATTCCCTTTACAGTCCATGTGTTCAGTTACTTTATTAGATAATACCTTTTCTAATAAACAATATAATACTTAGATCAGTGAACAGAAATACACAATAAAATTTGAACACCTCCAATGTACATATTTTAGGCAATTACAAAAATAATCAACATTTAGATTAGGCCTATATTACAAGTAAATATATTTTTTTAGAAATTTCATCAGTCGACTGACTTCACTTTGTTTTATTTTGAAACTTAGTGAAATCATGTTATACATATATTATATGTTATTTTTAATCTATTCTTTAAGCAAAACATTTATTTTTGCCAAGCAGAACAACTGCATGGTTTCATGCCCGAGAACTACGGGCTTGCGTAATATCTTGGTGAACGTTTCATTTTGAGAACTTCAAATTCAGTTAGTCGTCAAGGACTTGTTTCAGGCTAGAGTAAAGCTGGACATTGCCAGCGGTCAAACACTGCAAATAAGACAGCGTACTTCTCAACACCGCTGTATCACTTACACTTGATGAAATATCTTGTACTGTATGAAGATTGGGCTCACGACAATACTGTCAACACAACACCACTACATCTACACTTGCTGACACACCACACCACGCACACTGGCTTTGCCATAAACGCTTACATGTATCAGGTAGTAATAATAATTGAACTAGCTTGGGTTGAAGGTCAGGTCGAGCTTTCCCGGTCCAACAACGTTCCTTAATCATTGTCACCCTTCACCCAATTATTTCACTTTCTTCAATACACTCTTCCTCTCCTGTACAATCTATACAATCTATCTATACTGGCTTGTTATTTATCAGCTCTCTGCTATTACATTATTTAATTTCGTGTAACATTTGTTGAAAAAATCAGTGTAATGTAATTGTATTCCATTTCGAATGCAAATTGATGGCAATGGATCAAGATAATAAAATGCGGGTGAACGATTCCTTATATTTTGACTTCCTGTCAAATTATCCATCTGGCTGGCATTCCTTTCAAAGCTATTCAAATGCTAAATGAGCCTGCACAATGATGCAAAATACATTTCTGTGTCTCGTAGGGGGGTGTTCCGTTATCGACAGGGGTACACCAATTTATCGTTGTGATTAAAGCATTGTAGACATTCAAGCCAGAGCATAATCGTGACTGTTTTAATTTGCAATCATGTTTTGAAAATGCATGATTTAACCAGCTAAAATTGTCTTATAGAGATCACAAATCTAAGAGAAATCCACGTTTTACTAGCGAAGTGTTTGACTACTGACGTGCCAACCCAAGCACCAGACACCGCCATACGAGACTTCTTAGATTAGAATTAGGAACCAAAATAACACATTAGATAAGTGTAGAGCCACCTTGTAACATAACGTAACGTAATACACACACGAGAGATCACAGTTATTCTAGGCCAATATACTACTGGGTAATCATGATGGCTGAAGGTTTGGTCCGCTTTTCCTCAAGACTTTGATTTCGATGGTACCACGGATCTTCCTCAACAGATCGATGATCTCTTCCGTAGTCATCGTCTCCACGTTCTCGTCGTTCACCTGAAATCAACAGAGGTGGAAACTGTTTGATTAGGCGTCCTCAGTACGTCAGCTCTACCACCCAGACATCCAACATGCGAAAACACTGCTCCGTGGGATATAATTCCATGAAGTTCCAGCCATAGTGAACATTGCATAAAGACATAATATTATATTATAATCTGACAACTCACCGTGAGCAGCTGATCCTGAGCCCTGAGTCTCCCATCCTTGGCTGCGACACTGTCAGCGTAGACAGCGCTGATGTAGGTCTGCCTCCCATCAGCCCTGAGACTGAACCCCAGCCGGCTGTTCCACCCTCGGTTGAGCTCCACCGTCAGCACCCTCTCTCCCTCCCCCCCTCCGCCACCCCCCTGCGGCGTGAACACCACCCCCTTCCACTTGAGCAGGCCGCACGCTCGGTCCCCCTCCCCCGAGACGTCTCTCTCGGAGGTGCACTCGGACATCCCCTCCCCTCCCCCGGGGGGCTCGATGGGGTTGGCCGAGTGGTACGCGGGGTTGCGGTAGCTGAAGGCCGTGGAGGTGGTGGAGGTGGACGACAACGGGGGCAGGCTGGCCGGGGGCTCCGGGGACCCCTCGTAGTCCCCGGGGGCAGAGAACGTGTACTTGGGCCTGCGAGACGACTGAGGGGACTCGTTCTCGTTCTGAAGGTCCAGGAACTGAGGTCGCCGTGCCAACGTGTTGTTGTCTTGCGCGACATCAGTAGAGTCTGTTGCGTCGTTGCGCTGAGCGTCCGACAGATGGCGCTCGCCCAGCCCTGAAACACACGCAGCAATCTCAGAAAACATGTTCACACTAGTCAATTATATAATTTTTAACTTTTATTTTCACAGAACTTTTAATGAAGCATTTAAATTGTACACTCCAACTCCCGCAAGACGAGTAAGCCCTATACCTATTATGTATCTTAGACCAATGTGTAGATCACTCACTATCTCTGGCGACGGTGGCGATATCGGGCGACGGAGTCTTGGTGAGTCTCCGTCTACGCGGAGAAGTTCCCGGCGTTGATCCGCCAGACAGACATTGCAACAGGTTGCTGTGGGCGGAGCTACCAGAGTTGGTGGGGGACAGTTTCCTGACTGCCAGGTCAGTGAGCATGTCTCGGGCCTCTTGCCTCAGCATGGGGCGTGGCCGGCTATACAGAGAGAGAGAGAGCATTATTACTAAACGTTACTATACAAATCAAAGGAACATAAATATTATTGTAGCATGCATGTTTCTTAAAAGCCACTCAAGATAACAAAGAACACTCGTAAGACACATGGTCAAAATTAGTGACGTATCATTACGATATCGATAATATTATATCATGAGAATGAAAAAAAATTAATATACAAACACATTCATAAAAATATATACATTTTTTTATTACGTGAAGTTCTTAAGCATTGTGTTTACGAAAAACATATGTAAATCACTAATTTTTTTATCTTCAATTTCTTTTGGCCACACGTTACTATTTTCTAACATTTAAAAACATTGGGGGGGGGGGGGAGTATTAATTAAATCACTTAGTAATTACATTTTTAACAGTGTGCAACTAATACAAAACAGATTAATTTATTTTCATGAGCATGGACAAGTACGTAGGGGCGCAGACAGGTTACTTACATGCAGCCAGGGGGGTCAGCGTCAGTGGGGGACAGGGCAGCTACGGGGGTCTGAGCTGCGTCTCTGTACAGACGCAGCTTCACAGTCTCTCCACACTGACGGAGGAAGGTGACGGCCTCCTCGTGGCTCATGGGAGACAACGGTACGTCGTTCACCTGCAACAGAGTAACACCATAGGTCAGCCACTTGGTTTACAGCAACAGAGCAACACCATAGGTCAGCCACTTGGTTCACAGTAACAGGCAAGAATAGCAATGTGACTGAAATATGGAATCCGACTAGTAAATGTAAACATGAACATCAACTGACACAAATCAGTAGGCCTATGGTATGTTTGGACACCGTCTGCGTTACCCATCTTGAAAGCAACTCGCAACAAGCACTGCCAACCAAGTATACTACTAGTATCTTTTAATTGTATAATTTTTTTAAAGTATATCCAGGCCTAATAGTTTCTTTTGAACCATGTACTGTGGAGGTGGAAATTACAATATACAATTTCATATTCATTATTCATATTATAGAATAGTATTCACTTCAGTGAATCATCTAAATACTGTACTTAGAGTAGCCTAACCTGAGCTTTAATAACATGAATGCATGGACCATATATACACACCCATGACACCACCAGTTTACAGTAGGCTACGTGATTGGCAAGGGAGACGAGTATCATGTTGTACAGAATGCATCGAGCTCTCACCTCTACTATCTTATCGCCTGGTCGAATACGTCCGTCAGACAACGCAGGCTCGCGAACCAGGGCCCTCACGTAGTGACCCAGAACACTCTCGTCTTCCTTGCGCAGCGTGAAGCCCAGGCTGCGGTTCACCTTCTGCAGTATTATGTCGAACTCCTGCGGACACGGAAACACTTCCAGTCAGAAGGAAAGTGGAGAGACACATTTGGAAACACTTCCACCTAAACTAAACACTTCCATACATTGATACAAATCTGGGAAGTAAGTGATAGAAAATCTGAACAGGAATCCTAATTTCATGGGGTTCTGACCAAAACAAAATATTTACTTAAAAAACAATTCACAACGTAATATAACTCAGCATCTAACTACATACATACATATTTGTTTATTTTCGTACCAAATGAGAGTTGTACTGTATTGTAAACAGTTTGAATAAAATTCAATTGAAACTTGAAAACGTTTATATTTTATTGCTGCTAACAAAATAAAATGTGTTCTTTATTGACTTCATTGGCAAAGTTAAGCTCTATACTGTATAATCACAGTTTTCAAAAACATTCTCTTCGGTTATTACATTTACGACTAGGCCTAGTTTGAAAACAAGACCAAACACTCACCCCGTAGGGTTCTTCTATCTGCAGCAGCGGCAACGGAACGAGGGTCTGACTGGAGGACAACCTGTAGCTGGTGTCCCTTCTGGGGGGGAGGGGGGGCTCGCTGGGGGGGGCGGCACAGAACACATCGCTGGGGGGGCGGCACATCTCCAGCAACACTGTGCTGGGGCTGGTCCGCAACACTTCCAGGGCTTGCTGCAAGCAGTGATAATACTGTAATAGTACATATGCGCAATTATTATTATTATTATTTCTCTCTCTTCTGCGGCTGGGCCCGTATACCCGGTGGCAGAGACTCCTCCCTCCCCCCAAGATTTATTAAGTGGGCATTTAGAATTAAAAATTCAAAATTGTATCTATCATTGGTATAAAATATCACGCATTTAAAATAAATCAATACACGCGCCTCGTGATTTAGGTGACAACCAACTAATACGGCCAAGGCCAAGTCTATAAATCCTATGATAAAACAGTATAAAAATAGTAAGTAATAATAATAAGTTGCTCAGACTAGGGAATAGGCCTAAGCCTAATGTCATTATTAAAGTAGAGTATCCAACACTGGTACTGGCTTAAAACTAATTGAGCAATAAACATAAGTCAAGTATAAAACAGCACCATATTGTCTTGTCCAATTCTAAGATATATAAATATTAAAATATGGACAACGTCCAATAATGTTCACGAACTTATCGTTCATCGTCAATGGCCAGACCCAAATCACGAGTATAAAATATTAATAAAATCACAGTAAAATCACAGTAGAATCTAGGTTCATTACATAAAAACATACTATAAAACCGATGACCCTATAGTTGTCTGCAACGAAAGATAAAAAATAAAAACCAACGAAGTTGAGCCTAAAATACCTATGTACATTTCCCATATCAATCTCACGAAACCCCCACCCCCTTCTTTAATTCCCTCCTGAAAGTTTTCACGCATCGCTGGTCAACCACCCCCGCAGGCAAGGTATTCCATTCCCTGATTGTGCGATCTAAAAACGAAAATTTCCCTACATCAGTAAACCTCGCACCCCTTTGGTATTTCCACTCATGATCGCTCCTTGCTAGATACCTCCCTTTCACCAGCCTTTCCTTCATTTCCATCCACCCACCCATCCCCCTAGAGATCCTATAGAAGTTCGTCAACCGGTCCAACCTTCGCCTTTCCTCCAAAGATTCCCACCCCAAGTCCTTCACCATTCCCGTAACACTATCGTACACCCTCCTCACATTTCCAGCCCCATCATCCTCCCATCTCCACCGTTTAACCTTTCCCGTAACCCTCCTCGCTGCTTTACCCTGCACCTTCTCAACCTCCTCCACCTCGCCCTTCCTATATGGGTCCCAGACCGCCCCTCCATACTCTAACACGGGTCTTACTACAGCAATATGTGGGGAAGAACCAAATAAGAAACATGTATTGAGAACATTTATCGCAATCTAGCATTTATGAAGCATGACGAAAAGGAATCCAGACTTTACTGGAAGACCAGACATGTGTTTGTGAAAAGAGACAGAAGAATGGAAAGCTGATCCAAAACATTCCACATACTGACAATATGAAGAAAAAAAATGGAAATAAATTAAATAAATAAAACATAAATAAATAAACAGGCCTAGCCTAATGTGAATGCATATGTGACGTATTCCAAACTGGATCACAAAATACGTGTAAATACAAAATTGTAAAAAAAAATGCAACGGTTTCAGTGATTTTTAAACATCTGTTCTAAAAAAATGTTCTAAAGTTATGGAAAGCAAAGTTTCAAGAGGAAATTAGCATCACGTCTTATACATTGGCCGCTTACAACAGTGCTGGATAACAAATGACTAGCTTTATTTATTTTTATAATAAAAATAGTTTCGCTGGAAATATACGACAACATAACAGTGTAGTGAGGGGACTCACATAATTTGTGAGCCCTGTGAGCGGGACCCCATTGACTGCCAGCAGAATGTCCCCAGATGCGAGCAGGCCACTCTGCCACGCGGGCTGGTGCGGAAAGATGCGCTTGATGCGGATAAGTCCCGGCCATTGCTCGGCAGTTTCCACTCCGCCAGTCACGCTCAGTCCCAGGCCACGATTGCCCTTCGACAGCGTCACTTCGAACAGCGCATCTGTGGGACGAGTGCAACAAGGTGTTATTGTCAAGTAGTACTCAAACCACACATATACTTCACCAAGATTGTTTCTTGAAAGAATAAACACATTGAAAGGGTTGATTTGAATTGTAACAACAGTTGCCTGTTAAGGTCGGTGCACAATCGCCCAGGAAACTTTCCCGTTACCGTTACCGCTTCGGTAACGGTAACGGGAAAGTTCGCTATAATTTAACATTGCCCGGTAACATTAGCGGTAACGGGAAGCTCCTTCCCGGGCTATTGTGCACCGACCATTACTGTCAATGAATCAATGATCAATTTTACCAACTGGAAGCTATGGAGGGGTATTGCTGAGTGAGGTAGGGCCTACCACACGGCCCCCAGGGGCCTCATTCCTGTACATTTTTTTAACCCTCCTTAACTCTTGCTAACCCCATGTTAAAATGACCCCGGGGTTAACTCCTACACAGGCTTTCCTGCATAATTCGAGAGTTATCTCAACAATACTTTGAAATGCCGCCATTTTGTCAATGCTCATGTGTATAGTTTCACAAATGTCACATTTCCATTCTTTATTGAGAATACCCTATTCCTTGGATACGTTACCTTAGAAGTAGTAGCTCTCTCTTCTGCGGCTGGGTGTTTATTGGTGTTTATAAACAATTTTGTGTATTTATAGTACCTTATATAGGTCCTACATATGTAAATATGTAGTTTTATTGAGAATTTTGTGGACGTTTTGAGGTTATTGGACTGTATTTGTTTGTTATTGTTTTTATTTTGTCTCGTTTTTTCAACAATGTCTTCCTTCGATCATCGGCGTCTCAATTGCTGACTCCTGATTGGCTATTGACTAACACCGGGGTTAGGTTTGCAAATGTACTGGAATGAGGCCCCAGAAGGGGAAAGGGGGAGGGTCTTACCGGGCGTTATAAAGGGGTAGTGCTGCGTGAGGCACCACATGGCCCCCAGCTCCGGGGGTGGGGGAGGAAGGGGGTCTTACCGGGCGTTATGAAGGGGTAGTGCTGCGTGAGGCACCACACGGCCCCCAGCTCCGGGGGTGGGGGAGGAAGGGGGTCTTACCGGGCGTTATGAAGGGGTAGTGCTGCGTGAGGCACCACACGGCCCCCAGCTCCGGGGGTGGGGGAGGAAGGGGGTCTTACCGGGCGTTATGAAGGGGTAGTGCTGCGTGAGGCACCACACGGCCCCCAGCTCCGGCTCGGGGGGCGGCAGAGGGGGTGGATGTTCGTCCTCGGGGGACCTCTCCGACGCGTAGCCCTGGTCCTGCAGCGCCAGGTCTTGTTGCGGCAACAGCCTCAACTCCAACCCTCGCTTCTGTTCCTGCAGCCGAGCCTTCATGGACGAGGCGCCCACGTCGTTGTTGTTACTGCGGTCGTCGTCGAGGTAGTTGGGCAGCGAGCCGCACAGTCTGACGCGCTCCTTGTCGGCGTCGGTGGACGAGAGGATGCAACCCACATCGCGGGCGAGCAGCTTGTTTCCGTTACACAGGTTCCCGCTGGACTGCGTTCGCCGGCCGGACAGTCCTTGACGACTCACGTTGGAGCCCATCGCCCTCAGGGGGCGGGGGCGGCGCCCGGGGCGTCGTGGCGGCGGACCGGCGGCATTGCTGCTGGCCCGGCCTGCAACACAACACTTTACTTTATAACACAGCAGATAACGAATCTGTGATACAGTATACAATACATGAGAGCATTTTTGGCGACAACTGCATGGCCTAGTGGCTTGACTTGGTACCTTCTAGGCGAAGAAGTCCCGATTTTCTAAACTTTCATTACACAATTTTTAACTAGCAGCAAATTAAAAAACGTGTTATACTTGGATTATTATTTCAGTTTTAATTTGATGCAATCGTATAAAAGGTCCAAAACATAGAAGTAAATGAACACAGCCGGCCATGTTTGTTTTTGTCAAGTCAATTGACGCCAGGTTCGCAGCATCACTGTGTCGTCATGCGCAGGCGCTGAGTAATAACCAAACCAATCCAGTTATTGCAACAAAACACTTGATCATTGACGTCGTTTCGTACGACACGCAGAGTTACCCTGCAACAAGTGTCACGCTCGGCTCGCATAGCCGGGCAAGAAATGTGTTGAGTTTAGGGGATTTCCAAGAAATACTGTCTCCCATTTTGTCAACACAGAGCCAGGCGTTCGTTTGTCGTACTCCATGGTTACTCCGAATAACTTTATGAACAACTCGAAGTTACTTTAGAGCAGGCCTTCGCAACTAGACTTCAAATATGGCCACCCACTAATGTGATTGCTATGTTGTCACTTGTCAGGCCAGAGTATACAATTTCCTGCGAAGGGTTGTGTGTGTGGCGGGGGGGGGGGGGGGGGGGGGTCACACTTTGTCTTATACTCGCGGTCAATATCGTAAAGCGTGGTTTGAGTAATTGTCAACCATGACTCAAACGCTCTACGATATTGGCCAAGTGAGTATTTCCCATTACTCGTGAGTAATGAGTGAATGAAAAACATCCCAAGTATGGGGCCGACCTAACATGATATATACGTTGTCATCCTCATCATTCATCCAAAGCACTTCGATACCAGATTCCTATTCTTCTTCTTTTTATTGAATATAAGGGGGTGGCCGAAATAATGATAACAGGGATGAGAAGGGATCACTATAAGGATTTTTGATCCAAATCAAGTACGATTTAAACCCGCACATCCTGGGCCGCCTGTTAGGTCTACTCTAGAGTGACACCTACGGCAAGGCAACCGAACAGACCTAGAATGTAAATATAATGACTTCCTAATAGAGACATGAAACGACGGGCCGACAGCGACCTTGATAGTGGAAGCGAAGCGGCCTTGCCAGCGATTATCTGCGGCCTAGCCAGTCACGTGACTCGATGTGACGTCACGGTGCGCGTGATTGGTGACACAACTTGTTGCCTTCTATGTCTACACGGAAATCAATCACATGAAAGATTCACATGACAAATCATTTTTAGGAATAATTGAAGCATCGGTAGGCCTACTAAACGAAAACGTCCTCACAGTAAGTTTTAGCATTTGTTATTTTGTGTCGACCTGAAACGAGGAGAGAAGACTAGCAATTAGCAAACACCAAACAGAAAATATAATCACGGGCATTACCTTTTACGATTTTGTAAAAGGCAAAAATTTAAGCATTTTCGTGTATGTGTTTTTTTTTTATGATGTAGAGAGCCACTGTAGTTAATTTATATTGTAAGCAGTGGTGTGTTCATGGACAATGGGTTTTAAACTCGCCTTTATAGATTCGCAGGGTTCCATTAATAATAATAATATTTCGCACAGGTTTCTGTATTACCCGAGATGTAAGCCGCAATATGCATTAGAGCCAGTAACAGTAGCCGTTCTTTGTTCACTCGGCCACATCAAGGGTATTAGACAAATCCTTTCTTAACACCTCTACGGGATAGACTCTAGTGCCGAGTTCCTGAAAGCCACCAAGGAAAGCGGTTGCTTATAGTCCAGGACCTGCAGTCTTGGTAAGTTCTAGACTTGGAACAAGTCTGCGCTAAAGTTATAGAGTGCGTTTAGCGAAGCCATTAATATATACCAAGCTTATTTACAGAGGCGGATTTATAGATCGTGGGGCCCTGCGCGCAACCCTTTCTGAGGCCCTATTCAGTACGAAAAGGTAAGGTAGGTACCAGTGGCGAAGCGTAGAATTTCGGGGGCCCCCGCGACTTGTAAATAATCCGACTCACAACAAATCTATTTTTTCGGCGTGCTTTAGTGGCTTTTCGTGTGCTTTCACCTGCAATACTGAGCTGGAAACTACTCGGATATATGTCAATTGTTAGTAATTAATTTAACAGATATAAACACAACTTCATCGTTACAATGTTGAGTCTAAGGTCTGCCCATGCGCATATGGGCGGGGCTTATCGCAGCGCGGCGACGTCAGCTGATACACAAGTTGGTACCCGGCCGCTCATCTACTCGCTTGTTTCGGTATGCCATGATGAGTTATTTAGTCATCGTGCAATATCTTAGGTAATGCTTCCGTCATGGGTGGATGAGCGGCAACAACCAGCGGCCGTGGCTAATTCAGATACTTGGTCAGGTTGGTCGAGACCGTAAACACGTCATTGATTGATGACGAAAACATTACCGAAGTTATTGTAAGACGACTTTACCACACTATTAATTGACAAATATTGATTTATTGGTTTAAACAACCTTAAGTAAGAATGGATGCCTAACCTTAGATTAGGTAGTGATGGATCCAACCATGTCATGTTACTCTATGTCGTGTCCACCACATAAGCAGCCACCGTACTGGGAGAAAATTACTCCCGCAAGTTACTCCCGCAAGTTACTCTCGCAAGTTACTCTCGCAAGTTACTCCCGCAAGTTACTCTCGCAAGTTACTCTCGCAAGTTACTCCCGAAAGTTTCTCCCGCAAGTTACTTTCGCAAGTTACTCCCGAAAGTTTCTCCCGTAAGTTCCTCTTGCAAGTTACTCCCGAAAGTTACTCCCAAAAGTTACTCCCGAAAGTTACTCCCGCAAGTTACTCCCGCAAGTTTCTCCCGCATGTTACACCCGCAAGTCACTCCCGCAAGTTACTCTCGCAAGTTACTCCCGCAAGTAACTCCCGCAAGTTTCTCCCGCAAATTACTCCCGCAAATTACTGCGCAAGTGGATGGATCCATCCACTTGCTAGGTTAGGGTGGATGCCTAACCTTAGGTTAGGTTAGGTTAGGTTAGATTAGGTTAGGTTAGGTTAGGTCATGTCAGGTCAGGTCAGGTCAGATGAGGTCAGGTCAGGTCAAGGTCAAATTTTAAGATCAAGGTCAAAGGTCAAAAATAAAGGTCAACGAAAGGTTAGGTCAAGGTCAAGGTCAAAGTTAGGTAAGGTTAGGTTAGGTTTGGTCAAGGTTAAAGATTAAGGTCAAAGTTTAAGGTCAAGGTCAAAGGGTCGAGGTCAAATGTCAAAGGGTCGGTAAGAAAAAGACTCGGGAGGAAAAAGGGTCGTGGAGAGGAACGGGTCGGGATGAAGGAGAGTCGGGGAAGGGAAAATGGTAGCCAAGAAAGAGGGCCGGGGAAATAACAGGGTCGCAAAGAAAAAGGGTCGAAGACTTGAAGAGGGTCGCAGAGAAAGAGGGCCGGGGTAATAAGAGGGCAGCAAAGAAAGAGGGTCGCGGTCTTGAAGAGGGTCGCAGAGAAAGGGAAATGGGCGGGAAGAGGGTCGCAGATAAAGAGGGTCGGGGAAGGATAGAGAGTCGGGGAAGGGAAAAGGGTCGCAGAGAAAGAGGGTCGGGACGGGAAGAAGGTCGCTAATAAGAGGGTCGGGGCAGAGTGTCGGGGAAGGGAAAAGGGTCGCTAGGAAAGAGGGTGGGGGGCGGGGAGGGTCGCTAAGAAAGAGGGTCGGCGAAGAGAAGAGGGTCGAAGAAAGAGGGTCGGGGAAGGGAAGAAAGTCGGGGAAGGGAAGAGGGTCGGGAAGAAAAAGGGTCGGTTAGGTAAGGAAGGATAGGTTAGGTTAGGTTAGGTAAGGTAAGGTTAGGTTAGGTTAGGTTAGGTTAGGTTAGGTTAGGTTAGGTTAGGTTAGGTTAGGTTAGGTTAGGTTAGGTTAGGTTAGGTTTGGTTAGGTTAGGTTTGGTTAGGTTAGGCTAGGCTAGGCTAGGCTGGGTTAGGTTAGGTTAGGTTAGGTTAGGTTAGGTTAGGTTAGGTTAGGTTAGGTTAGGTTAGGTTAGGTTAGGTTAGGTTAGGTTAAGTTAGGGTTGGGTTAGGGTTGGGTTGGGTTGGGTTGGGTTGGGTTGGGTTGGGTTGGGTTGGGTTGGGTAAGGTTAGGGTAGGTTAGGTTAGGTTAGGTTAGGTTAGGTTAGGTTAGGTTAGGTTAGGTTAAATTAGGTTAGGTTTAATTAGGTTAGGTTTAATTAGGTTAGGTTAGGACGATGCGTGCGTGTCAAGGTCAAAGGGTCGAGGTCAAATGTCAAAGGGTCGGTAAGAAAAAGGGTCGGGAGGAAGGTGTCGGGGAGATAAACGGGTCGGGAAGAAAGAGGGTCGGGGAAGGGAAAAGGGTAGCCAAGAAAGAGGGCCGGGGAGGTGAGAGGGTCGCAAAGAAAGAGGATCGGGGACGTGAAGTGTGTTGCAGAGAAAGAGGGTCGGGACGGGAAGAGGGTCGCACAGAAAGAGGATCGGGGACGTGAAGTGGGTTGCAGAGAAAGAGGGTCGGGACGGGAAGAGGGTCGCGGAGAAAGAGGGCCATCCCGAAGATCTGTGATACTATTGATATACCGGTATGTATTGTCGGCGAGTGTTGAACACACGCTATGACGTCACGGCTTACAGTGCGTCACCACGTGGTACGGTCGGAAGGGTGGGCGTTATCTGTTACCACGAGACCGAACATAACGTGTTAGGTCGATGATTCTTACCGGAACAAGCTGATACGAGCGCGCGCTTTATGGCGCCAACATATTGCATTGTACGCCACTGTTTGGAACAAATTCAAAAACTGATATCTTCGCTTTTCTTGAATAGATTTAAAACAAGTAATCGTTGTCCACACGTCCGAAGTAGACTGGCGTGGCCGTAGAACGCGGCGAAAAGTTGCCCCTTTCGGTGCGCGTGCGCATCTAAGTCGGTGAAGAAGTCCACTGCAGAACTTCTTTTTTTTTTAAATCGCGCCTTTCTTACGTACACTTCGTAGGAGCAAAGCGGTGGCGATTGGCGTTCTTTGTTACAGATGCGGGGCTATATACTGAAAAGGGGAATACAAAATGTATTAGGACTGTGGCTACCGTTGGATCAAATAATACAATTTGAGATATTAATGAAGTTGTCTAATTTTATCCAAATACAATGAATTTCGCATCTTTTTTTTGAGTAGTAGACTATCTGCAGATTTTGCTAATAACGCACGTGGATGTCCTGCATCATTTCAAAATGTTATGTTATTGAAGGTATTTTAAAAAATACGCACCTTAAAAATTCTCACACTTTCCAAGCTCATAATTAAAACACATGCAAATTGAGAAGTACTATTTTCACTGTACTTTATATATCAGTTAAAAAACAAATCACAGGCATGAAATCTGGTTTTTAATGAACGTGACAGCAACCAATTAAAACGCGTTTGCGGCCTATTGAAAGTTGCCGAGCGTAGTTATCGCTACGCGCGTGAATGCGTCGAGCTGTCGATATTATATCATGGGAAGCGCGGCGAGCACAATAGGGCGTCGAACAAAGGGGGGGCCTTTGTTTCCCTCACTCGTACACCTGTTGCCATATCTGCAGCATCCCGGCTGACAAGTAGACGCCCCAAGCACCCCAAGCTAGGAGCAGTCCGACATTCACTTGGCGTATGACAGAAGCCAGCTACGACACTCGTACACCTGTTGCCATATCTGCAGCATCCCGGCTGACAAGTAGACGCCTCAAGCTAGGCGCAGTCCGGCATTCACTTGGCGTATGACAGAAGCCAGCTACGACACTCGAACACCTGTTGCCATATCTGCAGCATCCCGGCTGACAAGTAGACGCCCCAAGCTAGGAGCAGTCTGACATTCACTTGGCGTATGACAGAAGCCAGCTACGACACTCGTACACCTGTTGCCATATCTGCAGCATCCCGGCTGACAAGTAGACGCCTCAAGCTAGGCGCAGTCCGGCATTCACTTGGCGTATGACAGAAGCCAGCTACGACACTCGTACACCTGTTGCCATATCTGCAGCATCCCGGCTGACAAGTAGACGCCTCAAGCTAGGCGCAGTCCGGCATTCACTTGGCGTATGACAGAAGCCAGCTACGACACTCGTACACCTGTTGCCATATCTGCAGCATCCCGGCTGACAGTAGACGCCCCAAGCTAGGAGCAGTCCGACATTCACTTGGCGTATGACAGAAGCCAGCTACGACACTCGTACACCTGTTGCCATATCTGCAGCATCCCGGCTGACAAGTAGACGCCCCAAGCTAGGCGCAGTCTGACATTCACTTGGCGTATGACAGAAGCCAGCTACGACACTCGTACACCTGTTGCCATATCTGCAGCATCCCGGCTGACAAGTAGACGCCCCAAGCTAGGCGCAGTCTGACATTCACTTGGCGTATGACAGAAGCCAGCTACGACACTCGTACACCTGTTGCCATATCTGCAGCATCCCGGCTGACAAGTAGACGCCCCAAGCTAGGCGCAGTCTGACATTCACTTGGCGTATGACAGAAGCCAGCTACGACACTCGTACACCTGTTGCCATATCTGCAGCATCCCGGCTGACAAGTAGACGCCCCAAGCTAGCAGCAGTCCGACATTCACTTGGCGTATGACAGAAGCCAGCTACGACACTCGTACACCTGTTGCCATATCTGCAGCATCCCGGCTGACAAGTAGACGCCCCAAGCTAGCAGCAGTCCGACATTCACTTGGCGTATGACAGAAGCCAGCTACGACACTCGTACACCTGTTGCCATATCTGCAGCATCCCGGCTGACAAGTAGACGCCCCAAGCTAGCAGCAGTCCGACATTCACTTGGCGTATGACAGAAGCCAGCTACGACACTCGTACACCTGTTGCCATATCTGCAGCATCCCGGCTGACAAGTAGACGCCCCAAGCTAGGCGCAGTCCGACATTCACTTGGCGTATGACAGAAGCCAGCTACGACACTCGTACACCTGTTGCCATATCTGCAGCATCCCGGCTGACAAGTAGACGCCCCAAGCTAGCAGCAGTCTGACATTCACTTGGCGTATGACAGAAGCCAGCTACGACACTCGTACACCTGTTGCCATATCTGCAGCATCCCGGCTGACAAGTAGACGCCCCAAGCTAGGAGCAGTCTGACATTCACTTGGCGTATGACAGAAGCCAGCTACGACACTCGTACACCTGTTGCCATATCTGCAGCATCCCGGCTGACAAGTAGACGCCCCAAGCTAGGCGCAGTCCGACATTCACTTGGCGTATGACAGAAGCCAGCTACGACACTCGTACACCTGTTGCCATATCTGCAGCATCCCGGCTGACAAGTAGACGCCTCAAGCTAGGCGCAGTCCGACATTCACTTGGCGTATGACAGAAGCCAGCTACGACACTCGTACACCTGTTGCCATATCTGCAGCATCCCGGCTGACAAGTAGACGCCCCAAGCTAGGAGCAGTCTGACATTCACTTGGCGTATGACAGAAGCCAGCTACGACACTCGTACACCTGTTGCCATATCTGCAGCATCCCGGCTGACAAGTAGACGCCCCAAGCTAGGCGCAGTCCGACATTCACTTGGCGTATGACAGAAGCCAGCTACGACACTCGTACACCTGTTGCCATATCTGCAGCATCCCGGCTGACAAGTAGACGCCCCAAGCTAGGAGCAGTCCGACATTCACTTGGCGTATGACAGAAGCCAGCTACGACACTCGTAGTCGTACATCTGTTGCCATATCTGCAGCATCCCGGCTGACAAGTAGACGCCCCAGGCTAGCAGCAGTCCGACATTCACTTGGCGTATGACAGAAGCCAGCTACGACACTCGTACACCTGTTGCCATATCTGCAGCATCCCGGCTGACAAGTAGACGCCCAAAGCTAGGCGCAGTCCGACATTCACTTGGCGTATGACAGAAGCCAGCTACGACACTCGTACACCTGTTGCCATATCTGCAGCATCCCGGCTGACAAGTAGACGCCCCAAGCTAGGAGCAGTCTGACATTCACTTGGCGTATGACAGAAGCCAGCTACGACACTCGTACACCTGTTGCCATATCTGCAGCATCCCGGCTGACAAGTAGACGCCCCAAGCTAGGAGCAGTCTGACATTCACTTGGCGTATGACAGAAGCCAGCTACGACACTCGTACACCTGTTGCCATATCTGCAGCATCCCGGCTGACAAGTAGACGCCCCAAGCTAGGCGCAGTCCGACATTCACTTGGCGTATGACAGAAGCCAGCTACGACACTCGTACACCTGTGGCCATATCTGCAGCATCCCGGCTGACAAGTAGACGCCCCAAGCTAGGCGCAGTCCGACATTCACTTGGCGTATGACAGAAGCCAGCTACGACACTCGTACACCTGTTGCCATATCTGCAGCATCCCGGCTGACAAGTAGACGCCCCAAGCTAGGAGCAGTCCGACACTCACTTGGCGTATGACAGAAGCCAGCTACGACACTCGTACACCTGTTGCCATATCTGCAGCATCCCGGCTGACAAGTAGACGCCCCAAGCTAGGAGCAGTCTGACATTCACTTGGCGTATGACAGAAGCCAGCTACGACACTCGTACACCTGTTGCCATATCTGCAGCATCCCGGCTGACAAGTAGACGCCCCAAGCTAGGCGCAGTCCGACATTCACTTGGCGTATGACAGAAGCCAGCTACGACACTCGTACACCTGTTGCCATATCTGCAGCATCCCGGCTGACAAGTAGACGCCTCAAGCTAGGCGCAGTCCGACATTCACTTGGCGTATGACAGAAGCCAGCTACGACACTCGTACACCTGTTGCCATATCTGCAGCATCCCGGCTGACAAGTAGACGCCCCAAGCTAGGAGCAGTCTGACATTCACTTGGCGTATGACAGAAGCCAGCTACGACACTCGTACACCTGTTGCCATATCTGCAGCATCCCGGCTGACAAGTAGACGCCCCAAGCTAGGCGCAGTCCGACATTCACTTGGCGTATGACAGAAGCCAGCTACGACACTCGTACACCTGTTGCCATATCTGCAGCATCCCGGCTGACAAGTAGACGCCCCAAGCTAGGAGCAGTCTGACATTCACTTGGCGTATGACAGAAGCCAGCTACGACACTCGTACACCTGTTGCCATATCTGCAGCATCCCGGCTGACAAGTAGACGCCCCAAGCTAGGAGCAGTCTGACATTCACTTGGCGTATGACAGAAGCCAGCTACGACACTCGTACACCTGTTGCCATATCTGCAGCATCCCGGCTGACAAGTAGACGCCCCAAGCTAGGCGCAGTCCGACATTCACTTGGCGTATGACAGAAGCCAGCTACGACACTCGTACACCTGTGGCCATATCTGCAGCATCCCGGCTGACAAGTAGACGCCCCAAGCTAGGCGCAGTCCGACATTCACTTGGCGTATGACAGAAGCCAGCTACGACACTCGTACACCTGTTGCCATATCTGCATAATCCCGGCTGACAAGTAGACGCCCCAAGCTAGCAGCAGTCTGACATTCACTTGGCGTATGACAGAAGCCAGCTACGACACTCGTACACCTGTTGCCATATCTGCAGCATCCCGGCTGACAAGTAGACGCCCCAAGCTAGGCGCAGTCTGACATTCACTTGGCGTATGACAGAAGCCAGCTACGACACTCGTACACCTGTTGCCATATCTGCAGCATCCCGGCTGACAAGTAGACGCCCCAAGCTAGGCGCAGTCCGACATTCACTTGGCGTATGACAGAAGCCAGCTACGACACTCGTACACCTGTTGCCATATCTGCAGCATCCCGGCTGACAAGTAGACGCCCCAAGCTAGGCGCAGTCTGACATTCACTTGGCGTATGACAGAAGCCAGCTACGACACTCGTACACCTGTTGCCATATCTGCAGCATCCCGGCTGACAAGTAGACGCCCCAAGCTAGGCGCAGTCCGACATTCACTTGGCGTATGACAGAAGCCAGCTACGACACTCGTACACCTGTTGCCATATCTGCAGCATCCCGGCTGACAAGTAGACGCCCCAAGCTAGGCGCAGTCCGACATTCACTTGGCGTATGACAGAAGCCAGCTACGACACTCGTACACCTGTTGCCATATCTGCAGCATCCCGGCTGACAAGTAGACGCCCCAGGCTAGGCGCAGTCTGACATTCACTTGGCGTATGACAGAAGCCAGCTACGACACTCGTACACCTGTTGCCATATCTGCAGCATCCCGGCTGACAAGTAGACGCCCCAAGCTAGGAGCAGTCCGACATTCACTTGGCGTATGACAGAAGCCAGCTACGACACTCGTACACCTGTTGCCATATCTGCAGCATCCCGGCTGACAAGTAGACGCCCCAAGCTAGGCGCAGTCCGACACTCACTTGGCGTATGACAGAAGCCAGCTACGACACTCGTACACCTGTTGCCATATCTGCAGCATCCCGGCTGACAAGTAGACGCCCCAAGCTAGGCGCAGTCCGACATTCACTTGGCGTATGACAGAAGCCAGCTACGACACTCGTACATCTGTTGCCATATCTGCAGCATCCCGGCTGACAAGTAGACGCCCCAAGCTAGGCGCAGTCTGACATTCACTTGGCGTATGACAGAAGCCAGCTACGACACTCGTACACCTGTTGCCATATCTGCAGCATCCCGGCTGACAAGTAGACGCCCCAAGCTAGGCGCAGTCCGACATTCACTTGGCGTATGACAGAAGCCAGCTACGACACTCGTACATCTGTTGCCATATCTGCAGCATCCCGGCTGACAAGTAGACGCCCCAAGCTAGGCGCAGTCTGACATTCACTTGGCGTATGACAGAAGCCAGCTACGACACTCGTACACCTGTTGCCATATCTGCAGCATCCCGGCTGACAAGTAGACGCCCCAGGCTAGGAGCAGTCCGACATTCACTTGGCGTATGACAGAAGCCAGCTACGACACTCGTACACCTGTTGCCATATCTGCAGCATCCCGGCTGACAAGTAGACGCCCCAAGCTAGGCGCAGTCTGACATTCACTTGGCGTATGACAGAAGCCAGCTACGACACTCGTACACCTGTTGCCATATCTGCAGCATCCCGGCTGACAAGTAGACGCCCCAAGCTAGGAGCAGTCTGACATTCACTTGGCGTATGACAGAAGCCAGCTACGACACTCGTACACCTGTTGCCATATCTGCAGCATCCCGGCTGACAAGTAGACGCCCCAAGCTAGGAGCAGTCTAACATTCACTTGGCGTATGACAGAAGCCAGCTACGACACTCGTACACCTGTTGCCATATCTGCAGCATCCCGGCTGACAAGTAGACGCCCCAAGCTAGGCGCAGTCCGACATTCACTTGGCGTATGACAGAAGCCAGCTACGACACTCGTACACCTGTTGCCATATCTGCAGCATCCCGGCTGACAAGTAGACGCCCCAAGCTAGCAGCAGTCTGACATTCACTTGGCGTATGACAGAAGCCAGCTACGACACTCGTACACCTGTTGCCATATCTGCAGCATCCCGGCTGACAAGTAGACGCCCCAAGCTAGGCGCAGTCCGACATTCACTTGGCGTATGACAGAAGCCAGCTACGACACTCGTACACCTGTTGCCATATCTGCAGCATCCCGGCTGACAAGTAGACGCCCCAAGCTAGGCGCAGTCTGACA
The DNA here is from genome assembly GCA_945910005.1 of Isoperla grammatica. Lineage (NCBI taxonomy): Eukaryota > Metazoa > Arthropoda > Insecta > Plecoptera > Perlodidae > Isoperla > Isoperla grammatica. Next base: position 135,144,378 of record OX246737.1, read on the forward strand.
TTCACTTGGCGTATGACAGAAGCCAGCTACGACACTCGTACACCTGTTGCCATATCTGCAGCATCCCGGCTGACAAGTAGACGCCCCAAGCTAGGAGCAGTCCGACATTCACTTGGCGTATGACAGAAGCCAGCTACGACACTCGTACACCTGTTGCCATATCTGCAGCATCCCGGCTGACAAGTAGACGCCCCAAGCTAGGAGCAGTCCGACATTCACTTGGCGTATGACAGAAGCCAGCTACGACACTCGTACACCTGTTGCCATATCTGCAGCATCCCGGCTGACAAGTAGACGCCCCAAGCTAGGCGCAGTCCGACATTCACTTGGCGTATGACAGAAGCCAGCTACGACACTCGTACACCTGTTGCCATATCTGCAGCATCCCGGCTGACAAGTAGACGCCCCAAGCTAGGCGCAGTCCGACATTCACTTGGCGTATGACAGAAGCCAGCTACGACACTCGTACACCTGTTGCCATATCTGCAGCATCCCGGCTGACAAGTAGACGCCCCAAGCTAGGCGCAGTCCGACATTCACTTGGCGTATGACAGAAGCCAGCTACGACACTCGTACACCTGTTGCCATATCTGCAGCATCCCGGCTGACAAGTAGACGCCCCAAGCTAGGAGCAGTCTGACATTCACTTGGCGTATGACAGAAGCCGGCTACGACACTCGTACACCTGTTGCCATATCTGCAGCATCCCGGCTGACAAGTAGACGCCCCAAGCTAGGAGCAGTCCGACATTCACTTGGCGTATGACAGAAGCCAGCTACGACACTCGTACATCTGTTGCCATATCTGCAGCATCCCGGCTGACAAGTAGACGCCCCAAGCTAGGCGCAGTCTGACATTCACTTGGCGTATGACAGAAGCCAGCTACGACACTCGTACACCTGTTGCCATATCTGCAGCATCCCGGCTGACAAGTAGACGCCCCAAGCTAGGAGCAGTCCGACATTCACTTGGCGTATGACAGAAGCCAGCTACGACACTCGTACATCTGTTGCCATATCTGCAGCATCCCGGCTGACAAGTAGACGCCCCAAGCTAGGCGCAGTCTGACATTCACTTGGCGTATGACAGAAGCCAGCTACGACACTCGTACACCTGTTGCCATATCTGCAGCATCCCGGCTGACAAGTAGACGCCCCAAGCTAGGCGCAGTCCGACATTCACTTGGCGTATGACAGAAGCCAGCTACGACACTCGTACACCTGTTGCCATATCTGCAGCATCCCGGCTGACAAGTAGACGCCCCAAGCTAGGAGCAGTCTGACATTCACTTGGCGTATGACAGAAGCCAGCTACGACACTCGTACACCTTTTGCCATATCTGCAGCATCCCGGCTGACAAGTAGACGCCCCAAGCTAGGCGCAGTCCGACATTCACTTGGCGTATGACAGAAGCCAGCTACGACACTCGTACACCTGTTGCCATATCTGCAGCATCCCGGCTGACCAGTAGACGCCCCAAGCTAGGAGCAGTCTGACATTCACTTGGCGTATGACAGAAGCCAGCTACGACACTCGTACACCTGTTGCCATATCTGCAGCATCCCGGCTGACAAGTAGACGCCCCAAGCTAGGCGCAGTCCGACATTCACTTGGCGTATGACAGAAGCCAGCTACGACACTCGTACACCTGTTGCCATATCTGCAGCATCCCGGCTGACAAGTAGACGCCCCAAGCTAGCAGCAGTCTGACATTCACTTGGCGTATGACAGAAGCCAGCTACGACACTCGTACACCTGTTGCCATATCTGCAGCATGCCGGCTGACAAGTAGACGCCCCAAGCTAGGAGCAGTCCGACATTCACTTGGCGTATGACAGAAGCCAGCTACGACACTCGTACACCTGTTGCCATATCTGCAGCATCCCGGCTGACAAGTAGACGCCCCAAGCTAGGCGCAGTCTGACATTCACTTGGCGTATGACCGAAGCCAGCTACGACACTCGTACACCTGTTGCCATATCTGCAGCATCCCGGCTGACAAGTAGACGCCCCAAGCTAGGAGCAGTCCGACATTCACTTGGCGTATGACAGAAGCCAGCTACGACACTCGTACACCTGTTGCCATATCTGCAGCATCCCGGCTGACAAGTAGACGCCCCAAGCTAGGCGCAGTCTGACATTCACTTGGCGTATGACAGAAGCCAGCTACGACACTCGTACACCTGTTGCCATATCTGCAGCATCCCGGCTGACAAGTAGACGCCCCAAGCTAGGCGCAGTCCGACATTCACTTGGCGTATGACAGAAGCCAGCTACGACACTCGTACACCTGTTGCCATATCTGCAGCATCCCGGCTGACAAGTAGACGCCCCAAGCTAGGCGCAGTCCGACATTCACTTGGCGTATGACAGAAGCCAGCTACGACACTCGTACACCTGTTGCCATATCTGCAGCATCCCGGCTGACAAGTAGACGCCCCAAGCTAGGCGCAGTCCGACATTCACTTGGCGTATGACAGAAGCCAGCTACGACACTCGTACACCTGTTGCCATATCTGCAGCATCCCGGCTGACAAGTAGACGCCCCAAGCTAGGAGCAGTCTGACATTCACTTGGCGTATGACAGAAGCCAGCTACGACACTCGTACACCTGTTGCCATATCTGCAGCATCCCGGCTGACAAGTAGACGTCCCAGGCTAGGAGCAGTCTGACATTCACTTGGCGTATGACAGAAGCCAGCTACGACACTCGTACACCTGTTGCCATATCTGCAGCATCCCGGCTGACAAGTAGACGCCCCAAGCTAGGAGCAGTCCGACATTCACTTGGCGTATGACAGAAGCCAGCTACGACACTCGTACACCTGTTGCCATATCTGCAGCATCCCGGCTGACAAGTAGACGCCCCAAGCTAGGAGCAGTCCGACATTCACTTGGCGTATGACAGAAGCCAGCTACGACACTCGTACACCTGTTGCCATATCTGCAGCATCCCGGCTGACAAGTAGACGCCCCAAGCTAGGCGCAGTCCGACATTCACTTGGCATATGACAGAAGCCAGCTACGACACTCGTACACCTGTTGCCATATCTGCAGCATCCCGGCTGACAAGTAGACGCCCCAAGCTAGGAGCAGTCCAACATTCACTTGGCGTATGATAGAAGCCAGCTACGACACTCGTACACCTGTTGCCATATCTGCAGCATCCCGGCTGACAAGTAGACGCCCCAAGCTAGGCGCAGTCCGACACTCACTTGGCGTATGACAGAAGCCAGCTAGGACACTCGTACACCTGTTGCCATATCTGCAGCATCCCGGCTGACAAGTAGACGCCCCAAGCTAGGAGCAGTCCGACATTCACTTGGCGTATGACAGAAGCCAGCTACGACACTCGTACACCTGTTGCCATATCTGCAGCATCCCGGCTGACAAGTAGACGCCCCAAGCTGGGAGCAGTCCGACATTCACTTGGCGTATGACAGAAGCCAGCTACGACACTCGTACACCTGTTGCCATATCTGCAGCATCCCGGCTGACAAGTAGACGCCCCAAGCTAGGCGCAGTCTGACATTCACTTGGCGTATGACAGAAGCCAGCTACGACACTCGTACACCTGTTGCCATATCTGCAGCATCCCGGCTGACAAGGAGACGCCCCAATCTAGGCGCAGTCCGACATTCACTTGGCGTATGACAGAAGCCAGCTACGACACTCGTACACCTGTTGCCATATCTGCAGCATCCCGGCTGACAAGTAGACGCCCCAAGCTGGGAGCAGTCTGACATTCACTTGGCGTATGACAGAAGCCAGCTACGACACTCGTACACCTGTTGCCATATCTGCAGCATCCCGGCTGACAAGTAGACGCCCCAAGCTAGGAGCAGTCTGACATTCACTTGGCGTATGACAGAAGCCAGCTACGACACTCGTACACCTGTTGCCATATCTGCAGCATCCCGGCTGACAAGTAGACGCCCCAAGCTAGGCGCAGTCCGACATTCACTTGGCGTATGACAGAAGCCAGCTACGACACTCGTACACCTGTTGCCATATCTGCTGCATCCCGGCTGACAAGTAGACGCCCCAAGCTAGGAGCAGTCCGACATTCACTTGGCGTATGACAGAAGCCAGCTACGACACTCGTACACCTGTTGCCATATCTGCAGCATCCCGGCTGACAAGTAGACGCCCCAAGCTAGGCGCAGTCCGACATTCACTTGGCGTATGACCGAAGCCAGCTACGACACTCGTACACCTGTTGCCATATCTGCAGCATCCCGGCTGACAAGTAGACGCCCCAAGCTAGGCGCAGTCTGACATTCACTTGGCGTATGACAGAAGCCAGCTACGACACTCGTACACCTGTTGCCATATCTGCAGCATCCCGGCTGACAAGTAGACGCCCCGAGCTAGGCGCAGTCCGACATTCACTTGGCGTATGACAGAAGCCAGCTACGACACTCGTACACCTGTTGCCATATCTGCAGCATCCCGGCTGACAAGTAGACGCCCCAAGCTAGGCGCAGTCCGACATTCACTTGGCATATGACAGAAGCCAGCTACGACACTCGTACACCTGTTGCCATATCTGCAGCATCCCGGCTGACAAGTAGACGCCTCAAGCTAGGAGCAGTCCGACATTCACTTGGCGTATGACAGAAGCCGGCTACGACACTCGTACACCTGTTGCCATATCTGCAGCATCCCGGCTGACAAGTAGACGACCCAGGCTAGGCGCAGTCTGACATTCACTTGGCGTATGACAGAAGCCAGCTACGACACTCGTACACCTGTTGCCATATCTGCAGCATCCCGGCTGACAAGTAGACGCCCCAAGCTAGGAGCAGTCCGACATTCACTTGGCGTATGACAGAAGCCAGCTACGACACTCGTACACCTGTTGCCATATCTGCAGCATCCCGGCTGACAAGTAGACGCCCCAAGCTAGGAGCAGTCTGACATTCACTTGGCGTATGACAGAAGCCAGCTACGACACTCGTACACCTGTTGCCATATCTGCAGCATCCCGGCTGACAAGTAGACGCCCCAAGCTAGGAGCAGTCCGACACTCACTTGGCGTATGACAGAAGCCAGCTACGACACTCGTACACCTGTTGCCATATCTGCAGCATCCCGGCTGACAAGTAGACGCCCCAAGCTAGGAGCAGTCCGACATTCACTTGGCGTATGACAGAAGCCAGCTACGACACTCGTACACCTGTTGCCATATCTGCAGCATCCCGGCTGACAAGTAGACGCCCCAAGCTAGGCGCAGTCTGACATTCACTTGGCGTATGACAGAAGCCAGCTACGACACTCGTACACCTGTTGCCATATCTGCAGCATCCCGGCTGACAAGTAGACGCCCCAAGCTAGGAGCAGTCTGACATTCACTTGGCGTATGACAGAAGCCAGCTACGACACTCGTACACCTGTTGCCATATCTGCAGCATCCCGGCTGACAAGTAGACGCCCCAAGCTAGGCGCAGTCCGACATTCACTTGGCGTATGACAGAAGCCAGCTACGACACTCGTACACCTGTTGCCATATCTGCAGCATCCCGGCTGACAAGTAGACGCCCCAAGCTAGGAGCAGTCTGACATTCACTTGGCGTATGACAGAAGCCAGCTACGACACTCGTACACCTGTTGCCATATCTGCAGCATCCCGGCTGACAAGTAGACGCCCCAAGCTAGGAGCAGTCCGACATTCACTTGGCGTATGACAGAAGCCAGCTACGACACTCGTACACCTGTTGCCATATCTGCAGCATCCCGGCTGACAAGTAGACGCCCCAAGCTAGCAGCAGTCCGACATTCACTTGGCGTATGACAGAAGCCAGCTACGACACTCGTACACCTGTTGCCATATCTGCAGCATCCCGGCTGACAAGTAGACGCCCCAAGCTAGGCGCAGTCTGACATTCACTTGGCGTATGACAGAAGCCAGCTACGACACTCGTACATCTGTTGCCATATCTGCAGCATCCCGGCTGACAAGTAGACGCCCCAAGCTAGGAGCAGTCCGACATTCACTTGGCGTATGACAGAAGCCAGCTACGACACTCGTACACCTGTTGCCATATCTGCAGCATCCCGGTTGACAAGTAGACGCCCCAAGCTAGGCGCAGTCCGACATTCACTTGGCGTATGACAGAAGCCAGCTACGACACTCGTACACCTGTTGCCATATCTGCAGCATCCCGGCTGACAAGTAGACGCCCCAAGCTAGGAGCAGTCCGACATTCACTTGGCTTATGACAGAAGCCAGCTACGACACTCGTACACCTGTTGCCATATCTGCAGCATCCCGGACGACAAGTAGACGCCCCAAGCTAGGAGCAGTCCGACATTCACTTGGCGTATGACAGAAGCCAGCTACGACACTCGTACACCTGTTGCCATATCTGCAGCATCCCGGCTGACAAGTAGACGCCCCAAGCTAGGCGCAGTCCGACATTCACTTGGCGTATGACAGAAGCCAGCTACGACACTCGTACACCTGTTGCCATATCTGCAGCATCCCGGCTGACAAGTAGACGCCCCAAGCTAGGAGCAGTCCGACATTCACTTGGCGTATGACAGAAGCCAGCTACGACACTCGTACACCTGTTGCCATATCTGCAGCATCCCGGCTGACAAGTAGACGCCCCAAGCTAGGCGCAGTCCGACATTCACTTGGCGTAAGACAGAAGCCAGCTACGACACTCGTACACCTGTTGCCATATCTGCAGCATCCCGGCTGACAAGTAGACGCCCCAAGCTAGGAGCAGTCCGACATTCACTTGGCGTATGACAGAAGCCAGCTACGACACTCGTACACCTGTTGCCATATCTGCAGCATCCCGGCTGACAAGTAGACGCCCCAGGCTAGGAGCAGTCCGACATTCACTTGGCGTATGACAGAAGCCAGCTACGACACTCGTACACCTGTTGCCATATCTGCAGCATCCCGGCTGACAAGTAGACGCCCCAGGCTAGGAGCAGTCCGACATTCACTTGGCGTATGACAGAAGCCAGCTACGACACTCGTACACCTGTTGCCATATCTGCAGCATCCCGGCTGACAAGTAGACGCCCCAAGCTAGGAGCAGTCCGACATTCACTTGGCGTATGACAGAAGCCAGCTACGACACTCGTACACCTGTTGCCATATCTGCAGCATCCCGGCTGACAAGTAGACGCCCCAAGCTAGGAGCAGTCTGACATTCACTTGGCGTATGACAGAAGCCAGCTACGACACTCGTACACCTGTTGCCATATCTGCAGCATCCCGGCTGACAAGTAGACGCCCCAAGCTAGGCGCAGTCCGACATTCACTTGGCGTATGACAGAAGCCAGCTACGACACTCGTACACCTGTTGCCATATCTGCAGCATCCCGGCTGACAAGTAGACGCCCCAAGCTAGGCGCAGTCCGACATTCACTTGGCGTATGACAGAAGCCAGCTACGACACTCGTACACCTGTTGCCATATCTGCAGCATCCCGGCTGACAAGTAGACGCCCCAAGCTAGGAGCAGTCCGACATTCACTTGGCGTATGACAGAAGCCAGCTACGACACTCGTACACCTGTTGCCATATCTGCAGCATCCCGGCTGACAAGTAGACGCCCCAAGCTAGGAGCAGTCCGACATTCACTTGGCGTATGACAGAAGCCAGCTACGACACTCGTACACCTGTTGCCATATCTGCAGCATCCCGGCTGACAAGTAGACGCCCCAAGCTAGGAGCAGTCTGACATTCACTTGGCGTATGACAGAAGCCAGCTACGACACTCGTACATCTGTTGCCATATCTGCAGCATCCCGGCTGACAAGTAGACGCCCCAAGCTAGGAGCAGTCCGACATTCACTTGGCGTATGACAGAAGCCAGCTACGACACTCGTACACCTGTTGCCATATCTGCAGCATCCCAGCTGACAAGTAGACGCCCCAGGCTAGGCGCAGTCCGACATTCACTTGGCGTATGACAGAAGCCAGCTACGACACTCGTACACCTGTTGCCATATCTGCAGCATCCCGGCTGACAAGTAGACGTCCCAGGCTAGGAGCAGTCTGACATTCACTTGGCGTATGACAGAAGCCAGCTACGACACTCGTACACCTGTTGCCATATCTGCAGCATCCCGGCTGACAAGTAGACGCCCCAAGCTAGGAGCAGTCTGACATTCACTTGGCGTATGACAGAAGCCAGCTACGACACTCGTACACCTGTTGCCATATCTGCAGCATCCCGGCTGACAAGTAGACGCCCCAAGCTAGGCGCAGTCTGACATTCACTTGGCGTATGACAGAAGCCAGCTACGACACTCGTACACCTGTTGCCATATCTGCAGCATCCCGGCTGACAAGTAGACGCCCCAAGCTAGGAGCAGTCTGACATTCACTTGGCGTATGACAGAAGCCAGCTACGACACTCATACACCTGTTGCCATATCTGCAGCATCCCGGCTGACAAGTAGACGCCCCAAGCTAGGAGCAGTCTGACATTCACTTGGCGTATGACAGAAGCCAGCTACGACACTCGTACATCTGTTGCCATATCTGCAGCATCCCGGCTGACAAGTAGACGCCTCAAGCTAGGAGCAGTCCGACATTCACTTGGCGTATGACAGAAGCCGGCTACGACACTCGTACACCTGTTGCCATATGTGCAGCATCCCGGCTGACAAGTAGACGCCCCAGGCTAGCAGCAGTCTGACATTCACTTGGCGTATGACAGAAGCCAGCTACGACACTCGTACACCTGTTGTCATATCTGCAGCATCCCGGCTGACAAGTAGACGCCCCAAGCTAGGCGCAGTCTGACATTCACTTGGCGTATGACAGAAGCCAGCTACGACACTCGTACACCTGTTGCCATATCTGCAGCATCCCGGCTGACAAGTAGACGCCCCAAGCTAGGAGCAGTCCGACATTCACTTGGCGTATGACAGAAGCCGGCTACGACACTCGTACACCTGTTGCCATATCTGCAGCATCCCGGCTGACAAGTAGACGCCCCAAGCTAGGAGCATTACGACATTCACTTGGCGTATGACAGAAGCCAGCTACGACACTCGTACACCTGTTGCCATATCTGCAGCATCCCGGCTGACAAGTAGACGCCCCAAGCTAGGCGCAGTCCGACATTCACTTGGCGTATGACAGAAGCCAGCTACGACACTCGTACACCTGTTGCCATATCTGCAGCATCCCGGCTGACAAGTAGACGCCCCAGGCTAGGCGCAGTCCGACATTCACTTGGCGTATGACAGAAGCCAGCTAGGACACTCGTACACCTGTTGCCATATCTGCAGCATCCCGGCTGACAAGTAGACGCCCCAAGCTAGGCGCAGTCCGACATTCACTTGGCGTATGACAGAAGCCAGCTACGACACTCGTACACCTGTTGCCATATCTGCAGCATCCCGGCTGACAAGTAGACGCCCCAAGCTAGGAGCAGTCCGACATTCACTTGGCGTATGACAGAAGCCAGCTAGGACACTCGTACACCTGTTGCCATATCTGCAGCATCCCGGCTGACAAGTAGACGCCCCAAGCTAGGCGCAGTCCGACATTCACTTGGCGTATGACAGAAGCCAGCTACGACACTCGTACACCTGTTGCCATATCTGCAGCATCCCGGCTGACAAGTAGACGCCCCAAGCTAGGCGCAGTCCGACACTCACTTGGCGTATGACAGAAGCCAGCTACGACACTCGTACACCTGTTGCCATATCTGCAGCATCCCGGCTGACAAGTAGACGCCCCAAGCTAGGCGCAGTCCGACACTCACTTGGCGTATGACAGAAGCCAGCTACGACACTCGTACACCTGTTGCCATATCTGCAGCATCCCGGTTGACTTTATATTTACTTATATTTTTTTATAAGACCTTATATTTTCATCCGTTTTAGAATAGTTTTGACTTTGAATGACGCCCCAAGCTAGGCGCAGTCTGACATTCACTTGGAGACCTCAGACATCCAGCCCCTTTCGTGCACGCCGTTCCAACGATACTAAACAGATTTCTGTCGTTCTTTCATACATTCCCAAAAGCAGTTTTCCGCTTATAATTTCATATGTGAAGTAAGCTTACATCTGCGGTGTGCAGACAGATAGATAATATAGCACTAGATATAGTACCATGTAACATTTCGTGTCGTAGGTAGCCCGGTAACAGGTAACGAGTGGACACATAAAATTCAAAACATTTATGTTCTAAAAAATAAAAATTAAAAAAGAACATGTGGCTCCTAAAGATATTTGTTTTTGTCTCGTTTGCATTGGCTATATATTATTCAAATTTTTAAATTTGCCACTAGCATCACATTTTTTGTAATTTCGTAAGCCATTTGTTTGACTTTCAAAAACTTTATATTTTCATCCGTTTTAAAATAGTTTTGAGTAGCTATATTACGGTATCTACATGCATTTAATGAACATCGTGACATGGTTCGACCATGGACTTATAATAGTACTTTATGAATCGTTATTCAGTGTCATATTGACAACCTTGGCATATAGAGCTATATATATAAGGAAGTATAATCATCATTAGACCCATTGAACAGCGCGGCTAGCGGGGATTTACACAGCGCACTCTTCCTGTCATACGGTCTCCAATACATTCATATAGCAATATATATATCCAAGATACGGACATTCGATGGGGTTAGGGATCCGCTCGAAACAAGTCCACTACAGTGACGGAATGTCCAAGGAATGGAATGTCCTCTGCTCGAAACAAGTCCAGTACAGTGACGGAATGTCCAAGGAATGGAATGTCCTCGCACCGCGCACGCGACGTCTAATGAGTAATGACTACGTGTTAACTATGTAATTGGGTAATGAGAATGATCTCTTGTTCTAGTCTGGTGTGAAATCTCCCATCGCTACTTGTTAACTGTGTGGGTGGCCTAACAAGTGGGCGGGCCACGTTGTGTTCCCATGCTAACACATTAGCCCACTTATACCACGAGAATCATCATCACACAGAATACTGTAACTCATTCTCAAACGCAACGTGTCAGCTTTGTCGCCTCGGGTGACATTAGCATGTCAACATTTCGGAATGATGTAGCGCTATATATATCCAAGATACACAGGTATGCTCAAATATGCTTACCTAATTTGATCCAAACGCAACACTTTTTCAATCTCTTTTTTTTTAGAATATCTGTAAATCTTGATAATATTGGGCCCCACATGATTTCAAAATGCTGACATGCCAATGAATGATATCTTAAAGATAACAACAAAACCCTTTATTCTCCCGCTTTTCCCGCCGTTTGTGTTTGGCGATCAGTAAAATGTCATCCACTGCGACCATAGATTTATTATATCCAACAAATACGACAACTGGAACCGTGACCGTCAGTCAAGATTCATCATAAAAATGAATTCGGATAAAATGCACTTTGATGTTCCATGTAAGGTCTGCACATCCATATCTTTATAAAATAATACGGCTACATTGCAAACGTTCTGTGAATACAGAAGAATAGAATGTTTCCTGAATATTGGCGGCGACAAAGGTAACAGCGTTGTGGTAGGGAGTGTACAGGGAGACAGGGATACAAAAACAAGAGGGATTGTCTAACCATGTGATGTGCGACACTTTTAGGGAAATTAAACTGAGATTATGCATTGAAACATTGAAAAAGCTTCGTTAGTCGTTAATCTCGCGTTATCCACGTCCTCGACAAAAACAAACTGTAAGACTGACGTAGGCTGAGCCAGTAGCTAAATATCTTGCTTGGTATTCGCTCATTTAAAGGTTTGTTTAACAAAACCTGCAGGGTGTAAATATTGATTCAACCTCCTACTCTTTAAATTACTCAAACCATGTACTGCACAAGTATACTCGCCTCGGCCTATCAAGCAATATGCTGTCGTCATACTTATGGCTGTAAAATTCTCAGAAGAGACGGTCGCTGCACGTGGTCTATATTGGCTGCGGGATTCCCCGGTACCTGCTTGTTGCTCGCTATGCGCCACGACAACGCCTGCCAACAGTACCACTACAATAGCGAAGACAGAGAACGAGATGAGGTACCTCACTTCACTATTATGCAGATCTCTGACGTCAGTGTGACAATTGCCAGATACGTCAGGGCAACAAGCGGCAACGGAGGAATATGACAACCGACTGTCTCCTTCTGTCAATCATCTCCGCTCGTATGTCTCGTGTGTCTGATTGGCTTCCACTCTGCCGACGCTTGCGACGTCATTTCCATACATTAGCTTCTCAGTTCGCACAGCTTCCCCGCAGTTCCGACATTGACTGGTTAGTTCCGGGTCCGGTCGCCGCGCTGCGGTCAGGTGGTCCATTATCTCACTTCCGGTCTAGCTCCTAAAACACTCTCGGCTCTCGGCGCGCTGCTATATATATACACGATATAGGCTACGCTGCATTCCGAGACCTCGTGGGAATAACACTTCGGTTCTTTCATCATCTACCACGCTACAGCGTCACGTTTTGTGGAACGGGTACGAGCGGAAATATGGAGGAAATACGCGCAAATATTTTCAATGCAGCCCTTACTAACTAGCGTTAAAAACCTCTCCCCCACTCTTCCTGAAACAGACGCGTGTTTACTATGTTCTATAATGTTGCCGCCCACTCTTCACGAGATTGACAACTAACTGCATCAGATCGCGGGGGTGACTGCAACAGGTGTAACAGAACACACTCAAAATAGTACTGATAACGAGAAGATTTCCATCACAAGATTCCCTCCGCCAATCACGTGGGTGCTTTTAGTTACAACTTTTGACCGCTTTACAAGAGATTGAATTTTTGAAAGCACTGCCAAGTTATTCTCGATACTCTATGGCGCCCCCTGTGGGCAGACACGGACTGTGTTAATATATTATTTGTGGCGAGAGATTTCGAGCGTGTCCAAGCTGATATTCAAGACTCGAGATCGAACCCACAGCAAAGAGATTGCGCACAGTTGTACCCGTCCTTCTGCCGTGTACCCGTCGACCACATGAGTTGACCGCAAGGCAACGGGCTGCACCATCCACCCCGAAAACTCACGACCCATCAGAGGGCAAAGACTGACTCAGGGGGGTCGCCCCTCAACGAGTTTGATCGCAGTTGCAATCCATCATACACTCCTCGTTCGCCAGTGACGGGTCGACACATTTGACAACACCGCCAACATAATGGGCAAAGCTTGTCCGGCTAGATCCGTCAATCCCCTGGTGGAGGTTCGGTAAACCTCAAAGTTTGGGTAGTTCAGTGGGGGGGGGGGGGGGCGGCCTTGGCCCCCTCCTACATTTACGGACCTTAGGCAGAAGTAGGGATACGAAGTACACGTACTTGCCCCGAAACGTGGTTAGTGACCAATCAGTGATTGGTATATTTTTGAAATGACGCTTGCCCTCTTGCCATCAATCACATCTATGACGAGATAATCTGTAAGGTAGATTCGGGACAAATATTCCAACCATGCAGCATCATCTGATTTTCGCTGAAAGATGAGAAGGCTCGGGTGAATACGTGGTGCAATGTAAGCTATGAGGTCAGCACGAGACAGACAGAGTGTAGCCCCTATACTACGGCCTGTGATCAAGCTCCGCATATGCATGAGGGCTAAACGAAGCTACCCTTGCTGACGTCAGCACGAGACAGATAGAGTGTAGCCCCTATACTACGGCCTGTGATCAAGCTCCGCATATGCATGAGGGCTAAACGAAGCTACCCTTGCTGACGTCAGCACGAGACAGACAGAGTGTAGCCCCTATACTACGGCCTGTGATCAAGCTCCGCATATGCATGAGGGCTAAACGAAGCTACCCTTGCTGACGTCAGCACGAGACAGACAGAGTGTAGCCCCTATACTACGGCCTGTGATCAAGCTCCGCATATGCATGAGGGCTAAACGAAGCTACCCTTGCTGACGTCAGCACGAGACAGACAGAGTGTAGCCCCTATACTACGGCCTGTGATCAAGCTCCGCATATGCATGAGGGCTAAACGAAGCTACCCTTGCTGACGTCAGCACGAGACAGACAGAGTGTAGCCCCTATACTACGGCCTGTGATCAAGCTCCGCATATGCATGAGGGCTAAACGAAGCTACCCTTGCTGACGTCAGCACGAGACAGATAGAGTGTAGCCCCTATACTACGGCCTGTGATCAAGCTCCGCATATGCATGAGGGCTAAACGAAGCTACCCTTGCTGACGTCAGCACGAGACAGACAGAGTGTAGCCCCTATACTACGGCCTGTGATCAAGCTCCGCATATGCATGAGGGCTAAACGAAGCTACCCTTGCTGACGTCAGCACGAGACAGACAGAGTGTAGCCCCTATACTACGGCCTGTGATCAAGCTCCGCATATGCATGAGGGCTAAACGAGGCTACCCTTGCTGACGTCAGCACGAGACAGACAGAGTGTAGCCCCTATACTACGGCCTGTGATCAAGCTCCGCATATGCATGAGGGCTAAACGAAGCTACCCTTGCTGACGTCAGCACGAGACAGACAGAGTGTAGCCCCTATACTACGGCCTGTGATCAAGCTCCGCATATGCATGAGGGCTAAACGAAGCTACCCTTGCTGACGTCAGCACGAGACAGACAGAGTGTAGCCCCTATACTACGGCCTGTGATCAAGCTCCGCATATGCATGAGGGCTAAACGAGGCTACCCCCTCTCCGCCCCAGGACACAGAGAGGCGACACCAAACGGAATATGTTGCACACACCACAGAGACCGAGAACCAGGGTTTACCAGGGTCCCAAGAGACCAGGGTAACCGCCAGACTTGGCGATGTTCAAAGACCAACTAACGCTTGCTTAGCGGTCGCACTCAACTGACTTAAGTGAAGATTTGACTTAGCGACTTTCTATCTAACTCAAAGGAAGTTACAACGTAAGAAGTCTCGTGACTACGAAATAGCCGAGCTCAATATTACAAACTTAATTATCCACTTCTCTAGTTCCTAGTTGAAACAGGTCCATTGGGGATCATGTACGGTCTTGGTTTAGATACCTCGAAATCCCTAACACAACGGGTGTGATGGATAAGGCTTGTGTACTCTACTAACTACCATTACGAATGTGTGAGAACGCCAAGAATCTGTTGATATTCGTAGAAACAGAGTGCGTGAACGGGTCGGTAGATAAGGATGAGATTAGTTACGGTGGGACTGGTACATTGTTGGAGATTATGAATGTAGATCGTTCCCTTTGTTCTGCAACGCGCTCTTTTATACCCCACGGTTTATCGAATGTACAAACCATTCATTAAAATACTTCGGGTTTGTTTTGTTGTTATTCAGAATGAAATATTTAGTTAAGTGCCCTAAAAAATTTTTTTTTTTTTCATTCATATTTCATTATGGGGGATGAGAAAGCTGGCTGGCTAATTGGCAGAGATGGGAGCAAATTGAAGCAATCTCAATTCCTGTAAGTGAAGTGAAGTGAAGTACCAAATCAAGTCAGTATAGAGTTATAAGTCACGGAAAATAAACTGCAAGTATTGGAAGCGATTGAGAGCCTCTCACGAGGAAGGAAAATGGTAACAAACGGAAAATGCGCGAGGAGGAAAGCAGTGTATACACATGTTGCATCTTTAGAATAAATACTGGTGACTGTTCATAAGTAATTCATCACTATTCTTCTCACGAGCCGCACATCCAATAACAATTAATAACATCAACTCAAGATAGACGATAGGATAGTGATATGACAGGATAGGTTTCAAGATAGTTATAAGTTATATGGGTCACTTAAAATTGGTACATTATACTTTTTAGAATGTAGATGCAAATTTAACCTGGCACGTAATAAACCCATTACGGAAACTGTTCGTCCGCCCCAGTAACGTTTACAGGAGATTTACAAGCGATTAACGTTTAGAACATGTTATAAAGACATGAGGGCGTTAGACTGAGATGAAACATGGTTAGTTCGCGTCACTAGGAAGATATAATAGTGCTCAATCGTCTGCTTCCAAAGCACTCCCTATCACTCTTCTGCTTCCAAAGCACTGCCTAAAGAGAACGGAGGAAGCCAACTGATGTTATTTTAATGAGTAATCATCGCAATGTACATAACACTGTTCAAGAGTTCATTCATGTACACCTAAGATGTCAGTGTTAATTTGTCGAACACGCGCGAAAAGCTTGACTAAAACAACACTACCTGTTTACTGAAACAGTCTATTCACCAGGCTGCAGTGAATAAGCAAACCTCACACTCTTCTTATTTGAGCATCCAACTGTAAGACAATTAATTGCTTTAATGATGGTTTCATTAACTTTGTTCGGATGTTAGTGAAATATTCCTCGAATCTCGCTTCGGTACCCGGGCTATGGTGAGACCCTTTTGAAAATAACAATTATTGTTTTTCGTAGGAATACCTGTTATAGGGCGCACACCAGCTTTACTTGATGTGTCCCTCGTCAGGTGACTAACTGGCTATGTTAGAGTTTTTGAATAGTTGGAAAGGAATGTCCGATGCTGTAAATAGGACTCAATCCCAACATTCGCCTTTACAAACGAAGGAACACCTCGAGAAGAAACTTCAGTCAGGATTGCCGGTGGCCGGAATCAAACCGGCGACCTCCCTGATTAGAGCCTCGCGTGTTCCCGCCGAGCCGTGATGGATGTAGAGAATCACGTGTTAGATAAGTGATCCATAAACCACGGGGGTGGGGCCACTCTAGCACGCGAGCCCCAGAGAAGAAGAAGGTGAGAGAAGCAAAGGGCGGCGTTTGGACGACGAGTGATCAGGGATCAGATTCATTCTGAGACAACATTATGACGTCACAGCTCACAGGCTTTCTAGGTGGGTCAAACTTTACTAATAAGTTGAAAATACTCAATTTTAAGTGGGCAATTCAGAATGTTTTCTTGTTTATACCAAATACCTTTACTTACTACAATGTAAGGTATTTGCAAGTATTTATTTATACAATTTATTCACTCTAGATCTCAACTATTTATTCCAAGACGAGCTAAGCATGTCATTATTTTGTTTTCAGAAAATAATGTAACGTCCATTGTCCATACATATAACATATATTCATTCACGATCGTATCCACAGATTACCAAGAATTTCGGTTAACATAAAAAAATAAATGTATAAAACATCCGTATAATATTAACACGTTCACGACTCAAACACGATGAGTTATTTTCTACCGAGATTAATAATAATGATGATGCGATATATCTTGCGCGCGCTGCAGTCTGCAGTCGCCCACGAGACCCAAACACTTCCACTGCCCTCTATGATTAACTGCGGCAGTTCTAGGAAACATGACGTCACTCCGCTCAGCAACAATACGTGACGTGACCCGCATAGATAGCTCGGCTCCCATTGGCTCCCATTCCATCGCAGCTTCTACTCCACTTGGGAGACAGACGCAGTTCTAGTCTACGAAACATGACGTCATCCGCTCAGCAACAATAAGCCCATATCACACTACAATTGGAATCGTAGACTGGAGTCGCCAATTGCAATCGCAATCTACAATTATCCAATCACACTTGACCAGCTGTTAATCCTAAAATCGTTCAACTAGGAAATAAATTCAATAATAATAACTAATAAGACAAGCCTTAATCACAAACAAATATATAATTAAACTTTTTGGCTCTTTGTTTCCATTAAAGTAGTTGTTGCTTGAGGTTATGTTGTGACAGTGCTCAATTCGTATTTAACCGTTCTCCTTCCTGATTGGTTCACGTGACTCGGATCTACGATTCCCAATCTTATTTTAGAGCTCGTTCTATAAAAAGATTGCAACCGTAGACTGGCCGAACTGAGCTACTGCGCATGCGCCGCCAATCGTAAGCTCGAATCTACGATTGCAATTGTCAGTTCGGAACCTAATGTGATATGGCCTATACGTGACGTGACCCGCATAGATAGCTCGGCTCCCATTGGCGCCCATCACATCGCAGCTTCTACTCCACTTGGGAGACAGACGGTGGAGGAACCAACAAGTGGTTCAACAACATCCTGCCGAGGACATGTAAAGGGGAGTTTTTTACAAAATTAATGATTTCTATTGATATTTTGAAAACGCTTCCAGATATTGAAAATGTGGTTCCTGGGATTTGGTTACGACTGCTATCGTAAGAGTTACAGCACAGGTTAGAGTCTTCGAGAGTTTTTAAATTATGTTTTTGTTGATGTTGACCCTTTTTGGTCAAAAGGCGAGGTAAAACAAAATTCATCACCAATATTTTTACCCAATATTAATATTCACCGGAAACATAAGAATTCGACATATTTGAACGGTTACCTTCTTTTCAGGCAAGGTTTAACAAATACACCTAAACGTGTAGGCTACATTAAAAAAACTACTTCAAAATTAAATGATAATAAAATGGAAATAAGTTTTTCATTTTTGTATGTAATAATTCGTCTTACTTAAGCCCAGGAAATTAATAGAAAGAGTACGTGTTATATATTCATTTAGAGATGCAAACGTGTGGACGAGACTATGGCTAGAGTCTGTGAGACAAGCGCACAAGACAATAGTTGTGAGACAAGCTTACATTGTCTCACTCATCTCAGGGGAAAAACAATTCCTTCCATCTCGAGAGGACAAAAAACAACTTTGGGGACACAAAACTTTTTGAATTCAAAGTTCTGTACGATGTAGTTTATAATACAAAAGTTAGAACAAGTAGAATAGGATAAGGCTACGGAGCATCTAGGGGAGGGGGGGGGGGGTGAGGCGGCATCCCTAATTCTCCTCCCACCCCCCCCTCACTTCCTTAGGGCCCAGGGTATCTCAATAATGCTTTTTACACCAAATCGTCTTGATTAGCATCGTTGTCAAAATATAACACGTCTAAAGCGCGCGTGAACAGGCGCGTTCACATTCTTACAGTGTTGCCACGGCACGCACGATGAAAGCGTGAGTCACGCGTGACGCGTCCACGGGCATAGGTGTTGAAACACGACGGGGGGAGATAACGTTATGAGCTTCCTTTGAAGCGCTGCTGATGATAAGACAAGGATGTTGCGATGTATATAGAGAGCCGAAAACACGAACATTCCACCACATATACCTATATTATTACTCATATCCTTCCCTCCACAGCAAACGCCACTTGTACCTCGTACTTCGGTATGTGTGAGGTACTTAGTCCCATGTCTACACTATGCAATTAAGTATGTCGTACTTAAATGTCTTATCTTAAGTACATACGATCGTCCAAGCTAATCAAGTTAAAGTACGTATAGTGCAGACTAGGTAATAAACTTGGCTACTAGTTTTTCTCTTGGGGCACTCGAAGCCCAGACTCCTTTGCGCGGTCCATTGAGTGGTCTGGCAGGCCTGCGGTATTTTATGGGGGGAGGGGGGGATATCATGAAAGTTACGGGGGAATGTTACGACCAGCGCCGCGATCTAGTCCCTCATCATGCCGAGACGGGACACTACGACATGCACTGGGACTCGAACCCAGAACCTCAAACATGACTCGTGTTAGCGATAGCAAAGGCGTGGGACCTACAATACAAATTGAAAACAGCCTGGAAAGCATATTGTTACCCCACTCCCTTCCTAACCCCTTTCATTTACAGTACTTGTGGTCTACAGTTAGTTTTGCATGGGCTTATGCCTACCGAAATCTGGCAAAACGATAAATAAATAAATACAACGGTTAGTTTACAAAGCGCAATGAGAATAACTATGTACAAAAGTTAATTCAGTTGACCATGAAGGTGGCAACGGTTTTTATCACTCGTAATTCGATGACCTACCTATGTTTGTCCCCCACTCACAGAACATCATGATCCAACTACTGTACTATCACTGACAACAGACAACACACAATACACGCACTGTACTATCACTGACAACATATAGCACACAATACACGCAGGAATACACGCACTGTACTATCACTGACAACAGATAACACACAATACACGCATGGAAACACGCACTGCAACGCACCGTTCAAACTTTCGATCAACACTGCCTTAAAAACACCAATAGACGTCTTATCGTCCAATAGACCACCAATACACGTCATTCCGGTAAAATGTATTTCGTAGTATCAGAGCCTACTCGCAGTTGTTATCTCGTCTACTCAGAAGTATCAAGTGTTGATGACGGACGGAAGATCAGATGATTCCTTCTGTACGGGGGTCTAATATGTCTGTCCCAGCACATTGTGTCCACCAGTCACCCACTGCTACAGTATCACTGGGTTAATGGACTCGTCAAGCAAGGGTCAACCCACATGTCCTTAAAAACTAGATTAGCAATAATGTACATAGAAGTTATGCAAAGGTGCCGAAAACGCAATAACAAATAGAATTGTAATCTGAACAGGAAGTGGTAATCTGAATATTATGCTAATAAACTAATCTAGCTGTTGAAGCTGAAGATAGGGAACCACCGAGCCCTGTATGGACTAGTTTCAGTGGCACTACTTGGCAACCGCGCAGTGCATCTTGGGGTGGATCCAAGTCCCTAACTCCCCTGGCGGGGGCTCGTCAAACTCCCAAGTCATCTCATGTTATTCAAATGGGAGAATCGTAAAGAAATGAATTCACGATCTGTCAAAACCAATATTGGCTCAAAACAGCAAAATACCAAACATTACTCACTCAACGACCAAACTGAAATACATTACGTTTTCATTATATGCATTTTTTATGTCAATTTACCGTCCGCAGTGGCCCATGCGGTTGGGGCGCAAGTACTATGGGCGTGTCTGATTTCGAAGTTCACGTATTTGCCAACTAGTACTTGTACTTGTGTACTTGACTCGTGAACTTCCGAATTTGACTTACCTACTTGAATTCAGACAACTCTTGGAGGGAGTGACAGTCCATAAAAATAAATGGACAAAAGTGAGGTTAGATTTGTCGCTTCGCTTCGTAAAACGTCCGTAGTGGCGGCCGCAATCAATAAAATTAGGCATAGTTTATGTTATACAATAAAGATCATAGGAAGAACAATTATTTCAACTTAAATGGTGTTCAAGCTACAAAAATAAGTAAAAAGTTGATTATTACATTTTCAAACAGTGCCTGGCTAGTTCCGACAGCCATTTTAAGTTTGTAAGTCAAGTTCACGAGCACGCATGATTTTGTACTCGTGAACTCCCAGACTTGTCTCGCAAACTTTGCATTTCAGACATCAACAATGACGTCACTTCCGTACTTAAGACAAGGTCAAGTTCGTACTTAGCAAGAAGTACGCATTTATTGCTCAATTCAGACACGCCCTAAGTATTCTTTTTGTATTATTATTTGATGTTTTACGACGTACGTGACAGCTATAACATACAACGTCTCTTACGACAGGCAGAGCTACCCTGGAACTGTTCTACCCCGAGTCCAGACAGGGAGCGGGTCCTACACGATATGGCTCCTAGGGACGTGGGTTTAAATCCCGCATAAGGCATGTTTTGTTTTTTAAATGTCCTTCATCTTCCTCTTCCAACCCCCATAGAATGGCGCATGAGACGACCTGACGGAACTCCGCCAGGGGATTGACGGACCTTGGGGGTGGATATGTAACGGAATGGAGGGTGGATAGGGGTGGAATGTGTCTGTCGCCCCAGGCTGCTCGCTGAGCCAAGGTCCAATACAAGCGCTGATGGATATAAAGCGATATATATATATCACTCGCGATATTGGAAATTTCCCGCACAAAGTGGAAATTTACAACAAAAAATATATCGAAAACTGTTTTCGTTGGAAAAATCTTCTTGAGTCGGAGACTAGACAATTCCGAACTCGATATAGAAAGACGGGTATACGTGCAAGCTGAAGAGCAGAGAAAGCGCGGGGTATTCGAAAGAGAGTCAATGATCAACAAAAAAAGATAGTAAGATATACCCTGTATCAAGACAGTCGGATGATGGAGAAGAAAGTGAATAGACAATCAAGCCAAGGCCACGTCGCACTCTGACCCCAGGTTTTCCTCAGTTATAAAATGAATGCTGGGATTGAGTCCTACTAACAGCCCTCGGACATTCCTCCCCAACTATCCCTGTCACCTGAGCCCTGATTCATGAACGCGAGTTGTCCCAGGGTAGGGTTGTCCTGACTTGCCCCGGCTACTAAAATGTATTATTCTATTATTTATTTACTATGATGCCAAAGGACGAAACAATCTTTCGACGGAAGAAGCCTCATCCTCAAGGTTAAGCGACATCGGGCCGGGCCAGGGTGACCCTGTGCCTGGGCCCGCATGAGCCAGACTGCAGACAGACAGACAGACAGACAGACAGACAGACAGACAGACAGACGGACAGACAGACAGACAGACAGACAGACAGACAGACAGACCGCCCTGTCAGAGTTGATTGATTAGGCCAGCCTGTAAGAATACATCTAATCGATTCTCACGCGGCCCGATCTAAGAGCTCGGATAACATGGCTGCATAATACTAAGTGCAGTTCACTATCTAAGTGCTCGGAACATGGCTGCATAATACATCACACCTACCGAACTAAATCTAAGTGCAATGCACTTTGCTATACCGTTTTACCGCTAGTTTTACTTATGCATGTTTCTGGGGTGTTACCTTATTTATTGAGATCGTCTTGTACGCCCATTGCCCATGTTATTTATATGCTTACGACATCCCTGGTTGAATGACGTGGATTTGTTTGCATACTGACACCGGCCGGCATACTTAAACTATCATAAGCAGTAAAGAGATCGTCTTTATCAATGTCTCTTCGGGTTGATTCGTAAGGGTTCCTGGTTGTGTGAATATAGCCCCCTTGCCTTCGGGTTGGTTCGTAAGGGTTCCTGGTTGTGTGAATCTAGCCTCGTTGCCTTGTATTCCGTCTTTCAACTAGGCCTATAAAGAACATATTGTAGACTTGCAATTAGCTGAAGACTGTCGCACACTTATTTTGATGTTCTCCTCACCCAGGACCAAGTACTTACAAGCTACAGTAAAACATAGGCAATACGACAAGTTGAAGAGTAAGTATGTATAGCAGTTGATAAAAGCTGTTGATGAAGGAAAACCTTGATATGTGTCCGCGTGTGCAACTGTCCATGGTGTACTTACACGTTTTTATTATTTGCTGTTGCAACAACAGTGCGGTGTAATCCTCGCTGTGTAGATTGCTACCCGTGCTATAATTAATATGATGAATATAATTGTGTTTTCAATTACACCCGTACGAAGGTGTACAGCACATCACAATGAAGTCTTTCAGTCACTGGATCTGCCCTCGACCGAGTTCAACTGACATAAGCAAATATCTAGAAATAGTAGACCTACTCTGACTTTAAGACTCTATAGGGGGTTGGAAAATAATTACATGGAGCCACCATTTATATGCCAAACAGTTGAGTAATAGCTTTGAGTAATAGGTCTGGTGTAAAGAATGAAGATATGAATTGATTAAAGCAATTTCAATTACTTTCAACACAGTATAAAGACAGGTATATTAAACCGTGGTCCCTGAATTAGCTAGTCTATGTAATTACTCTACTATCCATAGATAGATGGAACTCCATATAAATGGCGCTAACCTTCAATTTGCAACAAGGATAAATCCAGGTGACGCAATGTAATTGCAAAGTGAAGGCCGCCATTAGTATGGTATTATGGCTCCAGTAAT
Organism: Isoperla grammatica; assembly: GCA_945910005.1. Lineage (NCBI taxonomy): Eukaryota > Metazoa > Arthropoda > Insecta > Plecoptera > Perlodidae > Isoperla > Isoperla grammatica. The sequence continues at coordinate 135,167,911 of OX246737.1, forward strand.
AATACATATGATACTACGTGGATCAACATGAGCATTTTATCATTGGGTTCGAAATAACTAAGCTGATTTAATTAATGAAACAACACCAGGGTAGATTTATTATTATTGTTATTAATATTATTTATTTTACGATATACTCTACAAAGCTAGGTCATATGACGTCACCAGTTCAGATTAATTACACATCGCCGGGGTCGTCATAAGGGGAGTCCATGTAGTTCGGGGGTTGGGAGATTGAGGGTGGGGGTTGGCGGGCGTTCAGGTAGAAGGGAAGGCCGGCTGAATGAGAATTAGAAGAGATAGCGCGGGAAAAGTTGCAAAAGCTAACAAGACCATGATGAATGAGCAAAGAGATTATTCAAGATATGCACGAGAGACCTCTTTGAGGCCACCGGTCACCACGAGCTGGATATGCAACCATTTTCCACCGGCAGACCTGGGCCTGGTCGTGGTCCCTTTTCCATCCAGTACCCGACCTTCTCGTTCCCTTCAAGCTCCCTCCGTGTTACCCCTTATTTAATGGTGTTACGCCGGGGTAGAATAAGCCCAGAAGTTCTCCCTGTCCTCATACTGCCTCGCGGTTGAACAACATCAAGTAAATCACACCTTTATGAAGCATCGGGACGACTGTAGAGATATCCAGACTCCAAATGAAGCAATATTATTGACTGAAGTGCAAGGTAAGGAAAGGGAACGCTATAGTAGGGGCGGACCAACATGGGAACAGTGGACGAGACGAGAGCTGAGGTCGATGACGTCACAGGCGTATCTAGCGGATAAAAAGCGACGCGTGCATAAAATATCCAACGAATAAATAACTCCAACTCTATATTAATATCGGCGAATGGATTAGACAGGGGAGGCCTGGATGGGATGGGATGAGCTTCTTGCAGCTTCGAGCGGTTCAGATGTCGGTATACGCTTCGCTTTCGATCTCAACGCGAGTCATACAGTCGTCAGGGCTCATGTTGATATATCGCAACGCTTTCGACCTCAACGCGAGTCATACAGTCGACAAGGCTCAATGTCGATATATACGCTTCGCTTTCGACCTCAACGCGAGTCATGCAGTCGACAGGGCTCATGTTGATATATCGCAACGCTTTCGACCTCAACGCGAGTCATACAGTCGACAGGGCTCATGTTGATATATCGCAACGCTTTCGACCTCAACGCGAGTCATACAGTCGACAGGGCTCATGTCGATATATCGCAACGCTTTCGACCTCAACGCGAGTCATACAGTCGACAGGGCTCATGTTGATATATCGCAACGCTTTCGACCTCAACGCGAGTCATACAGTCGACAGGGCTCATGTTGATATATCGCAACGCTTTCGACCTCAACGCGAGTCATACAGTCGACAGGGCTCATGTCGATATATACGCAACGCTTTCGACCTCAACGCGAGTCAAACAGTCGACAGGGCTCATGTCGATATATACGCAACGCTTTCGACCTCAACGCGAGTCATACAGTCGACAGGGCTCATGTCGATATATACGCAACGCTTTCGACCTCAACGCGAGTCATACAGTCGACAGGGCTCATGTCGATATATACGCAACGCTTTCGACCTCAACGCGAGTCATACAGTCGACAAGGCTCAATGTCGATATATACGCTTCGCTTTCGATCTCAACGCGAGTCATACAGTCGACAGGGCTCATGTTGATATATCGCAACGCTTTCGACCTCAACGCGAGTCATACAGTCGACAGGGCTCATGTCGATATATACGCAACGCTTTCGACCTCAACGCGAGTCATACAGTCGACAGGGCTCATGTCGATATATACGCAACGCTTTCGACCTCAACGCGAGTCATACAGTCGACAGGGCTCATGTCGATATATACGCAACGCTTTCGACCTCAACGCGAGTCATACAGTCGACAGGGCTCATGTCGATATATATCGCAACGCTTTCGACCTCAACGCGAGTCATACAGTCGACAGGGCTCATGTCGATATATACGCAACGCTTTCGACCTCAACGCGAGTCATACAGTCGACAGGGCTCATGTCGATATATACGCAACGCTTTCGACCTCAACGCGAGTCATACAGTCGACAGGGCTCATGTCGATATATACGCAACGCTTTCGACCTCAACGCGAGTCATACAGTCGACAGGGCTCATGTCGATATATACGCAACGCTTTCGACCTCAACGCGAGTCATACAGTCGACAGGGCTCATGTCGATATATACGCAACGCTTTCGATCTCAACGCGAGTCATACAGTCGACAGGGCTCATGTCGATATATACGCAACGCTTTCGACCTCAACGCGAGTCATACAGTCGACAGGGCTCATGTCGATATATCGCAACGCTTTCGACCTCAACGCGAGTCATACAGTCGACAGGGCTCATGTCGATATACGCTTCGCTTTCGACCTCAACGCGAGTCATACAGTCGACAGGGCTCATGTCGATATATACGCAACGCTTTCGACCTCAACGCGTCAGCAGTTGACAAGGCTCAATGTCGATATACGCTACGCTTTCGACCTAAACGCGTCAGCAGTCGACAGGGCTCAATGTCGATATATACGCAACTCTTTCGACCTCAACGCGTCAGAAGTCGACAATGCTCAAATGTCGATGGATTCGCAAGGCTTTCGATCGCAACGCGAGTTAGATAAATCAATTAGGAGCAACAATCTGTAAGAGTGGTTCCGCCTCATGCACGAACATATGACAGGTATTTAGCCCCCTCTTCCTCAACACACCACACACACTTTTCCTTTTCTCTCTCATTCAACGATCTTGGGTCGAAAGGGTTCAAGAATGGGCTGAAAATGTGTAAAATCTTTTTACTTTTAGTCGTCAGAGTATTTCGCATCTCACAACGTGAGAGGTCCAGTGTGGACAACAACAATGCCGATGCTGCGATGCGACCCGACCTAGTTTCGACGACCGAGCCGAGCCGAGATTGACCGAGGTTACCCGACGGAAGTCATCGCTGAACCTGAACCCGAACGTTTCATTCTTGTAATTCAATTAAATGTATAGCCAGTTTATAAATGTGGTAATATTCCGCGTCAATCAACTTGCACAATGGCGCGTTCCTCGGGGAGAAGGAAGGGGGGGGGGGCTCTCGGGCTATCCACCCTCAAAAATCAAAACGAAATCAAAACGTTATTTCCCAACACAATTATAGTCAAAAACTGCTACTGAAAAGTAATGTTCTTCTTTTACGAATTTGTGAACGGTTTTTGGAATAGAACCTGTCCATTTTTAGACCGACCCCTTTCATGAATATCTACCCTACTCTAACAAGGCTATAATGTGTACGTCACGCCGTCTGGGGGGGCTCATGCGGTTTGCGGTTGGGGCATAACTCCTAAGCGGGTGGAACACAGGGATGTGGGTTCGAATCCCGTATAGGGCATGGGTTTTTGAAAATATCCATCTTCATCTCCATCTCCGCTCATCGTCTCGAATAGCACCATTGCAATAATAGAGACGTAAAGTAACAAGAATCATCAGACTTTTACGAGTGAGGCTCTGTGCTTGTATGAGACCTATACCGGGGTGTTGGTTACGCCACTGTGAAGCCGCACGCCACTGCGCCAGCCAGGTTCAAACAACTCCGTTATGACAACGAACAGCAGATATGGTAGGTTACACTTGACTGTCTGTACATCCTGCCGCTATAGGCTACGTACAACGTACATTACGACGCGTTACGCGGCTCAGGCTGTGACGTAGCTGGGGGACCCCCGAACTACGAGTTGCTTTTCAAATACTTGGAAATTGTCAAAAGGTAAATGAAAATATATGACATCCCCGGGGACTTTAGTCCTCTTTCTTATGAATGTTTCTTTGTTGCAATCATTATTTCCGTTTCATCAATGTTTTGTAATTTGTTGATGTTGAAAATGGAAATATTTATTGGAACAAAAAAACTATATTACCTTTAAATTATGAGATGATATATTTTTGGTTACTTTGTGGTTATGTTGAAAGCAATGTTAGCAGACATAGATCGGGGTCCCGCAGTGTGGGTGACACGTGACGCGGGAGATGATGTAACGTGATGTAACGTGATGTTGTCACACGCAACGTGACGTACGTTACCACACGTGACGTACGTTACCACACGTGACGTAAACAAAGACTTCTGAGGAAGAAGCTAATTCGCACCGCAGTCATGGATTACGTTGTATTAATAACAAAATACCCTCAGCGACTTCACTGGACGATTAGTCGATACTTGAGATTGACAGAAGCGAAATATCGTACAGACTGATGCAGGAGGCATCGAGAACTGTTTTTAACTATAATCCAGACGATACAAACATAATGGGGAAGTTTGAAACGAGAATAATATTTATTTGCTCCTATACTTCTCTTTTACAAAATAATCGAAAGTAGTTTGAAAGTATAAATGTATATTACTTCCACTTCTAGGGGTTAGGGGTCATAGCTCCCCCACCAACCTACGCCGCTGTGGTCGTGGTGAGAATTTGAGGATTTTTGACCTATTTCGATATTTATTTTGGAATGATCGTAGCTGAATATTATCAAGATTTACGGATGTTGTCGCAAAAAGGATTCAAAATATATATGGCGTTCGAATATTGAGAATGAATAATTTTTAATTTGCATCGTTTTTTTTTTTCTTAGAATATCTATAGATATTGATAACATAATATCCAACACCGCAAGATACCGCGCTGTCAAGGTATATCACAGATAGATCGCCGGGTTCAACTGTTTGGGACTTCTCTCCTCGAGCAAATCCAAGTAGCTCGTAAACCCCAAAGTGCTCGGCTGTCTTTGGACTGAGAACAACAGAAAACAAGTGCAGTCTGCATTACCGCGCTAGACGAAGTTAGCCCGGTGTTCAATGGAGGAGGGGGCGTTACTTCAAGCTCTGGGGTTGAGCTGAGAACAACAGATTGCTGTGACGTCACACAAGTGTGTTGACATTCAGATGGGAATAAGAGACGAATAATAAGATTACCACAACAAAATATGAGACGAGAGATCTCTAAGAAAGTTTTCGAAAATGGCGACAGCATATTGCTTGATACGTCGCTCTGACTTGACTTTGACTTAGTAATTTGCTAAAATACACGCAACGTAGAAACATTACATAATTTACATTTTGAGTATGTTGATTGTTGCCCAAGTGTCAATCGTAGATGTACCAAGAGTATACTTTTCCAATAGGGAAGTCTCACGCATTTTTTTTATTTGCTTACTGGTTACCTCAAGTCAGTGACGACGCTAGGGGGGGGCCAGGGGGGGCCGGTGCCCCCCCTAAAATCCCTCGGGCCCCCCAGCGGCCCCCCCAAGCCAAAATAAATTACCACTGATACACTACGTTGGTGCCGCCGCATACACGCCAGCAAATAAACAATTCGCGTTCAAATAGCCGCGCTTCTAACTAGTTCTTGTAGATGAAATTGACTACAACAATCCACCAGCCACACTACCAAATATTTATCAAACTGGAGTTCGTAGCATTTTGATTTTTACTTTCAAGTTTTTCACTGCTTGCACATGAGTGATTGAGTGAAGCCAGAAGTTTCAAATGCTATTGGAAGGTTGTCCGTTGTATGCCCCTTCTTACTTTCAATGAAGCTTACAAACTGTGCGCTTACATCTGCATCAAGTGCTGCTTGTGAAAGAACATTTTCGTGCATGTACCGTATCATGAGTTACTTACGAAGTCGAATACAAAACTGCAGTATTTTGGTATTGCAATTGAGTCCGGTATTTCTTTCTAAAACGCTCAAAACACGCTCTAAAAGCCTGATTTTTTTAATCACCTGCGGCGTCATTGTTGTGGGGGGCTTTTGCCTCCAAGCCCCAATGCTTTTTTCGTCTGGAAAGATGTGTCCCTCCAACTTCCCACTGAAGCGTATACGTACTGGTTGATCTGGCACTACACCACTGCCTTGCATTAATTAGGTAAGAATGGAATGCATATTTTCATGTTCGCGAGAGCATGTAACCTGGTGTACCACCCCCCCCCCCCCCCCCAGATACCGATATAAAACCAGTCTGGAATCTGCATGGCCCCCCCATACATTCGTAAGACCCCCCTTGGCCCCCCCAATGGAAAATTCCTGGCGTCGTCACTGCCTCAAGTTAAAATAAACGGGAATTAATTGGTTTCGGCTCGAAAGGTGCATTTACATCGCTTTAACAGCAAGTCAAAGATACTTCTGTCAAAACACGCTCAGAAACGGACCTGCGCCATCTTGCTCGTGATTTCAAGGTTCTGACGTCATATGTCAGTAAACAGTAATTTTATATCATACAAATAGTACTGAAATCCCACCCTTTAGTAGATTATTGCTCTCATAAGACTCTAACTGAACCAACGTTTATTTATAGTTAGTGAATGAACACTTCTCAACATTAATTAACAACAATATGTTAAATAATTGCATTATTTTAAACACGTTTTGGTAAATACTGTATCAAAATGTATTTTCTGAAGAAAACAGTGGTATAAAAGACATTGTTGTAAAGTCACTGCATCCTAGATCGTTGATATTATTAAGAATACTTCAAGGAGGCAGTTGTTTACATGACATATGACGTCAAGAGCCGTTTTTCAATTACGGAACAAGAAGTTCCAAATTTCAAACTTAAAATGCTAATAGAATTGGAAATATACGCTTCTCAGATATAAAAATTATACCACCCGTACTTTTAGATAATGATCTTCCATTTTTAGGTACTTTGAGGAATATTTATTTTTGATGAGACTTCCCTATTGTACATCGACTTGTACCGCCAACATAGTGCAATACACGGTAGTGATGAAGCATTTGTTTGTACTTTGTATTGTGGTTAAATACATAGGTACTTCGGGCTACGCCACAATGTTCATCATTTTCTTTTAACCGGCGCTTTTCTTCCACCGCGGTAAAATTACGCCCCCCCCCCTGGATGGACTAATGAGCTAATAGATCTAACGCGCTGAGAATACCTCACGGAGAAGCTCAAAGTATGGATCTTATACCGCGATGAATACAAGCATGATTGTATTTCTTGTGAGGCTTTTCGCGCCGCTGCAAAGCGGATTAGACTTAGCGGAACAATATTGAAGCTACAGCCTCGGAGAAATTACGATAAAAATAACGTTCATACTAAGTTACAGTTTTGGAAGCATTTTTAGAAAACAGGAGACAATTTTCATCTTTGAAACTAAACTATTTATGCGGACAATTTTCCAACTTTCTTTCTTTGTGTGGATAACTTTAATTATATAGATGCTCTGACGTGGGCGACACAGACAGAAGACAGACAGACAGACAGACAGACAGACAGACAGACAGACAGACAGACAGACAGACAGACAAAGGGACAAGGGAGGTGCCGTGAAACTTGCCTGGTCCATCGACAAGGAAAACTTTTACCGCCCACCCTCGACGTGTTTGTTGTTTACCAGTCGCTCTCAGCTCTCAGGCTGTAGCCGCGGTCGATGGCAGGCAGGGGATATACCGGGGCTACCTTTCACACGACCAGAACTCTCGAACTAACCCCCAGAGGTGTTGACAAAGAAGGTGTCTGTACTACCCCATGCGTCGGCGAGTATACGGTACCTTATGCTATCCAATATACATGCATTCATTACCTTCTTGACCTGTAATATTCTTGGTGGTTTTTGAAGGGTTTAGAATGTTTACGAATACCTTATCTCCTGATCACAATCTTTTCTTACGATAACACCGGACGAATCTACATGATTACGTTTCTCAACTTGGATTGAGAAATCGGATCAAGTGATTAGAGATCAGTAAAACTATCGATCTGTGAGATCAGCAGGGTAAACAGATTAGTATCCCGTATTTGGAATGTTCTGCAATAGTTACCCAAAACAGTCCGAAATATTCAACGACTTGGTGCGTTCTGTTTCTTTCTGTGAGGTCGCAAATATTTTCCGAAACGTTTTTGTATTGCAATCTGATCTGGCATCTAACAATCTGGACGGTCGGGTCCTGTCTCCCCTTGAAGTGAAACACCCCACCCACACAGACCCCTAACAGGAGGGCCAGAGGGCGTAGCAGCAGCAGCCACAGCCCTCCATACCTTCGTTGTAGCTGGTGTTTGACGTCGGCAAAATCAAATCCATGCACGTTGCCGAGATCGTCATAAAAGAATCCAAAAAAGAGGGAGGGTTCCCGGGGCGTTTGGATTGCAAAGAGCGGCGCCAGGTATGTTGAAGAAAAAAGTGAAAGTTGCAAGAAGACAGAATGATGAAGGCCGTATGAGATAATGCGCCGGTCACCACGAACCACGAGGGAACCACCTCGACTGTCCCTCATACCCCAAACATGCAGGAATAAATACTATTCTTCGAACTTGCCTCGACTGTTCTCATCAAAGATATTATAATATTCCCGTGGTTCTCATTATGATCATAAACAGACGAGTGGGCATTTATTATTGACTACTCCGCACTCAGTATTCAGTAACAAGAAAAGAACTGATAATCATTTTACACCAGTTCGACGACGGAATACTCGTATGTTATTGTTACACAATTAAATGTAAGCCAATCATAATAAGCAAAGCTCGATTACCTCAGTAGTGAATCACCAATACATACTTCCCCCCCCCCCCCCCCCCCCCGCCCCCCACCAGGGCGAGTAAGTCATATAACCGTATTGAACAATCAAAGACTGACAATTTATTGGAGGTGTTAAAAACAAAAGTGTTTATTATTTATTTACCCAACTGTATTGCCTGCCAGTGGTTCCCCTGCGTGCAGATAACACTACACTAGGCTACACAATGCACCCGACAGGGATATGAACTGTCTCGCTGCGTTGAACAGTCGGCTATAAATAGGGGCATGCATGTTGAGTAATGGCAGCTATCACTATCAGCATAGGTGAAACGCTCGGCTTTAGTAAATCCCGCCACATAAACTCAGCAGACAGCGCACAGATAACCCAATATGCAAAACAGGCGACGTGAGTTGCATAGCAGTGATTCCAAACGCGCGTAAACTCGACGTCGTCGCGATGACCCACCGTCGCGGTATGTCACGTGACCGCCAGACTCACGGCCCGTCAAACCACATCGGCTAGACCTTTACCGTGCGGCTGCATTTCTCACATTCCAGCTCTGCGGCTAATTGACCTAATAAACTTGTATCTTGCATTTCCAATGGATGCAACACAGCTTTTTCCGTCGAGTGAGAATATATTTGCATACTGGTGAAACCGTTGAAGGTTGATGGACAGAATGAACACGGTACGATGGCTTTAATACCCTTCGTGTGGTAAGCCACCCCTAAATGGGGGGGGAGGATGGGGGGCGTCTCGTAATCTATAATCCTCTACGCGTGCAAATCAGAAACGGGACTCGAAGCCATACCCCATATCGCTCACCACGAGGGCAGACGACAGACAGACAGACACACACACATTACACAACGAAACATACTCTAGCTACGCTACAAGATAACAGAATGTAGGTGAGAGGTTAGGAAGCCTAGGCCTACCTTGTATTTACACTGTTTGCTGCGTGGTAAGTAGGAGATAAGAAGAACACACGAGACGGCGCCGCAAGTCTGTAGGATGCAGCAGCTAAGTCACTATGCACTCACGCACCGTTATGAGAATGTCTGTGTTGTGTTGCACGTAGAACACACCGGATATTATCAGTGTTGTTGTGGCCAGACGGACCGAGAGGTAGAACAACCTAACCTAACCAATGCTCGCGAGCGACTGACAGGTCGACGGAAAGTGCTTCAAGGCGCATGCGCGCTCTGCCACGGTCACACATCGTCGGCCAGGCCTGGGACCCCCGTCACTGCTATCGACCGTTCTGCCGCCCTCCAAACATTATAACATAGTTCAACATTAACATTAACCCCTACGGCTAGCCCTGACCTTAGACCTTAGCGCGTAGCACAACTATTTCATTAATTTGTATCTGTTTAAATATTTACGCCAATGGGAACAGTTAATGAATGCAGGAAGAACCGCGTAGACACCAAATAGAACTGTGTCAAGGACATATAGTCACCCCCTATGGCTAGCCTTGACCCTAGCCCCGCGTAGCACAACTATTTCAATTGTACACTGGTCCGGCAATGAGATCAATTAATGAATGCAGGAAGAACCGCGTAGACACCAAATAGAACAGTGTCAAGGACATATAGTCACCCCCTATGGCTAGCCTTGACCCTAGCCCCGCGTAGCACAACTATTTCAATTGTAAACTGGTCCGGCAATGAGATCAATTAATGAATGCAGGAAGAACCGCGTAGACACCAAATAGAACTGTGTCAAGGTCATATAGTCACCCCCTATGGCTAGCCTTGACCCTAGCCCCGCGTAGCACAACTGTTTCACTTGTACACTGGTTCGGCAATGAGAACTATTAATGAATGCAGGAAGAACCGCGTAGACACCAAATAGAACTGTGTCAAGGTCATATAGTCACCCCCTACGGCTAGCCTTGACCCTAGCCACGCGTAGCACAACTATTTCAATTGTACACTGGTTCGGCAATGAGAACTATTAATGAATGCAGGAAGAACCGCGTAGACACCAAATAGAACTGTGTCAAGGACATATAGTCACCCCCTATGGCTAGCCTTGACCCTAGCCCCGCGTAGCACAACTATTTCACTTGTACACTGGTCCGGCAATGAGATCAATTAATGAATGCAGGAAGAACCGCGTAGACACCAAATAGAACTGTGTCAAGGTCATATAGTCACCCCCTATGGCTAGCCTTGACCCTAGCCCCGCGTAGCACAACTGTTTCACTTGTACACTGGTCCGGCAATGAGATCAATTAATGAATGCAGGAAGAACCGCGTAGACACCAAATAGAACAGTGTCAAGGTCATATAGTCACCCCCTATGGCTAGCCTTGACCCTAGCCCCGCGTAGCACAACTATTTCAATTGTACACTGGTTCGGCAATGAGAACTATTAATGAATGCAGGAAGAACCGCGTAGACACCAAATAGAACAGTGTCAAGGTCATATAGTCACCCCCTATGGCTAGCCTTGACCCTAGCCCCGCGTAGCACAACTATTTCACTTGTACACTGGTCCGGCAATGAGATCAATTAATGAATGCAGGAAGAACCGCGTAGACACCAAATAGAACAGTGTCAAGGTCATATAGTCACCCCCTATGGCTAGCCTTGACCCTAGCCCCGCGTAGCACAACTATTTCAATTGTACACTGGTCCGGCAATGAGAACTATTAATGAATGCAGGAAGAACCGCGTAGACACCAAATAGAACTGTGTCAAGGTCATATAGTCACCCCCTACGGCTAGCCTTGACCCTAGCCACGCGTAGCACAACTATTTCAATGGTACACTGGTTCGGCAATGATAACTATTAATGAATGCAGGAAGAACCGCGTAGACACCAAATAGAACTGTGTCAAGGTCATATAGTCACCCCCTACGGCTAGCCTTGACCCTAGCCACGCGTAGCACAACTATTTCAATGGTACACTGGTTCGGCAATGATAACTATTAATGAATGCAGGAAGAACCGCGTAGACACCAAATAGAACTGTGTCAAGGTCATACAGTCACCCCCTACGGTTAGCCTTGACCCTAGCCCCGCGTAGCACCACTATTACACTTGTACACTGGTCCGGCAATAAGAACAATTAATGAATGCGCGTAGACACCAAATAGAACTGTGTCAAGGACATATAGTCACCCCCGACGGCTAGCCTTGACCCTAGCCCCGCGTAGCACAACTATTTCACTTGTACACTGGTCCGGCAATGAGAACTATTAATGAATGCAGGAAGAACCGCGTAGACACCAAATAGAACTGTGTCAAGGTCATATAGTCACCCCCTACGGCTAGCCTTGACCCTAGCCACGCGTAGCACAACTATTTCAATTGTACACTGGTTCGGCAATGAGAACTATTAATGAATGCAGGAAGAACCGCGTAGACACCAAATAGAACCGTGTCAAGGACATATAGTCACCCCCTATGGCTAGCCTTGACCCTAGCCCCGCGTAGCACAACTATTTCAATTGTACACTGGTCCGGCAATGAGAACTATTAATGAATGCAGGAAGAACCGCGTAGACACCAAATAGAACTGTGTCAAGGACATATAGTCACCCCCTACGGCTAGCCTTGACCCTAGCCCCGCGTAGCACAACTATTTCAATTGTACACTGGTTCGGCAATGAGAACTATTAATGAATGCAGGAAGAACCGCGTAGACACCAAATAGAACTGTGTCAAGGACATATAGTCACCCCCTACGGCTAGCCTTGACCCTAGCCCCGCGTAGCACAACTATTTCAATTGTACACTGGTTCGGCAATGAGAACTATTAATGAATGCAGGAAGAACCGCGTAGACACCAAATAGAACTGTGTCAAGGACATATAGTCACCCCCTACGGCTAGCCTTGACCCTAGCCCCGCGTAGCACAACTATTTCAATTGTACACTGGTTCGGCAATGAGAACTATTAATGAATGCAGGAAGAACCGCGTAGACACCAAATAGAACTGTGTCAAGGACATATAGTCACCCCCTACGGCTAGCCTTGACCCTAGCCCCGCGTAGCACAACTATTTCACTTGTGCAATTCACTGCTTAAATATTTAAGGTATTGAGAACAATTAATTAATGCAGAAGAACCGCGTAGGCACCAAATCGTATAGTCATCCCTTAAGGCTAGCCTTGACCTTAGTAGCACAACTATTTCATTTGTGCGTTCGTTATCGCAGCAAATACACGCTAAACATTACTTTGTCAAAAACACTATATCAACCCCTACGGCTGGCCTTGACCTTCGCGCGTCTACGTATAATACATTCATTGCAGGATGGGGCAATATCTCTTGGGACGCAAAGATAAGAAAGTTGGAGAGAGAGAGAGGATGGGGGGAGGAAGAACATAACTAGGTTTAATGGACTAAGCAGTGAGATTGTCAACATGAATGAATGTATAGTCGATAATGGAAACGGCGTTTCGGAAAGAACAACAGCAGATTCAGGGAGGCGTCGCCCCCCCCCCCCCCCCCTCCCACCCCTTCCCAATAATAACACCGTCGGCAACAAAGAAAACATGCAACCCAATCGTTATAGAGTGGCCCGACGTTGGTTCAGTGGTAGACACAAAAGATGGGTCGGTGCTGCTTCGATTCCCGCTATCGGCAATACTGACTTGGGGGATCCCCTCGATCATAGAAGACAATGTCATTGGTGTTGACTCTTACTGTCATCTCAATTAGTACACTCATATACCAGGGGATGCGCTAGTTGTCCCGTAGCAGATTACGTCAACGAACCATTATTATTACAACCACACGAACAATATAACCACGGTCATACTTCGTAGATTTTATAGGGTTCGATTCCCGGTTCGGTCTGGGTCTTTTGCAAATATGTTACTGTGTACTGGCGTGTACGTAAACGCTACTTTGAAGTCGTAACAGCGGTGAGGCACGTAATAATGGTATAATATCCCCCACTGCAAATCAGTTCTTGCAACTGAGTGCTGGTGTTGCAGGCGTAGCGTGCGTGGCGTGACGTGGCGTGCTCCGCTGCCGTCTGGCTGTCAGGTGCTGGGGGTAGATATGGCCAAGTAAATCATCCACCCTCCCTCCGTACACCACTTCATGAGGTATCGTATCGACTGTTCGCAGCATTGTTTATATTATCACCTTGTCCTCACTGCTCATGCACCGTACATCAATGTGGAACCCCACCCCTGCCGCATCCAAGTGCTATCGATACAGATATTGGAGAATTATTTTATTTTTCACCACTTCCGTTTATGACCACTCAAAATAGGCTGGATGCATTCTGGTGGCAAGAAAATAAACTCGTATGAGGAGGAGTTTTACTTACAATTATTCATTGTTGTTTTATTGTTTAATCATCAATGGAGCTATTGAAGCTTAGATTAGCAGCGCTATGTCTAGTTCTCAATATTGATATAATTAATTATTGCGGACAATACGAGAGACCAGATGAAACCCACAACATTTATACGAAAGATTTGTTTCGTTTATAGTTCGTAAGTACCGGTACTGAAATTGGGATTGGGAACAAAAATATTGGAAATATTGTGTTATTTTGCTAACAAACAGCAGATATGGTCCTATTTCGCGAATTCGTTTTATTGGCATCCGCATGTTGTGGTGTTATTTCGCAATTTCATCCTCAAATCCAGTGATAAATATGGTTACACTTTTCGTTTTTACGCGCATTGTGAAAACCGGGCATCTCTGCTATCGAGATAAACGATCCAACGGCAGAACGCGTTATTCCCGCTGATGAAAACACGTGATCACTGTCACTGCACAGAGGTGTGACTGAGTGAGTGAGGTTCTATTAATAAAAACAAATGACAAATGCTTTCATTATCGTCAAAACCAATGGTTGACATTAATATCTATCAATCATCAACTGTACAACATGTGCATATTATAGGCTAAACTCTACCCTCTATACACACACGCACACGCACACGCACACGCACACGCACACGCACACGCACACGCACACGCACACGCACACGCACACGCACACGCACACGCACACACACACGCACACGCACACGCACACGCACACGCACACGCACACGCACACGCACACGCACACGCACACGCACACGCACACGCACACGCACACGCACACGCACACGCACACGCACACGCACACGCACACGCACACGCACACGCACACGCACACGCACACGTGCAACGACCTTCTTTCTACCCGTGAACAGTGAACCGTCTCAGAATTGGATGGAATTAGTGCAATCAATATAGTTGAGACTTGAGTGCAATAAGCTGCACACAACACACACTTGAACACTCGCTTCAAACTGTATGTGAGCTTTTGGTATACTGGCTGTACTTGTGTATACTGGTATACTCTCTTGGTGTACTGGCTGTACTTGTGTATACTCGTATACTCTCTTGGTGTACTGGCTGTACTTGTGTATACTGGTATGCTGGCTGTACTTGTGTACCTCCCACATAGGGGTAACATGCGAGGTCGCCGGCTCGATACCGGCCACCGGCAATCCTTGACTAAAAGGTTTGTTGCTCAGTCAAAAGGCGAATGCCGCGCGGTTGAGTCCAAAACAGAGGTCTCATCCCAACTGCCCTCACACCCTCTGTATATACCTATAGATAGCCAACACTTGCGTATATTAGCAAAGGTAAAAATAGAACCACGCCACGTGCAGAGGTTTGTACATTTATGAGGTTTTCCTGTTTGTACAAGAAAATCGTCAGTTATTTTCATAAAACAGTGACATGTTATGCTAGGAAATATGAATGACTGGCACAAAAAGCAGCTCTCTCGAGACTAAAAATGATTCGTGATCCAGCAAAATGACGGTGTGAAATTATATAACTTAAATCTGGAGACCAGCCATGACTTGTTAAATATAGGATCACCAAATAATTTAGAAACGTGGTTTTATAGTCAAGAAGATTCTGTATAAGCAGAGTATAAATATTGCCCATGAGAACTTTGTCTAAATAATTGAAAGGCAGGCATGCACACAACAGCAAACATTTAGAAATATATATGTATATTGACCAACTAACTGTATATAAAATTGTGTTCTTTAACGTATTTCAAGGCTGTGATGCTGATGATAGGATTCACGTCTCATATTGTGACAACGATGGTAATCGAGACGATGAGTGGGTGATATGCAAACGCCGCATGACATCCATGCCCTGCCCATGCCAGCACTTGGCCTGGATATATGATTGCAATAAAATCTCTTACTGACTTTATCGAAATTCAGCACTCGTTCATTTTTGTTTTACAGATTATCTTATACAGTGAGAACCTTACTTTCCAAAATAATTCCAAACATTTTATTGAAAGATATGAACAAAAAAGTTTGATTCTCTCGCTGTTTAATCTATTGTGTTGAGTTGAGCAATAGTCCTCTCAATAGCCCTCGCTGCGAGGGAGGTGTTATAATCCAGGCAGCCCCCATTATCCCTGTTCCCCGGCAGTCTTGCAGCGCGAGTCCCTAGGGACTCTCCGGCCGGTGGAAATGAACATTTCTGGATGCGAAATGGAGGGGGGGGGGGGGGGCATTTAGCAGGGACCGTTCGCTCCTTCATTTAGCATAGTAGTAAGAGAAATTAATTTTTTACATGTCGAATTGATATTTCTAGGCATTATCATTGTATTGTCAACAAGGGAGAACTTGCTTATACTTACTTATGGTCGGGCTTTTTAAGAACATAAATAGGTATTATGTTTTGAAATTCGTTTACACTGTACAAGAAACATATGACCTGTGGTATGACGGTACGAGTTTGGCGCTGTTATATTCACTTCAACTCAAAAATGTGCATATCTTATCCATTACACACATGCAAAGGGGCCAAATAACAGTTTATTTTAAATGAGTGTCTCATTTATGTATAGCGCAGATAACTAATTACTTGTAGGTTCTTTTCAAAGGACCATAATATGATATACTGGTCCCGAAACAACCTACCAGCTGATACTTTTGTCATAAATGATCTGGTTCATGACCAACCAGTGAGCCCTAATTTTAAAATATCGATCGCTGATTGGTTACGATCCCTTGAGGCCCCCCCCCCCCCCCCCCTACACCATGCTAGGGGTGCCTGGGCTCGACATACGACCCTACCGAGACTATTTGCGAGCGAGTACAGCTTATTATCTCACTTTCCATTGATCATTGCCGGAGAAACTTCCGCTTTCTTTAATTGTAAGTCGAGCTAATTAAGACAACAATTACAATGCTAATGAATGAGTTTATTAGTCTCTAATGTGTGATCGAACTGGCAACAAAAACGATATTTTGGGGAAAAATAGATAAGGAAATAAAGAATGAGAAACTACTTTCACGTATGAATGAATGAATGATTGAATGAAAGCTCTTCTGCCGTTAGATGATGTTATTACAGTCACTGCCGGACATGTTTACTGTTAACAACAAGTGTTGACAGCAACAAGCACAGGCAGGCTGCGAGTTGACGGCTTGGCCGAGGGGGTGTGCGTGGGTAGTAAGGGGTCTGGGGCAAAGCCCCATCCACCGGAGAAAAACATTTTATTTGAGGTATTATTGCCCTCGAGATGGCCTCAGAAGCGATCTGAGAGCCCATTGGTTTGGTTTATTAATGTACTAACACTTCCTGGCCAGGAATTACATGTGTAAATTGACGCAATATTTATTAACTTTGCGAGATAAGGTCATTTGATATGATATGAGATGATATGAGATGAGATGAGAATGAGATGGGTATCCAGAGGCGGGATACGCAAGGTTTCCTTTGCGTTGGTCAGTTATTTTCTGACTATGCAGTATATGCACACGTAGTTACAAAAACGGGACAATGTAACATCCCGGTGAACCGTTACGTTGAAACGGGGACAGATTGCTATATATATAAAAAAGGGATGAGGGACACTAGCTCACTATAGACACTAGACAATTTTATACAAGTGATGGCAACTTATTTATACGTTTAGGTAAATATTAACGTTACCGCGGCCTAACGAGATCTCCGCAGCGAAGTAAACAACTTGCGGAGCTTTCAGGAACTAAATATAGAACATTCCATGGAAACCAACAGTAAGTACATCAGCGACACTGCTGGGCCCGGCTCCAAGCTCACACAAGCTCACACAAGCTCCACGAGCTCACACAAGCTCACACAAGCTCACAGCTCACTCGCCACCCCCGCACACAAGGTCACAAATCACAAGCACGCCACACTTACATCCAATTCCAAAGCACTTCGGGTTACCAACAGCTTACGTCAGTGGTGGGCCTGTCCTTTCTGAGGAGTGGCCTGCATGTTGGTCGTACGAGGAGTGGCCTGCATGTTGGTCGTACGAGGAGTGGCCTGCATGTTAGTCCTACGAGGAGTGGCCTACTCACCGTATACCTAACAAAACAATGCCCGGAAGTGACGTCATGTCACAACACAGCTACACAAGACAAATGATGGAAGATGGATGTGCCAACTAAGGGATTCCCCAGCGTGTCAGGCACCTCAAAACATCTGTGGGATGTACTGTACATGTTTGCTTTGAAATATGTATTTTGTTGTTCATGTAGTTCCCATGCAGTCCTCTCATTTGATTGAAATAGTTCATGTTTGAATCAAGAAAGGAAAGCAATATAAAAGAAAGTGCTGTAGTTTACTACTATGTTTGTAACCGACTGCATGTTGTACCGAAGGCGTGTGTTCCCGTGCAACTACGAGTAGCTGTAGCTCTAAGCAAGGATACTAACATGCTAGAATGCGTGTGTGCCAGTGCAACTACGAGTAGCTCTAAGAAGACGTATCAAACACGTCAACAAGATTATATCACTCGTACGAGAAAACCGGAGTTGACGTCTGAACTTTATTACAGAAAGTTTACGCCAAATCGATCTTCTGTCATAACATTGTATAGTAGGCCTAGTGCATTGTAACCTGCACAGCATGTGTGACATCTCTCCGGAACAGGATGGAGACAATCTTTCACTATGTCCCACTACAAGGGAGGTTCACGTGGGGTCACAGGGGCCATAAGGGAAGAGAAAACTGTTTCGACATTTGAGCTGTCAGTAGGAGACGAATACGTTTACCGCGAAATATGAGATATTTTTATCACATATATCAATTCCAACCAAGTTTACGGAAATGATTATTTGTGTTATTGTAAGGTAGGCCTAGACACAAGAAGAGTAGTCGAAACAAGGGAGTTTTGTTTATGTTGGAGAACAGTAGAACTTCAACCAAACATCATGTATAACATTCTGTGCAATGAATTGAGCTGAGTAGACAGTAATCTGAGCAGATTGTATTGACTCAAGGTGGTGACTACTGACTCGTCCCAGTCAGGTGTTCTGTTCTCGGAGGATCAAGTACGAGGCCACTTGACTGGGAAGTTTATTAATAATCCACGGAGAATTAATTAACTTTAGCTGCCAAGAGTGGTGGGAACAACGTTGGGCGGTAAACAGCGCTGATACTGTCAACAAGTTACTTCTACTCAACTGAATCAAACGCGTCGTTTGAAAACATTATTTTCTCTATTTCTTGTTTGTTTTGTTTATGTTAAACATGTTTGTATGCACACATTACAATGAACACACTTTAAGGATGCGTGTTTGCTTTCGCTTGACTGGTCAACCTAACCGGGCAATCTTAATGTTGTTTTCCAATGGCTGCCCTGGACCGCATTAAGTGCGCTTATTAGTATACAACAATACACAACATTACAATAGAGGTACCAGTGCGCACTAAGTGCAAAACATTGGAAACAGATGTGACTGTGAGCAGTCAAAGTTATGCTATTTGGTGATGATGATGATTGGGGATAGGGCTCATACTGTGGATAATCGAGACGATGCGTAGATGACATTCATACCCAAGGCAGTAATCAAGGTTTATAAGACTGGCATCTAATCGACCGCGGCCGCTACGATTAGACCTGGCGTTGGGCATCCCTAGGGTTGGTATGAGATAGTTTTATTGAATGCTATACACGGAAAGAAAAATATTGTTGGCTTAACGAGAATTATTGTGTCCTCAACAATACTTTCAGACCACTATGGGGACGGCAATCTGTATTGTTGTGGACACAATAAATGTATCGTTAGACTAATATTGCTAGACCAACAAGAAATAATTGTTACTACAGCAAAACAATATTGTAAAGACAACAATACCAAATAGGTGTGGCAACAAGGCAAGCTTGCCACTCGTACAATATTATATTGTTAAGACAACAATACTGGATGTGTGTGGCAACAAGGCAAGCTAGCCTCTCGTACAATATTATATTGTAAAGACAACAATACTGGATGTGTGTGGCAACAAGGCAAGCTAGCCTCTCGTACAATATTATATTGTAAATACAACAATACTGGATGTGTGTGGCAACAAGGCAAGCTTGCCTCTCGTACAATATTATATTGTTAAGACAACAATACTGGATGTGTGTGGCAACAAGGCAAGCTTGCCTCTCGTACAATATTACATTGCTAAGACAACAATACTGGATGTGTGTGGCAACAAGGCAAGCTTGCCTATCGTACAATATTATATTCAGTCTTGGGGACGCTACTTTTAAAAAGAAGCATGCCTCCGCTACAGCTAGTTTGCTTGAAAAAATAGTGACGCTATTTTTTCGCTACAGAAATAATTAAAAAAGTAGCGTCGCTAAACTCGCGCTCTTTTCAGAATGAAGCGCGCTACATTTTCGCTACAATTACGTCACGTTGGCCGCACGTCAGATTCTGATATCTTGAACTTGTTTCACTTACCTTTACGTGCATGCGGATGTTGTATGACGACGATGCCGACACCGAAATGGTTTTCACTTTCGGGATGCACATTTTACACTGCTTCTTTGCCTGGGCCCTTGTATGCAAAATACTTTTCGTATGCCGGCCACGGCAAAGATTTAACATTTTCACAACACTCAGACTCTTCTTCATCAGAAGACATGGTCAATGTAACGTAAATAGCGAAATATTTACACAAAAATAAAAATATCACAATTAAAAACAAAAAATCACAAGCACAGCACAGGGCGTTAGACGTAGTAAACACAACGCTCACTCGCAGTCGTACTGTATCTCACTTCACCCTTCAACACAAGTGCACTGACCGCTGGACAGAGAAGAGGCTGCGGACAACACTATTGTCAAGAGATGGTACCGTTAGAGCCCGAGGCGAGGGTGGCAAACTTGCTTTTGCAGTTTTGGGACAGGGGTTGGGGAGGGGGGAGATTCCTACCGTACAATGACCTCTCGGAACGAGGCCATAGGGACAAAAAAACTGCGTCAAAGCGAGGGATGTTTTGATTTCACTGTAATGTCAACAACATTATAGAAAACAAATTGGAATAGCCTACTTATAACGCTCCCGATTTTAAAATTTTCCAGTAGCGAAATATGTGCGCTTGTTTCACGCTACAGCTACGCACAAAATGTAGCATGCTTCCGCTACAACTACATTGAAAACAATTGTAGCGCACTTCAAGCCACGCTTCTAATAAATGTAGCATGCTGCAAGTAGCGCGCTACTTTCAGCGCGCTTTTCCCCAAGACTGCTTGTTATTATGCAGATCCTGTATTGTTGTTACTACAACACAATATTGTAGGAGCGGCCAGGTTATCTTGTTGCTACACCTATACTGTATTGCTGTCTTAACAAGACATGACTTGTTATTATGCGGATCCTGTATTGTTGTTACTACAACACAATATTGTAGGAGCGGCCAGGTTATCTTGTTGCTACACCTATACTGTATTGCTGTTTTAACAAGACATGACTTGTTATTATGCGGATCCTGTATTGTTGTTACTACAACACAATATTGTAGGAGCGGCCAGGTTATCTTGTTGCTACACCAATACGGTATTGCTGCAATAACAACACAGTACATTTACCATATTACGATTCGCATTATTGTTAGAGCAACAATTAATATTGCAATACTAGCAATAACGTATTAACAAGAATTGAATTGTTGTTTTAGCAAACACCTTTTGCTGTAGTAACAACTGAGATTGTTGAAGCTGCAATTCATATTGTTGTAACAGCCATAAACTTATTAACAAAACCTATATTGCTAATCCAACAATACTGTTTTTTTCCGTGTAGGGTGTATTTACGTATTGCGCATGGTGGCCACATTGGAGGCCACAATGTCATGTGATTGGTAGTTCATTGTTACTATGTTTCAGCTGGCGTTTGATGCAAATTCAACTGTTCTCTAACTTTGGTTTGCAAACATTAACAAACTCTTTTGTCTCGATTACTCTTTTAGTTGTTTACAAAAGCATACAATAATCATTTTCGTACACTTTATCGGGGGATATTCGTGTTCAAACTTGTCATATTTCCCCGTAAACAAAATTATTCGTTTTATTTTGACAGCTAAATGAAACTTGAAACAGTATTATTGGTGGCCTCCAATATGGCCGATGTGACGTCACGTGAATACTCCCTATAACAAACTCCTTGACAGTTGGAGAGTTCGCTAACCTAGGAGACGATTGTACATCCGTGCCTCGTTGATAGTCGAGGTTGCATGGAGCCATAACATGTATTGTCAACAAAGCGCCCATTGGTATGTCTACTCCTCACTCTCTGATTACAACTAATCTGCAACTCCTGGACAACCGCCAAGTTACTTCTATATGCAAACTTGCAATAACACGACACGATCAACCTCTGTAATATAGATGACTCAGCTCATAACATAATATCATTCGTCAAGGATGAAAAACTTGATGGGAATTGATACAACGCGTGATAGTGCGATCATCGCATTAGCTAGTCTCCTTCCTTGACACTGGAGCGCTGGCGTCGCTGAGCCAACAGGTGTCGGTTGTCACTAGGCGTTAGTGAGAGTGTCTAAAATAGATTTTACGATGTTACATCGGGTATATAATTTGTAAATTGCAAAAGTAAATACGGGCTACACGCCAAAAGACACAATGTACGATGTTGAGTTGTCAGAAGAGGTTTCTCGATACCTGTTTGTTATTGTTCGCTGCATTGAGAGCACTAACCGTCTTGTAAACGCCTGCCAACAGACAACACTATACAATGCGGTCAATATCGGAGGCATGACACTAGATTTAGGTTGCTTATGTTGTCACATGCGTTATTTATTTCACTGTTACATAATCCTTGACAACACCAAGCGACAAGACTGCAGTTCAGCATTTACTATGATATACAATATACAATTTCGTGTTTCCCGCGCTTTTAATTGGGACAAGCTAATATATATGATTTCTATCAGAATGAACTTACTACACGACTGAACCTTCTGTCTGAAAAGAAATTAAAAGAGTGCGCTGTGGGTAATCATACCCAATTTACATTATATGATGATTGAAAGCTCAAATCTGTTTTTATCTCCCACAGTACAATAATTTTTACCGTAATTCTTATTATAGAGATACTTTAACACATCAGCCGAAAAATCTACAACGAACAAAAAACCAATGGTTCATGCAGATAGTTAATTAGTTATCTGTGGTTCATGCAATGACCTTCTACAATAACCGCGCGGGTTATTATTGGATTATTATGGTGGATTCCCGACCATGTACGTCGGACGCAACATCAACGAACCAATCAGAATGAAGCGCAGAATCTGATTGGTTGAATTCATTGCACAACTCAGCTGTATCAATCTAGACTTACCTGAGGTGTTTTCTCTCCTGTGCCTCCTCCCTCTGCGGATAGATTCAGCGTCGGTGGTCACGGGCGACTCCTGTCCTCTTGTCAGGGAGGAGTATCCGATGTCCGCGTCCTTGCCTCTCCTGAACGATGACTCTCCTGTTTTCATCTCCTTGTCCTTCCTGAGTGATGAGTGCTCGCTGTCTACTTTCTTCCCTCTCCGTAGTGATGAGTATTTGTTATCTATTTCCGTGCCTCTCCTGAGGGATGAGTGCACCGTGTCGTTCCCTCTCCTGAACGATGAGTTCTCACTATCTGTTTCCTTTCCTCTCCTGAGTGATGAGTATGTGTTATCTATTTCCATGCCTCTCCTGAGGGATGAGTGAACTGTGTCCTTCCCTCTCCTGAATGATGAGCTTACTGTATCCGTCTCATCGGTTCTCCTGTCTGAGGAGTCTTTGTTGTTTATCTCCTTGCTCCTCGTGAAGGATGTGTGTCCTGTGTCATTCCTTCTCCTGAATGACAATTGTCCTGTATCCATCTCATTGGTTCTCCTGAGGGATGAGTGTCCTATGTTCTTCCTTTTCCTGAGTGAGTTTTCTGTATCCGTATCTTTGCTTCTCCTGACTGAAGGGTCTTCATTATCCGCCTCCTTGCCTCGTCTGACCGAAGAGTGTTCGCTGCCTCTCCTGAGTAGCGAGTCTTCGTTGTCCCTCTCCTTACCTCTCTTGACGGAAGAGTGTTTGCTGCCTCTCCTGAGTAGCGAGTCTTCGTTGTCCCTCTCCTTACCTCTCCTGACGGAAGAGTGTTCGCTGCTTCTCCTGAGTAGCGAGTCTTCGTTGTCCCTCTCCTTACCTCTCCTGAGTGACTTGTACCCGGAGTCGTTCTTGCGCGGGTATCTGCGCGGTCTGTTGACGCGGGTGTCCGCCTCCGCCTCCGAGGACGACGATGATGATGATCTCTGATTGGTCCTCTCGTTCCAGTGACGCGACCGGTCGAGCGCCGTCGCCCGGTTTATGTTCCCGTCACCAGGGTCGTGTAGGACGTTGCCGTTGTCGTCGACGAGGCAGACGACGGCGGGGGTTGACGCCGACGCCGTCAGCTTCCACCCCCAGGCGCGCGGCTTGCGCAGACTCAGCCGTATCACGGGGCGGCCACCCTGCACACTCACCGCCTCGGCTGTGACCACCGGGCGACCGCGCAGTCCTGCCACGCAGATCCTCGGACACAACATTGTCCGGCGTCGTTCGAGCGAGCGTTCGTCGAGTACTGGCGACGTCGCTACCCCAGTGGGACGCGGTGGTGACGCTGGACGGTCGCCAAGCGTCGTGGTATTATTAGCGACGCCGAGCCTACTTACGAGGCACCCACGCCGCATAGCGACCACACGACTACATTCAAGGTTAACGCTGCTCTGGGTTCGAGACCCAGCGAGATAATATGTCATTACACTATTATCAAATAGAAATACACTATTTACATTGTTTCATTTCGTTTATTGTTTAAATTACGCATCAAAGCTAAATCCAGGTAACCTCTTTCATTAGGTTTGAATTTGAAGTAGACTCCTTCTATTTTATTCCAATTTTTTGGTATACTCATCTATAAATTCTACTATAAATTAAATAATTTAAAGTTGTAAACATGTCCAAAATTATTACGGTACTAATTGAAAATTTACGGTTTCGAGTGTTACGTTGTCATTTGGCAATGATATTCGGTTCCACTTGGCCGCGTTCTTGCAACAGGTATTCGCAGTCACAACAAACTACACACGAGGTGAGGGGGGCGAAGGGATGCGTTAAGGGCAAAGGGTAGTACCTACGTCAAAAACCGCAGAAAATGTTCATTATTAAATAATATCTCAAGATTGCAACAAGAAAGCGAAAATCTAAATCAGCAGCGAACTTTGCTTTGGTAAGCCCTACAGATTGAATAAAATATTATAACCATTAGCGTAGTATTTTGATTATAATTCGATAATTAGTAATAAAATTAATTATTTATAAAAAAACATACTGATTATAATATAAGTCACGACTTAGCGCATTCAATGTGTAGGACTTACTAAACCACAGTGCGCTGTTGATTCAGATTTTTGATTTCGAAGCCCATTCTTGTGATATAAATTAAAAATGAAAATTTGTTGCGGTTTTTGACGTAGGTGTATCCTTCCCTGTTAATATGGTTAGGTTCAATACAAGCAAAAGTGAACAGCAAATATTGAAACAGTTTCGTGGGTAAATGGAGGACACTAATAACCATGCCGTAACGAGTAAATGGAGGCGGCAAATATGATTAGCATGCAAAACATGAACACAGCGTGTATTCGGCTGTGCGGTGGAGGGGGGGCTATGATTTTGATTGGTACTTATTGAACGGCGCTTCAACGTCGTGGTTATTTGCGCCAAAACGAGGCGTCGTGTAAGAATATAATATCGGTTATAGAAAATGCTGTAAAACAATCCAGAACTGTGGTTAAAACGAACAAAGCAGATATTTTTTCTTCGCACAAAAAATTTGCAAAAACATCGTCAGTGAACGTCTTCTAAAAGTAGATTAGTGGGGGGGGGGGGGGGGGGGGACAGCTGCGAAGGAGTGGAGGGGGCAAGTATTGCTCATACAGTATGAATGTCGGGCAAACACGTCGTATTCTGGGCGCACACGGACCTTGGTTCGAATACCACAGCCTCTCAGTAGGTCGAGCGAGTCATGTCGCCGCGTCAGCATCGTACACAGCTGTGACGTCACTGCTGCACCCGGTCTGTTCTAGGAACCAGTGGCGGCTCGTGAGACGCTCGCCACTGCTAGCATAGTCAGCATCGTACACAGCTGTGACGTCACTGCTGCACCCGGTCTGTTCTAGGAACAGTGGCGGCTCGTGAGACGCTCGCCACTGCTAGCATAGTCGGCGCATCACGCTTGCTGGGAGAGTTCACGGCCAATCAAATAAACGAGCCACTTTATGCAGATGTCTGATAGGTTATCGGGGCCGATTCTTTAGTTTTTATTTCTTCAACATAGTTTCTTACTAGTTAAATTGTTGTACATGTTTGCATTGTTATTGGCAGAAATTTTTGTCTCTTCGCCGAGACCAATTTCAAACGTTGACATAAATCGATTCAGCAAACTGTCCCTCCTAATATTTGATAACTGTTTGACTTCGTAATTATTTGGGACTGTGGAAGGCAACGTATGATGTGGTTTATTATTTTCAACGTAACTGGCTTGATTTATTCAACACCTCATTTCCAGGACATTCAGACGTCACACAAAAGTGTATTGTATCCTACTTGCGCTCTAACAGAGTAGCTCTGCCTGTCGTACGAGGCGACGTTGCAATAATAATCATCGATCATATGGAACCTAGATAGAGAGGGCCCCCCCCCCCCCCCTCCTTCCCCTCACCAAGACTTGTTCATGTTATTTGTGACCCACACAAAAGAACTCTCTAATCGTTGCGATTGATCTCGCTGCAATAGAGGATCAATCAATGTTTGCCCAGGTTTTGTACAGTCCTCACCAAATATTAGGGGATATCGTTACGAGTCACAACCCACATAATATAATGTGTTGTGAATCCTTGACGATTCAAAATTGAAAAAGTTATACAAGTGAGACTGAAATCCGAGAGGAGCGGACATGTATGAGAGCCATAGATTACAAGTTAGCACAGTTGTAAATGCAAAACGCTCGGGAAATATTTTTCTTTAAAAGTTGAGAATGTAGATCATCGTTTTGCCTGTAAATGTTTTATTCATTCAAAACTTTACCCATATTATAATAAAACAGTTAAACTATGTGAAATAAATGCAAATGTGTTTCACAGTGGGAAATGAAATAATATCTTGTACTGCGGGCGTGTATATATAGTACAGTACAGTGATGATCATAAGACATTCATCACTGCACAGTGCACACGGGCCGCGCGTAGGGAGCGAGCCAGAGAGAGGCGTCCACCGTTGCACACGGGCCGCGCGTAGGGAGCGAGCGAGAAAGAGACGTCCTCCACGTTGCACACGGGCCGCGCGTAGGGAGCGAGCAATTTACACAGCAAAGCGGGGCGGCTTTCACGCGTGATAAGTGAAAGCTTTCCCAGCTTTCTCGTGACGTCATCACCTTTCTCACGGAGGCTGCTCGTACAGAAGTGCTTTCGCACTGAGGCACTTTATAGTGGCAGGTGCATAGGGGAAAGGGGGGGGGGGGGTATTTTCTCTTTCCACTAACCCCTCTCTCAACTTCTCGTGTACCTAGCCCAAAAGAAAATATTAGTATCCGATGATGATAAATGGAACGCGGTAGCTATACACATTGTAGATATACTGTACTTATATTCGAGCTTATAATAAAGCTCTCTCTCTCTTTCTCTCTCTCTCTCTCTCTCTCTCTCTCTCTCTCTCTCTCTCTCTCTCTCTCTCTCTCTCTCTCTCTCTCTCTCTCTCTCTCTCTCTCTTTCTCTCTTTCTCTTTCTTTCTCAAACAAAATTCACCAATAAAAGTGTAGTATTATATGTTTTACTAAAGGGATAGTCGGGTGAAAAACTAAAGAACTACCATTTGTAGATGTCCACCTTTAAATATAAAAAACATGACTAAAAGATACCATACTTTAAAAGCAGGCGGTTAAAAAAATTAAAGAAAACGCGATTATTTGGTTTGGTGCTACCAAGTAGCACCGAGCAACTTTTCTCATGGTAATTCCCATATAAAAAAAATGTTGCCTTAAGAAAGTAAAACCACCGCTAAAATAGGGCACTGATCAAAAATCGATCAGGAGGTTTAATGTGCATCGTTTCTCTACCGATAACATGCTACTTAGTACGAACGTTTACTTCTACAAAATACCCTGCAATTAATTTTTTTGTGACATGATGTGTAAAAAAGTTGCAATCTGTTTTGAGCGGTACTGTCCGCAGTCGTCGAGTGTTTCGCGGAGCGCGGGCAGGTCTCGTATAACACAATGAGTTCTTTGTCTATCGGGAAGGCGCCAGCGACCTCAGAACCGATACAGTTACACTACGCTTTAGAAGAAAAATGCAGCAAGAGCTGCCGAAGGGAATCTGTAGAATAGCTAATTGTTCACTATTTTTTTTCTTGCATTGAAGCAACCTATATCAATTGTATTTTACACATAACTGAATTTCATGGGCTAATGACTAATTGGTGATTTTTTAGTTCTTCATCTGACTATCCCTTAAGCAATCATCATAATAATTGTAAGTTCTTAGGAGAACAACCTACTGGTTTTACATTTCTTCTCCACTAAGTTGAAGACATCGTTATGAATACCAAACTATTGAAATTGCAAAAGGTATAAAAGTTCGGTGGAAATAACGTCCGCCATTGAGCATGGTGGCACCACTGCAGCAGCTGCCCAGCCCTGCAAATCAACGGGCGAGTGGATATGAATACGTTGACTGGGCTGGAGCCGACGTTGGGGGTTAAAACCACTTGACCGGGGCCACTCCAATAAATCTTCCACACTCCTCCTCTCTTATCGAACCTTCCTTGCTCGGCCGCCCATATACATGCACAGCTAAAGCTTGGTTCATCACGTGATCCACGTTCAATGAATATTGAATCCAAGAACTTTAAAGTAAATTTCTGTTGAACTCATTTCATTCATTATCAAATTGAAGGTGGAAATGTATGTACACTTGTCTCCAGATATAAAAACCGCGGGAAATTAAAGTTTTTCGGTTATATCTTGAGATCGCTGCACAATATTGAAAAAGTTATGTCAGCATGATGTGGTTTCGTAAGAAAATCGGAATTGAAAAAGTTTCAATTGTTTGTATTTTGGTACAGGGAAATCAACAACTGGAATTATTGTAATATTTGGTTTTAATTCAGTTTTAAGTTCTTGCGAAACCACACGAGACTCTAAAGTTCGGTAGGTCGCCGGTTCGATTCTCGCAGCTGGCAATCCTGATTGAGGGTTTTCCTGAGTGTTTCGTCAGGCAGAAGGGTAAACTCTATAAATACGAGCAGTCCTCTGACATTCATTTCAAACTATGCCAAATTCAACACTGGAGATAAGTGTGAAACTCTCCCTAATAATGTTTTATATTGAGGGCTGCGTCTTACCTCATCCCGTCTGCTGGTGGTTGTGGTTTAGTGGCGACATAAACAGGATACAAACAATTAACAATTACACATTGTTTGCGGTAAACATGTCAACATGAGGCTGTAATGAGCCATTTGCTTTCCAATATACATCCCAACATATATATGAGATACGTCCTGTTATAAAATACAATACAATATGACGTCGGCTATTTGATGACACAAGTTGCTAGGAATCTGCTACATCCGTAGGGAAGCGTATTTGTTTGTCAGAATCAGCGTCCAGTCATTCTGTTGTCATACTGACATAACAAGAGTCATCCTCTTTATAAGCATTAGCTAAAATTCATCAATTCAAACTCGCGCTCCTCTCAACCGAATTATCGAGTTGGACTCGCGTTTTCATCCAACATGGTTACTGGAATAATGACATTACTCTCAACTGAGTTGGATTAGTAATCAGATGAATATGGCAACGCAGCTCACTTACCCAGGACATCACTTGTTGCCTCGCTCTCACATGTACCGTCGCCGTCAGGACCTCCATCCAGGACCTCTGTAACCTTGCATTCCTGTGCTCCCGACTCCACATCGCTCGCGCTTCCTTCAGGATATACTTCCAGGATGTCCGAGTCTAAGAAATCATCCACTGTCTGTGCCCACACATCCACGTTCTCACAACCTCCTTCAGGACTTTCCTCCAGGATGTCTAAATCAAAGAGGTACTCTACTCTTGTATCTTTAACGGTCGTAGTTATATCAGGACATCCTATCAGGGCCCACAAACCCAGGAGGTCCTCCACTTTCACGTCACAGTCACTTCCGGTTACTACAAGACCTTCTTTCAGGATGTCCAAGTCTGCTGAGTCCTCTTCTTCTTCTTCTTCTGGCTTTCTGGCGTCCCAATCGCTCGCAGATGTTACAGCACCTTCTTCACAGACAGGTGTTACCACTTCTACCACGTCTCCAGTACTGAGACCTTCTTTCAGGATGTCCAAACCTGGAATACACTGTAGGTCTAACCCACCCACATCACTAGTGGTAGTCCTGGGTGCGTTTTCCAGGATATGCTGGATCCTCTCGGGTGCCTCGTTCTGTCTGTATTCCAGGATGTGTGTTTCTTGTTCTCCTATGTCCCACTCGCTAGAGTCATCATTGAGACAGTCTTCCTGACCCTCCAGCCCCGGGATAATCTTGATCCTCTGAGGTTCCTCGCTTTGTCTGTCTCCCAGGAGGTCTATCCCGTGTTTTCCTGCGTCGCACTCTCTGGGGACGTCAACAGGACTGTCTTCCTGATTATCTAAGCCCAGGATACTATTAATCATCTGTCTCCCCTCACCCATAGCATAAATATTCTCGTCTTGATGCACCCGTTCATCAACTGTGTCCTGGGGTACTTCCTGCAGGATGTTCCCTGTTTCCTGCTCTTGCTCGTACCTGCATCCAGGAGTTCCTTCAGGGACCTCTGCAGCTCTAGAGCACGTGTCCCACGCCCCATGTGGCTCGAGGTCGCCGTCACCGCCCTCCAACATGGCGGCCAGGAAGGAGTTGAAGCTGAGCGAGGACCTCGGACGTCCAGGGAGGTTGTCTGTCGGGGGAGGAGCGGGGTCGGCGAGGAAGCTCGGGCGCGGAGTGGAGGACACGGGCATGAAGTAGACGCTACTCCCTTCTGGGGGCGGGCGACACTTGGGGTCCGCGGGGGGGCCGGGGAGGGGGTAGGGCGACGAGATGTGGGGGCGCACGGCAAACACCTTGGGGCGCACCATGGCGGGTAGGGCGACGCTCACAGAAACAAGGTCAAACTCCCAGGTACAGGGTCAATTGGCAAGTGACCAAAGGCCAAGATCGCAGCAAGGTAAAATTGG
Source organism: Isoperla grammatica (assembly GCA_945910005.1). Taxonomy (NCBI): domain Eukaryota; kingdom Metazoa; phylum Arthropoda; class Insecta; order Plecoptera; family Perlodidae; genus Isoperla; species Isoperla grammatica. The sequence continues at coordinate 135,198,987 of OX246737.1, forward strand.
CAGATAGACAACGTAAAGACCACAGGTTCAAGGTTGGCACAGGTTGACAAGGTAAATCACAGATACAAAGGCCAAATTGGCAGGTAAAACGTCACGTAGAAAGAATCAAGCCTGCAGAGACAATGCCAAACACGCAGACACGTGGATAGAAGTCCAAGGGGTGGGGTCGAACCGGAGACCGTTTTGTAACCGTGCGAATCGTAACCGTAACGAAAACCGATATTATGTTCTAATTTTGGTTTAGTGTTTCACATCGCAATACCTCGATTAACAACCACGCGACATAGTAGCTCGGATTGAACCCACCGTCCCAGGGTGTCACCCGTCACCCGTCACCCGTCACCCGTCAACAATCACGCGACATAGTAGCTCGGATTGAACCCACCGTCCCAGGGTGTCACCCGTCACCTGTGACCCGTCACCCGTCACCCGTCACCCGTCAACAACCACGCGACATAGTAGCTCGGATTGAACCCACCGTCCCAGGGTGTCACCCGTCACCTGTGACCCGTCACCCGTCACCCGTCACCCGTCAACAACCACGCGACATAGTAGCTCGGATTGAACCCACCGTCCCAGGGTGTCACCCGTCACCTGTCACCCGTCAACAACCACGCGACGTAGCTCGGATTGAACCCACCGTCCCAGGGTGTCACCCGTCACCCGTCAACAACCACGCGACGTAGCTCGTATTGAACCCACCGTCCCAGGGTGTCACCCGTCACCCGTTACCCGTCAACAACCACGCGACGTAGCTCGGATTGAACCCACCGTCCCAGAGTGTCACCCGTCACCCGTCAACTACCACGGCCGTCTGAGTTGTCTGTCTGGCAGTGATCGATACACGTGCCCATCTCACGTGGCGAGACACGTGGACTGGCTTACAGGTCGCCCCCTCCAATCAGCAGCAATAGGATTAGAGTAAACTGCATTTACGGTTCACGTCGGCGGCGGCGATTGACAGCCCCAATGCGGTTATGTCTACACTTCTCTCACAGTGGAACACGATAACGTTACTACCCTCGCTGACAACCAATGCGGTTATGTCTACACTTTATGTCTCTCACCGTTGGAACACGGTATGCCAGGCAGACGCACTCTATACCCTCTCTAAAGAAATACTTGTTGCCAATTTCGTGGAGCGCCGGATTTTTCTTTCTACCCTTTTTTGCAAGTGTTAAGAAACCTGTATGTCTGTCAGTGTCATGTAGTCCTCAAATGACATTGACAATAACGTTCTGATTGCCCCGTCGAAAATGAAGGATGATGTTGACAAAGCAGGTGTTTCTACTATACCTACAATTATTAAAATATGTCCATACCTAAATTTATGTCATGGAACTGTTTTGTGTTCAGTGTTTTGAAGAGTTCGTTTTTGCTTTCGGTCTGTGAGAGATTGGCTATGGCGCTGTGTCTGTCCGTCCGCTAACAACCCCTTTCAACGAATATAGTTGGGCGTATAATTCGTCGACAATGACGACGAAGAAACCGCTCTACGATATTGGCAACGAGTATGCTTATTCCTGTAGAGAGCGAATAGGGAATGTAATGCCTATGCAGGAATATGCTTACTGGAGTATTAAATTAATCTGTACTTTATTTTCTACCCACCCAAAACGGAACTGATTTTCATTGTGTGTGCCTCGTTTCTATGACGGCTCCGAAGTCACCGTTTACGTGTATGCCAGTACCAGTAGCACAGATAACTCACATTGTCTCGAGTTATTAGCATACATACTAGCTGCTAATTAGTTTCACTTTTTTCCTAGCCTAACGTATGGAGCGTCGTTCGAAGTGGTCGAGGTAAAAAACCTTTTAATCAATGTACAGTGTAGTGTACGCGGTTCGTAGCAGGAGGTGGGCCCAGGAGAGTTATATGTATAGCTGGTTCGGAGCGGAGCCCATTAGCTTTCAAGAGCCTCATTCATTGGCGGAGGAGATGAAAATGAAACACGTACCCACGTACCCACGTACACACTACGGCTAAACTTGCTAAATGCATTCTAGCACACATTTTAAACATATTTTGCGTATGAACCATGATGGATACATTTTTTTTCAGTACAGCACGTTTTCATAAGGAACACACCAGTGAAGGTAAGAATAAAGTATAAATGAATTGTCTATATGACTGGCGTAGTGATGGTAGGAAAGGGGAGAGGGAGGGGGGGTTAGGGGTATATTATGGCTATTTTCCCGGTATCCCTAATCCCGCGGCAACTCATGGTGTGTGATGGTTTTGTATGTGAACATACGTGCGTGTTGAAAGATGCTGAGACGTTGATTGGCCAGACAATCACACAATAATCCTGATAATGATGATGATTATTGATGTCGGAAGTTGGGAAACTAATCAGCGATATTCTATTTGAATATGCACGATCCACTTTCATTCATCAAGTATTGCTATTTTAGATGACGAAATCAAATCAAGTACTCCCCCCCCCCCCCCCTTACTTACGGGTTTCCGTTTAGGTTATTATACTTGGTTTATGTTGGGCCGGGCCTGCCCAACATTTTTGTTCTAGAACCGTCACAGTTCGTAAGTTAGCTTCGTCATGGCAAGTCTAGTTCTTAACATCTACTTGAAATTACTACTACTGCTAATCAAATGTCTTTGACTTGAAACCGGTCCATTTACGATAGTGGGTTGGATACCTGGAGATTCCTAACACAGCGGATTGACTTATAATGAGGCTTGTGTATTCTACTAAATCCATTACAAAAATGTGAAAGAACCCGTTGATTTTCCTTGTAACAGCGTGCATGATATGAAGAGGGCACTGCCAGGCTATGAGCACTGCAAGTGAACACTGCATACTTCCTTGTAACAGCGTGCATGATATGAAGAGGGCACTGCCAGGCTATGAGCACTGCAAGTGAGCACGGCATACTTCCTTGTAACAGCGTGCATGATATGAAGAGGGTACTGCCAGGCTATGAGCACTGCAAGTGAGCACTGCATACTTCCTTGTAACAGCGTGCATGATATGAAGAGGGCACTGCCAGGCTATGAGCACTGCAAGTGAACACTGCATACTTCCTTGTAACAGCGTGCATGATATGAAGAGGGCACTGCCAGGCTATGAGCACTGCAAGTGAGCACGGCATACTTCCTTGTAACAGCGTGCATGATATGAAGAGGGCACTGCCAGGCTATGAGCACTGCAAGTGAGCACTGCATACTTCCTTGTAACAGCGTGCATGATATGAAGAGGGCACTGCCAGGCTATGAGCACTGCAAGTGAGCACTGCATACTTCCTTGTAACAGCGTGCATGATATGAAGAGGGCACTGCCAGGCTATGAGCACTGCAAGTGAGCACTGCATACTTCCTTGTAACAGCGTGCATGATATGAAGAGGGTACTGCCAGACTATGAGCACTGCAAGTGAGCACTGCATACTTCCTTGTAACAGCGTGCATGATATGAAGAGGGTACTGCCAGGCTATGAGCACTGCAAGTGAGCACTGCATACTTCCTTGTAACAGCGTGCATGATATGAAGAGGGTACTGCCAGGCTATGAGCACTGCAAGTGAGCATTGCATACTTCCTTGTAACAGCGTGCATGATATGAAGAGGGTACTGCCAGGCTATGATCACTGCAAGTGAGCATTGCATACTTCCTTGTAACAGCGTGCATGATATGAAGAGGGTACTGCCAGGCTATGATCACTGCAAGTGAGCATTGCATACTTCCTTGTAACAGCGTGCATGATATGAAGAGGACACTGCCTGACTATGTGCACTGCAAGTGAGCATTGCATACTTCCTTGTAACAGCGTGCATGATATGAAGAGGACACTGCCTGACTATGAGCATGATATGAAGAGGACACTGCCTGACTATGAGCACTGCAAGTGAGCACTGCATACTTCCTTGTAACAGCGTGCATGATATGAAGAGGGTACTGCCAGACTATGAGCACTGCAAGTGAGCACTGCATACTTCCTTGTAACAGCGTGCATGATATGAAGAGGGTACTGCCAGGCTATGATCACTGCAAGTGAGCACTGCATACTTCCTTGTAACAGCGTGCATGATATGAAGAGGGCACTGCCAGGCTATGTGCACTGCAAGTGAGCATTGCATACTTCCTTGTAACAGCGTGCATGATATGAAGAGGACACTGCCTGACTATGAGCATGATATGAAGAGGACACTGCCTGACTATGAGCACTGCAAGTGAGCACTGCATACTTCCTTGTAACAGCGTGCATGATATGAAGAGGGTACTGCCAGACTATGAGCACTGCAAGTGAGCACTGCATACTTCCTTGTAACAGCGTGCATGATATGAAGAGGGTACTGCCAGGCTATGATCACTGCAAGTGAGCACTGCATACTTCCTTGTAACAGCGTGCATGATATGAAGAGGGTACTGCCAGGCTATGAGCACTGCAAGTGAGCATTGCATACTTCCTTGTAACAGCGTGCATGATATGAAGAGGGTACTGCCAGGCTATGATCACTGCAAGTGAGCACTGCATACTTCCTTGTAACAGCGTGCATGATATGAAGAGGGCACTGCCAGGCTATGTGCACTGCAAGTGAGCATTGCATACTTCCTTGTAACAGCGTGCATGATATGAAGAGGGCACTGCCAGGCTATGTGCACTGCAAGTGAGCATTGCATACTTCCTTGTAACAGCGTGCATGATATGAAGAGGACACTGCCTGACTATGAGCATGATATGAAGAGGACACTGCCTGACTATGAGCACTGCAAGTGAGCACTGCATACTTCCTTGTAACAGCGTGCATGATATGAAGAGGGTACTGCCAGACTATGAGCACTGCAAGTGAGCACTGCATACTTCCTTGTAACAGCGTGCATGATATGAAGAGGGTACTGCCAGGCTATGATCACTGCAAGTGAGCACTGCATACTTCCTTGTAACAGCGTGCATGATATGAAGAGGGCACTGCCAGGCTATGTGCACTGCAAGTGAGCATTGCATACTTCCTTGTAACAGCGTGCATGATATGAAGAGGACACTGCCTGACTATGAGCATGATATGAAGAGGACACTGCCTGACTATGAGCACTGCAAGTGAGCACTGCATACTTCCTTGTAACAGCGTGCATGATATGAAGAGGGTACTGCCAGACTATGAGCACTGCAAGTGAGCACTGCATACTTCCTTGTAACAGCGTGCATGATATGAAGAGGGTACTGCCAGGCTATGATCACTGCAAGTGAGCACTGCATACTTCCTTGTAACAGCGTGCATGATATGAAGAGGGTACTGCCAGGCTATGAGCACTGCAAGTGAGCATTGCATACTTCCTTGTAACAGCGTGCATGATATGAAGAGGGTACTGCCAGGCTATGATCACTGCAAGTGAGCATTGCATACTTCCTTGTAACAGCGTGCATGATATGAAGAGGGTACTGCCAGACTATGAGCACTGCAAGTGAGCACTGCATACTTCCTTGTAACAGCGTGCATGATATGAAGAGGGTACTGCCAGACTATGAGCACTGCAAGTGAGCACTGCATACTTCCTTGTAACAGCGTGCATGATATGAAGAGGGAACTGCCAGGCTATGATCACTGCAAGTGAGCATTGCATACTTCCTTGTAACAGCGTGCATGATATGAAGAGGGTACTGCCAGGCTATGAGCACTGCAAGTGAGCATTGCATACTTCCTTGTAACAGCGTGCATGATATGAAGAGGGCACTGCCAGGCTATGATCACTGCAAGTGAGCATTGCATACTTCCTTGTAACAGCGTGCATGATATGAAGAGGGTACTGCCAGGCTATGAGCACTGCAAGTGAGCATTGCATACTTCCTTGTAACAGCGTGCATGATATGAAGAGGGCACTGCCAGGCTATGTGCACTGCAAGTGAGCATTGCATACTTCCTTGTAACAGCGTGCATGATATGAAGAGGACACTGCCTGACTATGAGCATGATATGAAGAGGACACTGCCTGACTATGAGCACTGCAAGTGAGCACTGCATACTTCCTTGTAACAGCGTGCATGATATGAAGAGGGTACTGCCAGACTATGAGCACTGCAAGTGAGCACTGCATACTTCCTTGTAACAGCGTGCATGATATGAAGAGGGTACTGCCAGGCTATGATCACTGCAAGTGAGCACTGCATACTTCCTTGTAACAGCGTGCATGATATGAAGAGGGCACTGCCAGGCTATGTGCACTGCAAGTGAGCATTGCATACTTCCTTGTAACAGCGTGCATGATATGAAGAGGACACTGCCTGACTATGAGCATGATATGAAGAGGACACTGCCTGACTATGAGCACTGCAAGTGAGCACTGCATACTTCCTTGTAACAGCGTGCATGATATGAAGAGGGTACTGCCAGACTATGAGCACTGCAAGTGAGCACTGCATACTTCCTTGTAACAGCGTGCATGATATGAAGAGGGTACTGCCAGGCTATGATCACTGCAAGTGAGCACTGCATACTTCCTTGTAACAGCGTGCATGATATGAAGAGGGTACTGCCAGGCTATGAGCACTGCAAGTGAGCATTGCATACTTCCTTGTAACAGCGTGCATGATATGAAGAGGGTACTGCCAGGCTATGATCACTGCAAGTGAGCATTGCATACTTCCTTGTAACAGCGTGCATGATATGAAGAGGGTACTGCCAGACTATGAGCACTGCAAGTGAGCACTGCATACTTCCTTGTAACAGCGTGCATGATATGAAGAGGGTACTGCCAGACTATGAGCACTGCAAGTGAGCACTGCATACTTCCTTGTAACAGCGTGCATGATATGAAGAGGGAACTGCCAGGCTATGATCACTGCAAGTGAGCATTGCATACTTCCTTGTAACAGCGTGCATGATATGAAGAGGGTACTGCCAGGCTATGAGCACTGCAAGTGAGCATTGCATACTTCCTTGTAACAGCGTGCATGATATGAAGAGGGTACTGCCAGGCTATGATCACTGCAAGTGAGCATTGCATACTTCCTTGTAACAGCGTGCATGATATGAAGAGGGTACTGCCAGGCTATGAGCACTGCAAGTGAGCATTGCATACTTCCTTGTAACAGCGTGCATGATATGAAGAGGGTACTGCCAGGCTATGATCACTGCAAGTGAGCATTGCATACTTCCTTGTAACAGCGTGCATGATATGAAGAGGGTACTGCCAGGCTATGATCACTGCAAGTGAGCATTGCATACTTCCTTGTAACAGCGTGCATGATATGAAGAGGGTACTGCCAGGCTATGAGCACTGCAAGTGAGCACTGCATACTTCCTTGTAACAGCGTGCATGATATGAAGAGGGTACTGCCAGGCTATGATCACTGCAAGTGAGCACTGCATACTTCCTTGTAACAGCGTGCATGATATGAAGAGGGTACTGCCAGGCTATGAGCACTGCAAGTGAGCATTGCATACTTCCTTGTAACAGCGTGCATGATATGAAGAGGGTACTGCCAGGCTATGAGCACTGCAAGTGAGCACTGCATACTTCCTTGTAACAGCGTGCATGATATGAAGAGGGTACTGCCAGGCTATGAGCACTGCAAGTGAGCACTGCATACTTCCTTGTAACAGCGTGCATGATATGAAGAGGGTACTGCCAGGCTATGAGCACTGCAAGTGAGCATTGCATACTTCCTTGTAACAGCGTGCATGATATGAAGAGGGTACTGCCAGGCTATGATCACTGCAAGTGAGCATTGCATACTTCCTTGTAACAGCGTGCATGATATGAAGAGGGTACTGCCAGGCTATGAGCACTGCAAGTGAGCACTGCATACTTCCTTGTAACAGCGTGCATGATATGAAGAGGGTACTGCCAGGCTATGAGCACTGCAAGTGAGCATTGCATACTTCCTTGTAACAGCGTGCATGATATGAAGAGGGTACTGCCAGGCTATGATCACTGCAAGTGAGCACTGCATACTTCCTTGTAACAGCGTGCATGATATGAAGAGGGTACTGCCAGGCTATGAGCATGATATGAAGAGGGTACTGCCAGGCTATGATCACTGCAAGTGAACACTGCATACTTCCTTGTAACAGCGTGCATGATATGAAGAGGGTACTGCCAGGCTATGATCACTGCAAGTGAGCACTGCATACTTCCTTGTAACAGCGTGCATGATATGAAGAGGGTACTGCCAGGCTATGAGCACTGCAAGTGAGCATTGCATACTTCCTTGTAACAGCGTGCATGATATGAAGAGGGTACTGCCAGGCTATGAGCACTGCATACTTCCTTGTAACAGCGTGCATGATATGAAGAGGGTACTGCCAGGCTATGAGCACTGCAAGTGAGCACTGCATACTTCCTTGTAACAGCGTGCATGATATGAAGAGGGTACTGCCAGGCTATGAGCACTGCAAGTGAGCATTGCATACTTCCTTGTAACAGCGTGCATGATATGAAGAGGGTACTGCCAGGCTATGATCACTGCAAGTGAGCATTGCATACTTCCTTGTAACAGCGTGCATGATATGAAGAGGGTACTGCCAGGCTATGATCACTGCAAGTGAGCATTGCATACTTCCTTGTAACAGCGTGCATGATATGAAGAGGGTACTGCCAGGCTATGATCACTGCAAGTGAGCATTGCATACTTCCTTGTAACAGCGTGCATGATATGAAGAGGGTACTGCCAGGCTATGATCACTGCAAGTGAGCATTGCATACTTCCTTGTAACAGCGTGCATGATATGAAGAGGGTACTGCCAGGCTATGATCACTGCAAGTGAGCATTGCATACTTCCTTGTAACAGCGTGCATGATATGAAGAGGGTACTGCCAGGCTATGATCACTGCAAGTGAGCATTGCATACTTCCTTGTAACAGCGTGCATGATATGAAGAGGGTACTGCCAGGCTATGAGCACTGCAAGTGAGCACTGCATACTTCCTTGTAACAGCGTGCATGATATGAAGAGGGTACTGCCAGGCTATGAGCACTGCAAGTGAGCACTGCATACTTCCTTGTAACAGCGTGCATGATATGAAGAGGGTACTGCCAGGCTATGATCACTGCAAGTGAGCACTGCATACTTCCTTGTAACAGCGTGCATGATATGAAGAGGGTACTGCCAGGCTATGATCACTGCAAGTGAGCACTGCATACTTCCTTGTAACAGCTTGCATGATATGAAGAGGGTACTGCCAGGCTATGATCACTGCAAGTGAGCATTGCATACTTCCTTGTAACAGCGTGCATGATATGAAGAGGGTACTGCCAGGCTATGATCACTGCAAGTGAGCATTGCATACTTCCTTGTAACAGCGTGCATGATATGAAGAGGGTACTGCCAGGCTATGATCACTGCAAGTGAGCATTGCATACTTCCTTGTAACAGCGTGCATGATATGAAGAGGGTACTGCCAGGCTATGAGCACTGCAAGTGAGCATTGCATACTTCCTTGTAACAGCGTGCATGATATGAAGAGGGTACTGCCAGACTATGAGCACTGCAAGTGAGCACTGCATACTTCCTTGTAACAGCGTGCATGATATGAAGAGGGTACTGCCAGGCTATGATCACTGCAAGTGAGCACTGCATACTTCCTTGTAACAGCGTGCATGATATGAAGAGGGTACTGCCAGGCTATGATCACTGCAAGTGAGCACTGCATACTTCCTTGTAACAGCGTGCATGATATGAAGAGGGTACTGCCAGGCTATGAGCACTGCAAGTGAGCATTGCATACTTCCTTGTAACAGCGTGCATGATATGAAGAGGGTACTGCCAGGCTATGAGCACTGCAAGTGAGCATTGCATACTTCCTTGTAACAGCGTGCATGATATGAAGAGGGTACTGCCAGGCTATGAGCACTGCAAGTGAGCACTGCATACTTCCTTGTAACAGCGTGCATGATATGAAGAGGGTACTGCCAGGCTATGAGCACTGCAAGTGAGCACTGCATACTTCCTTGTAACAGCGTGCATGATATGAAGAGGGTACTGCCAGGCTATGAGCACTGCAAGTGAGCACTGCATACTTCCTTGTAACAGCGTGCATGATATGAAGAGGGTACTGCCAGACTATGAGCACTGCAAGTGAGCACTGCATACTTTATTATTCTGCTCTGCGCCAAAGTCTGTCAATCCCCTGGCGGAGGTTCGGTAAACCTCAGACTTGGGAGTTCGTATTTTGCACACATAGGTCTACTTGATCTTCGACGAGCCTCCGCTAGGCGGAGATCAAGCTGACACTTGCACATACACTAAACTAACAGATGTCTGAACCGGTCTGAACACTGCTTCACCCACTAATCGCCTATCTATATTTTATTTTTAGGTCATTGGTAGATTGAGGAGGTCGAAACATTGTTGAGCATTGTTGAAAGGGCACGTTGGCCTCGGACTCGGAAGTCCGCTGGATCGCCGTAACAGCGCGGCGATCCAGCGGATTTTGTGTCATGGCGGCCAACCATAGACATTCGGTCAACCATAGACATGCGGCCAACGCGCCGTTTCAACAATGCTCAACAATGTTTCGACCTCCAACCAATAGAAAACTATCACTCCTATATTTTGTCAAAATATAGGATCTCGACGGCAGTGACAAACTTACCAATGACCTAAAAATAAAATATAGGTAGGCGATGAATAGGTGAAGCAGTGTTCAGGGGGAAGCTGAATAACGCCGAATGGAACAACACCGAATCGATCGAATCGATCACTTTCAAGTAAAACCCTAACCCAAAAAAGTAGACCTTATAACCTGGAAAAAACACCGAATCTTTTTCGACGTAGATCCGACGGAACAACGCCGAATGTTTTTCTACGTAAATCCACTGGAACAACGCCGAATAATTTTCCGTGTGAACCACTGGTTAGGTTAGGTTCAGCGTTGTTCCGGTGGATTTACGTCGAAGAAGATTCGGCGTTTTTCCGTCGGATCTACGTCGAAAAAGATTCGGCGTTGTTCCAAGTTATAAAGTCTACTTTGTGGGGTTATACTTGAAAGAGCAGGACACACGATCGATTCAGCATTGTTTCATTCGGCGCTATTCAGGCGACCCTTACCGAGAAATATTGCTGAGAGAAATTGCCGATCGTAGGACGATAGTAACGTAAACGGGGGGTTACAGGTTACAGGGGGTTACAGGTACAAAAAAGTCAGTACACACAATCTATTCGGTGTTGTTCGTGCGGCGCGTGTTCAGCCCATCTGTTTAGTTTGTCTTAGTTATTTTTATTATTCTGGGTGCAAAATACGATCACATTATTACAATATCCTTAAATGTTTGACATGTTTTGATTATTTATTGTAGTAGTATTATTATTTGTAGTATTTGTACGTATTCCATTTTTTTACGGCTTTTATGTCATGGCTGCCAAAAATACTTTCCGGTCCGGTAGGCCTGGTCTACTATATTTTAGGTCGTTGGCATCTACCAAACAACATCCGATGAGTAAACAAACAATTTTGTTCAAGAATCAACCAACATGTCAAAAGATCCTCGCGAATGCCGCTCAGTGTGGACTCACGTTGAGACAGGGTGTCTTATTTCTCTTATAAAACAGCATAATATTATTGCCGAGTTGGATAGAAGAAAGTAAGTACTTTTGGTAAGTAGGGCTAGGCCTAGGCCCTGTATGTTGATGAGTAACCTAACCTAAACTAGGGCCTAGGCCTAGGCAAAGATCGGTAGTTTCGTTGGTTCTTAGGCGTAGCCTAGGCCTGCACTTACTCAAAACAAGCTGGCCTATGCTTAGCCCAATAGAACATAAACTTAACGCAAGGAAAATAAATGTTGTAGGCGTACGCCTAATATGGTTATCTAGGCCTATGGAATGGAACATAAATCAATAGGGCCACTGGCAGGCCTAGGTCTGCATAAGGTTTGGGTTTATTCCTAGGGCTTAAGCCTAGGTTTTGTTAGTTTTGGCTACAGTTCAACGAGGTTCTTATTGTCGTCTCATTTCCCGCTGCTAGCCGCCTCGGACTGGTTGCAACTGATATTTTCTCTCTCCCTCCGTTCTCCTCCTGTTCCTTCTCCTTTCCCCTCCTCCGTTGACTTGTGTTTCAGGTGATCCCACAACCCCCTGACGTTTTTTCTGTCCCATCTAATCCATTTCAGTCTACTGTTGTCCTACACCAATTTTTAATATAGTTAATGTACGGCTTACTTTGTTCTAGGAGGTGATGAATTTTCAGTTCATTATCTGTCTTAGTACCGGTACTTGTGGTATGACTTTTCTTACCTACCAACTGGTACAAATGAGACTTTCAGAAGTCATGGTTTCAATTTCAAAGCTTAACTTGGGTAGGCCTATGTTCACGCATATTTTAGAAAACTGAAAAACCGTGCCCGCACAGCCTTAAGGGATACCCGTATTCTCGACCCGGAGGTGCCTCGAAGAAATTTATTTGCCATACTATGCAATTCTTTAATCGACACATTTTGGTTTTTCTGTTTTAGGCATCGCAATAAAGAGGTATACAAAAGACTCGTCCCTTTAATGGAAAATGCTGGCTTCCCACGGTCGTTCCAACAATTGCGTGTCAAGTGGAAGCATCTGAAAGTTGTATATAGAAAAGCGGCGGAGTTAAATAATGCAGGGGGTTTTGGGACTGCAACTTGCCCTTTTTATGACGAGATCCACGAGCTGCTTCACTCGAGTCCAAGTGCCAGCGTAGCCCAACCAGTACTTGAGGATCGTTGCGAGGGCAAGTCATTTCAAACAATTAAACTTAAGTCACATTAGAATATTTTCAGTACTGTTACATTTAACATTCACGATAGGGCTGACTCTTCAATGTGTGAAGGTTCATATTTTTTTAGATTGCAATATCACTCTGTGTTATGAAGTCCAGAAACGCTAACTTCCAACAGTTTTTGGTGCATATTTTTATTTCGTGCCCGATACAAAACCCTTGTTTGTACCGGTAAAAAAAAAAATCGTATAGCCTACCGTAAACTATCCAAGATAGCCTACTGTAATATTTTTTCCACACTTCAATGTGTTAATAAAGATGTGATAACACCATATTTAAAATATGAACCTTCAACATTAATCTTGCAGATGAAACTCACTATAAAAACTATGCAAAATTCAAGTTTTTGTATATCTTGAGAACACTATTATACACTTTATTAAAAAGTGATCTATGCACCAATTGTGGTTTCGTAAGAACTAACCTAAATTTCTGGATGCAAAAAATATTATGTTGATGGTTTGAATAACAGCACTGACTTTTACTGATGTAAAACCACTGGTAGGTAAATGAGATTCGTATTAAAGAAATCAAGTATCTACATTTTATGTTTTACTTATTTGTTGCAGATTTTAAGAGAAGCAGGCATGCAGCTATGGATACGGCCCATACATTCCTTACGCAAACGCCTGTGAGTCCCAAGCCCGCCCCTCTGCCCGCCCCTCTGCCCACCCCTCTAACCGCACTGGACGATAACGACCACTTTGGTAACATTTTGGTGGCTACCCTTAAAAGACTGCCTGCCCGAACGGCAGCAATTTTAAGAATGAAATTTACACAAGAACTGTTCAGTGCAGAGTTCGGCGATGACGACGACGAGAGTGTAACGTAGAAATTAAAATGTATGTGGTAATGTACATGGGCTGACTTTATTTTTGAACCACATGTAGCTACAGTCCACTAGCCAGCCACTGATCTAATAATGAAGCCGTACTTTTTGTTGTTGAAAAAACATGCAGTTACAAATGTTATGTTCTGCAATAATTACTTATCTTCTGCGTATGTCATGTTTCAATAAAAAAAAAACAAAGTTGATTGTAGGGCTGGGATAATTAAATGTTGACCTATACTAAACGTAGGCCTAGGTCTATAATATCATGCCGATGGCTGACATTCATTGTGGTCGTGAAATAAAGTGTGTGCAAAATTCAAATAATTTTTCTTGAAAATATAACACATTATATTAACGTTATTTTCAAACTATGTAAAGTTTAGTAGCTTAGTTATATTTTGTAAATCATGTCCTGCTTGTCTTATCCTAATCGTTATTTACTGACCTACAATAAACAAACAAGCCCCTCTGAACCAGTCGGCGGGCTCCGACACAGTCCCAGTGTTATGTCTGACAGTTAAGAATTTTCAACTCTACTCTTAAAATGCAGTAGGATACACCAGTGGCGGCTCGTAACATCCAAATTGTAGGGGGCAACACATAATTTACCCCCCCCCCCCCCCCCCTCACTCAAAAAGAAGAATTTTAATAAGGAAATGTAAGAACTGTAAACCTCTCGATTACGACGTTGTTAAAGTCGGGAATCTTATTTATGTTTTTTTTTCAATTGCAGCATGGCTAAGGGAAGGCAGAGCTAGTTACAGGCGCGGACTGGCTAGGGATGCCGGGATGCGATCGTATTCCGGGCCCCTGGGCAAATCCGGGCCCCCGGGCTGGTACCAGAAAGTTCCTATGATGTAAATACTTCTCTGTATATTGCTAAAATATCTTAACCCCACTCTTCAAGTATTATTTTGAAATTATAATTGAATTTATTGTAATATTTATTGTAAATATCCCATGTAATTAATTGAATATAATGGAAATTATTTTGCTACTGGTAAGGTGGTCTTTGTTAATCGTCCCCTTAAATCGTATTTTAGGTCATCAAATTCAATGAACCCCCAAAAAATTTTTTGCGCGTTCGGCGTATTTGCCTCCGGTGGCTGGGGCTTTGCCCTAGATCCCAGTCTGGGCCCACCTCGTGCACCCCCCCCCCCCCCCGAAACCCAGCATCCCGGGCCTTTTTATTCTAGTCCGCCCCTGGCTAGTTAGGAATTTTCGGCAATAAGTTCTATTTTTTCCCTTCAAAGTTTGCTCCAAATTAAGATGAGGTACTGGACGTCCCAGTTTTGTAATATCTAGTTTTTGATCGTAACTTATTTCATGTTCGCAACTTAGAATATGCGCCACACAGTACATATTCATATTAACAGAAACACTACAATATTACAAACACATTATATACAAATGTGAACACGGCAGTAACACAACTCACTCGCACGATAGCAGAATCCCTACTGACTGACAATACTGTGACACCAACACACTTCGAGATAAGACCAACTCTACTGGGCCTAAATTTTGACCTCAAGTGTTTGTTATTTCCTAAGGTTTCTTAGCAACGTTGAGTCGAGAGTATGTGCAGGCCCATATCAACCAATAGCGTGCCATAATCTAGTGGTCCTAAAGTTAGGCCAGGCCTAAGTTAAGACTTTTTGTGAATCCGGGCCCAGGGTGCTACGGTATTAGAACCGTCTCTTATGTGATAGGCCTAAATGTCGCCGAGTTCGTGTTTGTCTCACTTGATTGTTGAAAGGAGCTTTCGAACTATCGGCCACAACAACCTACTCTTACTTTGAAACATACATAATATTACCATGTCAGGATAGCAGATGTCTGATTGGCTGGTAGATGCTTGATAATGGAATGCATTAGCTGACTGCAGCACTAGAGGGAAAGCTATGGTGGCAGTGGTCTATATCTTGACAGGAGTGGTTGCAGCCTACTGAATATATGAACGTAACTGAGCTATCTATACTCTTGCTACGTATGGGATGTATCAATGGGATGGATCAATTATCTGGAATGCGGAATAAAAACAGCCGTTGGCTAACAGTTCATGTTCAACTAAGGTCATATATATTATTTTATTGTATATATATATATTTTTATATAATATTTTTAAATGTGTCTTACGCACATACACATAAAGCAGCCTTTCAAAAATATACAATCTAAAACTAGAGCGTAGCGTACATAAAGTGCGACCGATGTTTGCATTACAATATATTACACTGTCCGTCATCACTGGTTGCCCATCACTCGTCTGGGGGTAGAACGCAGCACACGGCCCCTATTCCGTTGGCCCGACCCCTAGACCCCTTGTCTGGGGTCCGGTCCCCGTTGACCCCCCGCGACACGACCACTTCCAGCTCCACCAAGTCTCCCCGCGACCGGAGCAAGTCCACAGCCTCCCGGTAACTCATCGGCAGTAGGGAGCGTCCCTCGATTGCAATGAGCCGGTCACCGGGCAGAAGCGACGAGTCCGAGGGGGCGGACCGAACGTAGACTCCTCCGTCGGAACCCTCCGCAACCCCCACCACCTGACTCCCCTTCCCCGGTTTGAACTTGACTGCCTTCAGTATCCTCTCGTCCGTGAAGGAGAGCTTGTCGAATCTGTCCACCAGTGAGTCGGAGAGAGATTCGTCTACGTCGATACGGAAGGTCTCGTCCTTTGATCTGATGCTCGAGTCTAACACGTAGGCCTCGAGAGGGGGGCTGGGAGCCGACAACTCTTTGGGAACGCCCGATATTGCCCGGGTGCCCATCTTCACCCGATGCCTGCGTGGAAAGCTGCCGGTGTCCGAGTGGGCCCTCCGTACGTGATCCGGCCCCGCGGGATATTGCAAGTGACATGGAAGACATTGCGTGTGTTGCTCGTTAGTCTTTAGGGAGTTGTTTTTTATTACTAGGTCGGTGCTCAGTCTTCTAGATGCGGGTCTTTCGTTCTCTTTGTTTTGGTGTTCCTCGATATTGGTGGAAGTGTCCGAAACGGATATGGAAGATCGGGAACGGTGCTTCGGATTGGGTAACAATCCCCTTACGGTGTTTCCGAGCGGAGTTTCCGGAGGCCGTCCATTCTCCACGTAAAACAACTTCCCGTTCTTCTTGACGAGGTCACCGAGGGTCAATCCGAACTCCCTTGACAGGGAATGAAGCGAACTCAGCTCCGAGCGTAGCTTGAGGAAGAACTGGTGATGTTGCGACGCGAGATAGAAGACAAACAAACATTTATTCTGATCCAACTGGAACTTGTACTTGTTGGGAAGGATTCCCTTCACGTCACATCGTGGGTATAGAACGAAATACCGTTTACTGTAACATAATCTGTCGATGTCCTTCCACGCATACAGCCTGTGTAGCTCCCTGTCGTCCCCTCGCCTGTCGTAGAGCGCCACGCCTCTCCCTCCGACAGCCAGACACATGTCGGTCCTCGCTCCGTTCTTACGCACGCGGGTGACCGCGTAGAAGTGAAGCCCGTACGTGTCCAGGGTCTGAGCGAGAGAGACGAACATCTCCTCTGCCCGGCCGGGGTCCAGTCCGCGTCTCCTGCGATGCTGCCCCCTCAACTCCCCCCCCAGCGCCCCCGCCCCCGGTCCGTCAGCCACGCTCTCGGGCACGTAGTGCTCCAGTAGGAAGTAGTCTCGGTCACCCTCGTGGTCGCCGAACTCTGCCTGCAGGGCCAGACCCCCCAGGAGAGCCAACACGCTGGACTCACATTGCACCTGTCGCTCTAGGAGACATCGCCTCAGCTGGAGGTACAGCAGGTGTTTGGAGGCCCACTTGCACACGCCGCGCAGGCTCGGGAGATAGAACCTGACGCGCAGGTAGAGCGTGGATGCGCCCACCTTGCTCAGCCGCGTGTCGGGACACGGGAAGAAGAGGTCTCCGCCCAGCAACACCGACAGACCGAGGAAGAAGTTCTCTTCAACGCGTTCCACCTGGATCACGACCTCGAACAGCCTCCCGGCCGTCACTCTGCCGGCATCACACAAGACGTTCAGTCTCCGGCCGTCCAGTAGCACCACCGTCAGCCTGTCCTCAGACTTCTTCCCGTGGAAACGGACCGTCCTGATTGGCTCCGAGGCGCGGACAACGAACTCGGGCCCGATGCAGGTGTTGGGGCAGGTGTACCGGGCAGAGGGCAGCACGTCTGCTGCTGCGTACAGGTGGGAGGGAGCCCGACGTACGGTGGTCAGTCGGGGACGTAACTCCTTGAGGGAGATACTCTTGACCACGCGGGGCTCGGGTTTAGCGCTCCGTGTCTTGTCTGAGGTTGACGAGCTGTCTGCGCTGGGGGGAAGGCACTGGAAACACAAGCGGGCGTTACTGCCGTACCACTATACCCAGCATAGAAACTCACAACCTTGCCATAACCACGTGACAATCACGCCTGGAATAATTCTTTTTGGCTCTTTTTTTTAAATTGTTTAAAACGAAAGACAAACTGAAGTTATATTTTTATCCAATAGGCAATAGTACATTGTGTTAATTGTTTCTTTTGACACTTGTTTCAAGAATATATGTCGCATCTACTAAATGCAAGCTAATTGGACATGGGTGCAGAACTTAGTGTGTGTCAAGTGGTTTAAACAAAAATTCATGTTTGACAAACTCCTTTTTTTGTCAGCGAACTTTGTCTGTTTGCTACCATGGCCACTATATTAACTACTTCAACACCCTTCCAACTCCACAATGTTTCGGTGCCTTCTAAATAAACGGTAACGACATATGACCAAGGATAATGTTGTTGGTTAAAATGCAAGTAAATGTAAATGAACATCGCGTCGAAGCACACTATATGGCCACCGCATGCATTGTGACTACACCATATTGTGGCTAGTAGACGTCATATTACCTGAGTGGCTCGGGGTGAGCCGTCCAGTGTTTCCCTGTAGAGATCCATCGCTACGTGAGAGAAGGGTTTGCAGTCCAGTCGTACCTTGACAACGTCAGACACCACCTGCGACAAACAACAAGAGAAGAGACTCAACCAGACGGCCAACAAGTAATGAAACTTTCAGTTTGTTACATTATACTGAAAACTATGGGCTACACATCTGAAGTAAGAGACATTGATACCACCACAATTCAGGGTTGGATATCGACTAAGCAATGTCAAAGTTAATTCTAGATATTGATTACCTATATTATATATATATATTTATTTAGACAAATCAATCATCTTAATTATGTTCTATTAGACTTACATAAATTCAATTAGTATTGGAATAGATAACAGACTACACTGTGGTGTTGGTTAGGCTTTCCTGTCAATATCAATATTGATACAGCAAATGATTTTTTATATTGAAATTTGTAATCTACATTGCGATATTTCATCAAGAGCATTTAATTAAGTTTAATATTTAATAAAACAGTTATCATTCAAAATGATGGTGTGGTTTAGCCTTGAGGTTTACATCGAGTGATTCTGTAGTCTGCCATCGTTTGGTTTTCAATGCCGCTAGAGGAGGACTATATGGTGAAGAGGTCTCGTGCATTAGGTGAGGGTAAGCACAATCTGCAGGTGGCACCTGCAAGTCACTATTTACTTTTCTTTCTTAGGTACCCATGTAACGGCCACAGATATACGAGATTGTTGGATAAATTAGATTTAGGGTGCTTTAACATCAGACTATTCGCGCACCATTGTTGGCAAATAGGACGTAATGGATCCTCTTTTTAATCAAGTTAGTCTTACGTTTAGCACGTCCATGAGTGTAGCGCGTTGCTTAGGGTCGACTCGAGTCATTGCAGTCAACAGGTTGTCCAGCGGCCGAGTCAGTTTCTCTCCGTCTTCGTTCACAGCCTCCTTGAGCGACTGGCCCAGAGAGAAGATCCACATCTACACGACAAATAATAAATAAACAACTAGCCTGACACAATATAGAAAGAAATTAGTCCCATCAATATATTTTAGGATTGGACAACAAAGCAAGATTCGTGAGCAAGTTTTATTTCAGCAGATCTAACATGGCTTCAGGTATTGGCAAGTCCATTGCTTTTAAGAACAATATTATCTGTTTGTTTCTGTTAGGCCTATGTGATCGCGCCTGTCTGTCCATAAACTAACCCGTGGTCCATAGAATCTGGTCACATGATAAAGCGATCTGAAGTGATCCGATTACTTATAAGCAGAACCCTTGGAGACTTCGATCTGAATACAAAAAAAGTATTTCAAAATTTTAAATAATTTTATTGATGAAAGTTGCATGGAAATCCCTCAGCATAATGGCGGGAAACATGACTATCATAACGTCACACCTACCTTCTCAATGTCCACCTCGCTGGCGCCTCTGAAGCGCCCCCCGCCGTACTCCGGCGCCAGGTAGCAGTCAGCCCCCGCGGTGGTAGCAGGCAGTGACGTCACACCTACCTTCTCAATGTCCACCTCGCTGGCGCCTCTGAAGCGCCCCCCGCCGTACTCCGGCGCCAGGTAGCAGTCAGCCCCCGCGGTGGTAGCAGGCAGTGACGTCACGGGGGGGTCTGGCAGGAGGGTCACGCGGCCCCGGCTTGTGAGCCTCAGCGAGGTCGGGCTGACTCGGGGCGCGTTTTCCCGCGCTTTCTCTGCAACACACCCTTCATTCAGCCACACAGTTTCACAGTGATATTTTACAAATATATTTGAGCTACTGGTAGTCTTTAGTGTTTAAAATGCGGAAGAGTTGTCTCACTGTGGGTCTACTTATATTTTGAGGGAAAACAATATTGAAAAAGTGAGAATGTCGGTGATGTGGTTTCGTAAGACCTAAAACTGGATAACAAAGTTCAAATCTTGCAATCATTATAGTTATCTCATGCAAACTGAAAATGTTTATATTCATTAGACTACCACTCACCTAAGCACATTTCCAAGTGAAACTACCTTGCTGCTTGCTTAGTGGTCGTGTGATGTACCAAACTGAGAAATTCCATTATTTTCGTTTGTGTTCTCAAATTGATCTCATTGGAGAGAAATAAGATGGCGGGCGGAAGTGACGTAGCTAACTTACTTGCAAGGAACATGTCTTGAAGGGCCTGGGCTGCCTGACATAGCAGCGACCATATCTCTGGTTCTGACAGTCCGACCGTCCTAGCCCGGAGGAGAGATGCCAGTGTCACCTCCCCCGCCATTCTGTTGGACAAACAATATTATTAACATCATCAGAGTACATTGTAAGTCACCATACAATAACTTCGGTAATGCTTTCGTCATCAATCAATGACGTGTTTACGGTCTCGGCCAACCCGAGCAGGTATTTGAATTAGCCACTGTCGCTGGTTGGCTGCCGCTCACCCACCCGTGACGGAAGCATTACCGAAGATGTTGTATGACGACTATATTGTATTGTATTGTATACCAACTACCAAGGAGGTTATATAGAATAACGTTCATGTATATAGGGGCTTCGCGCAACCTTCTCCCTTCTCTTTTCCATTCTATATAACCTCCTTGTTGTATACCAACGCTACACCGTGAAGTTTTGGCCATAACGTCGTTGAACGCCGTCTTTTTCTTTCTACACCCTTCTTGCGTTTAGAGATCTTTAATTATACCAGTCATGTAGTCCTCAAGTATAACAATAATGCTCTGATTGTTCCGTCGGGAGTAAAGGAGGCTGTTGACAAAGCAGGTGTTTCGAGACAACCTTACAGATGCTATCATAGACGAGGAACTCGTGGCCAATCAACGATCGGTATTTGAAAATTGGGGCTCGCTCATCGGCGACGTGTTACGTATAGCTGTCCCAAGACTGCCTTACACATGCTTTCGTCACAGGCGACGGGTTTGTAGCCAATCAGCGATCGTTATCTGCGCGCGCTTGTCTCGGGCGGTTCGCTGGTTGGCTACGAGTGTCTCGCCTGTGACAAAAGCATATGTAAGGTAATCTTGGGCCAAGTATATACTCGTCTATGACGTAAGCATATGTAAGATTGTCTCGTAACGCGTATGCTACCTACAATGAAAACATAAGTCCATGCATATAGATCTGTTCTGTGTTCAGTGTTTTGTTGAATACGGTCAATACTTTTGTTATTGCTTTTGGTCTGTGTGAGAGACTGGCTGTGGCGCTGTGTCTGTCCGTCCGCTAACAACCCCTTCGACAATGACGGCGAAGAAACCGCTCTACGAAATTGGCCACAACAAATGAAGAATGGAAATAGAAAGCACAACCACGTCACATACACATAAAACGTCCAGCAACCTTCTAAAACTAATCTAATTACACGGACAGTGATAATACTAAGCTTGGGTACTAAGTTTGAATAATGTACTTTATGTTCGGCTGCAAGAGTGTCGAGTGAGTGAGAAGAGCATAAATAAGTGAACACTGAATGAAGGGAGTAGGTTTACGGCGCGGAGCAACCCTCGGCTCCATCGAGAATGTCTAATGGCGTTTTCCGCTGGTTCACTCCTAGCAAGCGACCACCAGAGCTTCGTTCACCTGTTCTACACTTCACTTGCACTAGTGTAACTCAGTGTCAGTGCTGAATCGAACTTTTGTAACCGTGTAAGTCCCTGTAAACATTTGTTCTCTTACGACAACTTCGGTAATGCTTTCGTCATCAATCAATGATGCGTTTACGGTCCCGGCCAACCCGAGCAGGTATTTGAATTAGCCACGGCCGCTGGTTGGCTGCCGCTCACTCACCCGTGACGGAAGCATTACCGAAGATGTTGTACGACGACTATATGACATTCGCCTGTAATTAAAACTTGCTCGTGGAGCCAGAAGATGGACGTATAAATAAGGGTGCAAAGGACGTTTAGATGAGAACGTGAGGCGCGCGAGAGACGCAGGACTATGTTAATCTTGGTAAACGTTCTGTTGTAATCCCCCAATGACTTGAGAGGTTGGTTCTCTTATCTGCCGTCTGCAGCAGCACGGGCGGGCTTATCGTCCGTGCATGCGCTCATTGAGCTGTGTGTTTAACGCGGGGGGGGGGGGGGGGGGGGGCACAGCTGTCTCTCGGAACACTTGCTACTGGTACCACACCACACTGTTGAAACCTCGTCTAGAACATTAGTTAGTTTCAAATAGTTTTGAATAGAGCCTACTGACTGAGTGACTGACTGTAATATTGCTCCAGACCAGACGTTGCATCTTTTCAGCGCAAAACTCGCGCGAGATTATTGCCATCTCCAATACACGACAGCAGCATAATATAGGGCCTATATATAAAAAAAAAATAGAATCTAATAGCATAAGATAATACATTATCATGATTGTGTAGAGTTTTGATTTGGTTTTGATCGGAGCTCGCTACGAAGTTGAACAAGCGTGGACATTTCTCGAGCTCGCGCGAGCTGGCTCGACCGTGTGAAGGGCTGTGCCGGCGAGTTCCATTCAAGTCTACTCGTAGCTCGCGCGAGCTGGCTCGACCGTGTGAAGGGCTGTGCCGGCGAGTTCCATGCTATCAAGCGCAAGTCTACTCGTAGCTCGCGCGAGAAGTCGGTGCATGATACAAAGGGAGACGAAGGTTTTTCAAGGCCACCTGCGCCCCTCTTATATACACGAAATGGGGGTTTCGGCCCAAGCACGAGAGTCGTGTTGAGGGCAAGACGGAGAGTAGTATTATTGACGGAAGACGCTATTGCGCCGAATATAAGCAACGCATGGAGCACACGTGTTAAGTACTGCCAAGTGGTTCTTACAAACCCACAACCGCAACCGGCTATGATACAGTTACTCAACTTTGTGTAGGTAGGTAATATCTATTCTCTAATAAAGTTTCACCAACTAATCGTAACTATCTCATCCAATATAGTTCCAACTTCATTTGTCTTATCTACTTATCTATCTTATCTAAATTATCTACTTCTCTAGTTCCTACCATCTACTTGAAACAGGGCCATTAGGGATAATTTACTAACTTGGTTTGGATATCTGAAAAACACAGCGGTTGTAACTAATTCACTGTGCCATTTGGAAGACTGGCCTCACGAGTGTGTGAAAGAACGCCCGTAATCCGTTGATTTGAGTGCATGGAAGGGAAGGGGCAGTAAATAAGGGTCGGCTCGGTTACGTTGGTATCTCCGGCCGCGCCTGTCTTGTGCAAACAACTCCACTTGACTGCATGAATAACTAATAGGTTGGTTTAATACAACACCTGGGTCCCTCCCTTCTCTGCTGCGCTGCCAGAGACTCTGCATCATGCCCAACTCCACTTAGTGGTAGATTAATAGTGCACGGGCTTGTTGCTACTACTCCCTGTATAGGCATACACACTAGATTCATACCAAAACCCACGGCCTTGAGTAGTAACGCGTTACTGAAACGAAATTAATGGTGACGTCGCTACGCAATTTCGTAAAAGTAACGATTTTTGAAAATTTTGACACCTTGACGTGTTTTTTACGTTGCTATAGGCCTAACGCCTTTTTTACGTTTTACGTTTACGCCCATGACCACAGCTGTCGGTATCGTAATATCGTAGAAATATGATTTACCATTACAATCCATTGCGACGTTACGATTTTGTTGTCAACAAGTAAGTTAACTCTTTCACGATTTCCGGATCCCGATCCCGATTACAATGCCGACAATTATGCCTGGGCCTTTATGGTTTCAAGTTTCAACAAACATTACATAACATTGCTAACTACAAATTGATCTATATGTGTATGCTGCATATTACGATATTAAAAGAACTAATTGATGACATGTCTTCATTCATCAAGCACAGTTCACAATTACTTTCAAAAATTACAAGTAATAAGTGTACGCAACATCATGAAAGTGATTTTTTGATTACTTTCACATTGCAATAATGAGTAATGTCATTACTTCTCAGAAGTAATTTAACTAAGACTGCCCACATGTGACCCCGTATTGTCTCCCTCAGGAACTCATCAACGCCGAACGTAATGAACAGGACAAAGGAACTCGGACCTATAGTTCCCCACTCTTACTATTCTAATCCTGGCCAAACAGGCGCATCGATATATATGTGTATGTGATATTATCATACACCAAATACAACATTATCACCTTTCGGGCATGTGTTTGATTTCATGATTTAAAAAAAGAAAACGATTTCCCAACTATTTAGGTCCTTATCAAATGTACACGTATCGAAAATGTGTTTATATTTCAGCTACAACCATGCAACATTCCAGATATGCCAAATTCTTCCTGAGTGAGAAAACAGTTACCCCTAAATGTAAAAACCGCCATGAGAAATCGGTTTACACAGTGTCTTCAGGTCAAAGAACTTCATATAGATTGTGGAAGATACGTCTTGGAATAGATTGATAGAAATCAAAACAAGATAGTAGATACCAGTAGATACCATGCAAGAAACATAAGAAATCAAAGAAAAGGAAAACATTTGCAATTTATTAAAAGCAAATAATAAATTAGTTGTATATTTACTCCCTTAGTCACTCTCCCATTGGCTATAACAAATAACGAATGGACGACTTTAATTGCTTGGGTGGGTCTAAGAAATACTTAAGGTTTAAGCTTGTACCGAATATTTAAGATTAAAGATTAAAAAAGCCATAATGCTTTTGGTATTGTTAAACATTGGAGATCGACTAATATTCAAAATTTAAATTGTTTAAATGTTAAAGGAGATCGAAGGCAAAAATAGTTCATTATGGTTGTATGGTTGATGACAACCCCCTTACCGACAGAAACATTCTGTGAAGAAATAAATGCAATACTTAAGGAGTTACGAGCGCTTCTGTGCCGAGCCGATGACGTCAGATGGCTGACCGGCCGGCGAGCTGTGACGTCACATGGCTGACCGGACAGATAGAACGTAAAGTGTCCCCTAGAAGAGGCGGTCGCTCCACACGGTCTGTTTCAACGGTACTCGCCGCGGAGTTTCTCCATACCTGTTTGTTATTGTCCACTGCATGGACTGCACCGACCGTGCTCGGAATGAGACCTCACCACGAAGACAACATAACCAGCGATATTATCACTACTACTACAATACCTGGGGTATGAGAACAAGACGCAACTAGATTTAGGTTGGTAGTTGTCACATGCGTCACGTAACTATTACATAAACAGTGACGACAACACCTTGCGAATTAATTCAACTCACTTGTAGAGTGTCCGCTAGACGTCATCAACAGGTGTCGCTAGGCCGGCACCCTTGAGCGTGACGTAGCAGACAGGATCGAGGCCCGAGCGTCGCGGCGATGGTAGATAGTAGAGGAGGCAGGAGACGCCCACGAGGAACAGGAAGAAGACGAACACGACGTCGAACATGAGCAGCGAGTTGAAGGTTAGGAGCTGCATCGCATACTATACGACGACGCCGGCGTTTCGGCCCCCGAAACAAGGTCTTGACTGACGATGCCAAAGAGTGAATCCTCGAAAACGAACAAGCGAGTCTTCTATGACGATTGAGCCCCCGAAACTAAGTCAACGGGCGAGTCTTGACTGACGATGGCCGCGTTTGGGTCCCCGAAACGAGGTCAACACGCGAGTATTGACTGACGAAGGCAAAGACTGAACTACCGAAAACAAAAAGGCACGTTTGGCCTGAGAACGACCCCGGAATGAGACCAACAAGCCGACGATGTTATCGTATGAGATCCCGAAGACGAAAGGCGAGTGTGACCTGACGACGAGACGCGTATCAGCTCCCGAAGTGAGATCAACAGGCGAGTCTTGGCGGACGATCCAATAAGGCTACGAAGGCCGCGTGTGAGGGCGCGAGTGTGGTCTGACGACGACGGCAGGTAAGTCTCGCGCGGTGAATGACGGCGCGCCGTCTGTGCGCCCCGAACCGACGTGGGGGCCCCCATAGAGGCGAGATGGGGATCGATCGGGGTCTGCGCACGCGCACGACGGCGCGGGGGTGTTGGACGGCCCACGGGCGCTGGTGACGTCACGGAAGATGTGGCTTACACGTATACGACATATGCACGCACACACGGCACAACGCCCCCCCCCCCGTCCCTCAGACGAGGGGTGACCGGCACACGAAGGGAGGGAAACAACATATCGACTCATTTTATAGATACACCCATACAATAACGTTCTTTGTTCAATGTCTTCAATACAAACATTTAAAATCAAAAGTTTGATTATGTGGGCTCCATTTTTTTGACAGTCTACCACCCCACCCCCACCCCTACCCTATGTCGTACTCAAGTCACAACCCCTTGATCCAGTACATATCATGCATGCATTCATCACGGTTAGCTCAAACATTACAACAAGAGAATTTCTAACCTTTTAATTAATGGCAATCGAATAAACGATGCTATGGATGGCCATGGATGGCCATGGATGGTTATGGATGACCATGGATGGTTATGGATGGCCATGGATGGCCATGGATGGCTATGGATGGCCATGGATGGTTATGGATGGCCATGGATGCTATGGATGGCCATGGATGGCTAGATATTACAAGGTCTACAGCCCAAAGAAGGATGGAAACTTGATATTTATTGCGCTTGTATAAAATCAGACAACCAGAATGAATATCCAATTTGAATGAAACACACAAACATTACTTTCTAAAGCAATCTACTAAAATGTACCCCCAACCACTTCAGTATACTCAAATTTCCATTCACGTAATTGGGATAGTGGAGCCCTCCAAACGTATATTGCTCGCTCGAGCACAGAATGACGTCACAAGCAGCTACGCACATTGAAACAATAGACATATCGGTGGCAGTAGAAGAAGCGTCCGCTCTCGAAGTCAACTCGCACGACAGGCAGAGCTACTCTGGTACGCGGGTCCAGACGAGAGGAATCGTTTATTCGTGCTTCAAATACAGAAGGTCAAGGATTCTGTTCTCGGTTAGAGTGTTTGTTTTTTTACTTTTCAAATGATTACTCAAATCTGTACGTCTGGTCCTACCGATCTTTGGAGCAGTCACAATTGTCTGTTGTGCCAACGTAAAATTAGTCTCAGTTTCCGAAATAGTTTAGTCCAATAGTTTCTACTTCTCTATAGTTCCTTTCGTCTCATTGAAATAGGTAGGCCTACATTAGAGATAACTGATGACCGTGGGTTGGTGACTGGAAACTCTTAACCTAGCGGGAGTGATTAATGAGATGTGTACACCCTAGCGGGAGTGATTAATGAGATGTGTACACCTGAGCGGGAGTGATTAATGAGATGTGTACACCCCAGCGGGAGTGATTAATGAGATGTGTACACCCCAGCGGGAGTGATTAATGAGAAGTGTACACCCCAGCGGGAGTGATTAATGAGATGTGTACACCCCAGCGGGAGTGATTAATGAGAAGTGTACACCCCAGCGGGAGTGATTAATGAGATGTGTACACCCTAGCGAAAGACTGCCGAAGGAATCTGTTACAACAAAAAGCAACAGATCTCTAACGTTTTTGACATAAACCTGTCGTTTGTGGACTGGAATCTAGTTTATTTATTGAAATATGTCATATTTTACGTGTTGCGATTTTTTTGCATATAACAAACATAATTTATAAACCTTTGTGAGTCGTGAGCACTTAAAGGTTATAGAAGTGAGACTTGGGTTCAAAAGTTTGAGAAGTACCCTGTGAACACACATAGCCGAGTAAAACTTATAGAGTCGAGACATGAGAGCATGTGGCAGTTTTCCTCGTCTCTAAAAGCTCTCAGCTCTCGAACTATCGACTCCCGCCCCCCGATATTCGCAGCGTCGCGGCGCCCAAGCCCAAGAAGCTAATTGCTTCGCCGGGACTTTTGTTTTTTCCTCTGTCGCTCGAGCAATCGGGGACGCAAATGGGGCGTCTCAAATCCAATTACCCACAGTGCCCCACGTTGGAAACTCGTGCCGCGCTGCCTTGCCCGACCAGCCAACGGTTTAGCTGCGGTCGCTTAGCTGGTTTACATCTTAGAACATAACTGCTCTAAGGTTCACATACGTACACAGAAGTTAAGCAACTTCGGGCTAGGTCAGGTGGAGACAAGGTGACCGTTGGCTACCTAACAGGCCCAGCCTTCCCGATGTATCTTCAAGATAATCTCATCTTTTTTCTAAGTAAAACTATGATTAATATTTATCATTATCATTCATCAGACTTAAAAATGAATAACAAAGCTACATTATTTTATAAACTACATTTATGTCCTACATCCTTATAAAATTACAATATTTCGATAATACTAAAGCTTCATTAGTAGGAAATAGTAATGTTAATGGTGCACATGAATTTGATATGAGAACGGTGGTTCATGACTAACAGTGCTGTATTCGACTGCGCGCCACTGGAAATGGCCAGCGTATGTGTGGGGAGGGGGGGGGGGGGGGAATGGTTTCACACTTGCCCTCTCCATAAAAATGAGCCTCGCCTGAGTCGATACAAGCCGATATCATGTAACAGAGTATCGATGTGTGGATTGCCCCATCAAAGGTATGTAAAGTAAAGCCGGGTCGTATTCCCGTTGCGAGGGTGGATACAGGATGGGGTCGTACAAGTAAAGGTACTAAACCAGAAGCGAACGAGGTGATTGCCGCGAACACGGCGTACAAGTCCCATCCCGGTGTAGCCTACTAACCCTTGACGAGAGGTGCTTTATGCCAGTGTGCCCTTCGATAACACCGCCATAACAACAAACTTGTATGCGCGCTGTTTCAACGAGGAGCGGTATGAACGTGAACTAGGGGGCCACGCCCACTGTGACGGTATTGAGAAAAGCTTGCGTGGAGCCCCTATATATATATATATAAACGTAATCCACGTCGTCACACGGTTATGCCGTAAGCATCAGAGAAGTTAGCGCGACGCCCTTATATACAGGATCGCCCCACGGCTGTGACGTCAGCATCAGAGAAGCTAGCGCGACGCCCTTATATACAGGATCGCACCACGGCTGTGACGTCAGCATCAGAGAAGCTAGCGCGACGCCCTTATATACAGGATCGCACCACGGCTGTGACGTCAGCATCAGAGAAGCTAGCGCGACGCCCCTATATACAGGATCGCACCACGGCTGTGACGTCAGCATCAGAGAAGCTAGCGCGACGCCCCTATATACAGGATCGCACCACGGCTGTGACGTCAGCATCAGAGAAGCTAGCGCGACGCCCCTATATACAGGATCGCACCACGGCTGTGACGTCAGCATCAGAGAAGCTAGCGCGACGCCCCTATATACAGGATCGCACCACGGCTGTGACGTCAGCATCAGAGAAGCTAGCGCGACGCCCCTATATACAGGATCGCACCACGGCTGTGACGTCAGCATCAGAGAAGCTAGCGCGACGCCCCTATATACAGGATCGCACCACGGCTGTGACGTCAGCATCAGAGAAGCTAGCGCGACGCCCCTATATACAGGATCGCACCACGGCTGTGACGTCAGCATCAGAGAAGCTAGCGCGACGCCCCTATATACAGGATCGCACCACGGCTGTGACGTCAGCATCAGAGAAGCTAGCGCGACGCCCCTATATACAGGATCGCACCACGGCTGTGACGTCAGCATCAGAGAAGCTAGCGCGACGCCCCTATATACAGGATCGCACCACGGCTGTGACGTCAGCACCAGAGAAGCTAGCGCGACGCCCCTATATACAGGAACGTCACCCTGATTGGCGAGGGCTTGTGAGCTAACTGACGGTAATTGCTTGACTGTCATGCTCGTCTGTTTCTCTCTGTCAACTCAACTGTGTTATAGTCAATTCAATTCGCGACGCCTTCTTTCAACATTGCTTCAAATCTCGTTCCCGTCCACTTAACCCGAGAAAATTGTGTTATTTCCGAGTCGAGAAGAATTATGAATTAACGTTCACGACATCGTCAACGTTTCGTTCACTTTATACGAGGTGACGCATGCGCACTAATAAGCAGATGTTTGGCGGACAAACAAGTACATAACACAGGAAGGATTGCGTCAGAACTCACTATGAAAGACATTGCACGTGGCTGGAGATTGGAGGATGAAGTTGTGAGAATAATGTAATGAATATGTTGTACACATTCACTTGACACAGCGTGTTCTGAAACTTCGTTGTGACCAGGCCCGCTACTGTAACTTTTATTGATTTCGCCGATACGGAATCTGATTACAGCAAATGAATCCAATTCCGTTTCGGTCGTTTGCTAAACATACCACAAATAGTGATCTTCAGAAACTACATTCAAAATGGAAGTGTTTTCGATCGGGAAGCGCGGGCGTAATATTTCTCTAATGGCGGCCGTCACTAGACTGGTAGGATTTTCGATACTAATTGTATCAAAATAGAATGGTTTGGAGCACAACATCACGTGGAAACAGTTTATTTTCCGAAACAAATTGCAAGTACGTTCTACGCGTGGTTACTAAAGACGTTTTTATTATGAAGTTGGTTTTGATATTTTTAAATTTATCGCTTCACCGCTGACAACTCACTATAGTTTTGCTTTGACGAAATCATTTTTCTAAATCGAAAACGTTTACATTTTCCATTATCCTGGAATAATGTAGTTCAGCACTATACTTGCAAACATACCACCTCGTGGTACAGCCATGCACACGCAACATGCATGCAGCACTTGTACTAGTGGTACAGCTACGCGCAACATGCATGCAGCACTTGTACGGGCGCGTAATCCGTTTAATGACTTCTAGTCGGAGTAATTCGATTATAAGTTTCAGGAAAAGTTGGGCTCTCTAGTCTAATACAGCTCAGTGGAGGGCGAGTGGGCATTCAGTGAGGCACTAGCCAGGTAGGTAACAACCGTAGGGAACCATCAACCAGGTAGGCCACTACGGGTTAGGGTACATCTAGGCTCCTCTAGTCTAATAGAGCTCAGTGGAGGGAGAGTGGGCAGTCTGAGAGACACTAGCCAGGTAGGTAACAACCGTAGGGAACCATCAACCAGGTAGGCCACTACGAGTTAGGGTACATCTAGGTTTCTATTATGTGATTAGTTACACCAAACTGGAGGTAATTCATAACTTGATGAATTATCTGGTAATTTCTCGGGTAATTTATCTAAGTTCGGTAATTAAAAAGAGCACAAGCTTCTGCTTGGATGAGACGCATCATGAACTCACAACTCACAGCGCCCTGGCCCTGGCTAACATTTCATTTCGACGTACTTGACAACTACGTCAACGACGTCTGTGACGTCGGGGATTAGTCGGAAGAACGGGACAAGTGGGGCTCTTACGACTGGTAGAGGCATCACAAGCCAATTCTACTCCGGGCCCAGACGATCATTACACAATTATTTTTTGTATTTACACCAGAACTTGTGAGTATACAATGTTTTCCGCAAGCGGCACTATCATAATTTTAAAACCAACATTAAATTAGGCCTATGTGATTCGTAGCAGAATTGTATATAAAACCTGTCTCCTTGGCCGACATTAGAGCGAAGGATACCTCTACATCAAAAACCCCAGAAAATTTTCATTTTTTAATTGTATCTCAAGATTGAAACACAAAATCGAAAATCTGAGAAACCATAGCGCTGTGGTTTCTCAGATTTTCGATTTTATGTTTCAATCTTGATATATATTTAACAAATGAAAATTTTCTGCGGCTTTTGACGTAGAGGTATCCTTTGCTCATAAGGGCGGCCTAACCGAACGGTGTTGTACAATACATACGCAGCTTGTTCTCAGAGAGGCATATGAAACTAAGATACGTGGGTTCGACTCCCTCATGTCACCACGAAGCTCGTGTAGCCTCGAGCGTCACAATAACATTACAGACGCGGAGAAATGACTTTCAATACAACAAAAGAAACGAGTCATGATGAGAATATTATGAGGATCCTAAGTGTAGCCTGTGTGGAAACTCTGGCGGGAGCAAAGTGCGCCGTTACTAAATTATTATGAACGATTGACCTTGGTCTGTCTGTCGTGCATTGTCAGATGAAATTGTATAGAACGAAACATGGAGGCCAACGTCGAACAACGTTTCGAAACAACTTCGTTCAACTGTGTTCGGAACAACAACCGCGGTCACAACTTCTGAGGAAGTTCGCAGCAACAAAGAAACAAGTAAAAGCTGAGTTCAAGATCAAATTACCAAATTCGGAAATGAAAATACAATTACAGAGTAGTAAAGAATTACAATCTAAAATAATAGTTATTGCATCCAAAATAATTTGGACTAGCCTACTATAAAGTGTCATCGCTATTCGGGCCGTGGAAGTTTACTTGATTATTAATAAAGAGCTCGATGCCGGAAAGTACCAAAAGAGAGTTCTTTAGTGCAGGACACTGCAGACCGCCTTCTGATAGCGAAGTGTCGGAGTCGGACCCATTTCCCATCTGTGGTGACGGCTTAATCTCTGGTCCATACACTACTTTCACATTCTCCTACCCCAAAGAGTCGCTTCATTCAACACACTATTGACCTGGAGCCAACTGTATTTTATTGATGTTCTAAAATGTATTCTATCTGAATTAGAACTTGTTTATGTAATATGACGCGAACAAGGTCGAATTCAGGCAGAATTAATCTCAGGATATACAATAACAAGTTACAGAAAGACTTGAAGTTTACCATCGTGGTCCATCTTATATCGATCCACAACTTAGCCAATCTATCACCCTTCTTCCGTCCATCCCCCGACTTTGCCATTCAACTCTTTAACCATCTCCATCTCCCCCGCACTTTCGTACTCTCTCCCCCTCCTCTTGTGTCTACCTTCCCCCCCTCCCCCCAAACCTCACTTCACTCCCTTCTCCCTCTACATGAGTTCACCCGCCTCATATTCCGCCACTATCGCAACCCTCGTGATTAGAATGCAATGCAGAGAGAGACAGAGAGAAAGAGAAAGAGAGGGGGAGAGAAGTTTTGATTGGAAAGTGTTCGCTAGGCTCGGTGCGAACTGCGCCGAGATGTTTGATATCCTAGATACACAGTTTGTCACGTACTCGCCGCGTACCGCTAATCTAATTGACCCAATTAGAACGGCGTGTTTGTGCACTGTTTTATAAAAATGCAAAACTTAAGTGATTACAAGTGCTCCGTTTTTAAACGTTGCAAAATCGCTTTACCGTTGCTTACTAAAAACTAAAAAGCAACACTTTTTATTCCATAATGCACGTGTTTCAAAACTTATTTTTTACTGTCGTGACGACATTGATATTAGAAGTGTCGCTGCCAACACACAGTTTTTTTTTTTTTACATCACTCAATATCTGTCCCTGTACCAACTATAGAGTCGGGCAGGGGTTACTTATTTTGTACCAACGAAAATATTCTTATTTTTTAGTACCTGTGTCACTCGAATAAGTGATAGGTCACTTCTCATGCATTTTCAGGCTGTATTGTTTTATCTTTCTAATATTTGCATCATCGACGGAGGCAAATGCATTGGCGATAGTGCTGCCTGCCGCGGAAGTATAGGCTCAACTCAAGCATACATGGCCTGTGACGTCAGCACCAGACACGTTAGCGTGGGCCTCCTATACACTCAGGGATACAATATTGTTTCACCCACACTAATCCACATTACGCCGGGCTAAAGCCCCGGGGGCTCGTCTCAATAAAATAGTACGCAAAGCCGCCGTATTCTATACATGGCCTGTGACGTCACCACCAGACACGTTAGCGGGGGCCCCCTATACACTCAGGCATACAATATTGTTTCACCCACACTAATCCACATTACGCCGGGCTAAAGCCCCGGGGGCTCGTCTCAATGAAATAGTACGCAAAGCCGCCGTATTCTATACATGGCCTGTGACGTCACCACCAGACACGTTAGCGGGGGCCTCCTATACACTCAGGGATACAATATTGTTTCACCCACACTAATCCACATTACGCCGGGTTAAAGCCCCGGGGGCTCGTCTCAATAAAATAGTACGCAAAGCCGCCGTATTCTATACATGGCCTGTGACGTCACACCAGACACGTTAGCGGGGGCCCCCTATACACTCAGGGATACAATATTGTTTCACCCACACTAATCCACATTACGCCGGGCTAAAGCCCCGGGGGCTCGTCTCAATGAAATAGTACGCAAAGCCGCCGTATTCTATACATGGCCTGTGACGTCACACCAGACACGTTAGCGGGGGCCTCCTATACACTCAGGGATACAATATTGTTTCACCCACACTAATCCACATTACGCCGGGTTAAAGCCCCGGGGGCTCGTCTCAATAAAATAGTA
This sequence comes from Isoperla grammatica, assembly GCA_945910005.1. Taxonomy (NCBI): domain Eukaryota; kingdom Metazoa; phylum Arthropoda; class Insecta; order Plecoptera; family Perlodidae; genus Isoperla; species Isoperla grammatica. Next base: position 135,233,560 of record OX246737.1, read on the forward strand.
CGCAAAGCCGCCGTATTCTATACATGGCCTGTGACGTCACCACCAGACACGTTAGCGGGGGCCTCCTATACACTCAGGGATACAATATTGTTTCACCCACACTAATCCACATTACGCCGGGTTAAAGCCCCGGGGGCTCGTCTCAATAAAATAGTACGCAAAGCCGCCGTATTCTATACATGGCCTGTGACGTCACACCAGACACGTTAGCGGGGGCCTCCTATACACTCAGGGATACAATATTGTTTCACCCACACTAATCCACATTACGCCGGGTTAAAGCCCCGGGGACTCGTCTCAATGAAATAGTACGCAAAGCCGCCGTATTCTATACATGGCCTGTGACGTCACCACCAGACACGTTAGCGGGGACCCCCTTTACACTCAGGGATACAATATTGTTTCACCCACACTAATCCACATTACGCCGGGTTAAAGCCCCGGGGACTCGTCTCAATGAAATAGTACGCAAAGCCGCCGTATTCTATACATGGCCTGTGACGTCACCACCAGACACGTTAGCGGGGGCCCCCTATACACTCAGGGATACAATATTGTTTCACCCACACTAATCCACATTACGCCGGGTTAAAGCTCCGGGGGCTCGTCTCAATGAAATAGTACGCAAAGCCACCGTTCTATACATGGCCTCTGACGTCACCACCAGACACGTTAGCGGGGGCCCCCTATACACTCAGGGATACAATATTGTTTCACCCACACTAATCCACATTACGCCGGGTTAAAGCCCCGGGGACTCGTATCAATGAAATAGTACGCAAAGCCGCCGTATATTTTAAATTATTTCACAGAAAGAGGGAATCATTTTTGCAACTCGTTTCGCTGTTTACATCAGAGACAGAGAGAGAGAGACAGAGATATAGGAAAAGCAATAACACTAGCTTATATACATAAAAGAATGTTTACCTCGTAGCAAATATACCGTAGAAGGGTGAATAAAAACGCGTATTATAACACGGTTATCCTCTACGGAATACGGCTGCATGGTGCTCTGTGTAGTAACGCATGGTTAGGGGTGCCGGCGCCATTTACAGGGCAAAGCCGCACAATATCGAGGCCCTGATAATCACATTTTATTGAAAGTGGAAATCATCGCCGGCGACGCAAACGGGACTAGATAGCCAACCAAGTTAATTTACCTCTCGAGCTGCTAACACGTTCAAACACGTCCATTAGTGATAATGTACGACCGTGTATGCTATATTGGAATTCTGAAACCCCCAAACACAGTGGGCTCAAAATGTATTCTTCAATCATGTTAATTATTATTACCAGTAGGTTACGTTATTATTTGACTAGCAATTAAATAAATATAAATGATTTGCATTTTGTAAATTATAATTATTAAATCTTATTGTGAATACTGAATATGATGTCTGTCACGAATCACTCAGTATCACGCGTGAGTCAATAGGGAATGCAAGTGCGCCAAAAAGTAACTACTTCCGGTTCAAACTCATATTTTAGGTCCATAAGATTAGCATGGGCGCTGAAGTTTGAACGTGTATGCCATCTTTCCTGTTCAAACAGTTAGTTTCAAAGTTATGCCGTTGTGAACACTGATTGTTCATAATATACTCTAAATTTTTGTGAATTTAAAAGTGTGACACTTTTTAAATTATTTGGTGTTATCGAAACTTCTGCAAACCGAGGCGGCGTTGCCACATAGTGCACATCACAGCCTTTTCCGTGACAGGATCAAGTAGCAGTAAAAGGCTGCGGACCGGGATTTTTTCAACATGGAGGACCCGTGCTTCTTCAGATTTAAAATAATTAATTGAAACATTTAGTACACGTGTGTTCCAAATTGAAGGCTAAATTTATATATAAATACTTAGCAAAAACGTATTACAATCATTTCCCGTTTGAAATACTTTTAATTTCCCGCGAAGTTATAGGTTAGGTTAGCCCCGCCTACCGCAGGCTTCTTGAAAATGTCAACAGCAGACAGCTGACACTTCGAGGTCTCACGTTTGGTTGCAGTTTGGATCGAGCAAGTAATTGAGGGGCAACGAAGAGTGTTCCGATAAAAGCTGGATCTTCCAAACTACTCTAACAATAAGCTTTTACGAAATTATTACTTTCCATTCACAAAGTGTGTGCCAAACTCGAGGTTGGTTAGGTTAGCCCTAGGACCCTAGTCATCTGCTCATAGGCCTAGGCCTACCTGCCCGTGGTTCGATTTGTTTTCAGTGTCATTGTCTCTTGATATCGGTAATAGGTGTTCATAAACAATATTACAAGCTGAATCAGTCGAACACGAGCGTCAGATAAAACGCCGCTCTATTTCCCTCACGTGAAATTAACTTCTGTCAAACATCTGTCAAACACGAAACGGCAATAAAGACAACTGACCATCAACTGACGAAGAAATACGTCAAGTATCCTAGCAACACACAGAATGTCAGTGCGAAGTAAACATTGCGAACGCCACCTATATGTGCCGTGAAGGCTGTGCAATACGCTTGGCAACATCGTACAGCCATCGCCTGCCCGTCTTCGTACATTGTTGTCTAACTTCGCGCTAGCGCTAGCTTCAGCATAGCTCGGCTGGCTCAATTTGCGTAGATGTTGCAAGCAGCATTGTGTAGACATTCGGATAACTTGCTACAGTTTAAATTGTATCAAATACTGGATCTTACAAAAATTATCATAAAGAAACAAATAATTCACGGTTAATCCGATACCCTTATTATTGGGTAATATAACATAGGGAATAAATGGGAGCATATTCTAGGCCAACATTTCTATTTTACATGTTATTTTCCTATCCCGTGAAAACAAGCTTGAACCGGAAGTAGTTTCTTTTTGGCGCACTTGCATTCAGTGATGATTTCAGGCATATCCCGGGGGGGGCTCCGCCCCCCCCGGCAGTTGTAAATGCCCCCCCCCCCCAGCAGATTGAAACAATCACATGAAGTAATGTAAATTTGCAAAAAAAAAATGCAAAATACAAGAAAATGAGGTATACTTTTCCACCTCATATAGGACTAGGAAATAAATCGATTACCACGAAAAACTCATCTACATAAATGTTGCAACATTTTATTTTCTATTTTAACGATGTTAGGTAAAGGTAAGAATGGCAAATAGGAATCACCTCAAATTCGAAAAATGAAAGGATGGCATCAACAGAGACCGTAACCCCCTCCACCCCTGCCTTTCGTCACGGCGTCAAAAAAAAGCCATAAAATGAGTTACTAATTTAGCAACACCCCAGATTTGTATCAGCCCCCCCTAGGAAAAATGTCTGAAATCATCACTGTTTGCATTCCCTATACCTTGCACAGTCGCTCACAACTTACTTCACGTACACTCACGCACGCACAATCACGCCCCAAGTCGTGCGTTACGCACCAGCTCACCTGCCGTCGGACGTACTGAGCGGCTGTGACGTACTCCAGCACGTCCTAGTACGCGACGCACGGTGGACACACTAATGTACTGTACGACGTACTGAAGGCTGTGACGTACTCCAGCACGTCCTAGCACGCGACGCACGGTGAACACACTAATGTACTGTACGACGTAGGGCCTACTGAAGGCTGTGACGTACTCCAGCACGTCCTAGCACGTGACGCACGGTGGACACACTAATGTACTGTACGACGTAGGGCCTACTGAAGGCTGTGACGTACTCCAGCACGTCCTAGCACGTGACGCACGGTGAACACACTAATGTACTGTACGACGTACTGAAGGCTGTGACGTACTCCAGCACGTCCTAGCACGTGACGCACGGTGAACACACTAATGTACTGTACGACGTACTGAAGGCTGTGACGTACTCCAGCACGTCCTAGCACGTGACGCACGGTGAACACACTAATGTACTGTACGACGTACTGAAGGCTGTGACGTACTCCAGCACGTCCTAGCACGTGACGCACGGTGAACACACTAATGTACTGTACGACGTAGGGCCTACTGAAGGCTGTGACGTACTCCAGCACGTCCTAGCACGTGACGCACGGTGAACACACTAATGTACTGTACGACGTAGGGCCTACTGAAGGCTGTGACGTACTCCAGCACGTCCTAGCACGTGACGCACGGTGAACACACTAATGTACTGTACGACGTAGGGCCTACTGAAGGCTGTGACGTACTCCAGCACGTCCTAGCACGTGACGCACGGTGGACACACTAATGTACTGTACGACGTAGGGCCTACTGAAGGCTGTGACGTACTCCAGCACGTCCTAGCACGTGACGCACGGTGAACACACTAATGTACTGTACGACGTAGGGCCTACTGAAGGCTGTGACGTACTCCAGCACGTCCTAGCACGTGACGCACGGTGGACACACTAATGTACTGTACGACGTACTGAAGGCTGTGACGTACTCCAGCACGTCCTAGCACGTGACGCACGGTGGACACACTAATGTACTGTACGACGTACTGAAGGCTGTGACGTACTCCAGCACGTCCTAGCACGCGACGCACGGTGAACACACTAATGTACTGTACGACGTAGGGCCTACTGAAGGCTGTGACGTACTCCAGCACGTCCTAGCACGTGACGCACGGTGGACACACTAATGTACTGTACGACGTAGGGCCTACTGAAGGCTGTGACGTACTCCAGCACGTCCTAGCACGTGACGCACGGTGAACACACTAATGTACTGTACGACGTAGGGCCTACTGAAGGCTGTGACGTACTCCAGCACGTCCTAGCACGTGACGCACGGTGAACACACTAATGTACTGTACGACGTACTGAAGGCTGTGACGTACTCCAGCACGTCCTAGCACGTGACGCACGGTGAACACACTAATGTACTGTACGACGTACTGAAGGCTGTGACGTACTCCAGCACGTCCTAGCACGTGACGCACGGTGGACACACTAATGTACTGTACGACGTAGGGCCTACTGAAGGCTGTGACGTACTCCAGCACGTCCTAGCACGTGACGCACGGTGAACACACTAATGTACTGTACGACGTACTGAAGGCTGTGACGTACTCCAGCACGTCCTAGCACGTGACGCACGGTGAACACACTAATGTACTGTACGACGTAGGGCCTACTGAAGGCTGTGACGTACTCCAGCACGTCCTAGCACGTGACGCACGGTGAACACACTAATGTACTGTACGACGTACTGAAGGCTGTGACGTACTCCAGCACGTCCTAGCACGTGACGCACGGTGAACACACTAATGTACTGTACGACGTAGGGCCTACTGAAGGCTGTGACGTACTCCAGCACGTCCTAGCACGTGACGCACGGTGAACACACTAATGTACTGTACGACGTACTGAAGGCTGTGACGTACTCCAGCACGTCCTAGCACGTGACGCACGGTGAACACACTAATGTACTGTACGACGTACTGAAGGCTGTGACGTACTCCAGCACGTCCTAGCACGTGACGCACGGTGGACACACTAATGTACTGTACGACGTAGGGCCTACTGAAGGCTGTGACGTACTCCAACACGTCCTAGCACGCGACGCACGGTGGACACACTAATGTACTGTACGACGTACTGAAGGCTGTGACGTACTGAAGGCTGTGACGTACTCCAACACGTCCTAGCACGCGACGCACGGTGGACACACTAATGTACTGTACGACGTACTGAAGGCTGTGACGTACTGAAGGCTGTGACGTACTCCAACACGTCCTAGCACGCGACGCACGGTGGACACACTAATGTACTGTACGACGTACTGAAGGCTGTGACGTACTGAAGGCTGTGACGTACTCCAACACGTCCTAGCACGCGAAGCACGGTGGACACACTAATGTACTGTACGACGTACTGAAGGCTGTGACGTACTGAAGGCTGTGACGTACTCCAACACGTCCTAGCACGCGAAGCACGGTGGACACACTAATGTACTGTACGACGTACTGAAGGCTGTGACGTACTGAAGGCTGTGACGTACTCCAACACGTCCTAGCACGCGAAGCACGGTGGACACACTAATGTACTGTACGACGTACTGAAGGCTGTGACGTACTGAAGGCTGTGACGTACTCCAACACGTCCTAGCACGCGAAGCACGGTGGACACACTAATGTACTGTACGACGTACTGAAGGCTGTGACGTACTGAAGGCTGTGACGTACTCCAACACGTCCTAGCACGCGAAGCACGGTGGACACACTAATGTACTGTACGACGTACTGAAGGCTGTGACGTACTGAAGGCTGTGACGTACTCCAACACGTCCTAGCACGCGACGCACGGTGGACACACTAATGTACTGTACGACGTACTGAAGGCTGTGACGTACTGAAGGCTGTGACGTACTCCAACACGTCCTAGCACGCGACGCACGGTGGACACACTAATGTACTGTACGACGTACTGAAGGCTGTGACGTACTGAAGGCTGTGACGTACTCCAACACGTCCTAGCACGCGACGCACGGTGGACACACTAATGTACTGTACGACGTACTGAAGGCTGTGACGTACTGAAGGCTGTGACGTACTCCAACACGTCCTAGCACGCGACGCACGGTGGACACACTAATGTACTGTACGACGTACTGAAGGCTGTGACGTACTGAAGGCTGTGACGTACTCCAACACGTCCTAGCACGCGAAGCACGGTGGACACACTAATGTACTGTACGACGTACTGAAGGCTGTGACGTACTGAAGGCTGTGACGTACTCCAACACGTCCTAGCACGCGAAGCACGGTGGACACACTAATGTACTGTACGACGTACTGAAGGCTGTGACGTACTGAAGGCTGTGACGTACTCCAACACGTCCTAGCACGCGACGCACGGTGGACACACTAATGTACTGTACGACGTACTGAAGGCTGTGACGTACTGAAGGCTGTGACGTACTCCAACACGTCCTAGCACGCGACGCACGGTGGACACACTAATGTACTGTACGACGTACTGAAGGCTGTGACGTACTGAAGGCTGTGACGTACTCCAACACGTCCTAGCACGCGACGCACGGTGGACACACTAATGTACTGTACGACGTACTGAAGGCTGTGACGTACTGAAGGCTGTGACGTACTCCAACACGTCCTAGCACGCGACGCACGGTGGACACACTAATGTACTGTACGACGTACTGAAGGCTGTGACGTACTGAAGGCTGTGACGTACTCCAACACGTCCTAGCACGCGAAGCACGGTGGACACACTAATGTAAGGTACAACACAACACTCGAAGATATCCTTGACTTGACGACTGTCGGTCGTAACACTGGTAATTAGCTTTAACATACAATTGAATCGGTCTAATTACCGCAAGCCGTGCATGGGGGTCTCCGCTGTCACTCGACTCTGAGGTTACACCAATCTAATCGAATTGTTATGTTTTGGAAAATATATGCAAACTATCTGTAGCTAGCCTTCATTAAAATTTAAAACAATAACATTTTCTCCAGAGCTGGCTAGACTTCTTCTAAGAAACATTGTACTAGAATTGTTTTTTTTGAGACGTGTATTATATAATTTTTAATCTCTGATTAAAATGATAGAAAATAAATGGAAAAAGAAAAGTTTGAATGTTAAAAGTTTTTTTTTATCTTTCAAAACATTCAATATCAACATTTTTAATGATACTGGCAAAGATGATAAAGCCCTCTATAATCTTTGATACTGGGCTAGATATTACAAAGATCAAATATATTTTCAAGAAAATAACTATATACGGTGAAATAAATATATAAATAAATAAAAATCTTTGGATAAAAGTAAGAAAATTGAGATGTTATTGAAATTGTGTCTAATATTATCTAAATACTATCAATGTAGAATCATTTTTTAAGAACATCTGTAGATCTTGATACCCAAAATGTTGCCAATGAATTTGGTTTTCATGATACAAACAAATATCTTAGATTCTCATGTTTTCAAGCTATTTGTCAAAGACTGTCACAGACTACTTATGAAGCCCTGTACGCGTACGTTGTGGTTTAACATGACTGTCTCTTGCAGTATCCCGACATACTCCAGGCCATGAAGAAGAAGAAGCCTCGCAACAAGATGGTCCAACAATCTGCGTCCAGCGAAGAGTCCGAGGTGGCCGCGCCGGCCGTCCAATCAGAGACCACGACCAACGACGACGACGATACCAACCAGGGCTTCAGCGATTGGCTACAATCCGCTGACGGCGTGGGCTACATGCGCATGTTCGTAGTCGCCAACTCCATGGTGTTGTTTCTGACGATGACCTGGCCGCAAGTCAACATCTTCTGGGACGTCTTGATGTCCGTCTTTGACAAGGAATAGAAAGCGTGCCTCGCGACGATGATAGGCGGAGCGCTGCGCTGCTTCTTGCTGTTGGCCGTCGTTGGGTGGTACAGTACGAGCGTGTGGCGAACCATGGACGGATACTTCAGGGACGAGTTCAAGAAACATCTCGCGAAGGAACGACGCCGGACGTTGGAGCCGAACGGAGGACTCGAAACTGTGCCGGGTATCGACGCGAGAGAAGGTTCCGCAGACGCGAGACCGCCGCAAGGTACAGTCGCGAACATAGAGCCCGACGTAGACGGGCCGAACGTTGCAGACTGTAGACACGACGGGGGAACGTCTACGTCTTGTGAAGTGGGGACTGATCGAAGGCTGTCGGACGTTTTAACCGAGGAATATTGTCCGCTGTCAACGACCGACAACGGGGGTGACTGCGAAGAAGACGTTCCTTGAATAGTGATGATACGTGTGTTGGCCGCACTTTCTATTGGAACGCAAACATTTACATGACGCATCCGCAGACCTAGTTCAATTCGTTTCATAGTTCAGAGATATAAGTCCATATTTTGGGAAAAACATTTAAAAATAGACAAATGTTTAGTCTAAGAATTCAAATTATGTTGTAGGCAAAATTAGTTTGAAGATGTATTAGTTCGAAACCAAAATTATCTTCTTAAATAGGTATGTATAATTTTGTTAAAAAGACTTGCCTAAAAGTAGGCTCAACTGTACACTAAAATTCAAATAATTACCTAACTATTATTATATTATAGATATGTGACTGGTGACTCTACAAATGGGGTGTGTGTAATAGGGGTGCAGTCGTACATGAATGATCTTAGAGGTAGAAGAGACATTCTTGAATTCTACCTACCAATAAGATTTTTGGTAAGAGTATGATGGAGCTCACACCGAGTGTAGCGAAATATGTGAAGAGGCTAGGACGGTGGTGCTGCGGAGGCAAACGAAGTGTGTGAGACACATTTCGAGGGTGTGGTACATCTCATAGCTAGATTCCTGCCTCGCAATCGTTGAAGCAATGAACAAGATAAGATTACATTAGCATACTATTGGCAACAAATGTGTAGGATATGTTGCAATATATTTCCCTACTTGCTCTTAGAACTTTTGTCACAACTTCTATGACATCATGTGACGAACTGTAAGTTGTTTGTTTCCCAACATTTTTAACATCCTCCACTACGTACCTAGTTTTCCCTTGAGGAAAATTGGGACGACACCCTGCTTTTAATGTGATTTAGAGGTTTATTAAGTTGCTAAATTGCATTTAAAAGAGACAACAGTACTTATGGCTTAGTAAGCTTTACACCAGCAATCCACACATTAAATAAAATGATCACAAGACGCCCCTGCTGAAAAATCTTGCCGCAATCTTGCCAAGAACTTGTTTAAAGTAAGATCATGCCAAGATATTGATTTAAAATAAGATCTTGTCAAGAATTTGCAAGATCTTGTTTTAAAATGAGATAGCCAAACTTTTTTCAAGAACCACCTCCAACAAAGACAAGAAAGAGAGAAAGTGGATAAAGAAAATGTGCACACCAGCATTTAATCAAGGTGTACCAAAAGTGTGTAATATGGACTCACTACAATTAATCTATAAAATAAAAAATTGTAATATTACACACAGACAGTAGCCTATTTTATTAATAAATCGAATTTGCGTAGTAACAATGATGTAGCTCTATAGATTATAATGATTCTCCTTAAATGTAGAACTTGTGTTGTTATAATTAATACTTGATTCTTGTTTAGTTATACCTTTAAGTACAGGGAATTACCAGATGGGTAACCAAAATGAGCAGAGATCAGGTGAAGTAACGGAAACTGTGGGGTCCATAAAATATCGACTACACTAACTTGAACTTTCACAAACAAACTGGTTTGATAAAGTAAAATAAACACAATGGGTGCCTTAAAGTATTATTATTGTTGCAACTATTTAATATGCAACCAGCTGCACTGTTGGGATCTCCACCCTTCCCTGAACGATTCATTGTGAACGTTTTAGTCTAAATGTCACGAAACTTATTACAGTAATATCAGACATCTTTTTTCACGTAATAGGCCCTATCGTGTATATTAACATGTTTTGTAAGTCGAGCCTGTACAATTTAGCTTTATATTTCTAGTGCTTTAGACTTATCAGTACCTGCATTGAAATTACTACAGTAATCGAATTACGGTATTATAACATAGACAAAGTGAGACCGTGACCAAAGTTGATTCAACTCTAATTTAACAAAGTTTTGCTGTACCTGCCCTAATTTAGCCATATGCATAGAAAGCAGACGCATTACTCATTCATGGCAAATTGATAGTTTAATCAACTACGCAGGCAAAGTTAGTGACTAAAATAAATGTTATGTAGCCTTCACACAACTCTAGAAATGTTGTGAATTACCTTTGCCTAGAGCAGGGGTGCCCAACATACGGCCCGCGGGCCGCATGCGGCCCGCCAAGCCATTTCATCTGGCCCACACCTCCCATTTACATTCTAGTCTCACAACTAAACCCACGAAGAAAACTCAATTTTATTTGAAAGCACATTGTTTTGACATTTATTTGGTGGATATGTGTATAACTTTATTTTAGACTTCGCAGCGAAAAATCATCATTATTCTTTTGTTTCTACTTTTAGTTTTGTTCGCGTTCTAGCCTAGTTTCTTGGAAGCAGAGAGTAGGGGGGTATTATTTTTTTCTGTGGCGACATCCGACTTACTAACTGTGAGGGCTCTACTGGCACAGATAACAAATGCTACTGGTTATACAAGTGTCCCCGCAAATATGTTTCACTCTTTTAGATGTGTTCTTGCAGAGGCATCATGACTTGAAGCACAAAAACGAGTGTAATAAAATGAAGGATTAATTCGAATTGAAAAAGTAAACCTTGTTTAACAGCAAAGTATGTTTAAAAAGAAGGTAAATGAGAATCAAGCGTCTGACTGCGCTAGTTTTCATGTTGCACAGTGCACACTTACTAAAGCAGCGGGGGAACACCATTAGCTGACGAATTTGATATATAACCAGACTACGTATATTAGTGTGTATATATAGTTAAGTTGATGTGGCCCGCCAACATTGAATAATTATGCTATGTGGCCCACTTCTAAATTAAGTTGGGCACCCCTGGCCTAGAGGCATAATTATCTACAGTAGGCCTACTAATTACATTAATCAAAGAACATACCACAAAGGACTACAACTTTACAAACATTAAGAGTATATATAAATGAGGTAGGGCATACTAGCTAACACTTAGGGTCAAATGCATAGTCAGCTCCTCAACTCAGCCTTTCCTCAGACTAGCACAACTACCAATCACAGAGCAGCATTGACTACGTTTACCACGCGAGCCGAGCTCGAGCTCGTAAGCTCGAGCTGGACATTATGCGAACTGAATTTGCTTGATAAACACCTAAGCTCGAACCCAACTCAGCTCGGTGAAGAAGCCGAGCCAGCACGCTCCGTGCGATCTCAAATTGCGTGATAAACACATGCGGACCGAACTGTGTACATACGTACGTTTAGCAAGCGGTTGACCACGCCTTCTTTTTCAGCACGAACCAGAGCTGTAGGCCTAGTATTTAGTACGATCTCAAAGTTCGTGGTAAACGAATACTGAGCTATTGAGCTCGAGCATAGGCCTACGAGCACAAGCTGGGCTCGCGTGGTAAACGTAGTCATTGCCATGCCATGTGGACTGGTCTGTGATTGGTTGTTGGGCGAGTCTGAGGAAAGGCTGAGTTGAGGAGACGACTATGCATTTGACGACCCTAAAGATCAATTGATGTACAATATCCCGGAAAGGAGCTACGGTAATGGGAAAGTTGTCTGTGATTTAACGAGTGTGGTAACAGGAAAGTTATGGGAATAATGGTCGGTGCACAATAGCCCGGGAAGGGGCTCCGGTAACGGTAACGTTCGCTCCAATTTAACATTGCCCGGTAACGTTAACGGTAACGGGAAGCTCCTTCCTGGCCTATTGTGCACCGACCATTACATCGTTCATTGCGTTGTAGGCCAAGGCCCTAACACAAGAGTAGGCCTAGGGCCTATGACAGTTGGCCCTATATAATGTCAGTAGGCCTATAAAATAACCAACCTTTTTCCTATGACATGTAAGCACATATAAAGTTAAGTCAATGCCCTTGAACTATCACTAGACTTGTACACCACCCCAATGACACTAGCCCTAGGCAGTCCTGAGAATCTAGGCATAGGCCTAGGCCTAGACATTCCCTAGGGCCTAGCCTAGGCCTAGGCGCTATAACCCTAGGTAGGCCTAGGCTGGACAGTGGACACCTAGGCTTATCTAGGCTAGGCCTTCCAATATATTGTTATCAAAGAGTATGCAGATATCAAGTAGGCTACAATAAAAGAAGTAGCCTAGATTGTGTAGGTTATGGCCTTGGCCTAGGGCCTAGGCCTACCGCCTTGTCCCAGCGTGTGCCATGACATAAGCCTAACCTACGCCTGTCACCGAGGCAAAAGCATTGTTATTCTTGCGGCTTGCCTTATTGTTAGCCATACAAGAGAAATAAAAAGACATGCTTAAAACAAAAATACAACATACCTAGTAATTAACCATAACTTGTATTTTAATAAAGTATTATGACAAAGAAAACACAATGGCAATGCACGCCTTTTGTATTTTTTTGAACCTGTTGTTTATGTACAGTACAACGCGACTTCTTCTTTGATGTGGCCTTTGGTGTTCGGACGGTGATAGCATTTCAAACCAGCCAGTTACCGCGTGGTTTTATGAACTTCGGAGTTGACTTCGGAAACTTCAAACGTGTTCTCCATGACCACCATAATTCCCTTTGGTTGTTGCCATGGTCGGAACAGCTAAGAAGCGTACTAAATATTTAGCAGAGTTTCATTATCGATGGCCGAACAAATCTCTATCCTGCTACTTGGGTTCAAACAGCCGGGGGATAAATCTTAAAACCCCGTATTCACATTATGAATTTTAAAACAATTACCTCTATCCTGCTCCTTGTTGTTGTGATTGTTGACACATCGGTTTCTGTTGTATTATAGACATAGTTCTTACGTTTAACACGTTACACAACGCCACCTGTCGACTGGAGTAGCGAACTAGATGTGTCGCTTGTTGATCTACCAGTTGAGTATTGTTGTACGTATCGACTTCCGTTGTCACGATGTATTTGATATTCTGTTGTTCTTTTCAAAATAAAAAGCACGACTGTATTCCGCTCATGAATGTTTATTAAATACATGTAAATAGTCTCCACATTTCAATTATTCCAATAGGTTATGGGCCCAGGACGGAACTAAATAAGTGTGAGTACTAGTGAGCGTTCTATTGTAGTGTGGTGTGGTAAACAACAGTGTGAACTGTGTTGTGGGTATTTGTTGGACAGTGCGAGAACATAGTCTAAAGGCCAAGTTGAGCACGATGTCTGATACCGAACGTGCAGCAGGAACTGTTGGAGGCATCAAGAAACTACAAGGAATAGAAGGTTTTCAAGATTGGAAATTTCAAGTTAAGAATTATCTTGAGAACAGAGATTGGTGGGAATCCATCGAGCCAGGCACCAACACCGATGGAACTTCGATAGAGGTAGACCCTGGGAAGGAACGGAAAGCGCGTACGACCATTTGTTTGCTGGTGGAGCCTAGCTGCTACACGTATGTACAGTCAGCCAAAACTGCAAAGGAAGCCTGGTTAAATCTGTGTACAGCGTACGAAGATAAAGGCTGGGGCAGGCGTTGCGGTTTGCAGCGCACACTGTGGTCTTGTCGACTTGAAAATTTTAAGTCAATGGAAGAATACATTGCTAGAGTTACGTAATTGGCACACCAACTGGATGACATTGACGCAAAAATTAGTGACGATTGGCTAGTGTCGATTCTTTTAAGTGGGTTGCCGGATGAGTATGGCCCCATGATAATGGCAATTGACAACAGTGGTACTGAGGTTAAGAGTGCAACAATCAAAATAAAATTGCTGCAAGAAGCGAACCGGCGGAAGAATCTTAACTCGGATGAAACCGCTTTGTATACAAAATTCAAGAACAAAATGTCACAGCAGAAAAATCAAGCTAAGAAGCCGGAAACAACTGATGGCAAGAAATTTGTTTACAAATGTTTTAAATGCCACGAGGATGGCCACAAGGCTGTAAACTGCCCAACGAAGAAAACGCAGCAGAAAACTTATCAGAAGAATGGTACAGTTGGACTGTTGACAGCATGTCGTGCCGAGATCAAATCTACAAAATGGTATGTAGACAGTTGTGCTGGTGGGCACATGAGCAACAGCAGAGATAAAATGATTAACTTTTCTGATGAGGGTAAAGGGTTAACTGTCACAGTGGCGAATGATGAGGTACTACGTAGCTCCGGTTCGGGAGATGTGCCCATAAGTTTGAAGTCAGGAAATGCAGTTAATCGCATTTCTGAAGTACTACATGTTCCTGGGCTTGCGACCAACCTCTTGTCAGTGAGCGGTATGGTTGGTAAGGGCCAAAATGTACTTTTTTCTGCTACATCTGGATGCCAGATATATAGTGCTAAGGACTTTCATGTTCAGGGTACAGTCATAGGATCAGCGACAGAAGTTGGTGGAGTGTACGAGTTGGACACGAAAGATGAAGTACATGAACACGCATGTCTCGCGAAAACTGATGTGCAGGAGACGGTACAGAAGGCTACAAGACATGCGACTGTTGGGAGTCGTGAACTGTGGCACAGTAGACTAGGAGATCAAGATGAGATCAGATCAAGTGAGAGCAAGACTACAGAGCGGCTTGAGATGATTCACTCGGATCTGTGTGGACCCCTGGAGGTGACGTCATTCGGTGGAGCCAGGTACATGTTAACCTTCATCGATGACTTCACGAGACAAACTTTTGGGTATTTCTTGAAGGAAAAGACGCAGGTATTCTCGAAGTTCCGTGAGTTTAAGGAAATGGTTGAACTGGAGACGGGCAACAAAATTAAATGTCTGCGAACGGACAACGGGACTGAATACTGCAATGCCACATTTAAGGGATACTTGAAGAACAATGGCATTAAACACCTGACCACTGTACCGGACACGCCAGAGCAAAATGGTGTAGCGGAAAGGGCTAACCGAACTATCATCGAAAAGGCAAGAACAATGTTGCAGGAAGCCGGACTAGGGAAGATATTCTGGGCTGAAGCAGTCAACGCTGCGATTTACCTGAAGAATAGAAACCCAACAAGAGCAGTGCCAGATAAAACCCCGCAAGAATTGTGGTCAGGGAAGAAAGTAGATGCAAGTAACTTGCGAGTGTTTGGATGCACAGCCTTTGCACATGTCCCCAAAAGGAAGAGAAAGAAACTCGACCCGAAGTGCAAGAAGATGATCTTCGTAGGGTACTGTACCGAAACTAAGGGTTACAGATTGATGGACCCTAAGAACCTTGGCAATGTGACGCGGGCACGTGATGTGAAATTCATTGAGCATGAGTTCCCTGGAAAGCCACAAGAAGAGGCGGCACTGAACAAAAATGACTACACTGCGAATCCAACCGTGTTAGAGGAGGAAAATCCCGAAGAAGCTGAAGAGAATTTTTCAGTGACTGACAGTACGCCCAGTGATGACGAATCGAGTGTCTTCAGTGAAGCTATGTCCGAAGATCAAGAAAGAAATGGTGAGCAACCAGCGATTGATTCTGAGCGCAGATACCCGTTGCGCGAGAGGACACCTCGACAGTTTCCTGACCACATACTGTACAGCGCAGTAAGTTGTGATCCTGATGACCCAAAAACTGTATCAGAGGCCATGAACAGGTGGGACAAAGGTAAGTGGGAAAATGCAATGACTGAGGAATTGGAGTCATTGCACGTAAATCAAACTTGGGACCTTGTCGATCTTCCTGCCGGAAAGAAAACTGTGAACAACCGGTGGATATTTAAAATCAAACGAGACTGTGACGGCAAAGTAACCAAGTACAAAGCAAGGCTGGTAGCCAAAGGGTATTCTCAAAGGTATGGTGAAGACTATACTGAGACTTTTTCGCCAGTTGTACGGGCAACTACTTTACGAGTGTTGCTAAGTCTGGCTGCAGAATTTGATTGGGATATCGACCACTGGGATGTCACGACGGCTTTCCTACATGGTACGATAGATGAGGATGTGTACATGGTACAGCCTGAAGGTTTAGTTGTTCCTGGTCAGGAAGGGAAGGTTTGCAAACTAAAGAAGGCATTGTACGGATTAAAACAATCCTCTAGGGCTTGGTATAAAGAAATTGACAGTGAGTTCAAACGATTAGGGTTTAGTCACTCTCAATTGGAACCATGTGTGTATAAGAAAGTAAACAAGCAAAATGTGTTGTATGTAGCACTTTTTGTAGATGACATTTTTCTCTTTGGTAATGATAGCCAGGCAAAGGCCAAACTCATGTGTGAACTGCAGAACAAGTTTAGAATGAAGGACCTAGGGGCTGCCAGAAATGTACTTGGTATGAGAGTACTCAGGGAGAAAGATTGTATCTATGTGGACCAGAGTCAGTACATTCAAAATGTTTTAAACAAGTTTCAAATGTCAGATTGTAAAACTGCTGTAACTCCAATGGAGGTAGGGACCAAGTTGACGAAAGGTGAAAATGATGTAGATTTTCCTTATCAGAGTATAGTTGGTAGCCTTATGTACATAGCAGTGAACACGAGGTCAGACATAGCACATGCTGTAAGTGCATTGTCGCAATTCAACACTTGTTATAGCAAAGATCATTGTAGTGCAGCTAAGAGGGTACTCAGATACCTGCATGGGACCAAAGATCTGTGCTTGACGTTTAAGAAGTCTAAATCAATACCAAAAATAACTGGATATGTAGATGCAGACTGGGGAAACAGTTATGATCGCAGATCATATACAGGTTTTGTATTTAAACTGGGAGACAATGTCATATCATGGGAAAGCAGAAAACAACCATGTGTTGCGTTGTCCAGTACCGAGGCAGAATACATGGCTCTGACCCAAGGGGCCAAGGAAGCCATATATCTAAAGAGTTTGTTGAAAGGTTTGGGTTTACCTGTGAAACCGGATGAAGCTGTGGTGATTTTTAATGACAGCCAATCGGCTCAGAAAATTGCTGGTAACACAATGTACCATTCACGAACCAAACACATAGATATTCAACATCACTTTATAAGGGAAACGGTAGAATCAGGAAAGATTGTGCTTAAGTACAAGTGTACAGAAGAGATGGTAGCTGATTTATTTACTAAGGCCATTCATGGACCTAAGACGAAGAAGTATGTAAAAGATCTAGCTCTAAAAATGTATGAATGTTAAACATACTATTTGCTGTTTTTCATGTCTTGTTGTGTACCGTGATTAAGAGGGGGTGTTGTATTATAGACATAGTTCTTACGTTTAACACGTTACACAACGCCACCTGTCGACTGGAGTAGCGAACTAGATGTGTCGCTTGTTGATCTACCAGTTGAGTATTGTTGTACGTATCGACTTCCGTTGTCACGATGTATTTGATATTCTGTTGTTCTTTTCAAAATAAAAAGCACGACTGTATTCCGCTCATGAATGTTTATTAAATACATGTAAATAGTCTCCACATTTCAATTATTCCAATAGTTTCAAACAATCGGGGAAAAATCTTAAAACCCCGTATTCACACATTACTAAAAGTAATCTAAATAACAACCCCGTTAATTTCCATATTATGAACTTATTATGGCATATAGTAGCGCATCAAGCATGTGTTTTGACTTGTTCGATGTGGTGCAGAATTCTCAAAGATATCCCAATAGCGATTTGTGCATGGTTGCTATGGAGTTTTTTTAAATGGAAAATAACATGTAAAAAGAATTCCATAGCAACCATAAGGGCACTAGCAACACCAAAAGACAACAATGAAACAAATGAATTGAATCGATGGACAAACAACAAGCTGTCAAAATTAATTTCTTCTGATTTTGGAAAACAAAACAAAAAACAAACAAATACACATACAAACTTTCACTAAGTCGTTGTCTATCATTAAAAGTTTTAAATGGGGAGCAGTTACTATTGCTACACTTGTTTTTATTTCTATGGTTGCAATTTTATTATTTTGACAGCTGATTGTGTGTCCATCAGTTCAATTCATTTGTTCCATTGTTGTCTGCTGGTGTTGCTAGTGCCCTATACTTAGGGCCAGATGCACAGGATTTATTTTATTTGTTTTCTTATGGAAAATATCGTAATAAAAGTAAAACAATTCCATAGCAACAAATCCTGTACTTAACTTGACACTCCTTGAATGTGCATATGGTGCACAGACTGCACACACATTGCTAAGGATAACAATTAGTGACAGAGCTAATAGTTTTGGTTCACATAATATCCTATCATATCCCACATTACCCTACACTTGAATGAATGATACACTGACTGACAAAACAATTAGTCTGATTTGATATTGCAAAAAGACGTCTGCGTTTCTTATTGGATGGGCTAGAATCTGGCCACACACTCTGAAGTCTCGTGTGAAGCCACAAGTTCAACTTGTATCCATATCGAAGTGTGTGAACCCGTCTGAAGTCTGAGCTAGATGAGCGGCCATGCGTTGTTGGCTCCATAATCCTTAGCGATGTGTGTTTGAACCCGTCTGAAGTCTGAGCTAGATGAGCGGCCATGCGTAGTTGGCTCCATAATCCTTAGCGAAGTGTGTGAAAACCCGTCTGAAGTCTGAGCTAGATGAGCGGCCATGCGTAGTTGGCTCCATAATCCTTAGCGAAGTGTGTGTGCCCGTCTGAAGTCTGAGCTAGATGAGCGGCCATGCGTAGTTGTCTCCATAATCCTTAGCGAAGTGTGTGGACCCGTCTGAAGTCTGAGCTAGATGAGCGGCCATGCGTAGTTGGCTCCATAATCCTTAGCGAAGTGTGTGTGCCCGTCTGAAGTCTGAGGTAGATGAGCGGCCATGCGTAGTTGTCTCCATAATCCTTAGCGAAGTGTGTGGACCCGTCTGAAGTCTGAGCTAGATGAGCGGCCATGCGTAGTTGGCTCCGTAATCCTTAGCGAAGTGTGTGTGCTCGTCTGAAGTCTGAGCTAGATGAGCGGCCATGCGTAGTTGGCTCCGTAATCCTTAGCGAAGTGTGTGTGCTCGTCTGAAGTCTGAGCTAGATGAGCGGCCATGCATAGTTGGCTCCATAATCCTTAGCGAAGTGTGTGTGCCCGTCTGAAGTCTGAGCTAGATGAGCGGCCATGCGTAGTTGTCTCCATAATCCTTAGCGAAGTGTGTGTGAACCCGTCTGAAGTCTGAGCTAGATGAGCGGCCATGCGTAGTTGGCTCCATAATCCTTAGCGAAGTGTGTGTGAACCCGTCTGAAGTCTGAGCTAGATGAGCGGCCATGCGTAGTTGGCTCCATAATCCTTAGCGAAGTGTGTGTGAACCCGTCTGAAGTCTGAGCTAGATGAGCGGCCATGCGTAGTTGGCTCCGTAATCCTTAGCGAAGTGTGTGTGAACCCGTCTGAAGTCTGAGCTAGATGAGCGGCCATGCGTTGTTACTCCGTCTCTGCAGTTGATACGAGTTGCAAAGTTTGACAATTAGTAGAACCACAGTCCGAAGTTTGAAACTAATAATCATTGTTCGCGCCGCATGGCTGGACTGCGTTATGTTGTACGGTAGCTCGACGGTAGCGCACGAGGCTCGAGCTAGTGGAGGTGCGGGTTCGGTTCCCAGTTCCCACCCTCGGCCACAAAGATGAGGAGATAGGATTGAGTCAAACTCAAGTTTCCCCAACGGAAATCTTTTCATGTTTTCGAAAAAGCAAAGTCCAATAGTTCATTACAATATTCTACTTATCTAGTTCCTACATCTACGCATGTGTCCTCCTACGCCATCTACGCATGTGTCCTCCTACGTCATCTACGCATGTGTCCTCCTACGCCATCTACGCATGTGTCCTCCTACGCCATCTACGCATGTGTCCTCCTACGGCATCTACGCATGTGTCCTCCTACGCCATCTATACGCATGTGTCCTCCTACGTCATCTACGCTTGTGTCCTCCTACGCCATCTACGCATGTGTCCTCCTACGCCATCTATACGCATGTGTCCTCCTACGCCATCTACGCATGTGTCCTCCTACGTCATCTACGCATGTGTCCTCCTACGTCATCTACGCATGTGTCCTCCTACGCCATCTACGCATGTGTCCTCCTACGTCATCTACGCATGTGTCCTCCTACGTCATCTACGCATGTGTCCTCCTACGCTATCTATGAACTGGAAAAATAAAGTAATTGGAAATTGGATAAAACTTCAGTCGGAGCTCGACGAGAGGACTCAGGATGCAACAGCGGAGGCCGAAACGTCTACGGTCTATCTAGGGCCGGATGAGAAGGGGTCCCCACCCTTCCCCGCTAGGTAACAGGAAAACAGGAATGAAAATTGAGTTTTTAAAAGTACCGTCTGGAAAACTAATTAACCCCTCACGTTCAATTTCCTCAGTCCCTTGAAAGCCGGCGGTTAGGAAGCCACCCCTGCTCCGCCCAAATTGGAAAACGAAGTGTTTTTACAAGACCAAATTCAAGTAGGTTAATATAATTATAAAACTCGGCTTTGATTGGCTCGTCGGCACTCAATCATGCATGGCAAGTATTTTTTTTTACTTCTAATGACACCTAGTTCGGATAATCAATACCCACATCGGTGCGCTAGACTTTGCATTTCCATGAACGCACAAGTTGAAACTGCATATCCAGACACATGCCCCCCCCCCCTGCACCCCTGGGGTAGGATGCCATGGTAACTAGGTGTCGCGGCGCGTCCAACGAGGTAATTGGATTAGTTGGCATCTGGAAGCGACGTGGAACAGTGTTGAGGGAGAGCTGAGAAGACGGACATCCTAGGAGCACCAGACACTCGCCAGACAAGCAAGTCCAACACATCTTTCACAACAATCTAGACTAGAATTTATTGAAATAATATTCAATAGTTGCAAAATTACATTTCACAGTTCAAACGGTTCAAAAATCGTTTAGATATAAGCGAATTGCAGAAATATTATAATTCAATTTAACTATTCAAAATTTAAATTTAAAAATCTTAAGCAATTATTTAAAAAATAGTCAAACATGAATTTTATGCAGATCATTAAACATTTTTATGGTAACAAATCCAATTAAATGTTTAAAAAGCAAAATGTACATTTAAAGTTTGAAACAACGAAAAATACAGATCTCGTGATTCTTTTCATGTGTTCATATAATTCAGGAAAGTAAAGTATTGCTGAGTTATAATCATTCAAGATGTTAAAACGACTGGTCATGTTCTTTGCTATTAACATAAACGTATTATTTAATAATATATATCTGACCAAATCTGACTATTTCTAAATGTTCGGACAATTTCTTCTCGAGAAATAGTTCGTGGATACCTTGGTAGCTTCTTGTTAAACAGTTCATTAACATCCCTGAGGAAGGGCGCTTGATGACCTTCGAACTACAAGATAACACGCAAAAGAACAACAAATCTTGCCAATTTGCCCATTAAGTAATTGAAAACAAAAAAGTTTCATGCGCACTATAAAAATGTTACAATTATCACTTTTGGAATTAGATTTTAAAATCAGACATTCTAATTTCCAAAACACCATTATTTGCACTCTTGTTGAAATATAACGGACGCATAAACGTGTAACCTTAGTTATTGTGTAATAGTGCACCTTCACCTGACTGTGTTAGACCTGGTCTGGTACGTTTCATGAGGTGCAACTGTCTAATGTCTATCCCGGCCTTACCACATACGCATGCATATTCTGCGTCTGAACAGGGGATAGTCTGGTACCCCTTGTTCCCCCGAGATGAAGTAGGGGGAGGAGCAGGAGTATCATCCCCCCCCCCCCCCCCGCGATCCCTTCGAGAACACGGGACTTTTACTCAAATATAAGTGATCTGAAGACTAAAGTAATTCTCCAGCAGATTAAACCAAACCCCATCTTCATATTATATGTATATGAATACGTAGAGTTCTCCCCCCTCCCGCCCCCTTAGAAAAACATACTCTCGACGCATATGTGCGCATTTTTCTTCATTTTACTTTACAAATCTTATACTAAAAGTTAATAAACGTTTCTGAACTGAGCGAGGAGCATGTTATGTTTATTTATTTATTCGCTTCAAATTACTGTTGATTCTGTGAATCCTTCAAGGCCACTTGTTGACCCTTCATCAGCGAAACAATCTCTAGGGTGTCTTGGCTACACACAACGCTCAGCTCAGCTTTTACTGTTGAGGGAAGGGATCCAAATGAAGCCGTAATGGTGCGATATTTTTTTCTACCGTGCTATATTCATGATTTGGTGCTTCAGGTATTATTGGTCCGAAATTCGAAAGGGCGTATTTGATTTTTCGAAGAATGACGCTACTATAGCCACATGCGAAGAAAATTAGAAAACCCCACTTAATTCAATCAATCAATTATCACACAAAACTGTATTAACGAAAACGAATAGAGGAGAATGGTTTTCGAAGTGTGACATATTAACATCTCAGAATTTTAAATTGTTTCTATACTGTTATATACAAAATATGGTAATATCTCCAAGGTGTATTCCGAAACACAAGAGTACTTAGCCTGTACTAAGTCAGCAGGAGCGCGGGAGTCATTTTAGAACACTCGAGTCATCTCTCCCACAAGGATCAAGAATAAAGGAAACAAGAAGCAGTCATAACTTCCAGATATATCAAAATCCCAGGAAAAAATATCATTACTGTCCAACATACTATTATGAGAACACAGATACCAACGAATGGATACCCTGACCACAGCCCAGACTGTTATGTGTATCAAGAATCAAGACTGAACACAGAACAAAAACTTTCAGCTGTATCAGCAAGTATCAGGAAACTATTGTAGCTATAGATGTCAGGAATCATAGTTGAGCCAGGAAGAAAACAAGATACACAACCAGGAACACAATCATGAACATAATAAACGTTTTGGTGTGAAAAGGCAGCTGCAGTGATTGTATAAGAACGTCATGCAATGGCTTTATGGAATACAATGTCAAGTTGTCAGTGGCGTATACACGGGGGGGGGGGACAACCCCCCCCCCCTTTTGCAAAGGAAACATGGAAAATGACCGTTTACATTTCAATAGTCAGTATCAATAGACAATATTTCAATAGACATTTAGATGTTTTACTTTATAATTATTGTATATTGTTGTAATTAAAAGCAAAAGCAATACGAAAAATATGTAAATTATTGATTGAGGTTCCTTTTATTAGCGGTGCTAAGGAAAAAATGTGTTGCCAGAAACTGAGTAATCTTGTTTCAGTTGACCGCTTTAAAACGCACAGATTTGCACTAAAATGACCTGACGAGAATTTTTCGGGGGGCAAGCCCCCCGGAACCCCGATTATGTTTCGGCTCCACTCTATAATATGGGTTGAAAACCCCCCCCTTTCCCAATTCCTGGATACGCCACTGCAAGTTGTAAAGACTTATCTACACAATGAAGGCGTGAGGAATGAACAACGACGGACACGGCGAGATGTAGTTTTATGATTAAAACAATTCCATATAGCAACAATCTTATACTTGACTTGACACTTGAGCAGTGAAGTCAGCCGCAGGGAACAAAATAGGCAGCAGTTGAGAAGCGAGTGAGGAAATGTTCTTGATCAATCTAGACGTGTATTTTATTATAAATATGTGGAAAAGAAAGCATGATAGCATGGAGATATCGCTATTGACGTGTCTTCTCGATTGCGCCGTTTATCAAGTGGATGCAACAGCAGAATACAACAAAGATAAACGATCAAACATTGCGATCTAGCGATCCATCGGAAAATGGGAATTAGATTTGAATCTTCTATTTCTATCACTGATTTTCTTTTTTTACCTGTAAATAGTAAAAATAATATCATACAAATTGTAATGCTTTATAGAAACCCTTAAATAAATAAAAAAAAAAATAAATAAATAAATAAATAAAAAATCATAAATCTGCACCAAACCTCGCAGTTCTACATTACTGCAGTATTATTATATTATTATTCAAAATATTGTGCAATCACATTTAATATTTATCTAGTTTCAGTACATTACACGCAAGAGAAATATATATATATTTAAAACAAATTTATCATAATTTCAATATAATCAGCAAATATAAAAATTTCACATTTCGATTAGTAATAACTAATAACTGTACCGGCAAAATATACACAACGTTTTAGTAACTAAAATAGTTTACCCTTTAGTTTGGATCATAAATGATTTCTCTTCGTACCATCGGCGAGCTTCGCTTGTTGATGACATCAACAAGTGACGGCAGATAATGTTCGAATGGGAGCCTTCAAGCTGTACGTCTCGTCAGTGCTGACGTCATCGACTCGATGCACAGCCCGATGTGATATGTGACTGATAAGGATCCACGCAACAGTTTAGAACAGAACACGTCTGACTGTTGCTGCTACTTTGCATAGTTCTCATTCTATGCAGTCTCGTGATTGACAAGCTTCAGGATTAATATTAATTAATATTGATAAAAATATCAATTTAATTTAAAAACAAAACTATGTAACGTTGTTAAATATTTTAGTTTGGTGCTTGATAGATATTTTACTTTGAACATTCAAAATTGAGAAGTGAACAAGTGAAAGGGATGTACAAAAAACTAGCGGTAATTTCATCTTACTCGTACAATGTTCAACCATCTATAAGAAGAATGTACATAAGTCAAAAAACATTCTTTAAAAACTGATATCCAGAAAAAATGTTATTTGAAAATTAATTATGTATTTCAAATTGATTAATTATTGCTGAAATAGAGAATATATTTCAAAATTTGTTCAAATGTAAGAAGATTTTCTCTAAAATACAATTTAAATGTTTTATTTCGTCGTCGCAAAAGTAAATTTCCAAAACAAAACAAAAATGTATATCGATGAGTAAAATAATACCGATGTGAAAATCAATGACATCGTTCTTCTTGCTGCCAATCAACTCAAACCAAGCGATCATCTCGGCGCTGTTCAACTGGAGAAGGCTACGTGCCACTGCCACTGATGGAATCTGAGGAAGACGCTCGGAGTAAAACGCTAGTCTGGATTCTAAAAATAGACGTACGAATGTGGCGCTACTAGATACAGAACTGCCGGAATTGCGGACAAACAGCGATTATTCGACCAATCGTTATCGACATCCCTGGCAACGAGTGACGGTGACGTTTGTTAGTCCGCTCAATGACAATCCGCATAATTTCCTGATTAATCCAGACTTGTGTATTCCAGCAGCGCAAACAAGTGGTTGCCATGACAGCCGTTGTGACGAGCGAGAAACATGGAATAATAACAGATAAACAATAACGTTTGATTGCGGTGCGACCGTGCGAGGTATCGATTGGCCGCACACGACTCAAAGGTTATCTCGATCGACCTGGAAACCTCATCGACACAATTGATGACATTGCACAGAATTTCATTCCAATCATTAATTATTATACTGATCAATTTGAATTCATACTGAGCTCTAGACAGCTGCTGAAGCTACTCTTATGATATTTAAAAATTCCTAATAATTGTATTATAATATAAGCAACATTGAAAATTTAAAAATTAAAGTCTTTAAACAAATTTCACTCCAAGTATTAACATTTACAATCACCTAAAGCAAAGAAAAATATTTTAGAAAAATGTTGCTCAAATCTCAATACAATCAAGTCATTATCCTCTGGTGAAGTGAAAACTCCAGCCAACTTGTTCAACACCAACGTCAACGAAACCCGCTGCTCTGAAGACTACAACATTGCAAGAAAACAACAATATATTCAATAACATGTTAAAATGAATCAAGTTCGAAGCTTGTCAATGTGCTATTATCGTACTTTTAAATACTTTTGCTTTTATATTAGATTTTACATCCATGTTTCTACAAAGTATACATTATCAAAAGTTATTAAATAAGTAATATAAAATAAATACTATTTTTTAATGAGTGCACAACAGTGCAATAATTTAATATAAACATAGCAGAAGAAAACGAAGTCTTCAGCACACATTCGGAGTCGAAAGAGGAACTTATAATGAAGCATCCAGGATTTACAAAACTCACGGTACATTCTAGAAAATCAGAAGCAGCACGTGCACGCGATGACGTATCTCGGTGCAAGGTCAACCACGCAGGGAGGATCAATCAGGTAAGACCACCACACGTGCCTGTCATACAAACAACCCCCCCCCCCCCCCGTTGATATTAGGGGCGGGGGAGTCTAGACGACTTACTCCCACTCTAGGCTTACAGCCCATGACCCCCCCCCCATCCCAACCAAACAGTTCGTTGTCAACACGAGCCCCCCCCCCCTTCCCCTCACCGGGCGACTTCGGACCTGTGTTGTCGTGGTAGGAGACATGCGTGTCTTGTGTGCTATATAGATCAAGTTCAAGTTAATTTTCTGTTTGTGCACAATACAAATATGGATACCATTATTCATCACAGTCACCGAGTATTCATTGATGTGTATATTATTGTATATTAATATGCATGTGGCGTTATTTATGTTGAACTACCGCACCTTCATCGTTCCTCTATTCTCATGTTTGCCCCGGAATTATTATAGGTCCAGGGTAGCTACGCCTGTCGTAAGAGGCAACAAAGGGTCGAAGGTTGAGTGCGTTGTTAAACACCAATTAATTAACAAATCTTTATTAAATGCAATGCACAATCCTTGTTGTAGAAATAATTACAGATTAAATCAACAATACAACAATAACTAACAATAATGTTTCGACTGTAACAGATTGTTGTGATTAATTTTATAGATTTTTGGAGGAAAATATACAATTTTGAGACTCTTTGGTCCAATAAAATAAAATTCTGTTGATCGTGTTAAAAACCGATGATGCTTTCAGTTTCAACCAATCGCAGGGAAACTCGCCTCAGGGACAACTTGAAAGCCCCCCCCCCCCCACACACACAAAGACGAGACAACAATAGCAAACTTCGGAGACCGAGAAGCACAAGACTCAATTCTAAAAATAGCCGTGTTGCCGCGTTTTGTTTCGGACAAACATTGAATATGAACCAATCAAAGAAAGATACCGTACAACAATGGAATTGCCTAGCAACACATTTTTTGACCACCTGTGATATCACCATGGACTTATAATAGTAACGGGAATGTCACAGTCCCCTCAAATGAGTCTTGTGCTACTGAAAAGCCAAAAAATAAACAACAATGGCACAAATTATTTCTACAGACAATAAAAAATACATGCAACCTTTACCCCCTTTACTTTATTGTGTTAATACTCAGCAAACGTCAAGAAGAAAGTAACCACCCACTGATATAATTATAAATATTCTCAAATTCATCTTCATTAACCCCATCATTTCCACCTGCAAAGACATCTAAAACCAGTGGGGTTTTATTTTGTTTTAAATTTACCGCGTATATAAACGAAATTTTTCTTATCTGTAAAAGGCTGTGCTTTAAGTTGTTTGTGAAATGAAATATTGAGTAGGCGGTGTTAATAAAGGACGGGTGGGAATGTTTTAGCGTCAATTTATTGAAGGTGAGTAAAGTATGTTTTGAGTGATAGTTAACCTAGCTTGTACACTTTTCAGGTATATTTTATCCATCGAAATGCTTTGGTATATGTTTTAAATCATACCATAGCCACTAAACCTTGTAATTTATTCAGTTTGGTGGGCCAAGCCTAGGGCAAGCCAGTCCTTGGTAGTCTAGGGCCAAAACCATGATGGCGTTTTAAAACCTCAATAGGCCTAGGGCATAAGCCTACTTTTTTATGTGAATAATTCGTAAAACTATTTTGTCATCTCTTTTAATGATATCCATTGTTTTTCTTAGGTTAACACGAACTTCCTTAAGTAATTATGGACCAGCAATTCTGTTTGAAATGGAACAATCATCCAACTAACCTTACAGACGTGTTAAGCAGTTTACTTCAACGAGAAGCATTGTGTGATGTGACATTAGCCTGTGATGGAGAAACATTCAAAGCTCATCAAACAATATTGTCAGCCTGCAGCCCATATTTTGAAAGCATCTTAATACAAAATTCCCATCCACATCCTATTATATTTCTGAAAGATGTCCATTACACAGAAATGAAAGCTTTACTACAATTCATGTACAAAGGAGAAGTAAATGTCAGTCAGAACTTGCTGTCGATGTTTTTAAAAACCGCTGAAGCACTGCAGATACGAGGATTGACCGACGACAACGCAGTCAAAAATTCAGAGGACCAAGCACAGCAAGCAGTTGAGAAGCAGCTGCCCACGAGAGAAACGGAACAAAAGAACCACAGCCCTCCTCCAGAAAAACGGAAACGAAAATATTCTGGAAACTCGGACCTATCGTCACATACTCGATCAGGCAGTGACCGGTTTATGAGTAATTCAGAACCACAGGTAGGGGGGCCTATGACCAAAACTGAATTCATATTTACAATATTTTAAACAAATTTTGATTAGGCCTACTAGGCCTAGCTTGATCGGTGGTCCATTATATAACCAGGCCCACTTTATATTTGAGTTTATAATATAGTTTTATCTAGGGCATGTGAAATGTCACAATTTTTTTACGATGTCACAATTTTTTTACGTACAAATTTAATTTGCTAATCAACATCCAGGCTTGGCCTAGTCATAGGGCTCTAGCCTGTTTGTAAGTTTACTTAATGTCATGTTCAGATCTAGATATGCTCTAATGAACCAATCAAATGGGGGAGGGAGGGGGGGGGTTTAGGCACCTATGCATGAAGTAACAAGGTAGGATTTTTAAAATGTAGCTTGCAATGCAAGAGGGCCCTGCCCAAACCCTAGTGTAATTGACTGCAATATAGCCTACTGTTGGTTATGTGGAACACAACTTTTTTCCCTAGCTTTATAGTATCCAATGCTATATGTTTGCTTAATATATCCCATCCACTCATTAGAACATTTCCATTGTTGTGGCTAGAAAGTGTTGTGGGAAACATAGTTCGTGGGGTTATAAAGTGCCTTTCCTGTGCCTTTTCTTTCATCAATCATAAAATATAGGCCTTAAACTCTTAAAATCTATAGGCTTAGTATACCTAATCTAAAATAAATTGCTATAATGCCAATACATGAGTTTGTTAAAACATACAAAATACTAGAGTCAAGGGGATGAGCACAATTAGCGGACACATCTTGTCCAAGTATAAAACACTAGTCTGCTCTGCAGTCAGGTTTAGAAACTGCTCCTCGGGTAGCCCTACTTGTATATATGCTTCATTCACACAATTACACTACGGCTCTTAACTGCAGTTCATTTGCTGGTGCTGATACTAATGAGTGAATGTTGCTACTATTCCAGACATCACATTGCAGCTACAAGCCCAGTAACAGCTCTCTCCCTAAACTGAACCCCATAACAAGTCCCGACATTGAAGAGATTGTGGACCTGCCGCCATCCTGTGCTACCCCTACAATCAAACAAGAAGTGGACCACTCAGATTTCAAGGACCCTTATCAATCGTTGTCAGATTCCGTGTCATTACCAGTGGTAAGTCAACTTTTCCTTGCAACAATGTTTAACAATGTTTGTTCAATGTTGTTCCCTTCCTTATAATGTGTACACTAGGGATGGGCAGATACGTTTAATAGCCTAAACGTGTAACCGTTTCTAAAACTCGCGTTTAAACGTTTTATTCGCTCTGTCCCCTGCCACGAGATGAATAAAATTACCTTTGCAGTAAATTACCGAAAAGTTCCGAAACATTGGGTAAAATTACAATTTGTAGCTAGAAAAAACTGTAATAGTAGACTAGTACTGTCATTGAGTTTGTTAGTGTAGGGTAGAGACCCAGCGGCCATTGGCGGCTCTCTACCAATAAATTTCCCGTGGACTCTAGTAGTGCGAGCGCGTACCGCTAGAAAGCGCTACATGTACCCACTGATGTCAGCGTTCCTGTGGAAAGAAAGGTATACTACGTAGTACGCGCAGATGCGACGTCAGAAAATCACGTGGTGTAGTCCGAGCCTAGGTCTAGGCCCAACTCTTTTAGTCTAGGCCATTACTAGGCTACAATAAGCCTAGGCCTACATTAATAGGCCTACATTAGTAACGTAGTACTACAGCCTAGTCTATATAATGTTTAAAACCTTATATAATGTGTTGTAATAAAGTATTAGCTTACTTAAGCCGCGTTCACATAAATGACTAGTGACTATTGACTATTGACTATTGACTATTGATTAGTGACTAAGCGAATTGAACCATAGGCGATACGTGCTGACGTTCACACAACTTTACTTTTGACTTATGACTATTGACTATTGACTAACGAATTGAAGATATCTGGAAGTCATAGTTACAACCAATCACAACGTTCGCGTTCAGCCAATGAATGTGGAGCAACGGAAGTCAATACCACTATTCAATTACTGTCAAGTGTATATTTGTTTTTGACTATTTCCGGCGAATATTATTTATTTATTATTTTTATGAAGCTGTCATGCAATAAAATATTCTTATTTTGAAAACAAATCTTCAAAACAAACAAGAAACATACAAAACCTTCACAACTTGGTTAAGCCCATCATTAAACGTTTTAACTGGTGAACAGTTACTATCGCCATACCTCGTTTTCTTCATAATGATGCAGTTTTATTATTTTGACAGCTCGTTGTTTGTCAATCAGTTTGATTCATTTGTTCTAGGTGGCAGATCATACGTGTCAAAGAACTTAGTTGTGTAGTGTTCACATCTTTCTTTGGGTAGTCAATAATCACTAGTCAATAGTCAATAGTCAGTAATCAATAGTCATTTATGTGAATGCGGCTTTATTGTTAACTTTGTGCCCGTTTGACATGTTTATCAGAACAAATGATAATGCTTTAATAACAATATCCACCGCCATCTGGATACTACTACCTTACCGACTTCGCATCTGCGCGTACTACGTAGTATCCCTTTCTTTCCACAGGAACGCTGACATCAGTGAGTACATGTAGCGCTTTCTAGCGGTACGCGCTCGCACTACTAGAGTCCACGGGAAATTTATTGGTAGAGAGCCGCCAATGGCCGCTGGGTCTCTACCCTACACTAACAAACTCAATGGTGCTGTAGTACGCTTTGTTGTAAAATATTTGTTTCTTATCTTATATACAAACTCTTCTGTAGGCCTACACATGTTTAAACGAGAGGTAAAAAGTACAAACGTTTGAAGCCACTCCCACGTTTAAACGTTTACACGTTTAAACGTCCCATCCCTAGTGTACACCTTGTTAGCCTTCATTTGAATGCTTACTTGATCCGAGTACAGTATCTAAATGTTTCTAATGCCATGAACTTCCACCAACTTTTTAAACTTCGGTTTAGTCGATATGCGGAGACTCTTTACGAACACCATGGTGACTGTCATACATTTTTAATGTGATGTTTGTTGAAACCATGGTTACCAAACAGCGCTTACTAAATCGAAGCTTAATGAAGTTGGTGAATTAGGACGTAGGCCTATGCGAAGGATATTTTCTAAGATATATTTTAAAAGCACAATGAGTTGGTCGCCGACAGATCGATATCGATGAGTTTCTACGAAAAGAACGCGGACCTGTTAAACCACGTGCTAGTAGGGCTGAGTTGTTTAAACGTGTACACATTTTCGTACACGGTTAACCGTGTCCGTGCGCTGTGACAAAATGTCTTTGCTGTAGCTTGGTGCACTGTTCGCCTAAAATGTGCAAGCCATGTGATTAGTTTGTCACCTGTCGCACTCTCGTGACAAACCTGTACACTGTACGTCTTGGCGCATGCGGATACACACAAGAGCCTGTGAATGCCGGTCACAACGGCATTTACCAGTATATTATGTAGGGATGGTTGAAAATGGTGTTATTTTTTTCAAAATTTCGTTTTCATAAATCCAAATTATGGTGATTTGTGGTGTTATTTTTGTTTTAATACAAATCGTATTTACATGTGCTAAAACAGAGTTATGTAAGTAATGCATGTAGAACTTGAGCTCACAGCACTATTTAGATGCGCCTTCCTTTTTTGACGTACGTGTTTATTCGCCTTGCAATGCTTGTTTAAACTGTATTTACGCTTATGTTCTAGTCTACAGTCACAATATGTACACATAAATATTTTCCCTGATAAATAAAATCCTTCTTTTTTGAACTCAAAAGCCCGATCGGCCGCACTCACTGCTACTTTCAGCATGATTTTAGGAAAAGAAGATTGTACGATCCTTTCTTACCAAGAAACGAACAAGAACTGAAAGACGAAAGACGTCTGTCGAGTGTCAATGACCGAGAAAAGTAGGTCAGAGCGCGGGTGGGAGGGGTAAAGAATGGTCAGCGCCGGGGTTGCAAAAAAAATTTGTGAAACATTCCTGTGGCAGGCAGGGAAAATGCAAAATGTGGCATTATTTTGTGGAGTGAAGTATTAAATATGCTCTTATTTCGCGAATAAGGGCATAATTCGTTTTATTGTCATTTTATGGTTTTATTTCGCGATTTGATTTGGACTCCTGACTAGTCATAACATGAAGAAAACAAACAAAAAATGTGTTAAAGTTGTTTGTTACACTTTTCGTTTTATCGCGCATCGCGAAAAACAACCATCCCTAAGTATATGTGAAGCCTCTCTCTCGCACTTACGGGGCGTTACGGACATTGTGTTACCGTCAGTAGCGGATTTAACGGTCAGCCCGGTCAGCGGATGCTGACCGGGCCCCGGCCAATCCGGGCCCCCCGCCCCTTAGCGACCCACTCAAAAACACACGAGCTGAGATCCATTCACCATAGAAATTGTCGAACCGATTATAGGCACCGAGATTGGCCACTGATGGCGCTAGTGAAAACGAATGAAGCGCTCCAAGTGGCAAAGTCGCGCAACAACCTGCTGAAGCAGCGTCGTTCTTCCTACGTCAATAAAGGGAAACTGTGAAAATTGTTTAATTAAATATGGGTTTTTAAAATTTTCGCGCAGATTATGAATCCCATCAGGAAATCTTAAAAAGGCAAGCCACCATTTTAATCAGGACACGTTTTAGACGTAAAAACAACAAATAACACACAACAAACACAAACAAAACAAGACAATAAAAGCCAAAACAAAAACACAAAACAAAACAACAATACAAAATAAATACACATCAAAAATAAAAACGAAACAAACGCCAAACAAAAAACAAGATATATCACAATAATATCCAGCACTATTTTCAACCGCGGAATGAAATCTTCAGCAGTTTGTTGCTAAATTTGGCCACATACAGCGCTGTATGTACTAACACACGGTGCCTATTGCAAATAGTACCAATAAAATTATATTTCAAAAAGAATGTTTCAAACAGAATGATTCTGGTACACAGCGGCGGAAACAACCCCACAGTTCAACAATGGAACTTTAATCCTGCCGCTTTACTTTGAGTCACGTTCCAACTCGTTTAAATAAATTTATAGAAAAACCTGGAAATATTCGGCAAATATGAGGGTTGATATTTACAACCCAATAACTGCCTGTATGTCTATAAAATGACAATTACTTACTTTGAACACCCAACCTCTCCTCTACTCAGTATCAGTCGGTTTGTGTGTCTCGTGTGAAACAGTCCAGTGCAACTTAGTTCGTGTGTCAACTGTGTTATTTTTATTTAATTTAAACAAAAGTAAAATGTGAGCGTGGTATACGTTTTAAAGATGAGTGAACAGACAAAATACAAGCATAAGACGCCACGTCTTAACCTTGTTTTTTTGGCAAAAGCAAAAAGATACAGAGCGCGCAATTCTTGTAACTGACGGCAATGACTAATTCGCGTGTGTCAATCGGCGCTGAACATAAATTAAACACGTCGAAAATTCGAGTTAAATTCAACCCACTTTGGAAATCGAAAATCAAACAAGTGCTTCTCATTACACATCTATAACAGAAAACCTCGATCCTTGTAGTAACATTCCTACCGTGTTAAACAGTTACTCTCAAAACACCGCAAAACCCATTCCCCCTAATAATGACGATACAGTGAATGTAGAAGTTCAAGTGGAATCACAAAGACATAGTGTAAGAAAAGTGTGGATTTTGCTTTGTCTCAAAACTACGTGTCCTGCACCAAAGTAAAAAATTGAACATGTTTGAGCAAACTTTCTTGACCGATTAAGTTCTGTTCAGTGATTTCAAATGATAAACTTGACATTCTTATTGTTAAAAAGCCTTCTCAACCCATTGGAAGTGACATGCCAAATATAATAGATCTTAAAGACGACGGCAGTCGTATAGTTGTTCGTCCTTTTACTATTTCAAAATAAATTCTACCAACGAACTATGAAACAAACACGGCTAATTGATCTTGCGGATATGAATCGAAAAAAACTGTCGAGAGCTCGGACTTATCTCAACTGTTGGAGCTTTTGCCAGGAAAAACTCGACAAGGGGGTGTCATGTTAAGAGCTTTAGTGAGTAATGAATTAGTATTATGCTATATACATATACATAATATATTAGTTAGTTTGTTAAAAAAAATATGCCAAACGGACGGGCCCCTTTGGTAAAATGCTGACCGGGCCCTTTTTCTTAAATCCGCTCCTGGTTACCGTACTGCAAAGCTGCTGCAGTAACGCGGGCTAATCAAGTCCGACAAGAAGGAAAACAACTGTGTTAAGCACGTTTAATACATGCTGAAGTATTTTAATAGTGGTTAAATGTTGATAATAAAATCATTTATATTTTTTTAATAATCATTTTTGATATGTATTTTCAAAATATCTATGAGTAGGCCTAAGCTAATATCAAATAACGGTATATAATAAATACCTACATGCCCCCCACGAGCCGCCATTGTCTCACGCTATTGGTCAAACCCTGTCAAGCACCCCTCAGAGTGGCCCGGGCCTAATTCATTACACTGCATGGAATATACAAGTTAAGCTAGTAAAGTTTATGACTGCTGTGGGAGAGGGAGCTGGTTGGGGTGCCAAAATTAGCTATAACTACCATGCCATAGGACTTTTAATTTAACTAGGGTATTTTGTTTTGAAATGAGGTTGTTATAAGAACAAAAATATGTGTGTTTCTGTCTACACCTAGCTTGGGTTGATATTTAACTCATTTTTGTAAGTGGTGCTACCAAGTGTGATTCATTTGGAAGGCTTAAATAAAATAAGAAGGAATTTTCACCTAACTGGTTACCATTGCTCCAACCAATGATGGGATCATTGGTCGCTCGTCCCATCTTCCGACGTTTAATGGTGCGTACGAGATGGATGTTGTCCAGTGGATCGGGATTGTCAGTCTGCTCGCCCGGGCGATGTGCGGTCAGCTACAGTTTCATGACATTTTCCTTTCCTTCTCTGTTGACAGACAAGTATGGAGTATGGGAGAGGAATGAGTGATGAAACTGTAAGCCGCACACCGGCCCAGGGCTGGCCGCCAGACTCTGGTCACCAGCGCTACCTGCAGCAGTCCCAGAACGCCCTGCGGCTGTACCTGTCGAGCCAGGCTCCGCCCCCCGCCCCCCAGGAGATGCGCACACCGCCCCCTACGGCGCGCAAGGTGGGTCGGTTCCGGCCCGGCTGGCTGGCCAACTACGTGTGGCTGCGCTACGACGAGCGGCTCAACACCATGTTCTGCAAGTACTGCCGCAAGTGGAGCTCCACCGTGCCGGACATCCGCACCTCGTTCGCCGAGGGGAACAGCAACTTCCGTCTCGAGATAGTCAATCACCACGACAAGTGCAAGGCGCACCGGCTGTGCATGGAGAAGGAAGAGTACTCGATTCACCTTCCTCCCGAATCTCGCCAACAGTGAGATGTATTTTTTATATTAAATATAGTCGTTGCCGTTTTTCCGAATACGTCACTTATTCATATTTTTTATATATATCGTATTTTTATTCCTAAAAGCTATTTTGTCATTGGTGTAAGTAACGTGTGGCTGGCCGCATTTTATTGTAATTCTCTTCATGACGATGTTGAGTGGATAAAAGTCCTACCGAGCCACTCAGGAGAAGGCTACGATCTGGTTGTGAGAATGTAGGATAGAAAGCGTTGTGCCGACGTACAGACTAACACAGCTAGTACAATTATACCGAGCAGCTGACATTGTTAAGGAACAATGTGGGGGAAGAGTGATCCCCTCTTTGCAACCCTTGAAATATTATGTTTTTAGTATTAATTCTAAAGCTAAGTCTGCTGGAAAGTCACAGAAGTTTGGCCTCAAAATACTAACGTCAAGCAAGTAGGACTGTCCACTTTGGTACAATTACATTCATGCAATCTTTAACACATTTAAGTGTGACCACTGCTCCACTAATAATCCACTAGCCTATATCGTTTGTTTGTAACATTTTGCCAACTTTGAATAGTTGACCTTGAGATATAGCCCAGTGAAGGCGATCATAGAACAGGGAGATCACAGGTTAATTCGCGGTCGCAATTGCCGACTTAGCAATTCATTTCAGTCACAAATATTGTGAATGCCCGAATATGGTTTAACGTTTTGAAGTGTCAGTCCTAACTGTTTTTACTTAGTGCTCTCACTTAAAAATGTGGAACATTTCTATATTCATGCTAGAGTCCACTTACTCACTTTGGGCCTTGAATTTCAATTCTTTGTAGACCTAAATTGCACATGAGTATACTATTGAAAATAACGCCCCACCCCTTGTTGATATTCACAGGACAGGGCAGAGGGTTAGTTGTTAATGTTTCAGCTGCTCCTAGAATAACGTAGCGCCGGTCGCAACTATGTATACGTAAATGTGTGTTATTGCACTTCTATGTACCGTGTGTCTGTACGTTTGCATACGTCTTGTTAATCTGGCCATTTATATATACGTAAGTTCCTTTTTGAAGTTAGTAGACAGTTTCAAGTTATTAATCACTGCACATATTTTTATTATTTATAAGGTAAAACAAGTGTTGATAGATCTGGTGATATGGCACCTGTTTGTGTATGTGTGTTACTAGCCTAAAGATTACAAGCACGGCTGTTAGTTTATCGTGTCTGTAGGCCTGTTGTGAGGTTGTTGGGCAGAGCAACCTATTGGTGCAGGTTGGGCAAACTAAACATATGATGATGATGCGTTTCACTTGATGGGGATATATGGTATACTAGGATTCAGTCCCTTTAGGCACAGTAGTGATGCAAAGATCAGTAGACTACACTTGTATAATTAGTACCCCAACTATTGAACCATCATGCTATTTGGAAAGCATAGAAGAAACACTCTGTGTGTTGGCCAATAAAAGGGTATCTTAAAATTAGTTGATAGTTTTTCAATATACAAATTAAAAGCATTTTTTTCACCAAAACATTGTATGGGAATGATTGAAGCATTGACAAAAAATGCAAGTGGAAAATACAGAAATCAGGTAATGGTCGGAACATTGGTAGTAATCGATAGTTGTTTGAGATCTCTTATAAATATAATATATGTTTTATTGTAATATAATACAGTGTGAGTTATGTCTCAGTTCTTTATTAAATGTCACTAATGTGACAAGAAAGCACGCAAAGTGGTAGTGTATCGATCGACATGTAGACGTGTTGGATCACTTAATCGGTGAACAAGTTGGGTGGGGGAAGAAATCGGTAACGGGTTGACGAACAATGTAAACTGGATCGGCTAGCTCGAATCCTTCCCGTGTGTCATGTCGTCATCATCGGACTTGCCCAACCTGTAACCTCGCACCGATGAGAGCGTCCTATTAAGATGGTGAGATATGAAATCAAAATAGAGAATGTATATATCTGGAATGAAGGAAGGTATGGTGCATATTATGCTAGATTGTTGTAAGGTTCTGCAGTATTGGTGTTTTACTTTAATGAGCAGTTGACATGTAATGCTACATAGCGCAGTGCGCACACTAGGCCTAGAGTTTATAATTAATATATACTAGTGATGGCAAACTTGTTAAAATTAATGTAAATGATAAGCATGTTGTAACTTGACAAGACAAGGTAACGATATTATCGGGGATGACGTCGTCTAAACTGCGGCTTGAGAATTGATTCCTCGTTTGAAACCATTAAATGCTCCACGGCTACTTAGCCAAGCTGACTGAGTACAGAGGTGCAGTGGCGAGAGAACATCGGTCTGGTGAACACCACATTCCACTGGAAACCCATGCAATTGGGAATACAGCATTAGAGTGCTTGCAAACTTTGTTGGAGTAGTGCGATATTTTAACTCACTCAAACTATTGGCGTGGTTCACATCATTTCTCTATATAACAAGTATTGTCACATCATTATTGTTATTAAATAGCGCTTCGTTAATACAACCACTCACTCTAAGGAGAGTCGTGGATTAGGATTTGCAGAACTTGGAATCGGTTCCTAGCCGCCATCCCCGCTCTTTGGCCATTAGTGTTTGTGATGTTGTTAACCTTGTAAAGTGCTGGTCACTAGGAACCTAGGCAGGTCACTAGGAGCGAATGGAATGTACCGATACATCACTTCCAAACGAAGGAGGTTATGGGCACAGTGATATACAGAGAGGTTTCTCACTTTCTAGTACCTAAACCGTTTTCATGTATTTAATTCAGTAGCAATCAAAAGTACGTACGGAACTTACTGTGAATCTGGTGAAGCCAGAACTTTGTGATTTTAATGAAGATAAAATGTTGGTAGGCCTAGTTAGTTTATAGTTGTACTTGCTCAGATGTACAGTAATCAAATTGTTTGGACGACATAGAAATGGGTTAACTTACGTACCTATACAAGGTAGAACGACGATTCTTCAGTTGCCCCGACATTGAAAGAGGCTGCCCCACAGTTATTTGCCACGAGCTATATTTATTTACGAAAAACAATGTTTGAATTGATAGAGTGCCAAATGGGCATAGAGTGCATTAATAAGGATTAATAATCTCAAAATTAAGCACACTACTCCACTTTCTGTTTCTATGTGTAGAGATGTAAAGGAACTAGAATCATTGTCATGGAAGGAGATAATATAATCATGATTGTTACACGAAACTTCAGAGTTCTCTGTCGACAAGTTGTGAGGGAGCCTCCGTGATAGACGGGAAATTGGTTTATGTAGTATACGTTGGAGAAGCCGAAAGGTTGTTTGGAAGGGTTATG
Organism: Isoperla grammatica; assembly: GCA_945910005.1. Lineage (NCBI taxonomy): Eukaryota > Metazoa > Arthropoda > Insecta > Plecoptera > Perlodidae > Isoperla > Isoperla grammatica. Next base: position 135,272,837 of record OX246737.1, read on the forward strand.
AAACGGGTGTCGTGTGTAAATTGTGGACACATATGAACGGGTATATAGGCTAGTACAATGTGTGGTTGTGGGAAGAGATAGATGTGTTTGATCGTGGTATTGCTATTTGCTAGGTACCGTATATATGTTAGTGTTTTTCATATAGTATGTATTCATTGCTAACACTCGTAATATGCTGCACGTTGGTTTTACTTGTCTTACTTTCAATCTGAGTACGTATTGTGTGTTTGTATACTTTATGTCTTGTATGGCATTGTTAGGTGTATATGGTGCCATTGCTAAAAGGTTTGTGTTGGTGGCAACTAGGGTATTGTGTGACATCAAGTTGTTTATGTGTCTTTCTCTTGAAGGTTTTCCCATGTTTTGAGGAGAATGGTGTAGGCTGGATGTCCGAGCCCATCGTAGGTGTATGTTCTCGGTGTTGTTTGGGATCGGGTTGTATCGTCTAGGGCACAGACATTTTGGATTTAATGTAGGTTTTTCGAGTGTTAATTGATAGAACGCGATCTCGTGGAGGGTAGAGTTTGGTGCTGGTCGACTACTAACTGTTCACCTGTACCTGTATTACTACCTGTTCGAAGTGCATCTGCAGAAAGTGCGCTCTTAATCGTGGTCACCTTCGATTCGTCACTGAGACCGTACTTGGCATTTATGAGACACTTGTCTCCTTTATTCTTCTTGATATTGTGTCATAAAAAACAATAAAATGAACTTCAATATTGCATTGATTTGATTGCAATAGTGTAATGCTACTTGTAATGGTACTTTCAGATCTAACAAAGTTTATTCGCAACCTGTCAAAAGTCACTCGCAAGTTGCGAGGTAGAGGGTAGAAATTTTGAGGGTTGGTTTAGGTAATGATTGCCATAACATTCTAATCTCTGTGAAGGGTCAAAACTAGATCCTTCCTGTGTCGTGAACGTTCTCCCGAGAGGATTTAACCTCGTCCTCCCCGTAAGTGTTTTATCGGTACGAGCTTCCAGGTACAGAGAGGCTTGTTGTGTGCGGCTCTGGTTGTCTCGATGGAATCTCGTTGCTTCCACCGAGGTCATCCAGAGGATGCATTGTGTTTGTGTGTGGTCCGTGTGTCGTTCTTAAATTGTAGCTAGTTTAAAGAGCTTAAATACTCAATGTGATATTTATTACAGAACAAATGTTTACGGGTTTTGTGATTCAAAAATTTCACCAATCACTATTTTTTAATAATATAACATTTATCGTCAAAAATTACTAGATACTTGTTTTAACTAATTAACCTGCAGGTATCAGGTCATGCTTTATTTTTCTGTGAATTTATTGTTGTAGAAACTCGAGTGGAGTTAAGAGTACCTGCTTTTGTGTCTAGTGTTTGATAGGCGAACCATTCCCCTCGTGTCGGCTTCTGGAATCTATTGTATTGTACACTTGGTTTTACTAATGTAGTCTTAATGCTTTTAAAGTGGTTGAAAGGAGTTTGGGGGGGGGGGGGCGACTAGATATACCGGCTCCTTTCCAGAGAAATAGTTGAATAGTTGACTTAAGATTGATTTAAGTGGTACGCTGAGCGTGCTATTCGATGGCGCGACGTGATTGGCCGAATGTATTCCCTTATCCTCTCGTTCAAAACCAATGCTTGTACCCGGGTCAGTCTTGGTTGCCAGTGAGTGCTACCGTAAGCTTTGGTGGCCAACTGGACTATGGGCCATGAGAAGTAGATAACAAATTATCCTGAAGCTTTAAAGCTTATTGTCGTAGAACGGCATGGTCTTACGTAACGCATGACTAGCCCACAAAGTGAAGGACCCAAGCTCGCCCACGCTGGCAAGAAGGGATTTGGGCAGATATATCTTGCCTGTTGTGCTGCATTCACGATCTCTGCTGTCAAGTGGCGTCTTCCAGTCGTATTCACAGAAGCGTTAGTTCTTCTACATCTTATGTTTTCAGTTGCAAGGCCTGATCAACTTCAACGAGTTGTAAGCAATCTTGTATAGTATTAGTGTTCACTTGGGCTCGAGACGGACGGACTCCGAGTCACAGCCTAAACGGAAGCACCTGGCCAGTGTCTGCCATGGTTCATAATACTATGTTGAACAAGGCAATATATTCTCATTAATTGGCCTAATCTTTGATACAACGTTCAGTGTAGATCATTGTGCGTCCACACGGCATTCTTCCCACTGTGTTAATATTTTCTCGTAGGGTTTACATACGAAAGACCGAATGTTGTGAATGTCAGATTTGTCTCGGGTGAATAGTTTCTTGTTGCAAGAGCGCATCTCGCTGGCTGTTTGCTTCTGTACGCTCGATGTTGGGGCGCTACGACGTAATGTCGGTTCAACAAGCGGAGGGCGTGGGTGTCTGGCCCTCTCTCTGGGATGCCAATGCCTTGTGAACTACTGCCTAGAAATATATTCATTGTAGCCTACTTTCACTCTTCACATTACGTAATATTGTTACATATTAGGTTATTTTCAAATAGACTAGAATAGATTCAGATTATTCTTAAATCTTAAGTAATAAGTATAAAAGTACAAACAACATACTTGTAATTAAATATCGATTTACTGTTAAATAAAGTTGACTACAAAATACTTGTGTTATTAGTTGGCACTAATCCATACCAACCCAACTTGCCAACAGCTTTCCTTGCAGCGTAAGTGTGTACCTCGAAACTGAGCCTCAATGCCATAAGTGACCCAAAAACATTATGGCATTTCAACTTAAATAGCTAAGAATGTTTCGTCCACTTTTGTTATTACTTATTTGTGTAATCTTCACACTTGAAATGGTGCCAGAACTTGTATATAGGTAAGATGTTGGCTCCTATCATCGTTTCCCTAAACCAGCTCCTCTTCACATCATATCAAGATAGATTTTTGCAATTTTACTTGTACGATTGTATGTCATGGCCCCTGTCTGACAGAAGGAGATATATTGCTTCACTCCAACGAGAGAGTAAACCCACACCCACACACAGTTAGCTTGGCGTGTCTTTAGCCACACATCAAGAACTCAACATGACATTCAACAAGTGTGAACATAGCAAGAAATAACTGTTGGAAAAACATTTTATAATAATAAAGTATTTACTTGGCATTAGATCAGTGGTATTGGTGGTATTCTGCCATGTGCGTTGTACGTAGGTTACAGTATAAATAAATGCATTTGTATTTATTGTCTACACACTCAATTACAAGAACTGATTTTCAGTGGGGGACATCATACCATTTATTATGTGTTTTGTTGCATTGGCAGATCCAAAGTCAGCGTTGACGTACACCCCAGGTCGTGTACAATAGATTTAAATCAGTTCCCAAAGTAAAAAACACTAGATTTTCATTGGAAGCTGGAATAAACCAACGAGACCTCTAAACACTGCATCATATTGTGTCTTGTTCCAGGGCGTGAGTGGCTACCTCCATGGCTCCGACCTTGGCCCCCTGGCCGGGCCCCCCGACCCCTGCGACCTTGAAGCCGGGCCGGCCCCTCACGACGCCCTGGACGGACTAGACGGTGAGACCACGTTACACGATACCACACCCACGCTAACTGTTCTCAACAGATTCATGGCGTTTCATAAGTCCACGGTCGAAAGTTATTAGTGTGTTTCAAACAGATGCTGGGAACTAGAGATGTGGAAAACCAAGTTGGTTAATTATTGGACGTGGCCATTTTGTCGGCAAGAGAATAGTTAGCGTGGGATAAATTAGATGGGTTCAAAGAAGAGAAGGTATTTGTGCGTACCGTTATTGCCACTGGTTTGTGCTTCTACTAACTTTTTTTTTTCCTTCTTGTGCCAAGATGGCTTTTTCAGCCATTCTTTTGTCTTACTATCCAATATAAAACTGCTTCCTTTTCTGGCCTGAAAAAAAAAAGGAAGCTTCTACTAACTGCGGCACTATCAAGTGTGTTCTGGAGTGTTTCGTTGTTTGTAAAGTGTTTTGAACAGTATGGTCAATGTTTTCGTTGTTGCTTAACTGTTTCATTGGGAGATAATAGACATGTTTACTTGGCAGTAGTAAAATTGAGATTTAGTTGAAATGCAGTTTAGTCCAGACTACAGTTTGGTGTTTACGAGTACTACGTAATAGGATTCACTCGTTCACTCCCATACACGTGTTCCTATTGGCTGATTTATTTCTGAAACCTACTTGATACATCCGGGCCTTGATTTAATATAAATCCCTGTCAATGCTAGATTTTGTTTATATGGTGGAACTGCTTCCTACTTGTGGCTCGCTCTCTCAATTGGGGGAATTGAACCGATCCGATCCTTGTTGGGAAGTTTTTATATGAGGAGTGAAATCGAACTCGTTGGAATTCATAGTCGACCCCTACACCTAGGGGCACCCATTGTTGCTATGGATTTGTTTTGTTTATGGGAAATAACATTGTATCTGCGTAACCTTCGACGAGAGCGATGAAGAAACTGGCCCTCGACTTTGAACCCATCTAATGCACAACCTAGTTAGAGTGTTGGTAGCAGTTACAGTAGTTTCTATCTTGATGTGCAAAGCCCTACACATGTCAGTAGGTACATAATATAATATGCTACAGGAATGGCGATGAATGGAAAACGTGTTATTTTAAACACGGACCTTTTGTTTCTAAAAGGAGGAACGTGCTCGAAAACTAAAACCGTTTCTACCAAAACATATTTCTGCGTATTCCAATCTTTGGCGTCCACTGAAATATGTGATCGTGTTGCACGGGCTGCTTTACAACTTGACTCCGCGTGACGAAGTGCGCTGAATTAGACTCTGCTGTTTTTAAGTGATATGAGAAGCTATGAAGAAAACATTGAGGGCGAGAGAGAGCTTTGATATTTATTGGCTTGAAGCCCCGGTGAGTGTACTAGACCTTTTGTTACGGATATTGATATTGGTAATATACAAACAATACATATGAACATGAAATTTACATTGTATAGGCCCTATGTAGGGCCTACATATTATTTTAATCTTAAATGATATGCAGAGGCATTTCTTATTCTATTATATTAGAATAAGAAATACAGATAGCATTGTTCACTTCAATAATACAAATACTGTAGCAGGTATTGAAACTGTGATTATTCTAAATGCTACCATAGCTCTAAGTTGAATTGAGACATAAACTGTGTTGTTGTTACTCAAGTGTGTATGCACTATGCAATAAATACAATATGCAATCCAATAGGTCGAAAGAGTATTTGTCTACTAGACAACCGTGACTGCAAATTATAGAGTGTAATGTTGATACAAGTAAAGAATATGTACTAGGAAATGGTAGGATTAGTGTTAGAACTGTGACACGCCCAGTAAGCGAGTACAAATATTTTGTATGGTTGTATGTGGGACCATTGTTTTTTTGTGTACTTCCGTAGCCTATATAAGCCGCAATTTGTTTTTTTATCTTCTTTCTTCTTCTTTTCTTATACCCACAATTGACATCTGATGTCATCATGTCGTACATTGGAAATAAAGCGCAGGTCATATGCATTTAATTAAACTATTACTACGTTTACCACGCGAGCCGAGCTCGAGCTCGTAAGCTCGAGCTGGACATTATGCAAACTGAATTTGCTTGATAAACACCTAAGCTCGAACCCAACTCAGCTCGGTGAAGAAGCCGAGCCAGCACGCTCCGTGCGATCTCAAATTGCGTGATAAACACATGCGGACCGAACTGTGTACATACGTACGTTTAGCAAGCGGTTAACCACGCCTTCTTTTTCAGCACGAACCAGACCTGTAGTATTTAGTACGATCTCAAAGTCCGTGGTAAACGAATACCGAGCTATTGAGTTCGAGCTTACGAGCACGATCTGGGCTCGCGTGGTAAACGTAGTCACTGTTGTTTATTTTTAGTAGTACTGGACCAGTATATACCATATAATATAGTTTGAGTGATTGACATATGTTATTTGCTGATGGTCTGCATTCTACTTGCTATTTACACCATGAGAGGACATACCAATGGTGAAACGTTGACGCATCGCAACTGTCTTTAAGACACGGGGTATGTGATGGAATACACAAGTCCACATGGACAAGCAAACATTTCATAGCAAAAGCAAATCCTTACTAGCATACAATAATATAATTATTGTTGGGCGTCCGCATCTTTCAACTGTACTATGTAGCAAAGTCATGGAAGTAAACCGCATGTGAACTTGAATGTAGAAGTCATTCATTAGCAATGTGGCTCATGGACGGTTGAAAAAACTAGAGCGTAATTTTAGAGACGTTTGAATGAGATGTACCCAACCCCCTGCCGTCGAGACACGTACACTATTGGCCAGAGAGTCGAACCGGTTGGAATGGAAAACACACGATATCTTTTTAGTACCAAAAACCGTTAACTGAAATTACTTTGCCGTAATCAATTTTCAACAAGCCCGAACCTGTTTGTTGAACTTAGCCGTAAATGAACCGGTATTGTCTCAAACCAAAAACCGAATCCACCCACGAGAGTGATTCTAGAATAAAGATGTACTTGAATTAGCTTCCCGCTAAAACCTGCGTAAAGGTTATGATGACATTACAATATGTGTGGATGGTCAACTCAAAGGTAACTGGTTAGTAGTTTGCAGTGTCAGTCCACTGCCACTCGGTTAAAGTGTTGGTCCCGGTGGTTTAGTGTTCATAGAACACCGCCCGGCCCGTTGAAAGACCCGGGTTCGATTCCCGGTCGGCGTTCGTTTTTTAATTTCTGGATTTGACAACAAGTATTTACTTGTTGCAGGCGTGGACGGGAGCCGGTACCAAGACGGTTTCCGACCGGATCCGTTCGCCCCGGGCCTGTTTCAGTGCCGTATGTGTGGCAAGTCTGTGCGCAATCGCTGGCATCACTTTAGCGCTCATTTCCCCGGCGAGCATAGGTGCACTCATTGTGCGGCCGTTTACACGCGCAAAGACAAACTCAAGGCCCACATGCGCAATGTGCACGACGTGAACATTTCCAAGTACTCTCGGTTTCAACCGCAGCAATCGCAGACGTAACATGACTTCTCTTACGTGGCCACGGAGGTCGACACATCAACGTAACGCCACGTCTTACCTTTCAATACAACTTATTCATTTAGTGAAGTGTGTTGTGTTTATAAATGAATATATATTATGAATTGTATTCTTGAACAAACTTAATTAAATAGTGGTCTCTTGTGGCTTTTCAATTATTTAACTGTATTTTCAATTATGTACCTCGTTTTCTGATTGGTCTGTACTTTAATGGTTGTTAGGCCTACTTAAATATTTTGATACTTGGACAATACTACATACACTGTTGTGGACAAAGCTGGTGCATGATATCTTTCTTAAAATAATATTTTGTATTTCTGTAGTTGTTTCTGCTTGTGTCATGTAAGCAGCTGTCAGCAACTGGGTTTGTTATGGTCAACTTTTTAACATAGGCCTACATTAAAACCAAAGTTTGAAAATGTTGGTGGCTGTCACCATATTTTATTTCTGTAGGAGGGTAAGAGTCGATAATTGAGATCGTCCACAACCTAAATATTTTCGTATATAATTAATTAGCAATGATTACCCCTCTCTGATTCAAACTTAAGTTAAAGTTAATTAGTTAAATAAGTTAATTAGTTAAAACATAGTCATTAGTTCTCTTAAAAGCCAACCAAGTAATTTTGAATCAAATTGCTGTACACGTTTTTTAATGTTAATTTATAGGCCTAGATCAGAATGAAAGGAATTATATAACCAACAAAACAACTTATGCATCCAATAAAACAAATGCCATTCAGACTATTTGAAACCATCTTATTGACGACGAAATGTTAGATGTTGTAATACCGGCACCCAAAGACAATGCGATGACTGGTGGGGTTGCTGCTGCTCCCACTGATCACATTCGCGTAACACGTTACAATGGAGACTGCGACTAGGAGGCGGAACTCAGTTGCATGTGAGTGTTTTTGCTTACGTCAGACTGTCCAACCACCTAAAGCCACGGCGACCATGGATGTTATACAAGACGTATTATCGACTTCTGTGCCAAGCAATGGGTTATTACTATTGGGATCGTAAACCGTGTCTGCGTTGGAAGCAGCAATAACTCTGGGGACAAACGAGTCACGTTTATGTAGCATATATATGCATTATCAAATCTGTACTTTGCATTCGTAATAGAGTGACATACATTTTGTTTTTGTAAAGTTGATATGACGAAGAAAACATGCATGCGGATAGGTAACGCTGATGAAACACCAAACAAGCCCTTGTTGATCTCTCTGTTGCAGCCGGTCAGGAACCCCTGAGGTTGCCTCTAGATTGGGATGGCTCGACGGATCAGACTTACGAGGTCATGTTTAATAGAGCGTCGGATAACCCCGGCCTGTTTGAGTGTAACGTGTGCGGCAAGTTAGTGTCCAACAGGTGGCACCACTACCGCTGCCACAAACCTCAGAACTTGCGCTGCCCGTTGTGCAACCAAACGTTCACGCGTAAAGACAACATGAAAGTCCACATCAAGACAAAGCACGGCCCTGTGTTGCCTCTGGCCGACAGTTTCACATCCAGATAGACGTTGTGTAGCGATGTAATCAACATGACTTACTTGTAACCGGCTGGCAGCCTCGTACACTGACTAATAAATCTACTACAATACATTATTTGATATGCTTTATTTTAGTACCTCTATCAAGAAGAATGTGATCATTATCCCCTCTTATTAATCCAATATCAGCTATACTTTCTTCTGAAGTACATATCTACTATCTTGGGTGGTATCCACAATGTTAAAATTTTCTCATTGAACGTATTTTAACTGTTAATCAATCCCCCTTCCGCTGCACTAAAAACTAACAAATTAAAAATTTTGGTTAAAACAGCAGTTTAAACATCTTGTGGCTAGTTTTCCAATGGCAATTACTTCTTTGATGTTCATTTATGGATAAATAATTAAACAACAATAATTAAGTACAAGTTCTGAACTAAGGTACAAACATTAAATACAAATGATTAAAAGCAGCAAGTCTGCACTAATTTTTGCTTCCTTTAGCAAAGAGAACAACTTTTAAAAGAAAGAGAGTAACCGTAATTATTTTAAATGTCTTCTGACTGCTAAACGTTTAATTAACTAAATGCGGCCATTGTGCTTTGTGCACTGAGCGTACACACGACATTCCTTAACTAGGCTGTTTGTAAGTGAGATAAAGACCAACACACCATACGTAGTTAATGAGGAAAACCACAAAAGGCAAATAGTGAATACTGTACTACAAGATGAAAGTACGGACGTCAAATGATTATCGATGTACTGGCATAGCCTACAATTAGTTTCTATTATCAATGCTTTTTCTTTGATGATAATTATTTGTATAATGTAATTATTTTATTATTATTATTATTTTAAAAATTTATCAATTGATGTATTAATTTTCGATTTACAATTATGTATTCCGTTTCTGTCAACACTTCCACCGCTGTTCACTACGAGACAAAGCCGCGCGTCACCACTTGACATTTTGTACCTCGCCCAAACCAGAGAGGGCTGAAATGGGGGGATGAACTGGTGTGAGTGTAGGTGGGGATGGCCAAGAGTGTTGGAAAGTTTTGCTAGAAGCAGAATGCGAAAGAAGCTTGTAGGTTTGTTAACGTATCACTAAATTGAAACCAGCTGTTGATCGTGGATGTGTAATTAATTCTTTGCACTACCTTTCACGCGACGGTTACAACGTGGTTCCAGTCTTATCTCTATTCACAAGATCATCCATTTGTGTATATCATATTACATCTATGAACTCACAATGGGAACTCCTTCATAAAGCTCTTGTGCCCAACTTTGCTTATCGGCAGAGGCAGATATTTGTGGGATCAATGAAGGAGCAAATCTTGCCAAACAATTCTTTGTTTCTTTTTATTAGCACTCAATAAATCTTTTAGTATATCATGGTGCAAGATACTGTAAGTTGGCCCTGTCCTTAAATTTGACGTGATTTGATTGTAAAAATGTGTTTTTTATTTCCGTTAAATCTGTACTCAAGTGTAGTAAAGGCCTAAGGGATCACTCAAAATCAAAATCAAACATGAGCCGAAATAAGTGGTTTTCAGTTTCCCACATTGTTCACTTCTTTAGGTTAATGACGTAATAACAACAAATATCACAACAACTCGCCTTGATTAGTAAGATGCAATATGTTTAAATTTAGTTTCTAGCTAAACTTGCCTTCCACAAGATCCTGATCATTGACAGAAAAAACTTGTCTGAAAACGAAATTCTGAGTATTCTTTCATCACCAACCTACTGCTGCTTTTGGGCAACCTAAAACCGATAATTACCTGCTTTTACCGAACAACCCTGCCTCTGCTCATTGGCATACATACCTTAACACCTTTTAACAAATAATCATAACACCGCTCTGAATGATACCAGTTTTTTCGTTTTCCAGGATCTAAAGCGTGGCACATGAGGCTAACGTTTGACAAGCTTCCCGGCTACTCCAACCTACACCGGTGTAAACTGTGCGGCAAGGTCGTAACCCACATACGCAACCACTATCACGTTCACTTTCCGGGCAGGTTCGAGTGTCCCCTATGTCGGGCAACATACACCCGTAGCGACAACCTACGCACCCACTGTCGGTTCAAACACCCCAACTTCAATCCCGACACGAGAAAGTTCGAGCCTACAACGGGCGCCGATAAACCGTCCGCTCTGATCGGCCCGGACGACTCTCTGTGACTCTGTCAGGCTCTCTAAAGTCGCCCCGACGTAACTAGTCTCAACCATGTTCACTTCATTTTCAACGTTGCATTAGGGATCATTTACGACCTTGTGTAGGATACCTGGACATTTCTAATCCAGCTGGCGGAAGACTTCCTTTACGAATATGTGCAAGAACGCCAGGAATCTGTTGAAACAGCTTGCAGTAAATAATGATCTGAGGACGATATGAGACTAGTTACGTTGGTACTTACTTGTATCTTTCACAACTCGCTGTGACGCGCGTAACTCCTCTTCCATTTTGTTTTTTTAGTAACATCCAAGGTAGGTACTTGGGATGTTAGACCTCATTATCTATTATTGTTTCATTTTTGCATTTGCTTCCTGCGGGTATGGACATAACTACTACACGTTTCAGAATGATATTACTATATTTATTTTAGTTGTGGTTTATTATTAGAACTTGCAAGGAGTTCTAGCTCAAGTAAAGCTGATATCTAGTTGATTTGAAAGAACTGTAAAGATTGTGATATATTGGATTGGTGCTAAGATAACCTTTATATATAAATATAATATACTGTATGTGTATACATTGTGCAATATCTTAAAAGATTATTTTTATTTTCTATAAATTATATTTTAACTTGACTAGGTCTATGGTAATTAACGGAACATGTTTACTTTTTATGTATTTTATTGGGCGTCGTTGCTGTGTACTAATTACATTTATTGAATTACGACTGTGTTGTTTGGTTTCCTTTGCCCTGTGCCCTGTTGTCCTTGCATGTTGGATTGAGGTAAGAGGCAAAACGGGTCAAGAGTAGCGACCTGAGCGTCTTCTAGCACACAATTCAAATGCTGTTTTTGATGTTTTCGTAATCAATTTTTTTTTTTATCATATGCCCACATTTGGCTTAATCAGGCCATCATGTAAGATCTGGTCAACCAGTAGAGACAGGCCTCCTTTTCTTCTCTCTTCATGCCGTTAGGCAATGCGTCACAATCACATTGATGAATTTGCTGGCAGTTAGTTTAGAATGATCTTCACATTACGTTATTTTGTAATGGCCATTGGCAGCAGGAAACATTTGAAATGCTTTTTTAAATCTTAATTAGTTCATTTTTACTTTTTTGTGTGGGGTTAAATTATCGTTTAATCCCATCCTAGACACGATATACTGGAGGGCGCTCTTGTCCTCCGACCTCCAGAGACTCCAAACATAAGCGAGAATGCTGCGTTAGGATCTGCACTAAATTGCCATGGCCACATAGCTTTATTTCATTCTTGTGCCCAAGGAATGGGTTACAAATAGGGGTTTGTGAATAGTGTTTTTTTCAGTTTGAATACGAATATCAAACAGTACTCACTCAAAAGAGTCTAATATCGAATATTTTCCATGATAGTGCAGTAGTACTACACACAATTAATGAATACATATTGGTTTTGAAGGTTTATTAACTGATTGTACCAGCACTGTAATTAAATACCCTACCTGCAAATAATAAACAGTAAACTGCAAATTGGGGCCAAACTGCGGGACGCTCGAAACCAATTTCAAAACGAATACTTCGTAAATATCGAATAGTACTTTGAAAATTCCAATAGTTCGAATATGAATAGTCAACTATTCACGAATACTTTGAAAATTTAGAATATTCGCACACCTCTAGTTACAAATTATTGATGGCAATAATTCAAATTCTTTCATCTATACTTTGATTACTGTAACTTTAAAACCAAAATTAGAAATTTGTATTTTGTACATGCTCAATCTGCTTGAAGAGCATCAGGGGAACGCTTTGCAATAACACAATGCAACTCTTGGCTGTGGGCTAGGTCATCAACAGGAGACTGTCATAACCTTGCAAACAGCTACATTCACTGCTGGGATCGTTGTTTTCATATTACGGCATATAAGGTGTCATGTGACATGGCTATACTGAGCACTGGAGGGGAAGTGAGTGGGTAGGTAAGCACCGACATGACGGAGGAGGGAATACGTCGGTTGTGCAACGCTGCCTCTTCTCATGATCGTCGTCGACTGTCCGTGTCGATACAAACTAGGCTAGGATCGGTGATGGACTGACAAAGTCTTGTAATCTGGTATTTTACTTCTAAATGGACGAACTTAGGCTGTTTGGTATTCGCAAGAGGTATTAAGTGTTTGGCTACGTCTTCTTGCCCTTCACAAGACTCGAACCCCATCGTTTTATATCAGACTTATTGTGATGCATATTGTCTTGTATTTTGGTTCGGGTACTTAATTCAGTCAATAATACTTTCGAAACTTGGTTAGGAATCAAAGAAAAATAAATGTGCTTACTGCAAACTCAGAAGAACTGATATCAGCAATGATATGAAGTGAATAAAGTAATGTATATCAATAGTATCAGCATTTCTTACTGACAGATGAAGGCTATGTATGTAGTACTGCTCCTGTTACTATAATTAAGTGTGAATAGTAAATTCCTTGCTGACAGTTGAAGGCTATGTACGTAGTACTGCTCCTTTTACTAATAAGACAAATATATATTATATACAATTTTCTTTCAGTTGATTACAATCATGTGGATGGATACATATTCTTCTTTGCTACAAATTAATTAGTGCAAATAGAGTTTACCTAGAAGTAACTAGTTGAGATCCAAACTGAAACGACGTTAGCTGAGTAAACGGAGTAGCATGCTGTTTCCCTGTAGATACTAATAACTATGAATGTTACGTCCAGGAGTAGAATAGGCGTTTCAAATCAAACGTAGAGGTAATTCTAAAACAATTGAACAGTGTGAGTAATTAAAATAAATTACAGTAGCTACAACATTAGAATTGTTGCAGTTGCAGGCTATCTGTTGATAGATTTGAAGTAATTTATAAAAATAAAAAACTGTACCCTTACAGCAATTGAACTTTGGCATTGGCAATTGGCTTTCTGCATTGGAGGCAGGAGTAAACCCGCAATACTATTACTGGACGACGGTTTGAAACATCTGCACACGACTTTGATAACTTGACGAGCTGTAAGAGAGAAGGGCCGAGTTTGACGGAGTTTTTTGTCTTCTAGGGAGTCAAATGACCGATGAGAGCATATTCGCCCGAATGCCGAGAGTGGAGCCCGATGCGCCGCCGGTTTACCAGTGCCTACTCTGTGGCAAGATAGTGCGCAACAAGTGGCACCATTACCGTTTCCACAGGCCAGAGTATTTCAAGTGTCTCGTTTGCAACAGCGTCCACAAACGAAAGGACCACCTAAAGGCACACATGAGAGCAAAGCATAATGTTGAAACTGTTATTACTAATGAAAATAAAAGATGTTCTTGAACTAACATACATTGTTATCAATATATTTCTTGCATTTGCAATATAGCAAATATACCCTCGCTACATAATGCGTTTTATTTCGCCTTTCAAGTATATGAGAAAAGAGAAAAAGGCAGCCACATTAATTGAAATATGAATTTATTCACACTGAGTATCAAAATAATTTTTGGTAAATATATTTATACAAAATAGTAATTGCATCTTAGAACCAGTAAAAATGTTAAAATAAAAAAGTTGGTTTCCATTATTGTCTTGATTTTATATGATGGCACTCATTTAAGATAATGAGCGAGTAGTTGGTGGCTTGAGAAACTAGGTAGATGGATGCACTGGGAGACTAATGTTACAGAGAATATAAGAAGTCATTCCAAGAACTGAAGTGTACAATATTACATGACTTTGTAAGATTTTTACATCCCTACTAAATATGTAATAGTAAATATGTTACTACTCCATTAAAATCAAAATTGTAGGAAATAATTTTACTTAATCACATTTGGCAATTCAGAAACAGAGAAGAAGCAGCAGCGATCTAGGTGTATTAAAAGTTTTTTAGTTTGTTTAAGAAACTTCTGCTATTTACATTTTTAAGTCTTCATGTAGGTGACATTATAACACAACATTAATTTCACTTCAATACTGATGGGGTCAAATTTAAAGTAAAAATAACTTACAACCAGTGCAGGAGCTGCAAACAAATATTACACACATGTACGCCAAAATCACAGCAATAAATTCTTTAATTTTGTCAATAAACATCTCACCCATGCCTCGTAAATAATATTTCTACTAAGCTGTAATGGTTGTGGTTACGGTGAAATATAAGGAGAGGATGGTAATTAACAGACCGACTGTTACCATCCCACCACACTTCGAGCACTGCGTAGGAGATGGAAGAGTACAAGTCAAGTGGTCTAACTCACACCTACTCCAGATCCTTCAACTGACATAGAAACTAGAGACATACTATTGAACTTTTGTGTAGAAGTACGTGAGATAAATGGTCCACCTACCTTAAATGCACAGCTACCGATTTGATAAGGAAGCCGCAGTCTTTTAAAACATCAGCAACAAAGAGCCTTCCAGTATGCTTTCCTTCCCCACATCCGACAAAAGAACTCCGTAGAACAATTTCTGCTTCCACTCCTTGCGTCTTGTCTGTAGAGGTTGTGCTGGTGGATGAAAGCAGTTCACTCTTGGGGTGAGCGGATAATGCCACGATATTAAAGAGTGAGTATCGCTCGAGGTGAGTCATCCAGTGCGATGACCCGATCACCTAATCTGTGTCCACCTGTTGGAATCAAGCCGAGTAGATGAATGGAACAAGTCTGGCACGGGATTAGTCTGATTGATCCTTCTTCTGTCCAGTCAAGTAAAGTCTGTTCCGTGATTCAACGAGTCAAGTTCGTTTGCAAGGGTTCGTACTTGGTCGTTAGGAAGCGGATACGAGGGAAATCATGGTGCAACACGTTAGGGTTTGCACAATTGCCGTACGGACAAGTATTTGTACACCCTGGGTACGGCACTGAAGCCAACACATAAGAACCAGCATGCAAAGCGTGCGGCTCCAATACCGACAACCTCGTGTCATTGCTCGTAGGAATTATTTGGTTACTTTCTTCTTTTCAGAGCCCCATCCAGTGCATTACCAAGAGATGTTCGAGCAGTCGCCCGATCTTAACTCGGTCATGTGGAGGTGTAAAGCGTGCGGTAAGGAGGTTTCCAACAGATGGCACCACTATCACAGCCACACGCAGCAGCGCTCGTTATGTCCATACTGCCCGGCTACTTATAGTCGCAGCGACACACTCAAGTCTCACGTACGCACTAAGCACGGTGGCCGGCCGTACTTGGATCAAGCGTAGACGTGACATGCATGGTTGCCAACGTACGTACGCACTAAGCACGGTGGCCGGCCGTACTTGGATCAAGCGTAGACGTGACATGCATGGTTGCCAACGTACGTACGCACTAAGCACGGTGGCCGGCCGTACTTGGATCAAGTGTAGACGTGACATGCATGGTTGCCAACGTACGTACGCACCAAGCACGGTGGCCGGCCGTACTTGGATCAAGCGTAGACGTGACATGCATGGTTGCCAACGTACGTACGCACTAAGCACGGTGGCCGGCCGTACTTGGATCAAGTGTAGACGTGACATGCATGGTTGCCAACGTACGTACGCACCAAGCACGGTGGCCGGCCGTACTTGGATCAAGCGTAGACGTGACATGTATGGTTGCCAACGTACGTACCCGTTGGCTCAACTGTCTCGGCCTTGTAATAACGTTACATTGACGGTGCGGCCACCAGTTTTATAATACATACCAGCTGATGTATTACTAAAATACATTTTGATTGGAGTGTCAAATAAATGTACTTTTAATGTCCACATTTCATCTTCAACACATTCTGTGTGCACCTTCCACATAGTTCAAAACATTGTGACACAAATCCAGCATTTTCTGCGATTTTAGTTATCCACTTTCACTGATCTAGAGTAGCAGGAAATGGATATCTATGGTTGCAAGGACCAACTGAAAATACATAATTTTTTTTTTACATAATATGTTTTATTTCACTTTGTAAATGGAACAAAGTGCTGCAGGCATCAGTACTTCTTAGTTTATGTATAAGATTAATTAAAAATAATAATTTCTCATTTTCCCATCTTTTCCATTACTCTCGCTATATACTATGCTTTACACTTAAGTGGAGATATGTTTTACAAATTATACAACATAGAAAATAAAATACTTATTAGCTCTATTTACACACCCGACACTTTTCATTTATAGTTTGGTAAAAAAATACAACTTATTTAAGAAGCAGCAGTAGCAAGCAAGCCAATGCATGTCCCACTACTTCTCTCACTGGCGTCCTTCACTCGCTGGAAGTACGTAATTCAACCCATCGACTACTTATAACAATTAAATGCCAACTGGTTGCTGGTTCAGAGATCTTTATACACGACATGTCCCGAGACAACCTTACAGATGCTTTCGTCATAGACGAGGAACTCCAAGCCAATCAGTGATCCGTATTTGCTCGGCTCGGGGGCCACGAATAGCTCTTTTATGACGAAAGCATATCATTTCATTCATTTTTAATTTATGAATTAGTCACATACAGCGATTTATACCATTTGTAAGGTTGTCTGGGGACGCGTACACCAGCGAGATAACCGCAACGCCAGTGCGTTTCGTTAACTCGCTGCCTACAACGTCCAATACCTCCACAGAACAAAACGTAGGCACAGACAAAATGAAGGGGGGGCAAGTCAAGTATGACCACACTTCACCGCTTGGAACAGTGAATACAAAACTTTTACGTAAAATGCTCGGTTGGGAGTCTTCTTGCAGTTTTCCAAACAAAAATGCAACAGTTTTCATACCTGATCAGCAACATTAACCATCTTAAAAAATGTGATTTTAATAATCGTTGTCAGTACTAACTTGTTGCGTTAGCTGGTCAATTCATATTGCCAGAAATGATTTTGACCTAAGGTCGGCGATTTAAAACTATTTCGATTCGAACAACAATTTGAACATACGAATTCCAAAATGGAGGCTCCTTGTTCTCTTTCATCACCTGCCACAATACGAAGTGATCAGACACCGCGCAATATCTAACAACACTGTAGAAGCAATTAAAAAGAAAAGCACTATCTATGGTACCACATGTATTTGTAACGATGGCACAGTAAGTGTCGTACCTTATATACCGAACTATATAGAACATGTATATGCATATAAAATACCACAGGGAAGTAAGCAAGGCGTCATCGGAGGATAACACAAAGACCGTACAAGTTACAACGCGCAGTTGGGCTGGTCCCGAGGGTTGGGTCGACCAGGCAACACCGACACTCTTGTTTGGGGGATGACGTGGAGAAGAAACGTGTAAGAATGGCAATGCATCTAATCTACGCATTACAAGACTGCTTTAGTTCTGTGTGGGCTGTTGTTTACTCACATTGTCCCAGCTTTACATATAAATATAAAAAGTTATAAGATGGACAAGAAAGTAAATTAGAGTATCAAACAGCCATTAGTCAATCCAATCCATTCGCAACAAATAATCCAAGACATGAAAAATGAACTACTGTTAACACAAACAAAGGCACAGGTCGCAGGTAAGTGAAATGACAAATATAATCAAAAACATCATCAGTGCTCACAGTTGCAGATCCACTTGAGAACAACGATCAAAACCCCCCAATAGATTTCATTACTTGACACTCAGCAGCTCCACACCACTGAAATTGTTTGTTTTTTCATTTTACATACACTTAAAGAACAAAACACTTGCAAGTCTAACCACTCTATTTGAAATTGATAAACCACATTTGTAAAAATGAGCCAATCCCTCACTCTTATTGCTTGAATATTATCTCTATCGATTGCGAGGCAGGATATAAGGGTACTAATAAATGTAACTCAAACCTTTTTGTAACGACAAAAGTTAGGTCGAGTTTTAACACGTTTGACCCGAAACGTCGGTCAGCAACTCGTTTGAAAAATACGTTCAATATTCCTTCACGCTAGCACGATTGTATGGTATTACGACGACTCGCAGCGCTTGTCGAGATACAAACTATACCACATTTCTGTGGTGGCTGTTGGAGCCATATTTAATTGATATAGGCCGAGAGGTTGATTTAAATTCTAAAACGTGTATGTGTTCTTCCCTCTCTTCAAGTGACGGCATTGAACAACACTCTGTTTTATTGACAGTCGTTGAGCCGAGGTAACTGCGACGCGTTGCAGCTGACACGGTCAGCCGTAAGAGGCACTAACATTGCACGTTGTATATAAGGAGCTCGTACCCAAGTCTAGAGGGCAATATTCACTTGCAGAGGACTTCCTATTTGTCTGAAAAGAATATCGAAATAGGTACCAAAGATTCACCAACCAAGTACGTAGTTTCGGGACCTTTTAGACTAACCCGACTTGTTAAATCTTTACTTCGTATGCCGATCACATTATGGAGGGAAGTTTGTGGGTAGTTTGTGAGCAATGTGCAGTGTGAACTGTGAATCATAACAGAAACATCTGCTCAGCTACAGTACCGGTACAAAATGTCTCCATTACTGGTCGTCAATACACTTTTACATGTCAAGCTTCTGCATTTATTGTGTTTCTACCACAATCTTATTCTGCATGAAAATGGCACAACGTTGAGTTACGACACTACTTACGCAAGTTAAGAACCCTACTATACAACATAATTAAATGGATTAGACCTAAGCTGTACATATGTATCATAAAAATATATAGGTATCTAAAATTGGAAGAGCTAACCTTCTGTGTGTAGACTTTGTAGACCTAAAATTGAATTGAATTGCATGTTGCTCGTCAAGAATTATGATGAGTATGTCCGGGTGGATACATATGGCATTTCGTTTGCAATAACTGCAAGCCAACGTCTTCACTCATCAGCGCTCGGCTGTCAGCTATGTAGCTTGGTTCCAGCTAGTGTGGCCTACCAATACAAAGTGCAGACCTAATCAAAAGTTGGAATGCACCGAAGTAACATAAATACCGGTACTACGAGATTAACAGCCGTGAACACACTATACAGGCTGCATCTTAGCCCACCCATCATATGATAACGTCTTTAAACTGAAATAATCAATCAATCTCAATGTAGGATGTATCTTTTACAGACTAGCATTAATTTGCGCCAATTAGTTTGTTCGTCTACTTTATGTCCGTTTCTTTACTTGAATTGCAAAAACACAAAACAATGAATACAGCTTACCGTGCCCTACACTTGCTCACACACACACGTTGCTCCTGAATCAGGCATGCTCTAGGCAAGTCAACATTTCTTGCAAAAGAAGGTTAACATTATCTCAAATTCTTCAAGTTGCCATGACGCCATTTTTAAATGCGTATCGAGCTCCGAGCGACTCGGAGAGCAAGATAGCAAAACTCACAACACAAACAACTTGTCACAAGACATCCCGGATGGCAAACGTAGGTAGAGATCCGTGCTTAATGGTTGGTTGAAATACCTCAACTATGTTTAAATCAAGTAAATGATTGATTTCAGGGGTTTTATCCATGTCCTGTATTTTTGTATATGTATGTAGGCCTAGCGACCACAACTTGCAGATGGTAACCTTATGTGCGTGAAGTTTGATTATGCTCTTATTCAGCGTGGTATGAGACAAATGGTTGCTTCCAAGAATATTTCAGAACTAAGAATAAATTACAGGCTGAATTAATAACAAAACTTGCCCAATTATAAAAAAATTCTGATTATTAGTGCTTCTTGCCATTAAAATACGAATATATAATATGAATTTCGGTGTTATTCACCAATTTATATATTTTAAAACAAAAAATAATTCGGCAGTGACTGAATCTGAGCATTTTCTGGTTTAAAATTGATCAAATTGCGCTCATTTTGTGAAACTAAATCATTCATACATACAGTATTTCAGCGATATCATCATTCACGGGTAGCCTATCCACTAATATGGCTACAAGTGTCAACATTGGCCCAAGTTATTTGATTGGCAATAGCCCCACAAACAGACTTATCTTTTAAAATCACTGGATTAGACAAGTACTATGCCTAGAAAGAATACAACAAAGTTTGGCTACGTCTGTACAATTAATAAATTTTGTATGAACAAAATTATCATTGGGCTTGGCAGCATTCACTGTTGCAACATCTGCAAACAATAATCAAGCTCACTTGAATTAAACATTTGTTTAAAAATGTTGTACATTTAACTTAAGACTGAATCATGTTTACTTTTTAACAGAAACAAAAGTTACAAAATGGTGTTTGTATAAAGAAGACCATAAACATGTTAGCTAAATTAATTTGGTATGTTTACAGTTGAATCTCAGTGGGGCATAATTATATCCATGCCTACTTTCTTCTAGATGCACTTGTACACTTTGTGATTCACATAAGATTTTATTTTTGCCCCTTTAGTTATGCATTTTACTTTAAAAATACGATACCACAAAAAAACATGTAACCTACATATTAGGTTAAATTACATTTCACTGCGTGTGAGCTTACATTCCCTTGATCTGCACGAATGAAACGTACCTCTAGTCAACACAACCAAACGTCAGTTGGACCGCCTCCCATTCCCAATTTGAGTGCTGGATAACGTCAACACCATTTTTTTTTTTTTTTTAATAGTGCTTAGATGTTGCATTGATTGTAATAAGTCTGCAACTATTAAAAGAAACATTTTACATGAAGCAATGTTGGCTAAATTAATCCCACTGCATGTATCATGACAATTATACATGCATTTAAGTGGCTCAATGTTAGGGCCTATATAGCAGGTTAGGAGTTTGGATGGGTTGAAATGTCTTTCATTGGATCAGACTTTATAGACTACCACACTTGACTTGTTTTGATACCAAAACACTTTCAATGACAATGTTAATTAGATGGAAATGATAAAATCTGTAGCCAACAATTCAATAACGGAACTTCTTGCTCTTAAGGGTCCTATGAACATGATACAAATAGACCTACAAAAACAATGGTAAGTTTGAAGTGTTTCCCATATAGGGTAACTAACAATTGTTTTCTCAATATTGTCCCCATGAAATGCAAGAAAGTGATAATTACAATCGGAAGATACATCAATGATGAGGTGCTACGTACCAGGCCAACAACCACTGCTTTTGATTTAAACTAAAAAAGGTCCCATTGCAATTTGCAATAGCAAGTAAAACTAGGCACACCAAAAATACATTTTTAAATGCTAAAAGGATTTTCAACTTCGTTTTCAATTTCAAATGAATTTCCACTGAACAAAAAAGTTAAATGCTCATTTTGGTTTGATTAAAAAAAAAAAAAACAGATTTAAATCAAAAGTCGATTTAAATTTAAAAAGATAAAAATCACACCCTGATAATAACATTGCAAAGGAGACCTTTAAAAATTCAAAGAAATGTAGAATTATTGTTTTTCCACTCAAATTAAAAGGACTGAGTTGAAGTTGTGACAATTCTTCAATCTACCACGTTGGCAACAGATTGCAGTAGGCCTAATGGGTGTCAAATCCTGACAGGCAGAAATCAAACTCACTACAAAGTATCTCCCCCCCCCCCCCCCCACTGTATTTAAAATTACCACAGTGCAATGCATTGCAACCAACATTTCTACAATGAATGTTTTATCCCATGTTGGTCTTGAAACTGGATGCCCAAGATCAGCTAAGTAGTCTGAGCTGAACATTTCCAGATAAACCACATTGCAGGCACTAAAAATGAAACGGTTGGCACCAGGGCTGCCGCATACCTGTTCTTTGGACATGTAATGTTGGGCCTAGATGGAACATTGCAAGCTTAAGAACTGAAGTAGCATTTTGCTAAATTATATAAACTTATTTTATATAAATAAATATATATGTATAGAGCTATATGTGTGCCCTCCTCGCTGTGCTAACGAAGCTATGCAAGATAAGCTGTTGTATTTACAAATAGATAGTTTTGTGGAAGAAACATTTAAATGAACTGATTGTTTCATAGCATCGGTCATGCCTACAAGAAAAATGTTTCTTCATAGTGAACTGAATGATCTTGGTAAAAATGGTTATATATGCACCCATACACCTACCGTAAGTTCAAGACATAAGAATACCCAGCTAGCACACAGGGGTAGGCACTCGGTCCAGATTTAGATTGTTCGTACGTACGTATAGGCC
This sequence comes from Isoperla grammatica, assembly GCA_945910005.1. Lineage (NCBI taxonomy): Eukaryota > Metazoa > Arthropoda > Insecta > Plecoptera > Perlodidae > Isoperla > Isoperla grammatica. The sequence goes on from OX246737.1 coordinate 135,295,490, forward strand.
TACGTACTTTCCCACGTTATTTCACATAAAATAATAAAGGAAATGCCTATTTATAAGCACTGCACTAAGAGTTAAGAATTTGTGCATCGTAGTGCTATGGCTAACTGGAAAGACTACCCCAACTCTCTGTACACAAGTTATAAAAACGTACACGCGCATATGTATGTACAACGTCAGACACTAAAATGTTTCACTTGACGTTGGACAGGTTGGAACTGGTGTCCGACTTGGGCGAGTGCGAAACGGTGGAGCTCGCGTATCCCGAGCCCAGGTAGCACGAGCTGCCCTGCTTGGACGTGTGCACGTCTAGGTACGCCTGCCTCGAGAACACGCGGCTACACGTGGGACACTGGTACTTGCTGATGTGCACCTTGTTGTTGTGCCGCAGCAGCGACGTCTGGAACTTGAACGCCTTGCCGCACGCCCGGCAGAAGAAGGACTTGCGCGAGGACGCGTGGGCGGGGGTGGCGTGGTCCGAGGTCGCCGCCTCCTCGGGGACCGTCTCCGAGAAGGTCACGTCCGCCCCCACCGAGAGGTCGACGTGCTCGTTGGGGGCGGGCCGTCCCCGTCTGTGAGACCGGTGCTTCTGCTTCGAGCCGGGTCTTCTGGTCTGGCCCGTCACGAGGCCCAGGGGGTCCGGTTCCGGCTCCTCGTTGGCCGACCGCCGACGCTGGTTCAGCAGGATGGGGTGGATGTCGTAGCCGGCCAGCTGGGGGTAGAACATGGCCACCGAGGGGGTGGGCGGGCCGTGCGGCTTGCCGTACGAACCTAGGCCGAACGGGAGATTGGACGTCGAGGGACAATTGTTGCTCGTGACGTCTTCGTTGCGCTCCACGTCGTAACAATCGGCCATGGTGGGTGATTGCTGCAACAGACACGACAGGATACCGTCTTACGTTTCTGAAACTATCTGAAATAAGGACACTGTATGAGGATACGGCTAGCAGGGCAGGCGCACGCTGCGCAAAGCAATTTAATGAGGTAATCCACAGAGTATAAGATTCTCTAAATTGGATATTGAATGTATTAATAAGGCAGTTTACAAGTTGTCAACAATGATCAACAAATTATTTCCTTGGGTAGAATCCGTTTGACTGTCAAGCTACTTGCTTTTTTCGTTCATTACCGATATGACGAATTTTCGATTTCGCCCAAGGTTTGAAATATGAGAGCATAGCTCTTTTTGATAGACCTACATTGCATCGTTTAGTGTTTCAGGTCTAAGGAGAGGTATCTAGGTCCAGGCACATTACGCAGCCTACACAACTTAGTCTAGTGAAAAACAAAATACAGACAGACTTGTCAATTACTGACAAGTCGTGGCTACTCTAGCCTAGGAGGACATAATAATCCCAACTCAACTAAGGGCTTTCTGAAATTCCTGGTTTAAAATCCTACGATGACATTTGAAGTTGTTTTATATTTGAAGTAGAGGCGTCCACACACACAGCCTCCTTAAGAACAATTAGTTTCATTCTATCAACACGTTACAAAAAGTCAAATAATCATGGCTTATAGGCCTAGGCCTAGGCGAGTATTATTATTTTAGTTATTACCTGATCCCAGGCTTAGGAAGCCTAGGTTGGGGTCTCAGGCTAGGCTACGCCAGCCATGCCAGTCAAGGGGCTTACGGTCAGTCTATTTATGGCGATGAAGGTGTGTTAGCAAAACCTTAGGATCAACTATAATAACAACATTCGCAGAAACTGATAATAACAAACCCAGGCCTACGTCCTCCATAGCCCTAGGCCACAAAATAGGCCCTTGCTGGCCTAGCGAAGTACCAACACAATTTACAAAACCAACATGCATTTACTGTAGGCCTGCAAACAATTTTACACCATCCTATTATCAAAATGGAACAAGCAATTATGGAACGATGTACAATAGCATACAATTATTATAATAACAATTCAAATCAAAACAAATAATTTCTTACTGATTCGACGCAAGTCTTTGTTGACGCTTGGTAATGGTAGTGAACTCGACAGAGCCGATAGTGTTTTGTTTTCCCGTGAGATTACGCCACCGCTACATCATCACGGCCGACTAGATTCGATTGTCTCGATACTCACCACGGCTCGTTGTGAGCGGGAAGCGTGAGTGGATGTAGAAGTTGGCATGGGTCAGCTCGTTCGTAATCCACAAGTTTATCCAGTTTTATTTCTCTATGGGTAAAATGTGTCTTTTTCTTTATATAACTTATATATTATATTTTTGTCTCCAGCAAGAGAAACTTTTGAGAACAAAGGAACTACCCATTACATCAATTTCGCACAGCTTACATGAAATGACTAACTTCGTACCTTGATAATTGCTAGAGTAGGCCTAGCACATCAATAAACCCGCAAATTAGAATGGTTACTTGTTTGTTTGGTTTAGCAGTCTTCTGCTAGTAACGTAACACGTTTAGTCTTCGTCTTCGACTCAAACGGTCGTGAATACAAATTACTAATTAGCCAATTTGTGCCATGTATGTTTTACAAAATCAAGTCAAATAATGAGCTTTTGTCATCGTTACTCAATACTCTGCTGGGCACAAGAACAGCGAAAAAGCAACGGTGCTTTCTACATTGCTTGAAAACGGAAAAGCACCTCTGTTGCTGTGTCAATACACCCAACCGAGCATGCATGACCTATCCAGTACTTCACTCGACCGGGCAGACGAGCAAACACAACACAACAGGATTTGGTTTATACTGGTAGTGTCCGCTATGCTGTAGCCCGAAAGCATGACACATGTACCACTTCACTGGGATTTCAAGTATTCAAATTTTGTAATATTAATATTATACATATATGGCTACAGATAGGACATGGGATTACATAGAATTTAACACATACATATTTTTCTGTTTTATTGTTTTGTATGCAGCTAAACCACCTGGAAGGATAGTATGTAAATGTAATACACTGTAAGTATATAGCAGAGTAATGTGAATAGTGAATACATTGCAAGGTAAATGATATGTTTTTATTAACCAGTGGACTTGTACATAATACAAATATTGATATTGTCAGGCATATATACATTCTTGTAAGGAACGTTATGATAATAAATAAATAAAATAAACCTATAGCAGCCATTAATCTGTCACAGTAGAATTGGTGCTTACAATAATGCCCAGACTAGTTTGGGTGCTGTTTATTGAAATTATTTGATTTTTTGAAATACAAATAAATGTACCTATGTTAATCAAAATACATTCTTCATTTTGAGCTTTTTGAAAACAGGGGATGCACATCCTACATAAAGTTTCTCTGTACATAATTTGTGAAAAATGTTTGGTAATGATAGAATAGATCTTTATTTACCGGTAGCCTACGCCTACTTTGACATATTTAAAATAAGACCCTACCTTTTTTGAGAGAAAGTGACCAGTAACAGTATTAATATAATAATAATAACAAATGATATATAAAATGAAATAAAATACTTGGATAAACTAGCCAACAAATATTGATTGTATCTACTGTAAATTTATTTATTTGAGATGGATATGTAAACAGGAATGGTAAATCCAATACAAACAATGTATTACTTTTTAATTCATTTCTAAGTGAATCAGAAAAGAAGTTGCAATGCTTACGGAAGGGAGACCACCTGCAAACAGATAATGAACTTTCAGAAACCATGGCATGTTTATAATGAGTTACTTCCAGCTCCATGCAAATACAAATGGTTTTGATTCCTGTTCTACAAAATGAAACGTTCCAAACAGTTCCAATATCTGGTTTGAACAATCTTCAAACGAGTTCAAGAACAAGCAACCAGCAACAGTTCAATTAAACGCAACTACTCACCTGCGGTATTGAAACAAAGCCGAATTCATGAGAACATGGAGTCATGAAGAGTCTCGATCTCTATCTCTCTCTGTCTTGCTCTCACTTGTTCCTTCTTATACATCTCGTAATCTTCATCATCTGTCGGCAGCTCGTGTCGGCATAATGGGCACGTGTTCGTCTGTGTAAACAATTGCTATTGTTTAATCAGTATTGTAACACAACATGTTTGAACCTTCCAGTAATGCAATAACCATTCTCTAATGCGGGCTTTACACGCCTCAGATTCAACTAGGGTCTACTACTTGCAACACTGGCTTTGTCGTTACCCACTTACTTTTTCCAGCCACGGCAGTATGCAGCCAGGATGGAATGAATGTTTGCACGGCAGCACTTTCACCACTTCGCCCACCTCATGGGCTTTGAGACAAACTGTGCATTGTTCACCTGAAACAAGGCAGCTTTGGTAAAAATTTGGTCAGCATTAAATAACGAACCATCGTGTGTTTTATTTGCTTGAGGCCTGACTAGGGCCAATGCCTAGCCTTCGCCTCCTCTAGGCCTACTGATAGACAGGCGCAAACTGGCTAGGGATGCCTGGATGCGATCGCATTCTGGGCCCCTGGGCACATCCGGGCCCTTTGGCAGTCAGAGCTGCTACCAGAAAGTTCCTATGATGTAAATACTTCCCTGTATGTTGCTAAAAAAATCTTAACCCCACTCTCAAAGTATTATTTTATTGTAAATATTCAATGTGATTAATTGAATATAATGGAAATTATTTTGCTACTGGTCGTGTGGTCTCCGTTAATCGCGCCCTAAAATCCTTTTTTAGGCCATAAAATTCAATGCAAACCCAAACATTTTTTTACACCTCCGACGTATTTGCCTCCGCCGGCTGGGGCTTTGCCCCAGACCCCAGCTGCGCCACGCCACCACGTGCGGACCCCCCCGAAACCCAGCATCACGGGCCTTTTAATCCCAGTCCGCCCCTGTCGTAGCAGGAAACAGGGCTAATTCTGGCATCACACAGGCACTCTCACTAGTCTCCCATTCAACACTAGTAGCTGCCTTCGCCATTTTACAGCTAAACCGTGCATCGTAGAGTGGAACAGGGCTTATTCTGGCATCACAATGGCACCCTCACTAGACTCCCAAACAACACTCTGTCTGTCTTGGGATCCATTTTGTATTGCATTTCACAGCTAAACCGTGCATCGTAGAGGGATACGGGGCTTATTCTGGTATCACACGGGCACCCTCACTAGACTCCCTTTCAACACTAGAAGCTGCCTTCGGATCCATTTTTAATTGCATTTAACAGCTAAACCGTGCATCGTAGAGTGAAACAGGGCTTATTCCGGCATCAATAAGGCACCCTCATTAGACTCCCTTACAACACTACTGTCTGTCTTGGGATTCATTTTTGATTGCATTTTACAGCTAAACCGTGCATCGTAGAGTAAAACGGGGCTTATTCTGGCATCACACGGGCACCCTCACTAGACTCCCATACATCACTAGTGGCTGCCTTGGGATACATTTTTAATTGCATTTTACAGCTAAACCGTGCATCGTAGAGGGAAACGGGGCTTATTCTGGCATCACACGGGCACCCTCACTAGACTCCCATACAACACTAGTGGCCGCCTTGGGATACATTTTTAATTGCATTTAACAGCTAAACCGTGCATCGTAGAGGGAAACGGGGCTTATTCTGGCATCACACGGGCACTCTCACTAGACTCCCATACAACACTAGTGGCTGCCTTGGGATACATTTTTAATTGCATTTAACAGCTAAACCGTGCATCGTAGAGGGATACGGGGCTTATTCTGGCATCACACGGGCACCCTCACTAGACTCCCATACAACACTAGTGGCCGCCTTGGGATCAATTTTTAATGGCATTTTACAGCTAAACCGTGCATCGTAGAAGGAAACGGGGCTTATTCTGGCATCACACAGGCACTCTCACTAGACTCCCATACAACGCTAGTGGCTGCCTTGGGATAAATTTTTAATTGCATTTTACAGCTAAACCGTGCATCGTAGAGGGATACGGGGCTTATTCTGGCATCACACAGGCAACGTCACTAGACTCCCATACAACACTAGTGGCTGCCTTGGGATAAATTTGTAATTGCATTTTACAGCTAAACCGTGCATCGTAGAGGGATACGGGGCTTATTCTGGCATCACACAAGCACCGTCATTAGACTCCCATACAACACTAGGGGCTGCCTTGGGATAAATTTTTAATTGCATTTTACAGCTAAACCGTGCATCGTAGAGGGATACGGGGCTTATTCTGGCATCACACAGGCAACGTCACTAGACTGCCATACAACACTAGTGGCTGCCTTGGGATGAATTTTTAATTGCATTTTACAGCTAAACCGTGCATTGTAGAGGGATACGGGGCTTATTCTGGCATCACACTGGCACCCTCACTAGACTCCCATACAACACTAATGGCCGCCTTGGGATCAATTTTTAATGGCATTTTAAAGCTTAACCGTGCATCGTAGAAGGAAATGGGGCTTGTTCTGGGATCACACAGGCACCCTCTCTAGACTCCCATACAAAACTAGTGGCTGCCTTGGGATCCATTTTTATGTGCATCTTACAGCTAAACCGTGCATCGTAGAGGGATACGGGGCTTATTCTGGCATCACACAGGCAACGTCACTAGACTCCCATACAACACTAGTGGCTGCCTTGGGATGAATTTTTAATTGCATTTTACAGCTAAACCGTGCATTGTAGAGGAATACGGGGCTTATTCTGGCATCACACAGGCACCCTCACTAGACTCCCATACAACACTAGTGGCCGCCTTGGGATCAATTTTTAATGGCATTTTAAAGCTTAACCGTGCATCGTAGAAGGAAATGGGGCTTATTCTGGGATCACACAGGCACCCTCTCTAGACTCCCATACAAAACTAGTGGCTGCCTTGGGATCCATTTTTATTTGCATTTTACAGCTAAACCGTACATCGTAGAGGGATACGGGGCTTATTCTGGCATCACACAGGCAACGTCACTAGACTCCCATACAACACTAGTGGCTGCCTTGGGATGAATTTTTAATTGCATTTTACAGCTAAACCGTGCATTGTAGAGGGATACGGGGCTTATTCTGGCATCACACAGGCACCCTCTCTAGACTCCCATACAACACTAGTGGCCGCCTTGGGATCAATTTTTAATGGCATTTTAAAGCTAAACCGTGCATCGTAGAAGGAAATGGCGCTTATTCTGGCATCACACAGGCACCCTCTCTAGACTCCCATACAACACTAGTGGCCGCCTTGGGATCAATTTTTAATTGCATTTTACAGCTAAACCGTGCATCGTAGAGGGATTCTGGCATAACACAGGCACCCTCACTAGACTCCCATACAATACAAGTGGCTGCCTTGGGATCAATTTTTAATTGCATTTTACAGCTAAACCGTGCATCGTAAAGGGAAACGGGGCTTATTCTGGCATCACACATGCAAAGCCACTAGACTCCCATACAACACTAGTGGCTGCCTTGGGATACATTTTTAATTGCATTTTACAGCTAAACCGTGCATCGTAGAGGGATACGGGGCTTATTCTGGCATCACACGGGCACCCTCACTAGACTCCCATACAACACTAGTGGCCGCCTTGGGATCAATTTTTAATTGCATTTTACAGCTAAACCGTGCATCGTAAAGGGAAACGGGGCTTATTCTGGTATCACACAGACACCCTCATTAGACATCCATTCAACATTAGTAGCTTCCTTCGTAACAATTTTTAATTGCATTTTACAGCTAAACCGTGCATCGTAGAGGGAAACGGGGCTTATTCTTGCATCACACTGACACCCTCACTAGACTCCCATACAACACTAGTGGCCGCCTTGGGATACATTTTTAATTGCATTTAACAGCTAAACCGTGCATCGTAGAGGGAAACGGGGCTTATTCTGGCATCACACGGGCACTCTCACTAGACTCCCATACAACACTAGTGGCTGCCTTGGGATACATTTTTAATTGCATTTAACAGCTAAACCGTGCATCGTAGAGGGATACGGGGCTTATTCTGGCATCACACGGGCACCCTCACTAGACTCCCATACAACACTAGTGGCCGCCTTGGGATCAATTTTTAATGGCATTTTACAGCTAAACCGTGCATCGTAGAAGGAAACGGGGCTTATTCTGGCATCACACAGGCACTCTCACTAGACTCCCATACAACACTAGTGGCTGCCTTGGGATAAATTTTTAATTGCATTTTACAGCTAAACCGTGCATCGTAGAGGGATACGGGGCTTATTCTGGCATCACACAAGCACCGTCATTAGACTCCCATACAACACTAGTGGCTGCCTTGGGATAAATTTTTAATTGCATTCTACAGCTAAACCGTGCATCGTAGAGGGATACGGGGCTTATTCTGGCATCACACAGGCAACGTCACTAGACTCCCATACAACACTAGTGGCTGCCTTGGGATGAATTTTTAATTGCATTTTACAGCTAATTCGTGCATTGTAGAGGGATACGGGGCTTATTCTGGCATCACACAGGCACCCTCACTAGACTCCCATACAACACTAGTGGCCGCCTTGGGATCAATTTTTAATGGCATTTTAAAGCTTAACCGTGCATCGTAGAAGGAAATGGGATCACACAGGCACCCTCTCTAGACTCCCATACAAAACTAGTGGCTGCCTTGGGATCCATTTTTATGTGCATTTTACAGCTAAACCGTGCATCGTAGAGGGATACGGGGCTTATTCTGGCATCACACAGGCAACGTCACCAGACTCCCATACAACACTAGTGGCTGCCTTGGGATGAATTTTTAATTGCATTTTACAGCTAAACCGTTCATTGTAGAGGGATACGGGGCTTATTCTGGCATCACACAGGCATCTCCAGCATGGAAGAGCGCATGAACGCTTATCTAGCAGAAATGCGGCTTCTTATCCAAAATGCTGTAGTTACTGCTGTAGTTAACAATGATAACGTCGAAACGGAAAATAAACCGTCAAAACAAAACGCCGATTTAACACTTGTCACAGAAAAACTTACAGCACTGGAAAGTCAGTGGAAACTTAATTTCGCCAGTATCAAGCAAGAGATGCAGAGCTTTAAATCCAAGATACTTTCACTGGAGTACAATTGCGACAAACTAGAACAGTACTCCAGAAGGAATTGCTTACTACTACATGGTGTTGCAGAGGAAAGAAACGAGCAAATCGTTGACACTGTAACTAATTTCATTAAAGAAAAATTAAATTTTCCGACTTTTTCGCAAGAAAAGCTCGACAGATGTCATAGGATTGGCAAACCTCAACCTGCCTTCCACGGAAACAAGCCACGCCCCATCATCATAAAGCTGATCCAATACACCACACGAGAGATTATATGGAACCGCAAAAAGCTTCTCAGAGGCCAGAAGTTCTTGATCACCGAATCTCTGACTCAGACCAGAAACGAACTCTTGTCCCAAGTGAAGGAAGCTGTTGGTATTCGCAACTGCTGGACAAGAGATGGGATAATCAAGGCCAACTTTCAAGGGCGAATATTCAATGTGTCCACCAGAAACGACGTTGAACGACTTCTCAGACTGAATCGCAGCTCCTTGACACCCGCGGACGCGGAATGAAGTACAACACGGTTGTATTGCTCAATAGAGCCTGTTCCTATATTCTTAGCTCTTTAGTTATAACATAGTTAATACTGTAGTTTTTAGTTTTATACATATATTTTATTTTGTATTTCTATATTCGTTAGGGCCAAACTCCTCTCGAGTTCCTAACATATTGTTTGTACCTTTAAGTGTAAGTATTTTATAAGTTACTTTACATAAGAGAATATTAAAAACAATTCTTACTATACTTAGAAAACAATGACCATCTCACATATAAAGAAGGCAAATAATTTGGTAGTTGCCCATATTAACATTCGATCACTATTTCCAAAATACGAACTAGTTAGGGAAGTGATAATGCAACACCAAATAGATATTTTAGCGATTTCAGAAACATGGCTAAATCCTGAGTTGCCAAATAAGCACATGCAAATTGAAAACTATTCACTTATCCGCTGCGATAGAGATGATGGCTATGGAGGCGTGGCATTTTATGTCAAAACTTGTCTCAATGTTAAAAACATAAGCATAGAAAGACACGAAAATGAAAACACTAGCCTTGAACACCTCTGGATCAAATTTAAACAAAAAAATGTATCTTTCGTGATAGGAGTGATGTACATTCCACACTACACAAAACACCCTCAAGCTCTTGACAGTTTTGTAAATGTACTCTCACAAATTATTCCTACATCTGATCACATTTTAATACTTGGCGACATTAATATTAACTTGTTAAACAGAGACTTACCCGGTACAAAAATGTTCGAATCAATATTAGACTGTTTCAGCTTACACCAAATGGTGAGAACACCTACAAGAATAACAGAATCTACTGCGACACTTATTGATCCATTTATTATAAATGACCCCAAATTAATACGCACATTGGATGTAGTAGATGAGGAATTATCTGACCATCACTTAATTATCTGCAATTTAAACACTCCAAAACACACAATACCGACAGTTTTTAAAACCTACAGAAACATGAAAGCAATAAATAGTGAAGAGTTCAATGCCGAGGCAATACAAATGGATTGGGATAGCATAGCAAGCACCAATGACCCAAACCAGCAAGTAGTTATTTTAAATGAATTAATATACCATTTACTAAACAAATTTGCCCCTTTGCTTACAAAAAAAATATCTAAACCCAAAGCTCCATGGATAACGGATAGTGTTAAAGTATTAATAAAAGATAAAAAGAAGGCACTTGCCAACTGGAATAAGAAAAGCAACCTTCCGAGTGGGATAAATACAAAATAATTCGAAATAAATTATCTGCTAGCATAAAAAAAGAAAAACGAATATTTCTCGAAGACAATCTTAATAGAGTCCGCCAAAGTCAAGGCGGGAACCCGTTTCAGTGCAAAGCCCGTGCACTGCCCATTTAAAATAACCCGTGGTGTTTTTTCAAACACCTATATCTCAGTAAATATACATATTTAACTCATATGTTCTATGTTACGTGCATCACCAACTCTCTATTGAGGCATTATACACAACCGAACATCGACAAACTTGATAGAATTTAAATAATTACGAGTTATAACTCCAAATGTGCGATTACAACGTTGCCAATTTCAAAGAGAGAGAAAACTCCATTTCGTGAATAACAGAGAAAGAAGATCCGCGCATGCGCACAGAGAGGATCGCGGCAGGCAAGGCCCACTAGATCGCTAGTAGCAAGTTCGAAAACACGCCGCCAGGGGATAGACCATTTCAAAAACTATCTAGGACCCTTTGTATGATTATCATCACGGTCAAAGATATTACAATATTCCCTATCACGGTCCTCTCAATCTTTATTAGCAACAATAAACAACAATTAAAAACATAAAATCAAGGTTTGTAGATGATGATCTTGTATGCATCAATGAACCTTGATATAACATTTGAAAACTGATTTTTAATTGTTGTGTGGAAGGACTGCAGATGCAATGGGGATCTTTGAAAGCTCAACCACCAGAGCGCAGCACTGAAAAATGCGGTCCACCTGTCAAAATAAAAACACACTACGACAAAGCGGTGACTTCTGTGTGTTGCTAGGATACTTGGCGTGTTTCTTAGTCAGTTGATGGTCAGTTGTCTTTATTACCGTGATCGTGTTTGACAGAAGTTAATTTCACGCAGGGAAATATGGCGTGTCCGACTGATTTAGTTTGTAGTTTTGTAGTATTATTTATGAAACCTTATTACCGATATCAAGAAACATTGACACTGAAAACATAACAAAGAGATCTTTCAGAGTAGAAATATGTGTTCCCTGTGCCTTTAGGATACGACAACATGTGGAGAGACAAGGGTAGGTCATCCGTAGTTGTTATTTACGGTCTGTTGTGGCCTTTGGGTTGTGTGTAGCCTTTGTTTTTATTGATGAATTTGTCTTAAAATAATATTTACCCTATTGACCCGTAGAGAAGGCTGTGGGGAGAGCTTTTGAACAGCCAATAACAAATAAGACGATGTCTGGCAACATCTAATACAGCGACGCCAGATGGTGCGATGTAAGGCTCTGGCGTGCGCCAGAACCTTGTCTCTCCGACTTAAATTGCAACGTTGTAATCGCACATTTGGAGTTATAACTCGTAATTATTTAAATTCTATCAAGTTTGTCGATGTTCGGTTGTGTATAATGCTTCAATAGAGAGTTGGTGATGCACGTAACATAGAACATATGAGTTAAATATGTATATTTACTGAGATATAGGTGTTTGAAAAAACACCACGGGTTATTTTAAATGGGCAGTGCACGGGCTTTGCACTGAAACGGGTTCCCGCCTTGACTTTGGCGGACTCTATAAGAGCGGAAAAGATACGTGGGAAACCCTAAAACAATTAGAGATACATGGAGGAAATCATTGTCCACTGCCTAAACATTTATCGAAACCTGATGAATTGAATAACCATTGTCTGGATTCCATACCAAGAAAGGACGTCAATAAAGACACCCTTACCTATTACTTGAACAATACTCACACGAATGTCGAAAATAAGTTAAGTTTTAAAATTGTAACGCCATCTGACATTCTGAATATTTTTAACTCCTTGAAATCAAATGCAATAGGAATAGACGGCATCTCGTTAAGAGTCGTCAAAATGGTTTTGCCTTTCTGCCTACTCCACCTAACAGGGATTATAAATAACAGTATTATAGCTGGTACTTTTCCTCTACTGTGGAAGCAATCATTAATTACGCCTATACCGAAAATCTCAAATCCAAAAACGTTTAGTGAACTAAGGCCGATAAGCATTCTTCCGTTTATGTCTAAAATTCTAGAAAAAATCATTTTAAATCAGTTATCGGCCCATTGCTATATGAATGATATTATCCCCCCATATCAGTCTGGTTTTAGACCACATTACAGTACTACAACATCGTTAACAGCAATAACTGATGACATTTTAAAAGCTAAAGATGATAAGAAGGCCACAGCAATGATAATGTTAGACTTCTCTAAAGCATTTGATACCATAAGTCATCAGCTACTCCTAGCAAAGCTAAAATATATAGGGCTAGATCACATTGCTTTATCACTTATATGCAGTTTTCTAAGAGACAGGACTCAAGCCGTAAAAATAGAGCAGCAAATTTCCCAACCGAGAACAATCAGCAGGGGGACACCCCAGGGAGCAATATTAAGCCCTCTATTCTTCTCAATTTACACTTCTGACCTGTTAAAAAAACTTCAACATTGCAAGCCACAGTCATACGCTGATGATATTCAAATTAACACAATTAACACATTCATTCCAAATTAAAGATATTCATGAAGCACAAATTAAAATAAACTCGGATTTAGAACAAATCTACGCGGAGTCAGAAAACCATGCCCTCTCTTTAAATCCTACTAAGTCCACTGTCCTTTATTTTAGCCCCCATAAGGAAAACATTAACTTAAAAGACGGAGGAGAACTGAAGCTGACTATTAACAATGAAACCCTTCCATTAGTAGAAAAAGCAAAAAATCTTGGTATTATTTTTGACAAAAATTTGCAATTTGATGCCCATGTCTCTAAACTGATGCAATCGATTTTCGGCATGCTAAAACACTTATACCGTTTCAACGGACTTCTTACTACAAACGTAAAGAAACTTTTAATAAACTCAACGATTTTCTCGAAAATAGATTATGCAGATGTGGTATATGGGCCGTGCCTTAATCAACATCAAAAGAACAAACTAGGCCTACAATTAGGCCAAAATACTTGTGTTCGCTTCATAAAAAATTTACGTAAATATGACCACATTTCACCAGCGTATAAGTCCCTTAAAATGCTTCGCCTACAAGAGAGACGTGAGCTACACGTAGCATGCTTAGTCCATAAAATAATTGCTCATAGAGAACCAACATATTTACTCAACAAAATTCCACTAAGAAGTAATTTCCATTCGGTCAATGTAAGGAGTCGATCACAATTAGCAGTTTTTCACCACCAAACAAATCAGTTCAGAAAAACGTTTACTTACAATGCATCCAAAATATACAATTCATTACCACAGAACCATCGCTCCTACAATTATATTAAATTTAAAAGAGAAACAGAAAAATACTTACTACACAAATCTGAAATATTGTAATTTTAATCACATCCCAATTTAATGTACATTAAATACTTCTCGTAGTGTTACATTGTTGTAGTGCTATATTTCATTATCTATCGATAAAAACGGTTATTTTTAATATATTTTAATACTCTCTTAATGTTATATTGCTAATATATTAAGAAATGTGATGTAGTATTCATGTTTTTCTCTGTTACCAATATTAGGTAGGCCTGTTTGTGACTTTTTCCCCTGCTACTTTTAGTTTAGATTTGAATCAAGATTATATATTTATACATAACTATAATATCACATCTAGTTTCTATGCCATCATTCTAATGTACTGTGTATTGTTTTCACCTTCCTTTTCTTTTTTTTTTTAGTTGAACTTTAGTCTTTAACTCTATTTTAAAATTAGATGTTTAAAGAAAAACTGTATAGTGTACTTCACCCTTACATGTCTAGTTTTTAAGATTGAATAATCATATAATAATGTCAGTTTTATAGGTACTTCATTTAGTGTAATTTTAAGAAGGGTTAATTGTTAGAAAAGCCCATTTTTTTTTCTTTTCATAATATTTTTATTTCCTAATGTATTTGTTCATATACCAGTGCAGTTGTATTTTGTATTTAAAAGAAAAAAAATAAAGACGCTAATAATAAATAATAATAATAATAAACACTAGTGGCCGCCTTGGGATCAATTTTTAATGGCATTTTAAAGCTAAACCGTGCATCGTAGAAGGAAATGGGGCTTATTCTGGGATCACACAGGCACCTCTCTAGACTCCCATACAAAACTAGTGGCTGCCTTGGGATCCATTTTTATTTGCATTTTACAGCTAAACCGTGCATCGTAGAGGGATACGGGGCTTATTCTGGCATCACACATGCAAAGCCACTAGACTCCCATACAACACTAGTGGCTGCCTTGGGATACATTTTTAATTGCATTTTACAGCTAAACCGTGCATCGTAGAGGGATACGGGACTTATTCTGGCATCACACGGGCACCCTCACTAGACTCCCATACAACACTAGTGGCCGCCTTGGGATCAATTTTTAATTGCATTTTACAGCTAAACCGTGCATCGTAGAGGGATTCTGGCATAACACAGGCACCCTCACTAGACTCCCATACAATACAAGTGGCTGCCTTGGGATCAATTTTTAATTGCATTTTACAGCTAAACCGTGCATCGTAAAGGGAAACGGGGCTTATTCTGGTATCACACAGACACCCTCATTAGACATCCATTCAACATTAGTACCTTCCTTCGTATCAATTTTTAATTGCATTTTACAGCTAAACCGTGCATCGTAGAGGGAAACGGGGCTTATTCTGGCATCACACTGACACCCTCACTAGACTCCCATACAACACTAGTGGCTGCCTTGGGATCAATTTTTAGTTGCATTTCACAGCTTAACTGTGCATCGTAAAGGGAAACGGGGCTTATTCTGGCATCACACAGACACCCTCACTAGACTCCTATACAACACTTCTGGCTGCCTTGGGAACAACTTATAATAGCATTTTACAGCTAAACCGAGCATCTTAGGCTGGCGCGGACTGGGACTACATATATCACGCAAGTTTAAGGCGCCTAGGATGAAGGCGCCTTGGTTCCAATCGGTTGCAGAGTGTGGTATACACGTCGAATTTACCTCAAGGCGGCGGCGATCCAACTCGCTTGGGCAAGCGAGTTGGAGGCTAGAAATCACTTTGATTTAAGTGATATACACGTCAAAGCGGCTCCGCGATGCACGGCCTGTGTTGTGATTGGCTGAATTCGCAGCCGGTGTAGGTAAGGGCGCTTGAGATTGACGTGATATACGGAGCAGATTCCTCACTCGGCTACCGATTGAAAGCAAGGCGCCTTCATCCCAAGCGCGTTAGAATTGCGTGATATACGTAGTCTGGGTAGGGATGCTGGGATGCGATCGCATCCCGGGCCCCGGGGCAAATCCGGCCCTTTGGCAGTCCGGGCCCCCGGGCGGCCACCAGAAAGTTACTATGATGTAAATACTTCCCTGTGTATTGCTAAAAAAAATCTTAACCCCACTCTATAAGTATTATTTTGAAAGTATAATTGAATTTATTGTTATATTTATTGTAAATATTCAATGTAATTAATTTAATATAATGGAAATTATTTTGCTACTGGTAGGGTGGCCTCTGTTAATCGCGCCCTAAAATCGTATTTTGGGCCATAAAATTCAATGCAACCCCAAAAATTTGTTTGCGCCTTCGGCGTGTTTGCCTCCGGCGGCTGGGGTTTGCCCCAGACCCCAAACTGCGCCACGCCACCTCGTGCGGGCCCCCCCGAAACCCAGCATTTTGGGCCTTTTTATCCCTGTCCGCCCCTGCTGATGGAACATTCTGTCAAATAGTTACGCAACCCAAGGCTTACCTGAAGTTGTTATTTCGGTCTCTTGTAGAGTACTGATTGCTTCTTTGGACGCTGGTGGGGCTAGTCTACCCTCTCTCAGCTCTTCCCACATTCCAAAGTCTCGGAGCAACCTGGCCATGTGCAAGAGTTGATTGGGTGTTTCTCCTGGTCCCAAAGGTTGCCATCCCATCTCTTCAAAGTAATCGGCCATGATAATAATGTAAAAAGTATGGGTATATTGTTAACGCTAACGTCCTACTTCCACGCCTCCTAGAGTAGCTAATTAACTTCCGAAGTTACCCATCACGATTTTGACGACTCATATTAGTGCGGAAGGCCTACTGTGTTTTGAAGACTGGCCTATCAGCTGACATTGACTTTTGACAGCAGGAATTTGCAGTATCTACGGTAGATGGGATAGGCGGCACTTGACAAGCATACACCTGTTTAATCAATGGTGATGCATGAGCATAGTGACATGATCAACCAATTTAGTACCTAATATCGGATAAAATAAAAATAAATATAAATAATTTTTGAATATGAAGATCCAAGTAATAAACTCGCAGCACTTTGAATTCTAAAAAAAAG
This sequence comes from Isoperla grammatica, assembly GCA_945910005.1. Taxonomy (NCBI): domain Eukaryota; kingdom Metazoa; phylum Arthropoda; class Insecta; order Plecoptera; family Perlodidae; genus Isoperla; species Isoperla grammatica. The sequence goes on from OX246737.1 coordinate 135,312,453, forward strand.
AGAGGAATGTTTAAAACGTCATTCTCACGCCCAGCCCAGCCCTGATAAGAAGTATAAGTATTTGGGAATTTTATTGGCCGAAGATTTGGGATGGGGGGACCAGGTGCAGGAAAGTGTAAGAAAGGGATATAGAAACTTGGGGTTTGTTATGAGGAATTTGAAGGGAGCTAGTAGGGAGGTAAAGGATATGGCTTACAAAACAGTGATACGGCCTATATTGGAATATGGTGGTGCGGTGTGGGATCCATATAGGAAAGGGGAAGTCATGGAATTAGAAAAGGTGCAGCGTAGGGCGGCAAGGAAGGTTACAGGACAAGTTAGGAGATGGAGGTATGTGGAAGATAGGTTAGGGAATGTGGTAAGGGCTTATGATAGTGTTACAGCAATGATGGGGGAACTGGGTTGGGAGTCCTTAGAGGAGAGACGGAGGAGTGATAGGATGTGTAATTTATATAGAGCAGCTAGGGGGAAAGGAGGGTGGGGGGAAATCCAGAGCAGGTTGCAAGAAGGAGTTTATAGAGGGAGGGGGGATCATAATTGGAAGTTTCAGCGTCGGGTAGTGAGAAGTGATCTGGGTAGGTTTGGTTTTGTTGAGAGAACGGTAAGGGAATGGAATGAGTTACCCGAGGAGGTTGTTGAGTGCGAGTCAGTAAGGGAATTTAGAAATAGATTGACAAAAAAGAGGTGACGAGGGAGGGTGGGGAGGGGGGAGGTTTGGATAGGTTGCCACCGGGTAGTTGTGGCCCATTTGCAGCCTTTAAGTGTTTTAATCTAATCTAATCTAATCTAATCTGATGTATTGACCTGATGTGTTAACTGCGTTTCGGAATAAGAAGAAAAAGAAGAAATGTAGTGTCAGGTTTTTATCAGGTGTTGTCTTGTGTTGCAATACTCGAGGAAAGTATTATAAAGTGTAATTGAAGCTCAAGTTCCACGTATATTGTAATGGGAGATCTAGAAGTAAAGTAAGATAAGTCTAGGGTAAGAGTCACTCGATATAAGTCTTCGTGTAAACGTTCTGGAAGTGAATTTCGATGGACGTGTTTTGATAATGTAGGCTAGACATCTGTGTTTGGAGAAGTAGGCCTACATAACAACCTAGGCCCTAGCCATCCAGTTGTCTTGTTTGTGCTTCATAATCGTACCTAGGCCAGGCACTAGGCGTACATACAAAATAACTTCTTGAATATTAATTGTTTGACAATGAATATGGCCTGCTACGTCATTACGTTCATAGTCTTATGTTTTGGCATAATTCTAGTTCAGGGCATGGAGCTTGGGCTCAGGCCTGCGGCTCAGCCTATTCGGAACCAAGAATTTCCAAGGTCTACCATTCTTTCGGCCATGACTTCCGAACTAACATCTGTGTTTGGCAATTGCAGTTTCCCCCCTAACGATGTGCTAACAAATGCCGATTCTTTCGACTTTTTGGGAAGGTGTGATATCAAAATTCCACATTTAGACAGGCCGATATCGGATGAAGGTGTCATCACATGTTTAGGTTTACTGGAAGTAGGCCTCCGATTATGTTCATTGGATGAGAAATATTTTAAAAATGAAGTACTCTTTGCAATACCCAATGATTTGCACAGTTTCAATAGTCTTATTGACACTATGAACAAGCAGAATGATCCAAACCTGTGTACTGATTTGAAGAAAGTGCTGGATGTAGTACCAGCAGGTGAAAATGAGCTTGCAGTAATAAACAGGTGGAATCTTAAGAAAATATTTCAAGAGAGTGATGAGAGTTGTACAAGAATTTGCTTTGACTATAAAAATAAGGCTCGTTTAATGTGCAAACTCATTTTATGGGGGAGCAATTTGTTGATACAAACAGAGACAAAACCATTTGAATCCAACATAGGCAACAGTCCATTAGCCAACCAACCAACTGTTTCTAATTTAGGTCTAGGTCAAGACGAGACCAATAAAAAGATCCCAGTACCATCAGCACTTGATCACGATATTTCTGTTCATCAAGAAATGATCAATGATGAACTGCATGAAAGTGGGCATGGTTCTAACAAAAATGAAGATACAGAAATAGGTATTGGTGTCCACTTAGTAGTAAGTTCTTCGACTCCAACCTCATTGGCGGCACAACAAGCAAACGATGCTGATGAAGGGCACATGGGTCAACCCATGCCCATTCTGAAATCAAGTGATGATAGTCCAAGAGAAACTTCAAGTAAAAGTGGTGCTAAGAAGAACCTGTCAAAAATAGTACCTGTACCTAATCAGGAAAATGAAACTCCCGATATTGTAGTTTCAGAAGAAAATAAGAAAAACACCGACAGTCTGGCGGGATCGAGCACAACAAAACAGAAGGTAGACCCTTCGGATGGGGACGCAAAGAAAGACATGACTAATCCCTCCTCTTCAACGGAAGTCCTTAAACTCCACGGTGCCCCAGTGCCGCCAGTCCTTGACGAAATTTCGGCCATCAGTCCAGTCGAAAAGACACTTCCGGACGTTGCGCCGAGAGGAGATGAATTTCAAGACCATTATGATTCTTCGTTGGATCAGAACCAAGATGGAGATGATATAAATTTTCCAGCTCTTGAAGAGCAGTCTGTTATCAATCAAGAACCTACAGGTAAGTTAGGTCTAAATAGGCTTTTTCCGCTGACTAAATTAAACTAAGTTGTTTTCTTTATAAGCCTTTTTACATTTGATACACTCTTGTAGGTTACATATCACAAAATCATGCTAGTATTAGGAGGTGTGAAATGTTATAATCCATACCAGCATTACACCCTTACTAACACTGATTTATAATAGGCCTACCATACTCCGGTATTAACCTGGCAAACGTAAATTATGTATATGGGCCGCAGTAGGCCCTAGTCACTCATTTGGATATAGATCGTTCAGCCCTTAGCTAAAGGTAGTTTTTTTTAGGTTACAAAACGGACTACAAATACCCACGAGAAGAATTCACCAATGGTAACACTTTCCTACAAGAAAGATTTGTGGATTCAGAAGATTCACATTTCTTTTCCTACTTCATGGCCATGGTTGTTCTTTGCATCGTTGGATACGTTGTATTCCACAACAAACAGAAGGTAGGTATCTGGAATATTTATTTATTTATATAGCCTTCCTTAAAACACTCATGTGCACGTCACAGGAACATGCGAGTATGCGAAGTAAATTAATATATGTAAGTTAATATAAATTATAACTGTATTAGAACTGTTGGTAGTATTTTATTGGCTCTTAATATAGGCCCTATGTTTTGGATTTTCTAAATTTAGCCTAGATACCAAAATTATGTTTTAAGTTTTAACTAAGTTGCATGACAAAGAAATCCAGAGGGCAAGTAGAAAAAATATAATGTCAATTGTAGGGATTTTTCTTGGGTCTCCAAATGTGTGGAAGAATTACTTTTTTCTCATCTAAATAAATGCACATGATAGTGATACTAACATGTGGTAATTTCATTATCCTAGAGCATTGACATAATAATATATAACATACAGCAGCATTGAACAGCTTTGAAGGAGGTTTTTATGACCAAATGCTAAATAGAAAAAGTTTTGATTAACAAAACAAAACATTGACAAAACATCGAACAAAATATCGACACATTAACATTTTTGTCCACCCCAAGATTTAGATGCATGAATTTGTTGTCGTCAAGTGTTAACAATAAACTTTTCTAAGCCATCTTGGATAAGCAAGAACTACCTGTTGACCCCATCTGAGCCAGGTAATTTGGCCCAGTGTTAACACTGCCTGTTATAGGATGTAACAAAAGAAGGTATTTGTCTTTCCCTCCCCTTCTTAATGCACACGTCCTATTGATTGATTGACCTGTCCGCAGATACTGGCGCTGGCACTGGAGGGTCGATCCAAGCGCGGCTCACGGAGACGACCGGTCACCGCAAACTACCACAAGCTGGACAATAACCTTGAGGAAGCCGTCTCGTCCCCTTGCAGCACTTCCGTCACGCACGTCATCTATTGACTCTTGACGGATCGGTGTATCTAGCACCAATAAAATCGCTTTTGTAAATTCTCGTTGCTTGCTTTGTACCGTGCCCAAAAATCCTCTTTGTGTAAGACAACATTTTTAGTGTAGGTAGACTCGAGGCCAAATGCATAGTCTGGACTTTAGCCTTTTGTCAACTCGGCCTCTCCTCAGCCTAGTTCAACCACCGCCAATCACGGAAGGGCATTATTATGCAGGCCTTTCTGGCTGGGAAAGACTGAGCTTGACTATGCATTCGGCCAGAAGTATTAGCTACCGGGTACTTCACTGTAGGCCTATGGTTTCATAAATTATGTTTAATAAGCTTTTTTATTTTTTTATAATTTGTATTGCATATAATAATTATTTTTTATATAATATATAATTTATTAATTTTAGTGCTATTCTACAAACTACGTTCTTTCGACGTGCTGTCAAGTAAAACATTCAGAAGTTTGTTGTTGAAAGTTAAGCTAAATCGAGGTCGTACAAAACAATCGGTATATTTTTTGTCATTGTGACTGAACCAAATCATTCCCAAATAAAAAATGTAACAAATGAATTCAAGTGGAACATCTCCTAATGTCGTGGATCGATTCAGACCTTGTTTGCACCAATACATACATAGAACTAGAATGACATATATGTTGTGCTCCTTCGAATAATGCTTGTACTCTCTGGTGTTTCATTCGATCCAGTCCAGGTGGCGGTTGACTTGCGTGTAGATGCCGAGACTTGCGCCGTTAGTCAGTAGCAGCCGCAAGCGTCCCGTGTTTTGCGTTGGATCCAGACTCGCGTGTAGATGCCGAGACTTGCGCACGTAGTCAGTGGCAGGCGCAAGTGTCCCGTGTGTTGCGTTGGATCCAGCCCAGGTATCGGTTGACTCGCGTGTAGATGCCGAGACTTGCGCACGTAGTCAGTGGCAGGCGCAAGCGTCCCGTGTGTTGCGTTGGATCCAACCCAGGTATCGGTTGACTCGCGTGTAGATGCCGAGACTTGCGCACGTAGTCAGTGGCAGGCGCAAGCGTCCCGTGTGTTGCGTTGGATCCAGCCCAGGTATCGGTTGACTCGCGTGTAGATGCCGAGACTTGCGCACGTAGTCAGTGGCAGGCGCAAGCGTCCCGTGTGTTGCGTTGGATCCAGCCCAGGTATCGGTTGACTCGCGTGTAGATGCCGAGACTTGCGCACGTAGTCAGTGGCAGGCGCAAGCGTCCCGTGTGTTGCGTTGGATCCAGCCCAGGTATCGGTTGACTCGCGTGTAGATGCCGAGACTTGCGCACGTAGTCAGTGGCAGGCGCAAGCGTCCCGTGTGTTGCGTTGGATCCAGCCCAGGTATCGGTTGACTCGCGTGTAGATGCCCGGTAGCCGGGGGCGCGCGCATCCCTCACCCCACGAGACAACCCCTACAACATTACAAACCTCACAATAACCTGTAAGGTATCATAGCTACTGTACCTACTTGAACAGAAAACAAGTAGAAATATTGCAACCCCTTCATTGACCTGTCAAACACTAAATTCAGTAAATTGACCATACACGTTCTGGGGCTATATTCTTATTTTTGTTTTTTTTTGCGTAAATAAACACGTGGTTTCTATACACGTATGTATATTTTTAATGAACACAACTTCAATATAAAGAATTTTTGAAATAAAATATCTTTTTTACACATTGGGCTTCCGCAAGAAATACTTGGAGAGAAATTTAGTAGTCCCGAAGCAACTTTACCGTTGCTCCCTTTTATGGCTGAGTTCCGTGCCAACCAGCGATCGGTATTTCAAATTGTGGCTGTCTGGTTGGCCGCGATCACTCGTCTGTGACAGAAGCATCAGTGAGGTTGTTTCGGGCCGAGCACATACCTGCCGTCACCATCCGCATCATAGAGTCCTTGACCAGCAGCGCCCCCCCGCTGTCCCCCTGGCAGGAGTCAGCCCCCCCCTGCGTGGCGCCGGCACACAGCATGTTCCTCGTGAGCCGCGAGGTCACGTAGTCCGTCATCAGACACTGTGGCCGAGCACATACCTGCCGTCACCATCCGCATCATTGAGTCCTTGACCAGCAGCGCCCCCCCGCTGTCCCCCTGGCAGGAGTCAGCCCCCCCCTGCGTGGCGCCGGCACACAGCATGTTCCTCGTGAGCCGCGAGGTCACGTAGTCCGTCATCAGACACTGTGGCCGAGCACATACCTGCCGTCACCATCCGCATCATTGAGTCCTTGACCAGCAGCGCCCCCCCGCTGTCCCCCTGGCAGGAGTCAGCCCCCCCCTGCGTGGCGCCGGCACACAGCATGTTCCTCGTGAGCCGCGAGGTCACGTAGTCCGTCATCAGACACTGTGGCCGAGCACATACCTGCCGTCACCATCCGCATCATTGAGTCCTTGACCAGCAGCGCCCCCCCGCTGTCCCCCTGGCAGGAGTCAGCCCCCCCCTGCGTGGCGCCGGCACACAGCATGTTCCTCGTGAGCCGCGAGGTCACGTAGTCCGTCATCAGACACTGTGGCCGAGCACATACCTGCCGTCGCCATCCGCATCATTGAGTCCTTGACTAGCAGCGCCCCCCCGCTGTCCCCCTGGCAGGAGTCAGCCCCCCCCTGCGTGGCGCTGGCACACAGCATGTTCCTCGTGAGCCGCGAGGTCACGTAGTCCGTCATCAGACACTGTGGCCGAGCACGTACCTGCCGTCACCATCCGCATCATTGAGTCCTTGACCAGCAGCGCCCCCCCGCTGTCCCCCTGGCAGGAGTCAGCCCCCCCCTGCGTGGCGCCGGCACACAGCATGTTCCTCGTGAGCCGCGAGGTCACGTAGTCCGTCATCAGACACTGTGGCCGAGCACATACCTGCCGTCACCATCCGCATCATTGAGTCCTTGACCAGCAGCGCCCCCCCGCTGTCCCCCTGGCAGGAGTCAGCCCCCCCCTGCGTGGCGCCGGCACACAGCATGTTCCTCGTGAGCCGCGAGGTCACGTAGTCCGTCATCAGACACTGTGCGTGGGTGAGTATCGGGCCGAGCACATACCTGCCGTCACCATCCGCATCATTGAGTCCTTGACCAGCAGCGCCCCCCCGCTGTCCCCCTGGCAGGAGTCAGCCCCCCCCTGCGTGGCGCCGGCACACAGCATGTTCCTCGTGAGCCGCGAGGTCACGTAGTCCGTCATCAGACACTGTGGCCGAGCACATACCTGCCGTCACCATCCGCACCATTGAGTCCTTGACCAGCAGCGCCCCCCCGCTGTCCCCCTGGCAGGAGTCAGCCCCCCCCTGCGTGGCGCCGGCACACAGCATGTTCCTCGTGAGCCGCGAGGTCACGTAGTCCGTCATCAGACACTGTGGCCGAGCACATACCTGCCGTCACCATCCGCATCATTGAGTCCTTGACCAGCAGCGCCCCCCCGCTGTCCCCCTGGCAGGAGTCAGCCCCCCCCCTGCGTGGCGCCGGCACACAGCATGTTCCTCGTGAGCCGCGAGGTCACGTAGTCCGTCATCAGACACTGTGGCCGAGCACATACCTGCCGTCACCATCCGCATCATTGAGTCCTTGACAAGCAGCGCCCCCCCGCTGTCCCCCTGGCAGGAGTCAGCCCCCCCCCTGCGTGGCGCCGGCACACAGCATGTTCCTCGTGAGCCGCGAGGTCACGTAGTCCGTCATCAGACACTGTGGCCGAGCACATACCTGCCGTCACCATCCGCATCATTGAGTCCTTGACAAGCAGCGCCCCCCCGCTGTCCCCCTGGCAGGAGTCAGCCCCCCCCTGCGTGGCGCCGGCACACAGCATGTTCCTCGTGAGCCGCGAGGTCACGTAGTCCGTCATCAGACACTGTGGCCGAGCACATACCTGCCGTCACCATCCGCATCATTGAGTCCTTGACCAGCAGCGCCCCCCCGCTGTCCCCCTGGCAGGAGTCAGCCCCCCCCTGCGTGGCGCCGGCACACAGCATGTTCCTCGTGAGCCGCGAGGTCACGTAGTCCGTCATCAGACACTGTGGCCGAGCACGTACCTGCCGTCACCATCCGCATCATTGAGTCCTTGACAAGCAGCGCCCCCCCGCTGTCCCCCTGGCAGGAGTCAGCCCCCCCCTGCGTGGCGCCGGCACACAGCATGTTCCTCGTGAGCCGCGAGGTCACGTACTCCGTCATCAGACACTGTGGCCGAGCACATACCTGCCGTCACCATCCGCATCATTGAGTCCTTGACAAGCAGCGCCCCCCCGCTGTCCCCCTGGCAGGAGTCAGCCCCCCCCTGCGTGGCGCCGGCACACAGCATGTTCCTCGTGAGCCGCGAGGTCACGTAGTCCGTCATCAGACACTGTGGCCGAGCACATACCTGCCGTCACCATCCGCATCATTGAGTCCTTGACCAGCAGCGCCCCCCCGCTGTCCCCCTGGCAGGAGTCAGCCCCCCCCTGCGTGGCGCCGGCACACAGCATGTTCCTCGTGAGCCGCGAGGTCACGTAGTCCGTCATCAGACACTGTGGCCGAGCACATACCTGCCGTCACCATCCGCATCATAGAGTCCTTGACCAGCAGCGCCCCCCCGCTGTCCCCCTGGCAGGAGTCAGCCCCCCCCTGCGTGGCGCCGGCACACAGCATGTTCCTCGTGAGCCGCGAGGTCACGTAGTCCGTCATCAGACACTGTGGCCGAGCACATACCTGCCGTCACCATCCGCATCATAGAGTCCTTGACCAGCAGCGCCCCCCCGCTGTCCCCCTGGCAGGAGTCAGCCCCCCCCTGCGTGGCGCCGGCACACAGCATGTTCCTCGTGAGCCGCGAGGTCACGTAGTCCGTCATCAGACACTGTGCGTGGGTGAGTATCGGGACGTGGACGGCTTGAAGCACTGCAGACGACGAGCCGTTCTCTCTCACCGCGCCCCAGCCAGCCACCACGCCCGTCCGGTTCTCAAACTCTTCGACTGTAACACAAGTGGCAATACTGTGTCATCACAGGTGTCATAATCTTTCACCAGTGGCAGCCGGTGAATGTTTACTTGGGAGGGTATTAATCGAAATCAGTAGATTAATGTTTACTACTACTACTACTACTACTACTACTACTACTACTACTACTACTACTACTACTACTACTACTACTACTACTATACTACTACTACTACTACTACTACTACTACTACTACTACTACTACTACTACTACTACTACTACTACTACTACTACTACTACTACTACTACTACTACTACTACTACTACTACTACTACTACTACTACTACTACTATATTCTCTGTTATTTGCTTAATGTAATTCAAAGTTTGCAGATCCTTTAACATAGATGAATGAATTATTTATAATACATATTTTTGAGTAGCCTGCCCTGGAGCAGAAGTTCGGGAGTACACGGACGCACCTGGGGGTGGCAGGAGGTTGGCTTTAAAATAGGGGGTGGTGGTGATAGGTCGGCGGCCTTGAGCCGAACTAAGGGTGGAGGGACGCACCTGGGGGTGGCAGACAGGCGGGGGCCAGGCCGGCCCTGAAGGTGACCGGCTCCCTCAGCCTGATAAGGGCCAGATCGTTGTCCAGCCCCCCAGCGCGTCGCAACCAGGGGGTGGGGGTGGGACGCACCTGGGGGTGGCAGACAGGCGGGGGCCAGGCCGGCCCTGAAGGTGACCGGCTCCCTCAGCCTGATAAGGGCCAGATCGTTGTCCAGCCCCCCAGCGCGTCGCAACCAGGGGGTGGGGGTGGGACGCACCTGGGGGTGGCAGACAGGCGGGCGCCAGGCCGGCCCTGAAGGTGACCGGCTCCCTCAGCCTGATAAGGGCCAGATCGTTGTCCAGCCCCCCAGCGCGTCGGAACCAGGGGTGTGAGATGACCTTGTCCACCGCAAGAGTCTCTTCCATCGTCTCCCCCATGACCGCCTGGTTGTGCTCTGAGACCACCACCTGCATCTGCGTGTTGCGCTGGGAACTGAAGCCAGGACCTTTACTTGGTGGTCATACACATTCATTGCTCATACAGTTGGCACTACGTAGCTTGAGTCTCACTCTCATGCTTATAACATATTAACTTACCTACTTAGTGTTCTACTTATCTAGTTCCTCCAACTATTTGAAACATTAACAGGTGCATTGGGGATAATTTACGACCTTGTGGGTTGGATATTGAAACACTAACAGGTGCATTGGGGATAATTTACGACCTTGTGGGTTGGATATTGAAACACTAACAGGTGCACTGGGGATAATTTACGACCTTGTGGGTTGGATATTGAAACACTAACAGGTGCATTGGGGATAATTTACGACCTTGTGGGTTGGATATTGAAACACTAACAGGTGCATTGGGGATAATTAACGACCTTGTGGGTTGGATATTGAAACACTAACAGGTGCATTGGGGATAATTAACGACCTTGTGGGTTGGATATTGAAACACTAACAGGTGCATTGGGGATAATTAACGACCTTGTGGGTTGGATATTGAAACACTAACAGGTGCATTGGGGATAATTTACGACCTGGTAAGTTGGATATTGAAACACTAACAGGTGCATTGGGGATAATTTACGACCTTGTGGGTTGGATATTGAAACACTTACAGGTGCATTGCGGATAATTTACGACCTTGTGGGTTGGATATTGAAACACTAACAGGTGCATTGGGGATAATTAACGACCTTGTGGGTTGGATATTGAAACACTAACAGGTGCATTGGGGATAATTTACGACCTTGTGGGTTGGATATTGAAACACTAACAGGTGCATTGGGGATAATTTACGACCTTGTGGGTTGGATATCGAAACACTAACAGGTGCATTGGGGATAATTAACGACCTTGTGGGTTGGATATTGAAACACTAACAGGTGCATTGGGGATAATTTACGACCTGGTGAGTTGGATATTGAAACACTAACAGGTGCAATGGGGATAATTAACGACCTTGTGGGTTGGATATTGAAACACTAACAGGTGCATTGGGGATAATTTACGACCTTGTGGGTTGGATATTGAAACACTAACAGGTGCATTAGGGATAATTTACGACCTTGTGGGTTGGATATTGAAACACTAACAGGTGCATTGATGATAATTTACGACCTGGTGAGTTGGATATTGAAACACTAACAGGTGCATTGATGATAATTTACGACCTTGTGGGTTGGATATTGAAACACTAACAGGTGGATTGGGGATAATTTACGACCTTGTGGGTTGGATATTGAAACACTAACAGGTGCATTGGGGATAATTTACGGCCTTGTGGGTTGGATATTGAAACACTAACAGGTGCATTGGGGATAATTTACGACCTTGTGGGTTGGATATTGAAACACTAACAGGTGCATTGCGGATAATTTACGACCTTGTGGGTTGGATATTAAAACACTAACAGGCGCATTGGGGATAATTTACGACCTTGTGGATTGGATATTGAAACACTAACAGGTGCATTGGGGATAATTTACGACCTTGTGGGTTGGATATTGAAACACTAACAGGTGCATTGGGGATAATTAACGACCTTGTGGGTTGGATATTGAAACACTAACAGGCGCATTGGGGATAATTTACGACCTTGTGGATTGGTAATTGAAACACTAACAGGTGCATTGGGGATAATTAACGATCTTGTGGGTTGGATATTGAAACACTAACAGGTGCATTGGGGATAATTAACGACCTTGTGGGTTGGATATTGAAACACTAACAGGTGCATTGGGGATAATTAACGACCTTGTGGGTTGGATATTGAAACACTAACAGGTGCATTGGGGATAATTAACGACCTTGTGGGTTGGATATTGAAACACTCACAGGTGCATTGGGGATAATTTACGACCTTGTGGGTTGGATATTAAAACACTAACAGGCGCATTGGGGATAATTTACGACCTTGTGGATTGGATATTGAAACACTAACAGGTGCATTGGGGATAATTTACGGCCTTGTGGGTTGGATATTGAAACACTAACAGGTGCATTGGGGATAATTTACGACCTTGTGGGTTGGATATTAAAACACTAACAGGCGCATTGGGGATAATTTACGACCTTGTGGCTTGGATATTGAAACACTAACAGGTGCATTGGGGATAATTTACGATCTTGTGGGTTGGATATTGAAACACTAACAGGTGCATTGCGGATAATTTACGACCTTGTGGATTGGTAATTGAAACACTAACAGGTGCATTGGGGATAATTAACGACCTTGTGGGTTGGATATTGAAACACTAACAGGTGCATTGGGGATAATTAACGACCTTGTGGGTTGGATATTGAAACACTAACAGGTGCATTGGGGATAATTTACGGCCTTGTGGGTTGGATATTGAAACACTAACAGGTGCATTGGGGATAACTTACGACCTTGTGGGTTGGATAGCTGGAAATTCCGACACAGCAGGCGTTACTTAATGAGGCTTTTGCACTCTGCTAAGGAGAAGACTGCCTGTACGAATGTGTGCAAGAGTAATGAGCTAGTTCGTTGATACAGAGTGCATAAAACGGGCAGTAGACAAGGGTTTGAGTTTTGAGTTTTGAGTTTGACGTGACTCACTTCATGACGCAGTGTGCTGCTGTGAGAACGTAGCGGTCATTGATCAAAGTTCCTCCGCAGAAGAACTTCCCGTTCCTGGCGAGCGCGACCATCCACGGGAACTCGTGGACCTCCGTCACCTCCCCGCCCACTATGCGGGTCCACTCCATGGTGATACCACACGCTGTAACAACATAGTGCTCGGTGAGTGCACGGGAACTAGTGGACCTCCGTCACCTCCCCGCCCACTATGCGGGTCCACTCCATGGTGATACCGCACGCTGTAACAACATAGTGCTCGGTGAGTGCACGGGAACTAGTGGACCTCCGTCACCTCCCCGCCCACTATGCGGGTCCACTCCATGGTGATACCGCACGCTGAAACAACATAGTGCTCGGTGAGTGCACGGGAACTAGTGGACCTCCGTCACCTCCCCGCCCACTATGCGGGTCCACTCCATGGTGATACCGCACGCTGTAACAACATAGTGCTCGGTGAGTGCACGGGAACTAGTGGACCTCCGTCACTTCCCCGCCCACTATGCGGGTCCACTCCATGGTGATCCCGCACGCTGTAACAACATAGTGCACGGGAACTAGTGGACCTCCGTCACCTCCCCGCCCACTATGCGGGTCCACTCCATGGTGATACCACATATACTGTAACAACATAGTGCTCGGTGAGTGCACGGGAACTAGTGGACCTCCGTCACCTCCCCGCCCACTATGCGGGTCCACTCCATGGTGATACCACATACTGTAACAACATAGTGCTCGGTGAGTGCACGGGAACTAGTGGACCTCCGTCACCTCCCCGCCCACTATGCGGGTCCACTCCATGGTGATACCACATACTGTAACAACATAGTGCTCGGTGAGTGCACGGGAACTAGTGGACCTCCGTCACCTCCCCGCCTACTATGCGGGTCCACTCCATGGTGATACCGCACGCTGTAACAACATAGTGCACGGGAACTAGTGGACCTCCGTCACCTCCCCGCCCACTATGCGGGTCCATTCCATGGTGATACCGCACGCTGTAACAACATAGTGCACGGGAACTAGTGGACCTCCGTCACCTCCCCGCCCACTATGCGGGTCCACTCCATGGTGATACCGCACGCTGTAACAACATAGTGCTCGGTGAGTGCACGGGAACTAGTGGACCTCCGTCACTTCCCCGCCCACTATGCGGGTCCACTCCATGGTGATCCCGCACGCTGTAACAACATAGTGCACGGGAACTAGTGGACCTCCGTCACCTCCCCGCCCACTATGCGGGTCCACTCCATGGTGATCCCGCACGCTGTAACAACATAGTGCACGGGAACTAGTGGACCTCCGTCACCTCCCCGCCCACTATGCGGGTCCACTCCATGGTGATACCGCACGCTGTAACAACATAGTGCTCGGTGAGTGCACGGGAACTAGTGGACCTCCGTCACTTCCCCGCCCACTATGCGGGTCCACTCCATGGTGATCCCGCACGCTGTAACAACATAGTGCACGGGAACTAGTGGACCTCCGTCACCTCCCCGCCCACTATGCGGGTCCACTCCATGGTGATACCACATACTGTAACAAGTGGTCGTTGCAACGCATGGTCCACTCCAATTCTATTTCTGTTAGTTCTATTAGCTGGCCGATGGTCGACACAGTTAACCTGCCCAAGGAGTGACAACTATACCTTATCGTGATGGGAAGATTTGCGCGCTTTGCTTATCCCAAGAGCTATGCCGGCGGAAGCGTATGCTTCTGGTAGGGCCACACTAGCCGGACAGGTTGGGGTAGAGAAGTGAGACGAAATGCAGTCCACGTCCTCCCCTTTCCCTCTTCCTCCCCTCTCTGTCCTACTTGTCCCTTGTCTCTTGTCCCTTTCCTCCAGTCACCCCCCCCCCCCCCCACCATATGTTATAGGCCGTTCGGCCGTTTACTTTGTACAGATGTACACCAAGATCATATCGATAGATTAAATGAAGTCAAGTATACCAAAGTTAAAAAGCCCAGCCCCGACCGGGCATCGAAACCTGGACCTATCTGCATTGGAAGAAGGAATGAATTAACTAGACCGAAGAGCCACACAAGAATTGTTGCAAAAAACATTGTCGCCATCGGCAAAAAGCCCTTCGTTGACTTTGACTGTTCCGAACCCTATTTGGTTCTGACTGGTGGTCGAAGCTCCCAACCCGAACTATTCCTGGACCAGGAATAGTTCGGGTACTGTCCTACCAGGAATCCTGGTAGGACAGTACGTGTTTTCGCCCCTGTCTTACACAACACATACAATACATACACGCACACTTACCGCATTGAGCACACCGCTGTGTGGCTTCGGCCCCCAGTAGGCCTAGAGTAGGGCTGCTCCCCCCCATGGCCCCACACAGCACAACCAGCACCACTAGTGCGTACATAATCACGTATCTCACTGAACTAACAAACCACTCCTGTGACATTATTATTTATTAGACATCGTTCAAAGAGTTATATTTAACATTGACCTGTCGGTAACCGTTACATTCTTTCGATCTCGTAATGCGCATAGCTCAACGGTTATTATACTCAGCACATCGGTACCGGTACCTGGTGAAGTAGGCACCTACAGTACCTAGTTCAGAGCCATATGCTCTATGGGGCAGGCTCGTAGAATGCACATTTATTGATAGCGCCTAGTTAAAAATACTTTGCGTTTACATGTCATAGGTTTCAACCTTGTCATTTCCCATAAGCCCTGTCTTTGGTTTTTAGAATCTACCAGTTATATGACTGACCCAAAATTTGGCATTTCAATCTAGGAAAGGATAAAAGCAAATTAGAGGATATGGGTTTTGTTGCCCTTTATATCTTTTTGGCGGTGAAAGGTATTTCCTCCTCTCTCTAATTTCTCCTACTCGTGTTCCTTCTTCTTTCGCCTCCTCCTCTGGTTTAAACTTTTCTCCAAAGCCCATAACCTTCTCCTGCCCCACTCAATCCTCATCTAGTCCATTCCACTCAACCGACGTCCTGCCCAAGAAGGAGAACTTTCACACGTCCGTTCTCCAGCACTTCCTTTCAAACTTCCATGGATGATCCGCCCTTCCCCCATTAGTCGTCCTGTTTAACTCCCCCATCCCCAATGATTTCTTACTACCCTATACATTTTCCCTAGTCTATCCCTCCACTTTCTATCCTGAGTTTCTCCCATCCCAGTTCCTTATTTATTTATTTATTTATTTATTTGCCTGTCGATTAACACATGGTACAAATATAGGCATCGTCAATCTTATAATATACGGTACATACTTAATATACATAAACTTAATATACATACAGCCGAGAACTCCGCCGGGAGAGACGAGGAAATCGAGGAGCTAGTCGAGAAGCCAGCCGAGAAGTATTTAAACACCCGCACTCAACCAGATAGAGTAACGAAAACAACTCATAAATGTATTCCTTTTCGGGTTCCTTTACTGCCAATACCCAACCCATAATTAAGCCTAATACAAACCTTAAACTAAATCAATCAGACAGGAGCCTAAATAACCAATCAATCACCCTAAATTCAACACTTAATAATCAAAATTTAAATGTAATTAAGCCTGATACAAACATAAAACTGAATCAATCGGATAGGAGCCTAGATAACCAATCAATCACCCTCAATTCAACACTAAATAATCTTGTTTCAAATGTAAAGGGCGATAACAGTCGGTCAAATAAAGCAATGCCAACACCAAAAGGACTTAAAATTCTACACCAAAATGTCCAGAGTGTCAGAAACAAACCACTTGAGATTCAAGTGCTTGCAAGCGAAGAATCGCCACACATTATATGCATGTCAGAACATTCCCTAAAGCCACATGAGATGAATTAATATATACTTCCGGGATACACCATAGTAAATAGCTTCTGCCGCTCCAGAAGCAGGGGAGGGGGAGTCATGATATGCGCAACACATGAGATAGATATCCGTAAACTTAAATATGGGATCAACAAGCCGCTAGAGATAGAAAAAGACTTTGAATATGCAGGGGCAGTAGTAAATTACCACAATATAAGTATAATATTAATCGTCATATATCGATCCCCGTGTGGAAGCATAGACACTTTCTTTACTCATATATCGCAGCTTCTAGATGCAATAGAAAGAAAAAATCTTGACATTATTATCTGTGGAGATCTCAATATAAATACACTAGTAAACAATGCAACCACTTGCAAATTTGAACTTTTTCTTAACATGTATAACCTTAAAACAACTATCAACGAGCCGACCAGGGTAACGGCCACCTCTGTGTCACTAATTGACAACATCCTAACAAACCTTAAAACCACTCGCTATAAAACTAATGTCATAAATACTGCAGTGGCTGACCACTTTGGGCAAACGATAGAGGTGTACGGAACCCAAGCAGTGTGCAACAGGCAGAAACAAAAATACTTCGAAGGTCGAGACATTAAGCCCAACCTACCGTATTTAAAAACTCTCCTCGGTAAAGAACAGTGGGTAGAAACCTACAGAGCTAGTACTATAAATACTAAGTATGAGGCTTTCCTAAGTAGATTTACTCACCTTTTGAACATAGCTTGTCCGAAACGAAAAATCAAAATCAAATCAAATAACAGTAAAAATAACAACTGGATTACTCAGGGAATATTAAACTCAAAAATAAAACTTAAAATATATGCAGGTTGTTTGAATAAAATAAGAAAAACATCCACACAAATCTATATTAGAAACTATAAAAATACACATAGGAAAGTAGTTAAATCAGCAAAGGCAAGAGCAGTCCAAAAATTTATTTGCACATCTGAAAATAAAATGAAGGCACTCTGGCAGACAGTAAACAATGAAAGAGGTAGCAAAACGAGCAGTAACAAGTCTAATATCTCATCTATCTCCCATAATAACAAAATCCACACTGACCCACGTGACATGGTAAACACACTAAATGATTATTACTCTTCGGTCGCAGAATTAGCTGTCAGCAATGACGTTAGAGTAACTCTAGAAGCCAATGCTAGCCTACCTAGTTATTTAGACCATGAGATGATGCTTTATTTTGTAAATGAATACGAGGTACAAAAGATAATATCAGAAACAAAAAATAAAAGATCATTTGGCTATGATGAAATTCCACCATTCTTGGTAAAGGAATGCTCTAGTCAACTACTAACACCACTAACTCATCTTATAAATTTCTCTTTTATGGTAGGAGAATTTCCAGAAAAACTAAAACTTGCTAAAATAATACCCATTCCCAAGAAAATTGATGTTGCAGATGTGGGGAACTTTAGACCAATCGCATTGCTACCAGCTTTCTCAAAAATTTTTGAAATGGCTTTTAATAGAAGAATTACCAAGTATCTAGAATCCCGGAATTTGATTTCAAATCGGCAGCATGGTTTTCGGGAAAAAAGATCAACCATAACTGCGACAGCATGTTTTATAAATAACATTATCGAAAGCATTGACAAAAACAACAGAACCATGGCAGTATTTATGGATCTATCCAAGGCATTTGATTGTGTAAACCATAATATACTAGTCAAAAAATTAGAATGCTATGGGATTCGGGGTGTAGCATTGAAATGGGTACAGTCATATCTAGCAAATCGAAAACAGTATGTGGAAATAAAGCAGGAAAACAGGCAAGGTCAAGTCCAGACTTATAAATCTAGAGTACAGGTCATGAAGCATGGCGTGCCGCAGGGCTCCGTTAATGGTCCGTTGTTCTTTAATATCAGTATAAATGATATTCCCGAGAGGGTATTAAAGGGTGAAATGACTCTCTTTGCTGACGACTCATCTCTAACCATATCTCATAAGACAATTGAGGGACTTGAGGTCGATGCTTTTGTTGAAACAAATAACGTAGTGCAACAATTTGAAAATAACTGTCTTAAAGTAAATTCCATTAAAACAAATGTAATGGTCTTCAACCCAGGTAACAAGTGCAGAAGGGAGGTTGATATATTTATAGGAGAACAAGGACTGGAGCAGGTAAGGGTAGCTAAAGTTTTGGGGCTGAATATAGATGAAAACCTCACATGGGATGATCATGTAGAGTTCATTGCTAAGAAGATAAGTTCAGGCATATTTGTAATAAAACAACTAAAACAATACTGTAATATGAGCTTACTAAAATCTGCCTACCATGCGCTTATTGAGTCTTATATAAATTATGGCATAGTAATTTGGGGAAATAGCAGCAAGAAAAACACCTTAAAAATATTCAGGCTTCAAAAGAGGGCAATACGTTATATATTAAACCTTAAACCAACACAATCATGCAAAGAATACTTTAAATCACTAGAAATCCTTACAGTCCCTTCCAAGTACATTTATGCAGTTATAATGTATGTGCGAGAAAACCATCATGATGCTTTATTGAAAAACTCCGATACCCATCAGCACAATACACGAAACCGGGCCAACCTACACATGACAACCACTAAATTGAAGATAATCGACAAAGCTCCTGTCTATGCAGGGAAGATGATGTTCAACAACCTGCCCAATGAAATAAAAAATGTCACAAACCTCAATATGTTTAAATTAAAACTGAGAAATTACTTGATAGGAAAATGTCTATACAGTGTTGATAGCTTCAGGGAAACTAATAAATAAATTGTTTTCAATTTTTTATTTCATAAGACAGTAGCCTACATTCTATGTATATAACTAAGATAAAAGTCAAATGTATGATACTTATAGATATTATCAGTAGCAATTCACACAATATGTAGAGTGTATATTTAATTATCATCATTATAATTTATACCTAGTCTGTAAGTAGGGCCTACATATGTAACTTAATGTAAAATTATCTTAAAAAACTTGACAATGCTTATATTACGATGACCCGTACTCGCTACGACATCTCCATGTAATCCAACAGCTGCAATAAAATACAATACAATACAATACATATTATGATCAGATTAAATAGAGAATAGAGACATTGGAGATACATATTATAAATCGATGAATGTGATTAACCATCTAAATCACATTGTGTTGGGCCGAAAGGAATTCGTGGAGAGAATAGAAGGACTTAGAGATGAGAAAAGATTTCAGATTGGCTTTGAATGAGGGAATGGACGGAGAGGTGATTATTTTTCTGGGAAGCTTGTTGAAAACGGTACGGTAAGAGCTAAGTAGTGTGGGCCTCTGGAAAATAGAGATGAGTTGTGGCTGGGAAGGTGAATCTGGACGTTGGCTCTTCCGTACGTACGTACGCTCCTGCGTATAGCTACATCCACCTCCGTCTCTTTCTCAATACCTTTCTTGCCGCTCTTTTCTGAACATCGTCCATTGCCCGATACGGATCCCAGACTGAGAACCACAGATAATTAATTACACTATGCTGAGAACGCTTCAATATAGAAAGTAATTCATACCCGCGGTTTGTTAAACTTGCAAATTTTATCATTGTTACCGTTACGACTGTTGTAACTTATACATGGTAGGAGCATAGCCCATAATAGTATGTACCATGTACCACGTACTATGTACCATGTAAGTCCCATGGCAGCAGTACATGCGACCACTTCACAGCCCCAGCATTTGTAAAACGGCGGCAAAGCGAATGGAAAGCATAGAATTGCTGCAACTATAAAATACTATCTCACTGATAATAAGAAATATTTAAATTGTAGGTATATAAATAGGTAAATAATCGGTAAAACAGCTAATATTTTAAACACGTAATCATTTTCCACTGGTGTCTTATGCGAAAATTGTGTATTGACTTTGATTTTTTACAAGAAAAGTATTATTTATATTTTGGTATGAGTATGTTGGTAATGCGATAACCAAAACAACAACAACATAACCTAACACAAAGAAACGTCAAAGATTCCTCACCTTAGGGCTAGGTCTAGTCTGAGAAAAATAGTGACCAGTTATTCGTTTTTTAATCTGAGCGTGATTGTTTGATTTGTGCAATTATGCAGATTAATCTTGCTTTCAATTTGTTACAAAGGAGGCTTGTTCCTAGTGTTCTACGTCCAGCCTACGCAATCAGGCTAATTGCTTAATCATCATCACACAGGTCTAGGCCTAGGCCTATGTTTACTTAGCAATACCTAGTTATATAATCATAACTTAGGCTGCCTCATTCGTATGATTACATTCTGGTACTATTACAAATAGACAAGAAATAATAATACAAGGGTCATTTGTTTTGGCTACAGAAGCTGTTTGCATTTTGGTTCAAAGTCCACTTAGGCCTAATTGTGGGCCTAAGGTAGGGAAGTCTGTTTTGTTATCTCTAGCTCTTGAAATGGAGATGGATGGGCCTGTGGACAGTTATATTAGACTAGGCCTAGGCCTACGGTCCAAAGCCCTAGGTGTAGGTGTCCTATATTTATACTTGGTTGTTCTAACTCTGTGTTCCGATACTTGTCACGCATATAAACCTGTAGTAATAATCCATGGTGTGTTGAGTGGGAATGATAGTATGCTCTTCATGGCACAACGGATAAAAATGGTAAGCTGGTTTATGGTTCGTAGGGGTTTAGTGCCCAGTTTACACAACTTACTAAGATATAACCTAACTTTTAATGTTTTCGTGTTACCATATTGGTAATTGATGATTCTGTGTTTTGGTTGTCTATTAGCTTCATCCACAAACCGAAGTGATCGCATCTGATAAATATGCCGGTTGGACCAGTTTGACTCCAATGTGGCAGCAAGTTGTAGAAATCGGGAAAGATCTAATGAAAATATCAGCAAAATACCCTGATGGTATTAATCTTATTGGTGGGTACCTTGTTGCGTTATTCCTCTATTAGCCTATAGCGTTAGTTACGATTCTTTATTTAGAAACCTACGGTGGCGCTACCTGTTGAGAGTTGGCTTGCACTACTGTTGACAAACGCAGACAAACATTTCAATATGGCTATGCTTAACATTGAAAATAGGGGCTTTAAACTTAGAGTTACGGTTATATAATAGCTAGTTACTTCCAAGAAATGTTTTCACAAGATCATTTGATCCTTACAGAATGTATCAAAATATGCGAAAGGTTGTTTCGTTGGCAATTTAAGATGTCAACAAACGAAATTCCGACCACTGTTCTGCACGGGTTTAAATGGGATTGCAGACATCAACCTGGGTGTTTGTCTGCAGGGAATGAGAGATGCGCATGCGGTCCTGCGCAATGACGTCACACAGAAGCTAATCGTAACTAACGCTATTGCAATCATGCTATTCGACGGGGAGGTATTGACATAGTAGACAAGCAAGGCCTAGTTTGTCATTGACGACAATCGGCTGTGTCAGGCAGACGCAGACCGCACACATTTCAAAAAGGTCTGTGAATTAACTGTTGCAACTTTTAATGTTTTCAGGTTACTCCCAAGGTGGTTTAATTGCACGTTCGATTCTTGAGCAATTTCCGGAACACAACGTTAAAACTTTCATCTCGCTGAGTGCGCCACAAGCTGGGCAGTATGGAAGTAAGTTGAATCTGTTTCTATAGTAGGTTCCTGTACTTGCTATATTGAAAATGTTAGTTCTAAGGCTAGTTATGTAGGCCTGAAAGAAAAAGGTATACCAATATAGGCCTATATGGTGCTGACGAAACCGATACCACTGTTTATATGACAATTGATGATAATAAATAATTAAAGGAATACTTTTTTACAAGCAAACATACAATCACTGACGTAGGAAACTGAACACTGGCTTGAAAGCCAGGTCTCTAATGGGCACGAAAATGGCCATTCTCGTGCCTTCTACATGAACTGGGGTTTAATTAAATACATAAAGGCCTACAACTTTATAATGTACGGTAGGCCTAGCCTAAAAGTTTTATTTCAAACATTTACGTTAAGATGTAGGTACGTAATGCAAGAATAAGTATTTCAGTTTGCTATTTTGCAGTTTTCATCCAGAATTGTTTTTACAGGGTCAATTTATTTGTTTTACCGTCACGATTAGCTCCTATTTGAATGACATCGTGAAAATAGCTGTGACGACCTGATTTGGGAGTTTGACGATCCCCCACATTGACCTGTGTCCGCTACACATCGCAACGCAAGTTAACCGCGTGTTGTCTGTGTGTCGAAGCCAAGTTCCTGCACCTGTTCTTCCCGGGCCTGGTGTGCAAGACGGCCTACGAGCTGTTCTACTCCTCCGTGGGCCAACACACGTCCGTGGGCAACTACTGGAACGACCCTCATCACGAGGGGCTCTACCACAACTACAGCCGGTTCCTGCCGTACCTCAACAACGAGATACCGTCCAACCTCAGCTCGCAGTTCAAGGCCGGCATCTCGCGGCTCGAGCGGATGGTTCTGATTGGCGGGCCGGACGACGAGGTCATCACCCCGTGGCAGTCGAGTCACTTCGGTTACTACGATCAGGGGGAGAACGTCGTGGACGTGAGAGACCGGGCGTTGTACATCAACGACAGCATCGGACTGCGTACGCTCGACTTGCAGGGCAGACTGAGACTGGTGGAGCAGGGCGGCATCACGCACTTTGACTGGCACAAAGACGTCCACGTCATTGACAAGCTCGTTGTCCCTCACCTCGACTAGCGGAGTGAAGCGAGCATCGCTGTGTCTGTGAGTGTGTGAAGCGTGCACCGCTGTGTGTGTTCTCGATATTCCCACCGCCGGTTCATTTGAACCTCGCCTAGAGTAGAGTGAAGTATGCATCATGGTGTGAGTGTGTGTGTGTGTGTGTGGCCTTGTTACAAGGATATTGTGACTGAATTCTGCTCGTGTTGTATAATACCAAAAGCAGGGAATGCATCAAAGCAGCTCAAGCATTATGAATTAGGGCCTATGACAGAATTATTAGTCAAAATGCATTTTCTTTATTTTTCTTTATCTACCGGTAGCCTACTCATGTATTAAATCTATTGGAAGAAATTCCGTAATATTTAGCCTACTGAAATACCACCATAGCACCTAGTCACCAAACTTTCAGCGTTTTTGTGTTCTATTTTAAATGAATATGTTATTGCAGGCATGCAAGTCACGAAGGAAAAGTTTGTTTTGACAGCTGAGAGTTCTAGTTACCCCCCCCCCCCCCCCTACGTAGTCTACCTAGTTATAGTATAGTAGGCGAGATTGAGCTCTCGGTTATGTTTAACAATGGATCTGTGCCATCCTACTTGTGTGCTTGAACTGGTTGTCACATCATAACTCTGTAAACAAAACAATCATTTATAATAATTCTAGTAATTACCAGAGTTGTTAGAGAAGTTCTGCCTAAGGGAAACTTCTTTATCGACACTGATATTACTAAAATCCCACTTTTTTGTAGATGATTTTTCCCATAAGAATTAATTTGAATCAGCATTTGTTTCTTGCACATAACTTACCACTTTTAAATATTAATTCATAGCAATATGCTAGGTCTACAGTAATTACTTGCACTATTTTAATAGTGTTTAGGCAGGTATTGTTTCAATATGAATTAGTTTTTACTTTTTAGTAATATCATGAGAATGCTTCATACCAATGTCTAATTGAAAAAGTGATAAAGGGAAAACTGGTTTCGTAAGAACTAAAAACTGGTTTTAATGTTTCAAATATTTTAGTCATTGTGGTCGTTAGTGCAGATGTCAATTAATTATACTTCATCCCTTATTTTCCCTGTAACGCTACAAATATTTCAAACTTCTCCAGTTTTAGTTCTTACAAAACCAATTTTTTTCTCATTTATCACTTTTTCAATATTGTATAGCGTTCTCAATAGGGGTGTATAGCCTATTACAAAAAAAAAACGTTAATTTAGTGTGGTTGTTTTATTGACTTACCTTTATCACAAAATGTTGTTGAGTATGACGTTATGAACCGTTTGACAATGAAAAAGCGAGAAGCCAAAATATCATACTTGGAATGCTAATAGAAATATGTGCTTCTTAGATACAAAAATTGCATCCACATTATTTTGGTAATATTTAGGTACCCTGAGCAATATTTGTATCCAATTTATTATTGGTGACTTTGCTATACCTAACTAGCTATCCCAATACTATGTAAATACATAAATGTGATGTGAGATTCAAGTGGTTACTTTTTATGTGGTATGTCTAGTGATTTGATGTGTCTTTATGCAATACACTTGTGTTAGTGTTAACACAACATTGTTTGTGTGTGTTAGTGTTTGTGTTGCTCAACTAGATACAGTACAGTAGTACAATGAGAGGTTTGACTGTTTATGACTATGAATATTAGATGTCTTTATTCATTGGTCATAATTGAGTAGGAGAATGGGTCACATAGTGAACTACTTCTTCAACATTAATGTACACGTTGCCTTCATCTATCTACGTACATTACGCTTTAAACTGTGTATGTCAGTTTGGAATGTATTTTGTATGTGTTTTCTATGCAAATAAATACTTTTAAATTACACTTGCTGTTCTCATAGTCTTGGCACTCTGTTCAGTACATAATTGCCCAACTATGACAGTGCACAAACAAGCCAGTAGACAGACTTGAAGTTCAGATGTCACAGTGCACACATAGCCCAGAGGTGGAGTTGGTTTTTTATTTATTTTTTGTCACTTGGTTACTTTTGTTTTATGTATCAGGAACAGATGGAAACAAGTGTTGAAATGTTCTAATACTGAGCAGTTGATATGCTATGCTATAATATAATGCTGTGTAACAGAGCGGAAGAGCTCAAATCACGGTCATGTCTAATAAACATGTAAACATGTAGTTGGTAGAACATGGTCACTAACAAGGAGCGGACGTGATTTGTAAGAGTGAATGAAAGTTACACATCTTGGTAGGTCTGGGTTGGCTAAGCAATAACAAATAAATCTTTAATGTTGTAACAGTTTATTGAAAACATATTTTTTGACATTCTTAATTGATATAAAACCGAATAACTAATAGTCAGTCTATACATTCAGTAACATGTTGGTGTGACTTTTATCAGCAGATGAAGAAATTCAGGCTCTTATCAACAATTACGAATAACTTATTGGCATATTATCAATCAAATATACAATTGTTGCAAAACATTATAAAATTTGTTCGTTACAAAATATAATATAAGTGAAAACGAGTTTTACATTTGAGTTGTCGACATTAATCAATGATATAAACAGTGGTTCGTGTTTATGTTTACGTGTTGGAGCTGTAATAGTTATAACGCGCTCGTATAGTTGTGTGAATAACACTAGCGAGGGTGGCAGCTACGGGCAATCATATCGTAGGATAAAACGTGCATAATTGTGTTCTAGTTCAACATTAGCGTGAAAGAACCAAGTTGGTTTTGATCAAGGACATTGTAATCTCGACTACTTTAGGTCACCATCTGCGTACGCAATGCTACATGTTCTATGATTGTGCCGTTGACCCTCGCCAGAATAATGCATGCACATTCTTGGACACGAATTTTAATGAAATGTATTCAATAGGAAAGAATATCGCACGATCTATATCGCTCGATATGATCCGTGGTGGTGCACGCCAAGCGATACGCTAGAGCGATAGATACGGGCTATGATCACTCACTCAATCCTAGGTAGCTAGCAAGCACTTAAGCACCCTATGTTCGTATCATACGGCATAGTCTTGATTTTTCGATTATAGGTCGATTTTTGGAAACTTCCCAATCATAGTGATCTGTCCTACTCTGAGTAAAACCCTAAAACTGTCACTTGAGGTCATTGCTAGAGGTTCTAGCAAACTACGTCGGTCGACTTAATACATTTTAGCTCGTAATGTGGAAAATATAGTTACGAGAGGTTGGTTAGGCCTTCTTCTTGGAAAACAGAGGGTTTTGGGTTTAAAAGCCAATAGAAAAGACTACTGTACGAATGAACGCTTAAGCCGATAAGGTGAATCGCCAGCCTTGTTCTATGACGTCACTAACGCTACCTCTAATGTGGCTACGAACACTACCGATGCAGAGAGCAAACTACAGAAGAGAAACTTTCCTCGTACTCCGTCTCCGACCAGGAAGAAACTAAACTATTTACCCCGACAGAGACACGGATTAGAAAAAATCTAACGTTACATTATACGGAAAGTTAACTCGTATTATTTTCATTCGGTTCATTAAGGGGCTAAATTCAACGAGAATTAAGAGTTTTATACAAGGTGAACTTGAAATTTGATTGTCAAACCTTCAAGGATTGTAATGTGGATATTGAATTTTTAATTGGGTGTGTTGATGTTTAGTCTGTAATAGAAGTTGAACGTGATTGCAACAATTTCTCATTGCTTCTACTTTGGAAACTAACACGGCACGTACGTAATTGCAAACAACGCTTGGATAAATGGAACGCACGACTGACCCTTGGACGTTACAATAACCCAATGGTCAAAACTGCTTCGATACTTTACCTTTTGACTGACTTGTTATTTTTAAAATAAATCATGTACATGGATTTTTTTAAATCAAACCTGAACACTCGATACACTGTGATAGTTTGATTGCGCTACAAAACGGGCGCATACACACACAAGAATTAGAAATACAACCATCACAAGACCACGGCGAGAAAGCGTAAGAAAATTGTACAAACATCACATAGCAAAATGTTGATTTCAACCAAACCCTGATGATCAGCAACTGCCGACTAATGATTGTATAAGCGTAGAACCATTAAAAAACTCTTTAGTGTCTGCATAATAATTATACTACAACCATTATATCACTGCGGTCCAACTATACAATGTACAGGACATGATTTTCAATAACTCTTATTTACAATTTTTGTGTTAATTATTATTACACTACGAACTTTTTGTTTTTCCCATAATCACAAACAGTCATACATATTCACACACATACGCACACGCTCACATTCACACTCGCATTATTGCACTCATTCAACTATGTTGATTGTGTCAGCACCTTGTTAATGAAATTGCATTAAAGACTGGGGTTTAGATTATTACGTCATGCTTGGTTTATTAATGCTGACCATGATAGGAAGTATCGCCTCAAAGAAACGGGCGACGTTTTACCATAACTACGGACTTAGTCACTCCAAGTTTCCACATTAACACTGTCTTACACCAGCCAATCTTCCGTCTGCAATCACCAATCACAAACCCTCGTACGTGACACGCGGGATGAGTATACATTCACTCATATCTTCCAAGAGTGTCAATCAAGGCAACATAAACATTGTGAGGGTTAAAAATGTTCCAGTTATATCTCTTTACATTAGCATTTAAAACCAAAATATTGGAAAAATATATCAAAATTAATGGGGAAAAAATCAAAATATAATAACCAATCTGAAGTTTACAAACTCCCCTAAAAAGGGATGCAAAATGTATTGCATTTGCATGTAATCATAACATTTCATTAATACACACATTAAAAATTAAAATATCTCATTTTATCCAATCTAACTGTAAATGTTCATATATGTATCCATTTTCTAAAGCATTAGATAAATGTTACCCAGGTACACATGATTTCAGAACTTTAATTTAACATATTTTTTGTGAAATCACTCAAAATCTCTGCTCTTAGTTAACTCCCTGTCGTGATAACACTTTCATATGTGGTGCGACATGTCACCATGTAATAACAGTGAAACAAAACACTCGACAGCATCACAGGTTGAAAGTAACTAAACAATATGCGAGTCTATCTTGAGATATCTCGTCTTTTATTGAAAACACCCTCGTGTACTCGACACTTATGCCAGTCAGTCACCCAGTGCACTCAATAGTCTCAATATCGCACAGTTTTCTGTCAGACTGACCAGTTACACAACTTGTTTGACACCGATAAACGTCCAAACCGAGCCAGTTGTTACTCGCACGCTACTCACCAGTAATGTTATTTATACAGCCTGGAAACTGTGCTCATTGGCAGAATAGCAACTACATTGTGACTACACTAAAGCCCTCCGTATTTCTATCTACAATTTTTGTTGGAAATATGTTCAGCAACAATGATCGCTTACAATATCTTAGTTCACTTGCCAAGCTGGACGGGTATTATTAGCACAATCTCTAGATTGAAATAAATAGATGAAATCAATTAAAGACGTTTATAGACAGTGTTCAAAATTTTATCCTGAATGACACTCACATAAGATTTAAACAAACTACATTTCAAGCAGTACAGCTTAAGTAAATTACCCTTCTTTTCTATCTGATTTATTTTCCTCTACTTAGCTTGAGATTTGTCAGTAGGTGACATTACGTGATTATCAAAACACTTGACCGATCGTCTGAGATTCCCTACAAGGCCGGGATCAGCGTACAGTATAATATAAGCGTACTGTTGACTGCATCCGGCAGTGTGCTGACGCAGTGTTACT
Organism: Isoperla grammatica; assembly: GCA_945910005.1. NCBI lineage: Eukaryota > Metazoa > Arthropoda > Insecta > Plecoptera > Perlodidae > Isoperla > Isoperla grammatica. The sequence goes on from OX246737.1 coordinate 135,341,162, forward strand.
ATAGAGGTCCCATGCTGACGTTATAGCATACATTCGTTTCTATTACTCACAGTCACAGCAGCCTGATAGGTTATGCTATCGCTACTCGTGCTGAAGATATTTTAATTACCAGTTCTCGAGCTAGCAACATTGCTACTAGAAGATCTTGGAAAATAGAGCAGAAGGGAAAAGGGCACCTCCAGTATTGTGATGGTTATGTAGAATTAAGTCTTTCTACTATAATATTATGTTTTGTACTAGATTTTGCAGAGCACACTGCAAGCAACGGCAATATTTCTGTAAGCGATAAGGCAAAATATTGGTGAGAAGCTCGTTATAGCTGCATCCAGCCTCTGCCCTCTAATCTTTGTGATGACACATGAATTACAATTACTAAAAACATGAATTGTGTTGTGATATTATTTAGCATTAAAAGGGATTGTAAATTACATACTTACTACAGGTTCCATACCAGTAAATCAGTCGGTGAAAATATACAGACTATTGTAAAATAGTTCACTTATTTAAAAATAAGTTATAATTCACATTACTCCTCATGAAAAGGGAAATAATTTGTTCAAAGCTCCTTAATAAATGTAACCAAGTTTCCAACCAAACTCTGATTGTTTTAATTATTCTGAGAACTTAAAAAGGTGACAATGTGGTAAATTAATCAAATAGTGCTCACAGCAGACCGAGTACACATGTGTACACAATATCTGGCACGGAGTGGGTACATATGTGTACACAATATCTGGCACGGAGTGAGTGCACGTACAAAAAAACAGTCGCTTCGTTGCAGATTTCAGGTGTCATCACAAAAACATTTGGGTTATTATTCCAATGTTTACATTACTTCTAATCTGTTAACGAATTCCAATATGGAAATTAAAATAAATTTAATATTTTTTCAATATGATTGTCCAATATTAGTTCTAGCATAATTCAAACGTCATAATTTACTAAATCATATTAGTTATGTCACAACCATAAAAATTGTATTCTGCTCAGGGCTTGCAGTTCAATCCCCGCATGGTTCAAACAATCTGTTACCTAGTTAGTAGTTTGACTGACCAACAATAAAAAATATACAATTGTTTTATCAAGAGGACATTTAAAATAGATTAACATACGTGCAATGCTAAAACATGGGTACCTACTTAAAAAAATACATTTTCTTTTTAATAGTGAATGAAACGAAATTTTCAGTTATGTAATGGAAACATTGAATTGCTTTGTGTACGGGTTGTTTGAACCATGCCAGGGATTGTGTTGTAACTACGCCACTGTTTCAGAACAGCCCAAGCAACTCTATTCAGATTGTCCGGCTTGCCTATACAAGTTTCTATTTCACACAACAAGTAGTGAAATATCCAATTAGGTACATTTATCAATCATAACTACAAACAGTATTTTAGTGATAGCTCCTTCATTACCTTCCCAAGTTATTTAGCAATACGTTTACTTAATGCGGGCGATGTTTTCAACATTGAATTTGTGATAGAATTGTTGAAATACTTTCTGCAACACTGACAATGAATATGGATCCTTAAAATAATAACACTCTCCCACATTTATATAAACAAATCAATCTAGGTTTCACCTGTGGTAGTGCTGGCCATGTATTTCACCATGCATGGCTAACGTGAAGATCTTACCTTATTAGGCCTAGCTTTGAGTGGATTATGGTTTGTGGTAAAAGAAGCCGTTACTAAAGAACTGGTCAATTTGTTATTAGTTATCCTGACATGTGTACGTTAACCTGCGTTCTGATCTATATTATACAGAAGATTGACCAGGTCGAAGTCGCTAACAGATTCTTTAACCAACTGCTCTAAAACTGGGCCACGGTTTTTCTGTATCACAACCATGAGTAGATGTCCAATCCGTGGACGCGTACAGAGACGATGAAAACGTGGAGTGAGAAGACAGTCTCCTTCTCGAGCGACGTCATACTCGAGTGTTGATGTCTACGGGGGGTTGAACCACCTGTTGAGGGTGTGTTCGAAGCCGGGGCGTAGCTACCCCGTCGCACACACGCACACACACGCACGCAGGAAGGGCTAAAGCCTACTGGGGACTCCCTCCCTCGGTCCGCTATATCGTTTAGCTAGAGTTGCTCTCTACTGCACCGAGCTCGTTGTGAAGGTCACTAGGGTCACTAGCCACGTGCTCACACTGGCGATACGGAGGTCTCACGTTCCACGGATCGCCTCGTCTTCGTCCAGATAAAGGCACTCTTTCAGGTAATCTTCCATGGAGCTGTAGACGTGGTCCAGTACTCCGGTGAGCGCGTGGCCCTCGTCCGCGTAGCTCTGTGCAAACAAACAAACAAGTGGTGTTGCAGATAAAGCCACTCTTTCAGGTAATCTTCCATGGAGCTGTAGACGTGGTCCAGTACTCCGGTGAGCGCGTGGCCCTCGTCCGCGTAGCTCTGTGCAAACAAACAAACAAACAAGTAGTGTTGCAGATAAAGGCACTCTTTCAGGTAATCTTCCATGGAGCTGTAGACGTGGTCCAGTACTCCGGTGAGCGCGTGGCCCTCGTCCGCGTAGCTCAGTGCAAACAAACCAACAAACAAGTAGTGTTGCAGATAAAGCCACTCTTTCAGGTAATCTTCCATGGAGCTGTAGACGTGGTCCAGTACTCCAGTGAGCGCGTGGCCCTCGTCCGCGTAGCTCTGTGCAAACAAACAAACAAGTAGTGTTGCAGATAAAGCCACTCTTTCAGGTAATCTTCCATGGAGCTGTAGACGTGGTCCAGTACTCCAGTGAGCGCGTGGCCCTCGTCCGCGTAGCTCTGTGCAAACAAACAAACAAGAAGTGTTGCAGATAAAGCCACTCTTTCAGGTAATCTTCCATGGAGCTGTAGACGTGGTCCAGTACTCCAGTGAGCGCGTGGCCCTCGTCCGCGTAGCTCTGTGCAAACAAACAAACAAGTAGTGTTGCAGATAAAGCCACTCTTTCAGGTAATCTTCCATGGAGCTGTAGACGTGGTCCAGTACTCCAGTGAGCGCGTGACCCTCGTCCGCGTAGCTCTGTGCAAACAAACAAACAAGTAGTGTTGCAGATAATGCCACTCTTTCAGGTAATCTTCCATGGAGCTGTAGACGTGGTCCAGTACTCCGGTGAGCGCGTGGCCCTCGTCCGCGTAGCTCTGTGCAAACAAACAAACAAGTAGTGTTGCAGATAAAGCCACTCTTTCAGGTAATCTTCCATGGAGCTGTAGACGTGGTCCAGTACTCCGGTGAGCGCGTGACCCTCGTCCGCGTAGCTCTGTGCAAACAAACAAACAAGTAGTGTTGCAGATAAAGGCACTCTTTCAGGTAATCTTCCATGGAGCTGTAGACGTGGTCCAGTACTCCGGTGAGCGCGTGGCCCTCGTCCGCGTAGCTCTGTGCAAACAAACAAACAAGTAGTGTTGCAGATAAAGGCACTCTTTCAGGTAATCTTCCATGGAGCTGTAGACGTGGTCCAGTACTCCGGTGAGCGCGTGGCCCTCGTCCGCGTAGCTCTGTGCAAACAAACAAACAAGTAGTGTTGCAGATAAAGCCACTCTTTCAGGTAATCTTCCATGGAGCTGTAGACGTGGTCCAGTACTCCGGTGAGCGCGTGGCCCTCGTCCGCGTAGCTCTGTGCAAACAAACAAACAAGTAGTGTTGCAGATAAAGCCACTCTTTCAGGTAATCTTCCATGGAGCTGTAGACGTGGTCCAGTACTCCGGTGAGCGCGTGGCCCTCGTCCGCGTAGCTCTGTGCAAACAAACAAACAAGTAGTGTTGCAGATAAAGCCACTCTTTCAGGTAATCTTCCATGGAGCTGTAGACGTGGTCCAGTACTCCGGTGAGCTCGTGGCCCTCGTCCGCGTAGCTCTGTGCAAACAAACAAACAAGTAGTGTTGCAGATAAAGCCACTCTTTCAGGTAATCTTCCATGGAGCTGTAGACGTGGTCCAGTACTCCGGTGAGCGCGTGGCCCTCGTCCGCGTAGCTCTGTGCAAACAAACAAACAAGTAGTGTTGCAGATAAAGGCACTCTTTCAGGTAATCTTCCATGGAGCTGTAGACGTGGTCCAGTACTCCGGTGAGCTCGTGACCGTCGTCGGGGTAGCTCTGTACAAACAAACAAACAAGTAGTGTTGCAGATAAAGGCACTCTTTCAGGTAATCTTCCATGGAGCTGTAGACGTGGTCCAGTACTCCGGTGAGCGCGTGGCCCTCGTCCGCGTAGCTCTGTGCAAACAAACAAACAAGTAGTGTTTCAGATAAAGGCACTCTTTCAGGTAATCTTCCATGGAGCTGTAGACGTGGTCCAGTACTCCGGTGAGCGCGTGGCCCTCGTCCGCGTAGCTCTGTGCAAACAAACAAACAAGTAGTGTTGCAGATAAAGCCACTCTTTCAGGTAATCTTCCATGGAGCTGTAGACGTGGTCCAGTACTCCGGTGAGCGCGTGGCCCTCGTCCGCGTAGCTCTGTGCAAACAAACAAACAAGTAGTGTTGCAGATAAAGGCACTCTTTCAGGTAATCTTCCATGGAGCTGTAGACGTGGTCCAGTACTCCGGTGAGCGCGTGGCCCTCGTCCGCGTAGCTCTGTGCAAACAAACAAACAAGTAGTGTTGCAGATAAAGCCACTCTTTCAGGTAATCTTCCATGGAGCTGTAGACGTGGTCCAGTACTCCGGTGAGCGGGTGGCCCTCGTCCGCGTAGCTCTGTGCAAACAAACAAACAAGTAGTGTTGCAGATAAAGCCACTCTTTCAGGTAATCTTCCATGGAGCTGTAGACGTGGTCCAGTACTCCGGTGAGCGCGTGGCCCTCGTCCGCGTAGCTCTGTGCAAACAAACAAACAAGTAGTGTTGCAGATAAAGGCACTCTTTCAGGTAATCTTCCATGGAGCTGTAGACGTGGTCCAGTACTCCGGTGAGCGCGTGGCCCTCGTCCGCGTAGCTCTGTGCAAACAAACAAACAAGTAGTGTTGCAGATAAAGCCACTCTTTCAGGTAATCTTCCATGGAGCTGTAGACGTGGTCCAGTACTCCGGTGAGCGCGTGGCCCTCGTCCGCGTAGCTCTGTGCAAACAAACAAACAAGTAGTGTTGCAGATAAAGCCACTCTTTCAGGTAATCTTCCATGGAGCTGTAGACGTGGTCCAGTACTCCGGTGAGCGCGTGGCCCTCGTCCGCGTAGCTCTGTGCAAACAAACAAACAAGTAGTGTTGCAGATAAAGGCACTCTTTCAGGTAATCTTCCATGGAGCTGTAGACGTGGTCCAGTACTCCGGTGAGCGCGTGGCCCTCGTCCGCGTAGCTCTGTGCAAACAAACAAACAAACAAGTAGTGTTGCAGATAAAGGCACTCTTTCAGGTAATCTTCCATGGAGCTGTAGACGTGGTCCAGTACTCCGGTGAGCGCGTGGCCCTCGTCCGCGTAGCTCTGTGCAAACAAACAAACAAACAAGTAGTGTTGCAGATAAAGCCACTCTTTCAGGTAATCTTCCATGGAGCTGTAGACGTGGTCCAGTACTCCGGTGAGCGCGTGGCCCTCGTCCGCGTAGCTCTGTGCAAACAAACAAACAAGTAGTGTTGCAGATAAAGGCACTCTTTCAGGTAATCTTCCATGGAGCTGTAGACGTGGTCCAGTACTCCGGTGAGCGCGTGGCCCTCGTCCGCGTAGCTCTGTGCAAACAAACAAACAAGTAGTGTTGCAGATAAAGGCACTCTTTCAGGTAATCTTCCATGGAGCTGTAGACGTGGTCCAGTACTCCAGTGAGCGCGTGGCCCTCGTCCGCGTAGCTCTGTGCAAACAAACAAGTAGTGTTGCAGATAAAGGCACTCTTTCAGGTAATCTTCCATGGAGCTGTAGACGTGGTCCAGTACTCCAGTGAGCGCGTGATTCTCGTCCGCGTAGCTCTGTGCAAACAAACAAACAAGTAGTGTTGCAGATAAAGCCACTCTTTCAGGTAATCTTCCATGGAGCTGTAGACGTGGTCCAGTACTCCGGTGAGCGCGTGGCCCTCGTCCGCGTAGCTCTGTGCAAACAAACAAACAAGTAGTGTTGCAGATAAAGCCACTCTTTCAGGTAATCTTCCATGGAGCTGTAGACGTGGTCCAGTACTCCGGTGAGCGCGTGGCCCTCGTCCGCGTAGCTCTGTGCAAACAAACAAACAAGTAGTGTTGCAGATAAAGCCACTCTTTCAGGTAATCTTCCATGGAGCTGTAGACGTGGTCCAGTACTCCGGTGAGCGCGTGGCCCTCGTCCGCGTAGCTCTGTGCAAACAAACAAACAAGTAGTGTTGCAGATAAAGCCACTCTTTCAGGTAATCTTCCATGGAGCTGTAGACGTGGTCCAGTACTCCGGTGAGCGCGTGGCCCTCGTCCGCGTAGCTCTGTGCAAACAAACAAACAAGTAGTGTTGCAGATAAAGGCACTCTTTCAGGTAATCTTCCATGGAGCTGTAGACGTGGTCCAGTACTCCGGTGAGCGCGTGGCCCTCGTCCGCGTAGCTCTGTGCAAACAAACAAACAAGTAGAGTTGCAGATAAAGCCACTCTTTCAGGTAATCTTCCATGGAGCTGTAGACGTGGTCCAGTACTCCGGTGAGCGCGTGGCCCTCGTCCGCGTAGCTCTGTGCAAACAAACAAACAAGTAGTGTTGCAGATAAAGGCACTCTTTCAGGTAATCTTCCATGGAGCTGTAGACGTGGTCCAGTACTCCGGTGAGCGCGTGGCCCTCGTCCGCGTAGCTCTGTGCAAACAAACAAACAAGTAGTGTTGCAGATAAAGCCACTCTTTCAGGTAATCTTCCATGGAGCTGTAGACGTGGTCCAGTACTCCGGTGAGCGCGTGGCCCTCGTCCGCGTAGCTCTGTGCAAACAAACAAACAAGTAGTGTTGCAGATAAAGGCACTCTTTCAGGTAATCTTCCATGGAGCTGTAGACGTGGTCCAGTACTCCGGTAAGCGCGTGGCCCTCGTCCGCGTAGCTCTGTGCAAACAAACAAACACAAAGATATTGCCACTCTTTCATGTCGTTGATGATTGTTGTCATAATCGACGTCAAAAGGGAAACGCATTAAATTAAAAGGGGGTAATTTTAATCTTTTTGGGTTGACTATACAAATATCTTACTCAGAAGAGGTGATTGCTTTGTAATAATGTTTAAGTTGAGACTAAAAAGACGTTATTTCAAGTGTAGTATTGGAAAAATGTATAAGAAAAGGCGGAGGATGTGTGGAAGGGATACACCTGATGTCGGAACAGCGCGAGCCAAGGTCACGCCTTGCTGGGAGGGGGCGGGGCATGTGTAAGGGGGCGGGGCGTGGGGCAGACACTCACCTGATATCGGAACAGCACGCCCGCGTCGCTGAGGGCGCGAGCCAAGGTCACCCCGTGCTGGGAGGGAGCAGGGCAGGTGTTAGGGGGCGGGGCGTGGGGCAGACACTCACCTGGTGTCGGAACAGCACACCCGCGTCGCTGAGGGCGCGAGCCAAGGTCACGCCGTGCTGGTAGGGGGCGGGGCATGTGTTAGGGGGCGGGGCGTGTGGCAGACACTCACCTGATGTCGGAACAGCACGCCCGCGTCGCTGAGGGCGCGAGCCAAGGTCACGCCGTGCTGGGAGGGTGCGGGGCATGTGTTAGGGGGCGGGGCGTGTGGCAGACACTCACCTGATGTCGGAACAGCACGCCCGCGTCGCTGAGGGCGCGAGCCAAGGTCACGCCGTGCTGGTAGGGCGCCGATATGTCGGCTAGCCCATGCAACAGGTACAGGGAGTGGCTGGGCACGTGGCGCGCTCTCTGGGTGGCGTCGGACTCTACGTAACCCTTGAAGTTGTCGACGGGATTCCCCAGGACGCGCTCCGTGAACGCCGAGTCTGCGCACAAACAACCGAGCTGGTGATGTTGTGCAAACCAAACTCTATCTTAACAGCTTTTGGGGACATTCCTTGATCATCGCATATTCGGGCTTGATATTACATCTTAGGTCATCCTAAAAATGTGTTCGATTTCATTTATTCACCTTAGTAACAAAGAAAATTTGTAATCCTCCTCCTCTACGAAGTATGGATATAATGCAAATATATACACAGCATTTACCTCACTAATTACATTTTGTGGTAACTATTAGTGTCGACTGATCAATTCATGTGGATTTGCTCGCTTATTGTTTCACTTATGTAAATGTTATTTTCTTTTACTGTACAATGGACGGTTGCTAAGTTACGAACAAACTTATAACGATCTCATACATTGCCATGAACTATGATCAAACCTGATTTAAATCCTTCATGTAAACGGGACAAAATATATAATTAAACCACCAAAATAAATTGCATTCAATCGTTTCACTGTGTACATAACTATCAATAACGTGACCTACTGTAGTATAACCAGTCGGCAATGGGGGACACTGCTATTCCGCACTTGAAGATCTGCTGTTGCGAGCCAAGGACCATGGCTGTGACGTAGCCACCGTAGCCCCAGCCCCAGAGCCCCACCCTGGTCTCGTCCAGGTAGGAGAAAGTGTTGAGGAGATACCTGGAGGCAAACATTGACATGATTGAGCCAAGGACCATGGCTGTGACGTAGCCACCGTAGCCCCAGTCCCAGAGCCCCACCCTGGTCTCGTCCAGGTAGGAGAAAGTGTTGAGGAGATACCTGGAGGCAAACATTGACATGATTGAGCCAAGGACCATGGCTGTGACGTAGCCACCGTAGCCCCAGCCCCAGAGCCCCACCCTGGTCTCGTCCAGGTAGGAGAAAGTGTTGAGGAGATACCTGGAGGCAAACATTGACATGATTGAGCCAAGGACCATGGCTGTGACGTAGCCACCGTAGCCCCAGCCCCAGAGCCCCACCCTGGTCTCGTGTAGGTACGAGAAAGTGTTGAGGAGATACCTGGAGGCAAACATTGACGTGATTGAACCAAGGACCATGGCTGTGACGTAGCCACCGTAGCCCCAGCCCCAGAGCCCCACCCTGGTCTCGTCCAGGTAGGAGAAAGTGTTGAGGAGATACCTGGAGGCAAACATTGACGTGATTGAGCCAAGGACCATGGCTGTGACGTAGCCACCTTAGCCCCAGCCCCAGAGCCCCACCCTGGTCTCGTCCAGGTAGGAGAAAGTGTTGAGGAGATACCTGGAGGCAAACATTGACGTGATTGAGCCAAGGACCATGGCGGGTAAACCTACACCTAATTATTTAATGTTTTCATAAGCATCTGTTTATCATATTGTGCCTACTGCCTACAATAAGCATAATTTCTGCATGAACAAAGGATTGTGGTGGAGGTGCCGAGTAAACCTACAGCTAGTTATTTTATGTTTTCATAAGCATCTGCCATCTATTAATTATATCGTGCCTACTGCCTGCAATGAACATAATTTCTTAATGAACTTCGATATTTCCAATGAAAATCCAGATGTAGGATTGGATCGTGAGTGCATACCTCACAGTGATAGGTGGGTCATGGCGTACCTGAGAACTGTTATCTGATCCTCCACCTCGATGCCCCCCAGACGTCGGTAGAGCGCCCGGTGACCGATGCCCCTCGCCCCCCGCACGTCTAGCTTGATGTAGACCACGTCGTTGTGACTGGACATGTAGGTACCCCAGTCTATGTTGAACTTGTCTGTGACGGACCAGCTACCCGGCCGACCGTTCCTGCAAGTAAGGCAGTGTCGTCATTATGTGTCGTACAGTCGTTGTGACTGGATATGTAAGTACCCCAGTCTATGTTGAACTTGTCTGTGACGGACCAGCTACCCGGCCGACCGTTCCTGCAAGCAAGGTACACGATGCAATACAACACACTCGCGGTACGCTTGTGTCTATTTAGCGGTTATATCTGTCTTGAAAACTGCTTGGAACTAATTTAAGAACAGTATGTACCATTTTTGTCATACTATGATCAATATAATGTTATTGTGGACCATTTCGTTAAGCAGTTCCTCATGCCGTCATTGTCTACGACACTAAATTCGTTGAAAGGGGTTGTTACAACTCAAATATTCACTATTCATAACACTGAACACAATAGATTTACATACGTGAACTAACGTTTTCTTTGTAGATAGTAGAAACACCCGCTTTTTCAACAACATCGGGAAATCAGATCGTTATTTTTACTTGAGGACAACATGGCAGGTATAAAGTTTCTAAACGCCTTCAATGGGGGTAGAGAAGATACCGGCATGGCACGATATTGGCCACAACTATAAGTTGTGTTGCCATGCAACAGGTTGGCACAGTACTTACACTTCTACGAGCACGGGGAAGGCCGCGTCCCTGAGTTCAGGCCTCCAACTAGGAGGCAGCAAGAGCTGCACCTTGGCCCAGCACCCCGGCGACAGCGGGACCCTGGTTAATACAGTACTTACACTTCTACGAGCACGGGGAAGGCCGCGTCCCTGAGTTCAGGCCTCCAACTGGGAGGCAACAAGAGCTGCACCTTGGCCCAGCACCCCGGCGACAGGGGGACCTCCAAGCTGCGTCTAGTGGGCAGTGCGAGCGCGCGCAACATGGCGGTGCGTTGCGGCCGCGTGTTGTACAGGATGCGAACAAGGCGGTGGGTCCCGGCAGAGTGGATGCCGGCTAGAGGGAGGCCAGGACCCTCACACTCCAGGACGTAGTAGGACATTCCGGTGGTGAGGTTACCGGGGCTCACCGACGCGGTGAAGTATGAGCAGTTGATGTACCTGGACAATGTGACAGTATGTATCATGGTTACCAGTCAAAGTATACAAGACCCCATCAACCCACGAACCGAACCACAAAATCCATCACATCAATTGACAAGTAGGCTAAATACTAGGTGAAAAGTACCTTCAGAATAATAATGTCAACTTTTGTTAGAAAAATATGTGAACGCAGATTTTATGAACTGTTCGAAGTTGAGTTCAAAACATTTGTCCCCCATCTGAGTCCGGTGCAGGATATATAAATTATGTTCTGAACTCACCAGAAGCGACTGCTCCACAGCACCTCGCCAAGGTCACACGTGATACACTGCGGCTCCACGCGGCGAGGGTAGAGGTCGTCAGCTGCCGGGTCTCGAACCACGTACAGGTGTCTCTGACCAGGCCTGGAAGGGTGAGTGCCCAGGTAGTAGCTACACAACAGACAAACACAGCCACCAGTCAATCACAACATAGTACACTACTGTGAATGCATTTCATATGAGTTGCAGCTGACACTGTAGTTACGGTTTTACGTTTATGTTCGTAACATTTTATGGCTACTAAAACATGAAGTAATGGCACTTTGGCAATAAACATGACATTAATGGAGCATTTTCATAAATGTGTTGATTTACCCGTGCAGACCAAACATTCCACGTGATAGATCAGGTTGTGGCTTATTGAGTGATCTTACACAGACCTGCCACGATTCAGACCAGTATGTTGACACTTAAAATTAATAGCTATTATGCTCACACTAGGTGGTTGGTGGTACAGTTGCTCCACAGCAACTTTGGGGCCGGTGACGTCACAGATGAGTGAGCCTTGGCCAACCAAATGTGAGTATTGGTAAAAGCCGCCCGCTGATTGGCTCCGACACGCTCATCTGTGACGTCCCCAGCACCAAAGTTGTTGTGGAGCGACTTTATCTGTTACCCTCAGTCCCTGCCCCCAGGTGGTATTATGCTCACACTAGGTGGTTGGTGGTGTCCCAGGAGACGATCTTGACCACCTCGTAGCTGCCGTGGCTCAACACGGCGATGCGCTGCTCTGTCAAGGTCACGTGCTTGATGTGCGTGTAGTGGTTGGTGCTGCCCTCTTGGATGGAGGCGAGAAGTAGAAAACTCTCCCCGTCGGGTGAGAATACAGGATGGGGTTGAACTTCCAGCCAGGCTTCTTCTGGCGCTCTCTCTGCGTGAACCTGTGAACCATGACAACACGTGAGTGCTGCGCTCTCTGCGTGAACCTGTGAACCATGACAACACGTGAGTGCTGCGCTCTCTGCATGAACCTGTGAACCATGACAACACGTGAGTGCTGCGCTCTCTCTGCGTGAACCCGCAAACCATGACAACACGTGAGTGCTGCACTGCACTCTATGAGTGAACCATGACAACATGTGAGTGCTGCACTCTATGCGTGAACCTGTGAACCATGACAACACGTGAGTGCTGCGCTCTCTGCGTGAGCTTGTGAACCAAGACTTCACACTAGTGCTGCACTCTCTGTTTTAACCTTTGAATCGTTGCCTGTGAATCGTTGCCTGTTAATTCCAAGTAAATAGGCAACGGAAATTTCAAACAATTATTGGTTTCCACTAAACTTATTCATTGAACAAAGTCAAAGAGACTAATAAATGGCATCTGATCCGCTGCATTAAAACCTTCAGAGAAACTAATGCACCAATAGAGAGAGTAAGGGATGGAGGCAGTGAGAGGAAAACCAATCGAGATAAGAGCAAGCAACCTTGCGTGGTCATTGGCTGCACTGAAACTGTGACAAATTACAAACATCCTTTGTTGCAATGTCTCCCATTTCACTCCCTTCGCTATGCGCGCCTGAACGTTGCCCACTTGAAAGATAACATTCAAGTACAGCTAATAGGCTTCTTTGTTGGGGGGAACATGTTGAAGTCTCCTAAAACATTTTCTTCTTCTTCGGCTTCAGTCACCTCTGAACGCAACCATTGTATGAACTCTTCCACACAGCGCATATTTCAAAGAAAACACTCTAACACCACCTAGTAGTAGGTTGATAAAACCATTGTTTCTAGAGTCTAGCCTGCTGATTGATGAAATGTCTAAAACCTCGCGATGTAGTTTCTGAATACGAGGCAAACAGTCCACAACTCGAAACCTAAGCAATAACAAAATAGAACTAAATCCGACGCAGACAAATCAGATCGAACACAACATAATGTAGAGAAAAAAAAACAGACAAGTATGATAACATTTTAACATGTTTACAGAGTTCTTCGTGAGTGACAGAGATTTATGATGCTACTGGTGAAAGCTTTGCGTATAGAGTAACTCACGCAGGGTGGAGCAACAACGCACGCAGTTGTTTGTCTACCGCCCAACATACGTCCAGCATATCGCGTTGCGATGTGTATGCCTCTAGCAAACGTTAGTTACTCAAAGATATCACAATGCAGTTCCTCTACCAAACTAATGCTGGTTTTAGACGATTCAATTGTTCATAAAACTCATCAACGACATACTACTCTTTATACTTATTGATTTTTCTTGATAAAGGAGTAGATGTACGAATTTGTTTACATAGTTTCAAGTCCATTAGAACGATGGAGGTCTAATGTTTCAATAGGAGACGATATCCAATCAGCGGCCGTGTTCCACGCAAGCAGGTGTGAATCAAGGCCGCTGATTGGAGGACGCAAAGTGAGATGACCCACCTCGATGCAGGTCCAGTTGGGAGAGAGACAGGAACTAACAATGCTGATGTTCTGAGCCCGGTTCATCCAGACGGCTGAGACCTGTGCGTTGCCTTGGCCAACCCACCCGGCTGACGTCAGGTAGTAGTCCCTGAAACACACCAATCACATGAGACCTGTGCGTTGCCTTGGCCAACCCACCCGGCTGACGTCAGGTAGTAGTCCCTGAAACACACCAATCCCATGAGTCCTGACCCAACATCTGTACAGTAGTACTATAGTTGTCCCAAGACTACCTTACACATGCTTTCGTCACAGGCGACTGGTTCGTAGCCAATCAGCGATCGTGTGTGTGTCTCAGGCGGTTCGCTGGTTGGCTACGACTGCCCCGGAAGTGACGAAAGCACTGAGCAGGTGTAAAGTAATCATGGGTCCACTATACTACTACTACTACTACTTTACAGATGTAGCCGTGGTCCTCACAGCCCTCTACGTCAGACAGTAATCCCTAAAACAACAACAGCAACTAATGTAAAGTTAACACCAATGTGAGCTATAAGCTATACAATTCTCAGGTGTCGCTCTATACGGTCTATTTCACCGCGGGATATCCCGGTATCTGCTTGTTATTACCCACTGCATCGAGTGCACCAGAATGTGCCTGACAACGCCTGCCAACAGACTCGCTGATAGTGTCACTGCAATGTCGGGGGCAGAGAACGAGATTTAGGTTTAGTAGTCACATATTATATCACGTCACTATGACGTAATGCAATGACGACACTATAGTCATCGTACAACATCTTCGGTAATGCTTCCGTCACGGGTGGGTGAGCGGCAGCCAACCAGCGGCCGTGGCTAATTCAGATATTTGCTCGGGTTGGCTGAGACCGTAAACACGTCATTGATTGATGACGAAAGCATTACCAAAGTTATTGTAAGACGACTTTATAATAATTTAAACACTGTGTAGGCTAGTTATATTCATCGCTTGGTAAGAACTTACCGTGGATCATCACTGGGCTGGGATGCATCGAACAACGAACAACGTCTCAATGAACGCTAATAACGAGACTCGCGAACTGTGAATGAATTCGGTTAAACCTTTTCCTTTATTCGTGCATGTCTTTGTTCACCCCCCCCCCCTTCCCCTCCCATTGTGCTCTGATTTCATTCAAACGGGACTGCCTCAACATTCCGTGATCGTTGTCTACATACGTTCTTGAAACTCCTAGAGTAGTTCAGTTCAGCTAATGATGTTTATTCGTTGCTTTATACTGCCTTACTTGTTGGCAATTTTGTGGAGCGCCGGCCTTTTCCCTCTACCTTTCTTCAAAGTGTCTAGAAACCTTTATACCTATCATGTAGTTTTCAAGTGACAATAACGCTCCGTATTTCCCCGTCTGGAATAAAGGATACTGTTGACAAAGCAGGTATTTCCACTACTTATAATACAAACATTAGTCAGTGTATACAGACCTGTAATGTGTTGTGTTTTAAAGAGTATGGTTAATGTTTTTGTTATTGCTTTCGGTCTGTGTGAGAGACTGGCTATGGCGCTGTGTCTGTCCGTCCGCTAACAACCCCTTTCAACGAGTTTAGTTGCGACAACATCCTTGCAACGTACAGCGTAGTTGCACGTTCTCTGACCTTTGGGTATACAAACACTACCTTTAGGGGTAGTACTTGATAAACAATATAAATGTATTGATGTTAGTAAAATGTTCTATGATTAAGCCATCTCTGGCGAACAGTATACGGATCCAAAGTTACTACAAAGGTAGAACAACTCTAAAGTATATAAACTCTGGCCAAACTGCCATTATATTATAACAACTTCTGTCAATTAATAACAATGCCAACAACTGTTAATCTGATCTCCACGCTGCAAAGAATGCAGCACAAGAAAGGTCTGATTTATGATCTGAAGCGGCTGTATATTCATTAGGCCACCTCAATCAATCAACCGTCTGTTCATCTCTGTCGGGGAGGGGGGGGGGGGGGGGGGGGTCCCATTCAACTCTAGCACGCACAAGATTGATGGTGGGGGGTGCAAATAAGTGCAGGAGGCGCCGTTTCTCATTCTATTCTATAACAACTCAATCCGATTCGGAGAGCGTTACAAACACAATATTATTGTTGAACTTATTTCATCCAATATTCAGCGTCGAGAGATGGATATGATCATTATATGTTGTAGTCGGTAAACAAGTAACAACACTTATAACAAGGGTAACAACTAAACATTATGTCTGCTTATATTGAGTTGGTTCCAAGAACCAAGAGTCATATACGGTACGGAGGCATTCAGCAAAATGAGTTACTCTTTTAGTTTTGATCAATAAGATATTACCTAATAGTCTTCTGCTTGCAATTTTGACAATTGGCTATCAGTGTTAAACGGTATTCATAGAAACTACAGAAGACAAATATACCGGAGTTGTGAATGTTTTAAGATTTCATTGGATGCGTATTTCTATGTTTAAATTAATTGTTTAAATTAAGTATCTAATGTATTACCGATATTATTATTGAGAAGCTATAACAATTGACGGACATTTTTACCCCAACCGTGAATCGAACCCGGGTCCTCCTGCTTTAAGTACCAACGCTCTACTTGGTACGTAAAGCTGGAGGACCCAGGGTCGACTCCAGGTCGGGGCATATTTTACTGACAAATGCTATCAAAACACTTTCCGTAAAGCTGGCTATATTCAGTATAATTACTATTTGGTTTTATAAGGTATTAATTCAACATTATACTGTCGAATTAGATGCAGTGCACTGGTGAAAACTGACTACAAAGTGTTCACACAGCCAATGCCGTGAGATGAAATGTGGATTGTTGTATCACAAGACCAGCGAACAAGGCGAGAAGGGAAGGAAATGTCTCAGTAACGCAGCCAAGTTGTGTGAGAGAAATTTATAAATCGACTTCCTCGAAGGGGTTGAGAATAAAAACAGATGGTCCAGTTAAACGAAGTGGGGTGTGTTATTGACGGGCGGCAACATTAATATTGTTCTGCGGGCGAAACGAGGGTAGAATGCGCCCTTGGCTTATATAGCAAGACGCGGACCGACCACGGGAACTGCTGGATTAGCTGAACCGCAAACACGAACAATGCTGCGGGCCCGCATATTAGCCGGCTTTAGTTAGCTATAACGCTATAATGCACACTCACCGACGTATTATATATAAATCAAGGGTATTGCAGAAACCTTATTTACCAACACGTCTTGGGGTTACTTCTTTACTCTATAGTCACGCCCATCTTGCAAGGCTTTGTCGTAGATTATGTTGCACTATGTGACAACTACCAACCTTAATCTAGTTGCATCTCATTCTCTGCTCCAATATTATAGTGATGCTATCAGCCCGTCTGTTGGCAGGCGTTGTCAAAGCGCATTTGTACAGTAACAAGCAGGTAACCGGAAATCTCACGGCGAATTCCGTTGCAAAATAGACCGCATGGATCGACCGTCTCTTCTGAGAGTTTTACAGCTCACATTGGTTGATAGAGCCCTTAGAGCCTGCTTAATAGCTGGCCCCCAGTATATTTCCTATAGCCCACGAATGCCACCATGCGATTTACTAGACTTATTAAATTCAACTGATCACTTAAAACTATATGAAGATGTGTGACCCCTTTTTATCTATATGTATGTAATCTTTATTCACAGCAGGGCATACGCCTCACAAGTGGAATACAATAAAATAAAAAATCATGTCAGAATAATACAAACTTAGCTTACAAACTTAACTTAAAATAATACAAATCTAGGTTTACAGACAATTATAATACTGACGAGTGGGGTTATAGAATCAGAAATAATGTCCCTCAACTCTTATGTCTCAGATATGTGTCTCAGATATGTGTCTCATACTCACTGTCCCTCGAGTGCTTTGGGCGGAAGAACCTCCCACACCTGAACCTCAGTAGCGTTGCCGATGCAGGCGATCCACAGTCTCACCCGAGGGTTCGGCGTGCCCGGCTACAACAACAGCAACAACAACATCAGTCATCAAGCTAGCAGGGTTGCATGGTTGCACTATATTAGTCCGTGCTATGCGTCTCTGTTATTGCAATCATTCTCTTAGAGGTTCGCACAAAATATTGCCTAGAAGGAGTTGCTGAGTTTCTGATCACTGCCCTATAAATAGCCAAAACAGTTGGTAAAGCTTGACAAGACAGACCATTTTATCTAGAACCCTTGGATAGAGGTAGTCACGGCCATCTAAATCTTCAATGACAACAATGCACATTGCACAGCAATAAAAACTTGTTTTCAAAATATGTTATGACAATGTATCATTTTTCATTGTTGAGCATTGTTATCATTGAAGATTGAGAGCAGGGAATATTATAATATCTTTGATTGAGAGGACCGAGATAAATTTTGAAAACGGTCTATTAATTAGGTGTTTTCTTCTATCAAAATTTTGAAATAATTCTGGGATATTATTATCAAGATAATATAGAGATATTCTCAATAAATATGCAAACTTGATCGTTACATCTCAAATTGTATAATTTGATCCAAGCGCAATAGTTTCTGTCGCAGACTTCTTTACCGACTTGTGCGCATGAGAGTAGTTGGTTCTCTTACCGTGGGGTAGCGCACAGTGCGCGACTCAGGGAAGGACGTCCAGGAAGCGATGCCCCCGCTGACGGCGCCGCCTATCGTGCTGGAGCCGAACCAAGGGTAGGCGAAGGAGTTGACCTCTGAGTCGTTGAAGGACGCGAACATGATGTGGGACCCGTCCGGGGATCCCCACAGAGCTTCCGGTGACGTCAGCAGCTCCTCTGCAAGTAACATGACGCGACAATGTTGTTGCATTGTCTTGGTGGTTGGGTTGTGGTATAATGGTACCTTAGATGGTTCACTGTTGCTAAATATTGAAGATTCATAATTTAGTAAACAAATGTCACAACCGTTGAGATCGTAGTAAAGTTGCCAACATAACTAGATTCTTGCCGACTTCAGATCATTATCTACTTCCACTTTCGTGCTCGCTGTTTCAACGAATATCAACATATTCATGGAGTAATTTCAAACATTCGTAAAGGCAGTCTTCTCCTTAGCAGAGAGAGAACACGCCTCATTAGTTACGCCCGATGTGTGTGGAGATTTCTAGCATCCAATACATGCTCGTTAATATCACCTGTTTCAAGTAAATGTACGAACTAGATAAGTAGAAAATTAAGTTGCGTCTATGACTCGGCTATTGCGTCAGCATACGACTAGTTACGTCGGGGTTACTTTACACTTGTGGGCGGAGCTAAAGCTACTCACCTTGATAGAGCCAATCAGCGACGCCGTTGTAGAAGACACCGGGTCTTCCCGAGTCGGTAAGCTGGATATCTACATCACCGACCGGAGACTGACGCAGGTAGATGTTGTTGTCTGCCACCAGAATGAGCGACGTGGTGTTACCCAGCCATTGTACGTGCTGCAGCCTCGTCTGGAGCACTTTGGGCGCATCGCTCAACCGGACCGGGATGTGGTGGCTGCAAGCGGGACCAAAGAGCTTAGTGGACGCTTCGCTAGGCAGCGCTGGCGACACAGCAAGCGGCGAACCTGGCAGCTTGGCTTGACAACGGCCAGCTTGACTGACGCGCTAACAGCGAGTTTAGCATCACATGGAAGAGTAACTAAGGTTATGGTGCAGAAAGCTTAACTAATAATCAAAATATATAATTTAATATGTAATATTGTACTCATATGCTGATTTGAAATAAAAATCGTGCATTATCGTGTGAGCGAGCTCAGAAAATCAGATGTCGGAAGAGCGAGTGGATTTCTTCACTTAGTACTAGGTCAAGCCGCTAGGCCAGCTGTCCCAGATATTGGCTTATGTTTGCTGTATTATGTTAGAGTATTTGGTCGAACCACGAACAATTCAGTTGACTAGTTTTAATGGTTATAGAATGTATTCACATTGTTGGCAAGAAATCATCTCAAGTTTGATCTATGGTAATATTTTCGTTAACACAACATTATTCTTTGAAGATTTATGAGTATGGTTAAGACAGGAAACTCCCCGTTTTTATTGGCCATACGTTTGTTGTGGCGGTCCTGGCGGTGAGGCTCTAATCTCAGTCCTCCTGTAGCCCTACAATGAAGATACATGCATACTAATTAATATCCACCAGGCTGTGAATCATGTTTAGCCTCTCCGCGTGGCAGCGCTGTTTTAATATCGCCGCATTTGTTATGTTAAATTCTCACCCCCTCAGTTTCCTGTCTTAGCCTACTATTAAGGTCTTTGCTATAATTTGCAAATTATCTTAGTACTTGGAACTAACAACATACTAATTCAGGACAAAACTTATCTGTTTTCACCTTATTTTCCATAAGTATTGCAGAATTGATTGGTATGTATATTATTTATCCAACGGTTTGTAATAGATTATCTCAAACACCCCTAGACCGATTTTGATTCAACTTTAATTGTTGGCTTCCTTATCATCTCTGGAGTATTATAGACTATGCGTTATCAAGGGGTCTCATCAGGGGTCTGAACAGTAAACAAAAATGGCAAGAAACGTCTTAATGAAATTTAATTTTGAATCTAGCGATCGAGACTCAATTGAGTCATGTCAATTCAAATGTAAATACATTATGCTAGGGGGGGGGGGGGTATACTCACTCGTTGCTGACGTCATAGATAGTGTAGTGCGCCGTGAAGGAAAGCCGGAACACCTACAAGAAGAAGAAGACGTGAGCGCGGCTCGGGTATCAAGGGGGCCGTGAGCGGTAACAGCGGGTCGTGGTATCTAGGGGGCCGTGAGCGGTACACTGGGCAGTCTGCCATCTTGCTAACACGATATTGTTTCGTGTTGTCTTATAAATAGGCCACAACATAATTTACACACTACATAAACCCGCGCCGCTGTTTTTGTGAGACAAAGAGATCGAGTTTGGACTCAAGTTTAGAACTTCCTGGCTCGCTCTTGTTATGTTGTTATTAGATGCAGAGCTTTGCATACAACGTCTCGTCTCACTCGAGGGGTCGTGCTACGTACTCAACCCCCTTCCCCCCCTCCCTCAGCAGAAAGACTAGGGTTTAGTCTGGCCGGTGTAATAACCCTTATGTGTTGAGTGGGATTATTTCAATACAGAAGGTACAGGGATTGATTCCTGGTTTGGACTGGGTTTTTTAGTTTTGGAAATTACCCTCGGCTCAGCCCCTCGTCAACAGGTTCATGAATATTGAGCTGGTTACTAAGCAGTTAAACATCGAATGGAGATAGTTAACACCTTGATCAGTTTCAATAATAACATGGAGCACAATAATGAACATGTATTGAATCACGCCGCTTGCCCGATACTAAACTGTGTCCCCTACTGACAGCCCCCCCCCCCCCCCCTCCCGATACTGGCTAGTCCGCCACTGCAGCTATGCTAGGGGAGTCTCATGTATCCGACTTCAACTAATAGTTTTTCTTTGTGAATTTCGACTATAAACTTTATAACTACTGCACTATCCTAACTTTTTCCATTCGTTATTTCACATAGTATAATCTCCTTTGGCACGTTACATCACACATTGATTTCATGTATCTATTATAAACTTGTGTACTATTCTAGTACTGATAATAAAATACTACACACACAAAATAGGTACGTGCTACTAAAATATTATATTAAATCAGTCTATATATTATATACTAATGCATTGTACACAGATCTATAGAGAACGTTGACACGAGGAACAGTGAGTGTATGACAGGCATCTCATTATGCTGAGCAGTGGACACTGAGGCAATCACACCGGCAAAACATGACAGTCAACCGATTTTTTTTATTTAATTTCTTGTCACCACGTTTCTAAATAATATAACGATGTGTCTTGATTTACAATTGACGCAAGACAAATGGGTAAAATCAATATTTGAATCAATATAAACTCGGGTCACAATATGACGCGTGTTAAAAACGAGTGTTAAAATACACAACATATTACATTATTGCGTATTTTAACACTCGGCACACATCCAACATTTATTTGTGTTGTAAATATGTCCGTGGTTTTTGTTTTTACTCTAGTGGATTTCTTCTTTCAGACGTTGGCATTCGGCAACTTTCGATATAACTGGAGCTGACTTCACAGTGTTGACAGCGTGTGCGGAATCACGTTTTGACATGTACGCATGTTGAGTGTGTTTTTGTGCATTATACTACTATAATGCCTCTTTTTCAGACAAGTAACAAACAGTGGGTTCTAATCGGTGTACTGAATCTAGGCATAGTGTTTCTGCTGCTATCATTGATCCAGATTGAGTAAATACTGAACAAACGTGTGCGGAAATATGCCACCGGCAGATTCTAACCTCACATCTGAATCCGATCTTCCAAGTGCTTGAAAATGAAATTTGTGACTTGTGAGAGGATACATATCATCAAAATACCAACAGATGTCAAGGTAATTCGATTAATGATCCATCAATTATTTCTAACCTGATTTAAAGCGATATTTACCGCGGCATTGAAAATGTGTATTTAGCCTAATCTTGAGACTGATTTTCCCACGAATATTAATTTTTGGATATAGGCCCTACCTCAGAAACTACCAAAGATATTATGATGAAACTTTCAGAAAACAAGTATTATGATGTTTATTATAATATGACCTATAATTGCAGTCATAAAATGGAGGGTTTAATTTCTATTAACTATGAAAGGAATACAAGTGTCAAAAAACATTAGGTTATGAATTTACAAAAAAATTACTTGAACATAAACTATGTTTGGTACAAACATCACCGTAGGTCATTTCACTCAAAACATATATATCTAAGAGCTCTAAAAAAATTAAGTGTTTATGTAGGCTATGATGGTTCCTGAGTAAAATGTTCCTAAAATTGCACAAACTCACATGTTAAATGTTGGTTGCTTGGTTGCCGTTGATAATGTAGCTGAGAGTTATTCTAGGATTGTGTAATAAATCTAATAAGTAACTTAAAACATCATGTTGGTTGCGAGCCAACTATTAATCAATAGAATAACTCTTCGGTTAATTTGGCAGACAAGCTGTGTCGCCTAGTTTGCTGCTCTCATCTAACTAGGGGAAACTGTTAAGCGATTCTTCTCGCTTCGAGTGAGGCACGATGCCTGACAAGTTAGTGCGATAAAGAAATGAAAGCTTTCATCAAGCTAATACTGAGTTCCTTAAATCTCACGGCAAGAGATTTGTAAAGCGGGAACCTGAAAGGGGGTATTATAAAATGTTCAAAATTAAACAAACATTTTTTTTGACAGGGCATACCGTCAATATTACGTTTTATATTCCCAATATTCTGTTCTTGAAGCGAGCAAGATGAAAGTGCGAAGATTCATATATTTTATACTGCGATATTAGGCTATACCATGTACACTGTGAAGTGGGTCTAGGGTTTGAGTACTATGTATTGGCCGACATTAAGATGTACAAATTGTCGCGGAATAATATTGTACCAACTTGCTACACTTAGGCTATATCTAGCTCATGTATGCACATGTTTGCATTTGACCAATATTGTGTTTATGTTCACTAACATGTGCGGTATGGTGGATAGAAATCTTGTATATATATGTGTGCGCGCGCATTTCCATTTCACCATAAACAGGCATGTTGTCACTTTATCTTCCATGTTCCGTTGGTACTTCTCTTGTTTGCTTTATTTATTTATTTAATTCAGTTTGTTTTGTGAGTTTATAAAATATTCTACTGTACGTAGGCTATACTTTCAGTTTCTCTTCTCAACAACTCATAAAGTTCAGTCAAGTTCAGTATAGCCTGCATGTGTACTTTGTATTACTAAGAGTGAATGTCTACAACCCGGATATACTTTCCTTGAGCTAACAAACACAATGAGAGTATTTTATATATATATATATATATATATATATATATATATATATATATATATATATATATATAGCAAGAGCTCCGTACGTTCCGTAGCGCCAGTCGGTAGAAACCTGCAGCACATTGAATACCTCCAAATTTATTGCAGTTTTTATTATTGTTATTGTAAATTAACTTATTCTTATTGTTAATGAAGTCTTATAATATTTAGCAATCAGTTTTGTGACTGCAATGAACATTAAATGAGTAATAAGGAAATAAACTACTGGTATGACGAAACCTTCCTAGCTCTAACTTCCACACATAGGCCCTATCGTTTTTACTGTTCATTTTTCGTAATCATTTAAAAATGTTAATTGATTGAGGCTAGAAAATAATACGACAAAAAGTGTCAATAAATAAATGTCTGTCACCATTCCAAAGTCTTGTAAGTACTATAGAACATTACTGTATTAAAGTCTGGAAAAAATATAATGATTAGAGACGTAAAAACGTTTAACGATCTTCAGTAGATTAGTTTTCCCGAAGAGTGAGTTTTCCGGCTCGTCTCACTTGATTGCGAGTAATTTCCCTCCATCTGGCAACACCGCGTAAAAACACTGCGAGCAATCAGTGGAGTGGGGGTAGAACAGTAGAACACCGCGCAAGAGTCGCCCGCCACAAAAACTGACGTCTTGTGACGTCTTCGCGTCGACCGGAAGCGTTCGGTCGCTTCCGGCGGAAGTCCACTCTTGCTGACGTCGCTATTAGTCGGCTTGTTTGTTCAAGGAACGAGGTGACATAATCTACAACCAATCAACGTCGTCGTTTTTGTTACTGTCTTGTTCGGCTATTATTATGTTTAATACGTTGGATTGCATTGTATTGTAAGTAAAATACTTATGTCATAATATTATTGTATCTATGGCCTACTCTTGTCATTACAGTCATACACACAATGTCTTGAGTAGTAGATAAACTGGTTAGATTTTAAGTTGCCGCGCGCTGTTAGGCCGGCAGTGGTCCGCTACTCGAGAAGGCAGTGATGACGCGCCTGGACAAGATGGCGGGAGGCGAGCCATGAAATGGCGGACGAGTGAGATAAGTTGGACAACACTAGCAAGCCAGTAAAGAGAACCTAGTGTAATTCACGCTTTCGTGTAATAAACTTTTTATTGACGTAAATGCGAGGCTACACTTATAAGACAGCCCCCACAAGAGTGTGGACTGACTTTTGCTTTATTAATGTGTGTTTCGTCTATGTTGTGTTATGTTTTAATACGAACAAATTGGAAAAATATAAAAAAATCTACGAGAAGGTGCAATTTTTCAATAATTGAAAATGTAGCTTCGGCAACACATACATTTGCAAATTGCTTATCTTACGTAGGTCTACCCTACCCGATACACACACACATGCACAACCAAACAACATCAGACACAGACATGTTGTACCTCGTTATTGCTAGATTCACACAACCCAAACAGCTGCTGATAAAGTAGGTTCCTGCAGTACCCTATAGATATGTGTCAGCGAGTGTACTGCCGCACTCAATGAATCTTCCTGTAGCCTTGTCATGCGTAAAACAGGTCACCCGCCACTTCGCGAACTGTTTAACTTGATTTCAAATATCGCCAGCCACGGTCCGTTAAAACAGTGTTGGAATGTATTTATTATTGCCGAGTAGAGTGAATTACTTCATTGTGTGTGTGAATGCGCTCTCAATTATCTCCTATACAGACTCCGAATGAAACGCATTCGACCGTTCAAACTGCGAGTGTAATTAATTATAAACTCATAGGATATATATGAAATAAACAAACATTGGACGACAAAGTTTACAGTATTATTTGTGAAATTGTGTGTGAACAATTTATTAATACACCCAGTTCATTCCCCGTTACCACTATTGTATTTTCAATGAGTAGCCTATAACGATATAGGATATGTTTTGTGAGGTATCATGCACTGTAGACGCCTTAAAACACACGTGTTGTACATGCAGGTGTATTAACATGTTTCGGTCATAGATCGTGTTCGCTTTGTTCTATAGCTTTCAAACCCGCGTATTGACATTAACAAGAGACGGGTAAATCATTAAAATTTTAAGTACATTATACTAATGGAAAATTATCTAATGGTTAGTAAATAAACGGCACAATCTAAGTCATATTTGGTCAGATTATAAGCGATCATTAGAGCAGGTCTAATTCTACATTCACGCTAATGTTTAAAAATGCTATTATCTACTGTTGTCTGTTGGTTTCCTAGAAGACACACACTACTTTATATTTAATAGATTAACCATATATTAACATGTATCGCTCACCTTTATCCTTACAATAATCATACTATTAAGACCTAGATTAAAGTTATATCTGGAACGTAAATTAGCCTATATTTACCCCTCAAAATTAATACTTAACATTAATATAATATGTTATCTAGAAGTAGGCTATAGGTAATAGGTATATCCAAGGCGTAAGGTAAACAATAGTTTATGAAATCTTACGTAAGCTAGGCTTACAAAAACCGTGGTAGAAAAGTGCATAAGATTCGAAATTAATACAGACGACAAATCTAGAACTATAGCTGTTTGTAAAAAAGAGCAAAACAATTCTTATGTCCATTGTGTCACAATCATATAAGCTAGTCTTAGAAAGTACATACGAGTTACTAAAGTTTTAGTTTGTACACCAATAACATATAGGCCTACAGCATTTAGTGAAAGATTCAACACATCTATGACTATAGCTATTTTGATGGTATAATTTATTGATATTTTGATTTAATTCTACGTGACAATCCAAGTAATGCCCAAGACCTATACCTACCTAATAGGTACTACTGTAGACTGCGTTTGCTAATGAAAGTAACATTACATATGAGCTTAGCTTACTTACATCACCAACTTTCACAGCTTAGGCCTAGGCAGGTTATTATTGATTCAGTCTGCAGCTGCACCATCAAGAGCATTGAGCATTGGCCAGCCACGCACCAGATCAAATTAAAGGTTACATATATAAGGTTCTGGTGAGGATACTGAGAGTAGTTTGGTGGAGGATACAATTTAATTGATTACTTTTGCATTGACTATAATAATTAAAAACACATCATCCAAAAAAAAAAAAATAGTAAGTTTCTTGTTAAAGTTTGGTTAAGGGCTTAAGGCTAAGCTGTTTCTCCGACTATAAGAGTATTGTGGTGGCCACAAACAAAATCCTCTCAGTCTCATTATCTCGAACTTTAAAAATTACAAAAGATAATGCTTTAAAACGAAATAGTATGCTTCTAATTATTCACTGTAGCTAGTAATGTAAATTTGTGATAGCCTGCGGCAAGTCCACTAGCTCAATAATACTCAATAATACTCCGCACTACAATGTTACCTTGCGTGTTGCCAACTTACAAGTAAATATAGAACTTCATTGTTAATGAAAAGGTTTATGCCAAAACCCACAACTTGTTGTTTGTTTTCACAGATTTATTAGCTATTGACTTGGCAAACAACCCGCGGAGATAATTTGTATCAAACTTTAAAATAACACATGAATAGTTTGGTACAACTTTGTAACCATTGTTAATTTTTATGACATTGTTGTGGCCACCACTGCAAAGTGTGAAGACCCAGGTATACTGCTCTTGTGATTGGCCCAGGTGACACCGTGACACAGTCACCGAGGTCTCCAACAATGAGATTTGAACCAACAAACGTCATCACCTCACAATGTCACAAACAAGGTATTGTTGTTGTTGTACTCACCGCTTTCACGTTGTGTCGGAAGAGAACATAGCGAAGGTCGCCGGAACACTCGTAGCCTTTAACGTCCAATTGGCGCTGGAAACAAAGCAGTCACAGATCATTGCAACAAAGACTTCAACCAGAAAGAGATCATAGCAAACGTACAACACAAAGATTGACCATGTTTGAATGAAATAACAGTACCATCCATGCACAAGTGAAGGCTTCATAGCATAAGCATTTTTAGTTGACGTTTTGGTGAGAGTAAATGTGGACTGAACTGTGCAGGACGGAGACGCCGCCGGATGACCTATAGCGTGTGACCTGAGCGTGTGACCTACCAGCGTGTGGTTGGTGACCAGCAGGGACACGCTGTCGTTGTCCGTGTGCAGGACGGAGAGGCCCCCGTGTGACCTGAGCGTGTGACCTACCAGCGTGTGGTTGGTGACCAGCAGGGACACGCTGTCGTTGTCCGTGTGCAGGACGGAGAGGCCCCCGTGTGACCTGAGCGTGTGACCTACCAGCGTGTGGTTGGTGACCAGCAGGGACACGCTGTCGTTGTCCGTGTGCAGGACGGAGAGGCCCCCGTGTGACCTGAGCGTGTGACCTACCAGCGTGTGGTTGGTGACCAGCAGGGACACGCTGTCGTTGTCCGTGTGCAGGACGGAGAGGCCCCCGTGTGACCTGAGCGTGTGACCTACCAGCGTGTGGTTGGTGACCAGCAGGGACACGCTATCGTTGTCCGTGTGCAGGACGGAGAGGCCCCCGTGTGACCTGAGCGTGTGACCTACCAGCGTGTGGTTGGTGACCAGCAGGGACACGCTGTCGTTGTCCGTGTGGAGGACGGAGAGGCCCCCGTGTGACCTGAGCGTGTGACCTACCAGCGTGTGGTTGGTGACCAGCAGGGACACGCTGTCGTTGTCCGTGTGCAGGACGGAGAGGCCCCCGTGTGACCTGAGCGTGTGACCTACCAGCGTGTGGTTGGTGACCAGCAGGGACACGCTGTCGTTGTCCGTGTGGAGGACGGAGAGGCCCCCGTGTGACCTGAGCGTGTGACCTACCAGCGTGTGGTTGGTGACCAGCAGGGACACGCTGTCGTTGTCCGTGTGCAGGACGGAGAGGCCCCCGTGTGACCTGAGCGTGTGACCTACCAGCGTGTGGTTGGTGACCAGCAGGGACACGCTGTCGTTGTCCGTGTGCAGGACGGAGAGGCCCCCGTGTGACCTGAGCGTGTGACCTACCAGCGTGTGGTTGGTGACCAGCAGGGACACGCTGTCGTTGTCCGTGTGCAGGACGGAGAGGCCCCCGTCGTCGGCCTGGAAGACAAAGTGCGTGTGCGAGATCCAGGAGGAGTGGAGGCGTCGCGGCGTCAGCTCGCCGGCCAGGTACTCGTTGAGCTTCATCCTCTTGCCGCTCCAGTAGAGCAGCTCGTCCACGTAGCCCAGCATGTAGATCGCCGTGCAGATGCCGGCTATCACCATGGAGATGACCAGCAGTGAGAGGATGATGCTGCGCCAGTTATGACCCTCATCGTTGTCTGGTATCACCAGGTCCTGTAACACAACATCAACTCAGAAGATACAAGCAAGAAGAGTACACCTTCAGAAATGAAGAGATGGAGGCCCTCCTATCAAAGAAGAAGAAGCTTAACAACAAGGATGGATCAACAACAAGACGAACCAGGATGGATGTTTACTTATTGGAAGACTCCAGCCACGGGATGGTCAAGAATAGAAGAGATAGAAGTGAGACAGTGGACCTGGGTGTAGATAAGCCTCGGCTTAGGTGACAGCAGGCGTATAGCTGTTGTATTAATAATAATAAAAAA
The DNA here is from genome assembly GCA_945910005.1 of Isoperla grammatica. Taxonomy (NCBI): domain Eukaryota; kingdom Metazoa; phylum Arthropoda; class Insecta; order Plecoptera; family Perlodidae; genus Isoperla; species Isoperla grammatica. The sequence continues at coordinate 135,369,874 of OX246737.1, forward strand.
AAAAATAATAAAAAACATCAACTGTTGCTCAAGGAATACTCCACATGCAAACAGCCGTTATGTAACCATGGACGAACTTTGTAAGGCCCTGTATTACGATCTCGGTGTAACTATTTATCCTTGGGATAACTTGTTTTCACCATGGCAACCACCAATCAGATGCTTTGAAATGTGCTCATCTCGAGGATAACTCTATCTAGAACCTTATTCCAAGATCTTAATAGCCGTTCTAGCTGCGTCACTGGACCTAAATCTGCTGGTGTCAGTGTACCACCATGGATTGATAATGGTAACTCGGTAGTACCAAATCCTACTCCATGGCATCACTTAACTAGCCCGGAAGTTGGCTGAGGGCAGCCATTTCTTTACTGTGCTACGGTTTCTTCTTTTTTGTAGGTATGCATATCAATAGGGGCTAACTGTCTGTTTGGTTCCAGTACCAGGCAGAGAAACCCTTGAAGAACCCCTTGAAGAACCGGGAACAAAATACAATCAATTTTACATCGATGTTGTAGTCAATACATCTCCAGCTCTTGACAATATACAGCCCGGCATGATTACAAACTTTTGATGTTGGATACAAGTTTTAATGATACAAATAAAAGACCTTCATTTCCACCGTCTTTCTAGTTTTCTGTGTAGAAAACTCTTATTTGTAACTCTATGAGAAAGAAAATAATGGAATAGTATTCCATACAAACTGGTTACGATTGGATTAGTGGAGCGTTTTAACACAAAACAGAGGCGAGTCCTGACGTTGTAACGAAATTCTCCCTAGGTCAACTGATTTCGATGCAAAGTGTTTCCAAGCAAACCTCTAACCGAGCATTAGGGTGGTTTAACCCCAGCAATTAACAGGGGGGGTACGTGTGTCCTGGTGCCGCCCAGCCAACCCCTAAATTAGTGGCGACGCCTCCTCAGAGACCACCCCTATCACACCATGCAGCACGAGGGAGGCTACCTTGCCAAGAAACTTGGGCGACCACATTATTGTGCTGGAGACTTGACAGTGTCTACGCTTCTTGCACGTGTTCATTGCATGCGCTCCTCAAATATGATTCAATAATCCTATGCATCGTCATCATCGAAGAAATTTGTTCTTTTAATTACTTTGCTGAAAATATAGATTTGAGGTACCAAACTGGCAACGCTGAGCAGGAGTGCTCTAGTTCGTTTCTCGGGCACAAAACCGGTTTGCTAGTGGGTTTCAGTCGTCAGTGGGTGGGTAGTTGCCCTGCTAAGTGCATCTTGCACCAACTGTGTGTGACGCACTATTCTATTGTCCCAAGTGCGTGTTTTGTGATACTCCTCATGATTGCCTGGGCCGAGGATCACAAAAATATATTCATCTTGTTCTACTGATTGATGATTACATTTTAGTTTTAGGATCCATATGCCGGAAAAAGTAGTGGGTAATAAATGAAGAGGCCATGACATCTATGTCCAAGCCATGGTTAATGAACCTGCAATGGAGAACCCGTGCATGGTTCACTGCATACTATTGTGGATTAAAAACGTCCTCATCGAGGGCCCAAGTTTAACGCGAGCGAAGTCGCGCACAACCCAGATAATAAAAACGTGTGATTGTGTTCCACGTGGGCATGTTATTACCGGTGAGTTGTCTGTTAAGCTCTTATCAGTGACGTAATGAGGGGTGGGGTCGGCACATTGAGGGATATACGAACGAGATAATCCCCTGTAAGTCTGAAGACAATGGGGATGATTATGTTCACATACTGGCCAGTGTTATCTTCCTGCGCGCTGGACAAAAGCGTCGTTATGTGACGCTATAGGCGCCGCTCATAGATAACCTACGAGCGTATGTGCTCGCCGACCAAGGTGGCAGCGAGGCTCGAACTCGGGAGGTCGCGAGATCGATTCCAGTCACCCGCACTCTTGACTGAAGCAATTTTACAAAGTTTGACCAAGTCATAAATCAAATGTTGGGATTGCATTTTACTATATACTATTTGCCAACTTCGTGGAGCGCCGGCTTTTTCTTTCTACCCTTCTTGAAAGTGTTTAGAAATCTTTATATCCGTCATGTTCCTCAAGTGACAATAACGCTCTGATTGCCTCGTCGAGAATTGTTGGAATTCATAGTCGGCCCCTACACCTAGGGGCGCCCATTGTTACCAAGGTAACAGTTGTTTCCATGTTATTTCCCATAAACAAAATCCATAGCAACAATGGGTGCCCCTAGGTGTGGGGGAAGTCTATGCCTGTTGTGTGTCCAGTGTTGTGACGAGTATGGTCAATGTTTGTGTTATTACTTTCGGTCTGTGGGAGAGACTGGCTATAGCGCGCTGTGTCTGTCCGTCCGCTGACAACCCCTTTCAACGAATTTAGTTGGGCGTATGATTCACATAGTTACACGCGTCAAAACTGTCGATCATGACAACGCACATTGACTACACACGGACTGAAGATAAACGCTTCACTCGTCAACGCGATGTTTCCAGGCATCCCCGTGTTCAACGCGCGTTGTCTGTTTATTGGGCGCGTTTTCGAACACATCTTATATCGTTTCCGAACACTCGGGTCGTCGAATGAATTGGAATGGTCGTAACGCCCCCCATCAACGGCGGGGGGAGGGGAGGGGGGGGGGGGGGTAAACGAGGACTACAACTCTCAGGCAATTGGTCCTCCCATGTGATCGGCCTCCCCAATCTAAGAAACTACCGTCTGTATTCAAATGCGAGAATTGTTTGAGGAAAACAAATTTTGCCACGACAAAACGAAAAGAACAATATGTATCCTCGCTCCGACGTATAGTCTCATACCAACCTCTAATCCTTCAAATCTACTTGCCTTTGTTGCGCTGTTCAAAGATACACATTCGAATAGTTGTCCCATAAGAAAGTATTCTGATGCTTACGACACTGTCGAGTCCAAAGTGAGAACTTAATTTTCTACTTTGCTAATTCCTACCGTCTAATGTAAACAGGTCCATTGGGGATAATTTAAAGCCTTCCGTTGGTTACCTGTAACGGTGGGTGTGGCCAAACCGCCGGCCCGTGCTTTTACGAATGTGTGAAAGAACTCCAGGTGTCTGTTGATTTTCTTTCAATTGGCGCGGTTGAAAGGGGCAGTAGACAATGACCTGAGATCGGTATGCGAATACTTTCGTTAGGACTATAGTATAGAGGCGGTCTTCCACTTAGAAGAGTGCACAAGCCTCATGGGTCACACCCGCTGTGTTAGTAATTTTCAGGTATGCAACCCAGGGGATTAAATTATCCCTAATGGACCTGTTTCAGGTAGATGCTAGGAACTAGATAAGTAGATAATTAAGTTTGTACCACTGGGTTCGTCTATTTCGTAAGCATGGGACTATAGTTGTTTTTCCATACCACGGCCAAAGATAGTAAAATATAGCCTGTTGGGTGACCGCGGCCGTTGCGCTGACTCAAGTCACGTGGTCTAGCAGTGATTGGTCATTAGACAGCCGAGACTCTGCAGAGCATGTGACACTTGAAGGAATATGATACAGACCGGCTGAATGCTGATGGCGTCATCGAGTGGCGATATTTGTGGGTCTCGGGGGACCAACCTTCAACTGAAATACGCGTGGGTCGTCGTACGATAGGCCTACAAGGAACTCGTGCACGTATAGGACGCATGTAGTATGCCCTACGATCAGTGGTGTATCTAGGCCAGGGCGCGCCCTGGTACCTTTCCGAGTGAACGCTTCCTAGAATACTCGTATTAGCTCCTTCTGCAGCCCATCGGTAAACTGTACAAAAGAAAGTATGGCAAGGGCAAAATGAGATTTTTTGATATCCATTCACAAACAATGAATACATTTTATGTCAATAACTTGTTTGTTGTTGTTCATTTATTGCACAAAAAAGTATCATATTTAAAACTGAACAATTTACATGCAATTTCGTAGTTTTACAACCAGTGCATATTTCGAGCATTAATGACCTAAACTGAGAAAATTACTCGCAAATGAGTTGTTTTACATACTCTAGCAGTTAAAATGTAATTTGTGTCATATTGTAGAGTGAAAGAACAATATACACAGACACAATGTTGGTTTTTACAACCAAGCGTCTGTCTGCGCAAAATGACACTTTTTGCGCAGTGAATGGTTAAAACCACTAATTTGCCAGGAATGTGTTGTTTGTTTTGCCCATAATTCAGAAGTAGACAGTAAACCAACACATTTGTCTCTAAATCGTTCAATTATAGTCCAATTAACTTGAAATTTCCACATATTATATATATAATATAAAACAAAACAGTTCATTTTTCCGTAATTCATTTATCTGAAAATTATCATCCACTTTGCGATCAGTCTATATTGTCTGTGCTTAGGCCTTTCTGTGGTTCCACCATTTTGTAACGAACGACGTCGACAACCCCCCTCCCCCTCCCTCCCTCCCCATCGTAATATTGTAAGGTACTTCAAGGTTATGTTTGAATGTCTACTGCGCTAGCACTATTGTGCTTACGAACACCCCCCCTGCCTACGTCGCCACGACACGACGCTGTGAGGACTAGGGGGGAGGGGAGGGGTACCAACCTAAAGTGTATTGCAATGAATCTGTGGTCCTAGGATCCTGCCCACCTTCCCCTACTTCACTCGATACCTCGAATCGCCGGCTCGAGCCGGGTACCCCTCGCGGCTGGCTCGACCGGCGATTCGAGGTATGGAGTGAGGTAGGGGAAGGTGGGCGGGATCCTAGGACCACAGATTCATTGCAATACACTATACGTCACGATGATTGAATCTACCAACAGTGACGTAGTTATACATTCTAGCCGAGAAGTTGGGCATTAAACCGTCGTCAACGGGGCCGCGTTCCCGTCACTGATTGGGGTTTAGCGCTAGGGCCCTGTTTTATTGTGTCTAGTGTTTGAATTACAGCGCGGGCTGTCGACATTTTCTCTCGAGTTTCGTGGTTGTGTGTGGTTGGGGGGGGGGGGGGGGGGGGGGGTGAATCTGCGGCATCTGAGCAGCGCGGCTTTAAGGACCCCCGTGCAGAAATATAACATTTGATACACCTTCATCGTTTGTGCACGGGCTTTTATTGCATACATTTCTTGTTGGTGGGGGGCAGGGGGGGGGGGTGAACTTCACGTGAAGTTGACAAACAAACAGAATTCCCATGTTTTCTAAATGTCCGTTTATGAAACGTTTGTGTACGTCTGTGTACGTCTGTGTACGTCTGTGTACGTCTGTGTACGTCTGTGAACGTGTATCAGTACTATAATGAGGACTGACACACAGAAAGTACCGGAGCTTGCCCTAGTTCTGTCCCGGGCTAACGCGGTCATATATTCCCATGTCACGTGACATCGAAGAGGGTCAGTACATTTCTGCCAATACAGCAGCGAGCTTTGCACTTTTCAGGTCGCTCGCTAGCAGTTTTATTTGTACTGTGGCGTCTCCAAACTTTGGTCAATAGACTGTGGATGGTTCCAGGACTTGAATTAGCGAACAATTGCGAATCAATAGATCCCACGGTGACCCCTGACCTCTCCTCCAAGTTGCAACATCGACGGAGCCACTTAGAATTAATTCGGTTGACTGCTTTGCGCGGTCTTGCGATCGCTTCAACGGACTTCTTTTGTTCGCGTCCAAGTTCCGGGCTGATTTGCATATTACTTGTGTCCTCGGCTGTATTCGCTACATCACTATTCAGTCACAGCATCGTCCTTTAGTCTCGGTCAGTCTCCATCGGTTCCATTCCTTTTCCGCCCTGCCCTCCTTCCCAATTATACTCTCTCTTCCAACTTTCCCTTCATTCACATCCTGTTCTCCAACCTCTCTCATTTCGCCCCTCACCCTCGTTCCCGCGTACTCCTTTCTATTCCGTTACCTGCTTCCTCTTTACCGCTCTCACTCCGTCTAACTTAATTTCAACTGCACTCTCTGTTTCTCCCTCTCAGTTTCTTGCCTTTTTCTCACCTTTTTCCGACACTTCCAACCTCGTTCTCTCTCTCTTCCGTATCACTCCCTCTCTCTGTATGTTCACACTTTCGTTTTGTTCTCCTTCTCTCTCATGATCTCATATCCTAACCCTTGTTTGACCTAAATTTTCTCCTCATTCATTCACACCCCTACTCTACCACGCCCCCCCCCCCCCACCCCCTCCCTCGACGGCGTTTGTCACCACTATTCGGTAATGACAAAGTTTCTTGGCCCCCGTTCAAGAATGATTGAACCTAATCACAGTTTAATGTTCACCGCGCTCATAAAACACCTCGTGCTGATAAACCCTGTGAACACATCTTCTCGTGCTGCCTAACATGTGACTGACGTTAAAATGTTGCTGTTCGTTAAGACGCAATCAATGTTCTACCGGTTCCCACCAAGCGGTGAGTTTGCGATACTGTCTCCGAGCAAACCGTCACCGCGCGGAGGTACGGATTGTCTGTCAGCTGGCTGACAACTCTCTCGACGAGACTGTGATGTGTAAGCATTGACGTCCAATACATTGCAGAGCGTCTGAAGGTCTTGAACCAATGGTGTTGGAGTGGACACGTCCGAGAAATAATATGTAATTCCTAGCAACACATTGAGTCATGGACATCGGGAAGAACATGGGAACAGTCTGCCCACGGTGGGGTAGCTACGCTCATCGCACGTGATCCGCTGTAGAGCTACCCCTGTGGAACTACCCTCGTCTTTCACGGATACGCGGACCAACAATGGGAACAATCACCAGTTCTCGTGAAGGTCACAATCGCAGCTGGGTGCGCAACAGAGTATTCAGAATAGAAGGTCGTTTTAGAGCTCAGCCGATAGTGAGATGAATAGGACTCAATTGTTATTTTCTCCGTGATCGTATTCGTATTGAAATTATGTTGTGAAGCAATGGAATGGTCTCCAATGCAGAGCCTGGGGCTAGAAACATCTAGAACATCTTCACGCGGCAAATAATGGATAGTGGCGCGGCACGGAACTACGTTGTTATTACTGGAAGTCACGCACAGTCGGTAAAGGAGTTATAGACAAAATTTCTTTATCGACGCTGCTAAAGTTGGCCAGCAAGTATTCTCATGCTTACGAAATAGTTGTCTTCAATGATACCGACTCATTTTCTAGTTTTCTAGGTCCATTACGGAGAATTTACGATCTTGCGCGTTGGTTACCTGAAAATTCGTAACACAGCATGCGTGACGAGTGTGGAATTGTTCCATTGAGTTTACGCTCTACTCAGCGAAAAACCACCTTTATACGAATGTGTGTGATAATATGTTCATTTTAGTTGAAACACGTGTGCGAAAGGGGCGACAGATAAGAATCTGGCTATAGTTACGTTGGAGGCGACAAGTATACAATGCTACCACGCCACCCACAGCGCGGAGAGCAGTGTCGAAGGATATACATCAAGGATCCTTACTACTATGACAGTGTCTTTGTCAAGGACATCCAGCTTACCTCCTCGCTCTTGGATCGAGCATCTACTACCTGGACGGTGTCATCAGGGGGAAGACGCCAGGAGGTATTGCCCACGTTGGCGTGCATTGTGAGGGCGCCACGGTAGCTGCAACAACAACAACACACTGTTAGTACCGACATCCAACAGTCAACACCTCAAGTAACAATTCTATTAGTTACACCAAAGAGCTTAATACAAACCTACGATTGAGACAGAAAACTGGGAATTTCACGAATGCGGCGCCATGAAAACAGCGCTGCCACGCGGAGAGGCTCTAGTTAAACTTGATTCACAGCCTGGTGGATATGAAGCAGCATTCAAGGATCTCTAGAAGGCTGGGTTGTCGCTCCACTTCCACAATGTATAGCGGCCATTGCCACCATTGTAGGGCTGCAGGAGGAGGACTGAGATTAGAGCCTCACCGCTGGGAGCGCTTCCAAAAACGTGTCGCCAATAAAAATGGGCTAAGGTCTTTGTCCTCGATGTCTGAGTGGTTGCGTCAAGATGGCCGTGACTGTACATGAGCGGATCTGTTTTATTGGGCCGTAACTGTACATGAGCGGATCTGTTTTATTGGGCCGTGACTGTACATGAGCGGATCTGTTTTATTGGGCCGTGACTGTACATGTGCGGACCTGTTTTATTGGGCCGTGACTGTACTTGTGCGGATCTGTTTTATTGGACCGTGAAGACCTCTGGGCAATCTTCATCTTCGTTATACGAGGCTTTGGCTTAGGCAGGACGGAGTGGGACTGTTCGCAGGACACGCTCACTCATTGAAGAGTGGAGCCTGAGATTAACACCCCGGGCCTTCATCAGGCCGGCTTAAAGGAGATGGAAGGCCGACATTGTAAGTGTCGGTGATTGCATCGGAAACTAATCACTAATACACAGGAGCATTCCCGGCTCAAATAAGGAGGAAGTTCTGGAACTAGGAGCGCTTTTGTCCGGGCTCTCGTAGAGGGGTGACGTCACACAGCTAGGCAGCCGTGACGACATACTAAAAAACTTAATGCTCTGTCTAGCCGGTGGATAGTCGCAAACTTGTATTGATTAATAATTATTTACTCTTCCACAATTAACTAAATTAAAACATGTACACTAGTTTACATGATTTTCTCCTCCTATCATTTTATATCGATGACGTTGATTTGTATCAAAGCATGTTCTGTCTTTTCGTGGTTAATAACGGAATAGTTCCTGGTGGTAGATCTAATTATTGGTGTTGCTTATGGTGTTTTCCATTGGCATGCACCGAGTGCGCACTGAGTTCACATCGAATTAGCCATGTGACGTAGTGCACTCGCCGAGTATTGCACTGAGTGCAGTCCCGAATGGAATACGGTCGAGCAGCTAGTGTGCACTGGTGCGCCCAATGAAAAACGCCATCATGCCCATAGAAGTGTAAACATGGCGTGCACTACAGAGATTGAAGAAGTTGATGTTTAAAATCTTCGATTACTTTCTCACAAGTTGATCGCTGAAGACGGAAGTGTTTTCGAAACTGAAACGTTAAAAATATTAGGATTAGGCCATACATAACCTATAGACGGACCTCGCTACACGCAGTAAAGCAAAAACGACACTTACCTCGTTATCAGAATAGTTGTTGACTACATCCGATACGAAACCCTGTATTTTAGGGTTCACATCATTGGTTTTTAGACGCATTAAATAATAAAACGTCTTCTTCGTCACTGCTATCAGAGGATTCTAAAAGCTCCATCAACAAATACATATCATATCTCGCGCGTTACGAGCCGCCATATTTGCACTGAAAATACCGCACTGTCTCCGGATCGAGTGCGATTTAGTGCTGCACTCGTTTCGTCTGCACTACCAATGGAATACGAACACTTGCACTGCGTGCGCACTCAAATTACCAATGGAAAATGATTTTGAAAGTAGTGCGCACAGTGCGCACTGGTGCAACCAATGGAAAACGCCATAAGTTTTGTTTATTTCTCTTGGCGGTATTTGATTTGTCATCTACTCGTTGTTGTTCCTCAACGAGGATCTGTTTCCAACAGTATTCACAGTGTTGCCTAATGGGGTGGGGGGTGGATTCTTGTGGGTTGGCGGAATGTAAATCGTAGACATCACCCCACCTAGTTGTTAATCACTGGAGTTGGATCAACTAAGTTCATTCTATCTACCCTACAGACATCCTCGCTCGCAGGTTCCCGTGACGGAGCCACTACATACGTCACGGCTGGCACAGATCTCTGCGCACGGATAATGTAGTTAACTTCAACTTTGAATATAGTGTAATCATGATAGATTTAAGAAGATGTGATTATTGTCCATTTTAAGCAAGCCAGACGCGAGGTATAAACTAAAACAATGGCTACAATAGGTGCTATACGGTACACTAGAAACAAGTAGATGCCGTAAACAAGACCTTCCATTTCTTCCAAGTAAGTTGACCGCCGTTATAAATGTAGTCACGTCACAAGTAGCTGGACAAGCGTGGCATGTAACGTGCTTTGTTCAACATTCAATATCAAACTGTTAGGTTGCTACGGGGCTATAAATACCCATAGTTATTATTATTTTTTAAGATTAAAAATTTGCCATGTTTCGATAAAATTCATTAGAGATATTATTGAAATTTTATCTAACCCCAATCAATTTAAATTAATCTTTTTTAATTATCTGTAGATGATGATATATTTAGCACTGCACCTTACCAAAATGTTGATCTTGAAGGTCATTTTAAGATAGGAACGAAACATGAGACTCTCATGTATCTCCGGCTCAGTGAATTCTACCGCGTACTATAGAATACAACAATACATGCCTGAAAATACCCCCCCCCCCCCCCCCCCTCCCCCCTCGCCAAGAGTAGCAGCAGCACAACCCCTTGTATTTTGTACGCCAAGAAGAATAGTGAAACAGCACAGTCAATAAATATCTTATAATCATATTTTATGATATATACGACAACAGTATTTCAAACGGTGTACGCTACTTGTATAAGCCATATCTTGTCTGTTATTTACGGCTATGCATGGCCGCACAAATAACTACAGCACGGGACAAGATAAGTGGAACTCTAGAAGATGGGATCACTATGTTATATAGTCGTCCCGGAATAACCTTGCTTCAGTCATAGGCGAGTCCAATACTCGTCTGTGAACAACGCACTGGAAGCGATGTTTCGGGATGACTATATTTTATGGCATTTATTGTAACGTAACATTAGTACTTAAACCATATTTCACAAGAAGGAATAAACGCAAAAACGCTGTTTTGCACACATCTACTTGGTACCCTACGCGGTCTCATTTTATTTATAATCTTATGGTATTGCACTAGCCTTATTTTCGTTGTTCTGTCTACTGTATACGCACATATAAGAAGACTTTCTACTTTCTTCTACTTACTTACTTTCTTCAAGAAAGTAAAACATAAATAACATATATGTCGCTGAAAGGTTGGCAGCGAAGTGACCAACATGACAGCGATCCGTGTAAAGCATGGCTGCCAACTCTCTCACAAGAACCGCCGGCTTCCCCCCCCCCTCGCTCTCCCGCCGAATTGAAAGATTACCGACGTGAAACTGTATCGTGATAACCCAGCGAGGGCTCTGCAGTTTGTAGTATCTGATCAGTCCCCCACCCCCCCCCCCCGCGCGGGACAGATGTTCCCGTCTCTAGCGCGGTCGGTACAGTAGTTCCCTGCCAGATGGGCGCCTCGTATATGCGAGGCACGTCCGCATGGATATTCACAAGTCGGCGCAGACTGAGTTGAGATTTTATTTAGATAATGGGACAGGGTGAAGAATGACAATCAAGAAAACTGTCGTCTACAGATGTTCATTCACTTGGCTGTTTCGTTCACGAAGCTGGTTCAATCCGTGTTGAATCCCGTGCTAATCTACATAGAGTAATACCCTTTGGCACGTTGACATTCAATTGTTAACATGGACATTCGGTTGCGAACACAATCACTCAATATTGCTTTAACAGATCTATGCACGGGCTGTTGCAATTGCTAAACTGGCCAGGCCATGTCGAGCAATGTGAGATCCGTGTAAAGCATGGCTGCCAACTCCTCTCAGAACTGAAGGTCGCTCTATTCATGTTCATGCGCCTTGACAACGCCTGCCAACAGACGCGCTGATTGCATCACTACAATATACCGGTTGTAGAGAACGAGACGCAACTAGATTTAGGTCGGTATTTGTCACATGCGTCACTTCTATTTCATAATCTATGACGTCACAAACACCCTCTCTGATATGGCGCTCAAAGATGCATTCTGGTGGCGAGAACATAAACCATTATGTTGAGTAGTTAAGCTGTCAATGATTGTTTGTGAGGTTGCTTGGCAGCGCTACCTGTTGTGCACGTGTGTAGCCAGCTGCAATACCGCACGCACAGTGTTGCACGCTCATCTCGTGACGTCACTGAATCAAAGCACCTCAAATAGAATAGTTAGATATTCATGAGTGAGTGGGTCTAATAACGGAACCATTCCTTTCACCCCTCGGTCACGCGCTCAGTGGATGACGCTAGGGCTATTCGCGCGTATTTACGCGGCTGTATTTCACCCCCATCTACCCTCGAGGACAGCGGGGTAGAACATACCTCACGCCAGAGCCAGTGGGGGCGAGATATGTCACGGATGAAGTGGGTCAAATAGAGAAGTCACGAGCACCTTCAAAGACAACTTGCATATTGTATCTTTTAATTGTTTTATTATGCACTACAATGCTTCCACAGTTGTAATAATACACACTTACTTCATATGACCGAGTACTGAGTAGGTTTGCAAAATTGTCATTTTTCTGACTGACCTTGCAATGAGCACTGGATGACTACAGGTGTCCACCTTACTAATCAAAATAAAATACATTTATTTAAAAATAAATGGAATCATACACGAAATTATCACTCATAACTGCAATGTACAATGTTATTGAGAGGGGGGGGGGGGCGGGTTGAGAGGTTAAAAGGTTAAAATATAATTGTAACCAATAATGGTGCAATGTTTTAAGAGATTAAGAACAACTTTGTCTAATAAAGAAAGAGGTATAAAAAAGGTTGTTTATGTTGTAGCTACACATTAAAAACATTTAACTAATTAAGATTCAAAGACGTCTAGCCAATAAACTTCTCGTCTCACGTTTGAAATAATCACTTTTAAGTCCTCTTTTGTAAATGAGTTTAATAACCGAGAAGTAATGAATGAAGTGTTGCTGCCGCAACGCGTCATCACATCACGATACACCTCATGCCAATACAAGCGGCGGATACGCATCTCAGGTCGGGTATCCGGCCGATGCGGGTTTGATTCCTACCTCGCTCCGTCGAGCCTGAGATTACTTTTTAACTCACTTTAAAAATCGTTCTTTTATTTCAGTTTTATGGGAGGAGTTTTATTATTTCGGCAAAAAAATGTAGACCTGGTCTGCTTCTTCTTCTTCTTCTTCTTCTTGTTCAAAATCCACTTAGTTGGAATTGGCTTTATTAAGTGGATCGCCCTCCGCGCAATCAAACGAAATATTTGTTATCGTACTGCGTGGATGATATCTTGTCCGCTCGTCTGGCGCCAGATCGAGCAAGCGGTGCAAACACATCCAACATGGCTCTTGCGGTGATCGCAGGATGTGGCGGCCATATTGGATGGCAACGACGCCATCATCGTTGTTGTAATGTTTCAGATGACGCTTGTTGAAGTTCAATTGTTCTCCAAGCTGTTACGATCGTTTAATTCATAGAACTATTTAGTTTTTATATTTAGTTTTAAGAGTAAAGGCTTAAATAAAGGCTCTCACACACACTGATTATCGATGAAACAGAGTGTCTGAAAGCCCTAGGGAGGTAAATATCTAAGGCCAGTAACGTTGGGACTGGTATATTTTATGTTGCACTGCCGTTACTGCCGAGTAAATTAACACATATTCTAAAGTTATTGCACAGCAAATCTTGTGGATGCTGACGTCATAGACAAGTGAGGGATTGTCAAAAAAGCCGCCCGCTGATTGGCTCCGACTCACTCATCTATGATGTCAGCATTCACAAGGCTGCTGTGGAATCTCTTTAGTGTCCTAGTTACTATGCAATGCAGCATCTGCTTGACATGGTAAGGCAAAGACTGAAGACCAACAACATAAGAAGTGTTGTTCACTATGTACCAAGCGCAATACACGTCACGCATCTAATGAGTAAACAGGCGCGTGGATGTACGCCTGCGTGACGTCAGCACTAGACAACACAGCGAGGAGCCCCTATAGAAGCGACACCGTGAAACTGTTCACCCCCATTGAAAGTAAAAGCGACGTAAATCCCCTCGCGACTTCTGACCCCGCCAACTGTTTAACCCCTAATGCGTTTTATTAGCTCCATTATCTAGCCGCAGATTCCAGCGCCTAAACGATCCGGCTATTAGTACTGTCCATCGCCGACCAATCAGAGGCCGCCACGGACACTGTTGTGATATTAGTACTGTCCATCGCTGGCCAATCAGAGGCCGCCACGGACACTATTGTGATATTAGTACTGTCCATCGCCGACCAATCAGAGGCCGCCACGGACACTATTGTGATATTAGTACTGTCCATCGCCGACCAATCAGAGGCCGCCACGCACACTGTTGTGCTATTAGTACTGTCCATCGCCGACCAATCAGAGGCCGCCACGGACACTATTGTGATATTAGTACTGTCCATCGCCGACCAATCAGAGGCCGCCACGGACACTATTGTGATATTAGTACTGTCCATCGCCGACCAATCAGAGGCCGCCACGGACACTGTTGTGCTATTAGTACTGTCCATCGCCGACCAATCAGAGGCCGCCACTGATACTGTTGTGCTATTAGTACTGTCCATCGCCGACCAATCAGAGGCCGCCACGGACACTGTTGTGCTATTAGTACTGTCCATCGCCGACCAATCAGAGGCCGCCACTGATACTGTTGTGCTATTAGTACTGTCCATCGCCGACCAATCAGAGGCCGCCACGGACACTATTGTGATATTAGTACTGTCCATCGCCGACCAATCAGAGGCCGCCACTGAGGGTCGGGGTCAGAGCGTCGAAACACCATATCGTCGAAACGCCACTCGGTATAAAACCTATGCTTCAATTTTATAAGTGTCAAAAGTGTGCTCCATTCAGTATAAAAATATATTTTACTGAAATTGTTTCTATGTCCACGAAATGTTGTGTGCGGCGTTGCGTAGAAACGCCATAAGACCTAAAAACTTTTCCTCAAACGACTAAGTATTTTTAAAAATTAAAGTCCTGCGATTCGACATGAGGGTCATAACGTATAATTTTCCACCAAATATTTTAAAGTCCATTTTCCCTATTAAAACGTGTCACTTTTTATACTGAATGACCCTCTCCTCTCTGAAACTTTATTTTGACAGGACAAACACTTTTATATCGAATGGTATGTCGCGACGGGCCATTCGGTATAAAGTTTTAGACCGAATGACCCATCGCGACGGGCCATTCGGTATAAACTCGAGAACTTTGCTCTGGGTGTGGAAGCAGTTTTAGGTCGAGTGACCCGTCGCGACGGGCCATTCAGTATAAAACTTTATAAAGTTTTAGGTCGAATGACCCATCGCGACGGGCCATTCGGTATAAAACTTTATAAAGTTTTAGGTCGAACGACCCGTCG
This sequence comes from Isoperla grammatica, assembly GCA_945910005.1. NCBI lineage: Eukaryota > Metazoa > Arthropoda > Insecta > Plecoptera > Perlodidae > Isoperla > Isoperla grammatica. The sequence continues at coordinate 135,384,909 of OX246737.1, forward strand.
CGACGGGTCATTCGGTATAAAACTTTATAAAGTTTTAGGTCGAATGACCCATCGCGACGGGCCATTCAGTATAAAACTTTATCAAGTTTTAGGTCGAGTGACCCGTCGCGACGGGCCATTCAGTATAAAACTTTATAAAGTTTTAGGTCGAATGACCCATCGCGACGGGCCATTCAGTATAAAACTTAATAAAGTTTTAGGTCGAATGACCCGTCGCGACGGGCCATTCAGTATAAAACTTAATAAAGTTTTAGGTCGAATGACCCGTCGCGACGGGCCATTCAGTATAACACTTTATAAAGTTTTAGACCGAGTGACCCGTCGCGGCGGGCCATTCATGCAGTATTGACCCATTGAGTGGCGTTTCGACGCAGGTTGGGCCTTTAAGACAATTGGTACATTTATGTAGCCATATTTTTCAGTATTTTATTATTGTATTGGTATTTTTTGCATTTTTGGCATTTATCGGTACATTCATTTGCATTATGTTATTTCTTATTGATTGTGTCAACTGTCAACAATTCATTTCCAGGAAGAAACAACCCAACAATATCACCCACCTCCTTGCGAGTACAAATTAAACGATGCGAGTTGTTAACTTGTGGATTTGTGGAGGGTTCATATTATAATACGTTTTTTTCCACAATTTCTTGTATTTTTTGCATTAATTATTTGAAATTTTGTATTTTGTAGCTTTAATTATTAGAAAATTAGCGTATTTTTCGCAAAATGTGAAAAATATGTTTTTAAGGTTGGAAATGGTCACAAACAAAGAATTCGGGTCCAAATATATGGCAGATTGTTAATAATGGAGTATTTTGCAAGTTTTTCATGTGGTCATTCAGCCAATGGAGACGGTTTATGTGGGCTGCAGATCCTGGCAGCGGGCAGTTTAAAACACGTGTTTAGGAAATTCAAGGCGCAAACATCCCGTAAACGCAAATGGGACATAATAATTTGTAAAAATGTCTGGATTTTGGAGAAATTAACACGTATTTCGCTAAATAGCAATTATTCGCTCAAAAAGACATATTTCGCATTAATTCCCGAAATAGAAAATCACTTTAAGGCTTCCAAATACTACAATACATAAAGAAATATGACAAAAAACCATGTTTTTAAGAGGTTCTAAATTGTTTCGCATATTTTCTCGTTAATGCGAAAATAACGTATCTCTATATATGTATATATATATATAAATGAACTTTTTTTTAGCCATTGTTCAAACATCACATTCAAAGTGCACAGTTTCTTCTACCAGTCGCCATTTTAAGCTCCGATTAACGGCTAATCGTCGCATCTCGGCATTAAAATAGAACACTCATTCAAAAGAGGCCCAACATTTAAAGTGCATCTAAAATTGTGACCAAGCCCATTACTATGTTTACAATATATATTTTATGAAATAAACAAACATATAAAATGTTTATATTACATAATAATTGATAAATATATTATTAACAATTACAAAATTTAATACATTTTTTGAATATTTCGAGGAAGAGAAAAACAAAATGAACATATTTAATTTATAATAAAAAGTTTGGCCCATGAATTTGCATTATTCAATTTCCTTTTCGAAGTCCTGAATTATTTCTTGAATTACCTAAATTGATTACAGTTTAATAACTTGATGGTTATTTGCTAAATTAGAAATGGTGTGTTCATTTTGTTATTCCTACATCGAAATGTTTCAATAAATTTATTTTATTTTGTAATTGTCATTATTATATTTATTTATCAATTATTATTTAATACAAACATATTTTATATGTTTGTTTATTTAATTAATGTATTGCTACTAATATATTATTGTAAACACAATATGGACTTGTCCAATAATTTTTTGCTAGGCTGAGATCAAGTTGACCTTGTTCTGAAAGTAAAAGAAACGTGTGGACTTTGAACTTTTGTATATATAGTTCAAAGTTAAACTCGTCTTCATTGATACTACGGATACTATATACTAAGCTTGAAAAAATGTATTGGTTATAGTTCGTGCTGTACGAATTCATTCATAGTTAGTAACCAACACATTTTGTTCTTTGGAAGCAGTGGCGTGCAGACAATGTATAAGGTGCTCCACTTTAAAGTTGAGGGGTATACCCACCCCTTGCTAGCAAGGGGTGGGGGGTGGTGGACTGGTGGTGGTTGTGTATGAAAGAAAATTTGTGAATATATCTCGCTGAGTAAAACTGGACAGGATATTTTATTGTTACCTAATCCGGTATATCGACTATTGAATGTGGGTACTACATTCCCTACTAAATTTATAGGTGGTTTCTGGCCCGATTTCATAACAATAAATAAATAAATAAATTAATTAATTTTTAGAGTCTACCCACTCAGTCGTTGGGACTACGGGGCTCTAATGTGCAGTTCAAGTATGGCTGGATATCTCCGTCCGTTTGTTTGACTGGACAGAAGAGAGACTGACCGTCGATTGTCATTTTTTTCAAGTGTTGAAGATGTCTAGTAAGTGTCCTTCGACATGTATTGCGTGTGGAAAACCAAGAGGAGGATTAAATTTTACTAATTGGACGCGACACTGATCAAAACAAGGGTCGTATGCAGAGTCAAGTGTCAAGTTAAGTACAGGATTTGTTGCTATGGAAACCCTTTGTTACATGCTATTTTCCATAAGAAAACTCCATGGCAACCATAAACTTAACTCCATACTTGACTCGACTGTGCATCTCGCCCTGAGATCAACAATCGTGAACAGGACATATCTATTGGCATCGTCTTCCATGCAGTTATCGGTCATCCATACACATCATTGCTGGTCTGTTGGAAGTGAGACGATGTGAAGGAAAGTTCATTGCTACGTAGCATTTAATTTACAAGCTATTTTTACCATAATTCTTATATAGAGAGCTAAGTTTTGTTAACATTAATTCTCTCTCTCTCTAATTTAATTAGTATTAATTATGTTAAATTTAGCATTTTGTTGCGTATTTTTTCTTTTCATCAAAACCTTGAATATGAATTGGGTTTCTTACAATTCTAATGGCCAATTATTTGTAGATATTGAATATCAATCAGTGGCGACCGAGGGGGGGGGGGTTCTGAGGGTTCATCCCCCCCCCCCCCCCGGAGCCAAAGAAACCCTAATGTTATAGTATGATTATTTTTTCAATGATTTCAGCCAGAAATATTTTTAAAACGCACCAAATGCACTCTAGAAACCCCAATATCAAAAATTTCGCATGCGGCGCAATTATGAGGGGCCCGGCCCCCCTACCCCCCATACTTAGTCCTTTTTTTTTATACAAAAGTACCTTGCGAGTGCAAATAACTTGATGCGAGTAGGTTTTAAACGGATTTGTCAAGGGTTGCGCATGGTTGGGCGTTGGAGGGGAGGGATCATTGTAATAAATCATGCACAGTAAGGTGTACCATAATTTCACCATAAAATCACACATAAAATCACCATTGATTTTTTTAATCCCCCCCCCCCCCCCCACCCAAAAAAAAAAATCTTGTGTGCGCCACTGTATCAATTCAATTTCAACTACTTAAAGGGTTAGAATGCAATTCTTAAATCTCAATAGGAATGGGAACAGCTTGGTTTGGTAGAATTAGCATTTTGTAGCATTTTCATAAATATATGTTCACCGATTAAGCATCTAAAACCTAAAACTCAAAATAAAAGTTTCGTTTATCTGCAAGTGTGTAATACCGTCATTCCCTCATTAAACTGTAAACTACCTCCTTTCCCACGCACACGTGCACACGCACCTATGTGGCATTCCCACTCCATTCCTATCCAAAACCGCCGCTGACCATGTAGCCACGCCCTCAACCTTTCGTCCACTCTCCGCCCGCATAGGCTGCCCCTGACAAGAAACATACCTCAATGCACAACGACCTAAAGGGTTGTCTACCTGCAAGGGGTACCAAACACCGCTTAGTTTTGACTGGTGGCGCATTCTGACCAAGGTACTACGAACTCGACCGTCGAGCAACCTTTCCGAGAGCGGGGCGCATGAAATATGTTCTTGTTGTAAACTTTTGTTTCATTAACAAAGATTTCTGCATTTTGTTGGTGTGGTCGAAGCGTGTTCGGTACAAAGTCGGTAGGGTTTGATATTTACGGTTACACCTTGCCATGGATTGGAATATCACCGGTGCTATTCCGGGCACCGGTAATCCAGACTGAAAGATTTGACCTAAAAGCGAACACATAGATGGGTAAGGGAATAACAGTGGCAGGAAGTATAATAAATATGAAATAAAAACTCTAATCTTTGCACATTTTTATTTGGTTGTTGTTGATTGTTGTTATTTGAAACAAGGGCGAACAAGGGCGTTTGCGACACATGTATCTTTATCTCTTACATTGAACATTGACGATAGCTTTGAGAACTTTTCGCCAGAAAGTTCGTGTACATGGACGCGCTGGCTTATCAACACGTCACACACAGCGTTTTCCTAGTCTTATTATTATTATATTTCTTTCTATTGTTCAATAAAATATTGATTGTCCATATAAATTATAGCTTGGATTTTTCGTTCTATAGTTACTTCACTACAATTCAGCAATACACATTTAATTTTTACCTACAATACTTATCGGATCTCGTTGAAATTAATGTATTCGTGACATAAAAGAATGTTCATATTTGTTCAAAAAACAACGATCAACAACAACCAAAACAAAAATCTGCAAAGATTAGTTTTTATTGTCATAGTTTTTATACTCCCTGCCATTGTTCAATAAAAGATTGATTGTTCATGACCGATTGTTCCACAAAACTAATGACGTTCAATCCACATCGAGGCTTGTGGATGGTCCAAATTTCAACTTCATGGGACTTTTCGTTCGACCGCTACCGCGAGACAAAAAAAAAACGAGTGCCATAAAAGTCAAATGGAGACGCTCGCTTCGCTCGCTTAACTAATTTAGAATTGAAAAAGTAAACATAAGTAATAAAAAACTAAAAAATTACCCCGCACACCAATTTTATTTAAAAAAGATAAGGCTAACTTTCAAACAATTAAGAACTTATATGTTCTACCACGACAGCCTTCAATTATTTTCTCCATGGCAACGTCAAAGTTTGATCACAAATGAGGCCGCCACGCGCAAATTGTGACGTACGTGTTACCTGTGAATTATTATATTCTCATTATATTAACATTTATTGACATTAAAAAATAGAAAGGTATACTGCGGGCAGAGAAGGCTCAGTGCGGGGCACACGAGGCTCCAATAGGCATCTAGAACCCTTAGACAGAGTTAATAACGATCTTCTATCTCAATGAAACAATGCACAACAATGAACACTAGTTATCTACCACTTTGGGTGCTGGACGTTCTTTGGCAGGTCCATCCCCTGGTGCTGGGCGTTTTTGTGCCAATGTTGTCTAAGGACGTGTGGGAGGTATCTATGTGGAAGTTACATCATAAACAAGCTTAATTCTTGCTCTTCAATACATTTATTATTTATTTTGTTTATGTTTTCATATGAATAATAAGTTATAATCTAATGGTTAAGTATCCATTTTGGATTTTAGAAAAATTAAAAAAATATTTCCCACAAAAAAATGTTTTCTCATTTTTTATTTATTTTTATTTATTTATTTGGAAGCTAGAACGTTTGTCTACTCTGTAATAATAATACTCTGAATACAAATAAGCTAAATATCAAAACGCCTACTAGAAGTCACTCTTACTGTTCATGCAAACATCAGGAATATTTTAGGTGCCAATCGAAAATAATAGCGGCTACCTATGCCATCTAGCGGGAAACAACAGTACCAATGGCACGCCGCCCGCACACTAATGTTATGTCCAGGGTCATTTTTAATTGTTGTGTATTGTTGTCACCGAAGATTTGGATGATCGTGGTTAACTCAGTCTAAGGATTCTAGATCAATTCTTATGAAAACCGTCTATTCGGGAAGTCGCCGGTTGAATACCGGCCACGGGCAGTCCTGACAAGGTTTTCCCGACGTTTTCCTCAGTCACTTAGCCGAATGCTGCAATCGAGACATACAAACATAACAGCCCTTGGACATTTCTTCGCAATAAATAACGTACTACCCAGTTGGTCACACACGGTACGTTCCCGTCCACTCTGTGCAAATTCTAAAAGTTTCAAAACTACCGCCACGACCAGTACACAACCTTCCAAAAACCTAACGGAAAGTACAGCTTATCATCACTATAATTGTGCAAGTCTTTATTTTCACAGAGCTTTGTTTACGTTGCCATGGTTAATTTACAAGTGTGTAATCTTTGTACCTCTAATAGTTAACGGATATTCGTGACCGGACGGAAATTGGCTATCTCACATTTTCCCGCCAGTTTGTTTTTGAAAAAAAAAAAACTTTTATTAACGTTAATGTAACTTTGTAACTTATTGACCAATTTTTCCACAAAACTAATGGCGTTTAATCCACACCGAGAATTGTGGATGGTCCAAATTTCAACTTGATCGGTACTCCGTTCGACAGCTATCGCGAGATATAAAAGTTTTAATATTTTTTTTTTAAAATAATATAATAATGGTATAAAAAATAATATAATAGTCTAAAAAATATATATTAAATTAATCGATTAATTACATAAATTAAAAGTAGTAATAATAATAATATTATTACTAATAGCAGTTGTTATTGTTATTACGAACTGTGACATTATGAATTATTGTTATTATTGCAAATATGAATATTAATAATAATGATTATACAGTAATAATAATAAAAATAATAATAATAATAATAAAAATATAATAATATAATAATAACAATTATTATTATTATTATTATTATTATTATTATTATTATTATTATTAATATTAAATAATAATAATAATAATAATAATAATAATAATAAAAATATAATAATATAATAATAACAATTATTATTATTATTATTATTATTATTATTATTATTATTATTAATATTAAATATTATTATTATTATTATTATTATTATTATTATTATTATTATTCTTTGTTGTTTAACGACGTCGACCTACTCGACAACTATGATCCTATGACGTCGGGGGGTGTTTGGAGGAAACGGACAAGTAGGACTTAAAAAAAGGGGAGGAAATGGGAAAAGGGAGAACGCGGACTGCCTTTCGTCTGGCTTCCCCACGGCTATAGGGTGGACCCACCGAACGGGCCACCGAACATACGCTTCCGTCGCCATAGCTCTCGGTTCGCTCTAAAACTTTATACTGAATGGCCCGTCGCGACGGGTCATTCGACCTAAAACTTGATAAAGTTTTATACTGAATGGCCCGTCGCGACGGGTCATTCGACCTAAAACTTTATTAAGTTTTATACTGAATGGCCCGTCGCGACGGGTCACTCGACCTAAAACTTTAAAAAGTTTTATACTGAATGGCCCGTCGCGACGGGTCATTCGACCTAAAACTTTATAAAGTTTTATACTGAATGGCCCGTCGCGACGGGTCACTCGACCTAAAACTTTATAAAGTGTTATACTGAATGGCCCGTCGCGACGGGTCATTCGACCTAAAACTTTATAAAGTTTTATACTGAATGGCCCGTCGCGACGGGTCATTCGACCTAAAACTTTATGAAGTTTTATACTGAATGGCCCGTCGCGACGGGTCACTCGACCTAAAACTTTATATAGTTTTATACTGAATGGCCCGTCGCGACGGGTCATTCGACCTAAAACTTTATAAAGTTTTATACTGAATGGCCCGTCGCGACGGGTCATTTGACCTAAAACTTTATGAAGTTTTATACTGAATGGCCCGTCGCGATGGGTCATTCGACCTAAAACTTTATAAAGTTTTATACTGAATGGCCCGTCGCGACGGGTCATTTGACCTAAAACTTTATAAAGTTTTATACTGAATGGCCCGTCGCGATGGGTCATTCGACCTAAAACTTTATAAAGTTTTATACTGAATGGCCCGTCGCGATGGGTCATTCGACCTAATACTTTATAAAGTGTTATACCGAATGGCCCGTCGCGACGGGTCATTCGATATAAAAGGTTATAAGTGTGGTAAGATTTTAAAGTTTTAAATGAAAAGTGTAATTATAGGGGTTGCTAATGTGCAAGAAGCGGCGTAAGGTATAAAACGAGAGCGGCGTTAGATATAAATTTCCGACGTGATGTACCGTTGCGTATAAACGCCATTCGGTATAAATATTTAGGTCGAACGGTACGTGCAGTACGGGCCGCAGCGTATAAAATCCTGTATTTATACCGAATGACCCATACTGGAGGGTTCATAACGTATAAAACCCTGTTTTAGGTCTTGTGACCCATACGGGATGTACCACTCGGTATAAAATTTTAGGTCGAATGGCGTTTCGACGCTATGGCGCATCGTGCACAGATTTTATACCGAGTGACCCATCGCGTTTTTATACCGAATGGCGTTTCGACGCTACGGTGTTTCGACGCTCTGACCCCGACCCGCCACTGATACTGTTGTGCTATTAGTACTGTTCATCGCCGACCAATCAGAGGCCGCCACGGACACTGTGGAACCGTTACTGCAAGTAGACAGTGGATACATCAGTTGAATGGTCCGCGAAACGGAAGGGGAAGGGGAGGGTGGAAGCGACAGTAACGTGATTCAAATGTGGTACTTTGGACAGTTTGATTAAAATATTTCATTAGATGATGAAGGGAAACGGACGGGCACGTGCGTCGAGCTCGGAGGAGAAGTGGAGAGGCCCCCCCCGCCCCCCCCTCCCCAGACCTACCTCCGGTACCGGAAAGAGAATACGAGCCTTACTTCAGAGCATTATACAATCTTGGAATAAATTAAAACAGATTTCCACAGTTTTAGTAACAATAAAACTCTCGTGGTCTCAACTGCATCGATCTCAGTTGTCGGGCGAGCAGTGAGAGTGCGTGAGTGAGTGCGTGAGTGAGTGAGAGTGAGTGAGTGAGTGAGTGAGAAGCAGACTGAGCGTGGAGAACATTGGATGGAGGCTTAGGTTGTAACAAGTAGGCCTACGACCGTTCGACGTGATATGTAACCGTGTGTTCGCCAGCCCTCAAGGAATACGCAGCGTAAGACCAAAGATTTGGTAAGACATATAAATTAATTCTATTGGAAAGAACGAGGAGTAGCGTAAACGATTGAGACGTATAATACCTAACAACTAAGAGGTACGACGTAAGACGTAGTGGAATAAAGCGAATAGATTCACGTCATAGCCTACACCGTGTTGTTTAGCTTCATCCCTATCCGCCTACACAGTAGCTTCGTTACAGCAGGATGACAAACTGTACAAACATAAATAACAAGACAGAAAATATGCTAATGTCATAAAAACGTGCAGTAAAATAAAATGAACACAGTTTTCCGTTTGGTTCCGCCTTCTTGCTTCCCCCCCCCACCCCCCACCCCCACCCCCCTCCCCCCACCCTCGCTCCCCCATTAGTCAATTCGAACGAGCAATAAGCCCATCTCTGTAATCCCCGCCTATGAAGGGAAACGTATGCAGCGAGGTTTATCGAAACGATCCAGCCTCTCATATATCAGCACAACACAGACTTACCATACAGTTCATTGCGGCTGTAGTCGTTGAATGAACATCCATTGCACGTTCGCTCGTTCAGCCTCATTGCTGATAATATATATATATATATATATATATATATATATATATATATATATATATATATATATATATATATATATATATAAACGTATCCCCAGAGACAACCTTACAGGCGCTTTCGTCCCCGGCCGAACAGCGAGCCCAGTGTTCAAATATCACTGACGGAGTCTATAGTGTCACGCTGAGGCTGAGAGCGCATTTCAATCCAGGTCTTACGATGTCATTCCGTCGATATGTTGCGAGATAGCGACAGTGACAGCGGCAGCGACAGCACTAACGACAGTGACAGCGACAGCGGTAACGACAGCGACAACGGCAACAGGTGATTCGTACAGATGTTTCTACGAGGTTGTGTCGTTGAAGAGATTCCCCCTCCCCAACAAGTATTTGAAATGAAAATTAATTAGAATTTTCTCTCTCCGACGTTGATTGTTATTTGTTACACGTTTTTCTCCGTGAATGGAGGATTGATTAATGGAGAGACCTCTTGGATTAGACAGCGCGAGTTAACAAGTCGGGGCGATCAGTCAAACATCCTCGACTGAAGCTACTTTTATTTAAATCGCGTTTAAACGGACGGAAACTTGGGTCTCTGCCGCTTCTCTCTGGTTCACACATTGAGAAGGTGGAAGTTACTGCAAGGGTGTAGTGACGTATTGCGTGGGGTGAGCGGTGCTCGCAAGGAGGGCTAACGCTTTCCTGCCCCCCAAAGTCATTTAAATCTTTTATTTTCTACAATTTTTAAATCGTGTATTTTTAATTCATACACGAGATAAATCTTTGATCACTGAAAACAAATTGCGTCATTAAAACAGTGCGTTGTTCAGATGGAGATTACTTTGCTGACATTCATTTCAGCAGTCAACATCCACATCACGAAACAACCATCTACATAAGAAACATACAACACCAAGAAGGGGAGTTTCGATATACTGAATATAAATGAGTTCTGTAAACGAATTTTATGGGAACATTCGAAAGCTATTAAAGATGATACACCGTTAAGATTGCATTTCACACCTCTGGTGACGAGATGGGGGGGGGGGGAGGGGGGGGGGGGGAGACACGAGGAAGGGAAGATACATGTTATAGGAGAGAGCTGGGTGGTGCCTAAACTCTAGGATATCTTCGTCTGGGCGGGGTAGAACAATGTGGCATTGGGTGACTCTTTTGCGAGAGGAGAATAAAGGTACTTCTTTTTTCCTCTCTCTTCTACACAAAATTTAAATTAAAATAAAAATTATGAGGAACTACAGCCGAGTTTCAATTGTGTTCCAATTCGCTTGAACCGTATTGAAGTTTCAATAAACTATAACTGTTACATCCAATAGGGAACCATGCTTTTTTTCAGTCCATTGACCGAGGCCCCCTCCCCCCCCCACCACGTCAGCAGAGGCATGACATACAATCTTACCGATATGATTCTGCACTTAGGAGGAAGTATATTCTGTCTTTAAGAGCTTTTGAACGTTCCCGTAAAATTCGTTTACAGTACTCATTTTTATTTTAGTAGATCGAAACTCTCCATGGCATTGGATGTTTCTTATAACATTTGGTTTCAACGAGGCTATGAAATAAACAGCTACCGATGAGGAGTTTGATTCATTTTTAAAGCAGCCCCTCTGAATCCAGACTATGTTTTTGTCGACTGTTTCCTACGAGGCTTTGTTTTCGATTGGAGTCATTTCCCTTCCGAACCGAAGCATTCGGAAACACTTTGCGCTTGTATCGCGGTTTACGTTAGCTTCGCAGAACATCACGCAAATAACGCGAACTTATTGACGTCATGCATGGCTGCCAACAAAAACGATAAAAACACAACTGCGCATACTGAACAGGAATTTCCCTATCACATCCGATATTTGGGGGTTTTCCCAGCGAGTTTCACGAGTGTTTTCCTCGCGGACTCAATGGATTGTGTTACTGTCTGCCTGTATATCTCAGTTCCAACGCCAGCCAGGCAGTTTAAACCTTTTGTGCGTTTTCTAGTATGGCACTAATAAAGAAATACATAAATAAAATAACCATAAAACCGTCTGTTGTGCAGGGTGGCGCGTGCTTTATGGGGACTGAAGGCGAGGCCCAGTCCCCCCCCCCGCGCCAAGTGGCTGGGCTCACCCCACTATACCTGCTGGTACTGGTATGGTTGTCCCACCGTAGCTACTCTAATGCTGACGAAATAGCAGTACCAACAGTACCAACAGTACCAACAGTACCAACAGTACCAACAGTACCAACAGTACCAACTTCTCTAGTTCCTACCATCTACTTGAAACAGGTTCATTACTGATAATTACGACCGCGTGTTGAGAACTTTGTTACAGAGTATTGTCTACTCTAGAGAGTGAAGGTTTTGTACAGCGAATTTCCTTGTTGTGGTATCCACGTACCATAGGGACCCTAACCCACTCCCCCCTTCCCCCCTCCCTTCCTCTAACCGCGGACTCGCACTGAACATCCGGGGACCTTAAGAGCTTCCCCTCGTTTGGGTCAGGGGCGGAATCACTACTCAAATCGTTGTAACTATAATATCAACTTACAACGTTGAACTTTTAACGAAATGAAATCTTTCCATTTTCATCTCTTAAAAAAAAGATAAAGCGAGAGAGAGAGAGAGAGAGAGAGAGAGAGAGAGAGATATTATTGAACAGTCGATCAGGAAGAAAATTGATAAAAAGCTATTTGGACGGCGGAAGGGTAAACGAAACCGTAAACACTCCGAAAGGAAAAGTTTTGAAATTTGTTCATTGATGTTTATTATTGGTTCCGGTTTCACTTCCCCATCCCTCTTTATCGCTTTTAGCCCGGCCAGGAAGTTTGGTACAACCTCGACAAAATATCGTAACACCTCATTTCTCGTTGTAAAGTGTCCGGATCTTCACTCTTCACTCTTAGTTTATCGTACTAGCGTTACTCATCCTTCAAACACTCTCACGACTCTGGAGAACAGAATTAGCAACAGGGGATAAGTACATATATAGCTGAGTAAAAAATTAAGTTAAGTCAAACGTATTTCCGTTTGAGGTAATCAATGAAAATCACAAACTATCCTCAATGTTCCTTAAAATGCTATAAGACTGCTGACGTCATTAAAACATATCTTCTAAACTGAAGAGTGCAAATAGTTATGTGACGTCATCACGCTAGCCGTGTGACGTCAGCAATCCACACTATCCCGACAAGAAGTGACGTTGTAACCACTGACATATTATTAAATTGCTATCCAGAATGACTCTGTCACTTATTGACTAATTACCAATCCTAAAACAGAAAACTGAAATTGCCTTATGTCTCCTTTACTTCTTGGACAATATTGTCAAATGATATGATTATCATAAGACACAAGTCGTGGGGGTTGGCCTACGTCATAGACAGACGTGAGAGAAGGACGGGTAAAGTAGGTCTCCCTCTTGCCCGCCCTGGCGCCCAAAGAACACAATAGCCCAGAACTTCTCGCAGCAAGAAGTTTTAACTCCTCTGTGCATTTCAAAAAGTAGTAGCCGTGAAATTGGGGCTCTCCTAGCGAGCGAGTGGGCTGTTCTGAAAGATTGGGTGTGGGGGCACTTCTATGCTACAGAACAAACAGCGCGTAACACTTGCTACATCGGATCGGGGTAGTGGTTTCAAAGTAAATAGGACAGCGGATCACATGTTGGAACGTGAGTTGTTTCAACGACGTGGACCTAAAATAACATTGACTCTTGTATCTTTAAGGGTAGAAGTATCGCGACTTAGCATTTCTATCATCACATTCCTCTTTTCGCAACCCACATACACCAGTTCATACGTTCTAGTATATTATTCATACTTTTCTTACCCTTTTTTGCATCATCCTAATCAAATAATAATCATTCGTCAAAGCAACGAACCACATTCCAATTGGTATAATGTCCCTCACCCCCCATTGAATATTGGTTCTGGTAACGGAATGGGCATGGACTGGAAATGTAAATTTATGTTATTGATTTATTTATTCAATACATTTTGGTATTTTATCTCGTTTCAGTTTGTGAACGAAGACGTTGAACAGATGTCTCGGTATTGGGTCTGATGCGATGGAGCAAAGCGGAGGCCGAGGGAGGAATAAGGGAGGCCAATAAAGGAGGCCTAGGAGACAGTCCTAACGAGGGGGGAGCCTTAGATGTAAGTAGATGCGTACGGCGGCCATTTGTATTCTTCATGTTTAGACACAAGCACGTTATGCACGCTAAGTGGCCTGATTCTTCTCATATCTTTATTGATGTAATTATGTAATACGGATGCACCTACAACATTATTTTAAAACTGAATAATATATATATATTATTCCGTTTTAATACGTTTCCGTTTTGTTTCATATTATTCCGTACGCAGTGTCAGTATTAACGGAAAACTAGAGTACGAAACCGTTCTTATAATAGTTTTAAAATCCAGAGATATTTGGGAATAGAATAGAATACACTGTCTTAATTAGTAAAAATCAATTGGAAAAGCAGCAAGATTTCAAATATTTGCAAAATTAAAACTTAATTACTGTATTTTATGAAGATAATTGTTGTTACTATACGTCCGTATCACTGTTATCTCATACTATTTGGGACGACGAGGGGTGATAGATGAGGATGAAGGACAATGAAACTGAACGCGGTATTCGAACCCGCGTCCCTATGTGAACGAGTCACACGCCTTGTCTGCCCCCCCCCCCCCAACGCACGGGCGATACCGCGGACACGGCTGAGTTGGAGGAAGAATGAAATATCACGGGAAATGCAATAACGGGCGAGTGACAACAACGACGATGGAAATGAAAGGGAAAACACATAATAACAGAGGAAATGAAGTAAATGAAAATACAAGACAATAGAAAAGTAAATAAGGAAGAACAAAATTTTAAAGGGAAAATGTATCACGTAGCGAAGGAATATTCGAAACGAAAAAGGAACGGCAAAGTGGCTTAGACGGTTGCTCTGACTTCCTGACATTCAGTTGCACTTCAGTCTCATCTACAGACTCAAATGTGTGAGATCTTTGTTATAATTACATCTCAAGTGTGTAGATTCTCTTGGCAAACACAGAACAGGCTATTACCAAAACCGTCGGCTGGACTTACCCAAACTAAAACACACGCTATTTTATCGCAACTAGGCTAATCTAACGATGAGTCTGTCCAACGATGAAACGAGAACTCAATAATGTTTTAGTTCTCGTTCGAACAGTTTACATTTCAATAGACTTAAAAACACGATAATGCGGTCATAAAATACATTAATAACCATTGAACATAACTTATTTATCAAGTCATTAAACAATACCTTGTAACACAATTGAAACAATTACTAAGTATTGATAAGTAACAAAATAAGTAAAAAAACACTATACACATCCATGCCCCATCCCCACGGGTCTCGCGTTTCTTAACTGTTAAATACTTCTATGTCAACACTCGTCATGATTACCATATGAGACCTTCAGCACAAATATCATCATCGTAGAATTAAACGATATAATTATGTTACTCCCTTCTTCCTCCCCTATACCCCCACCACAACCTCTCCCTCTCCCTCCCTCTTAATAGATACAAGGTATAATAACTATATCTGTGTTGTTATGAGAGGATCTGAGGATCTGGACTGGCACCTCCACCAATCATAACGTCATGTTGATTGAAGGGGGGGGGGGGGGGGGTGAAGGTGGTTTGAACAAGTGTAACAAAAAGGTTTTTACATTTATAATGTAGTATAATTTTCATAAAATTGTGAAATTTAAAATTAGAAGTAACAAAATGTCTGGACCGGCGCCTCCACCAATGATAGCATTATGTTGATAGGGGGTGTGACAGACGGGTGTGTGTGACAGGCAGGGGGTGTGACAGGCAGGGGGTGTGACAGACGGGTTCAACAGCTGTATTCAACAATATATTTACTTTTATGGTAGGCCAATCTTATAATCAAAATTATAAAACTTGAAATTTAAAAGTAAACTGAATTAAAATAAAATAAAATAGGACGTTTCCATAAATCTATGAAACCGCTAATATTTATTTCTCCGCATCGTGTGCGAGATTTCTTTCACACTCCGGAAGACGAGCTGGAACCAGCATGGTCAAGTATTGTCTGAAACTAAATCCTGTGTCAAGGAGAAGTAAGACCAGACTACATTACTTCGGTTTCCAAACACTTGCAGATAATGTACGCCGTAAATGTAATGCTTTGTTTGAACAAAACGCTACAATGAATGGTATACGTTGTATTATATTTCATACATTTGACACAGATCTGAGGAATGTTCTGCGAATCTTGATAAATGTTGTTCAAACCTCCCATTTAAAGCCAGATAACCGTAATATAAGAACGTAACATTGCGTGAATGAGCGCCCAAATGTCTCTATTAATCTCGCTTAAGTTCCAAAAGACACGTGATATAGTAGTTGTATACTTCTGAAACATGGATATAGATGTTGCAGTGACATGCTCAGAGTTTGTTGACTACTTTACACAATGTCCGATAGTGGACAAGGGTTTCCGTCAAAACAACAGTTTCTGATGTCAGCATGTTAGTTCGCACTGACCCCTTTTGCAGCCACTAGTTTTGAAATAGACAATGAGCTATTAGTTAGTATTCCATAAACATGATAAACTTTGCTTCTACACAATGTAAGCGCTAGGGTTCCTACATTGCGTCATTTACCTTAAATCAGTCTGGGTCTGTTTCATTGTCTTGTGTCTTGCGATGAAGCTGTCTCTCTTCTTATCCTCACTTCAATCAGACAGACAGACAGACAGACAGACAGACAGACAGACAGACAGACAGACAGACAGACAGACAGACAGACAGACAGACAGACAGACAGACAGACAGACAGACAGACAGACAGACAGACAGACAGACAGACAGACAAACAGACGGACAGACAGACAGACAGACAGACAGACAGACAGACAGACAGACAGACAGACAGACAGCAAGCCAGGCAACCATGTGTTTCAAGCAGAAGATCTAGGTTCGATGCCAGCGGTTGATATTCTATATACACAACCTTCTCACGGATACAAGGGGTTAAAGTTGACCTTAACTTAAGTAGTCTCATACTTATACGAAGTAACCGAGGCGAATAGACCAAACTTAAATGTATACTTCTCTATAGTTCCTATACCATTTCCTGAACCAGGTCCATGAGGGATAATTTACGACTTTGGGTTGGATACGTGGATATTCCTAACAGAGCGGGCGTGACTATAACTAGGCTTATGGTCTCGACCAAGCAGAAGACGGAATCTGTTGATTACAGTTAAAACAGCGTGCATGAAGAGTTCAGTAGATTAGTATGCATGAGATAGTTATGTTGGGTTTAGTTTAGTGTAACCCAGCCTCAGAACGTACACAGTGTGGTTCCTAGTGTAACCCGGCCGCAATATCTATACAATAAGACCAAGTTAGTATCGACAACATGTCGGCAACTCGTGTCGAAGTATCTCCCTTATCTTGCGGCGGCTTCGTCGGCCATTCATTCGGACAAGAAAACCAACTTTGTTAATTTAACCCGAGTAAACTTTGAATACCAACTCGAAGATATTCTCAAACGCTGCTCCGTGATTGGCTGAGGCTTCTCGTCGTAGTCAGAACGCGGTGAGACATCGGAAAAACTTAACTACTGGTTACAAAAACATGCGACACTGCTGTGTATTCTAAACATTATAAACTAAATAGAGATTGAGAAATATTTTTGATAATATCGGTTCATGGAATTTTCTGAGGTCAAATGACTTCATTTAGAAGCTAAGTTCACATGGAATACTTTCTTTGAATTAAATTGTTTGAAATGCAAACAAGAGATCATACATAGATAGTAACAGCCCAAGATTGGACGCGCCAATGAAAATAGCTTAAACGGGTTCAGAATAGTTTTCTCGGCGTATTCGTGATTACATTTAGTGTTGCGATAGAATAACTCAGTTGTACGATGTTAGCGCCTCTTTAAACACGATAATGCGTTTTCTTAGGGGGGTTGCCCCCCCCCCCCCGTTCCGCCCACTACAACGGTAGCGTACGCGTGCTAAATATAGACTCCTTCCGGAAGGCCGGGGTTGCGTGATGATGGCGATGGCCGGACAATTTATACTCCCGTAACCAGTTTGTTTTACTGACTTTATTTCTGTTCTTTATTCGTGTAATAAATAACAATGAATCTTGTTTCTAACGTGTCGCTCGCATTATACCGCTTATCAGTTCCGCACGATCGGTTTTATTGCATCTGCAGTCACCAGGTTAAAGAGGCTATTTCAAGACTGCGTTCGTTGGTGACTCATTTCTGCACCAAGTTGGAAGGAGTAACCTCTGGCTATGTTATACTTATCTGTGGTGATGGTCGAGGTACACACTTAACTATTCAAAATTGACTATGTCAAAACCATAATGGCGTTCACACAGATTTATAATTTTAAATACGTATCTATAAGTGAACAGAAAACTTAATTAAGGTGAATGTGAGTTGTTTTACATGGATGTAAGAACATAAGTAGACTAGGGAATGTTGTGACTGCACACTTATGTCTATCCAGTTTAGTGTGCGCGACATATAAATGGTTTTCTGCTCTTCTGATAGTTAGAGACAATCCCTTTTCATCCGTCAGGTTATTAGCATAGTCGTGGAGAACTTTAACGACGCCGGTTTCTAAGACTCGATGTCAGCATTCATTTCATGCCTGAGGAAAACCTCGGACAAACTTTGAAAAGAGTTTGGTTATCGAACCAGCAGACTCCAGATTCAGAGTATTGCGCGTGATTTAACCAAGTAATCGGTATCATCAGCTATCAGTGGAGTCTGCGCCGTCCAATAGTGAGACACACATTTGAATGCAACATTTGTTCTCTTATTTTATACCAACTCATAACCTGCGTCTTTGTTCAAGAACAATACAGCGAACGCTGGCAGCGGAGTTGCAAGGAACTAGACACACTTCATAACTTTTCTTGTGTATCTCTCGCATTGTTCTTGGTTTACGTCTCACGAGTGGAAAGAAGACATTCAACATCACAACACAATTGGATAACGCCAACGGTTTTAAAAACAATTATCACCGATAGTTTCATAAACTAACATAGCAGTGTACGAGTCCAATATACTTGACTGCAGCTTAAGAGTCATCGGCAGCAGCGTGGCTGCTCGACTTCATGAGGGGGCTGAGGAAGGGACGAGGTATTGGGGGTTGGCCCATAGAGAGAGCGAGACCGGACTATTTAAAGAGAGAACGAACGAGTAAACTGGTCAGGTAGGTTGCAAGCCCTGCCCACCCTTACACAAGCCTGTGTGAGTATAGTGAATACCAGGAAAGGTCTCGTTTCAAGTACGTAGCTGATCTGATTGTCAAACCAAATCGTAAACATGAGCGGCTGGACTGTCATTGGAATTCATTGGAATTATTGAAAGGCAATTTCAACGTGCTAAGTTGATAATATGACGTTGGATGGTATATACCCAAGGTACTAGCTTACTACAGCATATACGCCATATATGTTTATTTTGTATTCTATGAACTTGAATGCTATTTTATAAAATAGAATCGTATTATATTTTTTACGTTTTGGTAAAATTTCTTCGAAAAAAGTTACCTGAAACTTTCACACAAAATTATGGCGGGAGAAGGGAGAAACAAGAAACACCATTTTGCAGACAATATCTCTCACAACAAGGGGTTAAGTATCAAATTTGTTTCTAGAAGGTGCAATTTTACTGGTAATCACAACGATAATTCAACAAAAAAAACTACTTCAAAATTCCTTTTTTAGCATCAACACGCGGCCGCATCACAATATCAACAAATTATAGGAGGTAGGTATGCATTACGTCACAGTATAAGAAATATACTGCACAAAAATAATCGTTTTACCGTCTGCAAAAAAACAAAAAAAACAACAATAACAAAGTAAACAAACTAAATCAGTGTATGTGTACACATATTTCAGATCTAGTAATTTGAGTTTCGTATACAAACCATATTTACACCTCTCCGTACCTACATGATTCTCTTTCCTTGCTCTCTTCCGAATGACTGTCCGTAATTAGTTTTATGTACACATATTGACACACACACTTTAAAATACTGCTATAATACTAAAGACAATCATTACTTACACTTTATACACGATTGTAAAATATTGTTATTTACATTCATTGTTATTTTGACGGCACTCAGAATGTGGTTTCATTCTTCGAATGTCCGCGTTCTACAAAATTACATGTTAGTGTCACTCTTTTCATTCAGGTATGTTGTTCTTCATCAGGTACGACTTTCTTTACTTTTTCTGTTGAGCTATTGCTTTTCCTCTTCTGTGCGTGTTTTTCGATGGCTTCGACAATATACGGTGGATCCCTGATAGGTAGTGATCGTGTTCGCCTCGGATCTACGAGCTCGGGCAGTATACAGTCCAAATAAAATCTTCGCAATTTGTCTGACATATTTTCAACCCAGAAATTGTCATCTCGTTTGATGTTTTCAGTTTTTACACCCTTTGACGTCCAAACTCCGTATATACAATAGTCTCTCTTTGTTATGTGTAATTGACCTTGAATTTGATAATAATATTTTGCTGATTTGTTTATTCCAACCGCATTCGATTTCTTGTTTACTTTCCAGATCTTTAGCGCGTCACTGGAGAGGTTTTTAGCTATTGCTTCGTCGGGAGTCATGTCCTTGGCCGACGAAGGGCACTTGACTTCGACGATGCCGTCGGTGCCAATTAAACCGTCGGGAGTAGCTCCCAAATACGGCTGTTCTTCGTCAATGAAAAGACCGCAATTCTCAATTTTTACTCCATGGAGGATTTCAATTTCCCTGATTGCGTCTTTTTCATGCTCTTTTCCATACGTCATTGACGGCGTAGAGACATGGTCTTTGTAAAGCAGATTTGCCACTAGAGATCGGCAGCTCGTTGTTGGTCGTCGGGTGCAAACTGCTCCGAAGTTCGATGCAGTCAGCAGCTTGCGTCGTTCCTCCTTCCACTGTCCGCTATCACTTTGATTGACAGTGTCCCTTTCAAGCTGATAACGGTCTTCTTTCGATCGCATGAGGCTCTTTAGAAAGTCAGCAGTTCTAGATTTAAACAAATCGTTTGGCATATCAGGGTGCTGAGCATTGGGCCCATAGTCCTTGTCAGTGTGGGCCTCGTGACGAAAAACTAACTTTTTTCTTCTGTAGTTAGTTTCTCTAACCCTTGCCCTTTGTTTATCTACTTTTAATTTTCTCCTTAATTCAAGACCTTTGCTGAACTTTCCCGGGGACGTTTTGTACATCGTTTTGTGCAAGCGGTACATCGGAGTGCGGGTGTTGAAACTTACGACCGAGGCGTGAGTACGAGTTGTGTACCCACCCTTCAGGCTGAAATTTATTCGTTTTCCACCGACTTTCTTGGCCACAACGGAATTATAGTGCTCAGCTGCATTACTATCTACGTCCGCCAGCAAACTTCGAGTGTTATCCACTAAA
The DNA here is from genome assembly GCA_945910005.1 of Isoperla grammatica. Lineage (NCBI taxonomy): Eukaryota > Metazoa > Arthropoda > Insecta > Plecoptera > Perlodidae > Isoperla > Isoperla grammatica. Next base: position 135,405,947 of record OX246737.1, read on the forward strand.
CGGTTCATTTCTTTCATAACACGTGGAAGTAATCCAGAAGAAGACAGTTTAGGAATATAGTCAATTTCGCCATCTTTACGTCCATCACAAAAATAACTTGCACAGTTTGTATGGCTGCCAAAAACATGATAGGGAGCGTTCAATAAATCAGTTTTAAGATTTTGAAGTTTGTCATTGTTGCTTATTCCATGTTCAGATTTTCTAAATTTAATGGCGCTTGTCACTGCACGTCTCAATTTCAAAATCTTCGAACCAAGGACGCGGCGCAAATGTACATCTTTTATTGTCGAATCAATGGCAACTGCTTTCAGCCTCTCACAATAATTGCGGAGAAGATGGTTCCTGCATTCGATTTTTTCGACCGTTATGTCGACATAGGGTCGACTTTCATAAATCGCAGAGTACACGCTACTGTCGCCATCGGCGATCATTTTGCCGTAGCGAACACCGTACATTTCTTCGCTTTTAGAAAACCCCTCCGCAATGATGCTGGCTTCCATAGCCGTGGAGCTTCCCGCCCAATTCTTGTAGCACTTGTGGGTGACAGGTTCGGTGCCAGTTTTCGTGCAGCGATCACAAACCAGGCAGTACTTGTTGCGAACGCCTATATATATGACTTTGCGAGTGTAATAACCCACAATTGCAGCCTAGAAGAAAGTACAAGTGTTTGTTAGAATGATGTCCCACTAGTCGTTTATGACCTTGAACAGTTGGTAAGATCTTTTGTTTAAAATATGCGTTATTATATTTGTATACTGTTTGCATGAGTGTGATTTTGTGTCATTCAGTAACATGTATAATATATAGGCTATGATAGAAAACCGTAAAACTGAACATTGCCCTGTGAATTGATTAAATTAGAATTGTCTTTTTTTACGTGTTATAATAACTAAGAAACCGTTGCCAGATGCCCTCCAACTGAACACAAACATCGAGATGCAAGAAGCAATAATTTTTAACACATGTAGAATAGTACGTAATTTTTTAAATGCATGCATGCAAATGAAAAAAAAAACAATAAAAAACGAGTACAATAAAAGTTTTCATATAAAGTTACCAGTACGAAAATAGAAAATAAATGACATATTACTTACAACTCCAGATAGCGCATTGTAATTTTTTCTGTAGGATCGCTTACTCCAGCATCCGTCGCAGACTACTGTGAGTATTGCACGGCCTTGGGCATCGACGTCTCCTCGCTCGATGGCCAAAGCAATCTCTTCCGCGACGGCATCTTTCATGTCTTGCAGGGCTGTCTCCATCCACCCTTCGGACACTTTGCCATGGTATTTGTCGTACGTGTGATGTGACATGGGGGGAATATCCATTGCCGCCACCAACTCTTCTAACTGGGAATGACCAATGCCTATCGTGACTGCGCCGGCTACAGCAGCGGTGTTTACGTCTATATTAGTCCGATCCGGGTCATCGGTACTTACAAATTTTTCTATATTACACACCTTACATTTAAACTTTAAAATAGTTTTCAAGCCGCAACGCCTCTCGTTTACAACAACCATGTCTGATAATGTACAGCCAAACATAGGCGAGTGTGAATCTAATTCTTTGAGCTTGTTCACAAAATATTTTACGTCGATTATGCGCCGACCGCACAACTCAAAAAACGGTTGGGTCTTTGTCTCCCCCGCTGTCGAAGGCTGCACGCATTCATTTACAGCTGACGATTGCTCAGTCGGAAGTATTGTGTCAGGCATACTGCTTGTTGAAGGGCCTTGTTTACTTGGGACATCAGTAGGTGTACTTTGTTCGAAGTGGGGCACTGTTATACTTTCGCTAGTTTCATCTGTTTTCTCCCTGTGACAGAGTAATACAATCGAATCAGTAAATATCATAAGAAAAATTATTTGCGTAAGCGTGAAGTGTAACCATTAAATAAATAGCATTACTCGTTGTTTAATCAATGAATCAATTGCAAAAATAAATAATTTTAATGATTGGAAATATCTTATAAGAGATTTTAAAAACTATCGATGAAATAATAACAATAAAATGAATAAATCAAACCTTTTATGAGCTCTCGATGCCACAAGATTAGCTCCTCTTCTCTTCTTTCGTCTAGCGGAAGGATATAGACACTTTGCATATTGATAACGTGCGTCTTGGTTTTTGGACTCTTCCATGGTTCGTGCAGGTTGAAGGTTGAGACACTACTGAGTGAGGTGACATTACTCATATTTGAAAGAAGCATCTCGATTAGTTATATGTGATCTGTGTGTGTGTGTGTGTGTGTTATTATTATTGTGTGTGTGTGTGTGTGTGTGTGTGTGTGTGTGTGTGGGAGGGGGGAGAGAGGTGGCTGACTGGCAGGCAGGCAGGCGGGACACTGCGCGACAGGTACGAAGTTCCGCCTTCTACCGCAAATTTCAAGGGAGCGGGAGAGCATTGGCAACAATATTCCCATTCGTATTATCCTTCTTACCGATCGGTCTCTCAAACGATTTTAAAACTAAAGATATGTTTGAAGAGCCCTTAAAAAACGACATTTGGGAATCCAATCCGAATTTGTTTTACTCTTAACGGCGAAAAGTCGATTTTTAGCATTTTTTTATGGGGACATCGGACAAGCTTATTTGAAACTGAGTGATTCCCGGAATATCATGGCCCCAAAGTGTATTTACAAAAAATTTCAACCTTCTATCTTATCTACAAAAGAAGATGTCGCAATACTACGAACGCTACAAATAACATAGGCGTATTTCAGTTCCGCAGACTCTTAACCTATACTCGTGCACGCCATATATTAACTCTGCAAGCAATTACATTTGCAATGTGTGTGGCATAATGCTCTGTTAGTGTATCTATAATGCAACATAATCTCTAGTGCAATAAGTATCCTGCAGTTCTAGCGAAGTACTAGTATAAGTGCCGTGTTGTAAGTGTTATAGTGAAGTGTTAATATTACGTACTTGTAAGTGCTGATGTTATGAACACAGCTTTCTTGTAAGTCGTACTTTAATAAGAAACTGTAAGTATCAGCGTAGCGATGAGTGCCATGTAGTGCAATGAGTCTCCTGTAAGTGCTAACTGAGTGCCATGTATTGCCGTGCAGTATAGTGTGCTCTAAGTGCTATTGCAACGAGAGCTAAGTGCGTGTAAGTGTTATAGTGAATGCCCGCTGTGTAGGCTTGCGGCGAAGGCAAGTAGAGCTAAGTGCGTGTAAGTGCTATAGTGAATGCCCGCTGTGTAGGCTGTGTTGCGGCGAAGGCAAGTAGAGCTAAGTGCGTGTAAGTGCTATTGTAGTGAATGCCCGCTGTGTAGGCTTGTGTTGCGGCGAAGGCAACGAGCTATGGTAATTTAATAAGCTGCTTTAGTCGCCCGTGAAGCGAGACAGAAGCGAGGCAATAGAATACATTGGGAGGACGAATAGTTAGATTGGGAACGTGAGAGTGGAGCTCCGGTGCAAGATGTCGCAGCAGTAATCGTGCATGCACCAATACGGCCTCTCCTAGAACCTTTCATTACTCTCCACTGTAAACCTGAAAGATACAAAACACACGAAGATAGCATCGTTTATTCTTAGGTTGGAATTCATAGTCGGCCCCTACACCTAGGGGCACCCATTGTTGCTATGGATTTGTTTTGTTTATGGGAAATAACATGCAAACAATTGTTACCTTGGTAACAATGGGCGCCCCTAGGTGTAGGGGCCGACTATGAATTCCAACCTAGTGTTGGGTGTGTGGGTTGGCTGTCTACGTTGTAACAACACTCTAATGATGGGGGTAAAGTTTCCAGAACCTAACTTGAAACATGTTCATACGAGAGGTGTAACCTTGGGTAGGATACCTGGAGATTACTAACACAGTGGCTTGGACAAATGATGCTGGTGCACCCTCTACTAAGCGAAGTCTGTCTTTACGAATGTTTGAAAACATTCCAGTAATGTGTTGCTTTGCGTGAAACACTGAGCAGAATGAGGATTTGAGGTGGGTAAGAGACTAGTTACGTTAGGGGTAGTAAAGTGTCATGAAGCAACCCTACCGATGCGTTTGGCATAAACGACCGGCTCGTGACCAATCAGCGGTCGGTATTTGTAACAGGGGCTCGCTTGTCGTCTATGACGCCGTATCGCAGTGTGTTGTACGTAGCTATGATGCAGGGTTGTACCGACGCCGTATCGCAGTGTGTTGTGTAGCTGCGCTGTCTTCGCCGCGCCGCGTTGAGCCGAGGCCGTGTGAAATACATTCACTTTCCGCCCCGGTTGCAACAACCCTCTCTCACGCTGGCTGCGCACTTTTCATTACTCTGTTGTGGAAATACAATTGTCCTCGGAATGGTTGTATTGCTGGGGCCGCGATCGAGCCGCGGGTTTTGTGCATCACTTGGTGACTGTCAGGCTACATTCAGTTGCCTGCCTAGCTCCATGACCATAACCCTCTATACCTAGCTGTACCTTGCGTCATGTCTTACCCCCCACCCCTCTTGTACAAGTGATCTCTATCTTGAGGAGTTCAATCCATATACGTACTATTTATAAATCCTACGGATCTACAGAACAAGAAAAACACTTCTCACATAATGTAGCCTACTTCCTTTTCTTTCTTTCTTCCCTTAATTTCTATTTTCGTACCAACGTCGTAACTCTACCCCTTACTGACATACCTTATTCCAACCCCTACTTGTACTCCTAACCTAACAGGCAGGTCTTCCGCCTACTACCTTACTTATCTACCTGTTATCTATATTGCACGTACCTACTATTTGCCTGTGCTAATTATGTGTTCCGGTCGAGGTATCCGTATAGGTGGAGGTAAGAGGTAACTTGGTAACCAGTACCCGCTAAGAGGACTTGATCGCATATTACGTTTTATCATCCCCTTGCTCATCTCATCATCGTAGTCTTGCTCACTTTATATACTATTCTTGTCAAGTCTCTCTTCTCATTCTCATTCATGCCGGTCCTCTTTGGCTCCATGTGTATTCGGCCAGCGTTACACGGCCCAGCTGTCGAATACGTTGTAAAGCAACTAACATAATGATAATAAAACTAAATAGTTTCGTCCACTACTGAGCTTGACAATGTGTGCGTTCAATACTTACTAAACTAGCTCACGTCGGTTCAACTGCGGCACCAGACAAGATAGTAATCTAAAAACAATGAGTGTGCAGCAGCTTTGAGAGGTCTTGTTAGGTGGAGCTCTTTGCTATGCTAATCCACGGCCTGTTGGGTCGCACTAGCGATTGAAGCGGCCGTGAACGATTCCAAATGGCCGCGCTCGTTGGGCTAAAGCTGCGCCATTTGGAGCTCGCAATAACACAACCGTAGTGTTTCGTAACGGCCTCTGCTGCCTCAACGCGTCCACGAGGTTATAATATTATATAGTGATGTTTCAATGTGGTTGGTTTACTTGGGCGCCATTTAATATTATTGCGTGACGTCACAGCAGCCATATTGGTACTGGTACATCTTATAAGCATCACCTAGAAGATGAGCGGGTATGATTTTTAAATTACATAAAAGCAGTGATAACAATTAAAAAATACATATATGAATTAAACACAGAAATCAAGTGTTACCAAACAATTCAATTTCATTTTAAAAAACACCCCTAATCTTAACGTAATGAGGTGTTTTGTTGGTATTACAAATTACTTGCTTCAAACTCCAACTGTTTTTCCATGGCAACTCACTCAAACCCACATAGTTTGTAGGTGCGTGAAAACAGAACAATATCGCTGACAATTGTATTCTTGCTACAAAGTCTGCTATTAGATTCAGCAGCGCTTCAATGGCTTCAGATTGAAGCGCTCACAAATGTTCTCAAAAATAACGTGACACTGTTTGGTTTGCAAAGTCTATTGTCTGATGGGACTATTAGAGCTGCAGCCTAAAAAGGGGTCAGCAGAGGAAATAGAGGAATCTTGAATATTAGCAACTTGTTTCATTGTTAACATGTACATCAGCAACTCTCACGATCAGTAGAGAAACCCCTTCAAATGGGTTTAATGACGTCAGTCAAGGGACAGGGAATGGGTTCTCTATAAAACGAAGAAACTGTTTGTTTTGCTAGCTTCTGTTTTCCCATCTATGTGGAAGTCAACAACCACAAAACCTCATTGCATCAAAATGTTGGATGGTTTCCCAAAAAACTGATATCAAACGTTTCCATGAATAATAAACCGGGTGATGCGAGGAGTGGCTGCGAAGTGAGCCCGTCGACCTTCATACGTCACGTGCTGTGTCACGTGAGCACCGTCTACGTGCCACGTCACGAGGGACTAGGCCACGTGACGCGTTGGGGGATGAGCACAGTCGAAGTTCTAGTCCCTTTGTTGAGCTTTATGTTCTCTCTATCGACAGCTATGCTAGTCGAGAGAGAGAGGAGACGGTATATGAAGCTGAAATAACATTCAAGAATGTTTTTTTGTAAAAAAAAGATAGAAACTTATTGCACGTATGCAGGTAAATCTCATCAACACAGAAACAACATCAATGCCACTTTCTTCTATGAACTATGAACGTCTGATACTTTTTGTCTATGTACTGGGCGACGTTTTGAAAACCACTAACTACCCCACCCCCCTCTCTTATACAACCAACACCCGAACTATAACAATCCCGTAACGGCGAGGCACGTAGTCCACTCCCGACAGACTCCCGTTGCCTTGGAAACCGTCTGTGTCAGTTTTCTCTGCCTTGAATGCAACCATCAGTATGGATTTCCCATTTCACTTTAATGTCTTCCTCGATGCAATTGATAAAGTTTAAACTGCCGCATAGAAAGTTTTACATAAACAATCCGCAGTGTAACATGCACCCACGCACAGACACGCAGACGCACTCATGCACTCACGCACTCACGCACAGACACACAGACGCACTCATGCACTCACTCACTCACTCACTCACTCACTCACTCACTCACGCACACACAGACGCACTCACAGACGCACTCATGTACTCACGCACAGACACTCAGACGCACTCACGCATGCACTCACGCACACACTCACGCACTCATGCATTCATGCACTCACGCACACACAGACGCACTCTTGCACTCACTAACTAGGGACACTTCTACTTTTTGTTTACATTCTTGTGTCAGAAGATTTTTAAGGTCTCTTTCGTGGGCATTGGTGTTGCGTCTATTACGTGATTCTCTCTCGGGCCCAGGGTAGCTCTGCCTTTCGTACGAGCAGGCAACAATAAGGTAGTTCATTGATCAATTGTCTTCTCAGAGTTGATCGTTGCTTTGTCACCCCTTCCATGTTATAGTCTTCTACAGGCAGAGCCAAGGACCATCTATAAGCCCTAACCTGGCGTTGAACCCGCACCGTCTGCGTATACGAAACAGAAATACTCTCGCACAGCAAACAGTCCAGTGATAAACATGAACGTCAATAAGTGATACTTGGGTTGGGGTAGATCGTGAAACATCCCTTGTAAGGTGTGTGATGAGGGGAGGAGAATGCAAAGAAAATGAACACTCGCAGATACCTTTACAAAATGTAATTAATATAGTATCGTTTACTGAAAAATGTTTGATTCACGAAGGAATTACAATGAAAATAATAATTGAAGAGAGCGACTATGTGGACCAATGAAAGACGTATAGACAAGACGGCGCCCCCCTCCCCCATGTTTCATTTCCATTGACCTACTTCACACGATATGTCGTCGTAGGATAACATCTACCATTGATAATGCTGGGAAATTCCTATGACGAGATGATTTTTACTTTGTGGAAAACTTGTATTTTCCGATAAGAAGCTCACAAACTTAAAGAGTTTTGTTTGAGTCTCCCAATGAAGCACTTGTGTTCTGTTTTGCTGACTCCATTGCCTCGGTTTAAAGAATGAACCAGATTCTACTTTATTAAAGTTGCCCCGACAAATAACTATCCTCGTACGTAATAGCTGAGCCCAATAGTGCCGACTTGATTTCTACTTCTACCATCTATACTGGAAACAGATCTATTAGATATGATTTACAACCTTGGGTTGTTTACCTGGAAATTCCAATAATACAGTGGGCGTGGCTTATGAGGCTTATGCTCTCTACTATACGCAAGACTGCCTTTAAGAGTGTGTGAAGAAACGCCATGAATCTGTTGATTGTCATTGAAACAGTGTGCATGAAATGGGATCTGACGTCAGTATGAGACTAGTAAGGTTGGGGCTCGTATAGTCGAACATGCGACACGTGATGTATTTACACCCATGGTTTGCGTTAGCGCCCACCCTTCATCAGTAAACACTATTACTGTGGACATGAAGCACGTGATGTATTTACACCCATGGTTGGCGTTAGCGCCCACCCTTCATCAGTAAACACTATTACTGTGGACGTGATTAGGAACAATCATGGCGGAGCACCGGTAAAAGCTTTAATTGACGTTGCTACTAAATTAGTTAGTTACCTTTCCAAGTGAGTTTCAAACAACACAATTAACTGTGCAGATAGAGACGCGTCGTAAATGACAAGTGGTTCTAACTACTAACTGAGAGGACACATGTAAAAACAAAGAGTTTCTTCTGTATGGGATATGGCCATGGGATACCGTGGACAGGGCGGGGCTCAAGTTAAACGCCACAGTTGTTGAGATGTCAGTCGTAAAGTGTGATGGGCTGACTGACTAGGCCGGCCTAGGCTCACGATAATAACATTATTTGTCAGGAGAGAGAGCTGCCGTGATTCCGAGATGGTCCCATGCAGGTTCAATAACTCTGCCTTGTCGCACATCAAGACGCCCCCCCCAACCCTCCCCCCCCCCTCGAGAGTTTCTGATGTGTTGTCGCAAAAAGATCCCGAGTTACTTCCACCATCTTAAACTTGATGGGGAATTTTTTCCTCCCGGCTTCACGGAAGAAACCGACGCCAATATTTAATGCGTTACACTTTTTGCACAAAACACCACTCGGCAGAATGGTGCGTCGCGAGATTGAGAGGAATCATTTACCCCCCTCGTGACGTCATCACTGCAGATTCGTCTCCGTCGCAGAGCAGAGCCGTGGCCGTGGATTGGTTGGGCATCCAAGACAATTAGGCCTTCTTTACATTGTTCTTGCTACTTGACTTGCATAGCAATGAGACGCTACCCCCAAACCAGGCGGTCTTACTACCTGGCAAATATACCGAAGGAAATTATATACATTCAATATAGGACAAAAACTGCTTTGCAACTATAGTAGAATATTATAATATTCAATATCGAATCGCATTTTTGAAAGTAAATTTGGAGGCAATGTGTACAAATGTATTTCAAATCTATGATATACGCCAATAACATGCATAATGTTAAACATTTTAAAGGTGAAGTTGTGAGTTTGGCTCAATAGAATCGTTATACGGATTATTTTCTGTCAATTTCTCTTGTATATTTTTAAATGTTGAACAAGTTTTGGTGGCGCATATATTCAATATCATATATCACCATACCCGCAGTAAGGTCTTACACATCTCATCTTAGAGAGGAATCAATTACTTTCCTGGAGTCGACGTTAAACTTGGGGCACACAAACAGTTCAATATGTAGTAGCTCAGGCCCGCAGCGCTTCCATTCAGCCCCGGACCAGGTTTAGTGAGAGGAATAAAGCTGGAGCCTTCAGTAAGAGCTGGGGGATTGAACATACGGCTTGTCAAACACTTTCAAGGGTAAATAGTCACATCAAACAAATCTTAGAGGAGAAACATTAGTGAGTCCCGTTCATAAGTTACAGGCTTCGTCTTAAAATGTTTTGAATTTGTGGTAAAACACATTGAGAACTCATATTTCCTTTGTTAGAACGACTTGGAAGATGGGGTCTTCTTTTAGGACTGGTTTCTCATTTGACATGAGCCCCCTTCATTACAACTAGAACCCCCATTGTAAGGGCGCTTGATCTAAGCCACACGTATAATATGATTGATTGTTCCTAACTTTATCCTCAGCCAACACATTGTCAATGTTGCGATTGAGCGGTTATTCCTTCGCATATAATATCAAGTACCAATATTTATCTAGTGTCACCAATTGAAGGAAGCCACGTCAGGTAAATTTATATCTACAGGTACCTTCGAAGAAGATTCGCTTTCACTCAGTCAACCACTCATCAGTTGAGGTATATGGAGGATACTGAGTGGTCAAGCTTAGACCTTGCCCTATAGGATGAGGCATAGATCCAGTGACAGTTTGGGCTTCCTTCAATAGGAGCAGACAACATGCCGGGTTAAGTCATCTTTCACAACTATCCCCTCTTTAATAAAGTAGTCCAGTGTTGTAAAAACTCCCCCCTCGCAAATAGACCACTCACTACCTCCACTCCGCTGGCAGCGCTGGTTGCGGCTGTATTAGTAAACATTTGTTCGCGCCAGCTGCTGGTAAGTGTCCAGGCAAGTCTTATTTCTATCAGACGTGCACTTTACTACGGGGGAGTTAGCTAGTGATAAATACTTCACAAAACTTACACAGTTCCTCCTGACGTGAGCACTTGAATCTGTAGTGTTTCTTACATCAACAACGTCTTCCTGACTCCGTCCCACTAAGTGTGGGGGGGGGAGATGACGTCACATCGCGAATGAGTAATCTTACGTCATCTCAACATCGCTTATCTGTTACATCACAATTTTCCCGCCAGTTTGTTTTTACTCGTTTCAATCTAGGTTGCGTTCAGCAGCCTACACGGCCAAACTTATCTGTCAACTGCTGCACTTGTGTACACTAGCGAGGAACAACGAACATACCTCATGAGATGGTGAATGGTGGGGTCTGATAATTGCTTCCACTCACAAGTAAACCCTCGTCATACAATGATACATGGAATTTATAATATGGCGGTGTTTGAAGTCTACTTTAACGTAAATGATGCTGCATTTTGGTACCTACAACTGTATACCTGGGTGAACTTTGAAATAACAGTTATAACAATTTAGTGTGTTAACTATAAACCGCACTTGTGTAATGTGGGCGCGCTGTTCTGAGATCTAAGTACTAATTTCACTTTAGTTACGGCTGCATGTTCACCCTGTACAGTGTTCCGTTATTGCGTAGTTAAGCGCTCTAATAACTGTTAGGTATTCTCGCTGCATCGGCGTAAAGGTCGCACGATGAAAGAAGTCTGGTGCTGCTGCTGGTCTAATACGGCCAGGAACTAAACTAACTCTAGTGTGGCATCTTGCTCGATGCAGATATTTGAGCAGATATTGCAGTGATCTCATACACTGGACGACAGAAACGTTGACAGGAATATACTTCAGGGGCTTCTAAAGCTAAGAACCTAAACTATCTCCACGCCCGAATGGAGGTGTCACAACAGTACCACATGCAAACGTCGTTTATAAATGATTTTTGCATGTGGTTTTAGGAGTTAAGGTTTTCTGCTGAATGAAATAATTTCATTCGATTATTTGAGAATGTCACTGGTATTTGGTTTTATTGTAGTTCTTGCATTGAATAAGTAGGCAGCTACTTGCCAAACCACTGCGGACAAGCTTGGCACAAACATGGCGCCTGTTGCGTCTCTTCTTCGTGACGTCACAGACAGACTGATCGCAATCACCAATCCATTGTTTGAGTTAACCCTATCTCTTATTGTCTTCCTGATAGAGTGACGTAGGGATTCACGGCCAAACTATTTCGAGGCAGTCGTTGCGTGATTGGCTGGATCACGCAAGCTATTCCTGTACCAAACGGATCTTCACCCTAAAGGCCAAAGGTGCACAGGAAAGTGATGGTAACTAGTTATGACGTAGCTGAGTGCATGACTGGCAGACTGATATGACTGACTGCAGCAGCCCCAGTCAGCAACTGTTATCGACTGTGGTATTATAAAGGGGCCGGATTCAGACACACTTTTACGGGAAGGTGAACTGGTCATAATAACAGCAATGTCTTCACCTCCTGATTGGCATCTAATGTTTTGTGATGTTAGCTTGAGAAGCCAGCTTTTTATGTATTGAGGTTTGACGAAGAGCAACAGGGGTGGAAACCTTGAAACTTAGTCCGTTATGGTCAGTTGAAGGCGTTCACAAATCTTTCTATGGACTAGAAACTCGATTTGAATAGCTTCTCTAATGTTGACGCGCATACAGTGACTTGGTTGTAAAGCCGTTTCTCATTCGTTGGGTCTAAGGATTTAGGGTCTAAATACCAGTAATAGCTGAAACAATGGAGCTAAACCTTACACACATCAATGACCGCTGTAATGGTTCAATGTTTGTGACTACAAGTGTAACGCTAACGTACTCGGATACTACAGAAGATAGTGACTATCTGACGTGGTTTAGTGACCCGGGTTCTATATGGGTGGCCTGTAGGTAATTTACGCGTTGCAGCTTCAGCACGCAGAGTGTTCCTATCAGGCTAGCTGGCTGGCATGATGAAGCGCTCACTGCACGCCAACCCCACCTGGGGCTCCACGTGACGTCACTGGGGTCAAGATGAGTCCATACAAGACTCAATGTGATGGCGCGATGAAGCGCTCACTGCACGCCAACCACAGCTGAGGCTCCACGTGACGTCACATTGGGGTCAAGACAACCTTACGACATAGACTAGTAGAGTGACTCGTGGCCAACCAGAGAGCCTCCCCGAGCCGAGTCCAGCGAATACCGATCGCTGATTGGCCACGAGTTCATCGTCTATGACAAAAGCATTTGAAAGCATGTGTCAGGACACGTATACACATATTTAAACAAAAGCACTGTGGTTTGACCAACTATAGTGTTTTATTTTCATGTCCAAAGGAGTGATTAGAATGTTAAGCTTGTCTCAAGTGTAAAACAATATCGTACCCGTGTTTAGAGAGAAGCAACGTGAACACTTGCCAATATGGCGGCTGACGCCCGGCCGTGATGTACGCACTTATCATGCACACGCCACGCACAAACGTTCAGTGATAGTGTTTTACGGCTAACGGTAAACTGAGAATTGAAGTGATAAATGTGTTGCAAACTACATTTTTCTCACAAACAGTGGAAGAAACCAAACAAAAAAACAAAAAAATTATGCGAAGTTACTTGTTCGGATACCTGCCTTGAAAACCCCTGTAAGCAGAAACAACGTTTGGTTCGTGTTTGTAAAGTCAACAGACAATGTGCGGCTGCGGTAGATATTTCCAACGACCGGTGAGCTGATTCTTAAGACCGTTTCGATGACGTCTCAACGCAACTTACTCCTGTCTTTGAGTATAAGGTAAATACGACCCCAGCCTCAATGGTTTCAAGTAGCTGCGTGAAACGACTGGAGACTTCGATGTTGTTTATGAAGTCGATGTTACAACAGGCAACATCAGCCACTTCAATGGTATAAAGGTACTAATAGTGTCCACAAATAACTGGGCTACAGATCCAACATGGAAACTATTTGTGTAGATTTGACTACCGATGATGTAGTACAGTGGTTGTCATCCTTTGTGTGAGTAACTGTTTAGCTCGGTGTGGACTGGGAAGCTCATTATTCACAAGATAGCAGGCAAGTAACATCAATTGTTGTGTCTGTCTGTCTCCCACTGTCCGGCGATCCACTGTCAAGTTCTTCAAAAACTGCTCTAGCTTAAATTTCTGCTCCAGGTATCATCGGTTGACGACTCTTCGATGCTTCCCCATGATCAATCCTAGGACCGTATGCAGAGCGTGCACTTGCAGAAGTACCACTTAACGGATCTTTGCTATACGTATACATCTCATCTTTTCAGCCATAGCTTACCAAAATTGTGTCAGGTGCCACTTAATGAAACTATGTTGGTTAGCAGATTGTTATTAGGCCTACATTGAGCCACTCAAAAGGAACCCCAGACGAACGCTTACAACTTTCGCCACTAGAGTCGTGATTGATTGATATTTGGGTTTAACGTCTCAGCCCTCCCTTTCACAGGCAGTTGTTTATTGTTCACTACGAATTATAACAAGTTCACGTCAATTATTAGCTTCAATTCTAACAATAGACGTGTGTGCCAATCACTTACCGGCGCTATCAGAAACTGTGACGTCACGCCTAAACACGGCCACTCACTCAGCGAAGTTACCATCACTCATATTTGGGGATCGCCCTTAATAAATCGCGCGACTCAGTTTTGAACGTGACAACAAACGTCATAGTGGACTGGTTGCGTTCTGTTTATTCTCGGCCTAATGGCCTCACTAAAGCCACGCCCTTGGTTCCTCCTCGATGATAGCTTAACCTTTACGTCTCTAGGTAGGTTATACCACGGCCCCTATTCCAGAAAGGTGTCACTTTAATTAATGTCTACGTACAACTAAGTAAACATCACTTAAATTGGGGTTAGGTCTAGACTTATTCCACTGTTATACTTTTAATGAAATACTTAATAAGCTACTGTATTGTTTTCACCGTGAAAACCAGGCTGCGCCATTGATTATTGCCATGGTGAAAATAAATTTACCTTTACGTTTACAGCTACTTATATAAAGGTAACAATCTGGTCAATGGATAAAGTTGCACAAAATGATAACGCCTGTTGAACACTCTCTCTTCAGTTGACGATTAACTGATAAAATCTTGACGAATGTTTCAAAATGTTTTCGTCTACAAACACATCTTTCCATCAAATACATTGAATGTTGTTTTCCTCCTTGTGGAGTGAAAGTGAGCGTGAGGGGGGAGGGAGGGGGGGGTGGATGGAAGCAGACTCGTTGCATTGCATGCCGGGAACATCCCTAACTTGCACTGCACTCTCACTCCCTGCCTTACAGACACGCGAAGTCCTAATCGGTTCATTGCGCTATTTAACTCAGGTCGATACTGCAGGAGACTGTTTGAGCGGGGGTTACTTGCTGACGTCACGAGGAAGGTTTTAGCACAGATGTATGTCTGGCCATGCAAGTTTATGTCAAGTTAGGTTGGATCAAGCTAGCAAGTAGTAGTAGTATTACTATTAGCCATGCTTGGAATGCGTCTTGATCACGCCTACCAACAGACGCGCTGACAAAGACACCTCTGGTGATCTGCGGACGGAGGAGGGAGTGATACAGCTCGAACACGCCTGCCAACAGACGCGCTGACAAAGACACCTCTCTGGTGATCTGAGGACGGAGGAGGGAGCGATACGGCCCGAACACGACTGCCAACAGACGCGCTGACAAAGACACCTCTCTAGTGATCTGAGGACGGAGGAGGGAGCGATACGGCTCGAACACGCCTGCCAACAGACACGCTGACAAAGACACCTCTCTGGTGATCTGAGGACGGAGGAGGGAGCGATACGGCCCGAACACGACTGCCAACAGACGCGCTGACAAAGACACCTCTGGTGATCTGAGGACGGAGGAGGGAGTGATACAGCTCGAACACGCCTGCCAACAGACGCGCTGACAAAGACACCTCTCTGGTGATCTGAGGACGGAGGAGGGAGCGATACGGCCCGAACACGACTGCCAACAGACGCGCTGACAAAGACACCTCTCTAGTGATCTGAGGACGGAGGAGGGAGCGATACGGCTCGAACACGCACGCGGCGGTATCGTCTAACGCGTCGTTAGGAGATAATCGCGTCGTTAGCAGCGTCGTCACCTCGTCTGCTATCTTTATGATCACATTTCCTAACGCGGGGTAGGTTGGGGTAGTGCGGGGGCGACAGAAGGGTTAACTATCTCTCCCATGACGCAACGCATGGGTCGGGGTAGCTCCTGTTATCCTGACGTAGGCCTACATAAGTCGTGCCCTCAATGAAAATAATGTTTCGCAGGTCCTTGAACTGTGCGCATAAACTTTACCCGATCTGTCCCACTTCATCTGACTAACGAGATGTAATTATCAGGAGATAGAATCCAAAACTACTTTTATTTCGGTTCGGTTTGGTTGAATGAATATATTAATTATAAATTAGTATTTTAACGAGATCATCAACATCGAGGTCATAATACGACGTCGGAGGAGGTGGGATGAATAAATAGAAGGAAAACATATATAGATGTGAAGGTTAATGTGTGAGGGTTAATGGTTGGATATAGAAAAAAAGAGGACCTCATTTCGTCGCCTCTAACGACTATCAGAGTCATCCTGGGACAACTTATTGTTCCCCGGCCTCAGACGTGGTCAACCAAATGAAAATAATGTTTCAGTTCGAACCGGTTTAAACATGTTTAGTAGAAATCCAAGTTGCTATAGCTAATAATTATTTTATGGGTGTTAATTTTCGTAAAAAAAAAAAACAAGTAGTTGTAAACAACGGAATTTCTGTGAATTTGCGGGCATTAAACTTATTTTAAAACATGCATGATTGATAGAAATGCATTTCGATGAATGTCTCTGTGAGTGTGATGTAAGTTATATGAAAACATGTCGTCCCTCTGAAGTATTCAGACATACATAGATTGTGTTGTGTTGTATTGTGATGGATGCAATACATCTAGACCCGCACCCAGATAGAAACACCAAGCAAGATGATAGCCCCGATCATTCTATGTTCAGCGTGATTTGGTTTGCTAATTCCGAATATTTGAATGTTTAATAATTAATGCTGCGCGTTAAACAGATTCATTTCTCTATTCACAGACCAGATATTCATCGTCTGCGTCGCCGAGCGAATATCTTGTCATCGTTATTTGTTCGTTTGGCGCGGAAATTACGTTTCATTCAAATATCGAAGCGTGTTTTATGGAAACGTTCTTCGAAATTCAATTACCTCGAAGATCGAACACGTTCATGAATCCATCTTGTGTCGATTGGATCTCGGGCTGAGAACGACTTTCAAGGAAATGAAAAAACTTGTAGGGCGGACTCGATCATAGAACTAATGTTTCCTAGGACATCAGCTTTACCCCTCTTCAGGGGATGATTGTTGTAGTCGTTGTTAATAATGTTTCCTAGGACATCAGCTTTACCCCTCTTCAGGGGATGATTGTTGTTGTAGTCGTTGTTAATAATGTTTCCTAGGACATCAGCTTTACCCCTCTTCAGGGGATGATTGTTGTTGTAGTCGTTGTTAATAATGTTTCCTAGGACATCAGCTTTACCCCTCTTCAGGGGATGATTGTTGTTGTAGTCGTTGTTAATAATGTTTCCTAGGACATCAGCTTTACCCCTCATCAGGGGATGATTGTTGTTGTAGTCGTTGTTAATAATGTTTCCTAGGACATCAGCTTTACCCCTCTTCAGGGGATGATTGTTGTTGTAGTCGTTGTTAATAATGTTTCCTAGGACATCAGCTTTACCCCTCTTCAGGGGATGATTGTTGTTGTAGTCGTTGTTAATAATGTTTCCTAGGACATCAGCTTTACCCCTCTTCAGGGGATGATTGTTGTTGTAGTCGTTGTTAATAATGTTTCCTAGGACATCAGCTTTACCCCTCTTCAGGGGATGATTGTTGTTGTAGTCGTTGTTAATAATGTTTCCTAGGACATCAGCTTTACCCCTCTTCAGGGGATGATTGTTGTTGTAGTCGTTGTTAATAATGTTTCCTAGGACATCAGCTTTACCCCTCATCAGGGGATGATTGTTGTTGTAGTCGTTGTTAATAATGTTTCCTAGGACATCAGCTTTACCCCTCTTCAGGGGATGATTGTTGTTGTAGTCGTTGTTAATAATGTTTCCTAGGACATCAGCTTTACCCCTCTTCAGGGGATGATTGTTGTTGTAGTCGTTGTTAATAATGTTTCCTAGGACATCAGCTTTACCCCTCTTCAGGGGATGATTGTTGTTGTAGTCGTTGTTAATAATGTTTCCTAGGACATCAGCTTTACCCCTCTTCAGGGGATGATTGTTGTTGTAGTCGTTGTTAATAATGTTTCCTAGGACATCAGCTTTACCCCTCTTCAGGGGATGATTGTTGCTGTAGTCGTTGTTTACTAGTCTCATGCAGTCGAGTTAAATTATTATAGTAGAGTACCAACTTCATTTTCTACCTTTCTAGTTCCTTCTACCTATTTGAAACAGGTCAATTAGTGATAATTTACAACAGCATGTTGATTATCTGGATTTCTATCAGAACAGTTGTGACTAATTAGTTAGGCTTGTGCACTCTAATGTGCGGAAGACTGAAATACCATCAGGAATTTGTTGTTTTTAGATGAAACAGCGTGCGTGAAAGGGACAGTAGGTACTGTGCAACATATGCTGCACTCTCCAGGCACGCACGGCAACATAGTGCGTGCGGTAACTAACCACAGAGCCGCAAGCCGAGCAGAGATATCACTTGTTAGCCGAGCGTTGATGAATGGGGGTATTAATACGGGCAAGATTTCCCGCGAGAGACGCTTCCTAGTCTGGCGCGACTTGAGCGCGGACTAGCGGCCACCGCGTGAAGCGATGTAGCCGTTTTCACTTGTAACTCTATCCCGTAACGGTTGATGATGATTTTCAAGACATTTATAACGATATGCGGGTGGCGGCCATCTTGGTAATGGTAACATGTTCGAGCATGTTGCCATGAAGAAACAGTTGAAGCCAATTGTGATTATACATGTGTTAAAAGAAGTTGATTTGTTTTTGATAAAATTGATTGTTCACATGGATTTTTAATTCTAATCACTTCTTTTTTATGTCAGTTAAAAATCACTTCACCTTCCTTTTCTAAGTTATGCTTTCAAATCATAATATATGAGAACAATATAGTGTGTGACGTCCATGAAAACTATGAATAGGTAATATTAAATACTTCTTGCTTCGGTGATGTTGCTATCGTGACATCGAGGTCAGCTGTCTGTGTACACTGTTATTATGTCCCGGACTGTACTCGTGTAACTAGGTAAGCGGGTCGAATATCGGCTGACTGTCCGGTCCTGCAGCGACGGAAACTGTATGTCGTGCCAACACAACAAGAAAACAAGGAACTAACAGCCGAGTCGGCAGGCGGCGATATCAACTAAAGTCTGGCCCTTCAAACGTTGTACCCAGAGGCGGACTGGGGGGGTAAGGGCCCCGTACGGAAAAGGATTTTAGGGGCCCCGGAACTTGGCGAAGTGGAAAGGGGTCTGGGGCGAAGCCCCAGCCGCCGGAGGCGAAAATTTTTCAGCCTACTGTTTTCTGTAGAACGCATATAAACACGTTTAAAAAACGATAAATGATGTGGAACAACGTGTTGAACTGTGAACACCACTTTAAAAAACGAAATTGAAGAAAAAACTTTCCCAACACTGGCAGTTTTATATTGTATATTTCAAACTATATTGTTTCTCAACCCTCTACAGTCTACAAATATCGAGTACTAAGTTGTCCACTCGCATCGTGCAATTTGTACTCGCAACGAGGGAGCGAGATGTATAAGTGGGGGCTGGAGCGAAGCCCTTGCTGCCGGAGGCAACTTCGCCTAAGGCGAAACAATTTTCGGTCCTGCATGTTGCTTAGTGGCCTAAAACGCGTTTTGAGGCGATATCCTATCATTAAAAACAATGAAACTAAAGTCAATATTGCATTTATAATTCCTTACTTAGGATGGAATTTCGATCCTGTCATTTGAGAAAGGCTTATGGCTAGTGCTGCGCGGGATCGGATTTCAGTAGACACCGGATAGATATATTTTTGCCAAAATGTTCGCTTTTGAAAATTTTGAACACTTATAAACACGCGATCAGCCTAATTTGTCATTTTTCTGATGTAACAAAGTTTACTCGCAAACTATGCAAAGTCACTCTCAAGTTGCGAGCTAGCATGCAGTAATTTGGAGGATTGTTGTTTCCTATTTATTTGTTTAGAACGCATAACATGTGTAAAAATCGATAAATGATGTAAGGTATGTGGAACAACAGAACTATCCCAACACTGGCAGTTGGATATTTCAAACTATATTGTTCCCCATAAATTTGTTTAGAATGTTTATAAACACGTTTAAAAATCGATACACGACGATAAATATGTGGAACACATGTTGTACTGTGAACCACTTTGAAAATTAAATTTTATAAAAAACTTTCCCAACAATGGCATGTATTATATTTTAAAATAAACTAGTAAGTAAGTAGTAGTAGCACTTGTAGATGGTCTATTTGATACGTTATGTCCCTTTCTACACTGACATGAGATGACATATTATGCTCTTCTTACTATTTAGTTTCATAATCTATATAGCGTAAGATATTTATTTTCAGGGGGTTAAGTGGTGGCCCTCAAGGGGGCCCTCACCCGGGGGGGCCCCGTACGGGTTTCCGTAGTTCCGTACTTGCCAGTCCGCCTCTGGACTTGTACCCGCCTCGTGATGGGATCTAAGACCACTCGGTAGAGGTACGGGGCTGTTTTGTGACACGATCATTTGTAGGGAAGAAAACGACACCACGGTGAGTGTTCAATCCCGTTCACCAATCAGAGTGCGAGTGAAAACCTAGCCATGAATGTTTTCTTTCAAGAAACAACGTCTGAACGGCCAGACTAACAACTAGGGCTCTGTGGGATGATCGCAGCTCGTTGTGAGTTCCAGACTTGAGATAACCTGCACTATTGTAGAGTTCGGGTGCTTTTAGTGAAGCCATTAATGTATCATACCAAGCTTACATTTTAATATCCTTCCCACCTAGGATTGAGTGTCCAAGAAGTTCCAATAGGGAATATTATGATAACCAAACAAACAGTATGCTAGATTCATACAACAAGCAATTCACGAAGTGACCCGAAGACTTGTTGATAAAGAAGGTTTCTGGAATGTGATCAATAAATAATAAAGTATTAATGATACTCGATTGATTGATTGATTTCAGTATGTCTACAAGTCTACCTTTCATTCATTCACTAAGGTCCCAACTCAACCAACGTCTTTAAGAGCGAAGGATACCTCTACGTCAAAAACCGCAGAAAATTTTCGTTTTTTAATTATATCTCAAGATTGAAACACAACATCAAAAATCTGAGACAGCATAGCGCTGGGGTTTGGTAAGCCCTACACACTGAATGATAAATGTATTTAACGTTATCATCAGTATGACTGTGATAACGATTTCCTTAGTAATTTGAGGAAATCGTTATCACAGTCATACTGATGATAACGTTAAATACATTTATCATTCAGTGTGTAGGGATTACCAAACCACAGCGCTATGGCGTCTCAGATTTTTGATGTTGTGTTTCAATCTTGAGATATAATTAAAAAACGAAAATTTTCTGCGGTTTTTGACGTAGATGTATCCTTCGCTCTTAAGCTCCGTTTTAGTAAACTGGGTTTGGTAGACGTGGTTTCAACAATCATTACATTCAAAATGCAGGGGGGGGGGGGGCAGCCGCCATGTTTGTTTGTGAAGAATCTCCGATTACCGACTAATCGTAGTTTACAAAGTTGGTGAAAACTGGCCATAATTCAAACGTTTATTGGAATAAGTGTATCCGGGCATTAAGTGAGCAATATACTGTGATAGAGTGGAGCGAGTAGAAATCACAAACTTGTATAGGCTACTAGCAACACCAAAAGACAACAATAAAACAAATGAATTGAATCGATGGACAAACAACAAGCTGTCCAAAAATAATTCCTTCTGATTTTGGAAAACAAAACAAAAAACAAACAAATACACAAACAAAACTTCCACTTAGTCGTTGTCTATCATTAAAAGTTTTAAGTGGCGAGCAGTTACTATTGCTACACTTGTTATTATGTCTATTATATTGCACTTGTGGGGCTTGCCCCGTTGTCAATAAAGACCAAATAAATAAATAAATAAATAAATATTTGTATGGTTGCAATTTTATTATTTTGACAGCTGATTGTTTGTCCATCAGTTCAATTCATTTGTTCCATTGTTGTAGTCCGGATGTGACGTCAGTTGCGGGTTCCCTATAGTCAGCGGTGACTGCGGTGCTGTGAGTGGGATCATAGATGGCGGTGACCGAGTGCGCGGCTTAGAGCCCCTTCAGCAGGCGGTGGGGTGATCCGTCGATAACCATCCCCGGCTCTATTCGTAATCGCCGCCCTCTAATCAGTTTACCCGCCACAGAAAGAAACAATTAGCGCCTCTCATCCCCGGATCATCCCTGGTAATTATCCGACGCGAACCGTTTGCCATGAATTATTAGCGGGGTAGTGATTTGCATTCGAGGATTGAAACACGATTTCTATGAAACTCTGCCGAATGAACGTTTCAACGATCGTTGTTTTTGCAAGATTATTATTAAAACTTTGGGGGTTAGATGCTCTGGTTCGAATAACATTGCTTAATGTGTTTTATATTTTTATTTTTTATTATTTTATATTTTCATGATGTTATTTTGTTATGATGTTATTTTATGTTTTTTAAGACAAAGATCAAGTATTGAACAACTATCGTTTGTCTGACACGCACCAAGAGTACCCCATCTTGTTGCAGTGCGTCGTGTGTCAAAGATGTATTGATGTAGAATATACCTTTACTACCCCTGACGTTGGAGGATGTTTCAACACCTCAGTTTGTGTTCCTCGTCGTGCAAGGAGCTTCTATCTCTCTCGCGTTGTACCGGATGTGACGCGTGTTTGCTACGCCCACTTCGTGTCGGCCTAGGCAGTACCATCCCCTGTATACGGGGTAGACAGAGACAACCTCTGCACTAATCAAGCTCTGTGCGCGATACAAATACACCAACGCATGGGAACAATATTAATTGTATTCATCTGCTCAGACTAGACCGTGGCAACTACAAACGAAACAATAATCACTTTTAACTAATTGCGTTTAATGTGTAGGTACTATAGATGTTAAACATCATTATTATGTAAGTAATGTTTATGCTGTCGCCGCCTCCCTCACGAAACATTTGTTTTCATCAGAAACACACAACGTGACTGCCAATCGTATAAAAGGTGACGAAATGTGGTCATCTCCTTTCACTTTTCCTTTCCTTCCTTCCCAATACAAGTCCTCCTCCTATATTTGTCTTTCCATTATGACCTATAGCTGTCGAGTACGTCGTTATTAAACCATAATTGATAAAATAATAACCAAGAGATACATGTGCGGCGTTTAGCCCAACCTGTTCATATGACGAGAAGTTGGGATTCAGAATCTAAGAAAGTTACTGTGGAAGGTTATTATGGTGACGTATCAATGCAACCTTGTGATTTTTTTTAGACAAAATTGTTCACGAATAAAAAATGCAGCATTCATGCCTGTTAAAACATTTTCTGTGTATACTTATGGTGGGCAGTAACATGTTGGCAATATATTATCTTGATCTGGAGCAAACAACAATAACACCCAACTGGCTCCAGAAGAAATGTGCTGAATGCCACTTCCGTATTCATGAATGTAAATTGTCTCTTCCCTGTCAGTAAATTAATGTGCGTATTAGGTACCCACTCGTCCTTGCCAGTACGATCCGGGCATCAATGTTCTTGTTGTGTCTATACCATCAGGGGTAGGCCTACATAGATCTTACCTCGCCTGTACCATCAGGTTTACGTTTGTTCTAAGACTTGTCTGAACAATGCGGGTTACATTGTTTTTAACCTGCCTTTACTATCAGGGCTATATTGTTGTTGTTCTGTCTGTACCATCAGGGGACCATAGATCTTACCTTGCCTGTAACATCACGTTTACGTTTGTTCTAAGACTTGTCTGAACAATCCGGGTTACATTGTTCCTAACCTGCCTTTACCATTAGGGCTATATTGTTGTTGTCCTGTCTGTACCACTTCGATCGAAGATAATACCCTAGTATGGTTGAGTAATTAATCCTGATAACTTTTAGCCTAATCGCATTTTGTTTTTAATCCATCCAGGCGGCTAATCAGGTAAACTAATAACCCGCCCGACGTCGACCGGTCACCCTCTCAGCCAATCACAGCGCCGCGAAATAAGAAGATTAATGAACCAACTCTTGAACCACTTATAATTGAAAATGATGTTACCAGCTTCTTTGTATATAGCCACTCCGCGTTGTGTTGTCCGTTGCTGACGTCATAGCCGAGTGGAGGAATACCAACATACTTTCAGCGCTCGTGTTGCCGTGGAAATTGCTACGTCTAGCGAGAGTGGGTTTGCAGAATAAGGTTGTTTGTTCACAGACGTCGGCGCATAACACAAATGACTGTCTCATACAAGGTTAATGTTCATACTTTTGCTATTTAGTATGAATGAAAATGAGATGGCCAAAATAAAATAATTCAGGGCACAATCTTGACTAGAAACATCAAAGGAAGTGCAACGTTGATTTCAACGCAAATCGCTAGTGCGGGGGAGGAGGGGAGGGGGGGGCGTCTCTGACGCGCGAGGGGAAATATGAGATGTGCGCTACATCGAACCCGAAGCAGCGCTCAGGGGAGCTATGGTATTATTACATTACGTCCTCCTAGGTTACATCCCTTGATACGCTGGTGATGCGCTGATCACAGCCCAACCGCCCATAAAGCACGGCCACTTGGATCATTGAGAGTGCCCAGTCTGCACCACGGTCCGTGTATCCCCTGAATTTCAACTCGTTGAACTCCCAAATGAGGTTTACTGTATTTAGCAGAGGAGTTTCAAGGGGGTTGAATGAAATAATACCGGCTGGAGGTCATACAGCCCCTAATGTACAGACTGGAGGTTGTTTCTCTGGAACACACTTCACTCAGCATTGACGAGTAATCACGCAGCCCGTTAGAGTCCCGGCAGCTGCCCAGAGGTCCCGGCACGTCCGGTGTGACCCGACGCTCTGGCACTCGGGCACTCGGGCACTCGGGTCATCGGAAACACATCTGCGAGGCTCGGGGTAGCCCTGGTATTAAACAACTTCGTCTTGTAGACATGTAAGTACGCTACAGCCACCGAAGAAGATGTAAGTACTGTAGAATACAGACACTCTAAAATATACTTCTGTTACCATACACAAAGGAGGCGTTAGGGGTGAAAATAAAACATGGCAATGACCGTTTTTGTTATACACACAAACGGTGAATTTTTGGCAAAAATTATAAAAAATTTTAAAAGAAATTTTTTTAGGGATGTTTATACAGAAGTCTTACTTGCTGTGCGTGTTATAACACACATGTATAGTTTGTGCATAATGAGAGATATTTTCAGAGGTGTAAATTGTTTGTAAAAAAGTTTTTTTGTAAAAAAATAAAGCAAAATGTCGTTTGTAACCGTTAAATTTAATTTTAATATAAACCGCACATACATAACTTGCCTCTGCCATGCAGTAGGGTGTCCCAATTCTTGAGTACTGTTCATGGTTTTAACGAATTAAAAGAAAACAATCTTGCTAAGTTTAATACACGAAATGTTGACAACACCGTCTGTAGTTCGCACGAAACCACATCACTCTATATTCCCACTTTGTCAGCATTGTGCAGCATTGTTGAGATAGAGCTGACAAAAAAAGAATCGTCTCCTAGGTTTAATCCTAGGATTATACCTTCTTATGCTTCATGTTTCGGTGCGACTGTACTCGAGTACCGCTCAAGTCGTGCCCCTCATTTTATGTGCACAACGTAATCCTCCTGAAAGGAGCCTAATTTTACTACCGAGCCCATCCACGTAACACTTAAGCCCTCGGTTTAGCACTACTCAATGGTGAGTTCTCAAAAGATCTTGCAGAACTTAACAATGTTTCAGATTCTATGGCTTTGCGTTCATTCAAAACGAAATCAGTCACACAATATAATAGATAGAGACGTGTTCTGAAGACAAGTTGTACGTCAATGTAATGACAACGATGCATGCATGAACAAGTCACTTCACTTCTTACTCTTAATCGGAGTGACTGTGGTAATACTTACATCGCCCGTGCATCACTAAGCTCGTGAACTATATCCACGTCTTTGAGTGGTGGGCGTGGACCAAGTTACGGACAACATTCAATTGTTGAATATTCTCCCAATACAACATTGAGGAATATTAATATGATGGTTTAATGCTGTTTATCCACGTGGTTTGGCTTATTGTTCTATTAATCTCTATAGTAATGGTTCGTTGGGTTGGTTTCTTGTCTTTGGTTTGTACAATCATCAATTTAGTATTCAATCTGCCGTTGGAACAAGCTTTAATTGATTTTATCATGAATACTGTCTGCCTATATTTTAGAACTATAATAGACGCTTAATAGTCCTTTGCATAACGCTCGAAAAAGGCCTGGTCGGTATAAAATTTGGGTCAAAGGATGACATATATCAAATGAAAGCTTGAGACGAGTACTTTTCAAAAAACTATGACATACCTCTGGCAAATCCAGCTTTCTATGTCAAAATCAGGGTCAAAGTTCAAATGTGTCATTTTTTAAATAAGTTTTAATTAAATAATGAAAATTTTTTGCAAGTTTAAGCATACACTTTTAGTAAGATAAATGTATTATATTTATTAAAAAAAATCAAATTACCTCTTTAACATTTTTTGACCTTGATTGGGGTCAATTTTCTCAAAATGGGTAATTTTTTAAATTTTCTTCGATTTATTGGCCAATATTCATTATATCAACGTACTTACTCATAAATACGTTAAAATGAATAGTTCTTATTGTTATCACATTGCTTGCACGGTATTCATTCAAAATGGCGGTCAAAGGTCAATAGGTAAGTATCGTCAAACTAGGTCTAGTAACTAAAATATTACTTGTGGGTACTCTAAAGACGTAGAATTTTAATTGCAATTGCAATAACGAATAATAATATTATGTCTTAATCGTATGATAATATCATTTTCATATAACTTATATACTATTTAAGTTTATTACTGAATTTTTATTAAATGTCTTCAGCAATCAGGATATTCTTGAATTGGTGTGCTACTGTAACAAAATACGGTTTTAGAAAAGAGCCGGACTATGTTCAGATACGTGATATGATACTAGTATGTTATATCTACCTTAGCACCCACTGTCCAAGTCGTCAGATTAATCACCTTCTGGCTCACTGGAACTCTCATGCTGGCTACTGGTACTGGTGCTGGTATTTGTACAATCCTTCAGCTTACAAGCGTGGGTACACTTTTTTTGATTGGCCAAACACTCACATGTTGGCATCTTGCAAACACGGCAACAGTTACAGACTAAAAGATCCATAACGACCAAAGGTGCTGGAGTTCTAACCGGCCACTCATTGCTCAGATCTCCTTCTGCCGTGGTTTTCCATCTATAGCCACATGGATCAGGAACATCAGGGTTGGCGCCCAAACAACGTATCCAGACCGCTGTTTGGTAGTTAGCTCGCAGCTGCAGGATTTGAAGCAGTAGACAATCATTTCAAGGTGGTAGCTGATTAGACTTGATATCATCACATTTACTTTTAAAAAGCTCGTAGGGTAGCTGAATTGACGCTTGACTACAAAAAATAAAACACAATTCGAAGATGTGTAAAAACTAGCGAGTTCGTTTGGATTCGAAGTATGTAATACCCTCCCTGATCTCCATGCACTGGTTGTGACAAAGGTTGGAATTCATAGTCGGCCACTTCACTTAGAGGCACCCAATGTTGCTATGGATATGTTTTCTATATTGGAAATAACCTGTATGAAACTGTTACCTTGTTAACAACGGGCGCATCTAGGTATAGGGGACGACTATGAGTTCCAACCTGAGTGAGCTCATTCAGTGGTAAAGGGAAAAAGAGAACTTTGAATATCATGAGAAAAAAAACGCATTTCTGTGTGAAGCTAAGCAAGATGGGTCAGGACTGGAGAGTTTCTATTGATGTCATAAAAAAACTCGAAGAGTTTGTCTGTAAACTGTGCTCTTTGACCACGACTCTGTCATGCGTCAACACGCTTTTTAGAAGTAAGTGTGATGATATCAAGTATAATCAGCTACCACCTTGTAACGATTGCTTACTGCTTCATATCCTGCGACTGTGAGTTATCAACCAAACACGATCTATAGATACGTTGCTTGGAAGCCAACCCTGATGTTCCTGATCCGCGTGGCTATGGGTGGAAAACCACGGCAGAAGGAGATCTGAGCAACGAGTGGATGATTGGAACTCCAGTACCTTTGACCGTTATGGATCTCCTAGCCTGTAATTGTTGCCGTGTTTGCAAGATGCCGACCTATGAGTGTTTGGCCAATCAGCTGAAATGTACCCACGCTTGTAAGCTGAAGGACTGTCTAAATATCAGTACCCAGCATGAGAATTCCTGTGAATCTGAAGGTGATTAATCTGAAGACTTAAAACTTTTGAGTGATTTTGACTTCAATTTTGATTAATTTGATGACTAGACAGTGACTGCTAGAACAGATATTATATCATACTATCATATCACGTATCTCAGCATGGTCATGTTCTTTTCTAAAAATATATTTTGTTGCAGTTGCACACCCATTTAAGAATACCCTGATGTCTGAGGACATTAATTAGAAATTCAGTAACAATCTTAAGTAGTTTATAAGTAATATGATAATAACATTCTCTTACGATTACAACATAATAATATTATTCGTTATTGTAATTGCAGTTAAAATTCTGCGTCTTTAGAGTACCCACAAGTAATATTTTAGTTACTAGACCTAGTTTGACGATACTTACCTATTGACCTTTGACCGCCATTTTGAATGAATACCGTGCAAACAATGTGATAACAATAAGAACTATTCATTGTAACGTATTTATGAGAAAGTACGTTGATATAATGAATATTGGCCAATAAATCGAAGAAAATTTAAAAAATTACCCATTTTGAGAAAATTGACCCCAATCAAGGTCAAAAAATGTTAAAGAGGTAATTTAATTTTTTTTTAATAAACATAATACATACATACATACATTAAATAAACATAATAATGTATGCTTGAACTTGCAAACATCTTTCATTATTTAATTAAAAATTATTAAAAAAAATTACAAATTTGACCTTTGACCCTAATTTTGACATAGAAAGCTGGATTTGCCAGAGGTATATTATGGTTTTTTGAAAAGTGCTCGTTTCAAGCTTTAATTTGATATATGTCATCCTTTGACCCAAATTTTATACCGTCATTCTCGTTATGCAAAGGACTATAACGTTTATAAAAATTACTGTTTCGTGTTAAAATACTACTTCGTATTTTTGCGAACTATAGTTAATTATTTTGTTTTGGGATTATTCGACGCGTCACGCATACATTTTCGCTGTGAGTTTTAAGATAAAAATGGAATCTAGTTATCTAGAAATCTCATTACGAAATCTTGAGGTGTGTTTTGAGATGGTTGTCAAGTTATGTTGACGGCGAGTATTCATCCGACCAATGAGCTTCTCGATCGCTGACATTGCGTTGCTTCGCCCGCCAATCAGCGACGAGGTGAACTGAGTCCACATGCACGGCCCGATGACCCCCGGCAATGTGTTCTCTTCAACTTAGATGATGCTGCATCAGTTACGACATTCCTAGCCAGCGTATTAACCCAGCCGGGCAAGTTCGAGACAGTTTGTTGCTGTTGTAGTCGTTTAGCGCAGCAATAACTCCGCCGGGCTGGTGCTTGGTCCTCCGGGCCGGATACGTTAACAATAAGCGGGAGAGAACTACGAAGATTATTCACGAGCCTGAAGGCAGCCGCATTTGTCGACGCCGCGACGCATAATGGGTGACCCGAAGGACGTTAGAGTTAACAGTAACTATTCCAAGGATTGTCCTAAAGGTATTCGGTCTGTTAAACATGTCTGTACCTGTCAGCCATCTTGCAGACGAATGAGAGAACATTTCGATAACTATTCTGGCATTAAACGTTAGTATTGTTAGTAACTTTTTTCCCTTTGGTAAAAGACCCTCAAAACAGATGCGATCCAAATCATAAAAACACATGTTTTTGTGGGAAATTTGTTACTTTCAGTCAAAGTCAGTTTTTGGTTTCAAACTGTCTTCACGTTACGAAGGGTTGCCAGAAAATGTGTACTAACTGCTAAATATTTAGATGGCCCAACCAAAACCATCACACCCTTGGAGAAAACAAGTTATTGACGGGATAAATAATTATTGGTTAGTCATAATTCCAGACCTAAGACATGATTGTGTATGATTGATTTCTTTTTAAGCTTAATTTCTGGCGTGTTTGATAGGTGGGTGGCAGACTGAAACAATTGCAAACTTCTTCTGTGAAGTTAGGCGAATTAATAATACCGCTTTATTGTCATATTACGATCAATTCAATACATATTGTTTAACATGTCATATTACAGCTTTACTATTGTATTGTTGTTGTTACTTTAATTGTAATCGTTATTGCTTTTATTATGACATGGCGATGACAAGTAACACAGTTACTAAAGTAGTACTATACTAATGTGTTTTGTTCAAGTTATTCATTGTCCCAGTTTATGTTACGTACGTTCTGCGTACTTTACAACACTGCCCTAATAGCAAACTTTAACACTCCGTCTAAAAGTTTCGGAAACGACTTGGGCTGGGCTTTGTTTCAGGATGTAATCCGACGCTCCATAAAAGTTAGTTCCCGGAATGGCCGCATGTAGATTGGCAGCTCGAGCGCCACATGACAAGTAGGGTACCTCGTCAAAACGTAATGGCGGCTGATGGCTTTACGACGTCGTAATGCTAATTGCACATCCAAGACGAAGTGTCGTTATTTACGGGGACCCCGGAGGTTTTAAGTCGAGTACTTTGCCCGGATTGAGAGTTTGTCCATGGTATAGTGGTTGCGAAGTATCTTTACCGATGCTGGCTGACGTCATAGGTCCTGGCCAATCAGCAGGCGTGGCTATTTCTTGTACCAACAGCCGGTTGGCCAATAGCTGATCCTCGTAAGTGAAGGCAATATCGGTGCAAGTGAGATACAACTCCTACTCCAGAGGACGTGTTTGAAGAAGTAGTGCAACCACTATGATTGCAACGCGTTGTAAATATGCATCTGATTTTATTGTAACCATAACTACAGATCGACATAACCGGTGATTTAAGTTTATACACAGTCTTCTCTGCTCTCACTTATCGGTGTTTTACTGATAAGTTAAACAGATATTGACTAGTGTATATGTTTCTGTTTGTACACAATCAGTTACTGATTGAAACTGATTGTCAAATACGAACTTACTGATTAGAATTTATGTTTATTAAAATAACTGTATTGTACCGAGAGAATCCTTTGCTTTGTCCGTTTTCCGTTTTTAGCAGACCTTTCGCTTGGATTATGTCACATTTTGATCATCTTTCTTTTCATTAATCTTACAATAATGTATCCATCTTTCACTCTGGCAACATAAAAGGTTCGATGTCAAGGCCACCAAACCCTTTCAACGATGCGTCATCATCTGAATTGTTGTGTTATCGCTTCACCCCCGAAGTAACTCACGCGACGAGTGTATTCCGATGATTGCCGAAGAGAAACAAACAGATAAATATGACATCGGTGAATGAATGAGACGTAGGTCTTCACTGTAAAGCAACCATTACTCGTGAAATATCGGCTCATAACAGTAGATTGATCGTTTTTATCGGTTGTTTTACCGATTGTCCAAACTAGACCTAATGTGAAACGAAGAAAATCTGTCACGATCTGTAAAAAGATATTCGATCGTCCTGGAGCTTTTTGTAATCAAACAAAAAGTCTTTTGTGCGATATCGGGGCCTACTTGCTCCTCGTTTAATGGCTGTGTTTGGGCGATGCTCCATCTACCCTCGGGTAAACAAGGTAGTAAGACTGGGTAACACTGGGTAACAACTCCTCGTTTAATGGCTGTGTTCGGGCGATGCTCCATCTACCCTCGGGTAAACAAGGTAGTAAGACTGGGTAACACTGGGTAACAACTCCTCGTCTAATGGCTGTGTTTGGGCGATGCTCCGTCTACCCTCGGGTAAACAAGGTAGTAAGACTGGGTAACAGAGGAAACGGTGCGCAAAGGAAGGTGCCTTTGTTTAGGTCTGAGTCTACATACGTACCCACACTTTCTTATAAACTTATTGTTACTCGAAGCAAGTGATTCCAGTAGAAAGTTATCATCAACTTCTTTATCTGGTTTCAAACATTACATAGCATGGAGATTATAAAGAACACAGACTTCTTTTATGCGGTGCATATTCCTAGTATAAAGTAAAAAGAACTAGAATTTGTTTGCATAAGAACATATAAGAATAAGAACATCATCTTGCATTATCGGAATTTATGAAAAAGTAAAACATTTCGCCATGCAGATATTGATGTAATTCGAGTACGAGTGTGAAACAGGACTGTTCTTTGTCCTATAGTTACATTCTGCATTGGCTGATGTAGGTGGTTAGTGGTTATAAGTTGTTTTAAGAGTTCTTATAAATCGTAATAAATGAGTGACACGGGTTCAAATGAGCTGGGCCCAGTTGGAAATGTTACTTGGGAGCCACTATATCAGAACATTGATTGATTGAGTCGGAAAGATGACGACCGGTTATGTCTGGTAGAGCGCGCGGGGGTCAGAGGTCTCTTCGCTCTGTCAGGAAGTTGGGCCCGAATGGACAATGTTTTATGTCTTTGTTGACTCTGAGAGGAAAGTGTTGACAGTAGTTGTGTCCACTCTCGCTTCGAAGCAGAGAAAAGTTGCGAGTATTGACTTGTTTGAGGGAGCTCGTCCTGTCCAGTTGAGATGGTCGCGTTAGAGGCTATTTATTTTTAGTTTGACGCCCCACCCACTCGTCACGTGACCCTCTACCAGCATAACAAACGTGACAGAACGAAAAACGCTAGAGCATTTTCGCAGCGCTCCGCGCGCTCCGTGCGGCGAGGTCGTGAAGTATGCCGGGCCCACGAACTGTCAAACAGTCAAATGTAGGTTATGTTTACTGTAATTGCGTGTTTATCTTTTTTTATTATTAATTCATAATTGTATAACGTTCGTGCTCGTGCATACACTTGCTATACATAATAATGACTTAGTCACCGTAATATGTTTGGACAGAGAAATTGAAATAGGCTAGGCCTAGTTTTCTGTGATGCTCGCAAATATCAACAAGGTTTTTGACCCTGGCTTGTTTTGTTCTTTGACACACAATAACATCAGCTGTCATCATAATCCACATTTTTATGCCCAAACGTCAATGAAGTAGGCCTATGCCTAGGCGTGTTGCCAATTTGTTTGTATTTATTGTATACCTTACTATTACCATTGTCAACAACCTGTCAGAACAACAAGATGCCAGTACATTACATAAAAGCAGAAATGGTAGGGTCTGGGTAGGCCTAGGCCTAGCCTAGCATCAATACCTAAATTGCTATTATTTCATGTGCCTTGTGTTCGCCCATTCGTCAAACTAAACGAAAGTATGTCTAGGCGTAGTGATTTATGTCATTGTATGCCTACATAAGCTTATCTCATTGCTGGAAGTTCAGATTTCATCTGTCAGCCAACTTCATGCTTATTCTTCAACATTGAGTGGCTATGTTCAAAAATAAGTACTTAGTTGTTGACATACTAGTCACAATACCAAATTACTGTACCTAGTAGACCTAGGCTTGTAATGTAATGTGGTTCTACGTAGGCCTAATACCTATAGTAGGCCTAGGCCTAGGCTTATGTGGTACCTGTGTGCATACTTGTTGTTAGACTGAATGCTTATAAACGTGGAAAGCAGGATACACAGATGAAGTAGGTAATCGACACAATCAATGAAAGCAAATACATAACTTTATTGGATTAAAAAACTACAAAACTGTGAACAAAATTGTTAAATGTTTACAAACAAACGAAACGTCTCGAACTGTCAACTAACACGCGAGCGCGACTAGTTCTCACTAGAAATTAGAATTCTTCTAGCGGATTCCACAATGGTGGTATGGGCGCGATCTCTGATTGGTCGTTTCAAAATCTTTACTGTTGCCAACTGAGCTGTGGTAGAAGTGGCTTTGTTTATAAATATAATATCTCATAATATTCAATTCAACAACCAAAGTGTACTAAAATAGCCTTGTAAATAGTAATTAATTGGTCAAGATTTGAAAAGCATTGTGTATGTTTCGTTCGTTAGGTAAAACGAAGGTTATCAGTTAGGTATGTCATTTTGCCATGTTTGTACACATGCTTTAGCGTGGTCACGTGACGAGTGGGTGGGGCGTCAAACTAAGCCTGAACAAACTCTAGCAGCTTCGTCGTGTGACATCATATGACGTCATGCGAGGTCATGTGACTTGACATCATGTGACATTATGTGACATCATGTGACATCATGTGACATCGTGTGACACCATGTGACATCGTATGACATCATGCGACATCATGTGACGTCATGTGACATCATGTGACATCGTGTGACATCGTATGACATCATGTGACGTCATGTGACATCATGTGACGTCGTGTGACATCGTATGACATCATGTGACGTCATGTGACGTCATGTGACATCATGTGACGTCGTGTGACATCGTATGACATCATGTGACATCATGTATCGGAGTAAAACTGGGGCCTCTCGAATCTGACCGTTCAAAATAAAAGTTAAAGTTGAAAAGAACAAGCAATTGTAAATTAGATTTATTAGTCCGCATATTGTACACATTATGCAAATCTCATAACTGGTTTCGTGTAGCAGCACGGCGCATGCGCACGTGTATGTGACGCAGGCGACATCAAACGTGCTTTCTAGTGGTTATAGTCTTAATTTGATTTGTGTTTTAATAATTCCACTTGCAGGGTGACAAACCTCACTCTAGGGCTGTGAATGTGTTTCAGAATACACTGACCAGCTACAATAATGTTTGCTTTTTACTAAAGCGTTCAATGTTTCATTAGTTTTGTGTGACATCTAAAAGTATGACACTGTTTCGAACCCCGTTTAATTCGAACTTGGTTAATACGAAATAGTGATGAATTCAAAGTAGTGGAGAGGTCCCAGATAAAAGTGTTATTAGGTTATTACTACTTATAGTTTATTGTTACATTTATTTCAATTAACAATTTTGTAATGCAAACCGAAATGTTTAGGTGCTCTTTCAGCTTAGTGTTAAGTGGTGCAATAGTGGTCACAGTATATTTGTCGCCAATTCCGTGGAGCGCCGGCTTTTCCTTCTGGCCTTTTTGAAAGTGTTCAGAAACCTATACACCTGTCGTGTAGTCCTCAAGTGACAATCACGCTCATATTGCCCCCATCAGGATTAAAGGATGCTGTTGACAATGCAGGTGTTTGTACTACATACAAAGAAATTATTAGCCTATGTCTATATGGATCTGATTTAGGATTAGTGTTTTTGATTGATGTTTTTGTTTTTGCTTTCTGTCTGGGAGAGAGATTGGCTATGGCGCTGTGTCTGTGCGTCCGCTAACAACCCCTTTCAACGAATTTAGCTAGTAGTAATAATTCGTTGAAAGTGGTGTCGAAGAAACCGCTCTACGCAATTGACAACACATATAAGAGGGTCGCAGATAGACAAGCCTCAAGGTCGTGGCCAGGGTCACGTAGTCACGTCACGTGGTTTTAAGGGTAGGGGGGGGGGGGGGAGGTGTACAACAATGCGACATCTCTATTAGCGAGGAGAAGAATAGACGAGCTCGACAAATAAATAACCTCCTCGAGGCTGACAATGAGCGGTAACAGTTCTCGTCGCGCTGAGCGTCTGAGAAGAATAGAAACGCTTAGCAAAGAACTTGCTCGAAGATGTTAATCCAAAGACATTATCGTAAGCACATTTCACACGATGTTGTATGCGCAAAGCTTGCCGACGACAAATAAACCGAACTTTATGTAAACTGATAGACGATACGCTTAAAGTCGATCGATGATAACTGCACATGTAATATAAATCATTCAAATTGTATGTACTGCAAGTTGAGATTAAGCTTGTGAATATTGTAGAAAAAAATATGCACCTACCGCTATTAGTTTTTTATTTATTGAGTGTTGAAATGCGTTGGAATTCCCTATGTTATACATTGTAACTGAACAAAAACCTACACTTTCAATCGTATAACTTTGCGTAGCACATTCAAAAAGTAATATATTGTAACAAATTTTCGTCCTAAATGTAGATAACTTCATGACTAACATGAATACGTTTGAAAAAGATGATCGAACGCAATCCGTTTTCGAGATATTTGCGCTGGTGTGTCCATTTTAACTCAAATCTACTCAAATTAGAAACTATTAATATACTTTATTAATAAAAAAAATATATAATTTCAAGAAGTTCAGTATTAAATGCTACTCACATGTAATAATTCTTGAAATTCATAATTTAGAATAAAAATAAGTATTTTTTCATGTCCATTTAATTTGAATAGTTTAGTTGTTGTATTGAATGGGTAGTTCACTTCATCGATCGACTTTAAACGCGACTTGATTTCAGCGTTTCGTCTTCTCTTACTCTGTCAACATCTATCTTGGCTTCCTAGTTTAGGCACTCGTCAAACAAGGAGCTGTTATTCTGCATCACAAACACTTCTGTGACAGTGATATTATATTATCGACGTACAGACATGTATCCGAACTATGATTTATAGGCCTACGATAAACAGTCAATCTTTCTCAATGTTGATTATTATAATATAAATGTTGCTTATTTCATACTGTAAACCGTTCCAGTACTTCCCATGTTATAACATCGATTCTAATGGCCGATACCCATGTCTTTTGCCGCGCGGAGAGATAATCCACGGTGATCAATGACAACGTTTTCCGTCGCGGTGCTGCCGCGCGGCAAGATACATAATAACCGGGCATAAGAACACAATCTCAATATTTCGCAAACATTTTCATCTTAATTCACTTTTAAAATATTTCATCCCAAAAATGTAAATAGTTATTTTTCATGGAAGTGAGTGCTGAGGTGTTACAGTACGCGGCAGGATATTATACGCTGGGTGTTCTTTGGCGCTGAAGCAAC
This sequence comes from Isoperla grammatica, assembly GCA_945910005.1. Taxonomy (NCBI): domain Eukaryota; kingdom Metazoa; phylum Arthropoda; class Insecta; order Plecoptera; family Perlodidae; genus Isoperla; species Isoperla grammatica. Next base: position 135,442,481 of record OX246737.1, read on the forward strand.
TCGACTAACGTTGGGTAATCGTCGTAAATAATAATTAAACATTATTTTTTGTTTCTCGTGCGAATAAAAAAACCTCCGCAAGACGATTATTCGCGTAGTAAAATGCGTCGACCGCGCGTGAAGTGTGTGAAGTTATGCGCATATTTCCGCGAGATACATTCATGCATATTTATGAACCGTTTGTACATTAATCCGTTTTCCAGGTCTCTTTGCACTTCTTTGAATTATCTTTGTTAAACATGCAAATTATTTTCACCCGACGCATCTGAAGAGGATTGTGCGCCGGGTTTAAAGGTCGCCAAGTACGTCCGCACGTCCGCACGTCCACACGTCTGCACGTTCACACGTCCACTTCCCATTCCACGAGTGCTCATCAGAGCTTGAAATATGTGTGTGTGTAGTCCTTGTTTTCTGATTGTCAACATTTAAATCGGAGCAGTGTATAGAAAAAGCCTTCTTTTTATGAAAATACAATTAATTGTGATTACACTTCGCCATTGAATCGAAGCCAAAACAGACTATTACTCTACAAAACTTACTGTGCATACAAATTACTGTTTCACATATCGATATTTTTATCATCTTTTCTCGGTTACTTAGTTTCAATGTTGTGGTTATTTTTAGTATAGGTTGGCATTCACGCCTTGTGTTTGGAACTGTGCTCGTTTCTGCTAACTCATGTTCATGATGTACATGAAGGGAGATATTTAATACTAACAATAACATACAGCTACTGCCTGGGTACGATAGCTCTAACATTAGATATTTGGTGTATTTTGATTTCTCTATATTGAGTGTATTTAGTGAATTCAAAGTATGTTTAAACGCAGCACAACAGTCCTACAAGTTGGAACCACCAGTACAATAGAATTCAGTGTAACTTTGTATCTCGCCCACCCCGAACTAAAACCCGCAGTAATTGCATCAGCTTAATCGACACTAGAAATGCGCGGCGAGCCCAAATACGCCTGAAACGGTTGTCTTTATAACGGTATTGCTGTAGGGCTTAGCTCTTGTGACGTCAGAGTGTTTCCGATAACTACAGAACTATGCGCTGAGCTGTTTATTGGTTGGCTTCGTTATATACCCGCCCGTACTGATGGACAGACATAACTAATTGAGTGAAGCACAGGCGCCATGCACGAAGCTTCCATGAGAGACGGGGCCTCCTAGAGCTGAGCACGGAGCAGCATTCCTTTGAACGGAGCATCTACTCACGCAATGGTGGAGGCGCCGGGTAGACCTTACACGTATGATAATACTAGTATTTAGTACTAGAATTGCTTTAAATCTAAAGTTATAAGGTAAAAGAGAATTATATATGGATTTGTGTTATAAATACAATTTTGGGTTTTGATTTTCTGGTAAAGTAATGAAACATGGAAAACGCAAACACAAAACTAAACTTGGTACCAGCAATGCGTGCCTGGAGTTATCCAAACTAGGTGTGTAAATGTCAATCTCACAAAAGGAAGAACGACCGTGATAAAGAAATGACATTTTCGGTTTATGTCTCGTGGGAATTGGCAATGATGTACGTGGTAACGATGATGAGTGAAGATGATATTACGCGCCTGGGGTTCGAACCGAAGTAACCCGCTTTACAACAGCTACTACATGCAACAGCTGAAGAAAACTATAACCCATCTAATAAAAAACACACTATTCAATTTGAAATTTAGAAAATAAATATGTGTTGTTTACATGTTGAAATATTGGTTTGTGAATTGAACTTTACATTTCTAAATTGAATTCTGTTTTCACGCACTTTCCGTTCTGTAACAAAATAAAACTCTCAAGAATGAAAGTAAGATTTGTTTGTCCGTACAGGAAGCGCTCTTATCTCGCAAGTATCTGGCCCGACTCAAAGCGAGCGTTGCTTGAAAGAGTCGGGGTGTTGTGTTGCCTGAGAAGAGAATACAGGTATTGGGGAAGTTTGAGCGCTCAGAGCCGACTCTTTCAGATTTCTCGTAGTCGTGAGCCCCGCGTGGCTTTTGTCCACACCAACTTACACGTTCGGCTAAAACGAATCCAACAACATTCACTTCTTTCTCGTAACACGGAGATAAAACTGCAAACAGTCAACTTCTTGCTCGTCACACGGACATAGAGCTGCAAACAGTCAACTTCTTGCTCGTCACATGGACATAAAACTGCAAACAGTCAACTTCTTGCTCGTCACACGGACATAGAACTGCAAACAGTCAACTTCTTGCTCGTCACACGGACATAGAACTGCAAACAGTCAACTTCTTGCTCGTCACACGGACATAGAACTGCAAACAGTCAACTTCTTGCTCGTCACACGGACATAGAGCTGCAAACAGTCAACTTCTTGCTCGTCACATGGACATAAAACTGCAAACAGTCAACTTCTTGCTCGTCACACGGACATAGAACTGCAAACAGTCAACTTCTTGCTCGTCACACGGACATAGAACTGCAAACAGTCAACTTCTTGCTCGTCACACGGACATAGAACTGCAAACAGTCAACTTCTTGCTCGTCACACGGACATAGAACTGCAAACAGTCAACTTCTTGCTCGTCACACGGACATAGAACTGCAAACAGTCAACTTCTTGCTCGTCACACGGACATAGAACTGCAAACAGTCAACTCCTTGCTCGTCACATGGACATAGAACTGCAAACAGTCAACTTCTTGCTCGTCACACGGACATAGAACTGCAAACAGTCAACTTCTTGCTCGTCACACGGACATAGAACTGCAAACAGTCAACTTCTTGCTCGTCACACGGACATAGAAACTGCAAACAGTCAACTCCTTGCTCGTCACATGGACATAAAACTGCAAACAGTCAACTCCTTGCTCGTCACACGTACATAAAACTGTAAACAGTCAACTTCTTGCTCGTCACACGGACATAGAACTGCATACAGTCTTCTTCTTGCTCGTCACATGGACATAAAACTGCAAACAGTCAACTTCTTGCTCGTCACATGGACATAAAACTGCAAACAGTCAACTTCTTGCTCGTCACATGGACATAAAACTGCAAACAGTCAACTTCTTGGTCGTCACATGGACATAAAACTGCAAACAGTCAACTTCTTGCTCGTCACATGGACATAAAACTGCAAACAGTCAATTTCTTGCTCGTCACATGGACATAAAACTGCAAACAGTCAACTTCTTGCTCGTCACATGGACATAAAACTGCAAACAGTCAACTTCTTGCTCGTCACATGGACATAAAACTGCAAACAGTCAACTTCTTGGTCGTCACATGGACATAAAACTGCAAACAGTCAACTTCTTGCTCGTCACATGGACATAAAACTGCAAACAGTCAACTTCTTGGTCGTCACATGGACATAAAACTGCAAACAGTCAACTCCTTGCGGGATCGATGAGGTAGCGCGGGGGGTGGGGGGGGCTTTGAGATCCTGGAGCCCCTGGCGTTCAATCTCGGCGGCACTAGTGTTCCAAAACGTTATGACGAATTGAGTTCATAACCGATAGAAAAACACGAGAACAAATCAGTTTAAAGGAGCGTAGAAGTCTTTTTGTTTCTTGACGTGTAGTAGTTCCAACAAACAAAGAACACATACAAATACAATAGTAATATAGATAGATGACCTAACAATGTTTAGAGAGCGGCGCACTTCGACAACACATCACATATAATACTTCCAAGCAATTGCACAACTGGCATATTCGTGTCATTTTAAGATGTAAGAATAACCAAGATGAGGAGTTGGATTCGTCGGTGTCATTGCCAGTATTAAAGAGGGTTATTTACTTGTTCAGGTAGTCAATCAGTCAATTGGTTCTAAAACAATTTACTTCTTTTAAAAGATTTTCTTTAAAACATCTGATTTCTATATTATTTTTCACTAATTTATCTTTTCTGACAATAATTTATCCATTTCGTGCCATCCTGTGCTGGATTATCTTTCGTCTGTCTTCCAATCTTATTCTGTACCTACCATAGGTTCCCTTGCAATGTTCACTACTCCCCTTATAGCTTGAACTGTGCCAACTAAACACCGCCTCAATGGGAGTTAATACAGCCGATAACAATGAGCGAGAAAAAGCGAGAGAGTAGTTTTTGTCACGTTGGTAGACTTGTTTTTGTCTAGTCGTGGGCTCAGTGTTTCAAGATGATGTGGCGCGTTTTGCGGTATTACATCGGGATAATCTCTAAAAGCCCGAGATCCGCAAAAAGTGAGTTGTCGAGACGATGATAGAGTCAACAGTGGCGCCCCCAATGAAGGGTTGCGGAGATGAGGTCGCAACTTTCCCACCAGCTGTTGCGACGCTTATGTTGGTGGTAGTACTTCTTTATATGATCTATTATTATACGACGTGCCATATAACTGTATCTGTATAAGTTATATAAAACAGCATCTTTAGATATTGTTATATTGAAATGATTTGCGAGGTATTTTTGAAATAATATTGCGACAGCTCACATGATACATAAATATATGTTTGTAGGCCTATTTATATTCTACCCTCTCAGTTACAAGAACTAAGTTTCAGTGGGGGTCATTCATACAGCTTATTATGTGCTTCTTTGTTGTTATGACGGCTTTTAAGTCACCGTTTACATGTTTATCAGCATATACAGATATATTGAAGCTAAGTTCAAAAGTTAGAAACCGCAGCCCGAACCAGGTATCGAACCCTCGACACTCCGCAACGGAAGCAGGAACAAGCCTCGAGTATTCACACGTGTGACAGTTATTCATGTGAATTGAATGATCAGAAAGTGAAAGCTACACCTGTCCAGTGAAAGTGTCCTAAGACGCAGCGTCGCTCTGTCTTCTCTCTACCCCTGTCGAGAGCTCTGTCACCCCCATAGCACGTCTCTCCCCCCCGTGCATAATTCACAGGCTAACCCGGCAGCTCTCAAACGAGCCAACATCGCCGCAGGAACAAAAGATTTACTTTCACAGTCAAACTGAAATATTCATCGCGATTTTCTCGACTATTGGATTTCAATTTTATTACGTGTTCGTGGAAAGGTGAATTAATAGTGTTTAATGTCGTGGTTGGTCTCAAAGATCCGTCACGTAAAATACTGTCTCGGCTTGCGATAGAAAAATAAACACTTTACGATGTTAAAGTGCTTTAAAGTCAGGCTTTATGCTCGTTTTGTTTCGATAGTCAATATAATCACCGAATAATACCCAGAACAATCCCAAGGCGCATTTATGTGTGATATTCTGGCTACTAACATTTGCTTACAGTATTGTCCATCAATGAAAAGAGAAAGAGATCAAATACATTTTTAATTAGAGCAAATGTGAACGCATTATCATGTAACAAAGTTAATAAGGTTGAATTGGTAAACCTGTGTAAGTGTGTGTTCATAAGATTCAACTTTTGGGCTAGAATTGACTTCTCAAGACACCAAACTTGACATCACTAACCTGCGAGATCAGCTAATATGTTCTATATATAACATGTTCTACAGTGTGAAACCTGCCTGTATACTTATGCAACAATAGCTGAAACAACAGTCGTAGCAACCTGCACGTGACATTAGAACGGGCTTAGTTTCGAGTACCGGCTAAAGTCTGTTATTACAATTACTTTTAACATTACTGTGATAGCGCGGCAAGCTAACTACTCCACTTGAGTCTCAGTCACATATCTATGAAATGTTCAAGTCTGTAATAAAAAGTATTCAATCAAGATAGAGAAACATAAAAGTTTATCTAGACCTTAAACGAATATTGCTCTTACTAACAATAATGTGAGGCAATTCTTCGTAGGTCACGAATACTCCAGAGAATTGTTTAGAGCTGTGCTAGAACTGTGCTAGAACTTGTTAGACTGTCTTATTGTGTGATTCAGTTGTCCTGTGTTCGAGGACGATTGTTTTTGGCAATCTTCTTCTTAGGTCATTATTTTAGTTTTTATTTCTGTCCTTATAATTATCATTTCAAAATTATTTGCTTTTTAATAAGCCAACTAGAAATTGTTATATTGTTATTATGGACCAGTACTGATTTTAATTCGTTAAATATTTATTACCTTAAATCACGCGATTTTCGGGCATTTGTTCAGAAAATGGAACGTTTTAAAACTATACCGTACTGAAAACAATTGGCTTACTTCACCAATTCTACCACAGCAACAACAACAACAACAATGTCATTGCGTTCTTGCAGACACCAAATCCCGTAAATAATGCAGACACAATCACAGCGTGGCCGAGGTATAACAGTGAGCGGCGAACATTTGTCATGTCCGAACATGACTGCTGCGCCCGACCTAGGCAAGACATTAGTACAGCTGGACACGCCTGAGTACCAACATTACAGATATAAACAACGAGGATTGTGTCGTAATGGGTGGCAGGCATGCGAATGCTGTCCCCTGGCTGGGTCCTAGCGTTTATAGTGTTCGCTACGTGAGTGAAGGGTGCGATGAGGCGATAAGTTTGATTCAAGGCTGGGGAAGTGGGGTAACATGATGGTTTCAGACTGAAATGAAGGTCCGAGTTGACAAACAAATCACGCCAGCGAGGTTATGGGAAAAAGAAAGTCAGAAGGCGAAAGAATGGTCAGCATGCGGATGAATTAATTTCGTAATATACGGCTAATTTTTTTTTTTTGGTATGGAGGACATCGCATAGTAAAGTCTGGACCCGCGTTCCCGCCAGTTTAACCCAAATCCGTCAAAGTATAAAAATATATTGAGTTTACCTTCTAAACTAAACTCAATGGTTTCGTCCCTCATAACAGATATGGTTTGAAGGTCGTTGTCCGCCGCCCTTATCAGCAGCTATCAGTCTGGATGCTGGATAACTCGCATACAATAATTGTTTAAGTTATTACTATTTATAAAGTTATAATGAGATAATGAAGAGTTGTTTCCGAAGATACAATCCAGAAATTAATAACCTATATCTGACCGGGTGCGTCGGTACCGAGCATTGATTAGCTGGTGTGCTCAAAGCGTTCATAAACCCACCCAGCGCTGACATGAGCGCTCAATCGATGACGTATACACCCCTCATTAGGCGCTCAGATTAGCAGGGATTAAGAGGGGTAACGCACAATGGGCACTTAGCTGCGTCGGATGGGGCATTAGCTCGCCCATTGTGCGGCGAGATAACCATGCTGACAAGGTGCGTGTGTAATGGTTGGATTGCCATATTGTTTCATATCGTGATTACAAGTAACAATAATATTATACTTAATTGTATGTAGCTTACAATATGTTATATATTAAAATACGTAGCCTTTCGTGACACGTATCAGGTTATTCCGCCACCTCGGTCGCTCTCACTCAATATCTACATACTCAGTCAAAAGCGGTGTGAACTTGTACGGACAAAAATGCTTAGTACTTCCATGCGTTAACGTTATTGAAACTAACAATTAAATATGTATGATTTACCATTGTTGACATTATTTTCTCTAAACCAAACTGTAAATGATGACGTGTATAGGATCGTGGCAGATTTATTGTACCCATCGTGGCATTCATTCATTGTACGGCTAAGGATAGAGAATTTGTCTCGAAGTCTTCATTATTCTGTTTTAAATGTACGTACGTACGTGTTAAACATTGAGCTATTATTATTATTATTATTGTTATTGTTATTGTTTTGTTGATATACTTGACGAGATGTCCCGCGTAACTTTGTGTGTGTGGTCCCGCCCATTCAGGCTCACGCACGCACGCACGCACGCACGCACGCACGCACGCACGCACGCACGCACGCACGCACGCACGCACTCACGCGCCATGAGTCACGTGGCAGCGACATAAGTACCGCCCGAGTAAAGATTCACTGCTGTAAAGTTGTCGTTCCTGCGTCCCTCGCGGGACCAATAATACCCGTGAATTGTTCCCGTCTGAGCATAGCTTGCTGCCACGCACTTTCAGCCTGCTAAGATGATCCGAAGAGGTTGGAACCAACCAACTTCAACGCTTGCAAGCGCCGCTTTGCCCTGATTGGTCGGATCATCCACTTCCGGCGCTCGGCGCTCGTCGACGTCCATGTAGTGCAACAAGCATTAGCTGCACACAGCGCATATAGTAACGACTAACGGCTAGTTCCAATCATTCATGTCATTTAATTTCAAAATGGCTCAGCCACGAAAAATATTTGAGCCCCTGTATTAGAGTTTTTGCTTTGGGAGTGAATGTTCAAGGACTGTTGTATGTTTCCCAATCCAAGCATTCACCTTGAGAAACCCATCGGTAAAATGTTCCGGTATCGAACCAGCGACCTCGCGTCTAGCTCTGAGCCACCTCTATCGGTGCGGATCTGTACTAGCGAAGAATGTCTTCTATACTTGACACATCCTAACGCAAGTAGTCGCACACCGACAGATCCTTATCTACCGCCCTTTTCATTCACGCTGACTCAACGAAGACAACAGATTCCTGACGTTCGTTTACACAATCGTATAAATGTATAATCTTCCACTTAGTAGAGTGCAAGGTGCTGTGGTCACGCCCACTGCTCTAGGTAACCAACCAAAGGTCTCAAATTATCTCTAATGAACCTTTTTCAAATAGTAGGTCGGCTCTTTCGTCAGCATGAGAAAACTTCCGTTGGGGACCCCAACCGTTTGGGCAGAATCGATAAAGAAGTTTCAAGGGGGAGAACTTCTCTATCGACCTAATTGACCGGAGTTTTGTTGTCTTTGTGTTGCCGTGTGTTACAGAGCTGCGTAAAAAAAACGGACAGAAGTGCGGTCCCTTGCATATATGTCACGAGGGATCAAAGATTCCCCAGCTTTGTGTTCAATCGACAATAACATCAACTGTGGTGCTGTCTCAGAGTTTGCTTGCAATGGTGGGTTCGGTCTCTTTCTTGGGCGTATGCGTGTGCGTGTGCGTGTGCGTGTGTTTCCCTAAGTATTTGTTTTCTTTGTGGGAAATAGCATGCATGCAATTGTGACCTGGCAACAACGGGCGCCCCCCCCCCTTGGGGTAGGGGACGACTTTATGACACACGACTATACGACTATATGTATATATGACATTTCAGTTTTTACCACCAAGAAGGCTCTACCAATATTATTACCGTTTTGTTGTAATTTCGATATGCTACAGATACGTCCTTGAAAATGTTGTGGGTGGTGCTAATATTGTGTTTAGTTGTGTTTGCAGACAGGGCTAAAGACAGGGCTAAAGAATCGAAAATAAATGATGCAGGTCCGGTCACAGGTACAAAACATCCTGAGAATGACAATAAGAAAACACACTTTCTGATCGCTCCACTATCAGTTGAAGTAGTTGCAGATTATAACAATGCACAACCACATAAAAATCTTAATACGGATAATATACCAAGTCAATTTTAGGTCATGCTCATGATCAGACATTTCCCCAGTCACCATCGTATAAAGGTCCAAGCACTTCCAGAGATGTTGATATTTCTTAAAAGCTGAAGGAGAAAGGGTTGAAAAGTGTCCACTCGTCCCCAACTGTGATGAGTCGGAAGGTGCCAAACGTTTATGCGTAAACGAGTACCCGATGTGTTCAAAGGAAATACACAACGACACTTTATATTATTCACGACATAAGATTGTGTAACTTGGAAATAACTGTTGATGTTAGCGTATTATCATTGTTTTAAATAAACTTTTTATGAAACTGATGTCACTGGTGTATGTTATCCATCTGCCCTTCTGGTCTTTGCCATGGAGAAAACAAACTTTTCGACGAGTAAGTAATTATTGGATAACTATAAAATAAACAATAACTTTAATAATTATTTTATTTTATTACAATGCATTTTCAAAGTATAGTACAAATGTATTACAAACAAGGTATTCAAAGTCTAATTCTTCTGGTTGTCCGATAAAGCATCACGTGATTCGTCGTTGTCAAGGTCAGGTTGGCTTTCGTCAGTGATCGCTGCCGGTTCCAACATCCGTAGTGCGCTGCGACGCTCCGGGTCGTCAGGCCGGTGTTTTATGATGATCTTCCAGCGCAGCGTCGCTCCTTTTGACGACTGAGATGTTTCCGAAGGTCGGTCAATTAGAGATATGTCCCTCTCCCTCGTCGCTCCTTTTGACGACTGAGTTGTTTCCGATGGTCGGTCAACCTGAGATATGTCCCTCTCCCTCGTCGCTCCTTTTGACGACTGAGTTGTTTCCGACGGTCGGTCAACTAACGACATGTCCCTCTCCCTCGTCGCTCCTTTTGACGACTGAGTTGTTTCCGACGGTCGGTCAACCTGAGACATGTCCCTCTCCCTCGTTGCTCCTTTTGACGACTGAGATGTTTCCGAAGGTCGGTCAACCTGAGACACGTCCCTCTCCCTCGTCGCTCCTTTTGACGACTGAGATGTTTCCGAAGGTCGGTCAACCTGAGACACGTCCCTCTCCCTCGTCGCTCCTTTTGACGACTGAGATGTTTCCGAAGGTTGGTCAACCTGAGACACGTCCCTCTCCCTCGTCGCTCCTTTTGACGACTGAGATGTTTCCGAAGGTCGGTCAACCTGAGACACGTCCCTCTCCCTCGTCGCTCCTTTTGACGTCTGAGTTATTAGAGACATCTCCCTCTCCCTCGTCGCACCTTCATAGTCGTCCCACGCGCTTCCCTGAGAGCGTATTTCCGACGGTTTTATCATTGAGACAATGGACTGGCTATTAGTTGCGTTAAGAGCTAAAGCAGGAGCTTTATCGCTAAAAGTGCATGTGTTTGCTGTATCTGAAAACGCTACAGATAGTGTAACTCCCCTGGAACTTTCATTTTTACTAAGAATGCTTTTGATACTCGGTTCAGGTAACAATTGTCTGGTATCAATGACAGACGACGATGCGCCCAACTTAGCTGGAGCCATAATGCTTTCGAGTGATTCATGGACATGTGGTTCGCTCTCGTCGACGTGTGATGTGCTCGAGTGCACCAGTGAACCAGTGCTTGGAATGGGAGAGCTCGGAGTATTCGTCACAGTATTGTCAGTGTCTCTTTCCGAGTGCACACTATGCGCCGATTGGATATCGGTTGGCGTCTTCCCAAACGTGTTTTCGAGATCGTATTCGTACAAATGTTCAACCTTCTCACTCGCGCTTGGAGAGAAATAATGTTTTTCTGCAGATAGAATTTTATCATCGTTCAAGGTGGTGTTGTCCAACTGTTGGCAACCTAATTCGTCAGACTTGCTAGATTTATTTGCAATAGATATGTTTGTTGGTGGTTTTTCTGAGCTTGTATTTTCAGCCAAAGTGCCATCAAGATTGGCACATCCGATTTCCTTTGACATACCGCTTACTCTTATAGGTACATTCTCGGGCTTACTTGAACTGTCAAGTGTTGTGCAACCCATTTCCTTTGACATGCCACTCGCTTGTATAGTTTCATTCTTGCGGTCATCAAAACTTACATCAAGCATTGCACAACCTATTTCCTTTGACATGCCACTCGCTTGTATAGGTTCATTCTTGCGGTCATTAAAACTTACATCAAGCATTGCACAACCTATTTCCTTTGACATGCCACTCGCTTGTATAGGTTCATTCTTAGGCTCACGTAAACTTCCATCAAGCGGGTCACAGCCAATTTCTTTCGACGTGCCACTCGCATGTATAGGGTACTTCTTAGGCTCACTTAAAGTTCCATCTAGGAATGCGGAACTCATTTCTCTCGACATCCTACCATCTTTTGTAGGCATTGTGTTTTGCCGACCTCCCGAATCAAGTGTGACATAGACAAACTCCTTTCTTTCCTTTGGAGGAAATGTGTTTGGAATATTTGATTTCTCATCAAAGTTGGAGAAAGCATTTTTATCCGTGGAAGGCATGGCTTTACTGCTTTTGCAAATAATACTTTCCATGTCATCATGAAATGGTTTCTGGAGGGATATTATATCTGATACATTTGTTCCGTGGTTTTCATTGGATTCAGAATGCTGACCACTGTCTCTCTTTAACTCCTGGTTGAATGTATACATTTGAGATGAGTAAACGTGTTTGTCATCGCTTCTTCTTGGTTTCTCAGCATCGTCCGTTTGGCCGGAAGTTGTTGATCTTCTACGCCGTGATTGAGATTGCTCAGCACTTTTCTGGTCCCGGCTCGTACTCGGAGTAGCATGCGATGGCTCAGCTCTACTGTGAAGGGACGAATATTTAGTGGCGCCCTTCTGTGAAAGAGATTCAGCAAGCGAAGATCGAGTCTCTACACGTTGATCATGTACTGCAGAACTTCCTGGAAGAGTTTCCGGGTCTTTTGGAATAGGATCCTTCAAGTTATATGTAAAAATGGAGGAAAATTGATTCAGGAACTGATTCATTTGCTGTCGCTCTTCGTCTGTTGTCGGAACTAGATGTCCGCTGCTCATGGTAACCACCGCCGGCTCGTGGTTCGATGGACGGACATTTGACATGGAGCTAGCCTGCAGTACCGATACCTCATGTTTTGCTCCAAATGTTGTGCGTGATTCACTGTTCGAGAGCTGAGGCTCAGTCTCATTAGGACCCGATCTTTCTCCCTCCAACCATACACCATCCACAACGCCGCCTATGCTATTATCGCGCGAAGAGTTGGCAAGAGAGGCAACTTGCTTTTGTTGTAGGACGGGTACTGGTGTTGGCCGGCGACGTGATAAGCTGGACGTGGTAGTTGTAGGCGATACATTATTAGAATGAAATGATCTAGATCCAGATTGCATGACAGTCGATCTGTTTACATCCATGAACGTAGGTGTTGATGGTTGGGTTGTATGTCCGAGTTCAACCTCAGTGCTATTAGACCACGACAGTGTTTTCTTCATTTTCTCATTCCTCCCAGGACTTTGCCAATCTTCTGTTGTGTGCATACACGGTTTTGGACCCATAGTAGAAAATTGGCTGAAGTCTTTAGGCGACGTGGTTTGTCTTGGTTCATTCTCATACACCGAGGAATCACTGGCAACTAAATACGGTTGTGATTTTAATGTTTGACGGGATTTGGTCCTGATTTTACCGCCACTTCCTAGGTTTTGGGTGTGTTGATCGAACGTCGTAGGTGGTTCCACTGAAGCATAGTAAGAATGAACCACAGTTTGCGGTGGTGTTAAAGCAGTGGGTTCTTGTTCTTCGAGCGGCTGTGTAAACGGCAATGGTTGTGGTATCATTCCATAATATGAAGTGGTCTGTTGTGCAGCTTGAGGCGTCCGGTTAGCGTGGGTGCACATATACCGAGGTCCGTGATCTTTACCCTGCTCTAGACTTGGCACCACTCCACCAGAATGAGGCTCTCCCTTCATAGGTGCTGAAGCAGTGTCTTGATACGCTGGCTTCGGTACCATGTCGTAGAAGGTGACCACAGACTGAGTGTCGTTCATCCCGGACGCGGGACGATCTGGCTGCCCTGGTGCCGACTGCTGTGAATGCATGCACGCATATGCGGGTGGGGCATTATCAAAGTAAGTCGAAATTGATGTTGGTGGTTTGTTGCTCGACGGATCGGCCGGCCTTGTAGCCATCACAGACTGGGCTCTGGGTACCATGGCATAGTAGGTTGGCGTGGATGCCACGTGCAATGGAGCGGCCGACTGTACCGGTCTCGTCCAGATATTTGGAGGGGGCGAGGATTGTTGCGACGTCGCGGCCTTTGGCACCACATCGAAGTAGGTTGACGTCGACGGTGCGTCTGGCTTGTCTGTCACTGGATATACCGATCTTGTTGACTGCTGTTCGGTGGGTAGTGTAGGTTGTGCTGGTACCACGGCGTAGTATGAAGATAGCGTACTGTGAGACTTCTTCCTTGAAGGTGGTTTCTGAGGTGCGATAATGCTCTCCATATCATTGTTTAGAGTGTCCATGCTCTTATATTCGACCACGTCTTCGGCCACGGCCGTTACCACCAGCGGGACCCTGTACATTATGAGTTTTTCTACGACCACTTCATATTGATCATCTGAGATGTAGAAGGAGGGTTCGGTCTTGAGGCTACCGGTGCGTCTATCCTTCCGAGGCTGACAACACCCGCAACACCTCTCTTTAAACGTGGGCGGGCGGTCGTAAGCAACGTAGGCAGAGCGAACACTCCTGTTGCTTCCTCGCGATGCTTGTGCGCTTATTCTGCCACTAGCGTTGTCGGTCTTCTGTGAAGGATTTGACGGTGTCGTGTGCGTTCGAACCATGTGGAACAAGAAGGCGGCAAACCCAAATACCAGTCCAATAACAAGTAGAGGGACCTCCCATGATGATTGAAGAGCTGGTTCAATTTCTACAACAAATGCATTTTGTATTTATTGTGTAACCAACAACGCACTTCGAGTCTTTAGTCGCCTCGTAGAAGAGACAGCGTTTCTGGCCACATTCTAACCCGGTTCCAGACAGACACATTCAAACACACAATAATAAATTGCTTACAATAAGAGACACGTTTATAGGGAAGATGCGTCTTTTTTTTTAGCATTTTACTAGATTAGGATTAACTTCCTGAATATAAAAATATTTTATTTCGAAAACATAGAATCAAGTTTCATTTATAAAAACGAGCTGAAAGTTTCACACATATTTATGGCGGGAAAAACGGGGCATACGTCACTTTTCATGTATCAGCTATCAACCAATCATAAAATGATAAATAAAATATCGCTTATCTGGAAATTGTCATATCCAAAATCATATAAAATCGAATCAATGTCTAGTACGCCTAATAATTAATTTTGAAGCCCAATTACTATTAAAAACAATAATACCAAACCTATTTTCATAGAATATCAGTAAATATTGGGTGTTGTGATTCATATAAAGCAGACTTGACAACGGCTTGAGTAAAAATTTTGACAGGTTAGTTGACTGACCTTGAAAATTTGATTGTTTCGTCTAGGGAGCGGTGGCAAAGTCATTCATATAAGCAGTGATTTACATGAATTGTGACGTCACATACCGTTTAAAAATAATAGTGCGGGAAACAGATAATTAAAATCTTTGAACATTTATAAAAGTATAATGAGTTAATTTTAAAACTTTTAAATTAGGTTTCTGATGTCTTTAGATGAATAACAATATATTCCACGTACTTTTTAGAGCTGTATTAAATTCATGCACATTCCTTATTGTGACGGCTTTCACGGACCAACCAACCTACCAAACCAAGAATGGCAAATAATAAAATGAAATATTTAACAAATCAATATCTTCCTAACAGAATATAATATTATAAACATAAATACATACCGAAGTGTGGATATATCATATAAAACAAAGCCCCCCTGCGCCACTGTCGCATCTTGCGACAAAACATTGAACCCCCCTCCCCCCCCCCCCCCCGTCACCCAATTCATGGACGTAATTTCTTGAACCCCCCTGAACTCCCGTTTTAACTCTTCAACGAATTACCGATTGCGATTGATATCCCGATGCCGATAAATCGTGAGCAGGGTCAAACCACGAATCGTCGTCATTCGTAGTTGGTATTAAATTTAAATTTAATTGGAAGGGAAAGGGCAAGTTAGAGGATACAAGGTGATGGAAGAAGAAAGGGGCGAGTCTGATTTCGTCGCCTCTTCCGAGTGGCAGAGTCACCCTTGGCCATATTCTACCCCGTGCCAAGACGAGGGTTAGACTGTCAGAGGTGCATCCCAAATTTGACATCATTCTGGATCTATATGCCTAAGCCTAATGGTGGAGGTGCCGGGTTGAACCTTGAATTGTACGGTACATGCACTGTACTACATGCACTGTACTTCATGCACTGTACTACATGCACTGTACTACATGCACTGTACTTCATGCACTGTACTACATGCACTGTACTACATGCACTGTACTACATGCACTTTACTACACGCACTGTACTACATGCACTGTACTACATGCACTGTACTACATGCACTGTACTACATGCACTGTACTACATGCACTGTACTACATGCACTGTACTACATGCACTGTACTACATGCACTGTACTACATGCACTGTACTACATGCACTGTACTACATGCACTGTACTACATGCACTGTACTACATGCACTGTACTACATGCACTGTACTACATGCACTGTACTACATGCACTGTACTACATGCACTGTACTACATGCACTACGTACTACATGCACTGTACTACATGCACTGTACTTCATGCACTGTACTACATGCACTGTACTACATGCACTGTACTACATGCACTGTACTACATGCACTGTACTACATGCACTGTACTACATGCACTACCACACATGATGTTGTGTAAAGCGACCGGACCACCTGAGTCATTATTTTTATTGTTCCCATTCTCATTGGTCGGGCCGACCGATGAGTCGCTCCATTCAGGGTGCGTCTCAAAGCTGCTTAGTCGACTCAGTGGCCGACTAAACTAGCGGACGTGACGTCAGAAGTAGACGCCCAAAGCTCGAAGTAGTCCATAATTTAGTCGGTAGAAGACAGGAGGCGAAAGTGTAGACTTGATCGCGCCGTGTAGACTAACAATGGCCGACAACCATAATGAAGCTGCTCCAGACACGTCAATTAAATGTAGTACAAATAATATTACGAACGATTGAAATAATTTGGAGTTCAATTGAACTAATGTTATTATTTCCAAATGTATATTATCAGTTTCTTACACTTGAGATAAACTTCAGCTAACCATAACCTCAAAGTGTAGCCTATTCTTTACATTAGGAATGTTAGTCACGCAGGCAGTGCCGTAATGTGCTCTAGTACAGATGTCCAAAGCTCAGGTAGGTAGTCGATAGGAGGGTACTTTAGTTAGTCACAAACATTAGTCTAAACTAGCAGCTTTGGGACACGGCCTCAATCTACGTCAGCCATGGTAGACCAAGAGTGTTTGGGGCGACGCGTTATACCTCGTTCACACTATGCTTCTTAACCTTAGTTAAAGTAACTGCAGTTATTATATATCACTTGACATTTTCTTAACGTTGTTTTGATTCGACTTCTGTTCACATTGGCATCACAGTAACTGAGTTCAGTGACATCACAACAAGCCTTATAAACGAAAAATATTTCGAGTTCACAAGGCAGTGTCTTTTATCCTCTCATGGCCGACATTGTTTACCTTTCAGCTGTTTAATCATCTTTTAGTTTCGTAAAATTGATTTTCCTGTGATTTTTCACTGTTTCAATGTAACCTATTGTGTGTATATGCAACAAGACATTATAATGCATGGGTATTTCTATTTCACCATTTAAAGCAGTTGCATGAATCATGTACGGTAGAATAGTGAGAGTAGGGCTGTGTCTAGGCCTAGCCTGGCAATGACCTTGTAGATAACTCAGTTAAAAGCTTAACTGAGTTGTAGGAACGTAGTTAGGCCGTTAACTGCAGTTAAGTTAACTGCGTTCCGTTCACATAGCATTGGTAACTGGAGTTAACGTGTTAACTACAGTTAAGAAACTGTAATGTGAACAGGGTATTAGACGCGTCAGGAACATCGACCAATCACATTGTGAGTTTGCGTTGCTCGCGAAACGAACCCAAGCAACAATGAAAACCTTGTTTATTTCCTGTGTTTTGATCGACAACGGAATCTGTAACCTATAGGCCTACATTACCGCCGCTTTACACGGTGAGAACTCGCGATAGTTGGCTCGCGCGAGTTTCTTATCATCTCAGACACACGACAGAAAATGGCAAGCGCCGTTAGCCCTATCTATTGGCGTTCATTACAAAACTGTTGGTTACAAGAGTAGCCGCCAGAATAGGCCTAGTAGGCCTCACAGACACCGACGGTCGAGAAGGCTGTGGTATGCCTAGCAAGAATTTTGTAATTAACTATGTAAACAAGCTCACCAAGATGTCAAGTCGACTTTTTGACTTTTCTAAATTGATTCTTGAATTATGTCAGCTATGGCACAACCACAGGGAGAATAGGCCTAGCCTAATTCTGGTTTCTAGACTAGGCCTAGCAGGCCACGGTTGTATAAACTACTTTGTTTGAATAATTATAGGTTATGATGCAATGTTTACTTTATTTCGCGGGCAAAACATGATTAATTCCATCAGTAGTGGCGTCCATAGATTCTCATGTGTCACTGGTTACGTTTTTAAATAACGGGTTTTGATTGGAGCTCGCTAAATTTTCTCGCTCATTGTTGTGAGCTTGCGCGAGCTAGCTTGCTCGAGTATCGGGCTGCCTGCAAGTTCCATGTTATCAGGTGCAAGTCTACTCGTAGCGAGGAGCTCGCGCGAGCCAACTCTCGCAAGTTTCTCACCGTGTAATGGGGCGGTTGTACAAACCACATGCTTTCTCCGCAATTTGTCTCTGCTATATAGCGAAATTGTATTTGGAAACAGCTAGATTATCTAGTCTTCCATTACAGATACATTTAAGTAATGTGACATGGCTTGTGTCTCGTTATTTCGCCGCTCGCGCTACACCTACCAAAGATCGCGCTACTGTGAACACTTCAACGCGAGTGACGCACGTAAAGCAGCTAACGCGTAGCACCAAAGCTGTGACACGTTTTGGAACTCACTTTTTTCCAAGAAATACGCCTTAAACCCCACTGCTTTTTATGTCTCAACATTAAGTAAATGTTTATGTGCAATGCCAAGTACTATTTTTAGTCGTCGAAATTATTTGTGTAGTTAATTAATTTGGTCGTCGAAGTTCTTCCAAATTTTCATTTCGCAGCCATAAGAGACATGTTAAATGGAATGGGTTTTTCGCAAACTTCAAAATAATGGATTTAATTCATATTATTGATACAATTTGAAGGTTTCATTCATGTTTAGTTTTATATGTAATCATGAAACACAAAAATGAATGAGACCTTCTTCAAATGTAAAGTTCAAACTAGAACACTCCATAAATACCCAACGTTTTACTGCTTGCAAGACGAGACGGTACATGATCTTCTAACACGCACACGCACACGCACACTATCGCAGGCACACGCGCGTGCTCATGTTATTACACGATGTCTTTAGTTGACTTGTACCACAGGCAGAGCTACACAAGACGATCCAGCTGCAGTAGACCTATTCTACACTAGACGCTCACGGGCGTGAAGCATGGAACACGTATTCTACACTGCCTGCAAGAAAAAATAGAAACTTTCCTATCAAAGGGTAACTTACGTTCATTTCCCAGGGTGGACTTTATAATTACACAAATAATAAAAACCTTAGAAATGTGCATATCGCAGATTAGAAGTATAGGCCTACACTGGTATCCATAGAGAAATAAAACAGGCTGGTATCCACTTCATGTCAAGGTCAACTTGATCTCCACCTAGCGGAGGCTCGTAGTTCGACGAGCCTCCGGTAGGCGGAATCGTCTGCGCTTGTCTGAGCGAAATTTTCAAAGGCCGACATGTAATTCGAATTCCTACCGCAAGAGTCGCTCTTCCAAAAGTTTAAAACTGAGCAGGACTAAGCGCCAGGGGGAGCAAGTGTCCCCAGAACCGAGTTCAAATATATCCCGCCAGACGGCAACGAAGTTCAAACGTGCTGAGCTAGCGCTCCTTGCGGTGAAATTTCGAACTAGTGGTGAGACCTAAACTCGCGCAGATATTTTAACACGGCGATGAAACATCTTCCCCACTCAGTAATCTTTGTCTCTGCCTAGCGGAGGCAAGGTCCACTAGATCCCCTGGCGGGGTGTCGTCGAACTGCGCCCTGCGCGCACGTTGCTAGCGCGGAGGCTCATCCCGTCAGTGTTGTTATTTCTGCTCTCTCCTCCGACATCCAGTTTGCAATGCGCTGCTATCTAACAAGCTCAAACAGGAGGCAAACCAAGTTCGTCAATCTCCTAGCGGAGCAGCTGCAGCACTCTTCTTATTCTTAAACCCCTAGTTTTGGTTTGGTGAAGGCAGACAAAAAATTTAAAAAAATCGAGCGCAAATTTTGTTGAGAATGGTTGAACCGTTCAGGCAACAAGGCTGTTTGAAGTTTTTGTGACGTCACTAGCCGTGACGTCACAGCGGGGCAGCTTTCTCTGCAGCGAGGCCGTGCTCGCCCCGACAACCACGCAGCAGCGCCGTCCGTCAGTTCGTGTCAAAACCCTACTCTTACTCGTCGCATCTTCACTGAGAATAATGTTCGGAATTTCGGAAATATATTTTAATATGTTTAATATTAATTAAAAACAAGGTTGGTTCGTGTGTTGTTTTTCAGTGTAGGCCTACAACAGCGAAGTACAAAGATCGTTTTAGTATTTTATTTTATTTCCAAGCGTTGAAAAATATCCAGGCATAATATAAGAAGCGGTGACGATTACGAGTTGTGGAATCTCCGAAATCTATGAAATAGTGAGACAGTGGGACATATCAGGGATGCAGAAGTTTATGAAGTTCTGTTTCTATTAATACATGTTGAACAATACGAACAGATATCATTTAAGTGAACTATTACAAGAGAGATAAAGCAAGAAACATTGATTGTGAAGTGAGTGTGTGATTGTTTGTAAATATTTTTGACGTCATCGCCCTTTTCGTAAGTGTAAATCTTCTCTTGAACATCAAGGTGGAAGTGAAACAGCTGAGCATTTATTTGTTTTGGCATCTGTTGTCTCCCCCTCCCTCTCCCTCTCCCCGCCCCCTACCTCACTTTCTTTCTCACACTCTGCTCCTCCAACTGATATTGTCTGCCAAAGAAATTGTTACATTTTTAAGACTGCTACTCACGATCATTACTTTGAAAAAACATTTGAACAATAACACTGATCTGTAAGCTATCTACTGGGTTTTGATGGTGTAAAGTAATTTTTCGTGCTTAATAACAACATTGCTTTCCTTTTGTATGGACTCTTTGAAGCATTAAACTTTATTCTTCATAAATAAACATTATTTTGTCATAGTATTACCTTTCACATCATTCCTAGGTCCTACATACAAGTTTGATGTAAGAAAAAGCCCAACTGGCCTTACCACCTAAAAATACATCTTTCATTGTCTCCCTCTTTCTCTCTCTCTCTCTCTCTCCATCCCACACACAACATAAACTACAGAAGCCCAGCAAGCTTATTTATAAACTAATTACAACGGTTGTCAGATAAGAGAGACTTACACAAGACGGAAATATTTCAATTGTTTCCTTTCGAGCGAAAAAGGAGCCAGTGAAAAATTGGCCACTTAATCAACCCCCCCCCCCCCCCCTGTATTTCTCGGCGCCGCGGTACAGTGGTGCGTGGCCAGGGCGTGCCAGGGCGCACCGGGGCGCGTGACGGGACATGTTACTTGGCAAACATGCAACAACCCTTCCTGCAGCCGGAAAGCCACCGGATAATTCCATTGTTACGAGGGATGAATTAACACAATCATTTGTCCAACAGGTTGTAACGAACAAACAGACACCTCGTTTACACGTTCAAACACGTCATAGGTGATGTTAACAAGAGAATTAATGATCGCCGGCGTATTGGTCGTGGTCGGTGGGGCGTTGGTCCAGGGTCCCGTATTGAACTGAGCATGGATGAAACCCGGTGTCACTATGACCAATATCACACATCAGAGATTAACCCCTAACATCACCCCCCCATGCAGCCGAGGGGGGGGTGACCGGTGCCCGCAAGGAGGGCCCACAAATTGTCTCTTTATCCTTACCGACGTATAAATAAAAGCTCGTACAGAAACCTTCTTTATCTACACATTTTCCGGATATTTCGTAAGTTACTCGTAATGTGACAGTAATGTCGAGATTTAATGTCTTCTCCTATTTGGTTCTTATTTTCTACCGAAACTTTTAAATACTTAGTCATAGTTGGAGAGGATATTATTATTGAAATGTGCTTGGCAATATATTGGCTTCGCTAAATACTCTGTAACTTAGCGCAGGCTCATTACAAGTCCAAAACTTACAATTAATACTTTGTCCTTGATAGTTTGGAATACGCAAGCCCTGTGTCATAGGCAACCCGCTTCTATTGGTCGCTTAGTGGGCTATGTAGGAAGCTCGAAGTCACGTGGTTTTGATTTATGAATGTTGAAGATTGTAGGCCTACCTCTTCCCTTTGTCTGCAATTTCATGCTTATCTAATCTCTTCGTTCTTTGCGATCTCAATTCCCACCAATATCTCATCATGCATCAGCTCTACTCCACACAGTGTCTCATGATGGTGACCAATGCAGGCAAGGAATTGCTTCAGTGATGGAGCTCTGCTTTGAAAGGGGAAAATAAGATGTATTATTGTTGACTTGGAAGGCGAAGGTATTCTGTTATTGATGAGCCTTAAAACCTAAACCAAATGCACAGTCGAGTATAGCATAGATACTGTACTTGTTTTCTAGAGATTAAATTGTCCTAAGCAATAATTAGTACGTAAGGGTCATGCATGCATTCGGACCCAAAACACACTATTTGCTATCTCGAACTCACATAACCATTTTTTGGTTTTCATAACTGGCAGAGTCACCGTAGGTCAAATATTATTATTTTGATTACTAATGATGAATGAAATAAACAATAAGACAACCAGATCATAGTTAGAAACATTTTAAGTATAAAGCCTGTAGTGCTTACGGAACCAGGGGGGGGGGGGTGTGCTCTTTTCGGTGTACCATTCTTGAGTCATGATTAAAACACTAACATCGCGCGGTTGCCATAACCAGTCGGGAATCCCTTTGTCTCGCGCGAGAGATGACGTCACCAAGCCGACAGTGTTGCCAAGCGGATATGATTGATGGAAGAGACGTTAACGCAACTATACAAAGGGTATGACAGAAAAACGGTCATTAGCTACGAGAACAGTGGAACAAATGGAATTCAGTTAGATTATAGTATTACTTTCACCAGTAATGTACGCTTGACTTTCATTTGCGTTTGATGTTGTGACTTTTGTGGATTCCATTTAGCTTTTGTTAGGATTGAGGTGGCTGTGACATTACTCAGTCGTTTATCTCTGACAAACAATCGGTTGCTTGGCAACTACATTGTTGTACCTATTTCTGATTGGTGCATATTCGATGTTTGCCTGAACGAACCACGACCGATTATAAACATTGAATTATCCAATAAAAACACAGCAAGACAATATCGTTGTTTAGGTATCTATAAAACATTGAACAGGCGAAAAGTGAAACAATTTGATAGAATGTTAATCCAAAATACACATTGAACATAACATTTTAGAAACATCTTTTACGTTAGTCTTCCAAAACCAAATGGATGTCATATTATTCACTTGTGCAAGTCTAGTGACCATAACGATAACTTGACGCGTATAAACGACCCCTTCACTTGCAGCTCAGTTCACTAGTTGGAAGTGACTCGGGCACGTGACCGCCTAAGTCACGTTGAGACTACCCGTGTGAGGTCTCCTGTTTATAGCCAACACTCGCAAAGTGATCCACTAATGTAATTATCAACATTGTGTCCCGACGCCTAATGGCGGATTGGATACCCAACATGGACGTAGAATAATCTCGAACCAATCAGAGAGAAGCTGCGTTCTGATTGGTTCGTTGGTTTGAGCTCTCCAACGTACATGTCAGGAATTCACCATAAAACGTCCACCAGTAGGAGTTAAGCGAAAAGACGGTATCTTCAATGGCAAACATTAGAACATTGCCCTTCATGTACTAATTAATATAAGATGACGCCGGGAAGCTTCATACTTGTCCCCGAGCACTGGTTATTGTCATTATTACACAAGACACAAAGAAGAGGACATCGGCGCCTAACCTGGATATCTAGACTCCAAACACAACGGGCAGACCAATGTGGTTTGTGGACTTTGCTAACCGCCTTTACGAATGTGTTTAAGAACGACAGGGATCTTTTGATTTCCATTGAAGCAGCGTGTGGTATAAAAGCATCAGTTAGCATAGTAGTATAGTTAGCATAGTAATGTTAACGAGTGTAACAATGAGCAGTCGCTCACTTATCTACCGTAGTAATCTCTACGATCGAAGTCTCGTTTTATCGCGGGTTATTTGGCAAGATTATCAGCATGCAAGCCATTGGTCTTATCAGCTGTTGATCGTAGGCCGAGACAATCTGGCCCACTTATCGTTTATAGTCTTGTTCTGCACAGTAGTTTCTACAACGTCTCGTTCGCTGCGCGCCAAATGCGTTCTATCGCAACAGTTTCTACAACGTCTCGTCTCGCGCCAAATGGTTCCAGCTATCATTACCGCACTCTAGCGTCAGTATGATTGCACTAGTTGCGTGTGAAAGTGATTGATGGACTAATCTCAACTGCTTAGGAGCGTCTGACAACTAAGCTTGTTGCTAACTCCACTTCTTATGGCCGGTTCCCATGTCTCTTGCGCGGTGACCAATCACAGCATTTTCCGTCGCGGCAGTGCTGGAGTGGAGCTGAGTTCTGATGGTCACAGCGCATCATCTTGCCGCGCGGCTAGACATGGAAACCGGCCATTAGTCTAGGGTACAGTTCTTGTTATTTTGTTTGTTTGAAATAATTTGTTTTGTGTGTAGAAGACATAAAAATAAGCTTGGCATATATTAGACTTCACTAAACATGCTCAAACCTTAACCCAGGCTTATCTCAAGTCAAGAACATACAATGAGCGTGTGAAATACAGTTGGAGCTACTAAGGACTCAGTTGATTGGCTGGTTCACTGAATCAGGAACTCGCCAACTAACTTACCAAAGTGGTGTTGTTTATTCTTTACTACTATTGATTTATGTATGTCCGCAAGTATACCTTGACTAGAAGCTAACTAAACTATTTACGTATGTCTGCAAGTATACCTTGACTAGAAGCTTACTAAACTATTAACGTATGTCTGCAAGTATACCTTGACTATAGAAGCTTACTAAACTAGTCTGGTCAGACGAGACAACTTTATAGTTGGGTAACCTCGGCGAGAGTCTTATGTTTTTAACTGAGGTTAAATGAGACAACAAATCACTATTCTTTGTATTATGCAACATACTTCCCCTGCTCGTCGTTATCCGGTACAGTCGCCGTGAATTGTAAATGCAACTGCTAAGTGCAGGAGAGTTTGTTCATGGTGGCCATAACACAACACGTACATTAAGTCTTGGTTACAGTTTAGCCGCCAGTAATGTCGAGATGTCACATGATTAAATAACAACTACACCAACAAAAGTACGACTACCTTTATAAAACTCTTACTAGGGCGAAAATAGCGCAAATCACAGTTGTACGCTAGCAATTAATGTATATCCATCACTCAAGTCACAGTTAAAAATGGCGGTGTTAAAATGGTGGTGCACCGCAATAAGCTAGAATTTTTAAAACTATTACCTGTGCGTTTAACAAAGATTACACATCTTTGCTATAACTTAAAAAAAAAAAAAAAAACACCACACTCAGTGTTTCGAAATCATGATATTTTGATCATGAAATTTTTTTAGAGCGAATACAGGCCCATGTAATTGTGGTTAATATAAGTGTAGTTATATATTATTGGAAGAACACGTAACATTGCAGTAAAAGCAGCGTTTGAATATGATGATAGAGATTTCTTGTTCTAGACCGTTCTTTGTGGGTATTGAAGATATTATTATAAATACGATTTACCTTTGTGAATATCACAGCTACCTGCAAACAAACAAAAGACAATCATTAGACACATTATTTGTAAGCGTTTCACACTGAACGTTGTAAACTTGTTATTATTCCAACATAGTAGTGAAAATTGAAACAAGGAATAAAACAATTACTATTTATAAAATAGCATTTAGGAGTTAACCTGTAATACATGGTGACCTTCTACATGGATGAGAATACTTTGGGTTACAAGTTAACATTGCAGTAATATATAATGATACAGGTTGTATTATAGTTACAATGTATACACTAGTTTTGTAGTCGCCATTAGTAGAGCTTGAGTGGACAGCATCAAACATGCGTCTAGAATATAGTAGAGTAGCGTAGGTAGCTTTATAGGTGTTCCCTGGTAGAGCACTAAACATAGTGTTAGTGCCAGACAAGTCACTTCCAGCGAACATCCGGCGAGATTGTCGGTGGGGCGCATCGAGCCCGCGACCCCCGAGCTGGTAATATAGGGCCGGGTCACGTGACCGACATCCGGCCACAGTTTAGCGGCGGGGAGGACATTTGTGTATTCATCCGCGCGGTGAAGCGGTGCGGTGAGAGAATCCGCCCTAAGCTTGGGGTGTGATTCACGCGGCTAGAACCAAGGTCACACTCCCTCCCTTACGGTGCGGTGAGAGTATCCGCCCTGAGCTTGGGGTGTGATTCACGCGGCTAGAACCAAGGTCACACTCCCTCCCTTACGGTGCGGTGAGAGTATCCGCCCTAAGCTTGGGGTGTGATTCACGCGGCTAGAACCAAGGTCACACTCCCTCCCTTACGGTGCGGTGAGAGAATCCGCCCTGAGCTTGGGGTGTGATTCACGTGGCTAGAACCAAGGTCACACTCCCTCCCTTACGGTGCGGTGAGAGTATCCGCCCTGAGCTTGGGGTGTGATTCACGCGGCTAGAACCAAGGTCACACTCCCTCCCTTACGGTGCGGTGAGAGAATCCGCCCTGAGCTTGGGGTGTGATTCACGCGGCTAGAACCAAGGTCACACTCCCTCCCTTACGGTGCGGTGAGAGTATCCGCCCTGAGCTTGGGGTGTGATTCACGCGGCTAGAACCAAGGTCACACTCCCTCCCTTACGGTGCGGTGAGAGAATCCGCCCTGAGCTTGGGGTGTGATTCACGCGGCTAGAACCAAGGTCACACTCCCTCCCTTACGGTGCGGTGAGAGTACCCGCCCTAAGCTTGGGGTGTGATTCACGCGGCTAGAACCAAGGTCACACTCCCTCCCTTACGGTGCGGTGAGAGTATCCGCCCTGAGCTTGGGGTGTGATTCACGCGGCTAGAACCAAGGTCACACTCCCTCCCTTACGGTGCGGTGAGAGTATCCGCCCTGAGCTTGGGGTGTGATTCACGCGGCTAGAACCAAGGTCACACTCCCTCCCTTACGGTGCGGTGAGAGTATCCGCCCTGAGCTTGGGGTGTGTTTCACGCGGCTAGAACCAAGGTCACACTCCCTCCCTTACGGTGCGGTGAGAGTATCCGCCCTGAGCTTGGGGTTTGATTCACGCGGCTAGAACCAAGGTCACACTCCCTCCCCTGCATTACAGGGCAAGTAGATAAGGATCTTGGGTCGTATGAGACCAATTACATTCATTGACTTCAATATAGCAACGCGCTTCCCGCTCATCCAGCGACGTGACACCCGCAGACCCCCCCCCCCCTTCCCCCCCCCCCTCATCCAGCTATGCTCAAACCTAGAGCGAATCCAATAGAATAGAACATAATATCGGCTCAGTTTCCCGCGCTCTCAATTTAAAGTGTTTGTTTGCTTTGTAAATTGGTTTACGAGTTTTCCAATCAAGAGCGAATCTAGCAAGCGTCGCTTCCGACTGACGCTGTGGGTGGGTGGGGGGGCGCCCCACCCTCCTCATTACCACACAGCTGTCGAAGCTATTTCCCGCCGTGGTTCTGTTCGTTAAACACACGTTGTCTATCTATGACGATCTGTTCCGGGACATTGCGAGTAAACACAGTTGACAATCGGATGGAAATACAATAGAACTTTTAGCCCCTCAATGAAACGCGTGACAAAGGATTTCATCTAAAGCAGTATCTCTTTATGGAAAAGCTGTTATCGTTTGGGTCTCTATCGTGCAAATGATGCTTTAATCGAAATTTAGTTGTTTTGTGTTTAAGTGTTGTACGAATGTATGGAACATGAATGGCTTATGTGTATCGTTAAATACAAAAAAGTAGCCATTAATGAACAGCGTTTGACTTTTTATAGTTTTTTGTACCCAATAATAGTGATACCCGCAGTAATACTCAAATCAACGTCATAATTTGCAGGAAAGCGTTAAGAGCAAGAGCTTTGAAAGATGTCTTCTCTTTGTATTTCTCTTTCCTCTCTTTGTTCTGTCTCCTCTTTCTCTTTCTTCTGTCTCTGTTTCCCCTTTCTGTCTACTATTGTTTGTCAATCCCGTTCATAATGAATAGAAATTAATAATAATAACATCACAATCAACAGAACTTGTTACCTTCTTAGTTTAATGAAACCAATGAATAAAAGTAACAAATCAATGAACTCGCTCCGGTTAGCGCTTGGAACGGCTCGTGACAGAGACCTTATTGCCCGAGGTGGGACTCGAACACGCGCACTCTGCCAACCACACAAACAAGGCGGAGGCTGGCAACACTTACAGTGATTTACGTGGCCGCTTAACGCAGAGACAAAAAGTGTTCCGCAGGACCGACCGAGGAGTCCCGTGGGATGATGTCGGCCACTTTAATAATCAACAGTTAATGTCGCGGAGAGGGAACGGAATAAATTGCCACGTGTAATTCAGAGAGAGGCGCTTTGCTCGGCTCCTTGGACGGTATTAGTAATGTGGTGGGGGCCACGCCCACATTCTCTGCGCAATGGAGGCAATAGAAGCAGCGACATCAACCTTATGCGTAATGGAGGATTCATACACCTGTTTAGTGTTACAGATTTGGATGAAAATATGTAACTATGATATCGATCTTGAAAAGTACGATATTTTAAATGAT
Source organism: Isoperla grammatica (assembly GCA_945910005.1). Lineage (NCBI taxonomy): Eukaryota > Metazoa > Arthropoda > Insecta > Plecoptera > Perlodidae > Isoperla > Isoperla grammatica. The sequence goes on from OX246737.1 coordinate 135,470,856, forward strand.
GACACTTTTCTGTTGTCAGCTCCAAAAACGCTTAGTTACTTACTTCTTAGTTGACAATGTTCAGATTTTATTCCCAAAGTCATTTCATCCACGGTACGTGAACAATTAATCTTATATGGTGGTTACAATAGGCGATTCTTTCTTTTCACGTTGGGGTATATGTTTGTTAGTGTTGGTACTCTGTGTTAACGACAGTGCTGCCATCGCGCGGCAAACGCTCGACCTACGTGAGAGAAGCAGCTCCGTCTAGGGAGACATTTACGTTGTATTCTAGATTATATGAGATCCGAAACAAAAAACGAAGACTTAATTCTGTAACCAATTTCAAGCTCGAGTGAAAGAAGTTTTTTTTTTTTTTTACTGCCAAATATTTCATTATTCTTCTGAATTAATCGAGATGAGGACGGAATTGCTTCCCGGTAACAAAGCTGATTTGTTTTTGTCGTTGATTTTTATCGCAAGAGGTAGCAAAACAATGAGACAAAGCGCTTTGCTAGAAAAGCAAAGCGCTTAGATAAAAAAGTGAAGTACAGTTTCTGACCATTTTGGAGACTAAATCATGACGTCACCAAACGACCCTTGGCCGATCTATGAGCAATCTCCCCTAGGTCCGGAGGTGTTACCCCGGTTCACATCCGGTTCCGGTTCCGATACCATCCATCAGTGGACGATGCGTGATAAGAGCTTGATCAAAACAATCTCAAAGAACATCGAGAAGAGCGTCAAAGTCAAAGAGCTTGGATAGAGATTAGGTTTCTCTTGTGTTGCAGAATCGCCAATGATTTGCACAATCCTGTACTTAACTGTTAATGCTTTTGTTTTCCCTATGAAAAAAGCGTCATAAAAATACCGTTCATGGCAACCACAAACAAATTCTATACTTATCGTCTGTGCATCCGACAATGAAATGGTTGTGCTAAAAGCTTGCGTAACGTCTTTTAAACATTGGCTCTAAACGAAATTTTGTTTCCCATATTCTCTAACTTTCAGGTCAAAATAAGCCATCAACTTTCGATAAGAAATGTTTTATAACAAGACTTTTACCATCGTGCTTGATTTATACAACCCATTTAGCACACTACATTATTAAATACTGTTAGATTACTTGACACATATTGGTTGTAATATTTATTAAACATGTATTTTGCTTTTTCTTTACAACTGGGTAGTTGGAAATGAAACCCTAATCAGAGTCTTCGTCTTATGGATTCAGAGTGAGCGGAGAGCGTCTATATCCGCAATGAGGCTGGGTGAGAAAGCTCTCACTTCGAGTGGGGATAGAATTCAATATTCACTCGAGATTCAAATCACGGCCCCGTAGACGGCGGCGCAAAGATCAACCTCTGCTGATGTATTCAAGAAGGCGGTGATCTGGTTGGGAAACAAGGGCTACTCCGAGAAGTATCAGCTGGGCTAATGTAAAGGTCGTCGCAATCCTTCTACAAAGCTCTCTGATGCTGATCGAAACTCTGCCAGGAAGTTGAGTGAGTCTTGGGCTGATAGCGACCGGATATAAAAAAGTACTATCTAAACTGATGCATGTTTAACAATTTATTGAAACTAGACGTTATGGTTGCTGAAGACGTAGTACAGAAAAAAGTTTTCAAAATTGATTAGTACCCTATGGGCCGGTATTTCAATGTCCAGTTAAAATCTACTTTTCAGTTAAATTGTTTTCACCATGACAACGGCCAATAGAAATACACCAAGCTTGGCTTACCTGACAGTTAAATTTACTTAACACTTTAACTGGACATTGAAGTAAGAGGCATTAGTATAGTTAATCACGGTTATCTAAACCTTAAATGTCAACAATGCAAAACAATAAATAAACTAGTTTTGAAATGTATGTCAAGGTTTGTTTTTCATTGTTGTTGGCATTGTTGTCATTGTCTAAGGGTCCTAGATCAATTTTGAACATGGTTCGTTGTATTGTGTATACATTTTATAAACTAGATCGTAAAGCTAAGAAATAGGTTCTCACATAAATAAACCAGACTACATTAGTAGTATGCAAATCAAAAAATAATAGTATTCATGAAATTTCTTTAGAGCGACAGTAGATGTGTAAAAGTTTCTCGAATATGTTGAAATATTCAGCGAGTAAAGTAAAATATCTGAGTAGTAGAAATATAACCAATCTCCAGAATTTGTTTAAACATCTAATAAAGGGAAGGGTTGACGATACCGTTAACGTTAAGACAACAGTTTCAAATAATCCAAGTGTTCATTATTTTATCGCCGTATAATGTCCCCCCCCCCCCCCCCCCTTTATTACGTATGAATTAACAAATCCATAAATCCACAAATTCGAAACTAGCACACACACTGGTCGCTGTTTGTAATTAGGGAACTACCTGAGGTCTCACCCCAACGTTAATTCTATCTTGATAAATCGATTGGGATGACTTGTACACGTAAAATGATCTACGATTTGTTAATTGCCCATTGTAGTCATCTGTACAGTAGTGTAGTGTAGTGTAGTGTAGTTTAAGTAGATGTAGTGTAGTGTAGTGTAGTGTAGTGTGGTGTAGTGTAGTGTAGTGAAGTGTAGAGTAGTGTAGTGTAGTGTAGTGTAGTGTAGTGTAGTGTAGTGTAGAGTAGTGCAGTGTAGTGTAGTGTAGTGTAGTGTAGTGTAGTGTAGTGTAGTGTAGTGTAGTGTAGTGTAGTGTAGTGTAGTGTAGTGAGTGTAGTAAGTGTAGTGTAGTGTAGTGGAGTGGAGTGTGAAGTAGTGTAGTGTAGTGTAGTGTAGTGTAGTGTAGTGTAGTGTAGTATAGCACTGTATCTGTTGTGGATAGACGATATGACCACGTGACTGCCCCGCGCGGGCGTCGAACCCAGCACACAATGCGCTGTGTCTATCTGTTGTGTAGGCCGACCAACGCGGAGACATCAAGATGTATTTTAAGCAGCCAGTGTCACAACAACACGGATATATCTGGCTACCTCACACAGGACAACATAACATTCTGTTTCTAGTCATGATGTTTATTTCGCTTGTTGACTCATGTAAAACGTTGTACCATCTTGTCACATAGTCGGCTACATTTCTGTTGGCGCTTCAAGATTTAGTTGACTAAAGCTTTGTTTGCCTAGGTCTTACACTGGCCAGTGCAGCAAAGCATCTTACAGTGTCAAAATCTCCTGCACTGTCTACGTTAGTGTAAGTGTAATTTTAGGCGAATGTCATACAAATATTTGCATTGACACACGGGTACAAACAAACGACTAAGCACTGATACTGACTTACACTAGTGTAAAGTGTAGGACAGGCGAACGAAGGTTTTACGTACACAAATCACTTTGAACTCATAATGGTGTCGTCATTTATTGCAGAAAGTGTTTTTAACTGTATGGGATATAGAGATTAAATAGATAAACAATGTTCAACTGGGCGCTGTGCGTTACAATCTGTGTGATCGATCTAGGAGTAAGTGGGTATAACGGCCAAGTCAAGACAACAAGGGGGGGGGGGGGCTCAGACTCCATTAGCCCAGTTAGGAGGCCGCTAAGCTAACGCGATCTTGAACCTCTCTCGTGATGCAGCGCAGTTCCCCACGTGGTTGGCAGCGAGCCGTAGTGACGTCACGGGCGAGCTATGACGTCAGTCGTGAGCTCACCTGGTCGCCTGCCTGCCTGGGAGACGCGGCCGGGCCCTTCGCACGGCAGGGAGGCCGGGGGGGGGGGGGGGGGGTTGCGTCCCACCTCGCTACGTACTGTACTCAGTACTGGCTGGCTGGCTGACTGAATAATATAAACAGTAATAATAATAATAACAATTATAATAATAGTAATAATAATAATAATAATAATAATAATAATAATAATAATAATAATAATAATAATAATAATAATAATAATAATAATAATAATGCATATTGGTGGAGGTGCCGGGTTGAGCCGGAGTTTTACGTGTATCTCATGTTGAGGACTGTTATCCTATAACTATGACTACGATTATGAGACCAGTGTTACTGTTATTAATTATGTGATTGATTGATTGATTGGTTGATTGACATTCGATAACATTTGAAGTATTATATGTATTATGATTGATAGCAGCACATTCATAAATAAATTTGTATTTATCGTATATCCAATTACTTAGAAGAAAGTTTAATGATGTACATTAGAAGATGTATTAATACTATGGGTTATCTTCTTAGTTACTATTCCGGCCCCAAAGTCACGTATGCCACTAATACAGGTATTAGTAAATTACCAAAGTTAAAACCCTAGCCCGAATGAGTAATCGAATCCTGGACTTTCTCTCTTGGAAACACCAGTGAACCCACACGATCACTACTGGCAGTAATGGTAAAGTTACTTTTTATATTGCTTGATAATAACGGCAGTAATAGTAGAAGTAGCAGTAATAACAGTTTTAGTATTATTTTTACAACGAAAGTTGTTTCTGTAGTAGTAATAGTAGTAGTATAGTGTCAGTGGTAGTAGATTGGGGGCAATAGTTGTTACAGTAAAAGTTGTTGATTGTGTAAAAAGCTATAAAAAGAGAAAACATCTATAAGTTGTTTATCTTTTTTTTTCATAGAGTTTAAATTGTGTAGTTCAGCGTTACTTTGTTTTTGCCCAAGATTCGGATCTGATAAAGTTTATCTCCGGGCCGGATGTGCCCCCCCCCCCTACCCCCCCCCCCCCCCTACCCCGAGATGACGTCTGCATTGAAACATCAACTGTGACGTCACAGCCGCTCAAAGTTTCCCCGCAAACTTCACCAACCAACGAGGAAGCGACGAACAAGACTGTTCTCGGCAATAGTGTTCCAGATTAAACTCCAACTCAAACACGACTTAATTAAAGCGGCTCCAGTGCAGCAAGACAAAGAACTTGGCTGCAGCTCAAGCTCTTTGGAGTAGCTACAGTCCCACAGCGGCATATAGATAAGCTCTTTGGCCTAGCTTGTCCGGCCTTGGCTGATATACAAGCTCTTTGGAGTAGCTACAGTCCCACAGCGGCATATAGATAAGCTCTTTGGACTAGCTTGTCCGGCCTTGGCTGATATACAAGCTCTTTGGAGTAGCTACAGTCCCACAGCAGCATATAGATAAGCTCTTTGGACTAGCTTGTCCGGCCTTGGCTGATATACAAGCTCTTTGGAGTAGCTACAGTCCCACAGCGGCATATAGATAAGCTCTTTGGACTAGCTTGTCCGGCCTTGGCTGATATACAAGCTCTTTGGAGTAGCTACAGTCCCACAGCAGCATATAGATAAGCTCTTTGGACTAGCTTGTCCGGCCTTGGCTGATACACAAGCTCTTTGGAGTTACTGCTACACAAGCTTTTTGAAGCCGGCCCGACCTTGGGTGCTTCATAAGTTCTTTGGAGTATAGCATGTCCTGCTTCGTCTGCAAACCAGTTAAACCCTTGGTCTTACATGAAGCTCTTTGGTGCTTTTTGAACTACTATTGACACTTTGTCATAAGTTTGAATAAAATCAAGCCATTACAAATACTTAGCAGTTCCAATTTCTGGCAAACGAAATACATATTTACAATACATTTATTATTTACACGCCTAACAATCTGTTGAAAGTTTTCATCCACCATATTGAATGCAGTGGGTAACGGCTTGAAGGGGGTGGCCCGCTAGGCCATGTAAGGCTGTCTGTAAGGCTGTAAGGCTGTCTGCGTGCGGCCGGGCTGTCATCGGAGCTGAATAACATCGTAATACGATGGTTTACTGCCGACTAATACAGGATAATGTTTCGCGATCAGCTTGGCTGCTTTGATTTATTACTTACTGGATCACGCGAGCTGCTCGGCCTACACTCGGTGTAGTGGGGGCTAGACAAGTAGACACGTTATACACTAGGGGGGTGTAGCGGTGTACAAGCAAACACATTGTCACAACCATTGTGTATTGTATAGTAGGTTTTTTATAAAAAATAACATTTAAATTACAAAAAAAGTCATGCAAATTATTTTTATTTGCCTAAAATAATAAAAAAAATGTTATTAAAGACCCATCCTGGTATTATGATTGGCTAATAGAGAAGTCAATAGGAGTTAATAAGGTAATAGGTGTAATTTCATGGCTTATGATTGGTGGTTGCCGTGGTGCAATTTAATAGTCCTACGTTCTTGTTAGTTTCTCGCAATACTGGCCCAATTAATCATCCCAAGCGGAATAAACATAAAACACCACCACTATACTACGAACAAAATACTTATAATTATGGTAACTGTAATCGTATTTACTAATTAGCGTATATACTTATGGACTTTGGTATGTAATTAAACGTTTAGAATATAACTAACTGCTACAAGAAAGAATTGTGTTACCATTCCTTAACAACCCGTTATCTATCTACTCTTTTATCTGTAGGTTGTGCAACCGGCCCTCAGATTATTGCGTTTCCTCGTCTGTCCCGTGAGTAGACTAACTTCACACCAGAGTATCGAGTGGGTTTGTTGCCCAAAGTTAACGAAAGATTCTGCGACCCCATCAGAATTCAAGATGGCTCCCGTGATCGTGACTAAACTCTTTGAGAGTGACTGTTGGAAGGCGCGCCCGGCCTGGCTTGTGACCACTGTGACTAGTGACCACTGTGGCTAGTTACTACTGTGACTAGTGATCACTGTGACTAGTGACCACTGTGACTAGTGACCCCTGTGACTAGTGACCACTGTGACTAGTGACCACTGTGACTATAGTGACCACTGTGACTAGTGACCACGGCACTGCATCAAGGTTGCTAAGTTAGATGAATATCGGTTCACATAACTTGTCAAGTTTTAATTTATTAAACAATGTCAGAATCATTATGGCATTCACACAGACTTGGGTCATGAGAGTTTGAACCACAGATTTATTAAAGCCTTTTTGTTCGTATCTTTATGATAAAATTCCATATCAAAATGTTGGAATGATGCGGGGATATAAATTACCATGACAGTTTCATAGATTTTATCACGATTTTTAGATTGGTTACCTAAATCTTAGGTAGAAATCCATGCACGGGAAACTCAATAATTTCTGTTAGGAATATAGTTACTATTTGTTTATAAGAATATGATCGGAAATAAAACTTTAATTCCCGACCAAGCAAATAAGACATAGTGCGGATGGTGATACCTCTTGGGCTCAAATACATACACTAGTTGTTAAGGAGTAAAACATGTAAGTAATGAACATTTAGTAAAGAAACTGTATTCATTTTGTGGCTTGTGTAGTCGGTTTGATATTACATTTCATTTGTTATCCTCATTGTTTAGTATAACATGTGATGCTTAACACGATGGTGTGAGTGTATGATAAAAGTGTGCAACCTTTAACACGGAGATGCGTAGGTCTATGCCTAACACGCATCATAGGACATATCGACCCCGCTCTGATCCTTCTAAATACCAAGGAAAACTACCCACTTATAAAAGTTGAACTTTTAAGAAGAAAGCTATGTGTTACGTACGTTATCTGCATATCCGCTTCGTTCTGTTCATTTTGTTTATGGACAACTTTATTGCAACGCTACATTTAAATTGAAAAAAGAAACATACCATGTAACTAGTCTTATTTTGTACTTAGCTATTCATGAAAAGTAATTATTTCTGTGTTAACTTACATCGGTACAACAGCTGAAGTTCCCTTCGTGTTTTGTATGAGAAGGCCTAAATATTCGTGAGCCAAAAGTGATGAAAATGTTCTACGCAATAATTGATACTAATAAATGATAAAGAATATTATATTAATAATAATGTCATGTAGTTTGTGCATTCTTCATGTAAAAAATTACAGTTATTGAACACACACATACAGAACAAAAATAAAAATACTTCGAGAAGAAAAACACAGTGCTTGCAGAAATGGAACTCAAACAATAATAAACTTCTAGATTTAAAAACTCATTCCATAACATTTAATTTGAATTAAAGTCATTCGACCATTGAGTGCCTTCATAGACAGATATAAGCAGCGGTTAGTAGAAGAGCAAAAGGTAACATTTAAGTTCTCGTGCGCCTTTCGTGAAAGAGTATTGCGGTAAACGGTATTCTGTTACGCCATACCATACGAGTATTTTGCACCTACCTGGCAGATCCTGGCATGCTGCAGAGGGCGCCAGGAGCGTCGTGACGTCATAGACACGTTTTAGTTAATAACTTTTGAACGGTTTATGTCACAGAAAATATCTAGAGGACAATTTAATGATGTCATACTAGACGAGCATTAATAATCTATCTGCCACATTCTGGCGGGCTGCAGAGGGCGCCAGGAGCGTCGTGACGTCATATACACGTTTGAACTAATAACGTTTGAACGGTTCATGTCACAGAAAATATGTAGGGTACAATTCTACTATAAAATACTAAACGAGTATTTTGCACCTACCTGGCACATCCTGACACGCTGAAGAGGGCGCCAGGAGCGTCATGACGTCATAGACACGTTTTAATTAATAACGTTTGAACGGTTCATGTCACAGAAAATGTCATAGGAACAATTCTATTACGAAATACTATTTGAGTATTTTGCATCTACTTGGCACATCGTGGCACACTGAAGAGGGCGCCAGGAGCGTCGTGACGTCATACACTTTTTCATTAATAACTTTTGAACGGTTCATATCACAGAAAATATCAAGAAGACAATATTATAGAGAATTTAAATACAAATCGATTGATATGTACTAATAGGGTAATCATGTAATATTTAAGGGAGATATTGCTAACAAATAATAATAATTAGATGTGTATATGAAATGCAGGGCATCCCTCATCGTAATATCTATTTATTACTATTTCGGAGTTATGATTGTATCACTGTGAAGGACTTAATAATCGTAGTCATCCCAACATACCCATGGATATCTGTTGTTTAACAAAAATAATAATAATTATTATTGTATACTAGTTACTATTCATAGACTGATTAGTAAAACTCACGTTTGCTAGAAGTTCTCTTCATCTTCATCATCCCCCAGTGTTGTCGGAACCACTGAAAGCGTGAAATCCAGTTAGTCCTGAAACTTGATTGTGCCCAAGTGTGTTGTATAGTGACCCAAGTGCTATCCTTCTATTATTTCCCCCTTTACCTGTTATGAACACAGTATTTTTACAGAGATCGGTGTAACGTCGCAGTACCAGGATACGACATCTGTATCTGGGGAAAAAATAGATATTTGAGTAGCTCCTCGTTTTGTCGCATCTACTGCATGAAGCAACATCTTTGTATCGGTTTCTTCCTGTTCACTATTTAAGTGTGATCGTCTTCATCCTCATCTCCCGTGTTGTCGGTATTCAAGCACTCTTGTTTCTCGTCTTCAGTAGAGCAGCCACAAAGCTCGGTGCACCTCATGTTATTTGCTTTGCAGCTGCATCTTGACGCACACCTTGATTTTAAGCAGTTGCACTTAACTAGTTGAATGACGGCAGCCGGTGCAGGTTCGAGGGTTATCATGACTGCCACATACTCGTTGCTCTCAGGTAGCCATCCGTAGTCTTCGGGTAATAAGTTGATAGGGTTGGCAACCTGGTCATTATGCCACACCCAGCATTGATGGTGAGCACGTAGTATGGCTTGGAGATATGCGGCTTTGCTGGGTGGAAGCTTTTGGTGGGTGCTTGGCAAGACTTTTTGTGAAACATGCGCCATCGAAGGTCGAACACTGATCTCAGTTTAGTGAATGGACAGTACAGTTTGCAAACAAACTTCTCTAGACCACTTATCACGGAGTCTTTTAGAGCAACAGTTTAACCTAGTTCTTTTAATGCTGAAAATATTTCATAGTCGGATTCTCTGAAAGCTTTCCAGCACAAAAGCTTCCCCTTTCCTGAAAATCCCCCAGTGTTGTCGGAACCACTGAAAGCGTGAAATCCAGTTAGTCCTGAAACTTGATTGTGCCCAAGTGTGTCCCCCTTTACCTGTTATGAACACAGTATTTTTACAGAGATCGGTGTAACGTCGCAGTACCAGGATACGACATCTGTATCTGGGGAAAAATAGATATTTGAGTAGCTCCTCGTTTTGTCGCATCTACTGCATGAAGCAACATCTTTGTATCGGTTTCTTCCTGTTCACTATTTAAGTGTGATAGAAGTGTTTTTGTACTAATAGTCTTGTTACTCCATGCGACAACTGTTTGTCGCTCCATGGCCTGTGAGGCTCCAATTATCTTCTGTGAAAAATATTCTGTCAGCTCATACTTGGTTTTGGTGTGACCTAGTAGTTGTGACATGCTCAAGTGCCCGATTGGCGTGTTGTCTGTAATGCGATAAGCTACCGCAGCTTTTCCTCCTTGCCAGGTCTTTCGAGTAGCCGATTTTAATGAAACAGGAATGTCATATCTATCAAATACCACGTGGAGCTCTGAAAACTCACTATAACTGTTGTCAATGCGCATGACAAGAAGTTTGGCTAGATCCTCACAAGTACTGGTGTGTGGAAGAATCCGACTATGAAATATTTTCAGCATTTAAAGAACTAGGTTAAACTGTTGCTCTAAAAGACTCCGTGATAAGTGGTCTAGAGAAGTTTGTTTGCAAACTGTACTGTCCATTCACTAAACTGAGATCAGTGTCTGACCTTCGATGGCGCATGTTTCACAAAAAGTCTTGCCAAGCACCCACCAAAAGCTTCCACCCAGCAAAGCCGCATATCTCCAAGCCATACTACGTGCTCACCATCAATGCTGGGTGTGGCATAATGACCAGGTTGCCAACCCTATCAACTTATTGCCCGAAGACTACGGATGGCTACTTGAGAGCAACGAGTATGTGGCAGTCATGACAACCCTCGAGCCTGCACCGGCTGCCGTCATTCAACTAGTTAAGTGCAACTGCTTAAAATCAAGGATGATATCAGCTGCAAAATTTGCTTTTGCAGCTGCAAAGCAAATAACATGAGGTGCACCGAGCTTTGTGGTTGCTCTACTGAAGACGAGAAACAAGAGTGCTTGAATACCGACAACACGGGAGATGAGGATGAAGACGATGATGATGAAGATGAAGAGAACTTCTAGCAAACGTGAGTTTTACTAATCAGTCTATGAATAGTAACTAGTATACAATAATAATTATTATTATTTTTGTTAAACAACAGATATCCATGGGTATGTTGGGATGACTACGATTATTAAGTGCTTCACAGTGACACAATCATAACTCCGAAATAGTAATAAATAGATATTACGATGAGGGATGCCCTGCATTTCATATACACATCTAATTATTATTATTTGTTAGCAATATCTCCCTTAAATATTACATGATTACCCTATTAGTACATATCAATCGATTTGTATTTAAATTCTCTATAATATTGTCTTCTTAATATTTTCTGTGATATGAACCGTTCAAAAGTTATTAATGAAAAAGTGTATGACGTCACGACGCTCCTGGCGCCCTCTGCAGTGTGCCACGATGTGCCAAGTAGATGCAAAATAATCAAATAGTATTTCGTAGTAGAATTGTTCCCTTGACATTTTCTGTGACATGAACCGTTCAAACGTTATTAATTAAAACGTGTCTATGACGTCATGACGCTCCTGGCGCCCTTTTCAACATGTCAGGATGTGCCAGGTAGGTGCAAAATACTTGTATAGTATTTTATAGTAGAATTGTAGCCTACATATTTTCTGTGACATGAACCGTTCAAACGTTATTAGTTCAAACGTGTATATGACGTCACGACGCTCCTGGCGCCCTCTGCAGCCCGCCAGAATGTGGCAGATAGGTTATTAATGCTCGTCTAGTATGACATCATAAAATTGTCCTCTAGATATTTTCTGTGACATAAACCGTTCAAAAGTTATTAATTAAAACGTGTCTATGACGTCACGACGCTCCTGGCGCCCTCTGCAGCGTGCCAGGATCTGCCAGGTAGGTGCAAAATACTCGTATGGTATGGCGTAACAGAATACTGTTTACCGCAATATTCTTTCAAGAAAGGCGCACGAGAGACCTTTTGCTCCTCTACTAGGTGGTTTGCGGCGGAGGTGGAACCAGATTGCTCTTACCGCGCGGGACAGAGCCAGATTGCTTCTACCGCGCGGGACAGAGCCAACTGAGTCCTCACTTCTAGGAACCGTTAGAGAACATCTTTTCACCCCACGGAAGTCTGAGAGAATAACTAACAATCTCTTTTTCTTTTCGAAAGCCATCCAGATGAGAAGGAATGTTCGCTCAATACTTTCAATATGGCGCCCTGGCTAGTTGTGTTGACTCTGCCCTGGGTCGCCGCGTCAGCACGCCGCGTCATCACGCCAGGTGCTGACTAAGCGCCACCTAACGCAAAGCTCTTACTCTCTCTATAGAGCACTCAAAATAGGCTAGATGCATTCTGGTGGCAAGAAATTAAACTTCTATTAGGAGTGGTTTAGCTGTCATTTTTCATTGTTGTTTTATTGTTATTATTCATCAATGGCGCTGAAAGAAGGTTGCTTAGCAGCGCTATCTATGTAAGTTTTGAGTCCTCTATACTCTTCAAAACTATCCTCAGGTAATAAATATTTCGTCCTAGAAAATTTGATTGTGTATATTATCGATTTAACATTTTTTAAATGCTTATGAAACAACACATTTTGAAAATTAAAATGCATCGTTTTAAAAAGTAAAAACTATTAGAACCAAAATCTTCAATGAGTGATTGCTAGGATGGCTACAATAATTTGACCAGTACCGTAAATATATAATATAGTCTGCAGTTTGGTTTGGAGAAAGTCATACACAAATATCAATTTAATTACTTTTAACTTTTACGTGTTGCTAATGTTGCTTTTATACGCAAGGACATCTAAATATTTAAAATGTCGCTCCCTTCAACACGATAGCACTGGTTTTGCCAGAGTGTGTACCTATTGTGCAAGACGTGCGGGAGTATGGGTTGCCACTGTGTAGGAGTATGATGTCCCAGAACGCCGAGCGGGCTGCGTAAAATGCAAGGTTGACAGATATACGGACCTCAATACATTAGTAAACAAGATTGAACATTCAAAAAAGTTTTGGAGCCTTTACAAGTCAGTCATTTTTGAAATATAGAAGAGATTCCAGCAAACCTCTTTTAATAAATTACCATACATTACCCGAGGACGCCGAAGCCACAACAAAACCCGGGGGCTCGTTTGGAGAACTAGAAAAGTGTGCTAAAAAAGGTCGGAAAACTGTGCTGCAGCGCTTTTCCGGGGGAGAATGTGGCTATTACCCGCTCAATCACGGCGGACAATGTGACTGGACTGTGGATTGTAGAACACTTGGACCTGGCAGGGGCTCGAACATGGTTCCGTGTAGTACTCGCTTGCGAGTGTTTGAGAGTCATCAAATAGTTTAACTTGCTATAGTTCATAGTTATCCCACTGATAGTAGTTTATACTCAAAAAAGTTGTATCAACCATCGTTCTCTATTTATAATCCAAATTTCATACCTTATTTAATAAGAATATAGAATAATACTAATTTTGTGATTTCGAAGACAGAAGTCTTCAGATAAAAGCTAAGATTGAGTGTTCGTGGCTTTGCTAACACAAACCAGCGATGCTAGGATGACTACAACAAATCGGCCACGACCTTACATATAATGTAATCTAAAAGTTATAAAGTTGTTTTTAGTAAATATGAACGAAGATTAATTTAAATAAGGTTAAGGGTAAGAGGCGGTAAGGTTAAATAAAGTAAAGTTAAATTAGGTGAACACATGGAACCACCACATTTATGTCCGTAGAGCATGTTCTAAGCTCAGTTTTGACCCAGTTTCTGTGCGATCCAACAACGAAATAATAAACCAAAACCACCTAACTCCGGTAACTATATTATTGTAGAAGCAAGTCCACATAGCACAATTATTACTGTTGGTTACCAGATAATACCTTGACATACAGAGAGAGATATTTTCGGCGATTGACTAGTATGCAATGATGCGCGGCCAACCAGCGACCAACCCACGTCACGCTGGCAGATGCGCGCGTGTCCGCGGGACACCCACACAGTAATGGAAGTAATGTGTTAGTAATACCCACAGTACATCCTTGTTATTCGGCGGAATATTCAGTCTTTTGACTTAGGTCTGAATTCGCCAAATTAATTGTTAATATTTGATTAAAATGATCTTTGATTGGTGTCCATGGCTTCAACAAGCAATATATATAGAAACTCAAAGTGCGTCATATACCAGTAGCCATGTTTCTTTGTGTGGATAAAGTCTCCGATTAACGGCCAATTTCGAGACTGACTAAATACTATCACTAATTAACAGCTATTAAGAGCTATAGCTATAACCTATCCCTTGTGCTATAGTTTCTATTTCAAAGATTTTGTTGATGATCGGAAGTGTATATTAAGCCTAGAAGTGAACTAATCTAAAACTAACAATTTAGTATTACAAATGCGGCGCCATGAAAACAGCGCTGCCACGCGGAGAGGCTCTAGTTACACTTGACTCACAGCCTGGTGGATATGAAGCAGCATTCAGAGTTGTCGCAACCACTTCCACAATGCATAGCGGCCATTGCCACCATTGTAGGGCTACAGGAGGACTGAGATTAGAGCCTCACCGCTAGGATCGCCACCGAACATGTGTCGCCAATAAAAACAAATAGTTTTGTCTTCCTTATTGAGGGCTTTGACAGAATTGGCATTATCTGCGGCCGCTGTCTTAGACTCTGGCAACGATCCGCCTTGGCAGCCAATTGAATGTGGAGAATGAATTTATACTTGCGACCCTTCCAATATGTCGTCATTTATTTTTCATTACCGCGATATTTATCTTTATTACTCAATTGAGATGATTTGTGTTGCGTTCTATTTCGCTGCCGACTTCGTAACGTTGCAACGGCGGTGGTTTCGAGAGAAGGGGGGGGGGGGGGACGTGCACGAATGTCAAGGTCAAAGGGTGGGGCTGGTTTTGGACGTCTTCAGTGGGTCATCGCGTATGACGAAGCTTACCAATGATATGAGGGAGTAACAACCAAGTAGTAGTTTTGAGATAAAAAGTCTGGATTATTCATCAAGCATTAAGAATTTGTTTGCATTTGGAGGTGAAACAGGTGTGCTCATCTTTCAGAATTCCACCCACCCTTCTCTCAGTCAAGTCACGTTGATGTTTTAAATCCAGTGGTATAGATAGACTATGTAGACTATATAGAGATAGACTATAAGACCATAGAGACGCTTCATTCCGATGACGCTCGGCCAGCCAAACACCTCAGTGTACAAACTGCCTTCCCCTGCCGCATGTATTTATCCTTGACAGCTATACATTATTGCATGTATCTTACTACTAGATTAATTAATGTTATGTTTATGTAAAAATCGCAAAAAGGAGATAACTACTATTACCCATTTATTGAATGACCCCTCTCAATTTAAATATGAAGTACACCCAAGGACCACTTGCTTGAGCCATGAGGAATAAGCCATGAGCAATGAGCCATGAGGCATGCTAAGGCCTGGTATTATGAACTTCGGTTAAATATTTATAAGGCTACCAACTTGTTTCCGCCGTGCATGGCAACAACCAATGGGAAGCCTGGTTGCAACTAGCTTGTTTTCACCATGGCAACAACCAATGGGAAGCCTGGTTCGTTGGTTGCCATGGTGAAAACAAGTTAGTAGCTTACTATATATTTTATCCGAAGTTGATAATAATAATTATGCAAGGTGTGACGAGTGTAACAAGTCATTCATTATGAGGAGTGCGGACTGCGGAGAGTAAATCCCAGCCAGTCGGAGCTACGTAAAGCAGAAAACTCAACAGGTGCTCGGCCTGTCGGTGTACAGTACAGTACAAGCCTTGCTGCAAGCATCTAGTGACGAGCGACAACAGAACTGCTTGCTATAATATGCTGTAGCAAACACTGTACCATGAAAATATGTTTAAAATGACGAAAGCATCACGATTACATTTGCTTCTCCATGTTGCAACCAATTGTAAACCAAGTCAGTTAGAAAATTAATAAATAATTGGTGTCCCCAATGACAACCAAAATTATTGCAATATTTGAAATGTTATTAAAACTTGGCTGTCGGGTTTCGCCGCGTCCATGGATAAAAAAGTCCTGACGTTTCGGGCCGATTGCACGGTCCATCTTCAGAGGAATAAAAACTCTAGAAGAGTACACACACGGAACAAACCTACTCAATCCAGCCCGTCCGTGTGTGTCAACCCAAACCAGTCGTGCAGTTAGTTTTATTCGTTAGCTGGCGTCTGCGCACTGTCTTCCCGCCCAGCTATTGACGTCACTCTGTTCAAATCCCGTTTTAGCCGCTCTATGGTCGGTTTCCACGTTCTACTAAGTTTCAAACCATCTTCACGGTTGAAATTATCCGGGTGCTTTTCAATTTCCACCGCCTCCCGGACAAGACGAGGCCTGTAGTTCTGAATAGCCGCCAATACCCGGGTTTCTTCAAAGTTGATGCGATGACACTTAGTAACGCTATGCTCCGCCAACGCCGACTTGTCAGTATGCCCTAATCTTGTGTGGCTCATATGTTCTTTAAGGCGAGTGGATATTTTTCTGCCCGTTTGTCCTATGTATACCTCATCACAAGCGCCACATGGTATTTCATATACCCCCGGTACATCTAAACGTGGGAGCTCATCCTTAACCGGATTAAACATCGTGATTAAACATCCGGTTAAGGATGAGCTCCCACGTTTAGATGTACCGGGGGTATATGAAATACCATGTGGTGCTTGTGATGAGGTATACATAGGACAAACGGGCAGAAAAATATCCACTCGCCTTAAAGAACATATGAGCCACACAAGATTAGGGCATACTGACAAGTCGGCGTTGGCGGAGCATAGCGTTACTAAGTGTCATCGCATCAACTTTGAAGAAACCCGGGTATTGGCGGCTATTCAGAACTACAGGCCTCGTCTTGTCCGGGAGGCGGTGGAAATTGAAAAGCACCCGGATAATTTCAACCGTGAAGATGGTTTGAAACTTAGTAGAACGTGGAAACCGACCATAGAGCGGCTAAAACGGGATTTGAACAGAGTGACGTCAATAGCTGGGCGGGAAGACAGTGCGCAGACGCCAGCTAACGAATAAAACTAACTGCACGACTGGTTTGGGTTGACACACACGGACGGGCTGGATTGAGTAGGTTTGTTCCGTGTGTGTACTCTTCTAGAGTTTTTATTCCTCTGAAGATGGACCGTGCAATCGGCCCGAAACGTCAGGACTTTTTTATCCATGGACGCGGCGAAACCCGACAGCCAAGTTTTAATAATGACTCCGGCCGCGAAAGCCTACGACAAATTTGAAATGTTGATAACCCAGTTTTTAGTTCTAACAATATCACATACTTTAATTGTAGTTACCTTATTTGTCACTTTTTAATATTGTGTATATTGTACATAAAAAGTTAACTCGGCGCGGTTTAGAGTAAGACTTCCTTCCTTCTGCTGTGTAACATGGGCTGCCCCTCACTGTGTGTAACATGGGCTGCCCCTCACTGTGTGACGTCAGTAGAGCAAAGCTTGGTGACGTCACTAAACCGCAGTCGAGCCAATGAACGAAGCCAATACCAACCCAGCCCGCCCTAATTAGTTTTACTCACGGAATAACAACGGCTCCCTGGCAGGCGGCCAACCCCTGCATTCAGCACATCATCAACAGTGCCCAGACTCGATGGAAAACCAATGTTAATAATTAAAGTCTCGAGTTTATCTTCTTCTGATCAAATTACTTTCCAGAAAATGAATCTACCGCTGGCTGTTCCCCCCGTCTCAATGGTGACTTGTCATGATATTCTTACAGAGAGGGAAGAGTGAAGTGACTGATGGGGGGTGTGCTTGAGTACGGACTAACACCCCCCCCCCCCCCCACACTGTGGTTGAGAGTGGGCTTGTACCGACTAGATGGCGACCACTCACTCGTAAGGTGTATATGGACAAATATAAAAACTACCATTAAATATCTAAATTGATAATGAATTTAACAGTTCCATAGCAACCATAAGTACAGATTCTATAATTGTACTGGGAATCCAGAGTGGGAGAGGGGAAAATAGCAAAGTACACAATACAAATTATATAGTATAAAACAATTAAAAAAACATCAACATGTATTTAAACTTTGAAAAATTACCATAGGACATTTAAACATGAAATATTTTCATGACGTCTGGTAACTAAAAGAACACTTTTGTGTTCATTTTGAATATATTCACTAACAAAGATAAAATGTGCTTAGAAAGTTATGTAGTTGAAAAAGTTTAAATCTGTATTGTTACTGTGTACACTAAAATACCACAACACTTCTAACCGTTATGTTCATTCATGTGTCGTTATTTTGAATACATCATCCACGTTTAGGTAAGTTTATTTTCTATGTAGAGTAATGAATTATGTGTGTTTGACATAGTATGTGTTTTCAAAAGATGGTGCATTCGATATTACAATTAACAGCTATCAACACAAAGGTTATTAGAGAAACATCGTCTTTTGCATTAGGTACGAGCATTATTAACGAGCCACATAGCTGAACAGGCTATGTATAGGTATAGTGATGATATGTTCGTTCAACACAAACATAGTCGTACGCGAGTAGAAGCTATAGTCTAGATTATTACAGTAAACACTTAGAGACGGAGTTGTGATAAATGTGCTTCTCACTGACAACCTGTCATTTCATTATTTATTTTTGCAGTTTAAAATGTTTACAGAGTAATCATGGCGGGCCACCATATTGTTCAGCTGTCGTTGTGTTTTCATGTACTCCCATGTTATGTTGGTCTTCCTGCTTGGCTCGGGCTTAAGTAATGCCAACGTGACAGATGACATAACATGCGATCTCGCTTCTGTTCAGCTGTTGAATGTCCTGGAACCTCGTAAATAGACCGCACAGGTAATTTTGTTTGCTCTTTTAAGCGGGAAAGTTTTTGCGAAGTCTTCTTGAATTTACGTCTACATAATCGATATTTACCTGAATGTTAACGTAAAGGACAGAGACCAAGTAATAACGACCAGTGGCGTAAAAAATGGGAGGAGGGAGGGGGGGGGGGGGGGGGGGGCAATCTACATTGCAGACCATACGATGTCACTTCCGTTGTTACTACTGGATACACTCAACACTGGTCTAAAGGAATGAATGGTATAAGTAATGGAACATCGCGTTAGTACATCAATGTTGTTTTTAGATATTGTTAGTGAAGTTATTGATCGTATCTTTGAGCTTGCTTTTATAGTGCAGTAAAACCAAATACCTATTATATCCCCCACCCCCAAAAAATATTCCGTTCACAAAAAATACAGTTCTCTTCCAAAATCGTATAAAACTACATAAAAGAAAGCCATGCAAAAACCGTTTTCTGTCCCGTTGTTGTATGGTACCATCTTCCCCCCCCCCCCCCCCCCCTCCAGCCCCATGCGTTCAGTTCTGCATCTGAATACAATAGCGACTATGTATCTTCTGTAACACATAAAACCATGGCTTCACAACGCAAGGAGAGAAAGAGAATGTTTACAGTTGCGTGCGTGATAATCACAATCAGTTCGTAGACAATGCGTTGTAGTTTACACTTGATGAACTCTTTTCACCCGGCTTGCCATGTGTGGTAAGTGGCGGAACCACCCCCCACCCCCCTCGCTGGCTCAACCGACGCCGCTAAATGCCAGCCGGCGTGTCCGGTACCCCCCCCCCCCCCCCCCCCCTCCCCCTATCTAGGTCGTTACGACGCTGGCGCTAATGGTGGCGGCGGCCAGCGCGAGAAGCACGTGGTCCGTGTCAGCGTATCAGAAAGGAAGATTTGAATGTTTTCTATCTTAGTCTTCGCTGACCAGAATGAAAATATGTGATTTTGGACATGGACGCTAAAGCTGCTAAGTTGGAAAATATTCAAAAGGAACAAAGCGTAACTTTGTTATAAAGTAGCAATGAAGCCGAGATGAACCACCCATAAATCTACATCCACAATAGAAGAACGTGTTCAAAACAAAAATATTATTGTGGTTTTGGAACTATTGAAAGTTTGTACAGATAAAAATAAAAGACTATTCATTAAAATGGTATTTCTTAAACTGATCTTATTATGGTTCTAAAGCCTTAATAAATCTCCACCACGCACGAATACAGTACAAAATAAAATGAAGATGTACGTGAAATATTGAAATACACTATCTATATTTAGATAATTACAAAAAATAGCTTTAGCTTCGCAATGAATGCTTTATAATTCGAATACATTATTTATGATTTGCGAATTACCATCTGAAACTGCGTTCTAGTCAAGCAAAGTAATCTGCCGCTGTGTTCTCGGTTCGGAGCCATGACACTGTTGGCTATTACACTCGATTAGCGAAATTTTCCACGCGACCTCGTTAATTTTTTGGCTTTAAAAATGAATATTTCATTTGGCAACATTAGTGTTTATAAAATCCTGTTTCTGTATCTGCCACTGCATAATAAGATCGCGATTAAGTGACAACAAACAAACGACTAAAAATCGCAATTTAAATATCACATTTGGAACGAAATAAGAAGACGCAATTGTATCCCGCTAGACAATATACCTATCTTGCCAACGCTACTCACAGCTTAACATTATGCAAGTCAATCGACTCTGGTTCAACGAAGTGTTTGCAGGTGATTAAAACCACGCGACCTTTACTCGCATACAGGCAAGAAGCCGATATTATGAGGACCTTTAACTAACATGTTTTTACAACTGAATTAAATGAACTGCTCGATGAATAAATAGTTGAAATGAAACCATAACTTGTTATCAAAGTCTTAAGGTGAATTGTAGTTCCCATAATGCCAGACTGGATAACTACCAATAAGCGGAACAAGTTTTCGACAATACGTTGTAGTTCTACACAATGGTCCTAAAATAAGATATCAAATATTGTCGGTCATAGATGAGACTTTCTCTCCATCTCACCGGTTACTACACCACCCATCTAAAGTACTTCTGTGACTGTTGTGCAGTCAATGTGCCACGTGACATAGCTAATCCTACTGGCAAGTGGATGGAACTCCATTAGTTCTAAAAACTCCCGCACAATTGCGTCGACCGTAAAAAATAATGTACACAATATTAATATTCATTTGTACAGAAATTCTTGTTTCCTCACAGTTCCTTTCTTGCCGAGAGAAGCCACGTTATTATTATTTGCATGACAAATTATTTTTTCCCCCGCAAGAAACAACGGAGGGATAATAAATAAGTCCCCACAGTTTTATGGTTTCCTCGCGATCTGCCCAAACTATCTTCTGCAACAAAAAGTCTCGAGTTGTAAGACATGTTGTTGTTGTTGTTGTTGTTCGTGTCCTAATGACGTAGGTGATTGATGATTGGGCTGTTTCGTTTGTTGACGCGATGACAGAAACGGATGCCCGAGAATTAGCTGGAGGCGCTTTAATCACTCATTTTAATACAATTTAAGCCTTTTCGAGACAAAAAGAAAGCACGCTGGATACAATGGGGGTATGCTTACATTGGTGGGGTTATTTTATCCTCATTTGACTTATGTAGTGATTGTCTTGTGAATTAATTTCTAGGTCAATGCATTCTTCGTAAAAAATTATGTTAATCAGTAAAGGGCGAGATGCACAGTCGAGTGAAGTATGGAGTTAGGTCCATGGTTGCTATGAGTTTGTTTTTCTTATGGAAAATAGCATGTAAGAAAATATTTCCATAGCACTAATCCCACCTTGACGACTCTGTTGTAGGTGCAACTGCACGTCGCCCTAGCCTGATGGGAATTGTTTATCTTTTCCTTCAAGTGTAAAAAGATGGTTGAACACATATCTGAAGGGTCAATATAACTATAACTATCGATTTACATAATATGGTTTAATCCTCACATTCATGCAACGGAGGTTATCGAGACGACAAGAATGCGGGGGGACAGAAGTTAATAGAGAAGAGTGCGACGAAGTTTGGTTAAATATTTGATCACTCGCTTTTAAAGTTTTACTTGAAAAGTTTGAAGACAAGGTATAAGTAACATTGTAGTGTCAGTCAGATAGAACAGAGTCAATAGATAACCTGGCAACAATGCCACAAGAATTAGCGACCTCACCGGTTGACCTTGTCCTCGGGATTTCCCGTGTAGGAGCCCTGGCAGATGACGTCATAGCTCTATGAGCCGTGACTCGTCCCATCTGCGTCCTGGTTCGTTTCACTTTATCGATAACTGATACTTCGGCCAACTCAATTAACTGAAAATCATTATTAATATTTATCAATCCACCGGACAGAAAGTGCTCTGGTAAGTCTCTATATATCGACATCTTGAGAAAATGTGATCCATACCCGGGATTATGTTTTGTCTCAGCTAAACAATGGATCTCAAAACTTTCCACTTTTGTAATTGATGTGTTTTTTATTGCTTTAATCCTCTTTGCTTCGGTTTTGAAAGGATTAGCCAACATTTATGTCTTTTCCCGAAGACGACCGATCGTCTCGTATTCTATAGCCGTTTTCATGGAGGCTTTTCTGGAGTGGATTATTATTTGATCTGGACACGGATCACTTAAATGATTGAATTAATTCCGGAAACAAATCGTATAAATTACCATGTATAAAAGCTTTTACAATATTCTAATACAAAACCAAATCTCAAGTATGTCACTTTTTTAATATTACGATCCATCCATTATCTCTATTACAACGCAAAGAAGTTAGCTTTGAAAGAAGTGACACATGTGCGTCTCGTTCACGGCCCTCTGGGAACCAACTCAGAGATCCATCATGGCTGCCGCAGCGGGTGGAATAAACGTTCTGACATGTAATGATATCCACTCAACCAAGCGGCCGTGGGAAAGTCGCCGACAGAGCAAACAAAAGGCTTTCTATTCGACGCAACACGAACGAGAAAGTCAGTGAAAGTCTCAAGGAAAGTTGAACAATGGAAATTGTTGAGTTCAATATAATGATGCAGGTTGTCTGCGTGAGTTCACGAAGGGGGGAAAAGAAGGGAATTAGTTGATCCAGTGGCGTGACCCGAAATACACAATTAGGGGTGGGGGGTAGAGTATTGTAAATATAGGTAGGTGTTGGAGGCGAAATTTGGCGCTGATTTGAAAAGATTGTAACGAAACATGAAATAGTTTGGTCGCAGTGTTGGCTTGAGTGACAAGGAAGTGCTAGAAAATGTTTTCTGTAATCATTTAGAAACGTTCTCCTTAAATACAGCAAGTACAATTCTCTCGTAACAAGACTGTAACACGACGCAAAGAGCTCAACGCTTGGAGATACTCCACGTGACGCATGTACCGGCCAGTGTGACGTCAGCTGCAGCGCTCTCAGACAAAGTGCGCCCGCAAGACGGATCACCTCCCCTCCCGCGCCGCGTGTAGAGGGGGGGTGTAGGGGGGTCCCTGTATCCGACAACAAGCACCCATCATCGCCGCCCCGATGACTGACAGGGGGGTGCTCTCCTTGTATCGATCAGGGAGGAGGGTCGGACGCAGCGGCCGGGTGTGCGCGGTGGATGTGTCCCGGTGGGGGCTGGGGTCCGGGATGGGGGGACTAGGGTCTGCGGCGGGGTCCCTTTTCTGTGAGGGACTTGGGTCCTCTTCATTTGGGAGGCTGGGGCTCGGGTAAGGTCCCGTCCATATGGGTGACTGGGGTCTGTAGTGGGGTCCTGTTTAGTGAAAGCCTGGGGTCCGCGGGATGGTCCTCTTCATGAAGGAGACTGAGGTTCCCCTCCGTGTGAGAGATGACGCCCGCGGTGCGGCCCCCTTTCATCTGGGGGACTGGGATCCTCTCTGTCTACTATGAAGAAGAGGGATATGTTTTCCCACCCCTCTTTCTCCTGCGAAGTGAAAATGTTCCATGGGATAAACAAATCTGAACCGCTGTATGGTAATGGTTTAGCGATAAAACTCGAACAAGGCTCGGTAGGCCCGGCTTGTTGTTCGCGCACGGACATAGCGGAAACAGGAAACTGTCGCAGTCAGGCCTATTTGTCAGATTGTCACAGCCACGGTAGTCCACAGCTATGATATATGAGCAGTGTGGACGTCTTGCTCATTCATATACTAGTCCCAACGTAACTATATAGTCTCATACCGACCTGGGATCCTTGGTCTACTGCCCAGTTCATGCTCGCTGCTTCAACGAAAATCGACAGTTATTTCCCATATCTGCTAAGTAAAGTGCAAAGCCTCATTAGTTACGCCCACTGTGTTAGCATTTTCCGGATATCCAACCCAAGGTAGTAAGTTATCCCAAATGGATCTGTTTCAAATAGATGGTAGGAAATAGAGAAGTATAACATTAATATTGGACGTCTATTTGGTAAGCAAGAGAGTGAAGTGGTTCCACAGCAGCCTTTTGAATGCTGACGTCATAGATGAGTGAGTCGGAGCCAATCAGCGGGGGCCATGTTCAAATACTGACATTTGGTTGGCCAATGACTCAGTCATCTATGACATCAGCATCCACAAAGTTACTGTGGAACGACTTTAGTTATTTGGGTTAACTTTCTAATCCATTTGATGAGCATTCCCTCAGTCTCACGTGTGCCTACTATCTGAGAGAGAAGGTAACAACATTGTGAGAGTACTCCGGCATGTTGAGTGCATGGGACCTGTCAACATTGTGAGAGTACTCCGGCATGTTGAGTGCATGGGACCTGTCAACATTGTGAGAGTACTCCGGCATGTTGAGTGGGAACTGTCAACATTGTGAGAGTACTCCGGCATGTTGAGTGGGAGCTGTCAACATTGTGATAGTACTCCGGCATGTTGAGTGGGAGCTGTCAACATGTGAAAGTACTCCGGCATGTTGAGTGGGAGCTGTCAACATTGTGAGAGTACTCCGGCATGTTGAGTGGGAACTGTCAACATGTGAAAGTACTCCGGCATGTTTAGTGGGAGCTGTCAATATCTCAGGACTATCAAGTGCCTAATGAGTAATGAGTGACAACTGTTGATGGACCCGATTATGTTTTATCTGTCGGCCAATCAATAACCGGAGAACAGTTACACATGAGGCATCTAGCAAAGCGCTGTTAAAACCAATATGCCCAAACATGTTTCAATATTTAAACAAAAGACAAGGGTTAAAATTTTTTTTAATCGCTTTATTGCTCCAAGGTTATTAAATTTCTACTGTTTTGCTGTGTTCTATTCCAAACTAACTAATTTTTATGAATGATCATTTCAAGACTTAAAGTTTCTGTGAAAAAGGGGTTTAAACGAGTATACTTGTAAATTGCTAAACAATTTGTTATGACATGTTGGATTTCAAGTATATAATAACCTACATGTCAGGGATCAGGCAAACTAGAAGGTCCCAGTACGAATGTGTGTTTTAATAGTAACGTTAGTGACGCAGTAACTGTTATTGTTCCCTTCATAAAAGCGTTGTTAGTATTACTGGCGGATTAAACTATACTGTTGTACTGAGCAGTGCTTACAAACCAATCTAGAGTCCATACACGACTGTTACTCTCCATCTTGGACTTGTTCGAAGTTTCCCATTAGAACCAAATTGACCATTCGAATCTGAAACTCTCTGAAACGATGTGTCTCCATTTGAGAGCTTAATGTGACGCAGATTGTCTCGCCGGCCAACTCAACCCCTATAGTCATGTCGTACAGCTGACCTCGTCCGTCGCAGTACACCACACATCTGGGCCTGCGCCGCGCAGTTCAACAGGCAACCAGGCCCGCAGTGTAAGAAAGTGAGAAAGTGAGAAATGTTCTTTGGAAAGTAAAGTGAATTCGCTTTCAATGCAAATTAAAAATCTGCATTAATTCTCCGGGGACTGGAGATGAATAATATTCGTATAACTCGAGTTAAACTTGTACTAAAGCGCGCTTGTAATTGGTTCGTTACGTCACATTGTTACCGGTGGCTCAGCCGGTAAGAGAGTGAGTGACGTCATGTGAACCATGCGTTGTGGTGTCACGTGGTCTATGTACGGAATTATAACAGTCCACGGTCTATACACGGACTTATTACACTCAGATCGAGACTAATATGATAAAGTGATGTCGTGGATAAACAATATTTGTCCCTAAAATGCGAGCAGTAGGGTGCGTTTGTGCGTTTGTCCCCTGATGACAGTAAGGGTGCTCGGATAGTCGGGCAGGAGTATCCGAGGGTTGATCTTTAGGGCTCAACCACAGATAACTATAACATTCAGTCAGGGTGAACGATAGCCGGATACGATCCGGGCAGGTAATATAGCGGTAGGTTACCTGGATTGTAGGGGCAGGTTGCAACTTGCCAGGCAAGGCAGGTCGACTTACCCGAGAAATAGACTCTATCAAGTACCCTAATCTGACTTGACCTGCGCATCAACCTGCCCCGTGTAAACGGATCCGACAGGCGTCAGATGACTTATATAGTTAGACCTGCATCACTACCTGGCATCATGTAAGCAGCAACTGTCCAGCCAGTAACCTGTCTACCAACCCTGTCTTAGCCCGGAGTAGAATAGGCCCAGAGCGACTCTGCCAATCATTTCCTCTCATTGTTCCACTTAGGCTTCCACCTTGGCCCTGTCTTCCTTGCTAGGAACCCCTTTCGACGACCTCCGCGATGTATCATAATGAATAAGTGATTCGGGAGACGTCATATGACCTCTGTCGTCCCGCCTGGCCTCGTTCAGTCGTGTGTTCTGGATCACGGCGCTAATGTGAGTGCAGCCCCAGGCGTCGCGACGCTTCACAGCTGATGTCCACGATGACGCGACGACGCTGTTTATTTTTAACCGGCGAGCGAGAGTTGCGAGGAACATGTCAACACGACGTAGCAACTGTTGGGACAAGGACACAGTACCGCGTACACGCGGCTGTATGTGTCCCCACACGCGGCTGTAAGTGTCCCCACACGCGGCTGTAAGTGTCCTCACACGCGGCTGTAAGTGTCCCCACATGAAGGAACCTACCCTAGTGTGCAATGGTACGGCCACTGGAACAACAATTTACAAAACATGCGTTTACTGAATCAGAACCTAGAGTTGCCCTAACACTCTCATGCTTGCGAACCATGGTACCAACTTAATCTTCTACTTCTCTTGTTCCTACCGTCTCATTGAAGCGGGTCTATTTGGAATAATTTACGACCATCGGTTGGTTACCTGGGACAGTGGGCGTGGCCAATGATGCTGCGCACCCTACTTAGCGCAATGTGTGAAAGAATGTCAGGAATATGAGAATTTTCTTTGAATCAGATTGCGTGACAAGGGGAGTAGCTTCGGATCTAAGGTTGGTATTTGACTATAGTTACGTTGGGTCTAGTATATTTCTACGTTTGTCTAGTGATAAATGATAATTAAAAACCCTCCGTGATTCTGTGAAAAACTTGACACAATCTGTAAACCAGGTCGACTGTGACGAATGTTGCGGGAGTAAGTCGTGTGTTGTTACAGTGACGAATCACTGACTGCAGGAAGCTCTACTTTGTTCCACGTGACAGATGAGAGATCCGCTCTGCGTTGCAAGAACCGTGGCTTAGCGATGAGTTATAACCATCTTATGTCTCGCTCGCAATTGAAATAAGAACTACCGGAATATCAACCGACTGGTTCTAGTTGCTTATTTCAGTTGGCGAGCAAGCGACTTGCTGACCAACTTATCTGATACTAGTGTTTTGGTTTTGATTTCCTTAGTCTTTTCTTTTTTTTGGCTTTTCTGCGTTTTGATATTTCGTCGTAAGGTAAAGTGGCGCATCGTGGAAAGTTGATATAAAGAATGGTGGATTTATTTATTTCTTATGACTATTGTAAACTACAGAGATTGATGGCGTTATTGGATGGTCCACCGTATTGTTATTTCACTAAACCAACCCTCACAGAGCCACTAGGGTTGTATCATGAAGGCGGTCTATACAGATTGATAGATCTGCGATCATATTGAACAGAAATCAGTTCGAGGCGGAGATACCTCGCTCTTCTAGTTGGATATTCGCGATCTATTAATATGGGTTTGAATAAGTTGAAACTGTTCTTTGTCAGTTTCAGAAGAAAGGGTCGGTAACTTTGAGATTGGTTTTGGAATTCTTGTTTGAAAAGTTATTCTGTCAAAAACATTGAAGTGTGCAATTACTTGGAAAAGTTGTTTAGAAAGTTATTCTAGTCAGTATAACTTAATGTAGACTTAATGTAGACACACCTACTTAAGGCTTAATGTTAAATAATGCCAACACCAGTATAATGGCGTTCACAGTTTTCTAGTTTAAAATTCGATACAAGCTTCTTCAATAATTGTTACACTCGACCAATGGAAGTTGTGCACCAGTTAGTCTCAGCCAATGGTAAAGCGGCTACGGTACGGGAGTAAATACAACTAATTTATTAAATTTGCTTTTAATAAAAGCGGAAACTTTTTTGGTTTTCTATTTCTTTCATAGTATGTTGGCATGCTGGTTAATTTCAAACGATCTATATTCCAAAGGGCTTATTCCATGTGAACGTATCTTCTACATGGAGTTATTTGAAGTGGGAATTCTTAGAAGTACCAAACTTTGTTAATTTCTGATGTAATAAAATAGGATTGGTAACCGTGGTTTCTACAATCATTACAATATAAATGTGTAGGAGGATCTTCGGGGCGGTGGTTCCGTCGACACCGACGTGGCCGTGATCGGCGTCACTTTCCGGTCTTTGTCGTTGGGGGGGTAGCTAGAAGCTAAAAGCCGAGAGCCAAAACAAACAGGCTGTACGTTTTACATAATCGTGTCATATCAGTAAATAAACTGAGCTCGCATCTTAATTTTATTTTAGGTTTGTTCTAGTAATAAAATTATGACAGCTTAATTTATTTTCTTGTTATGAATATCAGTCAGTAGAAATCTTGCTGCAGAAAACATCAAGTCCAAAAAATATCTAAATAACGGCGAAATGAAGTCATGCTATACACACGTTACAAATAGATGCGTTTGTTCGTTCTCTTTGTGGTTAATTCTACTCGTGAGATTTGTGGCCCGATTTGTTTAATTAACACAATAAAAACGAAGTAGTACATTTAATAATATGCTTGCGTATAGGAATGCTGGCTGTGGATGGAAAAGCAGCTACCTACTTAGTTTTTAAAGTTAACAACAATATTTAATATTTAGTCAATACATTTTCAATACTACTATTTATAGTTATGAACACTTACTACATCACTGAAGCAGTTTCGAATATTCCCTGAAAATGTCAACTCTGTTTGATTTAGTAAACTTAATGAGATGATGTATTTCGCAATACCTAGAGATGTAGGTTTGGGATATTTGCTGTCGTTTTCTAAGAAAGCTATTCCTGGGTCACATATGCGCCACATTACTATTTGAAATTAATTCGTAGTTGCATTTCAGCATCTACACTGAAGAGATATTTAAAAATAACGACAAATGCGACACTCAATGGTTGACCAAACATTCACAGCCTAGGGGCCTTGTACTGTGGCACATGTAATGAGTTATGTAAAGCAGAACCAATTTTATGTATATGGTATTATATTATATATTAGCCGATTTCTTTAAATGGTGCACTTGTAACTTATTTACCTTGTGGTCACGGTGGAGTTTGGACAAATCCTCGTCCACAAAATAGGAGCTAAAATATCGCCATTATAAAATTAAGTTCTAATAGCATAATGAAGATTATTAGTGTTTATTATATTCTGTCATTAATACATCAGTTATCCATGTAGTATCATGTATATTGCCCTCTATCGTGAATACGTTGAGAGTCGCTATATCACTGGGGCTCTGACCTCATTTCCTCCATCTCGAGAAAACTAGAAATGATGGGCAAACGCTTCGGCCAGACAAACGTGCGAATGTAGATCCAGACTTTTCCAATTATTGAGAACTTGTCTATTAAAGGAAATATAAATGCCAAACAGTTATGGAAAATCTCAGTAGTTGAAGTGAAGATATTTAATAACTTTAGCTGACTTTAAAGTCCATGTCTATACATTACATCAATACAGCCAATCTTTCCTTCCTCTCTGAAAGTTTATTTTACCTGAATTTTTATTGTTATTCTTTTAACAATGCTACTTTTTGTATTATTGTCGTTGTTTAGCATATTTAAACAATGCTAATGTAAATATTATTTGATTGATATAAAATTCAAAACGTTGTATCAGGCCTACTAGATGAATTATAATAGTTATTCTCATTAAATCTATAATTATAATATGCATCGTTGGAAGATGAACACAATATGACATTTAATAACATTTATCATGTTTTTAAAAAACTACATCAATAATCAAGGAATTACTTCTCTCTCCACAACTGATTTACCGATACAAATAGAAACATCTATGGTTATACGTTCCATGTAAAGACTTCCCCAATAACTACAGCCGTATTAATTGTTTATTGATCTACTAATTTGTGTCAAGAATATGTTTCGTTCTACCAAATAAAAAACCTACAGACAACACAAAACAAGCAAATCCATTAGTACACGATTTGAAAGTCAAAGAGTTAAACATATAATCGTCATATAAATTATTTTCTCAAAACAACAATTATAAATTACATTATTTAAAGCACCTGTGTTGATTGATAAATCAATTTAATTATGGATTCAAGTTTATAAAAAGTAAACAAATCGTCTGTCACATGTTTGGCAATGCGAGTCTTAATGTGTTCCAGTGTTTTAGTAGTGTTTTAGTGATGTTTTAGTAATGTTTTAGTAGTGTTTTAGTAGTGTTTCCAGGGCAAAGTACAACGTCCAAGATGAGTTGTTGTATCCAATCCAATACACTAACTAGTATCTGGGTGGACAAGAGTTAGTAGACAATAAATGTTAAGCCAACAGTCATGTTGAATCAACCCACAGTAACTACAGTCAGCTTTAAATTTTATTCAAGTGCCATATTATGAACTATATATTGTTTTCAGTAATATTGCTCTAAATAAAACATTTGTCAATTTGACGCTCATTATTATGATTGTTACTCATATTTTAAACGAAAGTGACAAATTTATAATTCTCCATGTGAAATATTTTATTTTGATACCATAGACCAATATTTCAATCCTTTCATTTAATATGTCTAACTTGGTTGGAGATAACTCCTACGAAAATCAGCTAAAGATAGTAACATGTTATTTCATTATTATAAAATAATAATAGTTATAATTGTTTCAATTATGAAAATAACAAACACATCATTAGTCAATATTATTATCTGTACGGTGTACAACAATGAATGCGTCAGGTGTTGCAACAAGCATTGTTGGGCTGATTGTTGCGCCCGGGTTAAAACGCTCCACGCAAAGACACAGTCAACTAATTTCCAGGGGACTTGAGGGCTGGTTCGCCCCGGCCGACTCGGTTTGGGCTCTGTGCACAGAGAGCCGCACGGTAATGCCCGCTGCCCTGGCTGCAACCAGGAGCCCGGGTACCCGGGTGTTGAGCAATTACAACAGAAGCACTCTTTAAAAATATAGGGAAAATTATAGAATGTTTTGATATTAATTTGAGATTTTTCAAAAAATTATAATTGACATATTAAATGCATATTAATCGATGTACCTGAAAATGCATTTTTCAAAAAAGTTGTGATAATCCGAGATTTAGTTTGATTGATTGGTTTTCGCGTGATTGGTTTCCACGATGCGATTGTTTCCGATATATAGGATGGGTCGGTCTTACCTGTGTGAATGTGCTGGGATGGGATCTCGCTCGCCGGTATCTCCGTCTCACTCGCACTCACGTCGCGCACGCACCGTCCCTCTCACTCTTACCAGCAGCCCCGCTAGGCCGAGCGACATCCTAGCCCGGACGCCACGGAACTAACGGGGGCCACAAGGCGAGGGCCCGGCAGAACGTTGCGCTCTGTCGCCGCGTGCAGCGCTAGCGGTCGGCGCCGCGCGCCCGGGTTGCAGCGACGCCCGCTAGATGGCTCTGCCCACTGCGTGCAGCGCTAGCGGTCGGCGCCGCGCGGCCGGGTTGCAGCGACGCCCGCTAGATGGCACTGCCCACCGCGTGGAGCGCTGCGGTCGGCGCCGCGCGGCCGGGTTGCAGCGACGCCCGCTAGATGGCACTGCCCACTGCGTGGAGCGCTGCGGTCGGCGCCGCGCGCCCGGGTTGCAGCGACGCCCGCTAGATGGCACTGCCCACCGCGTGCAGCGCTAGCGGTCGGCGCCGCGCGGCCGGGTTGCAGCGACGCCCGCTAGGTGGCACTGCCCACCGCGTGGAGCGCTGCGGTCGGCGCCGCGCGGCCGGGTTGCAGCGACGCCCGCTAGATGGCACTGCCCACTGCGTGGAGCGCTGCGGTCGGCGCCGCGCGGCCGGGTTGCAGCGACGCCCGCTAGGTGGCACTGCCCACCGCGTGGAGCGCTGCGGTCGGCGCCGCGCGGCCGGGTTGCAGCGACGCCCGCTAGGTGGCACTGCCCACCGCGTGGAGCGCTGCGGTCGGCGCCGCGCGGCCGGGTTGCAGCGACGCCCGCTAGATGGCACTGCCCACTGCGTGGAGCGCTGCGGTCGGCGCCGCGCGGCCGGGTTGCAGCGACGCCCGCTAGGTGGCACTGCCCACCGCGTGGAGCGCTGCGGTCGGCGCCGCGCGGCCGGGTTGCAGCGACGCCCGCTAGATGGCACTGCCCACTGCGTGGAGCGCTGCGGTCGGCGCCGCGCGGCCGGGTTGCAGCGACGCCCGCTAGATGGCACTGCCCACTACGTGGAGCACTGCGGTCGGCGCCGCGCGGCCGGGTTGCAGCGTCGACTGCTAGATGGCACTGCCCACCGCGTGAAGCACTGCGGTCGGCGCCGCGCGGCCGGGTTGCAGCGACGCCCGCTAGATGGCACTGCCCACCGCGTGAAGCGCTGCGGTCGGCGCCGCACGGTCGGGTTGCAGCGACGCCCGCTAGGTGGCACTGCGCACTGCGTGGAGCTAACGTGCTCTATCGTAAACTTTAGGCAACAATAGTTTAGTCATGACTAAACTGGTTTACCGATCGTGGGGCGACCAGGTTACAGCGACGCCCGCTAGATGGCACTGCTTCTCTCTGTCACCGTGGCAACAGGTTGCCACGTCGCCCGCCAGGGGCCTCATTCCAGTACATTTCAAACTTAACCCCGGTGTTAGCCAATTCGCGATCGCAAAACTTCGATACGCCCCTAGCGGACAAAATTATCCCTAAGCTAACGGGTCTAGCGCTCTAACTGTCTGCGGATTCTCGCCCAAACCACGCGGTACTAATCTCGTTCTAGCTATTATACTATTCATTTTGAAGGAAAAACTTATAGGAAAGCGTAATTAGTTTACATGCCAATAGTCATCATAAAGGTTATTTCATAATTATAGACCCAGTAGTTTACTTGTTATAACAATTCACGCAAAAAATCGGAAAATTAGCAAGATTTCTTATTGTTTTCTAAACTTAAATTGTTGACAAACGAATGATCGGATTTTGATGAGAGTTCCTTTGGAACATGAACCAACAATCTGAGAAAATAAACAAATAAACTTTCTAGATAGAAAGTGCCCCGAACGAAAATTCATAGCATGCACTAACATGCAGGGTGCGTAGTTTCACGGCCAAAACCGCTGCTTTTGAGGTCCAACCGCTGCACCCTGCATGTTAGTGCATGCTATGAATTTTCGTTCGGGGCACTTTCTATCTAGAAAGTTTATTTGTTTATTTTCTCAGATTGTTGGTTCATGTTCCAAAGGAACTCTCATCAAAATCCGATCATTCGTTTGTCAACAATTTAAGTTTAGAAAACAATAAGAAATCTTGCTAATTTTCCGATTTTTTGCGTGAATTGTTATAACAAGTAAACTACTGGGTCTATAATTATGAAATAACCTTTATGATGACTTTTGGCATGTAAACTAATTACGCTTTCCTATAAGTTTTTCCTTCAAAATGAATAGTATAACAGC
Organism: Isoperla grammatica; assembly: GCA_945910005.1. NCBI lineage: Eukaryota > Metazoa > Arthropoda > Insecta > Plecoptera > Perlodidae > Isoperla > Isoperla grammatica. The sequence goes on from OX246737.1 coordinate 135,504,607, forward strand.
TAGAAGGAGATAAGTGATCAACGTTCCAGCGATACCGGCAATGTCACACAGAGAAGTTAACCCGGCACGGCCGCCACATTGGCCAGTGACGTCACTTTCAAACGTCCTTGAGATCGCGAATAGCTAATCAGGAGTCAGCAATTGAGACGCTGTTCGAAGGAAGACATTGTTGAAAAAACGAGACAAAATAAAACAATAACAAACAAGAACTGTCCAATAACCTCAAAACGTCCACAAAATACTCAATAAAACTACATATTTACATATTTAGGACATATATAATGTACTATAAATACACAAAATTCTTTATTAACTGTAATAAACACATAAAGTAACGTATTCATGTAGGTGGATGTTCCCAATTAAAGAATTGAAATGTGACATTTGTGAAACTACACACACGGGCATTGACAAAATGGCGTCATTTCAAAGTATTGTTAAGATAACTCTTCTTAACCCTACTATCAGACAGGGTCATATTTGCCTCCGAATTATGCAGGGAAGCCTGTGTCGGAGTTAACCCCGGGGCCATTTTAACATGGGGTTAGCGAGAGTTAAGGAGAGTTAAAATGTACAGGAATGAGGCCCCAGAGGCCTCATTCCAGTACATTTGCAAACTTAACCCCGGTGTTAGCCAATAGCCAATCAAGAGTCAGCACCTGGGACGCCGATCGAAGGAAGGCATTGTTGAAAAAACGAGACAAAATAAAAACAATAACAAACAAAAACAGTCCAATAACCTCAAAACGTCGACAAAATACTCAATAAAACTACATATTTACATGTGTAGTGTTTACATGTAGTAACACACGAAATTGTTTATAAACTTCAATAAACACATAAAGTAACGTATCCATGAAATAGGATATCCTCAATAAAGAATTGAAATGTGACATTTGTGAAACTATACACACGGGCATTGACAAAATGGCGGCATTTCAAAGTATTGTTGAGATAACTCTTCTTAAAACCCTACTATCAGACAGGGTCATATTTGCCTCCGAATTATGCAGGGAAGCCTGTGTAGGAGTTAACCCCGGGGTCATTTTAACATGGGTTTAGCGAGAGTTAAGGAGGGTTAAAAAAAATGTACAGGAATGAGGCCTCAGGTGCGCAGCGTTGTCAGCCAGGCCACACAAGTGGTTGGCGCTTGGCCAACACTGGCGCGCGGGAATGTGCTCAGGAGGTCGTGTGATCCATTCCATGTACCGTAGATCGTGGCCAATGAAAATTTGACAGGGGTGTTCGTTTCACAGTTTTAATGTTTCAGTCATTTCCTATCAGCCTTGAATGGACACCCTTTACCAGGTCATACTTCTCGTTTTCCTTCACTTGAATTAGGTTTCTGTCTCATTATGAAAGCCACACGAAGAGGAGAACGCCGCGTTCAGTCTGTCCCTCGTTGCATTCGCATCCGCTATCAGCTCCAAAGTTTAGGACAATATTGATTGTCACCTTTTAAAAACTTATTCACGCTTTAAATGCAAAATTTGGAAGAAATGGTTGCTAGTCAGCATAAAAACTGGACTTCTTTTCTGGTAAGAAAAAGAAATTTACTCTCCAATCATCCCCAACACCAAGACTTAACAATGCCATTGGGTCGACCTAAATTAAATTTTTCAAATTAAATGCCGCCAATATTTTGGCAAAGTAGGCACTTTTTATACAATTAAGTTCCTACAAAATTGAAAAAGTTGATCTTGGGCATAATGTATTGATTTCCATGCATACTTATTGCAATTCCTGTAATAATCTTCCGGTACGACTTGTTTAGAATGATATGATGTGGTCATAACACGCTTAAGACTCTCGTAGTCTCAGATGTAGATGTGTACCAAGATGTAGAATCGTATACGCTTGGCAGTCTAATGGCGGCCTCCAACACTTATTCCAATGTCTTTGCACACATCAGAGTCAATGCAGCATCTATAGTTCTGTTCCAAGATCTTTGTTTGAAAGAGAGGAGCCGATCGTTGAGAGGTCTCTACCGATGACGAGGGTTTGTTTGAGTCATCATGAAGCCTCGGATATTGAAGAATCAGTAAGAGAACTTTTCTAAAGATTCACACTTACAGAATATTACGACGGTATTCATTTGGAACTCGGGTTAAGCTTGAATAAGTCTTTTACCACAGCTACAGAAACCAACTTCGCCAGATGTGGGCCTACGTTACAGGGTAGTGAAACCTGCGCCGAGGGTCGAACAAAGGCTCGTGGAACGGTTGGATATTTCCTGGGGAGTCTATTGACTCTACATGTATGTTTGGGTTTAGAGTGCCTTTACGCAACGATCTTGTAAACTTTGAATACTCGGATATCTGTGTTGAGATACTAATTGGGCAGCAGAGCTTTCAGCTTTGTAAAGTGTAATCCGGAGATATTTTTTAACAAGCAGGTTCACTACTTCCTCTGCGCGGCATAAATAGACTTTCAACTAAAACCCTGGTTCCCTTTGAAAGGAAATGTTGTACCACGCAATATTTACTCGGAAGACTTGAGGGGTAATTACATTTGACCTGAACGACTTCTCGCGACGCAATTACGAGGAGGCGTGGCCTGTGACGTGTGGCCAGGGCGCGTGGCCAGGACATGGCCAGGGTGCGTGGCCAGGGCGCGTGGCCTGTGACGCGTGGCCAGGGCGCGTGTCCAGGGCGCGTGGCCTATGACGTTGTCGTTACAATTGTAACGTCTAGACGCAAAGCCCCGGTCCATCCTGTGCACTGAAAGCTGTGGCCATTGCGCCCGTCTAGAAGCCAAGGGATGATGCTTTATGTATCCGGGGAAACAGACTACAATGATATGCGATATACCAGACGAGACCAACTACGGCTGTCCCGGATATTTCATTTCATTGTCAGGATGAGACGTAGCTGTGATTCGTTTAAAAAATATTGTGTGAAATTGTATTATGAAAAAGCAAAACATCTCAATCGGGCTATATTTTTTAATGTTAATGTTACCAATGCAATTTTTAATGTGTACTGTGGACACTTTCTTTAAAATTGAAGGGCAAAAATTGTACATGTTAGTTTTGGGAAAAAAGGAAATGTATTCTTTTATGGCGTCAAATAGAAAATGAAATATTTTTATTCGACACACCTAGTCTGCTCTATCAACTGGTTCAAACAAGTACTCAATCGAATATTTTACAAGGTGGGATTTTGATACGTTCTTAATTTCAGATAGTTATTTATTTAAAATATCAGCCTTTGTATAATTTAGTATTGACATGATTTCCTGGCTGCAAAATTGCTTAGAAAGAATGTTATGGCTAGAGATGCAAGAAAATGGTTTTATTTTTCTTCACTTTTCGTTTGAGAAATTGAGAATTATGGTGTTTTGTGGTGTTATTGTTTTTTTAATCGAAAATCACGTTTTTACATAAAATCATTGATAAAACTAAAAAAGGTTACATTTTCTAAACTATTATATGTGTATGGCCCTAAATGTATATACATAGTGATGGGCGTCAAAGATTAGATTAGACTGCAGAGAAGTAAGTGGTGATGATGCGGACTGCTTATTTTCGCTTTTTATCTAGTCATTCTTGTGAAGATTTGAACGGAAGGGAATACAAAATTATGAATTACTGTTAATAATGGTGTTATTTTGCTAGAAAGTGGCAATTATGGTGTTATATCGCAAATAAACTCATAATTCGTTTTATAAGCATTTTATGGTGTTATTTCGCGATTTGAATCTGAATCCCAGTGACGCATAACGTAAAGAAATGTATAAACCAGCACTCTAGAGTGTTTTGTTACACTTTTCGTTTTATCGCGCATTGCGAAAAACTTGCATCTCTAGTTATGGCTACAAAACAGGAAATTTGATGCACGGAATGTTAGAAGAAGAAAAAACATCTCCCAAAGTTTCCCTCACTTATCTCTTGTTTCTTTCCAATTTGTTGTCAAGGTGATAATTGATAACGAGTTTTCCAAGTTTACAATTGTCTTTCGAAAGTGACGTGATTCATGGGCGAGGGAAAGAATCCCTCTGATTGGCTAGCTAAGGTCGCGTCACAGGCCGAGTCGTTGTACTAGATGCAATATCACAACGTTATTAAAACCAAATACCTTCTAAAACGCTCTCATATTCATTTCTTTAGAAATGATGCTCATGAAAGAGTATGTGAACAACTCAGTTAGCGTTGAACGTAAATTGAAGTTTATGAACAGTTTTTTACGAGTAAAGTTTATTGTGAAGTGACAGTGGAACTTAGTGATGTGTATGTTAGTATTTAAGTGGAAGACGAAAGCAGATGGAACATTTTGAGTCGGCCACTGCGCTAGATAGAAGACAAAGTATTTTGTTTTTATGTTAATTTAGCGATTGTCGCATATTTGAAATTACTCGGGCTTCTGAAACAGAAACGTAACTAGCTGTCATATGTTTATTTGATAGCAAAAAACTGAGCACACTTTCAAAGCAGTTGTGTGGAGGCAACTTCTACGAAATGGCTACAGAGAAGACGAAACTCCAAAGCAAGGGTTCACTGGCTTCAACTCATGCCAGACTAAATTGTGTACTTTAAACTTAACTTTACCTAGACAAAGCAACGATATAATGATCACTAATTAGTGCGACTTACGCTATACAATTACAAATAAAGGCAATGGGCAATGTTCTATACAAAAGTGAAGTCTTGTGCGTGAAGTCTCTGTCTACAAAACCTGTGATATATTTTATTTGTGCTTCGAAAAATATTCTTTATGTTAAATGAAATCTTATACGCCTACTGATTTCATCGGGAAATTTCTGATTCTGATAATTTTCCCAGACGACGGAATTACTTCCCTGAAAGGACCGCATATAATTGAATATATCACACTTTCACAAGATACAGTTTAAAATTTGTGCAAACACAGTTTAAAAAAACACATACAAAAACACAGTACATTTTTGAAGAATGTGGAGAAACTTTTGAAAGTGATCTACACATCCGTTTCCAATAGTTATCAAAGTCCTCTAATTCGTAGACTGTTAATAATTATATTTTGAACTGCACTTTTCATGTCAGTTCTGTAATGACACTTGAAATTATATTACAAGTGTCTAACACAACGCAACGCTATAACTTACTTTCCCAATTCAAATTGCATTATTCTCATTTCCATTTTGATAGTATTATCCATCTTACACTGCTTGAATGAAGTCGCAAGTTTCCAGCACTTTTGATAACCAAATCGTATTCGATGCGCTGAGAAATAAAACATCATTTTGCGTGAGGCCGTCACTCCTTATGTCTAGCTAGACCATTCTTCCTCTTCCCACTAGAGTTACACTGTTGTGAATTCAACCCTATAGTCACGCGTCTAACCTCCCCCTTCTTTAAGCGTGAATACAAATGAACTTAATTATTGTCGGCCAACCCCCCGACTCCCCATGTGGTCTGTCGGGCTCACAAGCGACCCATATTAGCGCCGCACTTTGCGTCCTTATTTGTCGCCACGCTATCTTATCTTATCAGTAGATAACACTGGATACTCAGGACGCACACACATCCACGCACGGCTACGCACAGCCACGCACAGCCATGCACAGCCACGCACGGCTACGCACAGCCACGCACAGCCACGCACAGCCACGCACAGCCATGCACAGCCACGCACAGCATATCTGGTCAGCGAGTGCATGAAAAGTCCTGTCAAAGCTTCATCATAGGTTTTATGAATACTTTTTTTCAATAAATACAATATCGTTCCACAGCAACCTTGTGGATACTGACGTCATAGATGAGTGCGACATTAATTGGCCAACCACATCAGTATATAAAATAGCCACCCGCTGATTGGCTCCGACTACGCTCTATGACGTCATAGCTGAGTGAGGTATTGGCCAACCACATCAGTATATAAAATAGCCGCCCGCTGATTGGCTCCGACTACGCTTTATGATGTCATCATTCACAAGGCTGCCGTGGAACCACTTGACAAGTAAAATACGTCCTGTTTATTATACACATATAACCACTGAGCGTTACATTAGGGTACATAGACTAAAGCCGAGCACCGGCGTCTACATAGTTACATACATATACATTTCTTGTTTGATATCACTTGAGACCCACTAAGTAATTACAGCCATGTTAACAGTCCACATACAACAGTGAACAAGATACATAGAAAACCACTTGACGAGGAAATGTATTTTAAAACACGATTGAGAAACGAATTATTACATCGAATACAGGAGACTCATGAAAACATTTCAAAATTACATTTGCTATTCAGATATGAGAAAAAAGTACATGCATATTTTATATTAAAAATAACATCAAAGCAGATTTAGGAATTTATATTAAAAAATTCTCGGAGATGAAAGAAGTTGGGTGTGTAATAAGAATAACTGTTATTTTTTTATATAACTTACGATTTCCTTAAAATGTTGCTTCCCATCTTCCGAGTAGTCTGGTCGACAAGTATATGATTTAACATCTTCGTCAACGCTCGACCCATCTGTGTACTTGTATTGTCTGAATACAACACTGTATAGAACCCAGTGTTCGGTCAACATATGACAATAGACAACAACCACAATACTATAACAGTTCTTCTGTGATTCATATGTCCTGGGTTCGATCCCCAGTCCACGACATTACTAGTATACCTAGTGTTATCACACAAGTCACAGTCACACACACATATATATATATATGTATATGACAACGGACAAAACGTGTTTTGAATTTGAAAGTAAAACTGAAGTTCGTAGTTTGCTTGTGAATATTATAAATAAAGCTTCACAAATAAGCCACAAGACTGCATCAACACTGACTTTTTTGAAATGCATGAATTGAAAAGACGAGTTTGATGAGAAAAAACAAGAAGATGTTTAGACCCCTACAAGTAAAATAATAATAATAACAAACTATTGATATTGTAAAGTTGTTCATTTTGATGAGATTGTTCCTGTGTTTTCTGCCACAGTGATGTACATCATTGTCAGCTACATTTTATGAATGAACATCTTTTCTAGAATGAAACAGTATGTTTTTATTCAGAACTTGGTCCTTTAACGTGAAAAATAAAACGATGGACATTTCTTTTGGTCAGTGTGGAACGTTTGCCGGGCCCAGCGTTCCTGTGTTGGCATAAGAAGGTACAGGAAGGTCTGGTAACGAGTAGGTTGAGTGTTTAAAGTCTGAACCATCTCAGCAGAATGCTTCACAAGTCTTGTATACTTATTGCCAATATCGTAAAGCGCCGGCTTTTGTTCCTACCCAAATTGAAAGTGTTTAGAAACCTTTATACCTGTCACTCATACAGTCTTCCAGTGATATGACGCTCTGTGCTGCCTTCATGGTTCAGGACTATGTGGTTGCTGGGGGGGGGGGGGGGGATGCTCGGTTGAGAATGCGATGCTGTTGACTAAGCAGGGGTTTCTACTACATACAATAAAAACATTAAAGTACGTACCTACGAATCTCTTGTGTTCATGGTGGTTTGAAGTCAATGTTTTTATTTTTGGTCTGTGTGAGAGACTGGCTATAGCGATGTGTCTGTCCGTCCGCCAACAACCCCTTTCAACGAATATAGTTGGGCGTATAATTCGTCGACAATGCCGGCAAAGAAACCGCTCTACGTTATCGGCATCGTGTATAAACATGAGCCGGTCGCCTCTTTAAGCAATTTAAAAAATGTGCCATTAGCAGAGCTTATAATTGAAACGGATTTATTCATTGCCGATTATTTTTAATTGAATGTAAATATTGTCTCATCCATTCTGATGGAACAATTGATAAAAGAGATTGTGTTAAGAGTTTTCTTCCATTCTAGTTGCTAAAACAAATTTGACTAATAACATTTTATATCAAGGCAATTAACAATGGCTGACAAAGAAAACAGTTTATCAGTATCGCAGGGCTACTCAAAACTAATTTTAATGCGATTTACTTTGAAACAGCATTGTACAAACATTAATTATTTGAACGGTATTGCTAATAAACGGTGTATTTTAACATGGTGATCGCTGCCAGTAAAGTGTTCGAAGAGCCGAGTGTGGCTGAGGACATAACGCATACGTGAGAGTTGGACTGATGATTGATGGGTATTTGCTAAGACAGATTCTTCTCAGAGCTACAACCTGCCTTGATGAAGAAACTAAACAACTACAACAATATTGTTCCAGATTTCTTTTGTAAGAAGCTAAAGCTTGCCTGTGTGTTTTGACGTTTACCTCATGCAAGCAGTATTGTGTTATGATGACATTGGCAGTAGGGAATACTATTCACGTCATTACAGTTAGCTCAGTACTAATACGTTAATGGGTTGCTAATTTCTAGAACACCAACAAATGTAAGAGAATTCGGCAGATGCTAGATTTATCCTACAGTCAGCTCTCCAGTAAAACAACGTCTTAATTACAAACTAGACAATCATATTAACGGCATAATAACTGAGCGAGCGCGTTAGAGAGAGAGAGAGAGCGAGAGAGAGAGAGAGAGAGAGAGAGAGAGAGAGAGAGAGAGAGAGAGAGAGAGAGAAAGAGAGAGAGAGAGAGAGGGTAGGGGGGGGGGGGGATAATTGGTGCTCGCCTTCTCTTGTAATCAGTTTCACCAAATACATCTCATGTTTCCTTCGAAATGGAGAATGGACTTCAATTATGTTGATTGTCTTGATGGGAGACAATATAGGGATAACTAAGTAATTTCCATTTCCTTTTCATTTGCAGAAGATTGTCATAATTCGTTTCAGCGTTAGTTATAAAGGACCGTCTAAGTACCTGTTTACCATCTTGCTTCGGATTTGTTCCTTCTAAATTGAGTAGTTACAGTGGTAGTTATCTGTATGTGAGCCCTGATTCCGTAAAATCTGATACAGCAAAACAAGAGATGAAAACAACGAATTGTGCGTGAGACGCAGCTACGCGCGTGACCGGAGGGAGAAACCTGTGAACTCTGCACAAAGAAGATGCAACGTGTGCAAATCAAACAACTCACAAAGAAGATATTAAAGCATGATGCAACGTATGCGAACCAAGAACTCACAAAGAAGATATTAAGGCATGATGCAACGTATGCGAACCAAGAACTCACAAAGAAGATATTAAGGCATGATGCACCGTATGCGAACCAAGAACTCACAAAGAAGATATTAAGGCATGATGCAACGTATGCGAACCAAGAACTCACAAAGAAGATATTAAGGCATGATGCAACGTATGCGAGCCAAGAACTCACAAAGAAGATATTAAGGCATGATGCAACGTATGCGAACCAAGAACTCACAAAGAAGATATTAAGGCATGATGCACCGTATGCGAACCAAGAACTCACAAAGAAGATATTAAGGCATGATGCAACGTATGCGAACCAAGAACTCACAAAGAAGATATTAAGGCATGATGCAACGTATGCGAACCAAGAACTCACAAAGAAGATATTAAGGTATGATGCAACGTATGCGAACCAAGAACTCACAAAGAAGTTATTAAGGCATGATGCAACGCATGCAAACCAAGAACTCACAAAAAAGTTATTAAGGCATGATGCAACGTATGCGAACCAAGAACTCACAAAGAAGTTATTAAGGTATGATGCAACGTATGCGAACCAAGAACTCACAAAGAAGATATTAAGGCATGATGTAACGTATGCGAACCAAGAACTCACAAAGAAGATATTAAGGCATGATGCAACGTATGCGAACCAAGAACTCACAAAGAAGATATTAAGGCATGATGCAACGCATGCAAACCAAGTCTAGTAATGCGTGGGCTATACCTTTCTATATTAAATATGTTGACAGAAAGAAGTGTAAAATGTCGCATGTTTGCCGCTAGGTAGGTTTAAGCACTTGCTCATCTCTAAAGTATTTATTAAATTTACAATTTGAACAGATAAGTCTTACAGCTGGAAAAAGACTGGGTTTCGCATTTTTGGTTTCGAACGCCAGCTTTCGTTTTTGGTTATGGATCGCCGAGTAGTCCCGAGCACTTACGAAGTTTGAGTGGAAGAATAGGCATTCAGGATCCGAATTCTACAGAATACGAGAGACAAAAACTAACGTAGGTGAAGACTACAGATTGTGCATTATCTCCCTCGTGTCCTAGATCCGATGTTGCAGTGGCCTGAGCCAGACAAGTGATCAAGAAAGATACTCCTCTTTCTCTGGGAAATACTGACTGACAAATAGCTACTTTTTAAGACAACATTACGGAGTTTATTCATGCACATTTATTTCCAAAACAAAAAGTTTCTATTTCTCTCCCAAAGAAAATTACACTGAAACAAAAATATGAAGTTATTGCAATTTAAATTCTAACGTAGATGTTCTTTGAGAACTCCTCGGTGGAAAAGATTGTGAATTACTTGTGAGCAAAGAATATCACATAGACTAGTGAATATTATACTTTCTAGATGTCACCTAATTACACGTCTAGGTTTTCTCTGTTTTGAACAACCATTCTCAACGATGACGTCATGAACATTAACTTAAGCTCAAGTGAGACTCTTAAGTAACATGTCCACGTACACTCAATGAAATGATGATCGCGTTGTGATTGAATCAACTGTTCTAGAGCAGAGCAACGGAAAAATATTCTGAAATCAAATCGTAACTAAAAATTCCCAGTAGAAAATTTACAATAACAAATACAAAGTGCAAACATTTTGCTTTCTGACTACGTTTCATTTGAATAAAACCCACTCGCTTCAGTTGTTTCTTTCACCTTCCCGATCTATATCAAACTTGTTTACGTTCGTTTTGTCGACGAACTCGTGTAAATCTTAATGTAAAGCAAACAGTTTTCTTTGCTTTACCCCAAGCGGCTGTCTAACCAAACATGTAAAAGACAATGAAAACGAACCAATTTAAAAATGAATGTTTGCAAAGAGTTCTGCGAAAGCCTTTCTTCCCGTCCTAAGTGAAAGCTACATAAACACAGATCTATAATTGCGCATGGGAAATCTTTTCCTCTGGAGTTTTAGAGTCTTGAAGTAGTTCCCCTCCAATTGAATGTGTACCCCGGGGGGGGGGGGGGGGGGGGGGGGGGGGGGGGAATTTAACTTTAGTGGTAATACGGCATTTTCGGATATTTTTTTTATGGATCATTTTCTGTATAGAATCATATTAATTTTTGTGGGTTTTGGAATAGATTTCATTGATAAAAATCACCCGAATCTTGCACACATTGTTTTGACAGGGAATAACGTCGAACCAAATCGAACGTTTGGATCACAACCAACCAATCATATCAATTGAAACGCAGTTGTGCTAATAATTTTACCCACAATTAGATGTATTTTACTATATTTGTTTCTAAAATGTTCAATAGTTACTCTTGAACATTAATTCATACGGAGATAATCAATCATTACACTATTTTATTTTTAAATAATATTTGAAAACATTGTGGTTTAAAAATAATACGTCTGAAGATCGGCAACAATGCAGTGCTGTTATAACCTATGAGTATGACCAGTTACTGGTCTAAGGTTATAACAGGTGAAATAGTTGTAAATTCCAAAAAGCTTAGATTAATTCATTCATAAAATGTGTTTTTTACCAACGTTTGACGTCACGGACCGTTTCACAATGCAGGTAGAAATGTCTCAAACTTCAAATGCTAATAGAATTGGAACTATGTAGTTATGTAAATTATATATCCACGCTATTTTTGGATAAGGATCTATTATTTTTTGGTATTGCACACAGTATTTATTTTTGAGGAAAATTCCCTATTCTCAAGTAAAATGTCCATACTACAACGAGCAATCTTTTGATAGTTGTGTTTCACCCGAGAGTAATTTAATTGGCACTTGAAATGTCAACAAGTCTAGCCAGTGAGCGGAGACTTCATTCATACATTCGTTGCATGGGTAATGGAGGACTCTGTCAACAATGCGAGAGTACGAGACATCAGCCAGTGGCGTACCTAGGCTTTGGGCCTAAAGAGGGCAACGTACATTTACAACTCCCTGCACTCTGACTGCAACAACCCTCGACTAGCAAGCTTTGCTCCTTGAGGGCTTGTCTGAAATTGTGGTTTTTATGTACGTTTATTCTGGGCAATAAATTAAAATGAAATAAACGTTGTAATTTTAAGAGAAACAATGAGTTGTTGTTTGCTGCCGATTCTAGACAAAACTCAATCGTAACCAGATGTAATCACTAGTGCCACTTAAAAACAGTTACTTACAGAAAATAATAATAATAACTTACCAGAATTTATAAACACAGTACTACATTCATATTATTTTATCATTTTAGAAAATGTGCTTTTTGTTTCTATTCCCTGGGTCACTGAACTTGTATGTTTTGTTCACGTATAGACAGAAACACTGAACATTGACCATTGTGACAACGTAAACATATTAGACACATTTATTGGAAATGTTATTATCACATATAGAAGAAAAGACCATGCACAGCTTGTTGAGCTTTACACAAGTGTGCAACTAAAGTCATCTTACCAATTGCTGGTTATACCAGCGTTTCATCTGACATTGCACTAATGTACGTGGTGTGTTCTAGCGGGTACCGTGATGTAGATGGTGTGTTCTAGCGGGTACCGTGATTGTTAAGAGAACATCTTTAGACGTTTTATCGAAACTGGAGCGTCAGCATGTTGAGATGTCTCACTTAGTGAAAACACTTCATTACAACCGTTAGAACTAAATGTGACACTTTCACTCGTGTACCTATATTCTCTATGTCTATCTCGCTGATGATGGTAATTGGTCTTGGCTTGAGACGAGAAAACGTACAAATGCCGCCTCGTGTCCTCAAAACGCTTCAGACATCACCGGGCATATCGAATACCTCGAACAAGCCCTTCTGTTTATTATCGTTTCACGTTCACGAGATCAAATATCTTCGAGAGCTCTTCTCCCTACTCTAGTTTTAGTAAATTGACTACTTACTGGTGAAACTGAAGCTCATATTCTCACTCACGAAGGAAAGCAAAGGTTAGTAGACTTGTTGCATCTTGATAAGAATACCATGTTTTGTGACCAGTAACTCTTTCTACACCTTCAAGAATGAGTACCGGCGCTCTGCAGACTACTCAGTACTCACACGCGCGAGTACCGTGCGGAGTAAAACAGACTCTGTGTATACTTGCTTCGAGCTTATAAATACACTACCTATCTTGGTATGCACTGGAGTAAGTCTCTATACCCGCACGGTATGCAGTGCTGCTACGAGGCGTGGCCTAATTACCCGCACGGCATGCAGTGCCACAGGGGGGGGGGGGCGAGGGGGGGTCAATTACCAGCACGGTATGCAATGCAATAAGTCCCGCACGGTATGCAGTGCCACAGGGGGGGGGGAATTACCAGCACGGTATGCAATGCAATAGTCCCGCACGGTATGCAGTGCAATGGTGATATCTACACCCGCACGGCATGAAGTGCCACAGGGGCGTGGTCAATTACCAGCACGGTATGCAGTGCTGCTACGAGGCGTGGCCTAATTAGCCGCACGGTATGAAGTGCCACAGGGGCGTGGTCAATTACCAGCACGGTATGCAATGCAATAAGTCCCGCACGGTATGCAGTGCAATGGTGATCTCTACACCCGCACGGCATGAAGTGCCACAGGGGCGTGGTCAATTACCAGCACGGTATGCAGTGCTGCTACGAGGCGTGGCCTAATTAGCCGCACGGTATGAAGTGCCACAGGGGCGTGGTCAATTACCAGCACGGTATGCAATGCAATAAGTCCCGCACGGTATGCAGTGCAAGGGTGATCTCTACACCCGCACGGCATGAAGTGCCACAGGGGCGTGGTCAATTACCAGCACGGTATGCAATGCAATAAGTCCCGCACGGTATGCAGTGCAAGGGTGATCTCTACACCCGCACGGCATGAAGTGCCACAGGGGCGAGGTCACACTAAGACCCTCCCAGTGGGAGATCTAATACTGTACTATGACGTCACACAGGTGGCGCCAGTACTGCTCACTTGAGGGACGGAGTTCGACTCCTGGTGCGCAGATCCTGCATGTAGGCGCTGAGCTCGTCGCGTAGCTCGAGGCTGGTGTCGAGACTGTCCGAGGCGCTGGTGTCGCGCCGCGGTGACGTCACTGACCGGCACCCGAGCGTGGCCGAAGTGGGCCGAGGACGCCCGACTGTCGACGACTTCATCCGACACAGGCTGGAGTAACTCGGGCGGCGAGAGCGACGCGTTCGGAGCCCGAGGCAGCGGCCCATGGAGTCCTGGAGAACAAGGCCTACCCAGTTAGTGCTATGACGTATCTGTGGTGAGCACTGCATGATATACTTGTCCCGAAACACCGCTTTCATAGCAACACGGCAAAACGTTTTTCCGGATCGGCAGGTCACGTGAATCAATCAGAAAACCTGTCGGTCCGATGAAACGTGTTGAAATGATAGTGGCTTTACAGATGCGTCCGTCATTGACTAGTGATAAGTGACCAATCAGCAATGCTGGGGCTCACCGTTTGTCCTCAATCACTCATCTATGACGAAAGAATCTGTAGGGTTGTTTTAAGACATGTCTAGTCCCTAGTTTGTAATCTTTAGTAGAAGTATGTGTGCAATAATCGACTTCTCGCTTTCGTTTTACTTACAGTGACGGGTATACGTAACCTTTCAAGTAATTTGAAGATGAATACATGTGAGGGATAATGTATAATCGTTGAGTGAGTAATATAGGGTAGAGGCCCCACGCCATCGGCAGTTTGTCTACCGCCTTTTACTGCCCAAAATACTTTAGTCGGGTAGTAGAAGTTCGCCAAGCGATGCGATGACGGAGCCTGATTCGTCGGCTACTTCACCGAAGATATACGAAGACAGCCGAAAACTCCTTCATCGCGTCGCTTGGCGAACTTCTACTACCCGACTAAAGTATGTTGGGCAGCATAAGGCGGTAGACAAACTGCTGATTGCGTTGCGACGCTACCCTGTATTACTCACTCAACGGTATAATCTTCTATGCTAATCTTGTGACAGACTGAGGACTTTACATTTGGGCTTCACTCATTAGCAAATACACCCATAGATAATGGCGTACTTGCAGTTCACACACGAGCTATGAATGTCGGTGTATATTATCTCCTCGCACGACTTTAAAACGATCGCACAAAGACATCGACTAATCGTAAACAGGGCTCGTATATGATATCAAGTTCAAACATCTAAACTAGGTTGAGTGAAGTCATCTTCAGTCCCTGAGGCTCTCAGCTATGAGTCACTCCTCAACACAAAGGTTAATAATAAGTGTGGGTTATTTGTACGGGTAGTTTCTGTATGGTGGGGTAGTGTGCAGATTCGCTACCTAGGGGTGAGCAAATACCAATACATTATATGGACTAGAAGTTTCATAAAGGAGCTCTTACACAAGACGTCTTTATTGCCACCAATAGCAATGTTTGCTGAGTAACCTATTGAGCTTTAGTGAGATAGTTCTATATATGAAGTTCCTTTTGGTAGAAAATGTCTACTTGACAGTATACAGTCCATCCATTGGTCGGCTGTGAGCAATATTGCTGACAAGTAGCAGGTCCCTATTTTGAGAAATTATTTATGGCAGTATATCAACTTGGAAGTCGTCTTGACGCACCACGTGCAATGTGTATAGTTAAACGTCAGCAATATATTGCGCAATGCATTGTCCCCATGTATATCGCCAATTCAATTCAACGCTTTTCAACCCTTAACCTAGCCATGTACAACCTTTACAGTAGTCAGTCTGGCACACCCACCCTCTCATGATTGACAGCCCATAGAGCTGGCTTCTGACTAACATTCACAGCCACACCGCTATATGCACAATATGAATATGACCGTATCTTCCCGACAAGCAGTGATATTACAGGAATGTTTCCATACACAACCCTTACAGTAGTCAGTCTGGCACACCCACCCTCTCATGATTGACAGCCCATAGGGCTGGCTTCTGACTAACATTCACAGCCACACCGCTACATGTGCAATATGAATATGACCGTATCTTCCCGACAAGCAGTGATATTACAGGAATGTTTCCATGTACAACCCTTATACCTCGTTCACACTATGCTTCTTAACCTTAGTTAAAGTAACTGCAGTTATTATATATCACGTGACATTTTCTTAACGTTGATTTGATTCGACTTCTGTTCACATTGGCATCACAGTAACTGAGTTCAGTGACATCGCAACAAGCCTTATAAACGAAAAATATTTCGAGTTCACAAGGCAGTGTCTTTTATTCTGTCATGGCCGACATTGTTTACCTTTCAGCTGTTTAATCATCTTTTAGTTTCGTAAAATTGATTTTCCTGTGATTTTTCACTGTTTCAATGTAACCTATTGTGTGTATATGCAACAAGACATTATAATACATGGGTATTTCACCATTTAAAGCAGTTGCATGAATCATGTACGGTAGAATAGTGAGAGTAGGGCTGTGTCTAGGCCTAGCCTGGCAATGACCTTGAAGATAACTCAGTTAAAAGCTTAACTGAGTTGTAGGAACGTAGTTAGGCCGTTAACTGCAGTTAAGTTAACTGCGTTCCGTTCACATAGCATTGGTAACTGGAGTTAACGTGTTAACTACAGTTAAGAACTGTAATGTGAACAGGGTATTACAGTAGTCAGTCTGGCACACCCACCCTCTCATGATTGACAGCCCATAGAGCTGGCTTCTGACTAACATTCACAGCCACACCGCTACATGTATAATGTGAATATGACCGTATCTTCCCGACAAGCAGTGATATTACAGGAATGTTCGTGTGCGAGTGGAATACTGTAAGTAATGGAATCAGGCCGGAATCTCGTGAATGTATTGATTCTCATTATATTCTGGTTTCAACTTTAAGAATATTTTAAATAGTTCATGTTTGTTTGTACGAAATATGTCGGCTTCAATCTTTAATTATGTATTGGAATAAATTTATCTTTCTAGCAATATTACAACGACAAATATTATCGAACTTCTTCACACATTCATCGATATTTTTTATGTCAAAAATGCATTTAAATATCTTATCATCTTTATACCTATGCTCAGGTTGTAGCCATAGCCGACGTCACGCAAGTTGAAAGTTTAATATTTTATACAAATAAAAAGAAAACTAGGCATAATTATGTCGTTATGTCACCGTACTTTCCAAAGGAAGAGAATTTTCTTGTCGCTATTACTGTTGTCTTATATCCGTAAAATGTTATTTGGAAACTGGGAACCTTATAATTCTTCTCATAAAATGTTGAAAAATTTAATGAAAACTTTGTTGACATGGCACCTACTCAATATCACATTGTATATTTCCAATACTCTGCCCTAACTTTAGCGAGCACTTTGACCTTTTAGCTACACGACTTCTAAAACATGGCCGCCAAGGGAATGCTCATCAAAAATAAATGTTACTCAGAGTACATAAAAACGAAAGATCATTATCTTAAAAAACGGGTATTAATCTGTATACCTGAGAAGTGTATATTTTCAATTCTATTAGCATTTAAATTTTGAAATCTTTGAACTTTCCGCTTTGTATTTTAAAAACGGCTCTTGACGTCATAACTCTTGTCAACAACTGCCTCTTTGATAGTATTCTTAATAATATCAATGATATTTGACCACAAGTTTGACAATTCAACGCGTTAATTACGTTTACGCAGACGCACTGACTTTACAACAAAGCACTTAATACCACTGTTTTCCTCAGAAAATACATTTTGACACACTACCTATTTTACTACAATGTGTTTAATAATGCAAATATTTAACATAATGTTGTGAATTAACGTTGAGCGGTGTTCATTTAGTAATTAGAAATAAACATTGGTTCAGTCAGCCTAAGGAGCACCAATAATCTACAAAAGTATGGTGTTTCAGTACTATTTGTATGATATAAAATGATTGTTTACCGAGTTATGATGTCAGAACTTTCTAATCACAAGTAAGATCGCGCAGGTCCGTTTCTGAGCGATATTAATGCACCTTTTGAGCCGAAACCAATAATAGGTTCCTTTTCATTTTAACTTGAGGTAACCAGTCACCAAATAACAAAAGGGGGAGCATTCCCAGTCCCTATTGTGCTCTGTACACAGGTGTACCTTCAACGCCCTACATATTTTGTTTCCTTCTCTTCATCATTTGAATAGAGAGAACGTCTTTGAAAACAACCCTTTTCCTCCATTCATATAATATGTCGACAACATCCACGTGGCACAAGTGCTTTGCAACGCGTTGAGCTCGTTAAGCTCTTTGCAGTAGTTGAATAGCATCGAGAGCTTTGCGTCACGTTGCAAACAAGCTCTTTGGTCTCGAGTGCTTTGAGGTCGTTCAATGAGACAATGTCCTCCAAACGTCCTAGCGGCGCCTCCTTCAACTAACGCGTGGTATACGTAGCAACGCGTGTATCAATAACGCAATAATGTCTTTGTGCAGCTGTTAGCTTTACCGTCATAGCTACCACCAATCAAAGCCTTTGAAATACACTAAATTGCTTGTTTGCTGTACTTGAGAACTCAAAGTAACACATAGATGTCGCTGCTAAGCTACCTCTTTTTAATAGGTTATTTTCTTGCCACCATAATGCATCTCGTCTAATTTGAGTGGTCATATTGATTACTTTCAAATGATCTAGGACCCTAATCTCCGGTTAGTCTGTAATCGAAGATTTGCTATAAACAAACAAATTGTACAACACATTGTTAAACATCACATTGTAAATTGTTGTCATTGACGATTTAGAGGACCGTAATCAAAACTTATTTTGAAAGTAGTGAACTGACCTCAGATACTTTTCTACCACTAATTTTATGCACGATTTTTCAACGGAAATCAACATATTCCTGACGTTCCTTCACACATTCGAACAAAAGCAGCCATCCGCTCAGTAGAGTGCGCTGTGTTGTGTGCGTGTGCGTGTGCGTGTGCGTGTGCGTGTGCGTGTGCGTGTGCGTGTGCTTGTGCGTGGGGCCTACCTTGAAAGCCTCACGGAACTTGAGTGACATGATGTGGTAGAGTATGGGGTTGATGGTGGTGCTCACGTAATACAGGATGCCCGAGATATACGTCACTACCCCGTAGATGTGCAGCATCACTGCAGAGGGTGGCTTGTCTGTGTTAGTACCGTAGATCGCCACCAGGCGCTGGGCGTGGAATGGCGCCCAACAGATGAAGAACGCCACGACCACCGCCACTGGAACAGACAACACACACCTCAAAACGATGCGGCTGGCGGCCATCTTTGAGTTATGTACACAACAAAACAAAGCACTTCATTTGTTTAGATTGGGCGCGATTTTGAAATAAAATTGATTGATATGTTTGGTAATTCGTGAAGATATTTTTAATTATTCTACACACTACATTGATACACTTCTCTCTCTCTCTCTAGGACGAATTATCATGACGAACATGGCGGCACCAAGGGTTTACAAACAAGTGCAATATCATCCAATCAGCGCAAAGCTAGACGATGCGCGCTACGTCACTACTGCTTGGCTATAGTGACAAGTGTTCCCGCTAGGAAGCGCATCTAAGCTGTTTGACCGCGACCATAGATGCCATCCAATATGGTCGCTGTGACGTCTCCTGAAAATTATGAATACAGCGCGAAGCATGATTTCTGGTGTCTACAATATATTCTAATGCTTTTGTTGCAAGATCGTGATAGTATAATGGGGTAAGAAAGTTTTACTGTGAGTCATGTACGTGTAGTGCTCGAATGTAGGTAAAGCCGATATCTTCTGGATGGACATTGAGTAGGGAGGTGAAATACTGTGCCGAACTCTGACGTCATCTGGCCGAGTTTCAGCAGAGCTTATATAATCGAACGTTTCATTGAGATACTATAGCGTTCTTGTTGACTTGGTCGTCGTGAATAATATCGACTTTGGAGAAGTCTATGTTGCCTTCTATAAAATATCCACATCATTACTAAGAAATGTGAGTTTTACGTTGTTTTAACGATGGAACTACTTTTTGCCGTGACTCTTTAGAAATAATATCAAACCCATTGTTTGAAATACAACTTCACAATATATTAAGAGAGTGAGAATAGCAGTTGTCGTTTAAGAACCTCCGAGCATTTCTAGTACGACCATATAAATAAACCAACGAGAACATAACTCTATACAGCAGACCCCATTAATATTGAGACCACGTGAAACACACTTAATTCACCCCCTCCCCCTCTTCTTGTAAAGTCTAGTCCATGACACACAAACACACATACTCGCATTATTCCCACGAAGTGTTTTGTTCAATGTGTTGATCCGTGAGTTACATTAGCTTAGATAAGCGTTGTCTGTCTTGGTTTGAATGCAGGCAAGACATCCTTGCTTTGAGTTTACAATAGATGTGGCTCAAAGTCTTAGGATGAATGGAAGCAAGAATCCTTCTATATACACTTTCTGCGCTTAGTTTACAGTAGATGTGCCTCATATTCTATGAGGGTTACAAGTAACTCGATATTCTATATACTGTACGTTTGTATGCTACTCTGGTTACAAAATATAGTTAGTTAAAATGTATTTACCTTAAATTTAATATAATTCAATCTAAGCGATATATCTATTGATTCTATTCCACATTAATGAAGTGAGTTGTAGAGCTAAACTGAACTTAAATCAATATTTGGATTACCTACTTAGTTTCTTCAAACAACGCAAAAAAGGGAACATTTTGGATATTAGGTTTATATGTTGTAGAGATTATTGCTGTAGGGTAGGATGCTCGTCAGTTTTACTGGTTGGATCTTAATTAATGATTATAAAGTACTCTTTAAATCCATCAACGATGTGATCTTAATTTGCTTCATTCTACTAAAAATTCGATTATCTTTAGGGAAGTTTTTGTAAGAAAGGAGCTGTTTTTCGTTGCTTCCTCAGATCTTCTAAGTTGGTATTCACTTTGAAACGAAACTACCAAAAATAAAGTAATAGATCATTACATTATTAAGTAAATTACTTCCATCAAAAGTTTGTACTTCTCAAGTCTGACATAGAAAATCGAGTAAATTGTTGAGTAGGGATATCTCGAAGAAGGGATATTTTTCGTATAGTACAAAAGACGGGAGTGTTTTAAGCCTCCACTGATAACTCGTCGTAATTTAAAAACATGTATATCACATGTTTATCGGGATCACATAGGTGATTCTATCCCACATTTGAATTTTAAAACAAATATGTAATGTAACCTACGTATGATCCATAAAAAAGGCGTTTTTTTTTTTAAATTGTCTAAAACGGTGTTCCGGACACGGAAACGAACAAACGAATAAAAATGCGCTCTTTTCAAGATATAAAAACTAACTTTCACCGACATTGCGGTGGAACTGTATGCCATGGTTTTGTTAGAAACACGGCAAACAGCTACGCGTAGATGACATACAGGTTAATATAAATCAACCCTCACACAGTCTATGTAGCCTACTTCAGAACTACTTAAAACGCAATTTGAGTTTACACCGCATTACTAAAAGCAATATACCCGTGTCAGATTTTTTGTTAGGTTAGATGTTATTAAGATCCGAATTTGATATCCTTTTGTATCCACTCTTACAAATATTTTGTTTGTTATGATATTTTCCCTGAGTAGTAGGCGAAGCATCTGAATAGAGATATTGTCATTTCAATACTCTATGACCTATGTGGAATGTGTGCGTTCGTAATGGTGTACGAAATAAGAGAAACAAGGATAATGCGAAGAGAGCCGAGTTTCTGGACAGACAATTCGTCCCAGTGTAGTTGTCATGCATAGCTGAGCCTGAGAGGAGCCCCGGGAAATAAAATAATGAGACGTTTCGTATTTTATGAAATGTATTTCAAGCCAGAGCCCATAAAGGACGGCAGATATAGATATATAGTAGACTTCAGTACTACCCGCGTATTGGATATCATACCATTGTATACAACAATTAGCATAAAAGCAGCCGCCTGGAAACTGATTTATGATAATGATGTATAAAGTTGTCCCAACGTAGCCTAACCAGTCTCATCCTTACGGAATAGCAGCGTCCAATAATATATACAGTAAATATCATCTAATTGAAATGGGCCCGGTACTAACAATGTATTAATATTAATTTATGACCACAGCGGGCGTGACCAATAAGGCTTGTGACTCTACAAGGCGAAAGACTACCTTCCCGAATGTATAAAAGAACGACAAAAATGTGTTTATTTTCATGGAAATGCGTTTAAGGAGCTGGCAATGAAGGTCTGTGGTCGGGATGTCCCAGTTATTTTGCGAGGTGTTGTCATCATGGGTTATATGAATAGGGAAGTGACGTATGACAATGTCAAGTATACCAACCGAAATCTAGTTGCATCTCGTTCTCCTGTCTCGGTATTGTAGTAATACTATCAACGCGTCTGTAAGCAGGCGCTATCTGGGCACATTCTAGCCTAGGCTGGTGGTGGTGCACTCCATGCAGTGAAAAACATCCAACAGGTTCCGCGAAATCCCGCAGCGACCGCGTAGAGCGACCGTCACTTCTGAGAATTGTCTAGCTAATATTGTATTGCGCGACGTAACTTAATTAGCCTCGTACTGAGTCTGACGTCATGTGTTGTGTCCAGAGATGGAGGTGCGATATATTATTAGAAGGAACTACTTTCCGATACGGCGCCGCTCATAAATATCCCTCCGCCTCGAGGCTTCACGACAACGCAGTCGTTCCACAACAACCTTGTAGATGCTGACGTCATCATAGGTGAGTGAGGCATTGTCAAACTCAAATGTCAGAATTTGACGAACGCACTTACTGATTCAGATTGTCCCCGACTGACTCATCTACGGGTGCTTTCGGAAACCACTCCGATTCCTCCGAGCAAACGCTCAACAGGAGAACAACAAGTAGGAGTAGCAGAAACGTCTCGCGCCGACTGATCTTCTTTTACATATTTCAACGAGGCCCAAAAACCTTATGCCCAATTTAGTGGTTCAATGTTCCGTACAAGTTTCCTGGATTTCAAGGACAAAAAACGACAAAGCATTGTTGGATAGTAAAATACGACATAGACATTCAATAAAATACGATACGACGATACGACTTTCTTTTATTCGTTACTCTTTGTCCTTGAATTCAAGAAATCATATTAAAAGGAGGTCCTTGGTTCGGTTCTCAGTATTGACATTGCTCCTTCTGACAGGTTTATGCGAAAGCGCATAAAGTCTTAGATTTCTTAGATTTTGTTGGTTGCAAAATGTAAAATAAGATAATATTTTTCGGTAAAACCAATCCAAAGTTTGTTTAAAATAATAAGTCAACGTTTCGACGACTGTAGCGTCGTCCTTTTCAAGACATACAAAAACAAATAAAAAACCACAACAACCAAAAAACCCTTGCATATAAAATCAAAAACACTGCCACAGCGATACATCACTGCTGTGTTGTTGTTTGTCTCTACATTGTGGAATAAAGTAATATATTATTGTGTTTCTTGCAAGTCAACAAGACAACAATAAACAAATGAATTGAACTGCTGGACAAGCCCCAGGTTATTAACAGAATATAACGTTGCTGATATGAGAGATAAAGTTGTAACCATGGAGACTTCCAACAGTTCAAGCTTGTGACGTCACCTGCAATAAGCAGCTATTCATGTGGAGTCGCATACTCTGGGACTAGAGGTGTTTGTAAATGGTGTTATGTTTTCTTCAATTTCGTTTATAGATTTAATAATTTCGATGTTATGGCGGTGTTATGCTTTTTGGTAGATTTTCTACAGTAAATTTCACCAGAAACATGTTATAATTAAAAAGAAATTTTAATGTATTTTAATAATTGTATAATAATTGTAATTTGGGGTCTGGGAGTCGAATTTTAGCAAAAATAAATCGTTGATCTCATTTAACGAAATCATCATGCAAAAAATATTAGGTCCCCACGAGTGTGTTGTAATGACGTTTGACGGTAATAACATTTTTTTTTAATTTTTACAATATTAAAAACAATCGAGATTTCGTGTTATTTTGCTCTTTAATACAAATTTCGATGTTATGACTGGAAATTGACGGATTTCGCGAATTTTCGCGGAAAAATTTTGACTTTTTTAAGGTGTCTATCAACAGATATACACTTTGTTTATCTCCCCCTTCTTTATCAACACTTTTCGGTTTCGCGGTCCGCGAAAAACTAACACCTCTATCTGGGACTAATGATACCACAGCCTTCTCGAACGTCGGTTCCATCCGCGATAGACTGCTTGTTGCGTGAGCTAAAAAACTGGTCCTCGATCAAGAAGTTCATGCCCCCTTAACTAACACACTCTACCGAGCAAATTTTGAACCAAATTGTCAATTGTTTTACCGACAACACTGTTGACATTGCTGGCAGCTGCTTTTCACTGAGCTGAGGGAACTGTCATCGCTGTCATTTCTGTCTGAGATTATGAAATGTAATTGTATACAAGCTGATATATAATTAAGGGTCTTTAATTGGTTTTTATGTAACGTGTAAGTGTATTTATTCCCCAAGAGACATACAAGAAGTAGGCCCTCGGCCTAAATATCCATAGGCCTAGATTAGTTCTTAGCTCTACTCAACTGTAGGCCATTGGGTTTGAAATATTTCAAACCCAATGGCTAGGCTGAGCTAGTTGAAAGATTCTACCATATATTTATAATAGATAACATTAAGGTAACCTTAAACACGCAGCCTAGACGACTCTCTGGAGAGTTTTGGCAGGCTTGTTAAATGCTAGGGCTAGATCCGTTTAGGTTATGGTAGGTCTAGAACCAGCGAAAGTCTTTGGTGGATAAAGCCAAAGCCTAGGCCTTTGTATATCTAGGCCCATCGGTGGGATATGTACTAGATATACAAAGCCTAGGCCTAGGCGTTCGGTTTGAAGTCCCTGCCTACCTAGCCCCTAAGCCTAACTACATACCACACTTCAACATAACTAACTGGATACCTCTCTAGATTATTATTATTCGTGGTGTTTAACGACGTACTCGACAGCTTAGGTCATAATTATGACGTCTTGCGAATCAGGTCTATCTATATCGCGGGAGTCGTCGTAAGGGGAGTCCAGCAAAGGGAGGGCAGAGCCAAGTGGGAGAGGAAATCTTCAGTGGGAGTGTAAGGGACAGGGTCTCCTTTCGTCGCCTCTTACGACTAGCAGAGTCACTCTGGGCCTATTCTACCCTGGGCCGAGACGGGCCTGCTTTCGTCGCCTCTTACTACTAACAGACTCAACCAGGATTCAAACCAAGAACGCAGATACTATTGTTTGCGGACCATGGCATGGGACCAATGCCGATCGACCAGGGCAGACTCTAAATATGGGCTCTAATTTAGTTTGTTTCTAGTACTTCGTCAAGAACTATTAAAATGTATATATATATTGCCATTATTACGTATTTTCCTGTAATTTAATAAATTAAATAGGCATATCTCAAAGTATGATGGTATTAGGTAAGGCATTAAATTATTTGCTGACAGCTAAATTGAATCAGTAGTATTTTTATGTTGAGATAAACATAATTATTATAGGCCCGTGCTATCGAGAGATAGTCACATAGATTGGTCTAGTTCTTACTCAACAATAATTAAACTCGCATCACTCATGGTTTTCAAATTTGAAGGAAATTCACAAACATTCAAGTTTCATTGCTACAATCCCACATTTCTATTTACGTCTGCCACCCATATTTAGAAAAAATAGGTTTCTAATTTTGTAGGGCTTATTGAGGGCCTTGTCAATAGCGGTATTTCTTTAATAAATGCACACAAAACTAATGGAATCAACTTGCCAAAGAGCGTCCTCGTTCGTTCAATGTTCCGTGTCAAACGTATTTGCCGCGCACTTTACAGAAAATGTCTTCCGCTTAATTCACTTCCGCCCCCTTAAGTAACACCATCTAGCGGCAAACTTGCGAACCTCTCGCTTTTTCCATGTCAAAATATTTAACATTGAAAGGTACCCCACGCAGCAAGCAGTCTATCGCGGATTGACCCGTCGAGAAGGCTGTGAATGATACCTACGCCAACCGGCACTGACGCCAGACTCAAGTATTTATATGGAAGAATACAACTTTCGTTGGATCTAAAACAAAGTTAGTTAATTGGCGCATGCGCAAAAGACTATGTGACATTGCCCATTACACGAACTGAAAACGAATGTAATTTATACGGCTCACTATTTGAGTTCGTGTACTTCACGTAATAAGCTTATCTGACTGTTAGTAGATGTACACAATTTAGCTATATTGCAAACAAAAGTTTGTTGTTTGTGGAAGGAAAGAAAGTTTGTTAATCAGCTTCTGGAAAATGTTGACAGTTCGTCTTGGAAAATGAAACGCTGGGAAATTCATAGTTAAATAACGTTCTTGCAGACAAGAACAATACTAGGTTTTAAAATAGAATTTATGATAAAAGTCACATCTGTGATCGGGTTTGTTTGAAAGCTTTCTTGAAGCGTGGGATCTCATCAGGGACACAGGAATCAGACACGAAACCTCTCTTTTCCACTAATCCACTGGAAGCTGTGCCTAAATACGTGGATCTGTTTCGTTAGCGGTGTTTGTCAAAGATTACACGCGTACTTATTCGTGGAAAGGGGTTCTTAGCGGACGCGTAGATACGGAGCCCTACTCGTGTGTTGCAACCCACACCCACACCCACACCCACACCCACACCCACACCCACACCACACTTGTCCACCTTGGAAATATAAATATAAGATTCACAGCTTTGCCAACCCTTTCTATTGTGATTTGGCTCGTCTTGATTCTCCATGAGTTGCCTATCCATTCACTAAGCTAAAACTAACTTGGATGATAAACGTTTGACTACATAAACTTTACCTATATTTCTTTTTCAACAATTGTAAGGGGACTTAACAAATGAAAATAAAGTTTATAAAACGTCCGTAGATACATAAAGCTGCCGCAAGGAATGCATGACATGGGATTCTTTGATGTGTCGGGGTTAACTGAAGTGTTTGACAGAACAAGGCAAGACTACTGATTAACAGACTGACAAAGACCTTAACAGAGAACCTCTTCGTACGTCTGAATAAGATCTTCCAAGATGAACAAAACGACAAAGAAACGTCCATGGCAACACAAGTCCACTGGGATTGCGAGCGATATGCGTTAGACTACAATACAACCACTAATTCCCTGTCTCCCTTTTCCCTCCTATTGGAAGCAGATGGTGCAGACAGGTTGCCTGTGTTTCCAGCCACCTGTTGAACATGGCTGTAGATCCATAATGTCATGCTATAAATGATACAACCTGCGCTCTCTGAATCACAACTTTTCACAGTAAGTCCCTCCATGTGTGTCTTACAAATAATTAAGTGCGTAAAAATACAGATAATGTCGATAAAAGAGCTTTGGTAAATAAAATCGAAAGTTGTTGATTCCACAACGAATTGTGCTAGAAAATAAAACGGTTTTCACGGAGAGACTAATATACGGTTCGACTGATGTGTTGAGCGCAGGGGAAACCTCAGGGCTGCGTTGTTGGCGAGAGTCGAAGCAATCAAGAGAGGCATTGTCAGTTGAGCACACTGCGACAGGTAATCATGTTCAACAATGAAGTAAGCATGACAGCCAAGCGCTCTAGGAAATAACATTGAAGCTCCACCTCTAGTAATAATTATTTCTCGGTAAAAGAGTTGTTCAGAGTTGAAGTATATGAAACAGAAATAAGGTTTAGCGAATTGGATCCTGGAATATAGCAAAGCTGTGGTTGACTCACGTCACAGTGTTTTGAATTAGTCGTAAGAAACGAATTAATTCAATTTCGTATTTGATATTCCCATGATGCAATGCACCTTACGACGGACCAATCACAGCGTAGAAGAGCAAGAATAGAATCAAAACAGGTGTATCGGATAGTCAAAGCATGGTCGACCTGCAATAATACTGCTGCTACACCGAATGAGGTGAATGGGTAACACATGTTTACCTACATAATTAATTAATTAATTAATACAAAAATGTATATTTTTCCCGTCTCAAGTGTATCGCACTTACTACCAAGAGGGGATCATCATACTATTTCATTATGCGCTTCGTTCCAACGATGGCTTCAGTCATTGTTTACGATACACAAGTATCCAGTTTAGAAATATTCAAGTCAATATTCAAAGTTATAAAATCTCTGACGGAGCTTGGAAGCGAACCCAGGACCCTCTGTGTATGGAAGCAAGAAGCAATCAACTACAGTCCTACTTAAAATGATCAAGATATTAGTCCAGAATATTTAACATCTTATATTTTATCAGTAGGTAACCGGTGATTTGGAACAAATCAAAATGTTGATATTTAGGAATAATTACCAGATATACTGAAACATGTGGAAAAGCAATATTAAATGATATCGCAATATACCGAAGACAAAATATCGATACTTTTTTGCAAACCACTGGCCAGACGGCTGGAGGGGGATGAGGGGGGTGGGGTAAGTGTTGGGAACAATGACTTCCTCGCAGACACTCTAATGGCTGCTACGCTGTATCGTATCGCATTACACGCATACACGCACACGCACACGCACACGCACACGCACACGCACACGCACACGCACACGCACACGCACACGCACACGCACACGCACACGCACACGCACACGCACACGCACACGCACACGCACACGCACACGCACACGCACACGCACACGCACACGCACACGCACA
Source organism: Isoperla grammatica (assembly GCA_945910005.1). Classification (NCBI taxonomy): domain Eukaryota; kingdom Metazoa; phylum Arthropoda; class Insecta; order Plecoptera; family Perlodidae; genus Isoperla; species Isoperla grammatica. The sequence continues at coordinate 135,533,162 of OX246737.1, forward strand.
CGCACACGCACACGCACACGCACACGCACACGCACACGCACACGCACACGCACACGCACACGCACACGCACACGCACACGCACACGCACACGCACACGCACACGCACACGCACACGCACACGCACACGCACACGCACACGCACACGCACACGCACACACACGCACACACACACGCACAACCAAGATTGATTGGTTAAAAAAACTGGCTACAAAATTTATTTAAGAACAGAACTCTCATTAGAACAGGTGGATATTAATTCAAGAAATTTTGGACTTGAAAAGAAATATTTTGTGGAGGAACTATTGAACTATCTGATGCAGACCAAGGTCTACTGGATTTACTTCTAGCGGAGTAATTGCGAGCGCGCTTCAAGCGATCTAGTGGACCTTGATGCAGACCTGTTACCGGCCTTGACTCTAGTGCTGATCCATTGGGCAGTGGATTTGTAAGCTCAGCTGTTTCTGGATAAACTAGTATTCCAATGTCTTTGGTTTCTGAAGGGAGTTTAGGCTGGAATTCATAGTCGTTACCTACCCCTAGGGGCGCCCCTTATCTACTTATCTTTCATGCATATGCCTCACACACGGAACAACGAGCCTGTTGTAGCTGGAGCTGATCAGTTCTCGAACCTTTCTTCAAATGTGACATATTTCAATTGAAAACTGAGACTTCTACATTGGAAAAGTACAAGAAAGGGTGTTCATGCAACAAAGGAAGGATGTACGACTGTTTGGTTCTGAGTATATTGCTGCGAGGGTGGTATTTACCTGTATAGGTGGCTCGTTCACATTAATCAAAAACCCATATTGAGGGCGGCCATAGTTTCACTCTCTCTCTCGCCCGTATATGTGTTGATATTACGTATGTAGAAGAGTTCCTTGTATTGTTTGTATCGCGGGGGGCGGACCCAAGCCAATGAGGAGACAACGCCAAGGGTTGGTACAACTGAGCTCAACCAATCTCAATACTGTAGGAGGCCGGAGAGTTTCCTTGTCAAGTGACGTCACTGTGCAAGTATGCTATTTTATTAGTTTCAGGAATTTCTCGTCGACCTCGGCTCGGTGACATGGTGGAGGTGCCGGGTAGGGGGGGGGGTGGGGGGGCTCAACCAATCTCAATACTGTAGGAGGCCGGAGAGTTTCCTTGTCAAGTGACGTCACTGTGCAAGTATGCTATTTTATTAGTTTCAGGAATTTCTCGTCGACCTCGGCTCGGTGACATGGCGGAGGTGCCGGGTAGGGGGGGGGGGGGGGTGGGGGGGCTCAACCAATCTCAATACTGTAGGAGGCCGGAGAGTTTCCTTGTCAAGTGACGTCACTGTGCAAGTATGCTATTTTATTAGTTTCAGGAATTTCTCGTCGACCTCGGCTCAGTGACGTGGTGGAGGTGCCGGGTAGGGGGGTATAGTTATATATATATATATATTGACCCAGGTTACAACATTACATCGGGTCAAGTACACAATATAGAAAATGTGTTAAATAACCTCGTTTTGGTATCGTAATAACTAGATCCTAGATTAAGAGAGTGTCAAATATTATAATCGTTACTTTTGAATTTGTAAAGAAAATTCAAAACAATTCCTTAATTAATTCCTTCTTAATGACGTTCAAAATATTTGAAACTCACTAAACTGATATCAGCTGTATAACGGGAAACGTTGATGTCGCATGATTGGTACAAACACTTTCATAGTAGACTTCCACAACGATAGTGGTCGCTTATATTATATATACCGCACCCGACCACCACGAGCTACAACCAGACCTAGCTGTACATGACAAGAATAAATGCATCTATACCCTGAAGTCATATGCCCGGGTCAAAGATTCTTTCACTTGTTCGTGTTGTAAGTAGATCACCCAGTAAGTCAGGAGGGGTTTAGTGTGGTACAGTTTACCCCGTGTGTACACCCAGCGCAAGTACAACTAAGTGCATTGAACTCGATATTGCCTCTCTGAGAAGGGGGGGGGGGGGGGGGGCGCCCAGCAAAGTATTTACCAAGAACCCACCTAAGATGCGCTCATGGAGTCCCAATATATACCAAGACTAAGACGAGTCGAGTAACTAAATACAGTTTCGTTCAGAGTAGCTGTATCCTGCACCCCTGGGGAGAACTGTGTCTAAACTATGACGTCAGATATCCTGGGCCCCTGGGGAGAACTTTATTTAAACTATGACGTCAGATATCCTGCACCCCTGGGGAGAACTGCGTCTAAACTATGACCTCAGATATCCTGCACCCCTGGGGAGAACTGCGTCTAAACTATGACCTCAGATATCCTGCACCCCTGGGGAGAACTTTATTTAAACTATGACGTCAGATATCCTGCACCCCTGGGGAGAACTGCGTCTAAACTATGACGTCAGATATCCTGCACCCCTGGGGAGAACTGCGTCTAAACTATGACCTCAGATATCCTGCACCCCTGGGGAGAACTTTATTTAAACTATGACGTCAGATATCCTGCACCCCTGGGGAGAACTTTATTTAAACTATGACGTCAGATATCCTGCACCCCTGGGGAGAACTGCGTCTAAACTATGACGTCAGATATCGTGCACTCCTGGGGAGAACTGCGTCTTAACTATGACCTCAGATATCCTGCACCCCTGGGGAGAACTTTATTTAAACTATGACGTCAGATATCCTGCACCCCTGGGGAGAACTGCGTCTAAACTATGACGTCAGATATCGTGCACTCCTGGGGAGAACTGCGTCTTAACTATGACCTCAGATATCCTGCGCCCCTGGGGAGAACTGCGTCTTAAGTATGACGTCAGATATTCTGCACCTCTGGGGAGAACTGCGTCTTAACTATGACCTAGGTATCCTGCGCCCCTGGGGAGAACTGCGTCTATGCTGTGACGTCAGATATCCTGCGCCCCTGGGGAGTACTGCGTTTAAGCTGTGACGTCAGAGTGATCCGAGTAAACATTGCTGTTATCAGTGGCAGAGATGAGGATCCAATTAGTCGGGAGGTCGTCAGTTCGATACCAGCTACCACCAATACTGACTGCCGAGTTGTACCGTCACTCAGTACTCAGTTGTGTAACTTAGTCACAAGACTAACGCTGGGACTAATAGCCCTGGGACATTCCATTCCAACTATTGGAAAATAATAATCATAATAAACTTTTGGAAAATAATAAGTATTAATTAGCATTTATAACATAAGCCGCAAGAAACATTTATGTTATCCAAATTTTGAGCTGATAATATGTTTTACTGGGTGTTACTAGACAACTCGTATAAAGTGCATGGGAAAGTGTTTTTTTTTTTATTGTTGTTTTCTGCACAATAAGACATATTGTTGTGTAGAATTATCACAACTTAAATTATTTTGTTGGAAATTGATAAAAAATAAAAAGTTTAGCATAAGTAAGCATGAATGAAGGCTATCAGATATGCACATGCCACCTATCAAAGCTCACATTTAGCATGTTACCCTATAATGATGAGCTTAGATTAGAACCTTAGCTAAATAACGTGAGCGCAAAGCTTCTAGAGTGTGTATGTGATTGCTATAGCTTGTCAAACACTTACACAGCCCGCGGTAGTGTTGGCTATTGACGCGAATCAAAGCCTTGTTGACTTAATTAACTCTGACGGTGGCGATGCTCGAATCACAGAGCCGGAAATTACACCCGTGGGCTGTCTTGAACCGGACGCAGAAATAAAAACACAGTTCAAACGGGCTTGCAATATTTCATATTTTTTTGGAATGTCTCTTTCTATAAATTCCTTGTTCGTTATCGTTTCACATTCAAGACTGTCAACATCTCCCGGCACCGCTTGAGTTAGAGTAGCGCGTGCTATCGCTGATTGAGTGTATTACCCTGGCTGTACATGTGAGTGTAACAGGTCTAGCCCCCTAATCTACCCGAGCCAATAACAACTCTAATCTGAGTCGGATGTTACTCTAACGTGTTGTACAGCCTTTACCTTGCCGCGCTAGCCCGAACAAGGTTTGGTGACAAGGTCGCTGCCCCGACCTTGGCTCGCGGCGGCGTGTAGTTCTATTCAACCATTCTTCAATCATTGTCCATATTGTTTCACGAATATTTGTCTATAGAATGACATATTTAAAAGTTCCGCTATCTTCAATGTATTTGTTCCAAATCACATCAAAATCACTTTTATTAATAGTTATCATTTCAAGATATAGTAATTAATGATACTTACGGTTCATAAAATGACGAAAAACTAAATAGTTTTCAAAAATGAAAATGTTGATGGTTAGCGTTTCATTTGCATTGTGATACCAACCAACAAAATGCTTTTCAGAAAAAACAAACTTAGCCTATAAACGAAGGCGGCTTCTTAGATAGTAAATATGACTTTCATTTTGCAGAAAACTAAATGCGATCACATCCCGGTTCTTACAGAGGAATTGACTTGAGAATATAGATGTAGAGATGCAGTATGTGCTATGTAAACCTTGTAAAATACAGTATTCGCGATCTCAAGGACGTTTGAAAGTGACGTCACTGGCCAATGTGGCGGCCGTGCCGGGTTAACTTCTCTGTGTGACATTGGCGGTATCGCTGGAACGTTGATCACTTATCTCCTTCTAGCTGTTATACTATTCATTTTGAAGGGAAAACTTATAGGAAAGCGTAATTAATTTACATGCCAATAGTCATCATAAAGGTTATTTCATAATTATAGACCCAGTAGCTTACTTGTTATAACAATTTACGCAAACAATCGGAAAATGAGCAAAATTTCTTATTGTTTTATCAACTTAAATTGTTGAAAAACTAATGATCGGATTTTGACGAGAGTTTCTTTGGAACATGAACCAACAATGTGAGAAAATAAACAAATAAACTTTCTAGATAGAAAGTGCTCTGAACGAAAATTCATAGCATGCACTAACATGCAGGGTGCGTAGTTTCACGGCCAAAACCGCTGCTTTTGAGGTCCAACCGCTGCACCCTGCATGTTAGTGCATGCTATGAATTTTCGTTCGGGGCACTTTCTATCTAGAAAGTTTATTTGTTTATTTTCTTACATTGTTGGTTCATGTTCCAAAGGAACTCTCGTCAAAATCCGATGATTAGTTTTTCAACAATTTAAGTTGAGAGAACAATAAGAAATTGTGCTCATTTTCCGATTTTTTGCGTGAATTGTTATAACAAGTAAACTACTGGGTCTATAATTTTGAAATAACCTTTATGATGACTATTGGCATGTAAACTTAATCCGCTTTCCTATAAGTTTTTCCTTCAAAATGAATAGTATAAGAGCTAGAACGAGATTTGTACCGCGTGGTTTGTGCGAGAATCCGCAGACAGTTAGAGCGCTAGACCCGTTAGCTTAGGGATAATTTTGTCCGCTAGGAGCGTATCGAAGTTTTGCGATCGCGAATAGGTAGTTATGGCATTGTGAGCACACCAAGGTTCAATGCGTTTGCGTGGGCGTAACAAACGCATGATACAGCCTTAGTGCGCGCGCAAATACCAATCTGAGCGTCTTCCAAGCTATCCAGTTTAGTCTCGTCTCAGCGAATACTGTGCAGGATCTCATGTGTTTTGCATTTATCGTATCACCAAAATATCATGAATATTTTCTATTAATCTTCTCACGAATAAATGTCACATACATCTTTGAAGTTTGGAACAGATTTTCTGACACTCGGAACATTTCACAGAATACAAGACATTTCAATTTCGATTTTTACGGAACACTATTATATTCAAAGCACTCAGTGGGGCGGGGGAGGGGGGGGTCCTGCCTATGGCGTTTGTAGTTTGTACATCAACCGTTAACAACCAAAATTGCTTTGTGACATTCCTCGAAATACGTTTTATATAAGTTAAATTCATTTTTTATTAAATAATGGCAGCCAAATTATTTGGCATTCTCGACTGATCTAAATGAAATATTTTTCTCTGATCATGAATGGACAACAGCATAAATCGTTTTGATAAGTTAGCCATAGTATTTTAAAATTATGTCTAAAACGAAGAAGGTTCAGCCAACATATTGCGCCAGTGTAAGTGCTATCTTCAGGAACTCTACATCATGGATCCTACATAGCTATTTAGTCTTCTCAATTCCACCTTCTAAACAGTTGCTTAGGTGGTAATGACGCTTTTCAATGGTTCTGTATGTTTCTGTATCTGTATGACTTATACTTCAGTACTAACATTGAAAATGATGGACTGTTCTCCGTGTCGCGTTGTATTATCACTTGCACTACCCCCACCCACTTAGTGTAGAATGGTGGGTTAGCGTCGCCCTGAGTGGCAGTGATCAGTGATAGAGTGGCTCACGTTACCAGGCAAACAGGGCGCGACCACGCCGAGTGTTGACTGGGATAATCACCGGGAACACTTGTCCCGATACCGTCCAAGGTCAATTGTCCGCTGGCTTCAATACAGGAGAACAAAGGATGGGGTTAACTATGCAGACACTATTTCCCAGCAGCTACCTTCTACGGTCACAGATATACCCCTCACCAGCCACCCCCTCTACGGTCACAGATACACCCCTCACCAGCCACCCCCTCTACGGTCACAGATACACCCCTCACCAGCCACCCCTTCAGGGCCAACGCGACGGAAAGAACCGCGATCTCTGGACGTTATCTTATCTTTATTAAATATCAAAACATATACAATGAGTTATTAAAAACACAATCCATCATGTATTGTTATATTCGATCGAGCAAATGAACGCACAGAGTACCAGAAAATATTCTTGTCAACAGACAACACCAAGAACTACACTGGTGCTATAATTAAGTGTGGCCAATTTCGTGATGCGCCGGCGTTTTCGTTCTACCCTTCATGAAAACGTGTTTTTGTTACACTGCCAACTTTTAATAAAACTTACGTATGAAGAAAGCAACGTTAAATTCGCAGAATTGCGAGCAATACCTGAATATTTTGTAGCCATGTTCAAATCCTGAGTATATTTGCGTTGTGTTTTTTTAATTTTCCAGGTACAATGATAAAGTGCTTTGGCTTGTAGTCTCGTCTGTCTGTAAACGTGGAAACTTATACAACGATCAAACTATCAACTACATTTTTGCTCTGAGTTGAGGGTAAACATTTCCTAAACACACATCCAATTTATTCTTTATACTGTGATGTGGAATTGTAAATATTCTGACACTCGGTGAAATATCGATCAAACGCGAATTGCACTTCCTCTGAGCAAACCCGATTGATCATACATGCCCCCCTCCACCCCCCTCCACCCTCCGCCAAACTGCGCGACAGACTGAATAACATTACATTCACAAAGTCCCGAGACAAGTAAATACAATCCACTTGGAGCAATTGTTTAAACTAGATCACATCGTCTGCATGGATGATATGTATTCACAGTCTCAGAATAGACTCGCTTTGTAGAGAAGATGTAGCACATTATAGTTGAAAGCTTGAAGACAACAACTGCTGGGAGTCTAGTCAAACTGTGATAGAATGTGCTGGTATAGTAGAGCTAAGTGTGGTTTAGACGATATTTCTAAGACCAAAAGGTTAGACAATCGATGCGTTTTAGCTGCTCCCCTCCCACATCTTCGTCTCTGGCTCTATCAGCGCGACAAGAATACAGTTCGTAAGATTTGAAATAGTTTTTACTTGAGATTATGACTGGCACAGTTACGTAACGCCAGGTTTGGACGCAGGCAGTGTACAAGCTGTATACAAAATCAATGTCAATTTCAACTATTCTCCAACGCAAAATGCAACGAGTTTTACTTGGGCACGATTTCACCAAACATTAAGGTTGGAATTCATAGTCGGCCCCTACACCTAGGGGCACCCATTGTTGCTATGGATTTGTTTTGTTTATGGGAAATAACATGGAAACAATTGTTACCTTAGCAACAATGGGCGCCCCTAGGTGTAGGGGCCGACTATGAATTCCAACCTTAGTCAGAGATTGAAGAATACTCTAACAATCATGGTACCTGCTGTTGCGGTATCACTTGAAGGCCTTAATTTTCGGCAACCATTTTGAAATGTATGCATCAATGTGGCAAGGCTGATGTTGACTACTTGTGCTAGCTCAGTCCCTGAACCGTCTGTTGGTAAGCAAGACCCTAGCGACGCCTGTATACTAACAAGAGCAACACTTTAGCGAAGCCTGTATACTAACAAGTTCTTCTCTGATGAACTGGAACGGACAGTTCAATGTTCGTAAATAAAGTTGAAATAAATAAACGAGGCGGGGCTAGTGAAATGACGGTAGCTCACCGCTCGACCTCCCAAGTATGTGAGCTACTAAGTACGTCATAGAAGACTCACCCATCATCTTGAGCACCTTCCTGGAGGCGGGGCTAGTGTAATGCCGGTAGCTGGTGGCCCCGCCCTCCCAAGGATGTGAGCTACTAAGTACGTCATAGAAGACTCACCCAGCATCTTGAGCACCCTCCTGGAGGCGGGGCTAGTGTAATGCCGGTAGCTGGTGGCCCCGCCCTCCCAAGGATGTGAGCTACTAAGTACGTCATAGAAGACTCACCCAGCATCTTGAGCACCCTCCTGGAGGCGGGGCTAGTGTAATGACGGTAGCTGGTGACCCCGCCCTCCCAAGGATGTGAGCTACTAAGTACGTCATAGAAGACTCACCCAGCATCTTGAGCACCCTCCTGGAGGCGGGGCTAGTGTAATGCCGGTAGCTGGTGGCCCCGCCCTCCCAAGGATGTGAGCTACTAAGTACGTCATAGAAGACTCACCCAGCATCTTGAGCACCCTCCTGGAGGCGGGGCTAGTGTAATGCCGGTAGCTGGTGGCCCCGCCCTCCCAAGGATGTGAGCTACTAAGTACGTCATAGAAGACTCACCCAGCATCTTGAGCACCCTCCTGGAGGCGGGGCTAGTGTAATGCCGGTAGCTTGTGGCCCCGCCCTCCCAAGGATGTGAGCTACTAAGTACGTCATAGAAGACTCACCCAGCATCTTGAGCACCCTCCTGGAGGCGGGGCTAGTGTAATGCCGGTAGCTGGTGGCCCCGCCCTCCCAAGGATGTGAGCAACTAAGTACGTCATAGAAGACTCACCCAGCATCTTGAGTACCCTCCTGGAGGCGGGGCTAGTGTAATGCCGGTAGCTGGTGGCCCGCCCCCCTAATGACGCAGCCTTCTCAAGGCCGGTCGTGCGTCGGACCTCAGCGGTGTCGATGAACGGCGGCTTCTTCTGTTTACCCGGCATGCACCGCAGGTCGCTCAGCTGGACGATGGTCGGTCTCTTCTCCCTGTCCAGCGGCGTCCGCAGTCCGGCGACCTGGACCAGGGGGACGGTGGGCCGCTTGTTGTCGCCCCCCCTCATCCCCCCCAGCTGCACCTGCGGCATCGTCTTGCGTCGCTCCGTCTTGCGCGGCGGCTCGGCGCGGCAGAACGCGTCGTTGCTGGCGTGCGAGCTGCGCAGGCGCAGACCAATCAGCACGTAGAGCACCGTGATGAGCGTCATCGGGGCCACGAAGAAGAGGAATGTGGAGATCTCGAAGGAATGCTTCATGATCTGTCGCTTGACGACGCAGAGCGACTTCTCCGGGGCGTCGCCCTGGACAACGCCGAACTGGAGCGCCTGGGGGATCGCGAAGCCCAGGGCGATCAGCCAGATGGTGAGGACTAGTCTCACTGCCCGGGACAGCCGGGACATCGTGTGGGACAGGAAGGGGTGGCAGATAGCCACGTAGCGCTCCACCTGCAAGCAAGAGACAGTCGGTGAGACATAACAAGTATCTGAGACAGCCGGGACATCGTGTGGGACAGGAAGGGGTGGCAGATAGCCACGTAGCGCTCCACCTGCAAGCAAGAGACAGTCGGTGAGACATAACAAGTATCTGAGACAGCCGGGACATCGTGTGGGACAGGAAGGGGTGGCAGATAGCCACGTAGCGCTCCACCTGCAAGCAAGAGACAGTCGGTGAGACATAACAAGTATCTGAGACAGCCGGGACATCGTGTGGGACAGGAAGGGGTGGCAGATAGCCACGTAGCGCTCCACCTGCAAGCAAGAGACAGTCGGTGAGACATAACAAGTATCTGAGACAGCCGGGACATAGTGTGGGACAGGAAGGGGTGGCAGATAGCCACGTAGCGCTCCACCTGCAAGCAAGAGACAGTCGGTGAGACATAACAAGTATCTGAGACAGCCGGGACATCGTGTGGGACAGGAAGGGGTGGCAGATAGCCACGTAGCGCTCCACCTGCAAGCAAGAGACAGTCGGTGAGACATAACAAGTATCTGAGACAGCCGGGACATCGTGTGGGACAGGAAGGGGTGTCAGATAGCCACGTAGCGCTCCACCTGCAAGCAAGAGACAGTCGGTGAGACATAACAAGTATCTGAGACAGCCGGGACATCGTGTGGGACAGGAAGGGGTGGCAGATAGCCACGTAGCGCTCCACCTGCAAGCAAGAGACAGTCGGTGAGACATAACAAGTATCTGAGACAGCCGGGACATAGTGTGGGACAGGAAGGGGTGGCAGATAGCCACGTAGCGCTCCACCTGCAAGCAAGAGACAGTCGGTGAGACATAACAAGTATCTGAGACAGCCGGGACATCGTGTGGGACAGGAAGGGGTGGCAGATAGCCACGTAGCGCTCCACCTGCAAGCAAGAGACAGTCGGTGAGACATAACAAGTATCTGAGACAGCCGGGACATCGTGTGGGACAGGAAGGGGTGGCAGATAGCCACGTAGCGCTCCACCTGCAAGCAAGAGACAGTCGGTGAGACATAACAAGTATCTGAGACAGCCGGGACATCGTGTGGGACAGGAAGGGGTGGCAGATAGCCACGTAGCGCTCCACCTGCAAGCAAGAGACAGTCGGTGAGACATAACAAGTATCTGAGACAGCCGGGACATAGTATGGGACAAGAAAAGGTGGCCCAAATTTCCATTACTTTCTGTTGAAAAAATGTTGTTAACCGACATTTCGGTAATGGTTTCATTATTTGTTAAATATATAAACTAAATAAATTCAGTCAGTACAATTTTACATTTCCCGAGGTCGTCTCAATCGGAAAGAGGAATTTTATTTTAATTTACAAAATATTGAAGTGTTTCGGAATTCTAAAAAGGTAATTGTGTAAATAAATCATTGATGGAGCATTTTGTTGCATTCTTTTTTATAGCTTTGTTTGGTATGTAAATGTGGTGTCATAATATAAGGGGCAGGTTGATCATTGGGACACGTGTTAATTGTACTAAACAGCCAACCAGCGTCATTGCTAGCGCACTCACTACTGTCCGACCTTGACCTCAACAGGTGGGGTCTAATGGATACGGGTAATGAAAGAACAAGTGTTTCAGGAGCTGACAGTTGAAACTGAAACGTACAGCTTCACCCACATCAACGGATCGAAGGAAGATCACTGATGATGCAACACTGAAGCTCTGATGGAAGATGGAGTTATGCGTTGTAAATAAAAGTTTCGCATGACAAGAGAAGGCTAGCCGTTGTGCTGTACAAATATTGAAGAGCATGAGGGGGGTTGGGGGGGGGGGGGGGACAGACTCTGACTCAGTAAAACAAAAAAACCCTTGATATATGGTAAAACCAACCTTTGAATGCAAAGTGTTGAAAATTGTCCCGTTTAGCCTCGGTTCTCCCTAGTGTGCAAACTATTTCTACCAACGCAACCAAAGAAGCGATGTCTGTTCGGTTATCTGACGACAAACATCCCACACCCTGTAAGTGTAACAGGTGCAGTTGAAAGGGGTAGAGAGCAACAAACACACACAATATACTAAACGTTATACTCGAACCTCGTTGTTGCTTCTCAACGTAGAGAAACAAACAGGCAATTCCTGGATTAAAACTCGAAATTGCTGCGTGTTTTTAATCAAGAAAGTAAGTAGACGCAAACCATTTTCTCATTAGTGTTTTTATTATAATATCAACCAGACAAAAACGACTTATTAGTTTTGAGGACGAAGTCTTAAGAATTTCTATTACACGAAGAGGTAATCCAGCTAAGATCAAAAGATAATTATAATTACAGCGGAACACCATTTTTTATTTAAACTGTAACATTTGTAAATTATAATCTAATATAAGACTCAGATTAACCTCAATTCTAATTATTTCACATATATAACGAGGATCTAAGTGGCCGATTAGTGCCGGATGTATAATTGTCCCTTACAACTCGTCAATAAAAGCACGAAGAGTTTCCTTGAATGTTCAGAACGTTGCTTCGACGTCGAGTGATGCTAGTTAACGATATTGCTCACGTCTAGTGATCCACTTTATCGACAGTTCTCGAAGAATCACTTCGAACTTGCCCTCACGTCGAGTTACGCAAATACGTTTCCTATTTCAAAAAAGAGTAATGTCTACTTAAGTTTGGTTAGAGAGAGTGAGGAGAGATCTATTGGGTAGTTGATTGAGATATCAGAGTTGCCATCGCTGTTCCGGTTGATATGATGAACGGAACTTCACTAAAGTTATCGTTAGTTTCAGAGTGTAATATTATTAGTAGATACTCACTATCAGTAATTGCAGGAGGATGTGGTTATAATCAATCTTGTTCAAATACGTATATTGTTCTATATAAAAGATTTAGAAAAGACTGCATTCACTTTTACTTTTCAATCAATGAATTTAACAATTTTAAGTAGTAAAAGTTACAAAATGCACAGCTAAATAAATTGCACCCTGAAAGATCATTAAATCACCCCTAGTGAAGCTCATCGCCTCCGCTACCGCCAGCAGCGCGTGAGTCTAGTACGACAAGACCGCGCCAGGGTATTTAGGGGATCTTACCTCGAGGGTAAAGCGAGCACTCATCGCATATGCCATATGTGTGCCAAACGCATGCCAGACGTGTGCCAGACGCATGCCAGACATGGGCGAGGCGCGTGCCAGACATGGGCCAGGCGCGTGCCAGACATGGGCCAGACGTGTGCCAGACGTGTGCCAGACGCATGCCAGACGTGTGCCAGACGCATGCCAGACATGTGCCAGACGTGTGCCAGACATGGGCCAGACGTGTGCCAGATGTGTGGATGCCAGACGTGTGCCAGACATGGGCCAGGCGCGTGCCAGACATGGGCCAGACGTGTGCCAGATGTGTGGATGCCAGACGTGGGCCAGACATGGGCCAGGCGCGTGCCAGACATGGGCCAGACGTGTGCCAGATGTGTGGATGCCAGACGTGTGCCAGACATGGGCCAGACGTGTGCCAGATGTGTGGATGCAGGACGTGGGCCAGACGTGGGCCAGGCGCGTGCCAGACATGGGCCAGACGTGTGCCAGATGTGTGGATGCCAGACGTGTGCCAGACATGGGCCAGACGTGTGCCAGATGTGTGGATGCCAGACGTGGGCCAGACATGGGCCAGGCGCGTGCCAGACATGGGCCAGACGTGGGCCATACATATATGGGCCAAACAAGGCTTAGGGCAGAATTCGGTAGGAACTGTAGTTACTATAACGTCTACAGTTTCGATATCGGAGGAACCGTTGCTTGTTTTGAAAATACAAATTTATATTTTAATTAAATTAACTTTTCCATATAATATAGTATTTTTTCATTTTTTTTTTAAATTAAGGTATTTTTACCATTTAAGAAAGATAAACAATTTTTCGTCTTGGCCAAGGAGGGTTTAGTAAAGACGAAAGCCGAAAGTGCCAGTGCAGATGGCTGCACACATTCGTACAATACTATCACTTGTTCTTGTTTAGGATAACTGGAGTCTCCCATGATGTCAAGTTACATTCACAGCGAGTATACGTCTCATCACGTTTGCAGAACTCTCGAAGCCATTGCAAGTGTATATACACACACACACATAATACACTCAAATTTCAATTCACCGAAGAGGTTCTCTTGTGATATCCAAGATGTTTACGTCAGGCGGCTGGAGCCAAATTGTCTCAGCCACATTGTTAGTATCAACAATTCAGCCCGGTTTACAATCTAACTGAAGTCAACTTGAATTGATTCACGCGAACGATAATATTGAATCACGATGACGTCATTCGAGAGACACGTCGGCAATGTTCGGAAGTTTAGCGAACCAACGGCTTCGCGGTCTAACGTTCCATGCAAGAAGTTCAACTCAAGATTAAACTCACAAAGTATCGTCTAAATAAAAAAACATTATAGAAAATGTGGAACAAATCTCTTAAATTCTACTTTTGCTTCAAATTTTCGTTTTGGATGAGTTCTATTTGTGCTTTTAGTATTTGCAAACGGACCAATCACAGGACACGGTCACTGTCGTAGAAAGTGGAGGCGGTTTTGAGTGTCGGTGACAGTGAGCCCATTTGTACTTGTGTGACGTAAATGGACTGACTCCACTAAAAATGATAGGATTAACAAATGGATCATATTACTATGTAATATCGACAAATGATTCGTGATGGCCACAACCCACAAGATAAGTATAAATGTGCTATTTCAGTGTAAAGTTGTCTTGAGTCTTACGTTTCCCGTCTAAATAGATATTTCACACATGAGTGCTTCAATGTTTCAAGCAATTTCTTGAATTCACCCTTGAATTGAATAATTTCCCGAATAAGTTGGCCCGCGTAAAGCAGCTTTTCAGACAATTATACATAATAACAGGAAATAATGAGAGAATTACTCATATCTGGTGTGTGTGTTATACAGTTACGCAATATTGTTCCGATTCTATGGTAGACTCATTATGTTCACGTGTTAATTATAACTAAACCTGTAGCTCGAAAGAGAAATTTCCGCTCGTGTTGAACGTAAACGAATTAATCCCAAGTATCTATATTCTATGTTGTAGGAAACTCTTTGTCTACAACTCGCTAACAACTTAATTGGAACTGTCTCAAGTTCAGCAAGTTGAGAGCACAAAGCGTTTGACGTAAACGCGTTTAAGGAAACACCACGTCAAGGGATTTATTGTAATTAAAATCATAAGGTATTTTATTAAAAGCTCTTTTCAGAGCTCGCCCAACAAGAAGCAAAGATTAATCGTGTGTTCTAAAAGGTTTAATTTGGAACACGTGCAGCGAGCGTTGAGAACAATGAGCATATTATCAGCCACGCGTTGCTTGGCAACTATCCAAGCGAGCGTTGAGAACAATGAGCATATTATCAGCCACGCGTTGCTTGGCAACTATCCAAGAGAGCGTTGAGAACAATGAGCATATTATCAGCCACGCGTTGCTTGGCAACTATCCAAGAGAGCGTTGAGAACAATGAGCATATTATCAGCCACGCGTTGCTTGGCAACTATCCAGGCGAGCGTTGAGAACAATGAGCATATTATCAGCCACGCGTTGCTTGGCAACTATCCAGGCGAGCGTTGAGAACAATGAGCATATTATCAGCCACGCGTTGCTTGGCAACTATCCAGGCGAGCGTTGAGAACAATGAGCATATTATCAGCCACGCGTTGCTTGGCAACTATCCAGGCGAGCGTTGAGAACAATGAGCATATTATCAGCCACGCGTTGCTTGGCAACTATCCAGGCGAGCGTTGAGAACAATGAGCATATTATCAGCCACGCGTTGCTTGGCAACTATCCAGGCGAGCGTTGAGAACAATGAGCATATTATCAGCCACGCGTTGCTTGGCAACTATCCAGGCGAGCGTTGAGAACAATGAGCATATTATCAGCCACGCGTTGCTTGGCAACTATCCAGGCGAGCGTTGAGAACAATGAGCATATTATCAGCCACGCGTTGCTTGGCAACTATCCAGGCGAGCGTTGAGAACAATGAGCATATTATCAGCCACGCGTTGCTTGGCAACTATCCAGGCGAGCGTTGAGAACAATGAGCATATTATCAGCCACGCGTTGCTTGGCAACTATCCAGGCGAGCGTTGAGAACAATGAGCATATTATCAGCCACGCGTTGCTTGGCAACTATCCAGGCGAGCGTTGAGAACAATGAGCATATTATCAGCCACGCGTTGCTTGGCAACTATCCAGGCGAGCGTTGAGAACAATGAGCATATTATCAGCCACGCGCTGCTTGGCAACTATCCAGGCGAGCGTTGAGAACAATGAGCATATTATCAGCCACGCGTTGCTTGGCAACTATCCAAGAGAGCGTTGAGAACAATGAGCATATTATCAGCCACGCGTTGCCAATCAACCAATCACAGCAGACGCCGAGACAGGATGTAAATGAAAGTGACGAACCAATCAAACGAACTCAGCTTGTCCACCGCTGGGCGGAACTATCCGATGTCCACGAAGTTGACCGAATGAAAGTAGCCAAAGACCAGATATTATGAAACTCTGCTAAATATTAATTAACTAACTTGTTTTCACGATGGCAGCAACCAATAAATTTGTTTCCGAAGTTTATTATGCGGTGCCTGAAACGTTCAAACGTTCTTACACGTTTTGACGTGTTATTACTTCAATATTTTCATTGAAACCACTCATTTTATTAATTATTTTGAAATACTAGGAGTGAACACCTTGCATTTTTTTTTTAAATTGAAAATGTGAGCGATCACTTATAGCTCTAGAGTCTAGAGAATGACTTTTCAGAAAAATTCATGTCTGTGATAGATCATTTTGTTCCGTCTCGTCTATTGACTGAATAAGGGTATCGTACTGCAATTATTGTGAGCGATACTGTACAGTGTACGTGTACACTATATCATCATGTATAACACGGCTACAAGTACTGTGCGCCCCTAAATGCTGTGAAACCGACTATACATACAACACTTGTACACACTTGAAGGTAATTTGCTATAATTTCATATATAGTGACTTAAGTAGCACTCGTACTTATGCGCTTAAGCACAAATGCTAAGTGTCCAATTAGTGCGTCACGATCTCTGTATACGGAATGTGTTGATAAGGCTTCAACTAATGACCT
This sequence comes from Isoperla grammatica, assembly GCA_945910005.1. Lineage (NCBI taxonomy): Eukaryota > Metazoa > Arthropoda > Insecta > Plecoptera > Perlodidae > Isoperla > Isoperla grammatica. The sequence continues at coordinate 135,549,949 of OX246737.1, forward strand.
CGCCGTTATATGCTACTTCAACTGGAAGTTTACTTCTGCTTCAAGAGTCAAGTTTTGGGAGTCGAGCTTGATATTAAATTTTGCGGTAACAACTAAGCCTGTTGCTTCACAACTGCCGATGTTCCTTCAACCACAGACAGATACTCCTACAAATTGGTTGTCTGTGCTTCAACTCTAACTAATATTCCACGAGTAACGACTAGATGACAACTGAGTCGTGTAATAGTCGTTAGATCACTCACACTGTATGTCTGTGTACCCTGGAGAGTACCCGATTTCCTTCCTTAAAAATTGCTTTAAACACAACGTAAAACAAAATAGGTATTTACGTTTCCAAATGTTCTTAATTATGTGTTGTACCGTTTCTAGACACCTTTTTAACTAAATAACAAAACAATTTGTAATATTAAAAAAAACAATACGTGAAAACACATTCATATAACGCAAGACATAAGCTGTTATCTTTATCTTTATGAAATGTTCTTACTTAATATATAGGACAAACACTACAAGTCAGGCCACAAATAAGGGTAATACAATACACAAATTATTGTCATCAAAATGTAAAATTGAACCCAAATAAATATTCAATATTCATAATTGTAAATCAGGCGGTGTAAAATATTCACTTCATTAGCGGTCAATACGTAGTATACAGGGATAATATTTCTTGGGTGAGCTACCGGCACCAAATAAGTACAAAGTACTTGAGTCACTCTTCACTACATAATGTGGTCGTATTTAAGCGCCCCGTGAATCCAGCCCAGGGTAATACTAATATATCCAAGGTAAGTCTTAGTGACTTGACTTTATTACCCGAGCTGGCATCTCGTAAACCAAATAAGTCAACGATTTCCATAATGTCGCCTTCATTCAGAATGAACTCCCGGTCGCTTTATGGTGAAAGAATTCATATTTAGCTGCGCGGCGGGTTGAGGGTTGCGTCCCACGAGAACGGGCTAGAATGTAATCACGTATACTCTTAGGGGTGGAATGTTTTCACTGTCTTGCCCCGCTTTCACTCAAGGTTTCGATAATAACATTTGCAGATCGCGCTTTCTACCACAATACCCCTGGGAAACTGTTCTCTGTTCTCTCTTCGGAACTCATGACTGCATGCTCAGAATTATTATGGAAATGTATTTTAAAGTCACGTTTTGTTCACAAGAGAGTCGTTGTGGAATTTGGTCTAGCGTCTGAACTTTGAACTTAAAATTTAATTTAGTGCAATGCACTATAATATAGTATTTGCTCACATATTGTTGACTGGGTTCATTTAGAAGAGTGAGGTGGATACAGAGGTGAAACACAGGAGGCCCCAAGGCAGAGCGGTATGACAACTTTACGCTCAAAGCGTTGCGTTCAATTTTAAATCTAGGGTTTGAAGTTGTGGCTTCAACTTTGTAGACATGTGGCTTTTTAGAACACCCATGTCGTGTGGGACAAGTCTGTACCGTCTCAAAGTTATGTACATAACTGTAGCATAGTAAGAAGAACGATGCATACTAGTCTTAAAGGGATAGTCAGATGAAGAACTAAAAAATCACCAATTAGTCATTAGTCCATGAAATTCAGTTATGTGTAAAATACAATTGATATAGGTTGCTTCAATGCAAGAAAAAAAATAGTGAACAATTAGCTTTTCTACTAGATTCCTTTCGGCAGCTCTTGCTGCATTTTTCTTCTTAAGCGTAGTGTAACTGTATCGGTTCTGAGGTCGCTGGTTCCTTCCCGATAAACAGAGGACTCATTGTGTTATACGAGACCAGCCCGCGCTCCGCGAAACACTCGGCGACTGCGGACAGTACCGCTCAAAACAGATTGCAACTTTTCTACACATCATGTCACAAAAAATTAATTGCAGGGTATTTTGTAGAAGTAAACGTTCGTACTAAGAAGCATGTTATCGGTAGAGAACCGATGCACATTAAACCTCCTGATCGATTTTTGATCAGTGCCCTATTTTAGCGGTGGTTTTACTTTCTCAAGGCAACATTTTTTTTATATGGGAATTACCATGAGAAAAGTTGCTCGGTGCTACTTGGTAGCACCAAACCAAATAATCGCGTTTTCTTTAATTTTTTAACCGCCTGCTTTTAAAGTATGGTATCTTTTAGTCATGTTTTTTATATTTAAAGGTGGATATCTACAAATGGTAGTTCTTTAGTTTTTCACACGACTATCCCTTTAAACGTATCATACTGATCTCAGATCATTGCCCCTTTCATACACGTAATTTCAACGGTAATGGACGGATTCCTGGCGTTCTTTCACACAATCGTAAAGGCTTAGTTTGTTCCAAACCTCACTCTACGTTCATATGTTGCCAGGGTTAGTGACATCAGAAAACACATAAAGATGGCGCAACCACTACTAATTATTTAACAAGGAATTATATGTATTCGTATCAGAGGTATAAGAACATCTACAGACGATGGGTTGTTGCATAATGGTCACTTGTCACAACTCCAATCTCGGAGGGCTTAGACTTAGAGCCGCGTTCACAGCCGGATTTGTGTTACTGTTTGTGAATCGCATCCAAGACGGGAAAGTATCGGAGAAGATAAGAGTTGTAGTGAAGACCTGTTGCTTGTTGAGTGGAGCTAAGCCTCTCCTAGGCCGGCCTGTTGCTTGTTGAGTGGAGCTAAGCCTCTCCTAGGCCGGCATGTTGCTTGTTGAGTGGAGCTAAGCCTCTCCTAGGCCGGCCTGTTGCTTGTTGAGTGGAGCTAAGCCTCTCCTAGGCCGACCTGTTGCTTGTTGAGTGGAGCTAAGCCTCTCCTAGGCCGACCTGTTGCTTGTTGAGTGGAGCTAAGCCTCTCCTAGGCCGGCCTGTTGCTTGTTGAGTGGAGCTAAGCCTCTCCTAGGCCGGCCTGTTGCTTGTTGAGTGGAGCTAAGCCTCTCCTAGGCCGGCCTGTTGCTTGTTGAGTGGAGCTAAGCCTCTCCTAGGCCGGCCTGTTGCTTGTTGAGTAGAGCTAAGCCTCTCCTAGGCCGACCTGTTGCTTGTTGAGTGGAGCTAAGCCTCTCCTAGGCCGGCCTGTTGCTTGTTGAGTGGAGCTTAGCCTCTCCTAGGCCGGCCTGTTGCTTGTTGAGTGGAGCTAAGCCTCTCCTAGGCCGGCCTGTTGCTTGTTGAGTGGAGCTAAGCCTCTCCTAGGCCGGCCTGTTGCTTGTTGAGTGGAGCTAAGCCTCTCCTAGGCCGGCCTGTTGCTTGTTGAGTGGAGCTAAGCCTCTCCTAGGCCGGCCTGTTGCTTGTTGAGTGGAGCTAAGCCTCTCCTAGGCCGGCCTGTTGCTTGTTGAGTGGAGCTAAGCCTCTCCTAGGCCGACCTGTTGCTTGTTGAGTGGAGCTTAGGCCGGCGTGAGTGCGTCTTGGCTGTCACAACACGGATCACTGGTGAAGCCGTGACACTGTTGGGACGGTAGGCGGTTACAAGGGACGGTAGGCGATTACAAGGGACGGTAGGCGATTACAAGGGACGGTAGGCGGTTACAAGGGACGGTAGGCGGTTACAAGGGACGGTAGTTCGACGAGCCTCCACTAGGGGCTTAAGATGACCTTGCACTCTCTTCATACTAGCAAACAAAATGCAAAATAGCCATTTTCGATAACACAGAAAAAATCTATTATTTAAATTAAAATATGACCTATTCTATTAATATTATGCTAAATACTACAACGCTTAGAGGGTTATTCAGGCAAAAATAGAAACACAATCATAAGTGTTTCATCTGTGAGAAATAAAGACGTATATGCGTGTAGAAATACCACACAGCTTAGCCAAAGCATGACGAACGCACTACTTAAGCCACCAAGTTGATTGTTGTTGTTGTTACCATTAGCTTCACGCCAACCAGGAAACTCTTTAAAAGTCAATACTTTTTACGTTGATGAATATTTCTCCCTTGATGGACAATCATCACAACACTATGATAGTGACCTTCAGGGTTGTACTTTGCCATGTTCTAGTGTAAAGTGTATATAGCGTCATTAGAGTGTTATCCATATTCACACTTCTTTGTGAAATATCGATCTTCGTTGCGTGTATAGACACATCAGAGGAATCATCTAAATATTGTCTTCTCTTTACCTACCCGTATAATGAATGACTGCTTTGACCTCATACATCATTGTTTAGTCTTCCTACTGCGCACATGAGTAACAGCTGGACAATATGTCGTGTTTTCCGGTCTTACGTCATAACTCACGTTTCAAGCCTATCATGTGAGGTTACCCCAGCTCTTCAACGCTTTAACAGTGCCCCGTGTTGTAACATACATCTTGTTCATAATATTGATAATATAAATACTCCGTTTATATACAGGCTAGGTTAAGCCTTGTCTGAGTTACTCACGGCCAGCTGTCGTGCTGCGAACGACATTGGTTTCCGTTTTCAAATAGGAAATCAATTAAATTCAATTTCTGTGCGCCTCGGCACTAGATAACCAAGACAGCGGTGGTGGCCTGCTATTATACCCCAGGCTGCAAGTTGCTCGTGAGCATCAGTGGAGACTTGAAGCTATCAACATTCAGCAGCCTCTCAGCAGAACCCCTCGAGCAAAGCGAAGGTAGAACATGCACAAGTTCACTCTTTGACTCGATCACCGCCAACATTATTCTGACTACGTTTTCTTCTCGTTTTTAAAATCCTTGCGCATGTTTTCCTTGAAGTTTTCCGAACCACGTGACCTTTATATAACAGAGGGGCCGTGATGGCTTTGAAGTCAAAGACAAGATATGCACAGTGTGGGTGTACGGACGGGTCCTGAAGACATTCCTGTCATACTTATGCTTCAGTACAGTATTATCACTTGATTACATGGTTGTTGTGGGCACACAGCACTACAACATGAATACATGTAATATTGCACAACAGATGTTACACCGAAACTATACTCTATGTAATAAACTACGGTATAACGCCTGCCTAGCAAGGCGATATAGCCACAAGTGTGCCGGGTCACGGGGCAATACCAACACAGTTAATCATAATTACAGTAGAAACCAAATTGCAAACTGTAATCTTTCTAAAATGAGGTAATTACTGTTTAGTTGAATTGATGATCATACCTGCTGTGCATTATTCTACGTGAAGGACAAGTAGTGATGGGTCACAGGTATCCAGCGGAGATATTATTATGCATGTATTATCACTGTACTTTCATTAATCATGCTATAAATATCGTCATAGGAATAATGTGTCGTGTACTGGGGTGCAACATAGGGTATAGCCTATGTCCTCCCTCGTCGTGACTAAAGATGTTTGCATAGTTGGGAAGTAATGTCCGAGGGCTGTTCATGTCTGAGGAGTACATCGGAATATATTCAGTGTAGATTGCCCTTGACCGGTGTCGAACCAGTCTCGCGTCTTACCGTTTAGCTCGCTATTGACACAACTGATCACCGGATAACATTTACGATTATATTAAGGACATCTTAACATTGATTATTAGAAAACCACTTTATCGTTTTAAAGTTGAAATAACTTGTATACATTATCTTATCATCCAAAACAATAAAACTCATTACTAAGTTTTGGCTAAGTTTGCATACACTCACAGGAACTTTTTATTCGTCTTTTTTGACGACTTACTTTTCTATTTATCATTTTTTAGTATCTAAACTTTCAAAGCTACTTTATTTTTTACTATGAATATTATTTGCGAGAAGTGCAAGAAAGATCAGCGTACCTATTGACTTGGACCCTGACATTTGTCCCACGAAGGGTATTTTGCAAAATTATATTACGTACTATAATCATAACACAATATACACAATTGTTTTCCTTATCTAAAAACCAAAGTTATGGACGTAATATTTTCATCTAGACATGCCCCCTTACCACTCGTAGCGTATGCTGGAGTTATCTACAGGGCGACACAATTTACAATCAGATATTGCCAATTATCTTATGTATATCATAGTTTTTATGTGTACACAAATTCTACCGTCTTACTTCTGGGAAACGACCTAACTTGTTGAGAAAGCAATATTGTAGACATTGAATCTTAGTACAAGTTTCGTAGGGGAACGGGAAATATGAATCTTGTTTAAAAGCGATGTTACTTAAAATACGGTAATACGAAAGTAATAAGAATAGGATACATTGCCATATATGCTAACAATGTAAAATGTTAATTTTAATTTATACTCATACAGCATCAAAGTGATAAAAAAGTTTTACAAAATGTGTGTGATAATTATGAAGTCAAATAATCGTTACATAACTAAAATTGGGATCAATGATTCCTCGTAGCCAGGCTTACAAGCCTCTTCCTACGTCCTACGTCCCTGATACTCAAGACTGACTCATTAGCACAACACGATGAGGCTCTTAGATTTGGTTTACTACCGGAAATGTTTCAAGCGCGGAGCCTTTGTTTGTTTCGTTTTCTTTCTCAATAACCAAACGTTTAGGGATTGCATGACTGAATCAGCTGATAAGTCTACTTGTTGGACATGTCGAGCCTGATCGGTGTCTCAGCGGTTGTTACCACATTGTGTATTGTGTACACAATCTTTATTCTTTTGAGTGTTTGTCGCTGCGTTGCAAGTTTTTGTTCTTTTCTTTTTGTGTTCTCCCGAGACTCGCTGCTTTGTTATTCGTGTAATGAACAAATTGTCATAACGTTAGTGAAATTTTAACAAATTAATTTTCCTTCAAAACTTATACCGCTGAGATTGAAAATATTTAAGCAAATTCTAAAAATTGTGCTTTTAATGTTTTTTTATAGTTTTTTTATTTCTCTAATGGAGATGTTGGAAATAATGATATTCCTAAACGATGCCTGATAAACATTATGAAATACAGCCAGTCTAAAAAATTAATTAAAATTCACTTTAAGCTAGAAATAACGATACAAGAAGTGTTATATAAATTACATTATTTGAAAAAAAAAAATGATAGGCAAAATGAAGAGAAAGAGCGAAATATTATGTTAATTGTAAACGTGAAGATTTTTTCTTCAATTTTAGACGATTCAGTAAGTCTTTACCATGAGAACTAAGCACACCTGATGCAGAGATGCCCTATGCATAATAGGGGAACACTGATTGGCATGGAATGGTTTTATGCAACCTTCAGTGGGCATCTTTGCATTGAATGTTGTATTGTATCAGACTTTTAGCATAAGAGTTTTGTAGTACCTTTATATTTAAACATTCTTACTACTGTTGAATCTTTGAGGAAATGTTAAGATCTTACACAATTAAACAAGCATCATCTCCTCAAGCTTCTTTTTTTGCATTTATTGACCACAATTTTCAATTCTTTTCTCGCAATCTAAACACTTTTCTGTCTGCCTAGGAGGACTCTGCTCTCAAACTTACTAAGTCAAACAAGCCCATATTATTTCTGTAAAACTCCCCCCTACCTCGTTATGAATGAACTTGTTCGTCGAATTTTATCTTAAACAAACATCTTCAAAATATACTTTTATTTTTATTTATTTAACAAGGTACACATTTTTCACTTCTCCGTATGCTGTACTTTAAAATGAATACCAGTCCTTAGACAAACTGTTTACACACCCCAATCTAATAATTAAAACATAGTCTTAGTCAACAACATAATTTGTTTGAAGTATGAATTCCGTACAGAGATATTTTAAAAGTTTTAAACTTTCGGCTTCTGTACTTTGAGCATGCCCAAATGTAGCTCTTAGTAGGTATGGGTATACAAACAACAAACTCTTCGTTTTTTAATAAAAAAAAGTGTTTGAACTAAATATTAAAGTTAGCGTAAAGAAAATAGAATTATGTTAGAAGTTTCCCAACATTCCAGTTGTAAGGGTTTGTTTTTCAATACGAACATAATTCTGAACATGTCCTACAAAATCCAACTTCCATGCTTTCATTGCATAAACTAGTATTGGAGTACATTGATTTGATTAAAAAATATCCCCTGGAGCTTTCTAACCAGCCACTCAGGCTCAGGGCCGGATAAAGTCGACACCGCTTCTACCGACATTTTAACCAATGAGGGAAGTAGTCTGTCTCGATCTCAAATCTGTTGGTTGGGTTTGTAGGTCGGACTATATTAGGCATTTTATTGGAAAATCAGTGTTTTCTCGAATCAGTGTTTACCACAAACCTGATCAAGTTGTGTTTTGAAAATGAACGATGTATCTTGTGTGTGTGTACATACTTTATTTAAAACATTATCTAGGTACATTGTATGACGGAAATCTCTCTGTATAGTATATCAATATTTATATAATATTTTCAAATATATTCAGATTTTCTCGTCAACTAGAACTCATGGGGATGGAGTACAAGTTTGGCAAATGTCATACATTATTAGTTGACACATAAATAGCGGTTTCGTTTTCAGTTCAAAATACTCTAAACAATGCGAGGGTGCTGGGTTGAAGGTTCAAACAACCAGGAACTTGTGAACCAGCCCGTACAGAGATTGCTCAGAAAGATATCTCTATTTCTCTAATGACCTTGATTTATGCCGGCGAGTATTACTATTATTAGTATTAGTATACTAGTGAACTATTTTATTTATACTCATTATTAAAAACCTATATTTGGTATTTATTTACACACAGCATTGCGCATCCTATGCTGTTCTTCTGGGCGTATTGCCAAAGCAATAAAACACTTGTTTGTCATTAATGAAGTAATTGACGTCCTCGCAACGACCATGTATAGCTGAGGATTGTACTACAATGATTTCCTCTACTAGATCGTCTCTATACGCTACAGTCATGACGCCGCCGGATCTCTTACTTTTGTAACAGAGACATAGTTTATGATTCTTGTTGTACTTTTATGTTGTACTGGTTGTTCTACTTTTATGTTTCTTCTCGATTTATTTTTTCTCTAAAATTATCTTTTTATTTTTTATAAAATATTGATGTTTTTAAATTGTTGTTTTGTTTATCATTATACTGTCAAAAAGTAATCAAATGTAATCGATTGTTTGTTGTGTGGACGCTTATTATTTGACTAGATGTTGGGTTTCCAAGAAATGCGCGCATGGTTGAACTTCTGTTATGTCTTCTGGTCATGAATTCGGAGATTTCATCTCATGTTTGAGCTAACCAGGTAGTGGGGGTGTACATGGTACATCATTAATTGTAAAATGCCAAGTTCGACGAAAAATCGACTGATTTTCTTGTTCTCAGCTAAGCCACGGGTCCACTGTACAAATACGCATACGTAGTAATATAGTCCTGCCAATACACCGGAAGTCATATTGAATATAGATGACAAATTATTATGATGATGTATGAATTATAAATTGAAGATGAGCTCGTATACGTTATTGTTTGCTTTACCTCATCTAGTGTTTGTTACCCGCTCAATCTATATTCGTGCGAGGCTGCAGCCCGGATACTCTTGTAGTTGTAACAAGACATATCATACGAATTGTATTTGCTGTGGATGTGAAACATGAAAATATATCAAGTGGGGGAATGAAAGGTTAAATAAAGAGTTCTGATGTTATTGAAGAACGTTGAATATCTCTGGGATACGAAGAGTGAGACAAAAAAGAAATTGAAATAGCAAATGAGGAAAGACGATTTTGGAGAGGCTGTCCAGTGGGACACATTTTGAGGCCCGAAGCATATATAATTGAAGGGTAAAATAGCAAGCGGAACATTGAAATAAAATAATGTGGAAGCAGTTATGTAGTAATGTATGACCTGTGTGCCGCCATACGTAATGTATGACTCGCGCCTATAAAGATAGTTTAAAATTCAATAATAAATCGAACTATGATATTGAAGATAAATTGCAAAATTATAACAGTCTACAAAACATGGACATATGCATACAATGCATAAATCAACTAGTTGATGGCAACTTAATGCAATTCAAATGGTTCAAACACGTGCACGCAATCTTTCTATAATGAAGTGTAAATGAAGTTGCCCACACAGAGGCCCAAGCTTCTCTCATACCCCAGGTCTTAGTTAGCAATGCTGTATTGGTACAATTACTACTTTTATGGAAGTATGAAATGTTTTCAATTGAATTGAAAGAATGTGAAACATGTTTTGCTCGGGATGGTTAGTAGAACTATTGGCTGGATATATCGTATTCTCAATAAACACTCACTAATGAATCTCTGTCTCTCGGATGCTGCTCGGCCGTTTCAAGATGAGAGTCAACTGAGTTTTTCAAATCAACAATCACGTCGGAAATTTTTGCGCTCAAAATACGACTTGGTTTGTTGCTCTCTTTGTACAATGTTGTAAACCTCGCTCACGTTGACAGGTTCTCCGATGCAGCAAGAAGGGTGGATGCATAACTAACTCATTAAAACAAGTGACCTCCGATTAATTTGTAGCCTACTAGAAATAAATAAATAAACCAAATCATAAAATACCCAATTTTGATATTGCTAAAATCAATGATTATAACAAATACTTGTGTTTAAAATAAATCTGCAATAGTTGAAGGCCAATATGGTTTGGAGCTGCCTGTACTTCAAAGAAATGGACATGATGCATTAATATGGTCTCTACAACTTTGGTTTTCATTTCACCAGTGTGTGTGTGTCTTGTTTCGGAAACTAATACAGGAGAGTCCCATGAACCTCATGTTGATACGCTAGCCTGCGGTCTTAGCTCAGCTCGGTTGCTAAGGGACGACGTTGACGTCACCAGTTGTTGGTCTTCTCTATGGTAACCATGTAGGGTCCGACTTCTTAGAAGAAAGGTGTTTCGATGTTAAATACAACATGAGGAAAATAGCAAAAGAACGCAGAGAAATGTGAAACATTTGCCCCGAGGCAATAAAAACATTGTAATTTTTTTATTAACACATTCATTTTATGTTTTATTGGAAACAAAATGGACGTTCTCATATTTTTTTCAATCTCACGCCGCAAGAACGCGAACGTATTTCCTTCTTAGCTCATTGTAGTGATGTAACTATTATGCGTTAAAGGATGAGCGAGGCTTAGAACTAGAAGACTGGTTCTTATTGTGACAGCACGGAACATTTATACGGAGTTTGTATTTATTTAATATCTCTCTTATTCGGTTGTAACTCTCAACTATACAAAACTAAAACTAGGCAATTATTGGTGATGTTATGCACGTTATTTAAACATGAATCATTTTAATTATGCTAAAATAGATTAAGTGCGTTTTGATGTCGAGACTTGAAAATCGTAAAAAAGAATACAAAATCAAGTTGATAAAACATTTTTTACTGGAAACACATTTTGAGAAAGAAGTGATTTTAGTACAATTATTGAAATCCACCATTCTTTGACGTATAAACACTCGAGTTGTATCTGATGCAACATGCATTCTCTTATTCATTTCACGACAATCAACATGATTTGGGCCGTTTTTATCGCTTGATACTAGATCCAAAAAAACATGAAGATTCCTAATGAATTTAACTAATATTTTGTCACAAGATAAAATATCCTAAGCTTAGAAAATTTATTTCCGGTACAAATCATACGCTTTAATTAATCTTGTAGACATTGACTGCTAGTAAATTGGTGTTGGAAGCTGGCGTAGGATTTCCAGATAATCACCACCCTTAGTGTGGTGGGACTCGTATGGCTGAGGGAGGGGGGGAGAGGGGGGGGGGGGGACGTTGGGTTGTTACAGCCGAGATAGCTCAGGCGATCAGGTCTGCCAGCGCTGCATCAAGGCTGGAACCTCACGGCGATGTGGCGCTAACTAAGGGGGGTGATTGCTCTATTGGGCAGTAATAATGGTTCAATTACTGGCAAAACGTTCCGATGGTGACGGTTAACTGTGAGACTGGGGTACGTTAGGTAATGCTGGTGTTATTTCCATGAGAGAAGGTTAGGTGCGGCCTTCCTTCTTCACGTCTGTCGGTGATAATAGGTGATATGTGTTATAGGTGGCTCGTTGGTCCAGTGGTTAGCATCCCTGCTTCCAATGCAGAAGGTGCCAGGTTCAAATCCCACTTCAGGCAGAAGTTGTTCAACTTGCTAATATGGATTCAATTCCATCACTTCTTGTCTTAGGAATAAGTAAACGATGACTTTGGAGCCGTCCTAGCAACGAGGCACTAAATAAATTCAAAGTTGCTCTGAATCGGCCTTGTTGATTCTAACATTTGTCCGCAGGTGTCGCATTTTCCAATCACTCATTCATATGTATCGGATTTGATGAAATATCGATCTTTATTAGTTATCGCTCACTTGTCGATGGTGTTCGGAGCCTACAGGGTTGGTTTAGTTGCTTTAAATTGAAGTATCCCACTGCAAATGTCTTAATTGTTACTGAGTGGGTAGACTCTAAATGTGAATTTACTTGTGTATAAAGTAAGCAAAGTCTACTGATGCGGAGAAGTAATATCAGTTGACTTGACTGATTCAACACGCGTTGCTAACTCCAGTGTTGAAACACCTCGACGCCTCTCATCTGTGTACAAAGCAAAGCGACCACAACCGAAGCGTCTGTTTACCACTATAATTACTCAAACCTTTGGAATTATTTGGTATTCTGACCTTTCACGCAGGTTGGGAATATAATCACTTATGTCAAACTTACTCCGAACTGAGGTCGAAGGAACTTGATTAGAAATCGGCCAATGCAATCAATAATTCAAGTGATTTTCAAACGTGAGTTACAAACGGGTTTCTTATAGATTTGTGTTGCTATTGAAACAATCAAGCACACAATTTTGTGTTCGGGAATAGGCTTCTTGCAAGCTTGCTTTACAACAATGAAACAAATTTAATGAATCGATGGACAAACAACAAGCTGTCAAACAATAAAATATTCTGATTTTGAAAACAAATCTTCAAAACAAACAAGAAACAGAAAAAACTTTCACAACTTGGTTGCCCATCATTAAACGTTTTAACTGGTGAGCAGTTACTATTTATCGCCATCCCTTGTTTTCTTCATAATGTTGCAATTTTATTATTTTGACAGCTCGTTGTTTGTCCATCAGTTCGATTCATTTGTTACATTGTTGTAGTTTGGCTGTGACGTCAGTTGCAAGTTCCATTTGTAACGGCAGATTTAACCCACCTACATTGCAAACATTACTCCAGGTCAATGTACGTGTTTGTTGTTGCTTTCAGTCTGTGCGAGCGACTGGCTATGGCGCTGTCTCTATTTGTCCAATAACAACCCCTTTCAACGGATTTAGTTGGGCATCAAATTCAACGACAACAATGGAAAAGAAACCACTCTACGGAATTAACAAGCTATAAGCAAACATTCTAATACAGAGAAATTCTGTACCTGGAAGTTTGGGTCAAACATTCTTGGCCTTCTAAAATACAGAGCTTGCCAATATAATTGCTGCGAGATCGTTCTAGTTGGTAAAGCTTGCAGTTTGACCACTCTATGTACTTAAGTATCGTTCTTATTTAAAGTACTTGTGAAATAGATATGTTAGCGTATCTAGTACTGTCTACATTATACACTAAAGTATCTCATACTTATCTAGGTATCGAGGGGTAAAAGGTAATTGAATGCTCTTCCGCAAACTATAATGAAGGCACCTCCTATGATTCAGTAAATGCATATCGCTGTATGGCAGCAGCCACCTAATTTGTAAAGAATTGTACCATCATATGACAGTCAAAGTTACTAAATAAAGATTGTAATTTATCTTAGGTATATTATGCGATCGTGTGGGTGGGTGGGATGCTAGATATACGTTACTTTAGTACATATTGTGCTCACCGTGAACGCTGTGATGGTGAGCACAGTAGCGTTGGCCGAGGTCTCGGCCGCCAGCCCCCTCAGCAGATCGTGTGGGGTGCTAAGTGCGTTACTGTAGTACATAGTTTGCTCACCGTGAACGCTGTGATGGTGAGCACAGTAGCGTTGGCCGAGGTCTCAGCCGCCAGCCCCCTCAGCAGATCGTGTGGGGTGCTAAGTGCGTTACTGTAGTACATAGTTTGCTCACCGTGAACGCTGTGATGGTGAGCACAGTAGCGTTGGCCGAGGTCTCGGCCGCCAGCCCCCTCAGCAGACAGAACGCCTCCCCGAAGATGTACGGGTACCGGAACCATATGATGTACATCTCCTGCGGCAGCCCCGATACGAGCAGCAACAGGTCGCTACAAGCCAGGGAGAACAAGTAGTAGTTGGTGGCCGTGTGCATGTGCTTGTTGCGCGCGATCACCAGGCAGGTCACTACGTTACCGACCACGCCTGAGAGGAAGATGAGGGCGTAGGCGACGGTCATGGGGATCACGATGTAGAGGTGGTCCCTGATGGGTCCCATCCCGTTCCCGTAGGACTGGTTGGACGCGTTGGCGGGATCCATGGCGGGGTCGCCTTCACGCTCACGCACACGCTCACGCACACGCTTCGGTGATATACACCTTCATCGTTTAGCAGATATCGAATTAGACCCTAGCTTAGAATAATTATGAACAACAAACGCCTAATCTATGCACAGTAATCAAATTAATTTCCATTTAATTAGAAATCTTGTCGCTCGCGAAATCACGCAACATGTCGCGATACATCCTTCAGAGACGCCGTGTGATGTGTCTATATCAAGAGACAGAGAATCACCCGATGATGTTGTCTGAAGAGACATGAAAGTTTGATTGCCACTCACAAGTCCCGTGTAAACGCACGCTCGCGACTTATCGAACTATCGCATAGTCTCTACACGAAGAGCAGTGACGATGTTGTCAGAAGGAACGTGGAAGACGGACTGTCACCCGTGTTAACACACGCTCACGAAATGTCTCTACAGCACTGACGATGTTGTCAGAAGGAACGTGGAAGTCGGACTGTCACCCATGTAAACACACGCTCATGAAATGTCTCTACAGCACTGACGATGTTGTCTGAAGGAACGTGGAAGTCGGACTGTCACCCGTGTAAACACACGCTCATGAAATGTCTCTACAGCACTGACGATGTTGTCTGAAGGAACGTGGTAGTCGGACTGTCACCCATGTAAACACACGCTCACGAAATGTCTCTACAGCACTGACGATGTTGTCTGAAGGAACGTGGAAGTCGGACTGTCACCCGTGTAAACACACGCTCGCGAAAGGTCTCTACAGCAGTGACGATGTTGTCTGAAGGAACGTGGATGTCGGACTGTCACCCGTGTAAACACACGCTCACGAAATGTCTCTACAGCAGTGACGATGTTGTCTGAAGGAACGTGGAAGTCGGACTGTCACCCATGTAAACACACGCTCGCGAAATGTCTCTACAGCAGTGACGATGTTGTCTGAAGGAACGTGGAAGTCGGACTGTCACCCATGTTAACACACGCTCGCGAAATGTCTCTACAGCACTGACGATGTTGTCTGAAGGAACGTGGAAGTCGGACTGTCACCCATGTAAACACACGCTCGCGAAATGTCTCTACAGCACTGACGATGTTGTCTGAAGGAACGTGGATGTCGGACTGTCACCCGTGTAAACACACGCTCACGAAATGTCTCTACAGCACTGACGATGTTGTCTGAAGGAACGTGGATGTCGGACTGTCACCCGTGTAAACACACGCTCACGAAATGTCTCTACAGCAGTGACGATGTTGTCTGAAGGAACGTGGAAGTCGGACTGTCACCCATGTAAACACACGCTCACGAAATGTCTCTACAGCACTGACGATGTTGTCTGAAGGAACGTGGAAGTCGGACTGTCACCCATGTAAACACGAGCTCGAGGCTTCTGCTGCAACAGAACGATTAGCGTATGATTAATTAATCAGTGGCGACGACTCAACTCTAGGTCAGACGGATACAACAAGTGGCTACCTTACCGGCCACGTGTCGGCCACGCAAGGACCTTGTTCACAATTACTCTGCCTACTGAAGCCTGTCCTGACTTCTACACCCGGCAACCATATTGTGTTCCATCTTGGTCCCATGTCAGCCACTAGACAACACGTGAATGTAAGGGGGTTTACCACAATTGGCAGTTTCCAATTTGTCAAATTTGCATTGTCACATAAGCAATAAAATAAATCTTTCCTAACCTTTAAATATTTCTAGAATCCATTGCACAGTTGATTTCAGAATCTATTTTTATTCAATTTATGCCAAGAACGAATCCATTAAATCAAATTCAAATAAGTCAATATAGATTAGTCAATTTAAAATAGTATTGACTTTGAATTTGGACTATTGAAGAAAGTTGGTAATCAGATTCATGCTAAACGTGCCTTAAAAAAGATAAATTTTAATTTAAAATCACATAGATTAGCAGGCGTGATAATAAATAGATATTTCAATAAAATACCATCATATGGAAAAATGCAAATATTGTTTTTTCTATTAAATAATAATGTAAAGCAATAATTGAATAACTGCGCCCAAACCGTGCACTCGTCTATGGTAACCCTAGAGCCCCCCCCCCCCCCCCCTAGGTCAATGCCCCATCAATTATATCGGTCCAGCAGTGCGGGTTGACTCGTTCAGTCAAGAAGATTATGGTCATTAAAACGTAAAACAACCCCCATTGGGATCTGTGTTCACTTCATTAGCGGACAAGCGGACAGCTGATGAGCTCGGCTCGCATTGAGCCCGGCTCGCATCGAGCGGGGCGCCTCAGCGGTGCACGTGGGACATGTTCCTGCGATCTCTGCTGGGATGGTTGGAAGATGATTACTGATTCTCAAGCGCGTACAGAGTCTTTAATGCGGCATGAGTGGTTTAATTACTTGTTTTAGATACTTTCTGATAGTTCGGAACATTAGTCTGGTGAAATTTAGTATGTTATGTATTATCAACTTTTAATTTGGTATAATATAATTATAATTTTTCATAGAAATACCCGTTATAGGGTGCACACCAGCTTTACCTGATGTGACCCTCTTCAGTTGACTAACTAGGTTGTCAGGGTGTTTGGATAGTTGGGAAGGAATGTTTGAGGGCTATTAGTAGGACTCAATCCCCTGCAGCATTCGCCTTTACGACTGAGGAAAATCTCGGAAAAACCTTCAGTCAGGACTGCCGGAGGCCGGAATCGAACCGGTGACCTTCCGAATTAGAGTCTCGCGTCTACCGCTGAGTTACCTCTATCGGTATTTGGTATAGTCGTATAGTTATATATGTAGGGTATCGAAAACAAGTATTAAATACCGTATAATACCGCATACGAGCTGCCTCGTACTCGCGCGAGCGTTGGGCCTCTAAAAACAACACAGATTCATAACTAGCACAGATTTATAAATACTAAGTGGATTGTCAGTAAAAATTGTTTTGATAAAAGCCCTTATCAGGCATGAAATCAAACATTATTAATTATAATTGGAAACAATGTAAATATGTTGCTGGAAGTGTAGAAAAGATACGAAGGAAATGTATGATCGTATATATTCATGGGAACATAACGTTCTTCCATCGGCTCTGAAAGGGTTCCCGAGGAACCCAGCGGTTCCGCGAGGTTTCCCATAGGTTCCGCGGGCTGGTTGGGTTGACATGTTAGTTTATATTTATAAATAAATAAAATAAAAATAAATCCTAGTTATAGAGACTGCCCACTCAGTAGAGAGAAATTGCTATATATAAGATCGTGTATTGTTTTGAGACTCAACTGGTTTGGCTGAATAAATTATAATTAGTTAATTGATCATCTGAAACAGGTTGGAGTAACTCGGGATAATTGTTTTCCTCCCTAATCAGACATCAAAGTGTTTGCTGACCTTTGCTGAGACAAAGACAATTAAATTATACCGTTATTAGATTCGGTTCAGTTTAAACTGCGAATCTCTGGCAAATTATACTAATTGAACTGGGCAGGTCACTGGAGGGTTATCAACAGAATAAAGCGGAGACAAAATTGTTTGCTACCATGAAAACTGATCTTATTTTCACATTTTAAAATCCGTTCTTAAAGGGAATTTAATTAAGAATGTTGATCAATGTATATTTTGTATAATCCAATAAGCCTAATGCGATTAAACATTCGCCGGCTCTATGTCTTCCAAGAAGACGCCCTCATTAAAACTAATACAGCCACTATCTCTCTTCTGATTGTGATAGTAAGATGAATGTCACCGATGGAGATGGCTTAGTGCGGTTTTAATTCGGGGGTCGCCGGTTCGACACCAGCCACCCGCAATCCTGACTGAAGGTTAACCTCAGTCTGTTGGGATTGAGTCCTCAGACATTCCTTCCCAACCACTTCAAATACCACAATAGTTAGTTAGTGCTAAAAAGGGGTCCATTGTTCCTGGGTAGGTTTCCTTTGAAATATTATTATAATTATTCGGATAAATATTGGGCGTAATTAATGCGCTAGCAGTGAATGACTAAACATGAGAATAATAGTAATGTAGATGAGCTCTGCTCTATATATTCTCTGCAGTCTACTTCATTCACTACGACAGGACCAGGGATGCTCTTCAAACTTACTTGGTATTCATGATAAAGTTGTTGGTAACACTGTAGGCCAATTAGCTGTAATGAATTTGTTGCGTAGAAGTTGGTGTATCCGGGATCCACAATACATTCCGGGACAAATACTAATCAAAGGAGACAATGCCTTGGGGGGGGGAGGGGGGGGGGGGGTGTCAGGTTGAATGTTCTAACAAACAAATAGCGTTGCAGGCTATTTAAAAAGACGTGTGTTTGAATGTGTTGTTGAATGGGTTAATTTCACAAAAATCTACGTGGATATCATTGTTTCAAACTGATGGAAGTGTGGTCAGTCACAAAGCCAGAACCTTCCTTGGTAGAATGAGTGAGGTTGAAGCCGGTCAGCAGACGCCGCCGTCAGAGTACAAACATAACTCCATAACTCCGTAACTCCAAGCAATTTAGTTCTTTCCTAAACATCTTCGGGACGCCGGGGCAGATTGTAAAAAACGGGACTGTCACGAATAATCCGGGACGTATGGTCAACACCTTTAGCTTTACTTTGGGGGGCGCGCACCTATATTTGCCCCACCCACAGAATACTTGGAGTGTACCGACAAGGCAGCGAGTGCGCAGACGCAGACTTGAGACCAGCAATGCGTTGCCCAAACAAACAACTTGAAGACACTAAGCATTACTAATCGTCTCAAGTGCTTTGGCCTCTACACCGCAACAAATATACCAGCCCCAACGTAACCACTCTCATGCCGACCTCACTATCCCCTTCGCGCACGCTGTTTCAACGAACATAAACAGATTGCCGGCGTTCTTTCACACCTTCTCACAGGGCAGTCTGTCAAGCGCGCTATGTTAGGAATGTACGCAACACTCACAACTCCTGGCTAACACATCTCAGCTGGTTCACAACAACAACATTCAGTTAGTGCTTCATCACTAACCAGCTGATCTGATGATCCCCAGACGAGGTGATAACAACTCTACTCGTTGTATCATAGTGTTCATAACCTACACACGAAGATAAAGGAAGGAAAATATGCAAACAAAAGATTGTGTACAAATGTGTATAAGTTTAACACCGAAATCCTTTATTTAGTTTAGGTTTTGTGTTGCGCTATTTTGTAATTCCAATTTTGATAACTTCCAAATTGGTGATACCTAGTGTAACCTGGTGTCACCCAGTGTAACCTAGTGTAACCTTGTGTTAAAAGTGCGAATTAAGATGATTGGGGTGGTATATTGTGTGTCCTATCAAGATCATTTCGTTGCGTTGCGCTCCTATCCCAAGAACAATGCTAGCTTCCATGGCCTGCGCGGGACTCGAACCCTCTCGCATTAGTTCTACTCGGCTCGAACCAAGGACCCAAATGTTTGCGATGCGAGATCCAGCTCACTCCCACACTCATTCATGTTTCACACGTGTTTATACTCGTCACACCACGGTCAGAATTAATCCGACCTTTTTAACCCCGATTTAGTAATCTCGGATTAGTGACCACGGTATTAACAAACATTACATTCAACACGCATTGTGTTAACTCCATAAGTCGCCATGTGTGTTCGTAGCAATGAGGGTTAAGCTCTGTTCTAAATGTGGTAAAACCAGGCCGAAGTGGTTTAGTGTTTTAATTAGAGTGTTTTAATTTACCCTCTACGGCCACGTGTGCCGTAAGCTGTAGCCAAACAATGAGGTTTTAATGCGCCAACACGATCTGCCTCAAGATCTGATGTGGAGGACTATTGTGTTCAGTCTTGTAATGGAGCCTTCGTTACTGTATTTTTATCCAACACACCCGCCTGTCGGTTGTCGGTTCATGTTTCTACAATTGTTGTCCGTTGTTCCTGAATCAGAAGTAAATAATTAAATAGGTAAATGTTTTAATAAACGCGCAGTTTCATCAAAACGTAGATAACCAAGAGCGAAGAATTAATATATATTTTTTATTTAAATTTATAATAAAACCGTAATTCGTGCACTTTAGAGAGAAAACGCTTTCGGGGATTAATTGATTTATTTAATGTAATGAGAAATTAAATGAAATCAAATCAAGTAAAAATACAATATATTAAAAAAAACAAATGAATTAAATAAATAAATATGAAGGAGACATGTGTAAAAATATATAATATATTAATGAAAAAGAAAATAAACGTAAAAGAAAAAAGAAAGAATCAAAAATCAAAAAAGGATAACGCACAATAATTGTAGCCCTAGGGCCTCAACTAACAAGGAGAACATGAGATCGAATATCAAGAATAATTAGAACACGAAAATATGAGAATATGTTCCAATAATTAGGAAAACACCATCTCATATTTTCGTGTTTTCTTATAATTACTGTTAATCTCAATGCCATGTTCTCCTTGTTAGTTGCGGCCCAGGGCTACGGCAGATCGCTACCCCATCACTGAGACGTGGGTTCCAGTTACCCCTCGACAAGAGAACCAACGTCAAACAAATATTTCCTCTATGGAAGCGTCCTGGAAGAAACATGAAAGTAACTTTCTTCGCGGCGACTGTCAGATGTCATGGCTCATCTGACCACGTGATGAGAGGGGGGGTGGGGGGAGGGGGTTCATAGTGACTTTTTCTCGTATCCATGGAAAATTTGAATACTAACAATTCATTTCAATTTTCTTTTAAATAACGGCTGCGATCGATGTTTTTAGCCGGGATAATACCGCGTACTGTTTGATACCAAGACTTGAAATAGATGCGTTGTTTACGGAGAATTCAACAAACTATATTGACACTTGTACAATTAATATCCGTCCTCGCCGACCGCTTAGTGGTGAGTCTTGTATTATTAGCCCGAGCAGCGACGCCAGCGCTTCACTGCGGGAGAACCACGCACCACCTGTATAGCCCCAAGCACGTCCTTGACACTTGGCAGCCGGGGTTAAGGCCATACAGCACGTCCTTGACACTTGACAGGCGGGGTCAAGGCCATACAGCACAGTAGCGTCCTTGACACTTGACAGGCGGGGTCAAGGCCATACAGCACAGTAGCGTCCTTGACACTTGACAGGCGGGGTCAAGGCCATGCAGCACAGTAGCGACCTTGACACTTGACAGCCGGGGTCAAGGTCAGGAAAGGTCACGCGAAAATAATAAATTTAACAACTCTAGCCCGTTAACCTTTCACCAGCAGCAAATTACATTTCCCTAAGTATCCATACTTATATAAACTTATAGAAGTGGAACTAAAAGGTTTCATCAAGATATGTTTATCTTTTATTCTTCTTGACTGCGGATCGCTCTCAACTTTTCGTTTCAAATCTAATTGTGTTGTATCTACCTCTGTGAAAGAATATGAACGCTGATGTTTGTGCATGTAGTGTAAGCTCGCCTTTATTGATGCTTCGAATGTTCGAGCAAAATGTATCTACGATTTTGTTTAGTATATAGAGTTTTACATCCGATTAACGAAGGGGGATGCAAACTTCGTATACAGTAAATATTATTAGCACATTCATTTTCCCCATACTTCTTATAAATCAAGGTTAATTATCACTGCGTAAAATCAATCAGCCCTCACATTTTGTTTTTGGTTCCAGAAGTTGTTTCAACCTGCACGATCTGATTTAATAGTAGTAATATCGATAGTAATATACACAGCAAAAAAATGTAATTAAAACGTGACGATTGCCTTGTGCGGGTATCGAACCTCGTGCTCTATGTTGAGCCATCTCTATCGGCCTCGCACACGTTCAACATCGCACGTGGCCGTGGAGTACAGTGTTGCCATTGCTGAGGCTGAAGCGCTCTTGATCTATGCGCACTCACACTCGGGGCGTTTCACTTGATCCAAAGCAAACTGAACATATCTACCACTTGACAAGCGCTCACCCACAATCACGCTCACAGTTAACAGCACTTTCTAACTGGGAAACACAGTTTTTTATTTTTATTTTTAGAATGCGCCCACCGCAGCTGTAAAGTTTACTAAATATATCTCCCTTGCGTTCATGCGGGAACAAAACCAATACATAGCAACAACGCTACGAGTCACATGGTAGTTTTGATATCAATCATTCTTTCGCGACAAACTAATCTTTTTTTAATAATTTTAATATTTTTTTTATTAGATTTGTATGAAACCAAAAATTGGAAATAAAACCGAGTTTTTTTTTTTTGGAAAGAACATTTTTGCTGTGATGTTTTATAACTTGGTTATCAAAGCGAGAATTGCTCATAAAACAGCCGAGACTTTAAACGTTACCTTCTTATGATCGTGTTATAACATTCTACTTTTGAATTGTTAATAAAAACTATACCGTACTTATAATTTTATAATTTTTACGACGTTTTCAAGTTTGTTTTAATTTCTTTCATCTTAAAAGACTTAAAAAAAAAACTTAAATTGTCGTGTTCCTGTTTAATACTAGAGTTTAGTTGTGTTTGCTTAGTTAACATTAACGAGATGGGATTCGCTTTTCACCAGACTTACCCTTTAACCCCTCCCCGCTCTCTTCCGTCAACTTCCCCCCCCCCCCCCCCGCGATCATGCCATTACCATACACCGCTCTTGATTATGTTTTAGTTTAAAATCTTTTGCAAGACTTAATTGGATTATTCGTCCGTGATATTTCAGTCTCTTTTACAGAAGCAAAAGAAAGAATAATAACATTTTTAAATATAGCATAACAATTTTCTATGAGAGCTCAATTATACACTTTGATAGCGAGGTAAAAAGCGTAACTTATAAAGAATATATAAAACTTAAAGACAATAATAACTGAACATTAAATGTAGTTACAAACAAGTTTCTGCAGCCTTTTCTAACAATGCTCTTGAAACGAAATTCCAAACATAAATTCAACCGTTACAATAAAGTTAAAACAAATTCACTTTGATCAAATAAATTTAGAAGATGACACAAATTTAAAAGAGAAATTGTTTTTTATTTCTATTTCAGAAACAACGTTTTGTATTTTAGAATGTATATATTTTACAATGTATGTATCTGTATGTGTTTTGTGTATTTATTTCAATTTTGAATTTAAAATCGGCAATCCAGCTGCCTATGGCATCAGGTTTTCAACAATTTAAACATATTACTACACTTGTTACTAGCTACACTAGTTGGTTGGCACTTGTTACTAGTTACTAGTTGCTTAGCACTTGTTACTAGCTACTAGTTGGTTGGCACTTGTTACTATATCAATGAGAGCCGAACGATAAAATTTAGGCTCTTAATTAGTTTGTTCCTGCAGAAAACTTGTCCATCCTAAGGTTAATAGAAAGTGTTGTGTGCACTTTAAAACAATATCGGAGCTATTCGTTTTATGTCTCATTTTTATAGAACAGGGCACATATTGAGAAGTGGTTACTCGTTACTCGTTGTGCGTGTGCGTGTGCGTGTGCGTGTGCTGGTGCGTGTGCGTGTGCGTGTGCGTGTGCGTGTGCGTGTGCGTGTGCGTGTGCGTGTGCGTGTGCGTGTGCGTGTGCGTGTGCGTGTGCGTGTGCGTGTGCGTGTGCGTGTGCGTGTGCGTGTGCGTGTGCGTGTGCGTGTGCGTGTGCGTGTGCGTGTGCGTGTGCGTGTGCGTGTGCGTGTGCGTGTGCGTGTGCCGTTTTATATCGCCGTTCTAACTAATGAACAAGTCGTGACCCTTCAAGTTCAGTCAATAAAGGTGCGCGTCATACCAAAGCAGTTGGCAAATGACCAGAGCTCTTTGACTCTGCGTCTCGGTGAAGTGAGATGGCTCCACCAATGAGCTGTGTTGACGAGTGATATCTGATTGTACGACACTAGTCAATACTCAACACACCGAACATTATGGCTCCGTGTGGTATTGACATTTTTTTTCTATATTATTTAAAAATGTAAAACAGAAAATCAATTATTTCTGGACAGATTTAATTAAGTTTAAATGAAGGCAATGTAATCTACACTTAATCTTAATTGAATTACTTTGAAAAAGAATTAGGCTTTTCTTCTAGGTAACAACCGGTGAACCTGAGAAAAAAAATGGATGAAAATTGCTGCCGTCTCATTTGAGTGACGTCATGTGACTACAACAACAACAGAACTGTAGCTCGAGCTCGTCCCCGATGCGCTTCATTATTTAATGTATATTATATTTAACTAAATAACCTGTATTTGTTTTCTATAATAAGAGAGATAAGTTTTGTTTCTAGTGTCAACCCATATGGGCGCTGCGAGAGCTAGTGTTGTCCATAACGTCCTGCTTCGCCTTCTTCGCTGACTAACACAATAATTAACAATTGTTGTAATTCTCAAATCTCTATTTTGGCCTGCTTCGCCTACCTAGCCAAAACAACAATTACCAATTGTTATAATTAATTGTTACTAATTGTTAGGTTAGTCGGCTACGCTAGTCTACTAGCGAAAAACATCGATTTGAGACACAGCCTATGTGGCGTTAGTCTGCTAGGGAAGCTGTGTCGACTAAAACTGTCAAGTTGGAGCACGCCCTTATATTATCGCTAGTGTATGTCTTTATTCTTTATACTGCGGTGGCCTCTGTTGGGAAGTCATATTGGCTGTTGTATTATGTTCCTCTGGGCCATTCAAGAAAGTTTTAGCTACGGTTACATCCAAATTGTCCGTACAAAAAGTCTGTGGGAAGCCAAAGGCGAACGTTTCCCAACTCTGGATGAGTTTCTGTCATCAAGCGGGTTCTCATTCTCATGTCAAGCCAGGGGTCGTTGTCCTAGAACGACCGTTGCAGTCTAGATCTGTAGTGATAACTGTCAATGTTCAACAACTCGTTCGTAAAGACAGTGACAATATGATGAAGTATTCGCGCTTGAACGTACGGTTGCCAAAAGTGCTGATTTCATTAGGACAGTCCTGATTTTGAAAACTTTGATATGACGTCAAAATTTTGACTTATATAGGACACAATGATGAAGTGAATTGTTGAAACTATCACTTAGTAAAGTTTAGTATTCATGCACAAATAAGTTATGTATCTTTACGGTAGTAATTTGAGGAATTCATTGATGACTTCTATTAATGAATTTGATGATCACTTTCAGTAGCTGTTCACAAATTTTATTTAAGTCTGCAACTTTTTATGTCATTTCTGTGATACATATATTTAAAATTAAGAGTGTTTTGACAAATGCAGTTATTTTCGTTTTCCAATTCAAATTACGTTTACATAAATCCTACTTTGATAATATTATACAATTAACAACAGTTTACGGTCCAAGTTCTTAGCATTTTTTTAAAAACAATATCGAATGAGAAACAAACAAAAGTACCTTGCGGGGCTGAAGGAATGTACTAAAGAATGTAATTTTACAGCCGAGTAGAAGGAAAACACTAAAAGCGGACTAGAATACACACTCAACTTAATCATCCGGTATTTGTGTTGCCAGGGATAGAAATACTGACAGGAAACACGAAAGAGTGGAAGTCAAGTCAGTTCAAACAACTTAGGATTGATAGAAAGGGGCGAATTGAAACCTGAGCCTGATCCCTAGTGTGTAATCTTGAGCCTAATCAAAACACGATGTCTTCATACACTCGGTTCGTTACTGAGCTGGAAGTGACGCAGGCGTTATCGCTGATTAGTCCATAATGAGCAATTAACTGGCCTACCTAACAGCCCACAATGCAAATGCATCACCTACACAGAATTGTTCAGTACTGAGAAATGCAATTGAGCTTGACGACTGAACCCAGTTACCGGGCGTATTAAATGATGTCTGATAAATGTCGCATCATGTTTGCACACCTACGTCTTGATATCACCTTGCTAATAAACCTATTATAATCTTAATTGGCTTCACAGTAATGGAAAATTAGTTTGTCAAGTTTTTTTTTAGCAAAATTAATACCTTTGTTTTAAAATGGTACATACAGAATTATATTTCTAAATTATTATTTTTATTATTGTTTAAATCAAAACTAGGTTGGTATATTTTTAGAGTAAACACTAAAAAGTCAAGTTTATAATGGATAGTCATATTTCCTTTCTGAAATTATTCTAATGTTTCTACTGTTCAACTTCCCAGCGTGACGGCGAAATAGAAACTCTCGTATGAAGCTTCGAGCTATATCTATTTGTAAAATGAACACGTTCTTTTTATACCTTGTTGGCAATTTGTGGAGCGCCAGGTTTTTGTTTCTTCTCTTCTTGAAAGTGTTTGTTTATATCTATCATGTGGTCCTCAAATGACAACAACGCTCTGATTACCCGCCGGGAATAATACAATATGTTGTTGACAAAACAGGTGTGTCTACTACCTAAAATGAAAACATTAGTTGGGTATATTTAAAGAGCACGGTTAGCGTTTTTGTTTTTGCTTTCGGTCTGTGTGAGAGACTGGCTATAGCGCTGTGTCGGTCCGTCCAATAACAACCCCTTTCAACGAACATAGTTGGGCGTATAACTACAATGACGGCGAAGAAACCGCTCTACGAAATTGGCAACAAGTAATTCAAAGGTGTTCTCTATGTTTGACCGTGACGCGGTCCCTGATCTGTGATTGGCGCTCTCAGCACACACGTGTTCTCTATGTTTACCCGTGACGCGGTCCCTGATCTGTGATTGGCGCTCTCAGCTCACACGTGTTCTCTATGTTTACCCGTGACGCGGTCCCTGATCTGTGATTGGCGCTCTCAGCACACACGTGTTCTCTATGTTTACCCGTGACGCGGTCCCTGATCTGTGATTGGCGCTCTCAGCTCACACGTGTTCTCTATGTTTACCCGTGACGCGGTCCCTGATCTGTGATTGGCGCTCTCAGCTCACACGTGTTATCTATGTTTACCCGTGACGCGGTCCCTGATCTGTGATTGGCGCTCTCAGCTCACACGTGTTCTCTATGTTTACCCGTGACGCGGTCCCTGATCTGTGATTGGCGCTCTCAGCTCACACGTGTTCTCTATGTTTACCCGTGACGCGGCCCCCTGATCTGTGATTGGCGCTCTCAGCTCACACGTGTTCTCTATGTTTACCCGTGACAGGGCCCCCTGATCTGTGATTGGCGCTCTCAGCTCACACGTGTTCTCTATGTTTACCCGTGACGCGGCCGCCTGATCTGTGATTGGCGCTCTCAGCTCACACGTGTTATCTATGTTTACCCGTGACGCGGCCGCCTGATCTGTGATTGGCGCTCTCAGCTCACACGTGTTATCTATGTTTACCCGTGACGCGGCCGCCTGATCTGTGATTGGCGCTCTCAGCTCACACGTGTTCTCTATGTTTACCCGTGACGCGGCCCCCTGATCTGTGATTGGCGCTCTCAGCTCACACGTGTTCTCTATGTTTACCCGTGACGCGGCCCCCTGATCTGTGATTGGCGCTCTCAGCTCACACGTGTTATCTATGTTTACCCGTGACGCGGCCCCCTGATCTGTGATTGGCGCTCTCAGCTCACACGTGTTCTCTATGTTTACCCGTGACGCGGCCCCCTGATCTGTGATTGGCGCTCTCAGCTCACACGTGTTATCTATGTTTACCCGTGACGCGGCCCCCTGATCTGTGATTGGCGCTCTCAGCTCACACGTGTTATCTATGTTTACCCGTGACGCGGCCGCCTGATCTGTGATTGGCGCTCTCAGCTCACACGTGTTATCTATGTTTACCCGTGACGCGGCCGCCTGATCTGTGATTGGCGCTCTCAGCTCACACGTGTTCTCTATGTTTACCCGTGACGCGGCCGCCTGATCTGTGATTGGCGCTCTCAGCTCACACGTGTTATCTATGTTTACCCGTGACGCGGCCGCTGATCTGTGATTGGCGCTCTCAGCTCACACGTGTTCTCTATGTTTACCCGTGACGCGGCCCCCTGATCTGTGATTGGCGCTCTCAGCTCACACGTGTTCTCTATGTTTACCCGTGACGCGGCCCCCTGATCTGTGATTGGCGCTCTCAGCTCACACGTGTTATCTATGTTTACCCGTGACGCGGCCGCCTGATCTGTGATTGGCGCTCTCAGCTCACACGTGTTATCTATGTTTACCCGTGACGCGGCCGCCTGATCTGTGATTGGCGCTCTCAGCTCACACGTGTTATCTATGTTTACCCGTGACGCAGCCGCCTGATCCGTGATTGGCGCTCTCAGCTCACACGTGTTCTCTATGTTTACCCGTGACGCAGCCGCCTGATCTGTGATTGGCGCTCTCAGCTTACACGTGTTATCTATGTTTACCAGTGACGCGGCCGCCTGATATGTGATTGGCGCTCTCAGCTCACACGTGTTCTCTATGTTTACCCGTGACGCGGCCGCCTGATCTGTGATTGGCGCTCTCAGCTCACACGTGTTCTCTATGTTTACCAGTGACGCGGCCGCCTGATATGTGATTGGCGCTCTCAGCTCACACGTGTTATCTATGTTTACCCGTGACGCGGCCGCCTGATCTGTGATTGGCGCTCTCAGCTCACACGTGTTATCTATGTTTACCAGTGACGCGGCCGCCTGATATGTGATTGGCGCTCTCAGCTCACACGTGTTCTCTATGTTTACCAGTGACGCGGCCGCCTGATATGTGATTGGCGCTCTCAGCTCACACGTGTTATCTATGTTTACCCGTGACGCGGCCCCCTGATCTGTGATTGGCGCTCTCAGCTCACACGTGTTCTCTATGTTTACCCGTGACGCGGCCGCCTGATCTGTGATTGGCGCTCTCAGCTCACACGTGTTATCTATGTTTACCCGTGACGTGGCCCCCTGATCTGTGATTGGCGCTCTCAGCTCACACGTGTTATCTATGTTTACCCGTGACGTGGCCCCCTGATCTGTGATTGGCGCTCTCAGCTCACACGTGTTATCTATGTTTACCAGTGACGCGGCCGCCTGATATGTGATTGGCGCTCTCAGCTCACACGTGTTCTCTATGTTTACCCGTGACGCGGCCGCCTGATCTGTGATTGGCGCTCTCAGCTCACACGTGTTATCTATGTTTACCCGAGACGCGGCCCCCTGATCTGTGATTGGCGCTCTCAGCTCACACGTGTTATCTATGTTTACCCGTGACGCGGCCGCCTGATCTGTGATTGGCGCTCTCAGCTCACACGTGTTATCTATGTTTACCCGTGACGCGGCCGCCTGATCTGTGATTGGCGCTCTCAGCTCACACGTGTTATCTATGTTTACCCGTGACGCGGCCGCCTGATCTGTGATTGGCGCTCTCAGCTCACACGTGTTATCTATGTTTACCCGTGACGTGGCCCCCTGATCTGTGATTGGCGCTCTCAGCTCACACGTGTTCTCTATGTTTACCCGTGACGCGGCCGCCTGATCTGTGATTGGCGCTCTCAGCTCACACGTGTTATCTATGTTTACCCGTGACGCGGCCGCCTGATCTGTGATTGGCGCTCTCAGCTCACACGTGTTATCTATGTTTACCCGTGACGCGGCCGCCTGATCTGTGATTGGCGCCCTCAGCTCACACGTGTTATCTATGTTTACCCGTGACGCGGCCGCCTGATCTGTGATTGGCGCTCTCAGCTCACACGTGTTATCTATGTTTACCCGTGACGCGGCCGCCTGATCTGTGATTGGCGCTCTCAGCTCACACGTGTTATCTATGTTTACCCGTGACGCGGCCGCCTGATCTGTGATTGGCGCTCTCAGCTCACACGTGTTATCTATGTTTACCCGTGACGCGGCCGCCTGATCTGTGATTGGCGCTCTCAGCTCACACGTGTTATCTATGTTTACCCGTGACGCGGCCGCCTGATCTGTGATTGGCGCTCTCAGCTCACACGTGTTCTCTATGTTTACCCGTGACGCGGCCGCCTGATCTGTGATTGGCGCTCTCAGCACACACGTGTTCTCTATGTTTACCCGTGACGCAGCCGCCTGATCTGTGATTGGCGCTCTCAGCTCACACGTGTTATCTATGTTTACCCGTGACGCGGCCCCCTGATCTGTGATTGGCGCTCTCAGCTCACACGTGTTATCTATGTTTACCCGTGACGCGGCCCCCTGATCTGTGATTGGCGCTCTCAGCTCACACGTGTTCTCTATGTTTACCCGTGACGCGGCCCCCTGATCTGTGATTGGCGCTCTCAGCTCACACGTGTTCTCTATGTTTACCCGTGACGCGGCCCCCTGATCTGTGATTGGCGCTCTCAGTACACACGTGTTCTCTATGTTTACCCGTGACGCGGCCGCCTGATCTATGATTGGCGCTCTCAGCTCACACGTGTTATCTATGTTTACCCGTGACGCGGCCGCCTGATCTGTGATTGGCGCTCTCAGCACACACGTGTTCTCTATGTTTACCCGTGACGCGGCCGCCTGATCTGTGATTGGCGCTCTCAGCACACACGTGTTCTCTATGTTTACCCGTGACGCGGCCGCCTGATCTGTGATTGGCGCTCTCAGCACACACGTGTTATCTATGTTTACCCGTGACGCGGCCCCCTGATCTGTGATTGGCGCTCTCAGCACACACGTGTTATAATAATAATAATAATAATAATAAATGTGCTTTATTTGGAAAAAAATACAAGTTTCACAAAATGGCGAGGTTCGAACAAATAGTTCGCTCTTCCACCTAACCATACATATGGCTTCCGTGTTAAGTGTTTAGTAACTAAGGTAATTCTAAGGTAATTTAATGTAATTGAAGCATTACATTTTTAATTTTGTCATCATATTGCTTAATGCTATTAAGACTCAATTACACACTTTTGCAATGTTAATTAAACAAGACTTTTAAAAATAGATTGTTATGACCCTAAATATAATACATTTTGATATAAACTTGATTCAGTTTCGACTAATTTTAAATAACGACCAATAATCAATTAATTCACAAACAAAGTGTTATGAACCAAAATATAATATATTTGGGTATATACACTTGATCCAGTTTCGACTAATTTTAAGTAACGACTAATCATAATTGATAATAGTGAACAACTTACTATGAGGCTTCGAGATTAATGTAGTTTTGAGAAACTAAGTATAACGGCTTAACTAAAATACCAGCTGTATTCAGTTTTGAGTAATCTTAATTAATTAACTAATGAATAACTTATTATGATAAATATGTAGTTTACAGTATTTCTTGAACAACGCAGGACTGTTAACATACTGTTTCACAGAGGTCGGTAGTTCATTCCACAACTTTGGAGCGAGAACAGAGAAAGAAGTACTTGTACATGACAGCCGATGTAGCGGAATTTCAAGGTGTTGATGTCGTGTGTTGTAGTTATGGTGTGATTTAGTATGAACTAGTTTGGTATATAAGTTTTTCGGGCGTTTGCTGTTCATAACTCTGGCTATTGTGCAAAGGAAATGAAGGAAGCGCCGTTGTTTCATTTTTAGTAAATTGTGTCTTTTAAATACAGGGCTTATGTGGTCAAATTTTCTTACATTACAGGCAAACCGCATTGTCGCATTCTGTACCTTTTGAATTCTCTCTGACAGATTCGACGTAATACCTATGTACACAGCATCCCCATAGTCAAATAGTGGCCATATGAGAGCATTTACTAATTTTATCTTCATGCGTTCATTTAAAAGTGATTTGAAACTGTACAAAGATCTTAAGATACCATATGCTTTACCACACTGTGTTGTTATATGCCTGTCAAATGAGAGAACGTTGTCAAAAATAATTCCGAGATTTTTACCAAACTCAGAGATTTGTATGGGTGTATCGCGCATAGTAATAACCGGAATATCATCGTTTATGATTGCATTTAATTTACTTCGAACTAGTAGAACCGTTGATATCTATGTTTACCCGTGACGCGGCCGCCTGATCTGTGATTGGCGCTCTCAGCTCACACGTGTTCTCTATGTTTACCCGTGACGCGGCCGCCTGATCTGTGATTGGCGCTCTCAGATCACACGTGTTCTCTATGTTTACCCGTGACGCGGCCGCCTGATCTGTGATTGGCGCTCTCAGCTCACACGTGTTCTCTATGTTTACCCGTGACGCGGCCCCCTGATCTGTGATTGGCGCTCTCAGCTCACACGTGTTATCTATGTTTACCCGTGACGCGGCCCCCTGATCTGTGATTGGCGCTCTCAGCTCACACGTGTTCTCTATGTTTACCCGTGACGCGGCCCCCTGATCTGTGATTGGCGCTCTCAGCTCACACGTGTTATCTATGTTTACCCGTGACGCGGCCCCCTGATCTGTGATTGGCGCTCTCAGCTCACACGTGTTATCTATGTTTACCCGTGACGCGGCCGCCTGATCTGTGATTGGCGCTCTCAGCTCACACGTGTTCTCTATGTTTACCCGTGACGCGGCCGCCTGATCTGTGATTGGCGCTCTCAGCTCACACGTGTTATCTATGTTTACCCGTGACGCGGCCCCCTGATCTGTGATTGGCGCTCTCAGCTCACACGTGTTATCTATGTTTACCCGTGACGCGGCCGCCTGATCTGTGATTGGCACTCTCAGCTCACACGTGTTATCTATGTTTACCCGTGACGCGGCCCCCTGATCTGTGATTGGCGCTCTCAGCTCACACGTGTTCTCTATGTTTACCCGTGACGCGGCCGCCTGATCTGTGATTGGCGCTCTCAGCTCACACGTGTTATCTATGTTTACCCGTGACGCGGCCCCCTGATCTGTGATTGGCGCTCTCAGCTCACACGTGTTATCTATGTTTACCCGTGACGCGGCCGCCGGATCTGTGATTGGCGCTCTCAGCTCACACGTGTTATCTATGTTTACCGGTGACGCGGCCGCCTGATCTGTGATTGGCGCTCTCAGCTCACACGTGTTATCTATGTTTACCCGTGACGCGGCCGCCTGGTCTGTGATTGGCGCTCTCAGCTCACACGTGTTCTCTATGTTTACCCGTGACGCGGCCCCCTGATCTGTGATTGGCGCTCTCAGCTCACACGTGTTCTCTATGTTTACCCGTGACGCGGCCGCCTGATCTGTGATTGGCGCTCCCAGCTCACACGTGTTATCTATGTTTACCCGTGACGCAGCCGCCTGATCTGTGATTGGCGCTCCCAGCTCACACGTGTTATCTATGTTTACCCGTGACGCGGCCGCCTGATATGTGATTGGCGCTCCCAGCTCACACGTGTTATCTATGTTTACCCGTGACGCAGCCGCCTGATCTGTGATTGGCGCTCCCAGCTCACACGTGTTATCTATGTTTACCCGTGACGCGGCCGCCTGATCTGTGATTGGCGCTCCCAGCTCACACGTGTTATCTATGTTTACCCGTGACGCGGCCGCCTGATATGTGATTGGCGCTCTCAGCTCACACGTGTTATCTATGTTTACCCGTGACGCAGCCGCCTGATCTGTGATTGGCGCTCTCAGCTCACACGTGTTATCTTTGTTTACCCGTGACGCGGCCGCCTGATCTGTGATTGGCGCTCCCAGCTCACACGTGTTATCTATGTTTACCCGTGACGCAGCCCCCTGATCTGTGATTGGCGCTCTCAGCTCACACGTGTTATCTATGTTTACCAGTGACGCGGCCGCCTGATCTGTGATTGGCGCTCTCAGCTCACACGTGTTATCTATGTTTACCCGTGACGCGGCCGCCTGATCTGTGATTGGCGCTCCCAGCTCACACGTGTTATCTATGTTTACCAGTGACGCGGCCGCCTGATCTGTGATTGGCGCTCTCAGCTCACACGTGTTATCTATGTTTACCCGTGACGCGGCCGCCTGATCTGTGATTGGCGCTCTCAGCTCACACGTGTTATCTATGTTTACCCGTGACGCGGCCGCCTGATCTGTGATTGGCGCTCCCAGCTCACACGTGTTATCTATGTTTACCCGTGACGCGGCCTCCTGATATGTGATTGGCGCTCTCAGCTCACACGTGTTATCTATGTTTACCCGTGACGCGGCCGCCTGATATGTGATTGGCGCTCTCAGCTCACACGTGTTATCTATGTTTACCCGTGACGCGGCCGCCTGATCTGTGATTGGCGCTCTCAGCTCACACGTGTTCTCTATGTTTACCCGTGACGCGGCCGCCTGATCTGTGATTGGCGCTCTCAGCACACACGTGTTATCTCCAACGTGCATCATGTTTCAACTCCCTCACAAACACTGAGCGCATTAGTTAACTACAATTATCGACTAACTGTCTTGCTCTTGTTCTATTTTACGTTCCATTCTTCTGCAATCAATCTACAATTCAGAGCGCTTATCTACGACAATGATCGCTCAGTATATATTGTTATGTGTTTATATCATTATTTCAAAAACAAACTTTGAATCTGAAATTCCCGATTGAATTTATTTCATAGTTTCACGTTAAACTTCTTGTTACATTCAGTATGCATTTCAGGTTTAAAGTTGTACATAATTATAGAAGCAAAAGCGTTTAGTAAATGCCGCACTTTTCAGTAATGGTTCATGACCATTTGCTCCATCAGTATATTCATATAGACCAATCATTGGAACGTTTACTCACTTATAGATTTGGCCGAATCTATTATTGCCCGGGACTCACACATTCCATTTACCCCCTTCAGTTCAAACCGACACCGACTTCAAACCGCGCAATTACATTCCTGCTGGGACAGTCTATGCCGCATGGAGTGCACAGAAGAAATGCAACCATCCAAATACCCGAATAATGGTTCCTACCCAAGAATATCTTCCATGATTGGGGAAGGAATTATTGCATACATTTTTAAAAAAGCCTATCGCTTTTGCTGAGTTATTAACGGATATTTGCAAGTGTTATTCTAGGCAATTCTTACCCAATATATCTCGCCAGTAAAAAATCTCCTTTGTCTAGGTGCTAATAAATTAAACTTGGTAATCCGGTTTGGTATGTGTGAAGGAATCTTTCCGTTTTGTAATACTCAAATACGGAGTAAAAAAAAAGAATAGAATAATTATTGATATAATCAGTTATTTGCTGGCTTCTTTTCTATCAATAATAAATACTTAATCGTAAATGAACTGAAAAAAACATAAATGACAACCGCTTCAATCATTGTTTTTCCGTTCATTTACCAATTATTATAATCTGTTTTTACTTGACTTTTTTTTTAAAAATAATAACTTATTTTCATTTAATTAATTATATTTATTTATTAATTGATCCGTTTATTTTTTTAACATTTCTTGTTGAGTTGACTTTAATCTACTTATTAATATTTTATTTCGTTACGTAAGTAATTTAATCCCAAATTTTACTTGTATTTTACAACGGACACAATTGTATATTGTACACCGTGTATATTGCATAGCCTAACAGTTTAGAACACAACATCCCTACCTCGCGACGTCGCGTATCTCTCGTAGCGTCGGGAGCGTCGTGAGCGTCGTGACGGCTCGCTGGAGGACGTCGGGAGACTGGCGGCGTCTCTCACCTCGCGAGCGTCGTGACGCCGTCTGCGCGCGACGGCGCCGGACGTCGTTCGCTCATCCAACTCAGCCCACTCGTCATAAACCATTCCACTTCGTCTTATTGAACATTAACCGACACCAACTAGCGTTCTTGTGCGGGATAACTCTGAGAAATTGGGTTTTAAAACAATGCGTTGGAAATATTACAAAATTATGGTAATTTCAATTTGTAATAACAAAATTGTTAGTTTTGAAATAAAACCCAGTTGAAAAAGTTGAATGTTAAAAACTTTCACGTGGAAAATATTAGAAAAACGCTTCGCGTTGCCAGATGACCGATTTTTTTTCATAAAATCCAACTAATCATTTGCATATCATATTACTCTTATCGGCGAATTCGCCGACTCAGCGGAAACGGATAACCTGCTTGTTAACAATTACAAGTGAAATAACCAGTAGGACGTAAAGGGGAGGGAAAGGGAAACGGGAGGACGTGGACTACCTTCCGTCTGGCTTCTCCCCCTCGACCTGTCCGGCTAGGGTGACCCTACCAGAAGCATACGCTTGCACCGGTAAAGCTCTCGGGATCAACAAAGCACGCAATCCTGCCCACAACGATAAAGTAACAGTCCCTGGGCAGGTAGATAGTTTTCAAAATACCCTCTCGAAGAACCCTCGATACTTGCTTGGTACCAGTTAGACTCACATGCTTGACTCTAGACTATTGGATTAGAATGGTACCAGTTAGACTCACATGCTTGACTCTAGACTATTGGATTAGAATGGTACCAGTTAGACTCACATAAGGTGCTTGACTCTAGACTATTGGATGAGAATGGTACCAGTTAAACTCACATGAGGTGCTTGACTCTAGACTATTGGATTAGAATGATACCAGTTAACTCACATAAGGTGCTTGACTCTAGACTATTGGATTAGAATGGTACCAGTTAACTCACATAAGGTGCTTGACTCTAGACTATTGGAAGAGAATGGTACCAGTTAGACTCACATGAGGTGCTTGACTCTAGACTATTGGATTAGAATGGTACCAGTTAACTCACATAAGGTGCTTGACTCTAGACTATTGGATTAGAATGATACCAGTTAACTCACATAAGGTGCTTGACTCTAGACTATTGGATAAGAATGGTACCAGTTAACTCACATAAGGTGCTTGACTCTAGACTATTGGATGAGAATGGTACCAGTTAGACTCACATGAGGTGCTTGACTCTAGACTATTGGATTAGAATGATACCAGTTAACTCACATAAGGTGCTTGACTCTAGACTATTGGATTAGAATGATACCAGTTAACTCACATAAGGTGCTTGACTCTAGACTATTGGATTAGAATGGTACCAGTTAACTCACATAAGGTGCTTGACTCTAGACTATTGGATGAGAATGGTACCAGTTAGACTCACATGAGGTGCTTGACTCTAGACTATTGGATAAGAATGATACCAGTTAACTCACATAAGGTGCTTGACTCTAGACTATTGGATTAGAATGGTACCAGTTAACTCACATAAGGTGCTTGACTCTAGACTATTGGATTAGAATGGTACCAGTTAACTCACATAAGAAGCTTGACTCTAGACTATTGGATTAGAATGGTACCAGTTAACTCACATAAGAAGCTTGACTCTAGACTATTGGATTAGAATGGTACTAGTTAACTCACATAAGAAGCTTGACTCTAGACTATTGGATTAGAATGGTACCAGTTAACTCACATAAGGTGCTTGACTCTAGACTATTGGATTAGAATGGTACCAGTTAACTCACATAAGGTGCTTGACTCTAGACTATTGGATTAGAATGGTACCAGTTAACTCACTTAAGGTGCTTGACTCTAGACTATTGGATTAGAATGGTACCAGTTAGACTCACATGAGGTGCTTAACTCTAGACTATTGGATTAGAATGGTACCAGTTAGACTCACATGAGGTGCTTAACTCTAGACTATAGGATTAGAATAGTTCCAGTTAGACTCACATGAGGTGCTTAACTCTAGACTATTGGATTAGAATGGTACCAGTTAGACTCACATGAGGTGCTTAACTCTAGACTATTGGATTAGAATGATACCAGTTAACTCACATAAGGTGCTTGACTCTAGACTATTGGATTAGAATGATACCAGTTAGACTCACATGAGGTGCTTAACTCTAGACTATTGGATTAGAATGATACCAGTTAGACTCACATGAGGTGCTTAACTCTAGACTATTGGATTAGAATGGTACCAGTTAGACTCACATGAGGTGCTTAACTCTAGACTATTGGATTAGAATGGTACCAGTTAGACTCACATGAGGTGCTTAACTCTAGACTATTGGATTAGAATGGTACCAGTTAGACTCACATGAGGTGCTTAACTCTAGACTATAGGATTAGAATAGTTCCAGTTAGACTCACATGAGGTGCTTAACTCTAGACTATTGGATTAGAATGGTACCAGTTAGACTCACATGAGGTGCTTAACTCTAGACTATAGGATTAGAATAGTTCTAGTTAGACTCACATGAGGTGCTTAACTCTAGACTATTGGATTAGAATGGTACCAGTTAGACTCACATGAGGTGCTTAACTCTAGACTATTGGATTAGAATGGTACCAGTTAGACTCACATGAGGTGCTCGAAGCTTGGTACCAGTTAGACTCACATGAGGTGCTTGACTCTAGACTATTGGCCTAGAATGAGGTGCTTGACTCTAGACTATTGGCCTAGAATGAGGTGCTTGACTCTAGACTATGCAGAATGTCGGCAATCCATCAACTGTGACCATTAAGTCGTGTTTATTTTGGTTCCCTCTGACCTTGGTTGGTTGTCAGTCAGTCTTCTGCATCACTTCTGGTATCCACCCACTTACGTGATTTATTCGGCCTATTTATAGATGTGTAACAAAACATTACAAGCGGTTTTTAATTCAACCAAGATAACGAGTTAAGTTCCTTGTTGGATAATTCAGGGTGTGTTATTAATTTTCAACATTGGTACAAATAAAATTAAAATAGAAAGATTATTTCATCTACAGATGCCAGAAATTTAATTACATGTTTTTAAATATAAATCATCTTATTTCTATTAAGTTACAAAATTTAATTTTCTTGATTCGCGCTGAAATGAAATTGTATTTGATGTAATCTTTTACCTCGGCAATGGTCATATTTTCTAATTACGTAAAAAATGTTTCTAAAAAATATTTATCATTGTCAACATGTGAAATAATTTTCCTTTTGTTTCCACTGTTCCGCTTTCACCATATTATTTTGTGTTTCTTTTAGTGCGCTTTTGTCTTTGACATCAAACGTGTTCGCAAAACATCTCGGTTAGAATCGTTTTTACATCTACTCGTTCAGTGGGCTGATTTGTAAACAGCTGTTCCTCTTTTCTTTCCAGTCTTTTCTTTGCTGCTGGAAACCTATCATACATTTAAAATAAAACAAATTCATTATTTGTAGATGCATCATATAGATAGACTATTTTGTTACTGCAGATGATATTTGTATGGATATTTAGAGATGCGAAGCACTGCTCACAAAGTGAGATTCATGTTGGAAGGATTTACTAAAACAGCTTTAGAAAATAACAACCGATATGCATTTGCAACCTAAACACTCGCATTGCAAAGACAATAGCACTCCAATCAGACAAACAGGGCAGGGGCGGGATTATTGTCTCACGCTTTGTACAACAACAACAACAACAACAACAACAACAGCAACAAGTGTGACACTACTCAGCCGCTCTGCCCACGGGTAAATCACCCTTTGGCCTAATTAACCAGCCATATGTCGCCGCTCTTGCAAATATCGTCTGTGCCCTGACCGGCATTCAGCATGTTGCAGCGTGTTGCAGCGTGTTGCAGCGTGTTGCAGCGTGTTGCAGCATGAACGGCATTCAATGTGCTGCAACTTTGCATTACGATTATTCTGCGGTGCGAATTATAGGGGGTCGACTCTGATAGCGCCTGATGCTGACGTCATAAGTAGAGTAGGACTACCAACACAACATCTTTCCTGATGCTGACGTCATTAGTGGAGTAGGACTACCAACACAACATCTTCCCTGATGCTGACGTCATGTGTGGTTGTATCTCATCATTTTGTCACTCTTTCTGTAATATTACCAATTAAATAAACAAATTAATCATTCTTCAGACTACACAAAAACTCCGTGTCGTAATGTTTTGAATAAACATATTCCTGTTAGTGTGTTTCAGGTTTTAAGATTCTATTTACTGCTTTTCTATTCTAAAAGTTTTGAATTTTCAACCTTAAACGTACAAAGTGATCTTGTTGGATTTAAAAATGTAGTTGCAATAATGTTCCTGCCCCGCTATACGGTTCAATGTGACATTCGCGTTTCCTTGGATAGAAAAGAGAATAATAAGTAAGAAACTGATCTCGAGACATGAACTGTCAACTGCAGCAGCCGACGACAGAATAAAGATGTCAGTAAGCATTGTTGGCTGGAAATGTTTCCAGAAGCGAGGAATACTAAGCGATGCAATTGAGGGGAAATGTGAGGGGAAAATAGTGGAGTCATTCTTTTCAACATTACGAACAGATCTTGGTAAAGACGGACACAGTGAATTCAAGTAATACCTAGATATTCTAGTCATAGAAACCATTCTCAGGGTAGACATTGAACTGTCAGACTGTTTGAGACTAAAACTATATTTCTGGACCAAATTACGATTATTTCCATCTTTGAGCTAAATGAAGTTCTACGTTATTCACTTTGCTTTTTAAATATAATGTCTTTAGTCCTGAGAAAGGGGTCAAACTAATTCATGGATTTGAAACAAAGATAAGAAATGTGTAATGTCCAGCCTTTTCAGTTGTGAAACCGCTTTAAAAAGGGGACAATAGGGAATATTTATCGTGGTATTTTAAGAGCAGCTAAGGAGTTCTGTTTTAGAACGATGACCGCCCCAGATGTGTTGGTAAAACAAGGAAAGTGGGCATCCGGTCGGCCGAGAGTTCTTGATCCTGCGTGCGGTGTGTTCCTGCAAACGAACAACTTTTAATTATCAATTAAAAGAGTGTTTTAACATCTAACTGTGGGGTCTGGCTGAAGCGATCAAAGAGCCGGGGGGCTGCGCTACGTCAAATACATTCATTATTTCTGGGTTATGATATAACATAAAAACCCCACGTATCCAATATTAGTATTTTAGTCTCTCTCTCTCTCTCTCTCCCTCTCTTTCTGTCTCTGTCGCTCTCTTTTCTATAGGGTTTTCCCATTAACAAAGATCCAGCAAAACTGCTGGCAAATTTCATTATCATCCTGGCTAAAAGTACTATCTATATATTATAGAACATATTATGTTCTTTATTTTTCTTTATCGGGTTTAGAACCACTAGAACATCACTTTTTTGCTGCAATACAAGCTTAAATTGGAGTTTGCCAAATGCATCAAAGTGTGCAACAACAGACAACGTGTAGAGACGAGTACACGAGTACATGTACAACTAATGCATTATTGTTGTTACTGGGGTGTCCGCATGCATTGCATCAGTGTGTAATCTTTGATTGCATTGCATTACCATAGCCTACACTATCGGATATTCCCTATTCAAAGATAAGTATAGAATCTATGTTTTTGCGTAGTATTAGTTTTATTCATGGTTATTTTTATTATCATTTATTGTAAAGTTGTATTTATTGACCAACTTTTACATTTGTTTTATAAATCATTGTAATAGGATAGACATAAAATAAATGAATATCTCATTACTTACTATGCTTCTCGTTATTACATTATTAAAATTATCAGATCGATTAATTTGTATGCTAATTGATTCCGTGCATTGAAATAATACCGGGGTGTTCAGCTAACATTGTGACTGGCTTATGCACACATCAGCATATCAACTGCAACGCTCGCGGCGGCGACAGCTCGCACTAGAACCGACCCATATCGCTCCACCAGTTGCATCGAACATGTTGGGGACTGAATTAAACTTCTGACTCTGTCAATAAGTACAAACTTAACCTAGATTATTGGTCGACCACAGATAATGCCGATGTACTTTACTTGTCGAGAAAATGTACGAAAGAATATTACTCTCAGAATGAAAATGTCATCATCTATGAATTCTAAATGAAAACCATTTCGTTTTGATATTATTATGAACTTTTAATATAATTTCGCGAATAAAAGCT
Organism: Isoperla grammatica; assembly: GCA_945910005.1. Lineage (NCBI taxonomy): Eukaryota > Metazoa > Arthropoda > Insecta > Plecoptera > Perlodidae > Isoperla > Isoperla grammatica. Next base: position 135,591,622 of record OX246737.1, read on the forward strand.
TATGAACATTGGGTACATTTACATAATGAAGATAACTTTCGCAATGTTATCCAAAATGGTTAACTTCCATTAAAATGGTTTATATTAAAACTATTTACCGTATGTTTATTATGCAATGTAATTTAACTAATGCATCGTTGTAATAATTCATGCGACGGGAGTAACTTGATTATACTTCATAATAGGGCAGACTTGCGCCATGCGCCATGTTGAGTGAACAGTATTCGCAGCTGTTGTCCCGTGTTTACAAGCACGGGGTTGCAATGTTGCTGCTTACTGGTTGTAAGGCTCAATCTGTTAGATTTATTGGCAAATCATTTGTGATTTGTGAATGTAGTGTACTGGACTGGGAAAACAAGTCAACATGAGCAAAATATCAGGTAGAGTAGTATTTTTAAAATGGCGCTTCCACGTGCCAAAGTAAATTAAGGGTCGGACAGAACAACTATAGTGCTTGTGTGGACTAACCCCATTCTGTTATGCCTCAATGTAGTTTATGAATCAAATGGGCAACACCCGTTGATGTGAAATATCGACCAGTTACATACGGAATACAAAAATCTTGTAGAATGCGTTGCAGTGGGTTTCTTATTCCCAATGCTTCAGGCTGCGCTCAATCCAATCTACTATTTACAAAACGTGTTTGAAAATTCAATCTCGATCTCTTTACTATAGCAATATTTTCGTTTTCGGATGCGGGAAAGCTTATTTTTATATAATCCAACAGACTATGTCAGGTTTACATACGGTTATTGGATTCTCCTGACAGATAAACGGATAGTACAGAGGCGAAGTAAAAACAACAAACGTACATATGCGAGAGTATTGAATTGAGTATTGTGCGGTCTGAGAGTAATGTTTGTTCTAGTTTAGAATATAGCATTGAGTATTTAGTATACGGCATTCGTATTGTATTGCATTGAATGTTAGTGGATCTTTCTACATCCTAACATACTTACAAACCAGTACAGTAGAGAGAAATGATTTTTCGTTTTCGGTCTGTGGAGAGACAGGCTGTGGCTGTGTCTGTCCGTCCGCTAACAACCCCTTTCAACGAATATAGTTGGGCGTAAAATTCGTCGACAATGACGCGGCGAAGAAACCGCTCTACGAAACTGACTGAGACACGCGGAAGCCTAACTCTAACTCTAACTCATCAAACGAGACAGTTTGTGATTTCAACACCCAAAGACGTGAGCGTGTTTTCATTAACGTGGATCAGGAACAACAACAACAACAACAACGCCCCAGGTCGATAGTCGATTAACATGGAAATCGAGTCGTCTAAGCTGATCAGCCCCGTGAATATTAAACCCCGTCAAACGTGGACGCTGAATAGTGTTGATTGTTCTCCCCACCAGTCAAGAACCTACGTTTTATCTTGCACTGTGCAGTGTGCACTCTGCAGTGTGCACTCTGCACTGTGGTTTGCTGACCAGTGGTGACTGATGGGCTATGATGCCCTCCCACTCTAATATATTCAAACCTGTGTACTCAAACCTCACGAGTTAGTCTTACAAATGCTGATGTCTCTCCATTAACTCTAAATTATTTTCGTTTTATGCAAAAGAATCTGAACACACAAGAATGAATATGGAATTAATTAAAGTAGTTGACCCCTCAACAAGTGTGTAGCCTATCATCTATGTTCGCTAGTGCATCCCACTGTGGAATGCAAAACGCAGGTACAAATTGTTTAGGTAGAAGAAATCGCCTCCGAGACAAAACCGAAATTAAAAGCGTTACAGGAAAACTAAAGTTTGTTATTGCAGCTTAATTTATACGGCGGGCTGCAAGTTAATCCCAATGTGTGTCTGTATCATTCAATCGCGCCATTCACCTTATGACTGAGGGAATCTGATGGAAACCTGATGAACCTGAGGAAACCTTCAGTCATCATTGCCGCTGTTGGGGTTCGAGCGGTGATCCGTGAGCACCACGCTGAGACAGGTCGATATACCCCGCCATGTTATTGCTTCCAGCAATGACCATTATTATTTTATTAGTATAACATCAACAGTGTGTAGCCATACAACTGGCGTCTAATAGAACAACACATAAAACTTGTCGCTGGTTTTCGCGACTGGATTGATTGATTGACAATATTTGCAACAGGGCCGACATCCCACTGGTGTAATGATTCTAAAGAAAGGAGGAGGGGAAACCTGGTATCGGCACGTAGTCTACTCTGATTGAAGAGTTCCATGGGCTCAACGTCCAATCAGAAAGGACGTTCAACCTTAGCATCCTCCAATGACTCTGATCTTAACTTGGCTGTCTGTGTCGGGTGTTGCTGCGTCCACTCTTGTGTTTTCAAATAACATTTCTTAATTCAGAGGATGCTGGGATATCAGACAACACATAAACCTCATCAATACAGGACAAGAAATAATACCTGTGTCGTTCTTTGGATGAAAACTGTCATCCCCGAACACAGTGTCAAACAAACCTTAAAACATATTAAAATCAGTTGCATGTATTTGTAGAGTAAAGCGATAATGGTGCCAAGAACATAATTAAATGATGTGTTGAACACGTGGCAGTGCACACGACCATGACCTAACGCCAAACTTAAGTAAGACTTTAGATCTAGGATTGTGATTTAATAATTAGAACATTGAAATCGATCAACGCAAGTGTGATGTACACCAAAGAAGGTGGATATATCCTGAGTCCGGTAGTTTCATTGTCAGGCCATCGTGTACCGGAAACTGTGCGTGTGTGTGGGAGGACCTGGTGACAAGGCCACGACAAGGCCACGACAAGGCCCTACAAGCTGTTATCTGCTCGCTCGAGCGTGTCAGATAACAGCGACCAGGTAAACAACGCGAAGACGGCTGAACTGAAGGTGTCGAACAGTTTGTTGGGTTCTTCGTTATTGTCAATTTGGTAGAGCAATTTTTGTTTCACTATATCATTTAACTATACCACGCCATCCACGCTCTTCCCCGTCATTGTCGACGAATTATGTCACACCTAACTAAATCCGTTGAAAGGGGTGGTTAGCGGACGGACAAACACAGCGCTATAGCCAGTCTCTCCCACAGACCGAACGTAATAACCAAAACATTTCTAAACGTGAGCACATGATAGTTAGTATATACACCTGCATTGTCAACAGCATCCTTTATTCTCGACGGAGCTATAGTAATAAAGCGTTATTGTCAGTTGAGTTTGTCAACTAATGTATGACACGATCAAGGTTAATCAAGAAGGGTAGAAAGAAAAATCAGCGCCCCTTAAAATTGGAAACAAGTATAACAAAATGTTGATGCGTTCTTCTGTTCAAGACAGATTTGCATTTGAACAATATGTAAAACAACAAGCATCTGCTTCACAACAGTCGTCTCTAGTTGCTTAGGGCTATTAGCACAAGACTCAATTGAGAGGGTTGTGACATCACAGGCGGACTAACAATGTGTTGCTAGGAAACTCCATTGTTGTATCTTTCTTGGATTCGTGCATGTTCAATATTTGTCCGAAACAAAACACGACCACATGGCTATTTTGGGAATTGAGTCTTGTGAGTTTAATTAAGTAACTTTCATTGACTACAACAGCATAGCCGAAACCATTGTTTTTTGTTTTAGGCGCGTTCTCTTCTGGCACTTCTGCGTTCTGATTGGCTTGTCATACGGTGTATCATGACAACTTGAAATAACAAGTGCAGCCATTTTAATCTCTGTCACGGATGTGAGCTCCAGCGTTGTGTTTGCATGTCCCAATTCGTTTAAATCTTATTGCTGTTTCAAAAGGCAAACAATTGTATTTATTTATTTATTTAGTAATATACTTGTTTTTATTATTGAATGGCAACAAATGTCAATACAACTATATTCTTCGTACGATCATAAAGATTATTTTTTGTATTTTGTGGTGGATTTATTTTGGAACTAAAATGATTTTAAATCGAAATTGAATTGATCTTAAAGAACAACATGGAAACCAGTTGATTTCGGATGTTTCTGAGTTACTACCCGACCCCTGCTATTAGTAACAGCGACTGCGCAGTAAGTGCTCTTCCTCTTGCTTGCTATATCTACTACTGCAATGTCTTTGACCGATGAAGATAGTCTCTCTTTATACAAAGTACTTGTTTGCGTGAGACATTAATGCGGTAAATTGGCGACATAACCATCCTTGTAAACTTCAAGGTCTCCTCCATTTTGTTCACCAACTTACTGCGCGAGAAAGCTCAAACCTCTCTCTGTATCTCGCTTGTTTTCTCCATCAACAAATTTAAATTATGTAAAACGGGGGCCGATCAAACAAACGACAGTAATACTTGTCTCGCCTCCAAACTGTCGTCTAATGGTCGCGGCGTCATCATATTATATTCAGCTGGCGCCATTAGACACATTAGGCGCACTCTGTATTCATTGCCGGCAATATCTACTGTACACGGGACACCACTCGCGCCCCATAGAGAGGGAGCGGTTTACGACTCACCTTGGCAACACCGGAGACGTACGGACATAGCCGAAGCTGGTTCATCAGTATCTGGGAATAACTGTGGCCTTAGTAAGGATGCCCCATCGTGACTATGAAATAACCGAGTCACCTTGGCAACACCGGAGACGTACGGACATAGCCGAAGCTGGTTCATCAGTATCTGGGAATAACTGTGGCCTTAGTAAGGATGCCCCATCGTGACTATGAAATAACCGAGTCACCTTGGCAACACCGGAGACGTACGGACATAGCCGAAGCTGGTTCATCAGTATCTGGGAATAACTGTGGCCTTAGTAAGGATGCCCCATCGTGACTATGAAATAACCGAGTCACCTTGGCAACACCGGAGACGCATGGACATAGCCGAAGCTGGTTCATCAGTATCTGGGAATAACTGTGGCCTTAGTAAGGTTGTCCCATCGTGACTATGAAATAACCGAGTCACCTTGGCAACACCGGAGACGCATGGACATAGCCGAAGCTGGTTCATCAGTATCTGGGAATAACTGTGGCCTTGGTAAGGTTGCCCCATCGTGACTATGAAATAACCGAGTCACCTTGGCAACACCGGAGACGCATGGACATAGCCGAAGCTGGTTCATCAGTATCTGGGAATAACTGTGGCTTTAGTAAGGTTGTCCCATCGTGACTATGAAATAACCGAGTCACCTTGGCAACACCGGAGACGCATGGACATAGCCGAAGCTGGTTCATCAGTATCTGGGAATAACTGTGGCCTTAGTAAGGTTGTCCCATCGTGACTATGAAATAACCGAGTCACCTTGGCAACACCGGAGACGCATGGACATAGCCGAAGCTGGTTCATCAGTATCTGGGAATAACTGTGGCCTTGGTAAGGTTGCCCCATCGTGACTATGAAATAACCGAGTCACCTTGGCAACACCGGAGACGCATGGACATAGCCGAAGCTGGTTCATCAGTATCTGGGAATAACTGTGGCCTTAGTAAGGTTGTCCCATCGTGACTATGAAATAACCGAGTCACCTTGGCAACACCGGAGACGCATGGACATAGCCGAAGCTGGTTCATCAGTATCTGGGAATAACTGTGGCCTTGGTAAGGTTGCCCCATCGTGACTATGAAATAACCGAGTCACCTTGGCAACACCGGAGACGCATGGACATAGCCGAAGCTGGTTCATCAGTATCTGGGAATAACTGTGGCCTTGGTAAGGTTGTCCCATCGTGACTATAACTATGAAATAACCGAGTCTATAGTTGTCCCAAGACTACCTTACACATGCTTTCGTCACAGGCGACTGGTTCGTAGCCAATCAGCGATCGGTATTGGCGCTGGTGTGTCTCGGGCGGTTCGCCGGTTGGCTACGACTGCCCTGGATGTGACAAAAGCAGGTGTAAAGTAAACTTGGGTCCACTATAATACTTCTCCTCTAGTTCCTAAATGAAACCGGTACACACTAGTGATAATTTACGGCCGTGTGTTGGATACCTGAGATAACAAAACACAGCAGGCGTGACCAATAAAGCTATAGTGCATTCTCGTAAGCGAAAGACAACCTTACGAACATAGAACGCTAGGAATCCGTAGTTTTTTGTTGAAACAGCGTGCGTGAAGGAGGGGGGGGTGGCAGAGAGGATAGTTATGTTCAGGCTAGTGTATCCATGATTTACTTGTGTCGCCTGGTGTATATGCTATACCGAGACGGACATGTAATGTATACACGAGGTAGCGTACAGCACTGCTCAATGTAAATGCCACCTGAATCAAGCGTTCAGTCAATAAATAATTGATCTTGCACTCAACCCATTATAATGTGTCTGTGACTGAGTAGTTACTAGATAAACCAAACACGTCCGCTCACTGCAGGACTGATGGAGTGTTTCTACCTCGCATCACAAGACATTTCGCTGATGTGCAACAGCAATGCTGTGAGGAACCTGATACATGGCTTGCGTTTTTATAACGGAGCATTTAAAGTAATGGTTTCCGTATATTTGATAGTAGGAATGGAATGAAAAGTTGTTTCAATTTTAACTTGTAATATACGTGAGGCAGAAATGATGAAGTGTTTGCATCTTACAAGATTAGAAAAGATATGTTAATCCTTATCTTGGATTGAGTTATTATTGTTGGGTATAATGATAAATCATGATGGGTGGGTTGATTTGAAGGGGGGTTTGGGGGAGGGAGAAACATGATACGTCTGTTTCAAATAATATACCTGCCTCCAGCTCCAGCCCTCTGCCAGATATTTAACGTGTTGATACATAGATCTAACGTTAAATTGTTTTCAGTCATTCCTTCAAAAACATTTCACAACACTCGAAATAGTATCATGCTATCGATTTACTTTTCGTTATATGAGTAGAGTGGTTATTTTTTAATTATTGGACAATAAAATAATTACAAAATAACAATAACTTACCTTTATCATTATAATTTTTAAAATAGTCTGTAGTGATAACGAAGCCAAACGCATTGGATCATTTTATGTTAAAATGTTGTGAGATGTTTTTGAGATGATGACTGAAAAACGTTACTTTGCTCGGTTTTAAAACTGATACTACCACACAACTAATTTAATCAGTACGACGTACCCTGTGTGTATCTTTTAAATGAGACGACTCGGGAATGGAGCACCCAACCCCAGAGATGATGGATCGTCTGATATATTGTCACTTCAAAACTGAGGATTATTCTAGAAGCAGTGACATATGAGTGTACATTAAATGTATTAGTTCTGCTAATTCTCCGCTAGTGTGCTCGGAGCACAAAGCCCATCAGCTTCACATGGCGTAGTAATGAATCGTCTTCTCTAAAGCTTAAATGCGCCCTCAAAAATCTTTAAACCTACTCATTGCAACTGGCAGAATCTGTATGGAAAGCACTAATTACTGGACCTGATCATTCCATTGTTGTGAGGGAAGTTACAAGAACGGAGAAACGAGTACTCAGAATAACTCTAGAAGACTTTCTGGTCAACAACGCACCAAGCAAGTATGTAGTAATACGAGGGTCAAATGAAGGCGGAGGGGGTGTGGAATAAAAACCAAAATTACACTGTTAAAAATATTCCAATTTTGTTTGATCCATGCTGTCGCTCCTAAAAGTAATTTATGCAATATGAAAAAGTTAAAAACATGACTTTTATGTCAAAAATTTTGAATTAGTTATTTTGTAAAAGTGGTTTCTTTGATTAGTATTCCCTTTGAAGCAAAAAACTGAAAAGTATATTAATGTCACGTGATCTGGATTATGAGCCACGCAGTTAATGCGTAACGGACGTATAAACCCGATACACCCCCTCGTCCCTCCTCGCCGTGAATAGAGTCACGCGGGTTAAGGGGGGGGGGTGGGGGGGGGGTGGGGGGGGGTGGGGGGGGGGGGGGTAGCACTCAAGACTCACGTGTGGGGCGAGCTGGGGCGCTGGTTCGAGTCTCACAGACACCGGCTAGTCGAGGGATGCTACATGTATTTACATAAACATTATTACCGATGATCTAATACTATTAAATGGACGAAACGATTTTATGTCATCCTTAAAACTTAACTTGGTTCCCTGTATTCTGAACTTATCAATTTTTTAAGAGAGTTTGTGAAACTCAATTTGAAATTTAAAATACAAACACAATCATGGAAACAGGAATATTGCTTAGATAGAGGACGGAATTATCTTGGAGAAGAAATAGTCCTTAAGCGCGCCACTCTACGGAGCGCCTGCAGTCAAGCAACCCGCACTACAGCGGCTCACGCTACTACGTAGTTCCAGACTAGTCCGCGCGCGCCACTCTACGGAGCGCCTGCAGTCAGGCAACCCGCACTACAGCCGCTCACGCTACTACGTAGTTCCAGACTAGTCCGCGCGCGCCACTCTACGGAGCGCCTGCAGTCAGGCAACACGCACTACAGCCGCTTACGCTACTACGTAGTTCCAGACTAGTCCGCGCGCGCCACTCTACGGAGCGCCTGCAGTCAGGCAACCCGCCCTACAGCCGCTTACGCTACTACGTAGTTCCAGACTAGTCCGCGCGCGCCACTCTACGGAGCGCCTGCAGTCAGGCAACCCGCCCTACAGCTCCTCACGCTACTACGTAGTTCCAGACTAGTCCGCGCGCGCCACTCTACGGAGCGCCTGCAGTCAGGCAACACGCAATACAGCCGCTCACACTACTACGTAGTTCCAGACTAGTCCGCGCGCGCCACTCTACGGAGCGCCTGGCAACACGCAATACAGCCGCTCACACAGTTCCCTACTTGACTTTGCATTTGATTTACGTGACGTCACAACGGCCATTACGGAGAGGAAAATGAGTGTTGACATTTGAGTTGTCTTGGGTGCTTATTTGGTAATTTGCTTTTAACGACGTACATCGACAACTATGTCCTATGAAGTCCGGGGGGGGGGGGGGGGGGGGGATTGGAGGAAAGGGAGAATGGTGAGCGAGTAGGGGGACTATACTATTGAAAGTAGTTCAGTGGAGGAAAGGGGAGGACCTCATTTTGTTCCCTCTTACGATACGCAGAGTCACCCTGAGTAAAATTCTACGCCGAGCGTGACGATTATGCTGAAATATAAATCATCAGGACTGCGACACTATAGTCAGGAATATACTTGAATCCGTTGCGGTGATAGTATATTCCCTTGAATGTTTCTGTATCTGCTATTTCCCCTAGATGTTGTTACTTACCGCATCCTGCAGTGGCTCTTGACATCTCGACATCTCTTCGACAGAAGGTCACAGCTAACCTAGACAAGATGATTGACGTCTTCGCGGATAACCTCTTTGGATCAAAGCAATAAATAAACCCGTTCCAATTATCATTCGACAGGGGTGATTGGATATAAGATCTTTGCTCTTGTATGAAACTATTATCAGTTATGGGCGTACTGCACCTTCTACATACATCTCAAAGACCTGGGACCCGTCTGGGCCCAGAGTGACTCTGCTAGTCGTAAGAGACGACGAAAGTAGACCCTATCCATTTCCCCCCACTGTCCCACAGAAGGTTTCTCCTCCAACTTGGCCCTGCCCTCCCTTGCTGGACTTCCCTTATAACGACCCCCGCAATTCTGATTCGAACATAAGTGGCGTTTTTCACCCACTCATCGTCTCGATTAGCCAAAATTGCAAAAATGTGAAACGTAAAACCCAAATATGATCATCATCAAGACTGGGGAGTTCGGCGAACTCTTGGTAAACAGTAGTCGATAAAACAGTTATCCCCTAACGTGAAAAACTTCTGTATCTACTCTAGTAAAGAACAGCTACGTTTATATTGAAAATTCCATCACATTTTACTTGTCAAATAATATTACATGAAAAAAATATATTTTTTTAAAAACAACGCTTATATTTAAATGCACTAAAAAGTAAAAAATAAATTTTCGCCCAACAAATGTTTGCCTCACTCGAAAAATAAGAGCGTTGGGCGCTTTCGGTATTGACATAGATTGCAGTATTCTGCTGTTTATGCAGGGAAAGCGCCCAACGCTTTTATTTTCCGAGTGAGGCAAAAATTTGTTGGGCGAAAATTTATTTTTTACTTTTTAGTGCATTTAAATATAAGCGTTGTTTTTAAAAAAATATATTTTTTTCATGTAATATTATTTTATACTTTTTAGTCTTAAAGAATCTTGCAATCGAATATATATCGAATATCGATTGATTAATTAAATATGATGCTTTAATTGATTATTTAGTAAATATGACAATTGATTCATGTATTGTCATTAAGAATTTGTCTGTGGCCAAACTTTCAGCTCAATTCGACGTTCGAAAGTGAGTGTTTTATCGATCCCCATATAAAACATCAATTCATTAATTATGATGGCTTAATTGATTATTTAGTAAATATGACAATTGATTCATGTATTGTCATTAAGAATACGTCTGTGTGAAAACTTTAAACTCGATTTGACGTTGGGAAGTGGGTGAAACATCGATTCCCATATAAAACATTAATTAATTATGATGAATTAACTGACTATTTTTAGTAAATATGACAATTGATACGTGTATTGTCATTAAGAATACGTCTGTGTGAAAACTTTCAACTCGATTTGACGTTGGAAAGTGGGTTAAACATCGATTCCCATATAAAACATCAATTAATTAATTATGATGAATTAATTGATTATTTAGTTAATATGACAATTGATTCGTGTGAAGTCATTAAAAATACGTCTGTGTAAAAACTTTCAACTCGATTTGACGTTGGGAAGTGGGCTGTACATCGGTTTTCATATAAAACATTAATTAATTAATTATGATGATTTAATTGACGATTTAGTAAATGTGACAATTGATTCGTGCATTATCATTAGGAATACGTCTGTGTGCAAACTTTCAATTCGATTTAACGTTGGAAAGTGGGTTAAACATCGATTTCCATATAAAACATGAATTAATTAATTATGATGAATTAATTGACAATTTAGTAAATATGACAGTTGATTCATGTATTGTCATCAGGAATACGTATGTGTAAAAAAATTCAGCTTGATCGAACATCTAGAAGTAGGTGCAATATCGATCCAAAGATTTCGTCCAGACAAACAAGGCAAGTTAATATAAGCGTTGTAATAATAATAAACACTTTCTGACGAGGATTGGATAGTAGGATTCAGTCACGCTGATTCTAATCATGTAAACATAACTGCTGGCATCCTAATATGACTTTTGACCTGTGGGTATTTCTGGGTCTACAGAACGTTTTCGAGGAACAAATCAATTTTCTGTATACATCTAATGTTGCAAATTAACATAGAATTTATTTGGACTTTACCACATCAAGTGATGACATTTTTGTCAACATAATTATGTTTATGTTTTGGCATTGACCTAGGCTAGGATATTATCGGCAACCCTGGGCCCGCGGGGTCAAACGGATCGTTAACACTTGACTGATTGCATTTCTAGTAGCCTATTACAGGAACCTCTCACTCACTCCATATGTTGTAACTAGGACGTTATTTATGGGGGTTTTCCATACTTTCCACAGAACAATCATCAAGACATGGTTTTACCAAGATAGGCTACGTAAATAATGTATATTTTCATCGAAAGCTAAAGTTCTTAGATTTATTTATTTGTATTTATACAATATTTCACATACAGCGTATTCTGCCATTTGGCGTGAAATAATAAAGAAAAACGAGGTTCTAATATTCATAATGAATGGCTTATATATTATTCTTTTTGAAGAATAATATGATAAATCAATTTTAACTAAATAGACAAATAAATCAATGGAATAAATCAATATCGTAATATAAAATAATAATATAATATACTAATTTTTGACGTAGATAAATTAAAATAATAATTTATTTTCAAGCGATTATGACATGATAAATGAAAGGTTCATACATAATAGGCCTATTATAATCATGGCATACAAAGAAGGACGACTTTATAATTGTGTAATTCGCCAAAATTAGTGAAAACTAATATTAATGTATATTGTTCAACCAATATAAAATTTAGTTGCAAGAATATGTATTTCTTTTTGTTTGTTAAATTTTGTCATTATCTTGTACAATATTAGATTCGAATAGTGATGACAAAATGTGTAGGGCTACAACTCTATTTGAAATAAAAATTGTTTGATTCCGAAATAAAAATACAATAATGACCATAATCAGTATTTATGAAGAATAGCGGTAAAGTCGTCGTACAACAACTTCGGTAATGTTTCGTCATCAATCAATGACGTGTTTGCGGTCCCGGCCAACCCGAGCAGGTATTTGAATTAGCCACGGCCGCTGGTTGGCTGCCGCTCACCCACCAGTGACGGAGGCATCATCGAAGTTGTACGACGACTATAGAGCGCAAGACATTCATGAGAAACACATCTCTGACGTCACTTCACTTGAAGACTGAGAGAAAAAGTACTTTGACCCATTATAGACATGGACCATGTGGTATGTTCCAGATTGTGATATACTGAATAGTGAATACCCGCAACAATATTGTGAAACACATTTCCGTAGGTTTTCAGTTGAAACGATAATTACTAAACACAATTCAGTGACACCTTTTATCTAAATTAGGAACGCTTAATATTAGTTTACATTATTGTTAAATGTAGGTTTTTCAACTCTTTCAAAATCTATTTTTGCCGTAGTTTAATTCACTCCCTGTGAGAAAAATCACTTGTTGTCCACGTGTGTACAACTTATATATACCCGTGCAATGTTCCAAACAGCTCCGGCCATTATTTCACCTCTTTCATTTTAAACAATAGTGTTTCTAATTGTATTTCATACTCTACATCACCACTTCCTGCCATAAGCAAAACAATTGTAACATGAAGGTTCCTTACCTGCGAGTGCCTCATGCACTCACTATAGGAACCAATTAACTATATATTTGAATTGTATTGTATAACTTGTTTGACAACAACAAAACTTTCAACTTCAAAACTTTCAAAACTTGTGCAGTCCTCTCATTTCTACACAAGTTACAACGCATGCGTCGTATGGGGCATGAGCTCCAATCATGATGTAGCATTGAAAGCTTCCCCAGCGTAACTATAGTCTCATGCTTACGTAAATACGTCTCTAGTTCCTCTAATCTCCATGAAACAGGATCATAGTTACGACCTTCGTTTGGATACCTGGACATTCCTAACACAGCGGGCGTGACTGATGAGGTAATTGTGCACTCATGTAATGGACACCAGGAACCTGTTGATATTCGTTGAGACAGTGTGCATGAAGGCGTATTAGTTAAGGATCTGAGGTCGACATGACATTACGCGGGGGATAGTATATACCGGTATTAAATAAATATAAACTCACATTTAGAGTCAGTAACGAAACTGATTTTCAGTGGGGGACTTTAAATTTAAAGCGACTAAACCAACCCTGTTGGCTCCGAACACCATCGACGAGTGAGCGATAACCAATCAAAGCTCGATATTATTATAATACATAATGATATTATATTATTGTTATCTATGTTCACCCCTCAATGGTATTTGGTATTTGGTATTTCTCCGTCCCCTAATACATGTCTAAATAATCTCTATACTTCCACACAATGATCTTGTTTCGCTTTATCACATTGTTGCTTGGAATAACATCTGCCCAATGCATTCTTATCTGCTTAGTAACAATGTTGTCACCCAAAGCGATTAGTGAAGGTGTAATAGTTGCAATAGTGTACATGATTAAGATGCAAGCAAAGATCATCTAAATCTTCTCTGACTGTCCAATTAGACAGATAACTACGATCTATCTATCAATATTTGACCCTTTGACACGATAGAGACTCAATTGAATAAAAACAGTGTTTTAATAATCGTCTGCGCGACTTAGTGGAGTCGGTCGGCGCAGTTTCTACATCACGTCGGTGTGGGAGTCCTATAGTTAGTGACGTGCTCTGTGTTGGGGCGGTTGGTTCAAGCTTGGCTGGTCACAGAACAGAAGGTAAGGTACATTTACAGTTATGTTTATTGTCTTCCTTTGTTGATCAGTTTTATAACTAAATATGATACGCATTATCTTAATAAATAATATAAAGTGGAGTGTTTCGTTTGACGCGCATCACAGAACAGGTTTTAAGGGCAAAGAGGACCCAGAGAGTCTGAGAAAGACTGAAAAATACTGAAAAAGTGATTCCAACTCGGAATTGGCTCATATATTAGCAAAAAAATGAATTTTTAGAACGGTCATTGTCAACTATTCATAATTATAAATTATTGAATTAATTATAGAAATAATACTTGTATTAACTAAAATATTATAAAGTTTGTAAATTAATGATATAGCTGATAATAATCTTTAATATCTTAGTCATCATTATCCATCGCCGTTTCCTGCTTCTGGCAGGGTCAGCTTGGGTTTCACAACCAAATTTGTCCACCTCTTCCAATCTTCCCACAATCGTACCTCCTCTACTTGCTCCCAGTTCTCTCTTCTCGTCTGTAGGTCTTCAGCAATCTTTTCCTTCCATCTCTTCCCTGGTTTTCCCCGTCTTCATCTTCCTTCGATCTTTTTTCATATATTCTCCTGGGCATCCTCTCTTCCGTCATCCGTTTCATGTGTCCAGACCATCTCAGCCTTGTCCTTCCCATTCTGTCTCCTAGCTTCTCCACACCAAGCATTTCTCTAATGTTTGTATTTCTAATCCTGTCTCTTCTTGGCTTTCCCACCGTGCTCCTCAGGAATCTCATCTCCGCCACCTGTATTTGACTTTCTTCTCTATCCCCCATATTCCAGGTTTCTGCCGCATATGTGATGATCGGTAGGAAATAGGTCTTCTACAATGTCTTCTTGACCTGTATTGGTATTTCCCTGTCCCATACCTTAATAATCTTAATAATCTTTAATAATCTTTAATAATCTTAAATATCTTATCTCATATCTTAAAGCGTTCTCTAGAATATTAGTAAAATGCCGTTTATTTAACGGTGTGAAATATTGCGAATACTATCTGAAATCGTTTAGAAAAATTTATTTATTCTGTGTCCTGAATTTTCACAAATTGTTTAGGGTGTCATTATAGTTCCGGATCCCGTGTAAAATATTTCTGGGCAACAATCCCCCAAACAGATAATTAATCCCCATCCCAACAGATCGGCCGGTACTGTGAAGGTTGCGCACACTGATCCGTGGAGAACGGAAGAGACATTTTCCGCTCGAATAGGATAAATGTATTTCATTGCGACCCTGCACACTTGTCCGAGATCGGAAGTTGGACAGCCGAGAACTACATCGGAAGTATTTCGGCCGAGGCGCTTCGCTTCGTACCAGTGTGCTTTCCTACAGCCTTCGTATATGTTCGCAATATTTCGACGCAGTTCGGCGTTTCATGTTCGCAGTTGATAAATAGGGAACCCGCAACTGACGTCACATCAGGACTTCAACAATGGAACAAATGAATTGAACTGATGGACAAACAATCAGCTGTCAAAATAATAAAATTGCAACCATAGAAATAAAAACAAGTGTAGCAATAGTAACTGCTCTCAATTTAAAACTTTTAATGATAGACAACGACTAAGTGAAAGTTTTGTATATGTATTTGTTTGTTTTGTTTTCCAAAATCAGAAGAAATTATTTGTTGACAGCTTGTTGTTTGTCCATTGATTCAATTCATTTGTTTCATTGTTGTCTTTTGGTGTTGCTAGTGCCCTTACAAGGTGTAGCATGACAACAATGAAAGACACTTGGAAGATGTTGCGTGCGCAGCAAACAGACTTCGTTTTGCTTCCGTTCGGTTCGACAAATGTGCGCTGTCGGTAGGCCTATACCTTCCGTCGGCGGATCAGTGTGCATGCGCAGACCTCTTTCCCCGCCTTGTGAGCTCTTGCAGTATTTCTTTAGTGAAATCGCCGTTATATCGTTTTGGGTTTAACAAATTCAATCAAGCAATTTGTATTTTGGAAAAATTATCAATATTTATATTGTGAAACATTTAACATTATTATCATCATCATGAACCGTTGAAATTACTAGTGCTATACTTGTCCCGAAACTACCTTGATGCCGGTGGTCTCCTTGGTACTTTCGACAGGAGTAGGCTACGTGCCGGTATCAGGCTTCCCCTCCTCCCTTCCTCATTATCATGCATTCATCAATCATCAGGTTAAAGAGGGCTCTCTGTCTACACCGGCCTTTGATTTCAATAAAATAATTTAGTGTGTGTGCAGCTGATTACACATTCCATATCTTCCTGTTATCTAGGAGAAGCGCTGAGATGCAGCTCCACATCGCGCTGCTGGTTCTTATCGGGGTCTTGAGCTGTGGATCAGAGCGTGAGTCTTGCTTGATATACATCTTGGCTTGTTGTGTTTAAATGCTGCATTAGATAACACGTCGTATTCAATAATCACGTGACCCCTGACCTCTGTCAAGGGTCATCACTCCAAACGCCATCAACTTGATGTCGATCTGTATCTTCCAAGAACTTGTGGGTTTGCAAGATTAGCAACTTGTTTATTCAAATATATAAATAATGTATTTGTAAACTTGTTAAAAAGAAATCTGAGGAATCATTATTGCATTTATTAGTGGCTTCGTTGATAAGACAGCTTTGAGTAGGGATTAATACACACATCAAGTCACCGTTTACTAACATTTTGACAGTATCATATTATGTTATATGTGTACAAGATAGTGTATGCCAGAAGTAGAAAAAAAAAAAAAAAAACACCGAACCTAAAATCTACTTACGGTCAGTCTTCCCCTCAATAAAGTGCACAGACCTCATAAGCCACGCCCGCTCTGTGAGGCATTTCCAGGTATCCAACCCAAGGTGGTAAATGCTCACTAGTGAACCTCTTTCAAGTAGATGGTAGGAGAACTAGATAAGTGGACTATTAGGTTGGTACTACTGGACTTGACAACCTCGTCAGCTTGATACTATACTTCATGTCTGATGTTTAGCCGTGGTCGTGCTATGCTGTATAAGCTCCACCCTGGCCCCCTCACCCGGGCGTCGGCTGCCAGGGCGTGTGAGACCAGGGCTGGTACTAATGTTGTCTGTCTGTTGTTCAGCCGTGGTCGTGCCAGGGCCCCAGCCTGGCGATGACTACAAGCTGTACAAGCTGCACCCTGGCCCCCTCACCTGGGCGTCGGCTGCCAGGGCGTGTGAGACCAGGGCTGGTACTAATGTTGTCTGTCTGTTGTTCAGCCGTGGTCGTGCCAGGGCCGCAGCCTGGCGATGACTACAAGCTGTCCCCTGAGAACAAGCTGTACAAGCTACACCCTGGCCCCCTCACCTGGGCGTCGGCTGCCAGGGCGTGTGAGACCAGGGCTGGTACTAATGTTGGCTGTCTGTTGTTTAGCCGTGGTCGTGCCAGGGCCGCACCCGGGCGATGACTACAAGCTGTCCCCTGAGAACAAGCTGTACAAGCTACACCCTGGCCCCCTCACCTGGGCGTCGGCTGCCAGGGCGTGTGAGTCAGAGGGGGCGCGTCTTGCCGTGATGGAGTCCGAGGTTGCGTCCACCTTCCTTACTAAGCTGATGTTGGAGGGGTTGGCTAACATGGACTCGCCCGTGGCTCTGCTGGGCTACAGCCGCGGTAGTGGTCGTCAGTTCATCACCATCTCAGGTACAGTGCCAATCATGACATGTGCAGCGCGTGTTGGAGGGGTTAGCTAACATGGACTCGCCCGTGGCTCTGCTGGGCTACAGCCGCGGTAGTGGTCGTCAGTTCATCACCATCTCAGGTACAGTGCCAATCATGACATGTGCAGCGCGTGTTGGAGGGGTTAGCTAACATGGACTCGCCCGTGGCTCTGCTGGGCTACAGCCGCGGTAGTGGTCGTCAGTTCATCACCATCTCAGGTACAGTGCCAATCATGACATGTGCAGCGCGTGTTGGAGGGGTTAGCTAACATGGACTCGCCCGTGGCTCTGCTGGGCTACAGCCGCGGTAGTGGTCGTCAGTTCATCACCATCTCAGGTACAGTGCCAATCATGACATGTGCAGCGCGTGTTGGAGGGGTTAGCTAACATGGACTCGCCCGTGGCTCTGCTGGGCTACAGCCGCGGTAGTGGTCGTCAGTTCATCACCATCTCAGGTACAGTGCCAATCATGACATGTGCAGCGCGTGTTGGAGGGGTTAGCTAACATGGACTCGCCCGTGGCTCTGCTGGGCTACAGCCGCGGTAGTGGTCGTCAGTTCATCACCATCTCAGGTACAGTGCCAATCACGAAATGTGCAGCGCGTAGTCCTCAAAATGCCAAATAACATGCCGGTTAAGGCTGTGTGCGCATCTACCATGCACAAACTCCACTTTTTCGGTTAAATTGCTTTAACGTAGTTAACTTATAAAAAGTGAACCAAAAATATGTCAGCCGTCATCCCCTAGAGAATGTTATACCCTTTCTTAAAAATGTTTTGTTTTTGTGCCAATAAACGCCAGCGCGCGTTTCCCCTTTTCAAATGTTCTTATTAAACTTCCGTAATGTAGTTTTGCAACACAACTTTCACAATTAAATAACAATATTTAAAAAACGGAAATATTTATTGAGCCAAAGCAACATTCATTAGAAATAGCACTTAATTCTTTAGGAGATGATATAACTTTGGTTATATTTTGACAATTTTAAAGCATTATTAACGGACACACTCCCACAGGGTAGGCGGTCTGGGTAAATTCTACCCGAAGCACATTCAATCCACATCTACATCTGACGCCACCTAAGCCGAAGCTTATATGCGTCTATCTTTTCTTGTATTTGTGTTATCTCTTGCTGTTTTTCTTGAAGTCCGACCTTAGGAGTCCTCAAATTGGTAACCCTCCTTTGTCGTTGGTATTGTCTTTGCAATGTATTAGCTTCATGTTCTTGATATTATTCTCCTTTTATATATTTTTTTTTCATCTTCTTCTGCTCTTCGTAGTTTCTGTTTACTCCATTTCGGATGATTTTCCTTTGACTAGGCATAAATCGTTGCTTCTATGGTTGTTTTTGTTTCAACCTGATGAGGATTCATGTACTTCTTCTGTGCTTTGCTTCCCCTCCAGTGGTCGCAGTGATCGTATTCCTTCTTCTGAGTGTTCAGCTCCTCTTCTTCTTCCAAGTTATATCGTCTTCTCCACGATTCTTCCTCTCTTTTCTTCTTTTCACTGTCTGGTGGTTCTTGAGGAGAATACTTCTGCTGATCTTGATTTTCCTTCTGGTGATCGAACTGGTCATCTTCTTTTCTTGTTGAGTTAACTGGTCACTTTCCGGTTTCCTCTTCAAGTCGTAGCTTTATGCCCCCCTGCGTCATTTCTTCTTATCGCTGTCTTCTGTTTCTAGGTGTTTTCCTGTTTCTTCTTTAATCTTGACTGTCACCTAATCTTCTCCTTCCCTGACTGCATGCCCTGGAAGATGTTGGTTTCATGTCTTCTGTGCAACGTTCTCTTAGATTCTCTTCTTTGTTTCTCTTCAACTCCTCTTCTTCTTTTCTTCTTATCGCTGTCTTCTGTTTCCTGTTTCTTGATATTTTCCTGTTTCTTCTTCAAACTTGACTGTCGCCCCCTCTTCTTCTTCTCTGACTGTATGCCCTGGTTTGTTGAGTACACTGGTCCCTTTCCGATATCCTCTTCGGGTCGTGGCGTACTTTTCTTCTGTTCCTCTTCTCTGTTCTTCTTATCGCTGCCTTCTGTTTCTTGATGTTTTCGTGTTTCTTCTTCAATCTTGACTGTCGCCCCATCTTCTTCCTCCCTGACTGCGTGTTCTGGAATATATTGGTTTCATGTCTTGACTGCGTGTTCTGGAATATATTGGTTTCATGTCTTCTGTACGTTGTTATCTTAGATTGTCTTCTTTGTTCCTCTTCAACTTCTTTCACAATTGTTGCTGTATATTCTTTGCTGATTTGGTGTTTTGGACGGCGCTTGCTAATCTTCGATTCTTCTATTCTCCCTATTTTGTGTCACCAATCCTCATCTTCTTCTTCTTCTTCTTCTTCTGAGTACACATCTGATTGATTTCGCTGTTTCCCTCTTCTTTTTGGATTTCTCTCTTGCATATACCCTCCTACTTCATCTCTCGCATCCAGCCTGTCTTCTTCCAATTCTTCTTGTCGGCGATTAAAGCACAGACAGGAAAAGTGGTTTCATTCAAGTGTATCTAGAAATTTAATGTGGCTTCACAAAGCTCTGATTGGTCGGCTCGTTACAGGCAAGCCGCTGGATGCTACGGGGTTCACACGCATGTCGCACAGCCAGCTCTGATTGGTCGGCTCGTTACAGGCAAGCCGCTGGATGCTACGGGGTTCACACGCATGTCGCACAGCCAGCTCTGATTGGTCGGCTCGTTACAGGCAAGCCGCTGGATGCTACGGGGTTCACACGCATGTCGCACAGCCAGCTCTGATTGGTCGGCTCGTTACAGGCAAGCCGCTGGATGCTACGGGGTTCACACGCATGTCGCACAGCCAGCTCTGATTGGTCGGCTCGTTACAGGCAAGCCGCTGGATGCTACGGGGTTCACACGCATGTCGCACAGCCAGCTCTGATTGGTCGGCTCGTTACAGGCAAGCAGCTGGATGCTACGGGGTTCACACGCATGTCGCACAGCCAGCTCTGATTGGTCGGCTCGTTACAGGCAAGCCGCTGGATGCTACGGGGTTCACACGCATGTCGCACAGCCAGCTCTGCTTGGTCGGCTCGTTACAGGCAAGCCGCTGGATGCTACGGGGTTCACACGCATGTCTCATAGCCAGCTCTGATTGGTCGGCTCGTTACAGGCAAGCCGCTGGATGCTACGGGGTTCACACGCATGTCGCACAGCCAGCTCTGATTGGTCGGCTCGTTACAGGCAAGCCGCTGGATGCTACGGGGTTCACACGCATGTCGCACAGCCAGCTCTGATTGGTCGGCTCGTTACAGGCAAGCCGCTGGATGCTACGGGGTTCACACGCATGTCGCACAGCCAGCTCTGATTGGTCGGCTCGTTACAGGCAAGCCGCTGGATGCTACGGGGTTCACACGCATGTCGCACAGCCAGCTCTGATTGGTCGGCTCGTTACAGGCAAGCCGCTGGATGCTACGGGGTTCACACGCATGTCGCACAGCCAGCTATGATTGGTCGGCTCGTTACAGGCAAGCCGCTGGATGCTACGGGGTTCACACGCATGTCTCACATCCAGCTCTGATTGGGCGGCTCGTTACAGGCAAGCCGCTGGATGCTACGGGGTTCACACGCATGTCGCACAGCCAGCTCTGATTGGTCGGCTCGTTACAGGCAAGCCACTGGATGCTACGGGGTTCACACGCATGTCGCACAGCCAGCTCTGATTGGTCGGCTCGTTACAGGCAAGCCGCTGGATGCTACGGGGTTCACACGCATGTCGCACAGCCAGCTCTGATTGGTCGGCTCGTTACAGGCAAGCAGCTGGATGCTACGGGGTTCACACGCATGTCGCATAGCCAGCTCTGATTGGTCGGCTCGTTACAGGCAAGCCGCTGGATGCTACGGGGTTCACACGCATGTCTCACAGCCAGCTCTGATTGGTCGGCTCGTTACAGGCAAGCAGCTGGATGCTACGGGGTTCACACGCATGTCGCACAGCCAGCTCTGATTGGTCGGCTCGTTACAGGCAAGCCGCTGGATGCTACGGGGTTCACACGCATGTCGCACAGCCAGCTCTGATTGGTCGGCTCGTTACAGGCAAGCCGCTGGATGCTACGGGGTTCACACGCATGTCGCACAGCCAGCTCTGATTGGTCGGCTCGTTACAGGCAAGCCGCTGGATGCTACGGGGTTCACACGCATGTCGCACAGCCAGCTCTGATTGGTCGGCTCGTTACAGGCAAGCCGCTGGATGCTACGGGGTTCACATGCATGTCGCACAGCCAGCTCTGATTGGTCGGCTCGTTACAGGCAAGCCGCTGGATGCTACGGGGTTCACACGCATGTCGCACAGCCAGCTCTGATTGGTCGGCTCGTTACAGGCAAGCCGCTGGATGCTACGGGGTTCACACGCATGTCGCACAGCCAGCTCTGCTTGGTCGGCTCGTTACAGGCAAGCCGCTGGATGCTACGGGGTTCACACGCATGTCGCACAGCCAGCTCTGATTGGTCGGCTCGTTACAGGCAAGCCGCTGGATGCTACGGGGTTCACACGCATGTCGCACAGCCAGCTCTGCTTGGTCGGCTCGTTACAGGCAAGCCGCTGGATGCTACGGGGTTCACACGCATGTCGCATAGCCAGCTCTGATTGGTTGGCTCGTTACAGGCAAGCCGCTGGATGCTACGGGGTTCACACGCATGTCGCACAGCCAGCTCTGATTGGTCGGCTCGTTACAGGCAAGCAGCTGGATGCTACGGGGTTCACACGCATGTCGCATAGCCAGCTCTGATTGGTTGGCTCGTTACAGGCAAGCCGCTGGATGCTACGGGGTTCACACGCATGTCGCACAGCGGGCCGGAGATGATGGGTCTCAAGGGAGGCAACTGTGGCTCGCTACATCGAGACGGAGGCATCAGCCGGTTCCCCTGTCAGACGCCGGCGCCGTTCCTCTGTGAGAAGCTCAACGATACGACGCCCGCCGCCATAGCCTCGTCGACATCGAGGCCGCCTCTCTCGTGTAAGTTGCTGGGTTCGAGGCTATCTGCATCGTGCATCACGTAACACAACTCAATGCACTTAACTACACGTACATATATCATTATTCATTATACCCCTTCTACTTATACACCATGTATTTTTTGTGCTAACTGCGTTTTGATAATATCTTACGTAAAGACTACTATGTTTATTGACAAGAGCTAAGCTGTTACTGTCTGTTCGTTTTAAATAAAGTAGGCCTAGTCCTACACATGTATCTATATTCCATAAGGTGGTAGTCCCCGCTCTCGAGCTCGCGCCGCCTCTCCGTGACGCCCCGCACCCTCGGCACGCCCACGCACGGCAACATTTTCCCACATCTGTCGCTACAGTCTTCACCATCATCTCTTTCTCTACAAGTGGGTATTTTTTTTAAATTTAAAAGTCCACCCCTTTTCCAACCCCGACGAGTTTAATGTCGCAAAGTGTGCGTATTTGGCGCTGTCGTAGTGCGGGAAAAATTGTAAAAAATAGTAATGTTTTTTTGGGGTTTTTGTCGACGCTTTAGGTCGAAAGTCAATTGAATGGAGCATCTTTTTGTCATGAAAGGTTTTCGTAAAAAGTGTCCCGTTCAAAAGTTACGGGCACCCAAACACGAACAATGTTCGACGTCTCGATTTGACGGATTTGGTACCAATTTAATGTGTCACATTCAAACGGCTCTGCCCGTCAAACAAAACGAGATATAACATTCTGGTTTGTTTTGTTACCGGCGCTTACTCTTTGGGTAACTGGGTTTTGAAACATTTTTGAATCGTCCCGGAACTTTCGCCAATCAATTTGTGTACATTTGGTACCGTCGGCCGATAAAATCGTTGTGTACCAATTATGTTCCGTATTTTTTGTTTCCGAATAGAATTGACTTTTTCATCTTAAAGGACTTTGAGAAACGACCAGGATCAGGGGTCACTTTTTTGAATTTCGTCCCTGTTCCTTAGTTATGGGCACTTTTCCATTTTCACGACATGGTTTCAGTTTTGATTTTTTTGCGGCAAGTTGGTACTTTCAAAATGGGTTTTTTTTCTTTAGGCCGATGCTCAAAGCTTGCCCGTACAGGGGCATGAAAAAACAGTTTCAAAAAAACACCCCCTCACCGAATGACAGACGTTCGCGCACTGCACTTTCCACGGCGATATAAAACCACGCATACAAAATGTTTTGTTTTTGTATATTAAAAGTGTGTTTAAAATGCCATCAAATACATTGTTGTGATTAGTATTAATAAATGGACATTTGTCTATTTATAAACGTTACTTTCAAAAATTAGACTTTACGGGTGTCCGAGTTACGGTGCTTTAACGGATTTCATCCGTGCCGTGTTTTTGCCAGAATTTGTCTATGGGGGGTTTTCAATGTCGTAAAAAACCATGTTAGAATTTTTTGTAATTTTTGATTTTCCGTTTCGTGGGTATCCGAAGGTGTGGTTGACATATTTAAGGTACCCGGACGTACCTGTAACGTACCGGTTTTGTTATTTTTTAGCGTCATTGGTTAGATGTGTAATTTTGATTACTTAAATTTCAGCTTTGAACGGCCCTGGTATGTCCCGTTATGAAATCGAACAGCCCATTTTGGTATCATCGAAAAGTGCGTTTCTTTACCTTTCTGTACATGTGCATTTTATTGACGACACACTTACCGGGACGTACCGGGAAGCTTTTGAACGTGCGGATTGTAGAACTCGAAAAATTTTCTAACACTTTAAAATATTTCAACATGAAAATAATTTTTTACCAAAATTTTAATTTTTTCATTTTTTCAAGTTTTTTCAAGTTTTCCAAAAAATGGGGTACTTGAAAATTTTTCAAACACTTATTTTGAAACATGAAATTTTTTTTTCTTTTTTTAGAATCACACAATTTTCAAGTTTCTTCTTTACATAAGTATCTACGACCAATTACCGTGACATGTACATAGAAAAACTCGAAAATGTTTCGATCACTTAAAAATTTCAACATGAAAATAATTTTTTACCAAAATTTTAATTTTTTCATTTTTTCAACTTTTTTCAAGTTTTCCAAAAAGTGGGCTACTTGAAAATTTTTCAAACACTTAGAAATTTTTCAACATGAATTTTTTTTTTCATTTTTCAGAATCACACAACTTTTAAGTTTCTTTCTTTACATAAGTATCTACGACACTTTGACGTGAAATGTACATAGAAAAGCTCGAAAATTTTTCCATCACTTTAAAATTTTTCGACATTTTTTTTCGACTTTTTTTTCAAATTTTTTTTTTCTTTTTTCCAACTGAAAAGTTTTCAAAAAGTGACACCAAAAAAAAAAAAAAAAAAGTGACAATTTCCAAAAAAGTCGAGTTTTCCAAGAAGTGACCTGCCCAAACGTGACAGCCAGCAGCGGCTCAAGGCAGCGGAGCGGTCTTGTCATATCACATATTATTGTAATTGTTATTTATCTTTATCTTTCATCTAATAATGTATCATGTAGGTCTTCACTAGAATTGCATAAAAAAGGCCAAAAACATATCTTTATCTGTCGATTCCCATACGAACACCGTAGTTAAGCAACGTTGGGGTAGGTCAGGAGGAGGGTGGGTGACCGCTCTCCTCCGAAACACGATACCATTGGTTACAGCAGATTGGAGGGTTCGAAAGGTTGTGTAACAGCTTTGTTCTCTCGTCAACTGCTCGGCAATCCATGTTAGTGGAGGGATTTCTATATGACTGGTTAAAGTTACACCGTCTTTTTCGGATGGGACGTAAAGCCGATGGTACCATTGGTACTTTTCGACAGGAGTAGGCTCCGTGCCGGTACCTCCTCACTTCCTCATTAACATTCATCAATCAACAGGCTTCAAAGAG
The DNA here is from genome assembly GCA_945910005.1 of Isoperla grammatica. Lineage (NCBI taxonomy): Eukaryota > Metazoa > Arthropoda > Insecta > Plecoptera > Perlodidae > Isoperla > Isoperla grammatica. The sequence continues at coordinate 135,616,935 of OX246737.1, forward strand.
CACTGTGTCCCACACTGGACTTTAATTGCAATAAGACAATTAATAAAAAAAAATCTATATCCAACAAACTGAAACATGGGAGGTAACAGCGACGTGGTTATATGTGTGAGCTGGGACACACACCGGCATAAGCCATGATGGGCCTCATGCAAGAATGGGGTAAACCCATCACCCACTCTTGGAGATGTTTGCAATAATAGTTTAGTTGAAGCTATACATGCAAAACTTAGTGATCGTAGCCAAGGTCATACCGCACGGGAAGGGGTGTTTACATACTGAGGTTCGCTCCATTAAGTGCTGTTTACTCGTATCTATAGTTTATATCATTGAATTATGTAGTCAAACATCTGCTTTGTCAACAGCATCCTTTATTCCTATACATGCACTATATGACAGATATAGTAGAATGTACTTTCAAGAAGGGTACAAAGAAAAAGCATGCGCTCCACGATCTTGGCAAGAAGTATAACGTAATAAAAATTAACCTATATATGTTAAGTATAGTTCTGTTTTATTGAAACTAAACTTAGTGGACCAGGTAAATTGTTATAAGACATTATTGGACTATACACTGTTCCTTGTCACAATTAAAATTAAAATGCAAAAGTTCGAATGCTGATCATTGCTTTTCGACAGGCTAACGACAACTCCATTTTCTGTAATTTGTAGATGACGATCATTCTATAGTGTATTGCAATGAATTTGTGGTCCTAGGATCCCGCCCACATTCCCCTACTTCACTCCATACCTCGAATCACCGGCTCAAGCCAGCCGCGAGGGGTACCCCGCCGAGCCGGCGATTCGAAGTATGGAGTGAAGTAGGGGAAGGTGGGCGGGATCCTAGGACCACAAATTCATTGCAATACACTATAGTAGTGATATTGACAATAAAGGAGAGTTATATCTTTAGTTGCAGCTGAAGGCCTCTCCTCTCGCCAGGATCTAGGCTACGTGCTGCTGGACGGCCTAGGCTGGTACAAGGTGCACGGAGACAACAAGAAGTGGCACGACGCAGTCACCGCCTGTGAAGCTGAGGGAGCTCACCTGGCCGTGATCAACTCGGCGGAGGAGGCTAACGCGCTCAAGATGTTGATGACGCGACAGAGGGGCGTCAACTACGGGGTGTGTCACTGCGCGCTCATTGGCTTCCACGATCTGTCCAGGGAGGGTCACTTCATTACTGTGTTCGGTAGGTGTCACAGGTGCACGTACGTCACATCTGTGGGCTCATTGGCTGCCACGATCTGTCCAGGGAGGGTCACTTCATTACTGTGTTCGGTAGGTGTCACAGGTGCACGTACGTCACATCTGTGCGCTCATTGGCTGCCACGATCTGTCCAGGGAGGGTCACTTCATTACTGTGTTCGGTAGGTGTCACAGGTGCACGTACGTCACATCTGTGCGCTCATTGGCTGCCACGATCTGTCCAGGGAGGGTCACTTCATTACTGTGTTCGGTAGGTGTCACAGGTGCACGTACGTCACATCTGTGCGCTCATTGGCTGCCACGATCTGTCCAGGGAGGGTCACTTCATTACTGTGTTCGGTAGGTGTCACAGGTGCACGTACGTCACATCTGTGGGCTCATTGGCTGCCACGATCTGTCCAGGGAGGGTCACTTCATTACTGTGTTCGGTAGGTGTCACAGGTGCACGTACGTCACATCTGTGGGCTCATTGGCTGCCACGATCTGTCCAGGGAGGGTCACTTCACCACTGTGTTCGGTAGGTGTCACAGGTGCACGTACGTCACATCTGTGCGCTCATTGGCTGCCACGATCTGTCCAGGGAGGGTCACTTCATTACTGTGTTCGGTAGGTGTCACAGGTGCACGTACGTCACATCTGTGCGCTCATTGGCTGCCACGATCTGTCCAGGGAGGGTCACTTCATTACTGTGTTCGGTAGGTGTCACAGGTGCACGTACGTCACATCTGTGCGCTCATTGGCTGCCACGATCTGTCCAGGGAGGGTCACTTCACCACTGTGTTCGGTAGGTGTCACAGGTGCACGTACGTCACATCTGTGCGCTCATTGGCTGCCACGATCTGTCCAGGGAGGGTCACTTCATTACTGTGTTCGGTAGGTGTCACAGGTGCACGTACGTCACATCTGTGCGCTCATTGGCTGCCACGATCTGTCCAGGGAGGGTCACTTCATTACTGTGTTCGGTAGGTGTCACAGGTGCACGTACGTCACATCTGTGCGCTCATTGGCTGCCACGATCTGTCCAGGGAGGGTCACTTCACCACTGTGTTCGGTAGGTGTCACAGGTGCACGTACGTCACATCTGTGCGCTCATTGGCTGCCACGATCTGTCCAGGGAGGGTCACTTCATTACTGTGTTCGGTAGGTGTCACAGGTGCACGTACGTCACATCTGTGCGCTCATTGGCTGCCACGATCTGTCCAGGGAGGGTCACTTCATTACTGTGTTCGGTAGGTGTCACAGGTGCACGTACGTCACATCTGTGCGCTCATTGGCTGCCACGATCTGTCCAGGGAGGGTCACTTCATTACTGTGTTCGGTAGGTGTCACAGGTGCACGTACGTCACATCTGTGGGCTCATTGGCTGCCACGATCTGTCCAGGGAGGGTCACTTCATTACTGTGTTCGGTAGGTGTCACAGGTGCACGTACGTCACATCTGTGCGCTCATTGGCTGCCACGATCTGTCCAGGGAGGGTCACTTCACCACTGTGTTCGGTAGGTGTCACAGGTGCACGTACGTCACATCTGTGCGCTCATTGGCTGCCACGATCTGTCCAGGGAGGGTCACTTCATTACTGTGTTCGGTAGGTGTCACAGGTGCACGTACGTCACATCTGTGCGCTCATTGGCTGCCACGATCTGTCCAGGGAGGGTCACTTCACCACTGTGTTCGGTAGGTGTCACAGGTGCACGTACGTCACATCTGTGCGCTCATTGGCTGCCACGATCTGTCCAGGGAGGGTCACTTCATTACTGTGTTCGGTAGGTGTCACAGGTGCACGTACGTCACATCTGTGCGCTCATTGGCTGCCACGATCTGTCCAGGGAGGGTCACTTCATTACTGTGTTCGGTAGGTGTCACAGGTGCACGTACGTCACATCTGTGCGCTCATTGGCTGCCACGATCTGTCCAGGGAGGGTCACTTCATTACTGTGTTCGGTAGGAGTCACAGGTGCACGTACGTCACATCTGTGCGCGTGGCGGCCTTTAGTCATTTTTGTACTGACCATGCTTCGCACTCACACATTGCAACACTGTGCAATAAATAGTATGTTCATTGTGTTGCTTCACATTAAGTCTTAAAATACATATTTCTTGAGATCTAGATTGCATGTTCCTTGTTTTAGAATGCTTCTTCCACTTTAATAATAATGCTCACTTCTAGCTTTAACATCAGCTCTCTTTGGCTCTCTCGTGAAACGAGGCTCAAATCTGATGTCAAATTAAATGTGTATTCGGTTTTGCCCACCACCCATTAGTAACTATTTCATATGAACTAGGTCTGGATTCACAAGAGGTCCCAATTACAAAGATCAAAGAAGTATTCTTGAGAATGAAGATTGATGATCGGGTGGAAGTGCAAAGTGTCCACCAAGGATCCCCCCCATTGTTTGAGATGACTGATGAGTGCAGTAACATGTGCTGGTTGCAGGCCAACCCCTCGAGTCAACAGGCTTCACCAAGTGGGGCCCCGGTAACCCGGACAACAGCGGTAACACTCACAAGTGTCCACCAAGGATCTCCTCCATTGTTTGAGATGACTGATGAGTGCAGTAACATGTGCTGGTTGCAGGCCAGCCCCTCGAGTCAACAGGCTTCACCAAGTGGGGCCCCGGTAACCCGGACAACAGCGGTAACAACGAGGATTGTGGATCTCTCACCTACCGCGGTGACCTCAATGACCTCTCCTGCCTGGAGCCCTACCCCTTCATCTGCGAGCACTCCACCAACAGCGTCAGCTACGACAGCGACGCCACCGCTAACGGTTAGTGGAACAACTCTTCCTATAACTTTCTGGTGACTAACTAGGTATTGCGCTATTCGGCTGTAAGTGTGACTCAATACCAGTATTCACCTGTGACTGAGGAAAACCTCTGAAAAACCTTCAGTCAGTATTGCCGATAGCTGCTACTGAACCGGCGTCCCTCGTCTGCTAAACACTGCCACCTGTATAGGTCAATTTCCTATCCTTGTCTGTCACTATGTCCAAACATAACATGTCAAGCCGCCCGCGCCCTCGCGCATATGTGTGTACATTCTCTTGTGTCCTTGATGTATGTTCGCTTCTTCTGAATTTCTCTGAGCTTGGATACTCCAGACGTGTTCGTGGTCATTGTCGATGAATTATACGCCCAACTATATTCGTTGAAAGGGGTTGTTAGCGATAAAGATAAAGATAAAGATAAAGATAAAGATATTTATTCTTCAAGACACAACTTACATGTCTAATCTCTAAGGAGATGTGCGAAGAGTGGATAGGCTACAATGCCTATACTAAAAGTAACAATAAAATACTATATTCACATTTACAACAAATGTAGAAAAATAAATAGATAGGGCCTAGGCCTAAATTCTAAACCACTAAAATCTAAAATCAAAAAACTACGCATACTTAGTGCATAACAGCTGCTCAGTCGATATAGGTATACAGCAAACACTTTTAAGGTTGTACATTTAGGTATTAAACATTAAATTAATCAAACCATAAGGAGAAAATTTAACTAGAATAAATCTAGCATAACACAAATCTCAAAACTTAAACTAAAAAAGTTACATAATATTAGCCTATTTCAGGAACTTGTCTTTAAACTCCTGTACAGAATAAAAAGATTCACTTAAGAGCATATTTTTTAACTTAAACTTAAATAAGGATATGGTAGGTAACAACAACGGACAGACACAGCGCCACAGCCAGTCTCTCCACAGACTTTCAAAACACCCCATAGGCATGGACTTATGATTTCAGTGCGGCTTTTATTTGTATTTATTTATTTATTGATTGATTTATTGGTATATTTAGGTAGGCTTAGGTTTGTCAACCGTATTATTATTCTCGACGTCGCATTCTGAGTATTATTGTAAGTTGAGACCTACAGGACAGGTATTTAGCTTTTTAACACTTGCAAGAAAGGTAGAAAGAAAATCACAACTATATAAGCTCGGTATGGATTTCATAACAACTGTTTTTGCTTCTTTTATGAACAATAATTATTTTGTAGCATAAATGAATGCAATAACTATATAATATCATATTGGTATCAGGTGTAATCGGTATTAATTTAATAAGAAGATGAGCGACAATTCACCTTGAAAGATCTTAAAGCGGGGAGTAAAATACTGATACTAAAAATGGTTAGACAAATCTGACGTCACAGATCTCTTTAAACTTCCAAAATAACAAACACAGCTTTTGTGTTATTTGTACTAGGTGGGTGTTCCCTTTAATGCTACAACGCACATCCAGCCAGCTACAGTCTTGGCAGCCTTGAATTACAGTCTTTAGTTAAATAGCAGATTGAACGTTTTATCAATTCTAGTTTCAATTAAAAATCACAGGTCAAGAGATTAGTGTGTCCAGAATTATCTAGAAATTGCGATTTATTTTACGATGTTTGTTAATTGGTTACAAAATTCTATAAATCTTAACAAGTGTTTCTTTATCGCACTAGCTGTCCGCATCTATGTTTCATGTGTGAAATGCAACCGCGGAATGAGTTGGGTGCCACCACGGGAAACGAACCCGGATTCTCAGTTTACGAGTCGCAATTATTTCGAGTTAAGCGATATTTCCATCATTGTTCTGAAGGCACAGGAAATAATAAATACAACGTCAATATTAACCGCCCGAAAATAAAGTTGTTTTAGAAATATCTTGAAGACGCTAATCTTGATTAATAACCCCAAAGTGGCTTCGGTACAGATTGAGTTCATAAAACATTCATTTACGGTCGCTCTCTGATAGTTTCGATAATTTAGAATCGAACCAAGCTGTTACAGCCCCTGTTATAAAGAGCGCCATTTTGTTCCGCTAGCCACGACCTACCAGCCTGCGTACGAGAACTACCCTGGCGTCGGGACGTACAAGCTTGTATTCATCACGGGTATAAGAGCGCCATTTTGTTCCGCTAGCCACGACCTACCAGCCCGCGTACGAGAACTACCCTGGCGTCGGGACGTACAAGCTTGTATTCATCACGGGTATAAGAGCGCCATTTTGTTCCGCTAGCCACGACCTACCAGCCTGCGTACGAGAACTACCCTGGCGTCGGGACGTACAAGCTTGTATTCATCACGGGTATAAGAGCGCCATTTTGTTCCGCTAGCCACGACCTACCAGCCCGCGTACGAGAACTACCCTGGCGTCGGGACGTACAAGCTTGTATTCATCACGGGTATAAGAGCGCCATTTTGTTCCGCTAGCCACGACCTACCAGCCTGCGTACGAGAACTACCCTGGCGTCGGGACGTACAAGCTTGTATTCATCACGGGTATAAGAGCGCCATTTTGTTCCGCTAGCCACGACCAACCAGCCCGCGTACGAGAACTACCCTGGCGTCGGGACGTACAAGCTTGTATTCATCACGGGTATAAGAGCGCCATTTTGTTCCGCTAGCCACGACCTACCAGCCTGCGTACGAGAACTACCCTGGCGTCGGGACGTACAAGCTTGTATTCATCACGGGTATAAGAGCGCCATTTTGTTCCGCTAGCCACGACCTATCAGCCCGCGTACGAGAACTACCCTGGCGTCGGGACGTACAAGCTTGTATTCATCACGGGTATAAGAGCGCCATTTTGTTCCGCTAGCCACGACCTACCAGCCCGCGTACGAGAACTACCCTGGCGTCGGGACGTACAAGCTTGTATTCATCACGGGTATAAGAGCGCCATTTTGTTCCGCTAGCCACGACCAACCAGCCCGCGTACGAGAACTACCCTGGCGTCGGGACGTACAAGCTTGTATTCATCACGGGTATAAGGGCGCCATTTTGTTCCGCTAGCCACGACCTACCAGCCCGCGTACGAGAACTACCCTGGCGTCGGGACGTACAAGCTTGTATTCATCACGGGTATAAGGGCGCCATTTTGTTCCGCTAGCCACGACCTACCAGCCCGCGTACGAGAACTACCCTGGCGTCGGGACGTACAAGCTTGTATTCATCACGGGTATAAAAGCGCCATTTTGTTCCGCTAGCCACGACCTACCAGCCCGCGTACGAGAACTACCCTGGCGTCGGGACGTACAAGCTTGTATTCATCACGGGTATAAGAGCGCCATTTTGTTCCGCTAGCCACGACCTATCAGCCCGCGTACGAGAACTACCCTGGCGTCGGGACGTACAAGCTTGTATTCATCACGGGTATAAAAGCGCCATTTTGTTCCGCTAGCCACGACCTACCAGCCCGCGTACGAGAACTACCCTGGCGTCGGGACGTACAAGCTTGTATTCATCACGGGTATAAGAGCGCCATTTTGTTCCGCTAGCCACGACCTATCAGCCCGCGTACGAGAACTACCCTGGCGTCGGGACGTACAAGCTTGTATTCATCACGGGTATAAAAGCGCCATTTTGTTCCGCTAGCCACGACCTACCAGCCCGCGTACGAGAACTACCCTGGCGTCGGGACGTACAAGCTTGTATTCATCACGGGTATAAGAGCGCCATTTTGTTCCGCTAGCCACGACCTATCAGCCCGCGTACGAGAACTACCCTGGCGTCGGGACGTACAAGCTTGTATTCATCACGGGTATAAAAGCGCCATTTTGTTCCGCTAGCCACGACCTACCAGCCCGCGTACGAGAACTACCCTGGCGTCGGGACGTACAAGCTTGTATTCATCACGGGTATAAGAGCGCCATTTTGTTCCGCTAGCCACGACCTATCAGCCCGCGTACGAGAACTACCCTGGCGTCGGGACGTACAAGCTTGTATTCATCACGGGTATAAGAGCGCCATTTTGTTCCGCTAGCCACGACCTACCAGCCCGCGTACGAGAACTACCCTGGCGTCGGGACGTACAAGCTTGTATTCATCACGGGTATAAAAGCGCCATTTTGTTCCGCTAGCCACGACCTACCAACCCGCGTACGAGAACTACCCTGGCGTCGGGACGTACAAGCTTGTATTCATCACGGGTATAAAAGCGCCATTTTGTTCCGCTAGCCACGACCTACCAGCCCGCGTACGAGAACTACCCTGGCGTCGGGACGTACAAGCTTGTATTCATCACGGGTATAAGAGCGCCATTTTGTTCCGCTAGCCACGACCTACCAGCCCGCGTACGAGAACTACCCTGGCGTCGGGACGTACAAGCTTGTATTCATCACGGGTATAAGAGCGCCATTTTGTTCCGCTAGCCACGACCTACCAGCCCGCGTACGAGAACTACCCTGGCGTCGGGACGTACAAGCTTGTATTCATCACGGGTATAAGAGCGCCATTTTGTTCCGCTAGCCACGACCTACCAGCCCGCGTACGAGAACTACCCTGGCGTCGGGACGTACAAGCTTGTATTCATCACGGATATAAGAGCGCCATTTTGTTCCGCTAGCCACGACCTACCAGCCCGCGTACGAGAACTACCCTGGCGTCGGGACGTACAAGCTCCACACGGAGGGACGGCGATGGACCGACGCGCTCGAGGTGTGCGAGGCAGAAGACGCCTACCTTGCCGTCATCAACAACGCCCTGGAGTCTGACGTCATCAGGAAGCTGCTCGGCCGGAGTCCTGACCTTGACCTTGCGGACGGCAAGGCTGTGTTCATCGGGTTTGAGGACGATCTCAAGAATGGGAACTTCACCACGGTACTCGGTCAGTACGAGTTAGGACTACCTGTTATAGGGTGCACACCAGCTTTACCTGATGTGCCCCTCTTCAGGTGACTAACTAGGGTGTTTGGATAGATGGGAAGGAATGTCCTAGGGCTTTTAGTAGGATTCAACCTCAGCATTAGTTTTTACGACTGGGAAAACCTCCAGTCAGGATTGCCGGTGTCCCGGATCGAACCGGCGACCTCCCGCAGTAGAGTATCGCATGTTACCGCTAAGCTACCTCTATCGGTCAGTACCAGTAGACGTCATATGGTCTCATGGAGCGCTGCTGTTAGGGCTCACAGGATCACGTGACCTGTCTATTCATTAATAAGAAGCTTGTTATCTATTATCATTATTTTAATATGAGATTAACCTGACTGACTGCCAAGTGTGATGAAAATGTGGAAAGAGGTTTAAAATATTGCGTCTGTGAAACAAGCTTTCATTTTCTAGCAGTAGTTGGCCCAACAATCACTGTGTTTTAATGAGTATTTTGAAATAGTTATGCTATTCTTTATAATATTATTATTATTTAATGTCAAAGTTATTAATATTTACAAAATTTGCATGTGCAATTTATCACGATAATAGAATGAATGATTCCTAATGTGCCCAAAGGTTTAAGTTTGACGCAGTTACTACAAAAATCAGGTCTTTCAAAAATACGTTTTTTCTCTATTAATATGTTCTTTGCTAGTGGGTTATTTCTCTCAACGTAGACTCGGCAAGTCATGGAGCCTTGTGGAGTCGGGGAGATACTTTGCTATAACGTTGTTGTCTCCCGGTGATGCAGGCGACCCACTGGACACGGGTGGGTTCCTCCACTGGGCCGAGAACAGTCCCAGCGGCCCCGGGACCAACGCACACTGTGGCGGGTTCGACCGCAGCGGCGGACTGGTCAACGTGGACTGTTCCCTCAGGGCCCCGTTTGTGTGCGAGAAGCGGTCGGTGTCTGACCCACAGATCGCTGTCCTCAAGCCCCTCACTGAGACTGTCCGCGACGAGCGGACGCAGGAGAAGATCATAGGTAAACTCTGGCCGAGGTAAAGCTGAGAACGCCGCAGGGCATTTATTTAACAGTATTTATAAGTAATTGTTTGTACAGCCCTAATGCGACCGCAGTTTTCTTGGTATTGTTGGGTCCGAACTATGAACTTATACCAGTGCGCTGTAGGGGGGCGTTGTAGCTGTCTTGAACGGTTTCGGAAGTTTTAATAATACCCACATCCGTCAAAAAGTAATCGTTTTGTTTGTTATGTGGAAGCCTAATTAGATGTTGGATTTCCAAGATGTGCGCGTGGTTGAACTTCTTTTATGGCTTCGGTACCAATGAACTCGGGGATTTCCTCTCATGTTTGTACTAGCCAGTCAGGTAGTTGGGGTGTGCAGCTTTGGTGAAATGCCAAGATGGATGAAAGATCGACTGATTTTCTTGTTCTGAACTAAGCCACGTACCCACTTTACACGCACACGCACACGCACACGCACACGCACACGCACACGCACACGCACACGCACACGCACACGCACACGCACACGCACACGCACACGCACACGCACACGCACACGAACACGCACACGCACACGCACACGCACACGCACACGCACACGCACACGCACACGCACACGCACACGCACACGCACACGCACACGCACACGCACACGCACACGCACACGCACACGCACACGCACACGCACACGCACACGCACACGCACACGCACACGCACACGCACACGCACACGCACACGCACACGCACACGCACACGCACACGCACACGCACACGCACACGCACACGCACACGCACACGCACACGCACACGCACACGCACACGCACACGCACACGCTCAATCTGACATCGTAACTAGTCTCTTACCAACCTCAGGTACTTAAATACTTTCATGCATCCTGTCTCAAAGAAAATCAAAAGATTCCTAAGATTCTTTCACACAATCGTAAACGCTCACTTCTGCTTAGTATAGAGTGGATTGTGTGTGCAGTGTCGCCGTACGTCCTGGACCCAGGGCTGGGCTTCTACCGGCTCAGCCTGCAACCTGCCACGTGGTCCCAAGCCAATCAGATGTGTGACGACGAGGACGGCCACCTGGCCGTGATCAACTCGGAGCAAGAGTCGCAGTTGCTACAAAACCTGATCTCACGCTCTGACCTTGACTCGTCCGTCTTCCTCGGCTTCCACGACCAGACGAGAGAGGGCAGTTTTGAGACAGTCCTCGGTAAGTCAGACGTTTCGAGACAGTTCTCGGTAAGGCAGACGTTTCGAGACAGTTCTCGGTAAGGCAGACGTTTCGAGACAGTTCTCGGTAAGGCAGACGTTTCGAGACAGTTTTTGGTAAGTCAGACGATTCGAGACAGTTCTCGGTAAGGCAGACGTTTCGAGACAGTCCTCGGTAAGTTAGACGTTTCGGGACAGTCCTCTTCGTCTGTCATGCCCAGGATCAAACCCACGTTTGTCCTCACTCCTCAGAGTCTCTCACCCAATGTATAGCGAGTCATTGCCACAGAATTGTCTACCTGGAATCTCACTCGAAACATCTTACCTACCCTATAAAGCCTAACTTCAATATGTTTACAGTTCCACGTGGAGTAGCGTATTATTGTCTGCCTCATGAGATAAATTAGTGTGCGCCTTCTACCCCTGACGTATGCTTTTCTATGCCTTTCTATGCCTTTCTATTATGGGGCTAGAGACCGTTATGGGATGTTTAAGAGCAGGAGCCACAGACCGGCATTGTACAAAGTCACCGCGCTCCAACCCCGCTACAGACTCACCTAAACTGTAGTAAACGTTGCTAAAATGTATTATATACTTTTTGAAGAATCACAGGTTCCAACTTTGAAGCGACTATTCCAAATCAACGACAAGTTCCAGGCAAGAACAGCGAGAGCCACCCCTGTCATGTCTTCTCAGGACAGAGTTAAGATTGTGATTGCTTGGTGTGTAGGGGGCCCGTTGGAGACAACCGGCTACACTAGATGGGCCGCCTTCAGCCCAGACAGCTAGAGTCTAACCTGTGCTAGATTGTGTTTGCTTGGTGTGTATAGGGGGCCCGTTGGAGACAACCGGCTACACTAGATGGGCCGCATTCAGCCCAGACAACTAGAGTCTAACCTGTGCTAGATTGTGTTTGCTTGGTGTGTAGGGGGCCCGTTGGAGACAACCGGCTACACTAGATGGGCCGCCTTCAGCCCAGACAACCTGAGTCGAACCTGTGCTAGATTGTGTTTGCTTGGTGTGTATAGGGGGCCCGTTGGAGACAACCGGCTACACTAGATGGGCCGCCTTCAGCCCAGACAACCTGAGTCTAACCTGTGCTAGATTGTGTTTGCTTGGTGTGTAGGGGGCCCGTTGGAGACAACCGGCTGCACTAGATGGGCCGCCTTCAGCCCAGACAACTAGAGTCTAACCTGTGCTAGATTGTGTTTGCTTGGTGTGTATAGGGGGCCCGTTGGAGACAACCGGCTACACTAGATGGGCCGCCTTCAGCCCAGACAACCTGAGTCTAACCTGTGCTAGATTGTGTTTGCTTGGTGTGTAGGGGGCCCGTTGGAGACAACCGGCTACACTAGATGGGCCGCCTTCAGCCCAGACAACCTGAGTCGAACCTGTGCTAGATTGTGTTTGCTTGGTGTGTATAGGGGGCCCGTTGGAGACAACCGGCTACACTAAATGGGCCGCCTTCAGCCCAGACAACTTCGGGCATGGACAAGACTGCGGAGCGATGGACCCCGAGGGTTATCTTGAAGACTTCTCTTGTGACGTCAAACTGCCATTCATCTGCGAGAGAGAACTCAACTACACGATCACCCGGCACGCATGTAAGACACTTGTTGATGCTACCCGTCACGCATGTAAGACACTTGTTGATGCTACCCGTCACGCATGTAAGACACTTGTTGATGCTACCCGGCACGCATGTAAGACACTTGTTGATGCTACCCGGCACGCATGTAAGACACTTGTTGATGCTACCCGGCACGCATGTAAGACACTTGTTGATGCTACCCGTCACGCATGTAAGACACTTGTTGATGCTACCCGGCACGCATGTAAGACACTTGTTGATGCTACCCGGGACGCATGAAAGACACTTGTTGATGCTACCCGACACGCATGTAAGACACTTGTTGATGCTACCCGACACGCATGTAAGACACTTGTTGATGCTACCCGGCACGCATGTAAGACACTTGTTGATGCTACCCGGCACGCATGTAAGACACTTGTTGATGCTACCCGTCACGCATGTAAGACACTTGTTGATGCTACCCGGCACGCATGTAAGACACTTGTTGATGCTACCCGGCACGCATGTAAGATACTTGTTGATGACACCCGTCACGCATGTAAGACACTTGTTGATGCTACCCGGCACGCATGTAAGACACTTGTTGATGCTACCCGGCACGCATGTAAGACACTTGTTGATGCTACCCGGCACGCATGTAAGACACTTGTTGATGCTACCCGGCACGCATGTAATACACTTGTTGATGCTACCCGGCACGCATGTAAGACACTTGTTGATGCTACCCGGCACGCATGTAAGACACTTGTTGATGCTACCCGGCACGCATGTAAGACACTTGTTGATGCTACCCGTCACGCATGTAAGACACTTGTTGATGCTACCCGGCACGCATGTAAGACACTTGTTGATGCTACCCGGCACGCATGTAAGACACTTGTTGATGCTACCCGACACGCATGTAAGACACTTGTTGATGCTACCCGGCACGCATGTAAGACACTTGTTGATGCTACCCGGCACGCATGTAAGACACTTGTTGATGCTACCCGGCACGCATGTAAGACACTTGTTGATGCTACCCGGCACGCATGTAAGACACTTGTTGATGCTACCCGGCACGCATGTAAGACACTTGTTGATGCTACCCGGCACGCATGTAAGACACTTGTTGATGCTACCCGGCACGCATGTAAGACACTTGTTGATGCTACCCGGCAAGCATGTAAGACACTTGTTGATGCTACCCGGCACGCATGTAAGACACTTGTTGATGCTACCCGGCACGCATGTAAGACACTTGTTGATGCTACCCGGCAAGCATGTAAGACACTTGTTGATGCTACCCGGCACGCATGTAAGACACTTGTTGATGCTACCCGTCACGCATGTAAGACACTTGTTGATGCTACCCGGCACGCATGTAAGACACTTGTTGATGCTACCCGGCACGCATGTAAGACACTTGTTGATGCTACCCGACACGCATGTAAGACACTTGTTGATGCTACCCGGCACGCATGTAAGACACTTGTTGATGCTACCCGTCACGCATGTAAGACACTTGTTGATGCTACCCGGCACGCATGTAAGACACTTGTTGATGCTACCCGGCACGCATGTAATACACTTGTTGATGCTACCCGGGACGCATGTAAGACACTTGTTGATGCTACCCGACACGCATGTAAGACACTTGTTGATGCTACCCGGCACGCATGTAAGATACTTGTTGATGCTACCCGGCACGCATGTAAGACACTTGTTGATGCTACCCGGCAAGCATGTAAGACACTTGTTGATGCTACCCGGCACGCATGTAAGACACTTGTTGATGCTACCCGGCACGCATGTAAGACACTTGTTGATGCTACCCGGCAAGCATGTAAGATACTTGTTGATGACACCCGTCACGCATGTAAGACACTTGTTGATGCTACCCGGCACGCATGTAAGACACTTGTTGATGCTACCCGGCACGCATGTAAGACACTTGTTGATGCTACCCGGCACGCATGTAAGACACTTGTTGATGCTACCCGGCACGCATGTAAGACACTTGTTGATGCTACCCGGCAAGCATGTAAGATACTTGTTGATGCTACCCGGCACGCATGTAAGACACTTGTTGATGCTACCCGTCACGCATGTAAGACACTTGTTGATGCTACCCGACACGCATGTAAGACACTTGTTGATGCTACCCGGCAAGCATGTAAGATACTTGTTGATGCTACCCGGCACGCATGTAAGACACTTGTTGATGCTACCCGGCACGCATGTAAGACACTTGTTGATGCTACCCGGCAAGCATGTAAGACACTTGTTGATGCTACCCGGCAAGCATGTAAGACACTTGTTGATGCTACCCGGCACGCATGTAAGACACTTGTTGATGCTACCCGGCACGCATGTAAGACACTTGTTGATGCTACCCGGCACGCATGTAAGGCACTTGTTGATGCTACCCGGCACGCATGTAAGACACTTGTTGATGCTACCCGGCACGCATGTAAGACACTTGTTGATGCTACCCGGCAAGCATGTAAGACACTTGTTGATGCTACCCGGCACGCATGTAAGACACTTGTTGATGCTACCCGGCAAGCATGTAAGACACTTGTTGATGCTACCCGGCAAGCATGTAAGATACTTGTTAATTCAACCCGGCAGGGGGACCTTAATGCAAAGCCAAAGAATAAAGGAATTACATGTTTGTATAGTCTATACACGTTTTAGGAATGACTAATCAGCACTTGACCAAATAATAACCTGTGCTGAAAATGGCTTTCTGGAGATTCCAACAATCTACATCTTTTTATGATTCCTGCCAAGTACAACAATATACAATGTTATAAATAATATAATATATTCATATAATATATTATTATTATGTTTGTCTTTTTTGTAGAGGATGCTATACTAGCCACTCTGTATCGTCCAAGGTGTTGTCATAAATTATGTAGTAGTCAAGAAACGCTCATGTCACATTTTATACCAACCTTAATCAAGTAGCATCTCCTTCTCTGCCTCCGGTATTGTAGTTTTTACCAGCGCGTCTATTGGTAGGCGTTGTCATGGCGTATTGCGAGCACCGCTAGTGCAGTCCGAGCACCGCTAGTGCATTCCGAGCACCGCTAGTGCAGTCCGAGCACCGCTAGTGCAGTCCGAGCACCGCTAGTGCAGTCCGAGCACCGCTAGTGCAGTCCGAGCACCGCTAGTGCAGTCCGAGCACCGCTAGTGCATTCCGAGCACCGCTAGTGCATTCCGAGCACCGCTAGTGCAGTCCGAGCACCGCTAGTGCATTCCGAGCACCGCTAGTGCATTCCGAGCACCGCTAGTGCAGTCCGAGCACCGCTAGTGCATTCCGAGCACCGCTAGTGCAGTCCGAGCACCGCTAGTGCAGTCCGAGCACCGCTAGTGCAGTCCGAGCACCGCTAGTGCAGTCCGAGCACCGCTAGTGCAGTCCGAGCACCGCTAGTGCAGTCCGAGCACCGCTAGTGCAGTCCGAGCACCGCTAGTGCAGTCCGAGCACCGCTAGTGCAGTCCGAGCACCGCTAGTGCAGTCCGAGCACCGCTAGTGCAGTCCGAGCACCGCTAGTGCAGTCCGAGCACCGCTAGTGCAGTCCGAGCACCGCTAGTGCAGTCCGAGCACCGCTAGTGCAGTCCGAGCACCGCTAGTGCAGTCCGAGCACCGCTAGTGCAGTCCGAGCACCGCTAGTGCAGTCCGAGCACCGCTAGTGCAGTCCGAGCACCGCTAGTGCAGTCCGAGCACCGCTAGTGCAGTCCGAGCACCGCTAGTGCAGTCCGAGCACCGCTAGTGCAGTCCGAGCACCGCTAGTGCAGTCCGAGCACCGCTAGTGCAGTCCGAGCACCGCTAGTGCAGTCCGAGCACCGCTAGTGCAGTCCGAGCACCGCTAGTGCAGTCTATGCAGTCGATAATTACAAGAGATCTCCGGAAAATCCCGCGGTGAATTCCGTTGGAATAGACGCGTGAAACGCTTGAGACTGTTATAGCTCACATTGCTTGATACCGCTTGGCCAGTACAGCATGTAGGATGTGTGACGTAGCAACGGGTTTGTTTACAGACAACGCGACGGATCGCCTGACCGTCAGCCCCGAGCACATCCACGTGAAAGACGGAGACAGAGTGGTCGTCAAGTGCAACTCTGAGGAGCCACTAGTTGAGTGTCAGTTCAAGGCCTCCAACGGACCCTTGATCGACCTGAGTCTGGGGCGCTTGACCAGGATAGACCCCACCTTGCTCAATAGGGATATCACCCACTACAGGTGCGTCCATGAAAACACTTTGTATCGACATATTTGTACAAAAACCTTCTTTATCAACACCTCGACTGGTTTGTTGAACGTAGTTCATAAGTTACTCGTTCGCTATTTAACCAAGAATTTGTTGTATGTGATGTAACTGTTTGCTTGTGTGCTCCAGCTACACCGGGAGTGGGTTAGGGCAGGGTCAGTGCGGTATGTCCTTCACTCTCCACCGTATCATGGTGCGTACATGTCTGTGCAGTATATAACTGTCTGTTTGCTTGTGTGCCCCAGCTACACCGGGAGTGGGTTACTGCAGGGTCATTGCGGTATGTCCTTCAATCTCTCACCCGGTCTCCACCGCATCATGATGGGGTGTCGTACCCGAAGCCTCCATGGCGGGTGGAAGTATGGATACATGTCTGTGCAGGCCAGTAGTAAGTACAAGAGAGAACGTGTATACCTCATAGCAAGTATAAATCTTTATAGTATTCTGGCTGTGTTTTCTGGTTGGCATATTAGGATTGCTTATACTTGTCCCGAAACAACTTTAGAGATGCTTTCGTCATCGAGCAGTGAAGAGTGATTATTGTGCATGCAGCTGGCGAGCCCCAATTTGAAATACAGATTGCTGATTGGTCACGAACCACCCTTCCATGACGAACGCATCGGTAAGTTTGTTGCAGGACAAGATAATACCTCTAATACCCCACCCTTTCTTTTATTAAGGTTGAAATAATTCAGTTTGTTGAAATCTTTGAAGGTTTTCGGAGATATTTATTCAGTAAATCGCTTCCTAAAGATTTTACTTTTCTTGGGAACATTTTACCCACATTGTAAGTTCTATCCAGTAGTATCAAAGTCAACATAATTATGCGCTGTATTGAGGTTATGACGCAGTCTGTGTTCTGTCCTAGACGCCGACGCTCTTAGCAACATCCGGCCGCCCCCCAGTGAGGTTCTAGTCCGCAACTCTACGGGACCGCTGCGTCTAGTGTGGCAGGCAAACACCCCTATCAGCGTGTGCAAGTGTATTCTACCCTCGCAGTTCTCGGAGACCAGATTCGAGGACCCGTTCGACGACTCAGCGGTGAGTGGGAACAACTCGTTCCTTGTCGGGCTGTCTTGTCAGTCATAATGCTGTGGTTGTTTGGTTCTTATAAGGTAGCCCCTAAAATATTCCGACCCTACCATCGCATGGGCCCTCATTCCAGTGCGCAAGGGTAATGGAATAGGGGGCGCCACGTTACAACCGCCAATAGCTGTCCTGGAATGAGGCCCTGAAGAACATCAGCATGTAAAGCTGTTGTGAACCCCACGGATCGGAAGGGCTGTTACCTAAATGCTCCCACCCATTTTTCTCCGTGCATATCCCTACTTTCAATTATTGCAATTTTCTTATATAAAATAACGTATATTATTAAATATCTTTAAATTGAACGTTTCCCAATTAATGTCGAACACTTTATTCTATGTTACTTCTTATACACGTTTCTCTGTTTCAAAGTCCAATAACGATTTCCGTTTTTTAATTGTGAAAGAAACACAATAACAATCACATGAAACAACAGTGAATTCTGTAAGAGATGACATACGCGTATTTTGGGTTTACTTTTTACAATTTTAAAGCATTCTAACGCATTTTTGGGGTGATTTTAACAGACAAAAACTGTGTGTTCCGCTGGGCATGTTGCCGTGCAGCTGTTAGGACCGTAGTGGAAACAGGATATTAGAAAGAGAAGCTCGATAAAATTTTAAAACAAATCAATAGTATAATTATTACTAATTTTCAAAACATCAAAGTATTCATAGGTTGCACGTACGTCACATCTTTGCGCGTGGCGGCCACATTTGTGATCAAACTTTGACGTTGCCATGGAGAAACAATTGAAACATGTGGTGCTAGAACACAAAAAATTCTAAGTTCTTTAAAATTCGGCCTTTTTTTCAACAAAAATTGGTGTGTGTAGTTATGTTTTATGTTTATATTATTCATGTTTACTTTTTAAATACTAAATAATACTTATTTATTAAATTTAAATAGTATTTGCCAATGATCTAGGATTGGTCCTCATCAATTGTGTCGCAATCATGGCCGCTGTGACGTCACGTGGGAACTGAACAATAAATAATGTCACGTGGTAAACTGTTTATGTTGACAGATATCGGCCAGTATGGACTCCTACGACGAGGAAGAAGATGATCTGTTCTTCGGCGACTTGAGCCCCGTTGTGACGTCAGCAACCTCCGTCAGCTACCACGGGCTGGGCTTCCAGGCGGGCCAATGCGGCGTCGAGCTGGCCAAGCCAAGGGAGTGGGCCGGGTACCTGTGGTGCGGGATGGGCGTCAACAAGTCCTGGGAGTGGCGGGCGACGGCCATCATCGTTGACAGTGAGTCTTGTGAGACAGTCTTCTTGGGACAGTCTTATGAGACAGTCCGCTTACATGGCCTGGGAGTGGCGGGCGACGGCCATCATCGTTGACAGTGAGTCTTGTGAGACAGTCTTCTTGGGACAGTCTTATGAGACAGTCCGCTTACATGGCCTGGGAGTGGCGGGCGACGGCCATCATCGTTGACAGTGAGTCTTGTGAGACAGTCTTGTTGGGACAGTCTTATGAGACAGTCCGCTTACATGGCCTGGGAGTGGCGGGCGACGGCCATCATCGTTGACAGTGAGTCTTGTGAGACAGTCTTGTTGGGACAGTCTTATGAGACAGTCCGCTTACATGGCCTGGGAGTGGCGGGCGACGGCCATCATCGTTGACAGTGAGTCTTGTGAGACAGTCTTGTTGGGACAGTCTTATGAGACAGTCCGCTTACATGGCCTGGGAGTGGCGGGCGACGGCCATCATCGTTGACAGTGAGTCTTGTGAGACAGTCTTGTTGGGACAGTCTTATGAGACAGTCCGCTTACATGGCCTGGGAGTGGCGGGCGACGGCCATCATCGTTGACAGTGAGTCTTGTGAGACAGTCTTGTTGGGACAGTCTTATGAGACAGTCCGCTTACATGGCCTGGGAGTGGCGGGCGACGGCCATCATCGTTGACAGTGAGTCTTGTGAGACAGTCTTGTTGGGACAGTCTTATGAGACAGTCCGCTTACATGGCCTGGGAGTGGCGGGCGACGGCCATCATCGTTGACAGTGAGTCTTGTGAGACAGTCTTCTTGGGACAGTCTTATGAGACAGTCTTCTTGGGACAGTCTTATGAGACAGTCCGCTTACATGGCCTGGGAGTGGCGGGCGACGGCCATCATCGTTGACAGTGAGTCTTGTGAGACAGTCTTGTTGGGACAGTCTTATGAGACAGTGCGCTTACATGGCCTGGGAGTGGCGGGCGACGGCCATCATCGTTGACAGTGAGTCTTGTGAGACAGTCTTGTTGGGACAGTCTTATGAGACAGTCTGCTTACATGGCCTGGGAGTGGCGGGCGACGGCCATCATCGTTGACAGTGAGTCTTGTGAGACAGTCTTCTTGGGACAGTCTTATGAGACAGTCCGCTAACAAGTCCTGGGAGTGGCGGGCGACGGCCATCATCGTTGACAGTTAGTCTTATAAAACACAGTTAAAAAACTGTTGACTCTTTCCGCATCACGTCTGTACAATATTTCGACGGCCCTCTATGCATACATTCTCAACATCGACGAAGTAAGAAGTCGTACTGGTTAATGTTGGGTTTCACTTTGATCCTGGTGAAGAGAATGAAGTAATACTAACACTTATATATACAGTATTCCTCTTCAAATAATGCCCGGTTACCTTGTCTGTTGCCGCGCGGCAAGCTGATGCGCGGTGACCAATCACAGCGTATCCGTCGCGGTGCTGGAAGGCAGTGCAAGAGTTGAGCTAAAGCTCTGATTGGTCACCGCGCGGCCAGCTGATGCGCGGTGACCAATCACAGCGTATCCGTCGCGGTGCTGGAAGGCAGTGCAAGAGTTAAGCCAAAGCTCTGATTGGTCACCGCGCGGCAAGCTGATGCGCGGTGACCAATCACAGCGTATCCGTCGCGGTGCTGGAAGGCAGTGCAAGAGTTGAGCTAAAGCTCTGATTGGTCACCGCGCGGCCAGCTGATGCGCGGTGACCAATCACAGCGTATCCCTCGCGGTGCTGGAAGGCAGTGCAAGTGTTGAGCTTTACTCTGGTAGCCACCACGCGGCCAGATACATGGCAACAGGCATAAGACGCTGTTTATTCAAATTTATGTATTTCTAATTAGGGATGACTTTGCGCATAATGTGTAACTGTAAGTATAATAAGGCTTAATATTAATATTACTCAAGTTCAAAGTGTTGTTATTCAAACTGGCATTTTTAGAGTTCCTTACAATTTGAGTAAAAGATGATTACTGTAGTCGGAATATAGTTTTAAAGGTGCGTCAGAGAGTGCAAGTCTAAGGGTCTAATGCATAGTTGTTCTTTACGTGCTCTTCAGCTCAGCCTTTCCGCAGACTCGCCCAACCACCAATCACAGAGGAGCATTGCCATGTGAACTGCTCTGTGATTGGTATTGGTGACTGGGTGAGTCTGATGAAAGGCTGAGTTGAGGAGCACGTGAACAAACGACTATGCATTTGACCCTGAGATTAAAAGAGGGCAACCCCACTGAAATACAAGAGGAAGATGGTCTATGCTACATGGCTAACACCTGCTTTGCTTGCTTGCAGAGCCACCCCCCGCGCCCGAGCTGGTGATCCACGCGGTGGAGCACTCCGAAGGCGCCATCTTGGAAGCCGAGTGCCTGGTCGGACCCAGCCGACCGGTGTCGAACATCACGTGGTATCTCGGAGATGACGTCATCAGGCAAGACTCATTGGACGACTCCCCCTCGGTCTCGTGGGCGTGGCCATCTGACGAGCAGACGATCACGCAGAAGCTGACGCGGCAGGTGAAGGCGGGGGACCGGGGCAAGGAGTTGACATGCGAGGCGGGACACTTCGCCCTGCCCGCTGGCACTCTACGCACCAGCCGCGTCATCAACATAGAGGGTGAGTGTGACGCGGCAGTGAGGCGGGACACTTCGCCCTGCCCGCTGGCACTCTACGCACCAGCCGCGTCATCAACATAGAGGGTGAGTGTGACGCGGCAGTGAGGCGGGACACTTCGCCCTGCCCGCTGGCACTCTACGCACCAGCCGCGTCATCAACATAGAGGGTGAGATTGGGGTCCGGGCACCGGTTCAAAGCTAGGGCTGAGGCCTGTCCACAAACACGCCTCTCTTTGGCGACAAATGGTCGTCCACTTTCAGAAGCGGATTGCTTTATACGAAGAGGTTTCAGGAAAGACCAAAGCTTTCTCTGAGGCAGCCTTGGGAGGAAATATACCTGCCCAGAAAGAACCTTATATAGATGCTTGCGTCATAAGTGCTTCGTGAACAATCAGCGAACTAAATTTACAATACCGATCGCTAATTGGCCACGAACCACTGTTCAATGACGGTTGTCTAGAGTCGTGGGAGTGTCTACGTGTGCGAACAATGATGGGTGTTGTCTAGCTAGACCGGAAGTAACACACAGGACCGGATGTTGGTGTTCCAGGCTTGCTGCTTAACCGGACGTTCGACGTGGAGGAGTTCGGGTTCGTCGCCGGCAAACCAGGGTTCATCTCCATCGTCATCACCGCGAGCCCCATGCCGGAGGTGACGTGGCACTTTGACAACGTGACAATCAAGGGGGGTGGGCAGGATCCGTCGGGGCGCTTCGTCGCCGCCGCGCCGACCAAAATGGTGAGGCTGGGCCACGCGTGGCGCCTTAGTTCACCCCTAGACTGCACCCAGGTAGTATAGGCTCCTCACCTGGGCCGGACGGACGGTGGGGAGGGTGAGTTACCGACGCGAATGGACGTGGAAACGATAACTTCAATACCTAGTGTAGATTTAATTGTAAAATCACTGGTGGTTAGAACTTTGAATCATGTATGAATATTTGCAACGTTACCTACAAAATGAAGTATAGCAAAATAACGCAACACAATGGAGTGTTCATTACCTTTTTTTAAGTAACCTTTTTCACGTCCATTTAAACTGGTTACTTACCACACCAAACGTCCACTCGGCTGAGGTCCGATGCTGAGGGTACTCGAGCCCCCTGGGTGCAGACTGAGATAGTTCCCCCAATGTTATATATTCATGAATAACACCGTCAGATTTAGTTAACCCAAGACATGGTGGGAACAAGAATTAGATTCAATAACGACGTTCACATTGTTACAGTTTTCCCGTAACTTGGCTTTCAGAATTCACTGAGCATCCATTGGGTGGCGAAACTGTTCATCTCCAACGTGACCGACGAAGACTTCACCCGCGACTTCCACCTCACGGCCAAGAACGAGTTCGGCGCGCAGGCGTACAAGGTGGTGATGGTCCGCGCGAAGACAACTGTTGCGCCCCCGACAACCTCCCCCACGACCACACCGACCACTACAACCACACAGAGGAGGACCACGAGGGAAGACACTAGCGCTGCGACGAGTAGTGTCGACACTACAGCCGGCTACACGGAGTACTTCGACCCGAGCGCCTCCACGGCCGAGCCGCCACTGTATAAGGGGAGCGTTGTCGCACCGGAGGACAAGGGTGAGATATGGGGTTATTCATGTGGTTGGGGCGCAGATCCTAAACGTATATGGTTCCCAGGGACGTGGGTAGTTGTCCTTCACCTTCGTCATCTTCATCGTCCCGAATAGAACGAACGAAATAATAAAGACGTAAAGCAACATGAATCGCCATCTTAAAAAGTCATAAACCTAGAGATACATTTTTCTACTTTCCAATTACCCTTAAAATGTCCGTGTATGTATCTTCGTTGTTTTTCAATTACATCTATACTGTCTCTTAAATCCTTCCTGTGATAGATCGCTCCAGATAATCGAATGCTTTCTGCTCTCACAGGTAGCTGGGCGACAAGCGGCGCCATCGCAGGGATTGTCGTCGCCATCTTGCTAGTTCATCTCATGCTGGCGGCCATCATTATCTACGGCCGACGATCCGGGTGGCAGTGTCTGCCGCTCAAAGCTCGTCGTAAGTACAGATATTACACTCCGAGCTCTCTGGCTCTGCTATACTCCTATCAGGTGGCAGTGTCTGCCGCTCAAAGCTCGTCGTAAGTACAGATATTACACTCCGAGCTCTCTGGCTCTGCTATACACCTATCAGGTGGCAGTGTCTGCCGCTCAAAGCTCGTCGTAAGTACAGATATGACACTCCGAGCTCTCTGGCTCTGCTATACTCCTATCAGGTGGCAGTGTCTGCCGCTCAAAGCTCGTCGTAAGTACAGATATGACACTCCGAGCTCTCTGGCTCTGCTATACACCTATCAGGTGGCAGTGTCTGCCGCTCAAAGCTCGTCGTAAGTACAGATATGACACTCCGAGCTCTCTGGCTCTGCTATACTCCTATCAGGTGGCAGTGTCTGCCGCTCAAAGCTCGTCGTAAGTACAGATATAACACTCCTAGCTCTCTGGCTCTGCTATACTCCTATCAGGTGGCAGTGTCTGCCCGCTCAAAGCTCGTCGTAAGTACAGATATAACACTCCTAGCTCTCTGGCTCTGCTATACTCCTATCAGGTGGCAGTGTCTGCCGCTCAAAGCTCGTCGTAAGTACAGATATAACACTCCGAGCTCTCTGGCTCTGCTATACACCTATCAGGTGGCAGTGTCTGCCGCTCAAAGCTCGTCGTAAGTACAGATATAACACTCCGAGCTCTCTGGCTCTGCTATACTCCTATCAGGTGGCAGTGTCTGCCGCTCAAAGCTCGTCGTAAGTACAGATATTACACTCCGAGCTCTCTGGCTCTGCTATACTCCTATCAGGTGGCAGTGTCTGCCGCTCAAAGCTCGTCGTAAGTACAGATATAACACTCCGAGCTCTCTGGCTCTGCTATACTCCTATCAGGTGGCCGTGTCTGCCGCTCAAAGCTCGTCGTAAGTACAGATATAACACTCCGAGCTCTCTGGCTCTGCTATACTCCTATCAGGTGGCAGTGTCTGCCGCTCAAAGCTCGTCGTAAGTACAGATATAACACTCCGAGCTCCCTGGCTCTGCTATACACCTATCAGGTGGCAGTGTCTGCCGCTCAAAGCTCGTCGTAAGTACAGATATTACACTCCGAGCTCTCTGGCTCTGCTATACTCCTATCAGGTGGCAGTGTCTGCCGCTCAAAGCTCGTTGTAAGTACAGATATTACACTCCGAGCTCTCTGGCTCTGCTATACTCCTATCAGGTGGCAGTGTCTGCCCGCTCAAAGCTCGTTGTAAGTACAGATATAACACTCCGAGCTCCCTGGCTCTGCTATACTCCTATCAGGTGGCAGTGTCTGCCGCTCAAAGCTCGTCGTAAGTACAGATATAACACTCCGAGCTCTCTGGCTCTGCTATACTCCTATCAGGTGGCAGTGTCGGCCGCTCAAAGCTCGTCGTAAGTACAGATATAACACTCCGAGCTCCCTGGCTCTGCTATACTCCTATCAGGTGGCAGTGTCTGCCGCTCAAAGCTCGTTGTAAGTACAGATATAACACTCCGAGCTCTCTGGCTCTGCTATACTCCTATCAGGTGGCAGTGTCTGCCGCTCAAAGCTCGTTGTAAGTACAGATATAACACTCCGAGCTCTCTGGCTCTGCTATACTGCTATCAGGTGGCAGTGTCTGCCGCTCAAAGCTCGTTGTAAGTACAGATATAACACTCCGAGCTCTCTGGCTCTGCTATACTGCTATCAGGTGGCAGTGTCTGCCGCTCAAAGCTCGTCGTAAGTACAGATATAACACTCCGAGCTCTCTGGCTCTGCTATACTGCTATCAGGTGGCAGTGTCTGCCGCTCAAAGCTCGTTGTAAGTACAGATATAACACTCCGAGCTCTCTGGCTCTGCTATACTGCTATTAGGTGGCAGTGTCTGCCGCTCAAAGCTCGTTGTAAGTACAGATATAACACTCCGAGCTCTCTGGCTCTGCTATACTGCTATTAGGTGGCAGTGTCTGCCGCTCAAAGCTCGTTGTAAGTACAGATATAACACTCCGAGCTCTCTGGCTCTGCTATACTGCTATCAGGTGGCAGTGTCTGCCGCTCAAAGCTCGTTGTAAGTACAGATATAACACTCCGAGCTCTCTGGCTCTGCTATACTGCTATCAGGTGGCAGTGTCTGCCGCTCAAAGCTCGTTGTAAGTACAGATATAACACTCCGAGCTCTCTGGCTCTGCTATACTCCTATCAGGTGGCAGTGTCTGCCGCTCAAAGCTCGTTGTAAGTACAGATAGAACACTCCGAGCTCTCTGGCTCTGCTATACTCCTATCAGGTGGCAGTGTCTGCCGCTCAAAGCTCGTCGTAAGTACAGATATAACACTCCGAGCTCTCTGGCTCTGCTATACTGCTATCAGGTGGCAGTGTCTGCCGCTCAAAGCTCGTCGTAAGTACAGATATAACACTCCAAGCTCTCTGGCTCTGCACACAAATGCATGTAGGAAAATCTCAGAGAAAGCTTCCGTTAAAACCGTTGATTTTCAATCAGTAATGTAGCAAACCTCTTCCTACTTCCAGGTCGCTTCTTGCCTTCCATGAGTATGGACAATCTGATGAACGAAGGTCACTAGCATCGCTTGTCGCTGCTTCGTGGCTCGCAATGTCTGGCTAGGCCACAACATTAGTCAACATGGCATACAACTACTGGTCTACAAGGCGTTCACACGTCTAGCCTGCAAGGCATACAACATCAGTCAACATGGCTTACAACTACTGGTCTACAAGTCGTACAAATGATGACTTGCAAGGCATACAATACAACTTGTAATCTACAAGCCGTACATGCGCGTCTAGCTTGCAAGGCATACAACGTGTGGTCTGCATGGCTTACAACTACTGGTCTACAAGGCGTACAAGTGATGACCTGCAAGGCATACAATACAACTTGTAATCTACAAGCCGTACACACGTCTAGCCTGCAAGGCATACAACGTCTGGTCTGCATGGCATACAACTATAAATTGCAGTGGAGTTTTAACTGCCAGCAAGACGCAGTACATCCTACACAAGTTTCAACCAAATGTTTACTTATGTAGCAGCGTTTTGGACTGAGAAATAAGGTGTTTTGAGTGTTTTGAGTGTTGTGTTAAATTGTTGACGATTATTTAATTTATTATAATTTCTAAACATATAAATAAATGTTGGTAATTTCATAAAATTCTATGTATAAAACGAGATCTTGTATATGATAGAAATGATTCTCACGGCTGTGCAATAAAGTGGTATAATTAAAACAGAAGTGGTACGTCACGTGTTCTGTGTGTGAGCTTTGGTTTTATTTTACAGGTTTCAGTGTGGACGTTGTGACTATTTTTGGGCTAAAATACTATTAGTATATCTGTTGTTCAAAAACATTTTCTAAGAAAATCGCGTTTGTCTACCATAACTACCGCCTCTGCATATACACAACTAAATTGGTTTTGAAGGCTACTAATTGAAAAAAAAAAGAGAAGTAAGATTTAGCTGCGATATCAGAGCGTTCATATTCAGATTCAGATTTCATATCATTTTTATTCTCTAACATATAAAATATGGTTGATACATTGGTTTATTTATTACATGTTTGAGAAACCCTTAAAGTCATAAAGACTTGAGTGCGGGCCATTTGCTAAATACTGTAGAATAATATCAGATGGCGACAGTAAGCACAGGAAGGTGAAAAAGGTCTACCGGTATTAATATAAACTAGAGAGATTGAAACATAGTTTAGGACTAACACGTTGTAGTAAAGGGATGTTATGTTAAAATTTGAAAGAACAAGTTTCGTATCTTTAAGATAACCTTTAATATCGAAGATATAAGTTACACAAAACAGATGATATTTGGGTCTACAGATAACGAAAAGAAATATTTGTAAAATCATTACACCTTTGGATAAAATACAGTAACGGAATAACATCGTATTATTGTATTTAATGCAAACGTAAGGAATTATGCATAATTTCGATATTTTCTTTTAAAGATCCGAACCGAAAACTCCCCACTCCCTTTTTCTCCCCATTTCCCTATCCTCCCCGCCCTCCTACTTGCCCAATTCCTCCAAAGTCCAAACACCCCCCTATTTCATCTTCATATTTAACCCAATAATCGTCTCGATTAGCGAAGTTGCAAAATTATAAGACCTTAAGCCCAAATATCAATCTCTCTTAAATTCACACGCTTTGCTGCCGCAGACTCTTAAGATTGATTGGCAGATTGATTATTTGGCGTTTACGACGTACTCGACGGCGAGTTCTTGTGATGCCGGGGAGTGATTGGAGGACAGTGAAAGACTGTGACCTCATCTCGTCGCCTCTTACGATTGGCAGTGTCACCCCGGGTTCAATCCTACGACGGGAAAGATTTATGACAACGGTGTACATAACAATCGGTGGCTCAGAAAAGGATTAAAAGCTGTTTTACTCGATAACTTAATTGCATTTTTTAATGTATCCTAAAATGTACTACTTTCAATTTCTAGAACATTCTTTATTACTTTTCTCTTCATATCACAGTGCAGTATTGTCGTGTAGATACTAGATAGGAGGCAATGCACATTGCACACCCTTCGTTTGCTCATGGCAGGCTACAACCACTACAACGCTACAACACAGTCTTTCACTTACCAAACATCACAACACGCCAATCTGTTATCTTCAATAAACTATTTTATCAAAGCAGAGATTATCTCAAGTGTCGGTATTAGTGAGTAATTGTTATCATACGTCATCTAGAGATATGGGCGACCATTCCGTCATCAGTTCGCCTTGTTGTTGTTAGTTTACCTGAGGTCTTCTTGCTGCAATGTTGGCTGCAAGACACAGGGAGGTCTATTGTGCGCTAGTTGTGAGTGTCGCCGTCATCTACTCGGCAGCAGCACAGTCGGTAGCGACCAAGTCAGGTAAGGATTACTTTGGACGTGTCTCAAAGCGCTTGGTGCCTCCTATAATTTTCATACCTAATAACTGAGCTCAGATCCTTATCTACTGCCCCTTTCATGCACGATGTCTCAACGACAATTAACTGATTCCTGTCGTTGTTTCACATATTTGTAAAAGCGGTATTCCACTTAGAGAGTTCACAAGCTTCATTAGTCACGCCTGCTGTATTAGGAACGTCCCGGTATCCAACCCAAAGTATTCAATTATCCACGCAATGAACCTGTTTCAAGTAGATAACAGGATCTAGGACTCGGCTATTTGACTTCTTAAGTTTGGGGTAACCTTCTCTCCTGCGCCCCAACCGCATGAGCCAACGTAGGAGGATTGATTCAGTTGATTTATACGACTTTGCCGTGAGAGAATCGTCTTTCTCTTGGATTAATATTATTATTGTTTGTATTAATACGCATTGTATAAATGCGTTCTGTCCATTATTATCATTTTAACATTTGCACCGCCTGATACTGAACTGTGAATACCGATAGAGACGGCTCAGTGGTTTAACACCCACGCTTCTAATTCAGGAGGTCACCGGTTTGATCCTCGCTACTGTCGATGATGAATGAAGAGGTTTCGTGAGCCATAAGACGATGGCTGGGTTGAGTATTCAAACAGATCTCGTACTTTCACATTCACATTTACCGATGTACCCACTAACATGGCTGTCATGTTGGACCTCAACAGCGGAAGCGGAACTGGGCTCTCCTTTGCCATTTGAATGTTTAGTAGGAAAAGAAAGCTACATGCTGATATAACATAGAAAGTTGTATTAAGATTTAATTAATATTAAACGCATTAGACAATGGCATTCAATATAATCCTGAGTAAGAAAAAATAATTTGTTCAGTTCTGACATTCGTAAGAATTATCAGTAATATTTCATATCGCAAATATTGTTGAAATCAATCAACTTCAAATATAATACTGTAATCTTTTCTGTTATCTCTAAATTTTCACCACATGTTTTAATACAATGAAGTCATATCCTGTTCTCATTCAAAGGTGCTGAAAGAGAGATTATTTGATATCTTCCCTGGTTTGTTGTCTTTTGATGACGTACAACTTCGTGACAGTTCCATTTGTCTGTCTTATAACTACCGCACAAACACCCTCGATCCTTGTTGAATTTTGTACAGGTATTAGTCGGTTGTGTGTACAAGCAAACTTGTACCTAAAAAATTTTTGTAAAATTTAAATTTCTATAATACATATTTAAAGGAGTATTGTCGTGGCCTATTGACCTATAGTTATTCATCGTCACGTGTATTCACAGGAATAAATGTACAAAAAATAATAAAAGAATATTAATTTTAAATTCATATTTTATTTTGTCAGAGCAAAGTCCAGTTACACTAGTGACTATACTACACTACACTAGTGACTATTACACTACACTAGTGACTTGCACTAGCTTTGAGATAAGGATGAACATATAGACACGTGGTCTGCTACGTGGGTACGTGGGAGACAAGTCTAACCGGCCACGTGTGTTACAGAATGGACCCGCCCCCCTCACAACCTGCACGTGGTGTGCTACGTGGGTACGTGGGAGACCAGTCTAACCGGCCACGTGTGTTACAGAATGGACCCGCCCCCCTCACAACCTGCACGTGGTCTGCTACGTGGGTACGTGGGAGACAAGTCTAACCGGCCACGTGTGTTACAGAATGGACCCGCCCCCCTCACAACCTGCACGTGGTCTGCTACGTGGGTACGTGGGAGACAAGTCTAACCGGCCACGTGTGTTTCAGAATGGACCCGCCCCCCTCACAACCTGCACGTGGTGTGCTACGTGGGTACGTGGGAGACAAGTCTAACCGGCCACGTGTGTTACAGAATGGACCCGCCCCCCTCACAACCTGCACGTGGTCTGCTACGTGGGTACGTGGGAGACAAGTCTAACCGGCCACGTGTGTTACAGAATGGACCCGCCCCCCCTCACAACCTGCACGTGGTCTGCTACGTGGGTACGTGGGAGACAAGTCTAACCGGCCACGTGTGTTACAGAATGGCCCCGCCCCCCTCACAACCTGCACGTGGTCTGCTACGTGGGTACGTGGGAGACAAGTCTAACCGGCCACGTGTGTTACAGAAAAGCCCCGCCCCCCTCACAACCTGCACGTGGTCTGCTACGTGGGTACGTGGGAGACAAGTCTAACCGGCCACGTGTGTTACAGAATGGACCCGCCCCCCTCACAACCTGCACGTGGTATGCTACGTGGGTACGTGGGAGACAAGTCTAACCGGCCACGTGTGTTACAGAATGGACCCGCCCCCTCACAACCTGCACGTGGTGTGCTACGTGGGTACGTGGGAGACAAGTCTAACCGGCCACGTGTGTTACAGAATGGACCCGCCCCCCTTTCAACCTGCACGTGGTGTGCTACGTGGGTACGTGGGAGACAAGTCTAACCGGCCACGTGTGTTACAGAATGGACCCGCCCCCCTCACAACCTGCACGTGGTGTGCTACGTGGGTACGTGGGAGACAAGTCTAACCGGCCACGTGTGTTACAGAATGGACCCGCCCCCCTCACAACCTGCACGTGGTGTGCTACGTGGGTACGTGGGAGACAAGTCTAACCGGCCACGTGTGTTACAGAATGGACCCGCCCCCCTCACAACCTGCACGTGGTCTGCTACGTGGGTACGTGGGATACAAGTCTAACCGGCCACGTGTGTTACAGAATGGACCCGCCCCCCTCACAACCTGCACGTGGTCTGCTACGTGGGTACGTGGGAGACAAGTCTAACCGGCCACGTGTGTTACAGAATGGACCCGCCCCCCTCACAACCTGCACGTGGTATGCTACGTGGGTACGTGGGGGACCAGTCTAACCGGCCACGTGTGTTACAGAATGGACCCGCCCCCCTCACAACCTGCACGTGGTGTGCTACGTGGGTACGTGGGAGACCAGTCTAACCGGCCACGTGTGTTACAGAATGGACCCGCCCCCCTCACAACCTGCACGTGGTCTGCTACGTGGGTACGTGGGAGACCAGTCTAACCGGCCACGTGTGTTACAGAATGGACCCGCCCCCCTCACAACCTGCACGTGGTGTGCTACGTGGGTACGTGGGAGACAAGTCTAACCGGCCACGTGTGTTACAGAATGGACCCGCCCCCCTCACAACCTGCACGTGGTGTGCTACGTGGGTACGTGGGAGACAAGTCTAACCGGCCACGTGTGTTACAGAATGGACCCGCCCCCCTCACAACCTGCGCGTGGTCTGCTACGTGGGTACGTGGGAGTCATGTCTAACCGGCCACGTGTGTTACAGAATGGACCCGCCCCCCTCACAACCTGCACGTGGTCTGCTACGTGGGTACGTGGGAGACAAGTCTAACCGGCCACGTGTGTTACAGAATGGACCCGCCCCCCTCACAACCTGCACGTGGTCTGCTACGTGGGTACGTGGGAGACCAGTCTAACCGGCCACGTGTGTTACAGAATGGACCCGCCCCCCTCACAACCTCCACGTGGTCTGCTACGTGGGTACGTGGGCCAACTACCGCCCCGCACCCGCCAACTTCCTGGTGGAGAACATCGACCCTAGTCTGTGTTCTCATCTGATGTACTCGTTCGTGGGTCTGGACAACAACACGAACACGATCAAGAGCCTTGATCCTTGGACCGACCTTGACCCACCAGACGGCAGAGGTAGGTGTGACCTTGAATTGACCTTGACTTGACAAACACGCATACGATCAAGAGCCTTGACCCCTGGACCGACCTTGACCTAGACCTGACCTTGACTTGACAAACACGCATACGATCAAGAGCCTTGACCCGCTTGACAGCAGAGGCGTGTGTGACCTTGTATTGACCTTGACCTTGAAGTGTTGCCTTCAGAGCGACATTAACAAACTGAGTTAATCTTGGGCACAACCTAACGCATTGTGCCCAAAGTGATATGCCTTTACACACTAGCCTATTTTTAGTTAAAATTACTAACGTTTACAAGTTTATCTTGTTGCTCATTTCACACCTTTCTTTAAAAGTATTTTATTTTAGACAGGTCCGTAAGTATCAATCATGTGGTGAAATGTGGTCAGGAGTTTCAATCTAAGGTTTAAGATATAGTATAGTATACTTGGATCCATACATACCTTACATTTGCAATGCGTAGGGAAGACATGAATAGAAAGAAAAATAATCGATAGAAATGAGAAATTCCAAACTTAATCTTATTTCACCATCTCGTTGTCTGCCTCCGGTATTGGTCATGCTATCAGAGCGTCTGTAAGCAAGCGTTGTGAGTGCACATACAACGTCAGCATATTGTTTTATACGTTGAGAAGAATACAGTGTGATATAGTCGTCATACAACAACTTCGGTAATGCTTCCGTCACGGGTGGGTGCGCGGCAGCCAACCAGCGACCGTGGCTAATTGCTCGGATTGGCCGAGAATGTAAACACGTGTCGGTTGATGACGAAAGCATTACCTTGTTGTTGTACGACGGCTGTACCTTGTTGTTGTATTACGACTGTACCTTGTCGTCGTGATGCTCGCAGGCTTCTTCAAGCAGATGACCGGGCTACGAGAGAAACACCCTCACCTGAAAGTCCTGCTCGCGGTCGGCGGGTTCAACGAGGGGTCCGAGTCCTACTCACAGATGGCCAGCACGGCAGGAACCAGAAGGACGTTCATCAAGAGCTCCTCAGAGTTCGTTAGGTCAGTAAACAACTCAGGGTCTCACCAATAAGTTAGAACTGAAGAAAAACTCTGGCTAATGTATGTTTCATTCACAGGAAACACAATTTCGATGGTTTGGATATTGATTGGGAATTTCCTACGAAGAATGGTGGAATGCCAGAAGATAGGAATAACTTCGTTTCTCTGGCCAAGGTAACATTTATAAGCTAATATTTACAGAATAATAATAATGAAATATTTCATTTGTTGATAACTGATTTCTTTATCTAAAAATTAAGGTTTGCATTACAAAGACACCGCTCTACGAAATTGGTCAGAACCATAATATAGCCATACATTTATTGATTTAAGATGAAGTTGAAGTTCAGGAAGTAGATAATTGAAGAGGCAAAATGGAAACACCAGTATTTGTCCACAAAGTTCTCTAGCTGTGTTGAATGGAAAAGGTGTGTCCAAGGACTGAGTTTCCTTTTCCACGTTCGAAATGGGTTCAAACACTTTGTTTTTAGAAAAAGTTGATTTTTACACAAAAGTGAGGTTACATACTTTTCTTATATACATTTTATAGCTAACTCAAAGAAGCAAAACTGGTTTTTCCATTTTGCTTCTTCAATTATGCAACATGTGTCACTTACCTGCAGGAAATGCGCGCGGAGTTTGACAAGTACGGCCTGATGGTGACAGCGGCCTTCGCCGCAGGGGTTGACACGATGGCTGTTGCCTATGACCTTCCGGCGGTAGCAGAACACCTTGACCTGTTGAACATCATGGCCTATGACTACCACGGCTCCTGGGACCAACAGACGGGGTCCAACGCGCCTCTCTACGCGCAGAGCGACGCCTGGAGTGTGGTAGGTTATACGTATAGCTACAGGTATAACACCTGTTGAACATCATGGCCTATGACTACCACGGCTCCTGGGACCAACAGACGGGGTCCAACGCGCCTCTCTACGCGCAGAGCGACGCCTGGAGTGTGGTAGGTTATACGTATAGCTACAGGTATAACACCTGTTGAACATTACACCTGCCCAACGTAACTAGAATCATGCTTACGACTTAGACGAGTTCAAAAGTACCAACTTAATTTTATACTTCTTTAGTTCCTACCATTTACAACAACTCCGTGAGGCACAATATATATTACCTTGGGTTGGTTACCTGTAAATATCTAACACAGCGGGATCCAAGCAGCATGTCAACTTTAAACTTCACACCATAATTGCAATTGTCAAATAAGAAAATATTATGAAACGACCACAATCACATTTTTTATAAGATTATGTTTACGATTGTGATGGTATTATTTTCGTAAGCGTATACATTTTCTCATTACATAGTTCAGCATATATAAGCTGCTTCATCTTGGATATTCAACTCAACGACAGGCAGTGATGGCAATAAATAAAAAAAATAATAGGCTGTGTATTTATTTTCAGGAAGACACTCTGATCTACATCAGAGACCAAGGGGTCCCCCTGGAGAAGGTGGTGCTGGGGCTGGGGATGTACGGACACACGTTCCTATTGGTCGACCCCGAGGCTGAGGGGTCGGACCAGCTGGGGGCCCCTTGCAGTGAGACGGGGTTCGCCGGACCCTTCACAAAACAGGACGGTTTCATGGGCTACAACGAGGTATGCACACTCACAACTTGATCAGTTGGCAAACACCTATCTACAGAAGATAATCTTCCTGTCATTTAGGAAGGTAAACGTTTGCAGATTTAGAAATCAAAATTTGTTAAAATCGAACATTTTCGATATTAAAAATAATTGTTTCAGGAAACACAAAAGGCATTGTAAAAAGAAATACATATGAAACGATATAATGTCATATAGCTCGATAGACAACAGAACAATATACGAGCAATATACCTTTGCTGAGAATCACGTAGAAAGGTGGAAGAGTATTTGGTTGTTGCACTTTTGGTATGTCAGTGTCTTGTTTTCAATATCGTTGCCATATTCTGGTGTGAATATAATGTCTTGATGAAGCAATGTGAAGTATATAATTCTTAGATGTGTTTGATACTCGGAGTTATAACGACAAATACTATCACAACACAGCCCTTGTGACCTAGTGGAACATCTGGGTCAATTTATTTTGTAGCATTCTCAATACATATTCCCCTCAAGGTATCATTTCTCTAAAAACGATTACTCCTTTGTTGCTATGTGTTGTTTGTATGTTGTGTTTGTTGATCTATGTGACTTTCTGTCCGACGCACACACGTCCTGACTGTGAACCGTTTGCTTCCAGATATGCTTGGACCTGGCAGACCCGGCGTGGAAGGAATACTGGGACAACAGTACCGGAACTCCATATCTTGTAAACGGGGACAAGGTTGTCTCGTACGACAACGAGCAGAGCATTGCTTTGAAGGTGAGAGTCACTGCTGTAATACAAGCTGTAGAGAAGATGGTTTTAACATGTTAATACAACTATAAGGTCACGCACACCGGCACTCAAACTTGATCCAAAGCAGTTCATGGGAAGAAGCGGATGGAAAAAACGATTTACAAGAAATTATTTGATACAAGAGACGTCCACACTTCAACGGCAACAGTTACTTGCTATATAGCCAAGAACCCTAGAGGATACGTTTTCTAAAACATGGCATAGTTTTATATTTCTTATAACAAACCGTTGCTCGTCTCGCTCCAAAAACAACATTTTAGCACCTACTTAGTTATTGATTGATGATGTGAAGTTGTCGGGTGAATAATGTCAGGGATTCAACTGTAAACAACTATTACCAATACATTACTTGCTTTAAGACAAGTAGTTCAATGTTCATATTTAACGAATACGACATAAAAGACAAAACTTTTAAAATTTGTCATCGTAGGAAAGGTCATACAGAAGAAACACCATCCCATGAATGTAGGATGAAAGCGTTTCTAGATATTTAAGAGCCTTGTAGTGGAGCACACGATAAAGGAGGAAGATGTTCTCACACCACTTGCTGCTGTAGGTGGACTACGCAGTGAGGTTCAACCTGGGAGGTCTGATGCTCTGGTCCATCGACACAGACGACTTCCAGGGGGATTGTGGAGGAACCACCTTCCCTCTCCTGACGAAGCTCAACAAGGTGGTCGTCGAGACCCTGGAGGACATGGGTATCGACCCCACGGCCACCCCCGAGACAACCCCTACCACGACCACGACGGCGATGTCGACGACAACCGACCCCTCCACAGGTAGGCAACCTCGCCCCGAAGCTGCCATTAGGACATTGCCTGAACTCAGGGGGTCTAGTCCATGAACGAGGCTGGAACTTGACGAGGAACAGAGTTCAGTGCATGAATGTCCAAGTGATACAAACTAGAAGGTACTGCTCACTCTCGTGACTAGTGTGTGAGTGTATATGCGCTTCTCCTGTGTTTAGGGTGGTCGAGACCCCGACACAACCAGCCAATGATCTGCTACGTCTCAACCTGGGCAAACTATCGTGACAAACTGGCTGACTTGGGAGACAAGTCTAACCGGCCACGTGTGTTACAGAATGGACCCGCCCCCCTCACAACCTGCACGTGGTCTGCTACGTGGGTACGTGGGAGACAAGTCTAACCGGCCACGTGTGTTACAGAATGGACCCGCCCCCCTCACAACCTGCACGTGGTCTGCTACGTGGGTACGTGGGAGACAAGTCTAACCGGCCACGTGTGTTACAGAATGGACCCGCCCCCCTCACAACCTGCACGTGGTCTGCTACGTGGGTACGTGGGAGACAAGTCTAACCGGCCACGTGTGTTTGTTGAATGGACCCGCCCCCCTCACAACCTGCACGTGGTCTGCTACGTGGGTACTTGGGAGACAAGTCTAACCGGCCACGTGTGTTACAGAATGGACCCGCCCCCCTCACAACCTGCACGTGGTCTGCTACGTGGGTACGTGGGAGACAAGTCTAACCGGCCACGTGTGTTACAGAATGGACCCGCCCCCCTCACAACCTGCACGTGGTCTGCTACGTGGGTACGTGGGAGACAAGTCTAACCGGCCACGTGTGTTACAGAATGGACCCGCCCCCCTCACAACCTGCACGTGGTCTGCTACGTGGGTACGTGGGAGACAAGTCTAACCGGCCACGTGTGTTACAGAATGGACACGCCCCCCTCACAACCTGCACGTGGTCTGCTACGTGGGTACGTGGGCCAACTACCGCCCCGCACCCGCCAACTTCCTGGTGGAGAGCATCGACGCTAGGCTGTGTTCTCATCTGATGTACTCGTTCGTGGGTCTGGACAGCAACACGAACACGATCAAGAGCCTTGACCCCTGGACCGACCTTGACCCGCCAGACGGCAGAGGTGAGTGTGACCTTGACATGACCTTGACCTAGACCTGACCTTGAGTTGACAGACATGCATACGATCAATAGCCTTGACCCCTGGACCGACCTTGACCCGCCAGATGGCAGAGGTGAGTGTGACCTGTACCTGACCTTGACCTAGACCTGACCTTGACTTGACAAACACGCATACGATCAAGAGCCTTGACCCCTGGACCGACCTTGACCCGCTAGACGGTAGAGGTGCGACCTTGACCTGACCTTGACCTAGACCTGACCTTGACTTGACAAACACGAACACGATCAAGAGCCTTGACCCCTGGACCGACCTTGACCCGCCAGATGGCAGAGGTGGGGGTGACCTTGACATGACCTTGACCTAGACCTGACCTTGACTTGACAAACACGAACACGATCAAGAGCCTTGACCCCTGGACCGACCTTGACCCGCCAGATGGCAGAGGTGGGTGTGACCTTGACATGACCTTGACCTAGACCTGACCTTGACTTGACCCCTGGACTGACCTTGACCCGCCAGACGGAAGAGGTGGGTGTGACCATGACCTGACGTTGATGTGTTTCCTTCAGAACAACATTAACAAACTGAGTTTATCTTGGGGTTATTGTTATATTAGAATATTAAATTAAGTATCTAATGTGATTTTCACCTAGGCCAGCAAACATAGCACAACCTAACGTATTCTACATTATACCTGCACAATTTTAATGCCTTCACACATGAATAGAAAGACATAAATAGAAAAAAAATTCAATAGAAATAGAAACTTGCAACCTTAATCTAGTTTCACCTTCATCTCGTTGTCTCCCTCCGGTATTGATCGTGCTATCAGTGCGTCTGTTAGCAAGCGTTGTGAGTGCACATCCCACACACGGATAGAACACTACACTTCACGCAGTAGGAGAACGACAACCAGGTACGAGTAATCCCGTGGTGACCTGTTGAAACAGACCGCGTGGTGCGACCGTCTCTCTGAGAATGTCACCTATGAGTATGACGACACCATATTGTTTTATACGTTGAGTATATAGTCGTAGTACAACATCTTCGGTAATGCTTCCGTCACGGGTGGGTGCGCGGCAGCCAACCAGCGACCGTGGCTAGTTCAGATACCTGCTCGGATTGGCCGAGAACGTAAACACGTCATCGAAAGCATTACCTTGTTGTTGTACGACGACTGTACCTTGTCGTCGTGATGCTCGCAGGCTTCTTCAAGCAGATGACCGGGCTACGAGAGAAACACCCTCACCTGAAAGTCCTGCTCGCGGTCGGCGGGTTCAACGAGGGGTCCGAGTCCTACTCACAGATGGCCAGCACGACAGGAACCAGGAGGACGTTCATCAAGAGCTCCTCAGAGTTCGTTAGGTCAGTAAACAACTCAGGGTCTCTCTAATAAGTTAGAACTGAAGATCACCTCTGGCTAATGTATGTTTCATTCACAGGAAACACAATTTCGATGGTTTGGATATTGATTGGGAATTTCCTACCAAGAATGGCGGAATGCCGGAAGATAGGGATAACTTCGTTTCTCTGGTCAAGGTAACATTTATAGGCTAAGCTTATATTTACAGACTAATATTAATTAAAATATTCATTTATTGATAACTGACTTAAAATCTAAAAATTAAGTTTTGCAATAATTCGAAGACACTGCTCTACGAAATTGGTCAGAACCATAAAATATATCTACACATCTAATGATTTAAGATTAAGTTGTAGTTCAGGAACTAAATAATTTAAGAGGCAAAATGGAAACACCAGTAATTGTCCACAGAGTTAAAGGTATCACCAAGGACTGAATTTCCTTTTCCAAGATCGAAATGGGTTCAAGGTTCAAGCACATTGTTTTTAGAAATAACTTAATTTCAGACAAAATTGAGGATACATACCTTTTATACACACATTTCTATAGCTAAATCAAAGTAGCCCAATTAGTTTTTCCACTTTCTTCTTCAATTATGCAACATGTGTCACTTACCTGCAGGAAATGCGTGCAGAGTTTGACAAGTACGGCCTGATGGTGACAGCAGCCTTCGCCGCAGGGGTTGACACGATGGCTGTTGCCTATGACCTTCCGGCGGTAGCAGAACACCTTGACCTGTTGAACATCATGGCCTATGACTACCACGGCTCCTGGGACCAACAGACGGGGTCCAACGCGCCTCTCTACGCGCAGAGCGACGCCTGGAGTGTGGTAGGTTATACGTATAGCTACAGGTATAACACCTGTTGAACATCATGGCCTATGACTACCACGGCTCCTGGGACCAACAGACGGGGTCCAACGCGCCTCTCTACGCGCAGAGCGACGCCTGGAGTGTGGTAGGTTATACGTATAGCTACAGGTATAACACCTGTTGAACATTACACCTGCCCAACGTAACTAGAATCATGCTAACGACATTGACGAGTTCAAAGTACCAACTGTATTTTATACTTCTCTAGCTCCTACCATTTACAACAACTCCGTGAGGAACAATATATACCACCTAGGGTTGGTTACCTGTAAATCCCTAACACAGCGGGATCCAAGCAGCATGTCAACTCTATAAACTTCACACCAATTTCAATTGATCAAATAAAAAAATGTTCTGACTATGATACGACCACAAACTAATTTTTCTTTTGTAAGATTGCGTTAATAAATTATTGTGATGGTATTATTTTCGCAAGCGTATACATTTGCTCACCACATAGTTCAGCCTATATAAGCTGCTTCATCTTGGATATTCAACTCAACGAAAGGCAGTGATGGCAATAAATAAAAAAATAATTAGCTGTGTATTAATTTTCAGGAGGACACTCTGATCTACATCAGAGACCAAGGGGTCCCCCTGGAGAAGGTGGTGCTGGGGCTGGGGATGTACGGACACACGTTCCTATTGGTCGACCCCGAGGCTGAGGGGTCGGACCAGCTGGGGGCCCCTTGCAGTGAGACGGGGTTCGCCGGACCCTTCACAAAACAGGACGGTTTCATGGGCTACAACGAGGTATGCACACTCACACCTTGATCAGTTGACAAACACCTATCTACAGAAAATAACATACCTGTCATTTAAGAAGGTAAACGATTGCAGATTCAAAATTTCAAATTTGTTGATATCATCTCCAGATTTGAAAAATCGACCATTTCCGTTACTTGAAACAATTGTTACAGGTAACGCCATACAAAAAGCAGTCAAAAAGAAATTAAAATGAAATAATATTATGAAATATAGCTAGATAGACCACAGAACAATATGCGAGCAATATACCTTTGC
Source organism: Isoperla grammatica (assembly GCA_945910005.1). NCBI lineage: Eukaryota > Metazoa > Arthropoda > Insecta > Plecoptera > Perlodidae > Isoperla > Isoperla grammatica. The sequence goes on from OX246737.1 coordinate 135,657,933, forward strand.
TGAGAATCACGTACCAAGATGGGAGCGTATTTTGTTGTTGCACTTTTGGCGTTTTAATCTTGCTTTCAATATCGTCACCATATTCTGGTGTGAATATAATGTCTTGAAGAAGCAATGTGAAGTATATAATTCTTAGATGTGTTTGATACTTGCAGCTATAACGACAAATACTATCACAACACAGCCCTTGTGACCTAGTGGTAAAGTGGAACATCTGGGTCAATTTATTTTGCAGCATTCTCAATATATATTCCACTCAAGGTATCATTTCTCTAAAAACGATTATTCCTTTGTTGCTATGTGTTGTTTGTATGTTGTGTTTGTTGATCTATGTGACTTTCTGTCCGACGCACACACGTCCTGACTGTGAACCGTTTGCTTCCAGATATGCTTGGACCTGGCAGACCCGGCGTTGAAGGAATACTGGGACAACAGTACCGCAACTCCATATCTTGTGAACGGGGACAAGGTTGTCTCGTACGACAACGAGCAGAGCATTGCTTTGAAGGTGAGAGTCACTGCTATAATAAGTACAAGCTAGGGAAGATGTTATTACAACTATACAGTCACACACACAAACTCGATTCAAAGCCGTTCATGGAAGGAAGCGAATGGAGGAAACGATTTATAGGGAATCTTTTGATAAGAAACTTCAAAACATCAACGGCAATAGGTACTTATTTTATAGTGTTGACGATACGTTTTCTAAAACATGGCATAGTTTTATATTTCTTATAACAAGCCGCTGCTCGTTTCGCTCCAAAATTAATATTTCAGTACCTACTTTTGCAATATATTTGGTTATTGCTGCGATGTGAAGTTGTCGGGTGAACGATCTCAGAGGTCTAACTGTCCACAAGTACTCCCAATGCATCACTATATTTAAGATAAATATTTACTTTTTCTATTTAACAGATACTACACAAAAGACAAAACTTTTTAAAATTTTCATCGTAGGAAAGGTCATACAGAAGAGTCACCATCACAAGAATGTAGGATGAAAGTGTTTCTAGATATTTAAGAGCCTTGTGGTAACTGGTAAAGCACACGATAAAGTAGGAAGCTGTTCTCACACCACTTGTTGCTGTAGGTGGACTACGCGGTGAGGTTCAACCTGGGAGGTCTGATGCTCTGGTCCATCGACACAGACGACTTCCAGGGGGATTGTGGAGGAACCACCTTCCCTCTCCTGACGAAGCTCAACAAGGTGGTCGTCGAGACCCTGGAGGACATGGGCATCGACCCCACGGCCACCCCCGAGACCACCCCCACCACGACCACGACGGCCATGTCAACGACAGCCGACCCCTCCGCAGGTAGGCAACCTCGCTCTGAAGATAGTTGCAGCATCTAGGCCTATCGTTTGTTACACATCAAGCTCCAACCCTGATCTGTCCCAAGGACATGCCTGAACTCAGGGGGTCTAGTCCATGAACGAGGTTGGAGCTTGACGTGGAACAGAGTTCAGTGCATGAATGTCCAAGTGATACCAATTAGAAGGTACTGCTCACTCTCTTGACTATATATGCGCTTCTCCTGTGTTTAGGGTGGTCGAGACCCCCACACAATCAGCCAATGATCTGCTACGTCTCAACCTGGGCTAACTATCGCGACAAACCGGCAGACTTCTACGTCAAAGACATCCAACCGTCGCTCTGCTCCCATCTCGTGTACGCGTTCGCTGGGCTGGACAACAAGACCTTCACCATCAAGAGTCTGGACCCCAACACTGACCTGGATAAGCCCGACGGCCGAGGTACAGTACACACCATGAGCTTGGCATCCAATCTACTCTCCGCCATTTGTTTCCATTCCTTGTTTCGGTTTCTCCGTTACAGCCTAGTCAAACTTGTTTTGATAGGATTCAAATAAATTCTCTGACAAAAAGCTCTTATCGATCAATTTTGTAGAACGTCTACTTTTTCTTTAAAACATATACCTTGCATTATAAAACACTCACGAATTGGCTCTAAATTTTGGAGATGGATTCTATAATAAAGGAGCAGTATTCCTTGTTCTACATTCGTGGATCACTTTTCTATTTGTAGATATGATGTGGGTTGGATTGTATTGAAGGTCCATCAATTCCCTGGTGGAGGTTTCATGAATCTAAACTTTAATGGACACGATGGGGAATTCGTTTAATGCTTTCGATCATTTGATGCATAGTTGTAGGTCGGAATCAAACCCTAGTACCGTTGAATGGACCTCCTCCCGTGTAATGCCGAGCGCAAGCTTCAAGGAAGGTAACGTTGTTTGCAGGCGGGTTCAAGCTGATGACTGGGCTCAAGAAGGTTCACCCGCACCTGAAGGTGCTACTGGCTATCGGCGGATTCAACGAAGGATCCGAGTCTTACTCTCAACTGGCGGCGAGTCCGTCCAAGCGGAAAGTCTTCGTGCTGAGTGTTGTGACGATGCTCAAGTGAGACCTTTCTATCACTTTTCAAATTCTTCGTTTGTTTCGTATATCATATTATTCAGGCCTGGTACGAAGGCTTAGCCACTGAGCTTGGATTGATGTATATTTGTGTCTATCCTGCAGACAATACGGCTTTGATGGTCTGGACTTTGACTGGGAGTTCCCTGGGGAGAGGGGCGGAGTCCCAGAAGACAAGATCAATTTCGTGACCTTGATGCAGGTATGTCATTCAAGTTTGTATAAGCACTTGTTCCATGCACTACAATTTCTAAAAACAGAAGTATCCCAATCAAAGGGATTTGTGATATACATGGACTTATCTAGACATCGTTGTCATCACAAACGTGACTGTTCCAGGACCTGCGCAAAGAGTTCGACAAGACCGGTGGTCTGATGTTGACCGCAGCGCTCCACGCGGGCCCCAAGACAATGGACGTAGCCTACAACCTGCCGGCCCTCTCGCAACACCTTGACCTGTTGCACATCATGGCTTACGACTACCACGGCTCGTTCGACAAGAAGACTGGCTCCAACGCGCCGCTCTACGCGCAGGCAGACGGGCTGAGCGTGGTGAGTAGCTGGGGGTGGTACTACTGTCTCAGAGTGTAGGGCCGCCCTCTCACAACACCTTGACCTGTTGCACATCATGGCCTACGACTACCACGGCTCGTTCGACAAGAAGACTGGCTCCAACGCGCCGCTCTACGCGCAGGCAGACGGGCTGAGCGTGGTGAGTAGCTGGGGGTGGTACTACTGTCTCAGAGTGTAGGGCCGCCCTCTCACAACACCTTGACCTGTTGCACATCATGGCTTACGACTACCACGGCTCGTTCGACAAGAAGACTGGCTCCAACGCGCCGCTCTACGCGCAGGCAGACGGGCTGAGCGTGGTGAGTAGCTGGGGTTGGTACTACTGTCTCAGAGTGTAGGGGCGCCCTCTCACAACACCTTGACCTGTTGCACATCATGGCTTACGACTACCACGGCTCGTTGGACAAGAAGACTGGCTCCAACGCGCCGCTCTACGCGCAGGCAGACGGGCTGAGCGTGGTGAGTAGCTGGGGGTGGTACTACTGTCTCAGAGTGTAGGGCCGCCCTCTCACAACACCTTGACCTGTTGCACATCATGGCTTACGACTACCACGGCTCGTTCGACAAGAAGACTGGCTCCAACGCGCCGCTCTACGCGCAGGCAGACGGGCTGAGCGTGGTGAGTAGCTGGGGTTGGTACTACTGTCTCAGAGTGTAGGGCCGCCCTCTCACAACACCTTGACCTGTTGCACATCATGGCTTACGACTACCACGGCTCGTTCGACAAGAAGACTGGCTCCAACGCGCCGCTCTACGCGCAGGCAGACGGGCTGAGCGTGGTGAGTAGCTGGGGTTGGTACTTCTGTCTCAGAGTGTAGCATATGCATAATATGTGGAGTGTAGTGGTAGCAGACCGGGAGTACCAACCTATGGTGAGCATTAAAGTTTTAAACCATCTATAAAGCCATATTAATAAGAATTTAGATCTGTATTTCCTCCAAATTTCGTTCTTAAAATGTGCAAGGTAGATCACTGAAGGGTCTGAACAGATCTTGGACAATAAGACTCACAGGGTGAGTTCAAGCAGTTCATGTGGGATGTGATGTATAGTGATAAATAGACATGAAACATTGTGTTTGCAGGTTGACACCCTGGAGTACCTGAAGGAAAAGGGAGCGCGGCTTGACAAGGTTGTGCTGGGGCTGCCGATGTACGGCCACACCTTTGTGATGACGCAACCGGAAGCGGAAGGTTCGGACCAACTCGGGGCTCCTTCGGACGATATCGGGTTTCCGGGCCCCTACACGAAGCAGGCTGGCTTCATGGGCTTTCACGAGGTAAGACGTTGTAACACTTGAGCTTTACTGGCTACAAGTGACATTTATTTGATCTTTTGGTAAAGATTTCTCCATGCATCTGTTTCTTTCCTCAAGCCCATATCAACTTACATTGCTGTTTGACAAAAATAAACACGTAAAGCCAACACAATAGAGAAACATATTGATGCAAGTACAAAAACGTTTTGAGAAAGTTCTGCTAGAGCGCAATGGTTTGCCTAGGACTCTCAGGTTTGCATTCAAAGGTTACATACGTTATGCTTTAGCCACTGTCAATCAGATTCACTCATGTAACAAATGTAAATATTAATATTAATGGACACCAATCATAAATAAATGTTTTCTGTTTATAGCTCTAGTTTTTTGTTGAAACATGTTACGTAATATGAGTCACATCTCTCTTCATCTCCACACACTAAGTTTTTACTTTTACAAATATCGTCCAACTATCTTCAACACCATTTTCTTTCATTCAAACCAGTTGCGTTTGACACCCTTATATGTTTTATAACAATCATGCGAGTCTATTAATCGTGTCAACAGGTCTGCCTCGAGCTGTCCGACCCTGGGTGGGACCAGTACTGGGACAACGGAACCGGAACACCCTACATCATCAACGGGGAACAGGTGGTTTCCTACGACGACGAACACAGCCTCACATTGAAGGTAATATCAAGGTCACTGCTTACGTCACGTGGATCCCATGTTGGTCACAGTATCCACGTCTACACACGCACTGCGTATACAACTCTCGCAGTCCAACTGCATGTCCAGTGAACTGACAGCTCTTGATAAAGTTCTAATACACGGCTGCATTTCGTTGGATATGTATACAAAACTTTAATGCGACATGCACAGGTACCTAAGAATCTTTGGCAAAGACATAGAACTTCGCTCAACTGTAGGATCTTAGAGCATTTGACCACTAGCATACAAGACTAATTGGTGAGGTTCTCTCACCGTTTGTCATGACTCGAGAAATTGATCTACCTTCCTCACTACAATGATGGTAAATTCTAGGATTCTGTCACACAAACAACCCTGGGACATTTCTTGTATACCAAACTGCTAGACGAGACCTATATGATGATACCACCACTACCGGTCGCATAGATAAAAGTGTATGGATACGTTCTACGACACAACTGAAGGAAAGTGACCTGTTGATCACTGATATAAGCAAGGTGTTTGCCTCGTGTCCAGGTAGACTACGCGCTGAGGTTCGGAGTGGCCGGGTTCATGACCTGGTCTATAGACACGGACGACTTCCAAGGGGATTGCGGCGATAAGCGTTACCCTCTCATGAAGCGGATCAACCTCGCCATAGTTGATACTCTGGAGGATCTGGGCAACGATACGACCACGACCACCCAGGAGCCAACAGAGTCGACGTCGGTACATCCGACAACTACTGACCCGACCGACGGTAGGTGTTAGACAATGCGGACTACTCTTGGTTGTATTCCCGGTGAGGTCTCTGTGGACCTGCTAACTATTTATCTACTTGATCCGGACGTTATGACAGACCAAGTACCTTGGTTTGGTCTGACGCTTCGAAAATCAGGTTACATTTTGTATGGTACAGTAAGATATTAATAAAATTACGTCAGAAGTCACCATCCTTCGTAAGGTTTACAACGAATAATGATTTATCACAACTTAATGCAGGAATGGATTCTTAGCTTGTGATTTTGGTATGGGACAAAGTTTCTGCCCAACTGAGGCTAGGAATTAAGATGTACCAAAGAGATATTTTCCTCCATATAGATGCACTCGTCAGTGTTGACTTGGTACCCTCATGCTTACAGAATGGCACGAGCCCCCGCATGACCTCTACATGGTCTGTTATGTGTCCACGTGGGCGAGGTACAGAGTGGTGCCTGCCGGGTTTGTGCCTACCGACATAGACGCCCGACTCTGCACCCATCTGATGTACGCGTTCGCCGGGCTGGACAATAAGACTTACGAGATTGTCAGCCTGGATCCGTACGCAGACGAGGACTCGGGGCTGGGTACGTAGACGATCGCACTTTCACTGGAGGTGCACATTAATGCTGAAGGCGAAACCCATATAAGTAAGGATTATCTGTTCAGATATTGGGTATCTGGTCTGCCTCCACTATTTTAGTCGTTCAATTGCTTTCGATTCAAAGTCTTTAGTGTTTCACTAATGTAGAGTTCTATGAATGATGAAATGTAGCCTTACGATGCGTTACCTGCATTAGCCAACCAAGAACATCAACGTGTATTTCTGTGACTAACTACCTGTCTTACTCTGTGTTCTTCTAGGTATGTTCAAGAACATGACTGGGATGAGGAAGGAACACCCCCACCTGAAGATTATGTTGGGTATTGGAGGCTTCGGCGAAGGCTCTGAGAAGTATTCCATCATGGCGGCCAGTCCAGAGAAGAGGCAGACGTTTGTCAACAGTACCCTGCTGTTCCTATTGTAAGAGTCACAAGACTATTCTAGTAGGAGAATCTGCATATTTCTGTGCAATTTCCATGAAGAACTGCGTAAACAATGCTAAACTAAGCTAAGGGTTGTGATAAAACAACTTTACACGTAAACTATAAAAGTATGGTTGTTGACAACAACGCGTAGGTGAACACTGTAAGGAATGATGACAGTATCCAGATATACGAATGCTTGTCTTGTCTGTGTCCAGGAAGTATGACTTTGACGGTCTGGACCTCGACTGGGAATATCCAGGAGAGAGGGGAGGAAGTCCGGATGACAGAGAAAACTTTGTTCTTCTTATCCAAGTAGGTGCAGTATTAGTAGTCTGTCATTAGAAAGCTGCTATGTTTCATATATTATACACATCCAAGACTTAAACCATGCTAGTAACTTGAAACATACTAAAGTTAAAAACGGAAATAAAAATTTTAGAGGATTCAGTCTTTATTGGGCAACTAGGCAGAGAATGGCATAAGTTCCAACTCTGGGTGTTCGAAAGAAGAAGAAGAAGAAGAAGAGTTTAATTTTTTCGGATTAGAATTGGTTACTTTCCGAGCCTTCTGTTTATAGTCGACCTTAAGTTCTTGTGAGGGAAGAGTTCCAAATTATTAACTGAAATTCTTTTCAAAACAAATCCAGTCACTGTTTTCATAACAAATGCAGTTTTTTGTCCCCGTAAGGGAATTTTATCCCTCCCATTCAATATTCCCAAATGCAACACTGTTTTCTTTTTTCAGCATTCTTGTTATCTTTCATGTTGGTTTTTTATTTTCTAGTTCATAATATATTTTTAAAAAATAACCTAAAATATAATTAAAATAACCCAAGCTCGGCGTTTGTAGCAAAAGAAGATGTAAAACGTAAATATTACGCATGTGTATACACATTGCTTGTCACTGGTCAGTGTTATCCGTCCCCAGGAGCTGCGCGCCGCCTTCGCCACCTACGACCTGTTGCTGACAGCAGCGCTCAACGCCAGCCCGAAGACTATGGAGACAGCCTACAACCTGGCGGCCATGTCTAAACACCTTGACCTGTTGCACATCATGGCTTACGACTACCATGGCTCGTTTGACAAGAAGACTGGCTCCAACGCGCCGCTCTACGCGCAGGCAGACGGGCTGAGCGTGGTGAGTAGTCACAACCCATGTCAACCAATGGGTAGAGATTCATAACTAACTTTGGAGATCGAACCTACACATTCCCACACTGAATACCGGTGGTCTTTCCACTTGAGCTTCACTGCTTGAAGATTGTACGAATAGCCGCAGTATCTGGGTTTCATCCACAGTCTGGACAAACTTTTATTACAATTGCTGGATCACAAATCAATCAACCTCTGTCCCTGTACCAACTATAGAGTCGGGTGGGGGTTCGGAGGATGTAGGTTCCGAACCATCACTTGAGCCTCGGGTCTTCATAAGGCGGCTACCCATGACTGACACTTCACCTTTTCTCTTCCTTTGTCCCGCTGACATATCTTCTTCAATATCTTCTTCTTCCTCTTCTTCCTCGCAATCATTTAAAAATGTATTTCTAATTTCCCCTGACTTGATAAAGAATCATCAAATAGCTCATGATCTTGACTCTCTGCTTCCAGGAAGATACTCTGAACTATCTCAAGGAGAACGGAGTCCCTATGGAGATTGTTGTGTTGGGGCTGCCCATGTACGGGCACACTTTCATCATGACACCCCCAGGCTCAGAGGAGTTGGGAGCCCCGGCCAAGGAGACAGGGTTTGCCGGGGAATACACCCAGGAAGACGGGTTCATGGGATACCACGAGGTGAGTGAGAGGTACTGAGAAACATTAGAAGCAACCAAGTATGAGCAAGAGTTGTAAAATAGTGAGTTTCGGTGCAGAATGTGAAAGTGTTGAGGTCTCTCCATGAACCGAGGGCATAAACTAACTCACTGCCACCTTCTTATGTCACTTTCATGGTTGATCATTGTTGTTTGGGCGACAATTTAGATGAGTGCGAAGCATTGGGACAAGGCTTGAGTGTGCCTATTTTGCCCGCAGATATGTCTGGAACTGACGGACGAAAAGTGGACGACCTACTGGGACAACGACACAGCCACACCCTACGCGATCCAAGGGGACAAGCTCATCTCCTACGACGACGCCATCAGCATCGCACTCAAGGTCAGTGAAACGAGGAAACACCTGTTGCGCTTCAGGAAACACTTGTTTAGCTTGCGACACTTGTTGGTCTTACGCCTAAGGGCTGGTCCACACAGATTTTTAAGACATACGATTTAAGGTTTAACGCGTAGTCGTAAAGTTGGATCATAGGAAACACGTACTGGCGTTCACATAGAGTTTTAGTTTTAAGACGTTGTTTTCATTGTTGTTTTTAAAACAACGTCTTAAAACCTTATGCATTATGTCTTAAAAATCTGTGTGGACCAGCCTTAAACAATCCGCTCGTAGAGATATCCCGGCGCAGCTCACCTAGCGGCTTAATTTGGTACTTGGTCAAGAAGTTCACTCACTGATTCCAAAATAGACGTATTTTCATTTCCACCGCTTGACTATGTCCTTAACCTAAAAACCAGATAGAGATGTACATTTCTTTCAATTGTGTTAAAATATACTGTTACATGTTTTTATATAAATAGTATGTATTCCATATATTATATGCAATAGGACCGAGGCCCTACAAGTGCAGATTGAGGCCCGGTATTGTGAACTTCGGATAAAAATATTATTTAGAAGGACTGGTTTTCACCATGGCAACAACCAATGGGAAGCCTGGTTGCTTTGGTGAAAACAAGCTAGTAGCTTACTAAATATTTATCCGAAGTTTATGATACCGGGCAGAGTATATAACATGATGATTGGTGAATGATCACGAGGAAGGGAGGAGGTAAAACCTGGTACCGATACGTAGCCTAATCCTGTCGAAAGTTCGAAGGGTGTTTGAAGGATATAATAACGTTTCTTCCCATTATTCACAGTGTTGATAATCTTTCAGGTTGACTATGCTGTGAGATTTGGTGTCGGTGGATTCATGATGTGGTCTATCGACACCGACGACTTCCAAGGCCACTGTGACGACACACGGTACCCTCTGCTCAAGACGATCAACAGCGCCGTGGTTGAGACGTTCAATGCTATGGCGACCACGACAACACGCCGGACTACTGACAGCTCCACGGTAAGTCTACGATCGATTTAAAACCAAAGACCTTTAACGAAGATAAAACCCTTGATGGAGCTTTTCTTGGCAATGCACAACCTTCTATTGACCGTACGCTGTTGTTTCAGAGCACGACGACCAAGGTCACCTTGCCCCCGACTTCTGGGACCACCTCGGCGCCTCAGACCACCACTCCCGGGGCAGCGGTCACTGCGCATGCGTCCTCGCTGCTGCTGGTGGTCGCGACCACGGCCACTCTGCTTCGCTTCACGGCCTCCTAGAGCCGCCTCAACACCGTCTTATAACCAGCTTGGACCACGGCCACTCTGCTTCGCTTCACGGCCTCCTAGAGCCGCCTCCAGCACCGCCTTCTAACCAGCTTGGAGCACGGCCACTCTGCTTCGCTTCACGGCCTCCTAGAGCCGCCTCCAGCACCGCCTTCTAACCAGCTTGGAGCACGGCCACTCTGCTTCGCTTCACGGCCTCCTAGAGCCGCCTCCAGAACCGCCTTCTAACCAGCTTGGACCACGGCCACTCTGCTTCGCTTCACGGCCTCCTAGAGCCGCCTCCAGCACCGCCTTATAACCAGCTTTTACATTAGAGAATCAAAACTTCAGATACAAAAACATATTTTTATTCCTCAGACGGAAGTTCGACCATGGAAATGGATCAAATACTCATTCAAAAGAAAAGAACACATTGATGTGAATGTCTGTTTACGCTTTACAAATGTATTTTATATCCTAATCAATAAAGTTGTTCACTATGATTGTAGGGTCGTCGTCTTTGTTCTCCTACAACTCCTACAACATGGCTCGTAGCGCAGTGGTTGATGTTGATGTATCGGGCTACTTGCAGTACCACAGTATTCATCTTGAATAAAAATAACAGGAAAGAAAATAATACATTTTAGTTTAACTGAAAGATGTTATTATTCTAGTTGTCAACTCATCTTTCAGTTAACTAAAATTTCTTATTTCAAGAGTTGTCGAAGACATTTACGTTCTTTGCCGTCATTGCGATGTTTATTTTTATAGAATACTTTTTAAATTACACAAAAAAGAGTATAACCTGCTTCAAATATTTAGCTTGCATTAAGAATTGCCCTTTTTTAACCGAATGTCTCTGACAAAAACTAACCGACTTGTAGACAATAGAAATTTGTATACTAAGAAAATATGACAAATTTACTCGACGAGCTTTTTACGGCGAAAACATGATGCAATTCATGAAACAAACTAGATGATCAAGTAACTGAAATAAGGGAAACAGTAGTTCTCAAAATAAAATTGCCATGATAACAATAGTTTAAGAAAAGACTATAAAGAAATAAAACTATTTAACCATAAAACCCTCGGTATATTCGCGTCGATGTCCTTCTATTACCCCTACCCCTATACGGTACTCTTTTCTACCTTGCATGGGCTTAGAGGGGGAAGGGGAGGGGAGGTGACTCAGGGACATCTTGTTTACACGAACCATCACTCATCGCCGCATCTTATCACTCGTCCGCGCCGATACACAAGCAACAGCAGGTAGTTGCGCGCGCAGCCCACAGTGTCTCGCCAGACGGGCTGACTCCGAGACGGGACCATAGAGCTACACTAGATTATCTCTATGGACGGGTCGCGCTAGTAACGCATCGTCATACCTACGTTAGTTTTTAATCATGAACCACTCTAAAAAAGTTTGAGTTAAAAATACGAATGTTTTGTTTTTTGTTTTGTACAAGGTTGTAAACCTTGATTACGTTGACAGGTTCTCCGACCAGCAAGAAGGGTTGATGTGTAGATACCAAGAACAATTAACCTCCGATTATTTTGCGCTCGAAATAAATGAACTAAATAACATTTCAAATAGTGAATTTGAGAATTGAAGAATTATAACCAATGCTTCTTCATGAACAATAACAGCGATAGTTGAAGTCGAACGTGGTTTGGAGCTGTCTGTACTACAAGGGATGGTTGGCGGAAATCCAATAAGGTATGATTGACATTTTATGATCTCTTACAGTACCGAGTTTGCAGTTTGCTGTTTACATCTTTATTCCTGATTAGGAACATAGTGTAAAACTCTAAACACACATCGATATAAACATTAAACTCTTAGGTTGGAATTCATAGTCGGCCCCTACACCTAGGGGCACCCATTGTTGCTATGGATTTGTTTTGTTTATGGGAAATAACATGGAAACAACTGTTACTGTGGTAACAATGGGCGCCCCTAGGTGTAGGGGCCGACTATGAATTCCAACCTTACTCTTTATTCAAAAGTTATATATTATTGTTTTCCAGACGACTAAATTTTATAATTCAACTCTACCTTATAAGTACCGTCAGTTGTTATTTTGTACGATCACTGAGCAAATATTTGTCTTTGAAATTATATTTTTATAATAAGCTTCTATCGCAAATTTATTATTATTTGCTACGACGTTCTCAGTTTGTCGCTATAAGGTTGTAAAATTAAAATCACTGGAATAGGTGTGCACGGCAGAAAGCATAGCATGCAACTACCATACTCATAAAGGCTCTAATTATTCAAATATATTGTTTGAGGACATTATCAATATGTATTTTATTAAAAACAGACAGCCTCGCCGTATATATGTCTACTGACCTGAGTAAATCACTTGCTGTAACTGTAATACGCTATAAGAGGACCACCAGGCCCGCCTGCCAGAAACACAGTTTCGTCTATAGTTATGACCGAGAGAACGCATTTCCCTCAGAGATGGTCCTCCAATCGTTTGGACTATACCGACATTTAAAAACAGACTTGATGTAGTAAAAATGAGCCACCGCGTTCAAACGATCCTTATATTGAATCATAAAAATAGTCAATAAACTGGTCGTTCCAATAACGTTAAACCCTAATATGCGCTAGAATCTAGATAGAATATATTTATCTTAGATCGTGTTCAACGGTCACAGTAAACAACTCCGCAACTCAGCCGACTGAATCAACGGTTTCTGATCTTCTGATCGACTGTTGATCAGTAAAGTCACGACTTCTCAACTCATTTACGACATTCCTGATCACAAAATACAAGTAAAATCTGTGTGTTTACATTGTTACGAGGTAATAATTCTGCGCCATGACAGTTTGTTTGTTTGATGACTGGCGGTGGATAGGGTTACATAAACACAACATGTTTACCAGACTTCGGCGCTCTCGTAACGTTTTGAACACTTTACGGCCCTCTTGACTTGAACGTTTCCTGTGAGAAGAGAGGCTGGCCAGGTGACGACGTCACTAGCTACACTTGCTACTCCGAGTAGCTGGTGTAGTTGTGGTGTAGTGAGAAGAGTGACGTCACTAGCTACACTTGTTACTCCGAGTAGCTGGTGTAGTTGTGGTGTAGTGAGAAGAGTGACGTCACTAGCTACACTTGCTACTCCGAGTAGCTGGTGTAGTTGCGGTGTAGTGAGAAGAGTGACGTCACTAGCTACACTTGCTACACCGAGTTGCTGGTGTAGTTGTGGTGTAGTGACAAGAGTGACGTCACTAGCTACACTTGCTACTCCGAGTAGCTGGTGTAGTTGCGGTGTAGTGAGAAGAGTGACGTCACTAGCTACACTTGCTACTCCGAGTAGCTGGTGTAGTTGTGGTGTAGTGAGAAGAGTGACGTCACTAGCTACACTTGCTACTCCGAGTAGCTGGTGTAGTTGTGGTGTAGTGAGAAGAGTGACGTAACTAGCTACACTTGCTACACCGAGTTGCTGGTGTAGTTGTGGTGTAGTGAGAAGAGTGACGTCACTAGCTACACTTGCTACTCCGAGTAGCTGGTGTAGTTGTGGTGTAGTGAGAAGAGTGACGTCACTAGCTACACTTGCTACTCCGAGTAGCTGGTGTAGTTGTGGTGTAGTGAGAAGAGTGACGTCACTAGCTACACTTGCTACTCCGAGTAGCTGGTGTAGTTGTGGTGTAGTGAGAAGAGTGACGTCACTAGCTACACTTGCTACTCCGAGTAGCTGGTGTAGTTGTGGTGTAGTGAGAAGAGTGACGTAACTAGCTACACTTGCTACACCGAGTTGCTGGTGTAGTTGTGGTGTAGTGAGAAGAGTGACGTCACTAGCTACACTTGCTACTCCGAGTAGCTGGTGTAGTTGTGGTGTAGTGAGAAGAGTGACGTCACTAGCTACACTTGCTACACCAAGTTGCTGGTGTAGTTGTGGTGTAGTGAGAAGAGTGACGTCACTAGCTACACTTGCTACTCCGAGTAGCTGGTGTAGTTGCGGTGTAGTGAGAAGAGTGACGTCACTAGCTACACTTGCTACTCCGAGTAGCTGGTGTAGTTGCGGTGTAGTGAGAAGAGTGACGTCACTAGCTACACTTGCTACTCCGAGTAGCTGGTGTAGTTGCGGTGTAGTGAGAAGAGTGACGTCACTAGCTACACTTGGTACTCCGAGTAGCTGGTGTAGTTGTGGTGTAGTGAGAAGAGTGACGTCACCAGCTACACTTGTTACTCCGAGTAGCTAGTGTGTTGTAGTGGTTGCAGGTTGTACTGAAAGAGTGTGGCGAGGAGGATGGACACATGATGTTTGCCCGTATGTGGACCTACCCTGCAGAACTACTGATTCCGGTCTGTTAAAATTGCTTCAAAACTCAAAATGCTTTAAACATGCGCCGAGTAGAGTAATAGCGCACAAACCTCATTAGCCAGGCCAGCTCTGCTCAATACAAATTCTACGAGCGAAACTGAAATATTTTCTAGATTACGATTAAGAAACTCAATTCCAAACTATTTTCTGTCCTAAAATATCGATTCAAAACCGCCATCAGATTAGGCCTGTCGTACGTAGTACGTACGTACGTATTGTATTAGATTGCATTACACATCAATACTCATGTCTGTGTTTTATGAAAAATAAAACTACGGCAAAAAGTGCTAAATATACAACTTGTAAATGCTATTTGTGTACACCTAATTATTTACGCATTGTTTACTCATCAGCCAGCGCTCGTCTTGTGTCCGGCTGTACGACCGCCAAGCCAGCCCACGTGACCTGTGACCTCAGCAGTGATAACAGGAACCACACTTCCATTCAGAACACAGTTCATGAGTCAACAGACGTCAGTGGTCGCAGCCAAGACCATAATTGTCTGTCGTAGGATGTAGCACGCTCTTGTTTCACACATAAATAAAATTAAGGTATTCTTCATTTTTTTATATATTGTATCATTCATTCATTCATATACTAATTCAATAATGATTATCTAGTATTAAAATAACATAATTGTTTTTCCCACTGCACTGTTTTCATTCATATATATTGTGTAGTACAATTACCACGTACAACCCGATTGAAGCCTTCTGAAATCATTAATTAATAAACAATTGCCTGCGAGTCTCATACTTATTGGGGGCCAGATTTGTACCTTTTGTATGTTTCAAACCTTCATTTTGTGATGAAATAAATACAGATTTAAAAAAATACTTGCCCATGACAATAGAGCAACAACGTTAGATGTGCGAGACAACACTGAACACTTCTGTGTGAAATGGGCACAGTGGAATAATGTTGAGTACCGGTACCTGCTCTTCTTGTTTTAGATTGCAGCTGTAGCTTTGAACTGAGTGAGACGTCAATACAGCGCGAACCATGCCTAACACTAGTAGCACACAGGATGGTAAGACACTTGTTCTTCTTCTGTTGTGATGCAGATTTAATGTTTTCAAAAAGTGTCTCATATGTCTTTTCTTATATGTCATGCTTGATATGTTTCTTTGTAAAAAAAAAGTGTTATCACGTTTGATAAGAAATTATTCGAGCAGCTATTGCTCAACATAGATTATACGATCAGAAGTAAAGATCTTATTTTGATTGAAAACCGTAGCCATGGACATGTATGTGGTGTGAATCACTCCTAGTTTCTTTTAGATCAAAGATCGTGTCTGGAAGATATGTCTGTTTCCAGCGTCGGACGCCCACGGTCCGGAGTTCGTCAACTTTATCCTGGACCTGATGGTGAAGTGCTACGCCCGGCGAGGCCTCTTCGCCCATACGAGGAACGGTAAGCGTGGGCGTATGACGTGTCACCCAAACCATCTTGGTGTGCCTGTTCTTGCTGTACCTACCTCATGAAGCATGTAGCGGCTTCTGGTGTGTCTCAGAGGTAGTGGACTAGTGGTTGCATGTTCGGATGGGCTGTACCTTTATGGCAGATTCAGAGAGGTGTATAAGAATTTAAGTTAAACATTACTTTTAATAGTCCAAAAAATATTTTAGTAAAATTCATCAGATCATCCAATATTAGAAAAAATAAAGTTACATTTTAGTAGCTAATAATTTGTAGTTATGGTTTCATAGTTTCCTTTTTCACGTAGTTACATCCCTCTTCACCCCTACTCCACATGAATTGCTCCCTTTTTGCCTCGACACATCCTTTTAAACTAAATCAAACCGTTATGCCAAGGATAAAACAAAATACTGTAATATAATATATTATTACAGACACAGATGAATGTACTTTAGAAGGCAAACTTCAGTAACCTTCAGTTCCTTCAGTGACCTTCAGTTCCTTCAGTAACCTGTGTATCTCTCCCTCCAGACAGTTCTGCGGCTTTCTGCCCTCTCACGTTCGACGGCTTCAGCTGTTGTGATCCAACACCGGCCGGTCAAACAGCGCACCTGCCTTGCCCGGCCTAGTAACCTGTGTATCTCTCCCTCCAGACAGTTCTGCGGCTTTCTGCTCTCTCACGTTCGACGGCTTCAGCTGTTGGGATCCAACACCGGCCGGTCAAACAGCGCACCTGCCTTGCCCGGCCTAGTAACCTGTGTATCTCTCCCTCCAGACAGTTCTGCGGCTTTCTGCCCTCTCACGTTCGACGGCTTCAGCTGTTGGGATCCAACACCGGCCGGTCAAACAGCGCACCTGCCTTGCCCGGCCTAGTAACCTGTGTATCTCCCTCCAGACAGTTCTGCGGCTTTATGCTCTCTCACGTTCGACGGCTTCAGCTGTTGGGATCCAACACCGGCCGGTCAAACAGCGCACCTGCCTTGCCCGGCCTAGTAACCTGTGTATCTCCGTCCAGACAGTTCTGCGGCTTTCTGCTCTCTCACGTTCGACGGCTTCAGCTGTTGGGATCCAGCACCGGCCGGTCAAACAGCGCACCTGCCTTGCCCGGCCTAGTAACCTGTGTATCTCCCTCCAGACAGTTCTGCGGCTTTCTGCTCTCTCACGTTCGACGGCTTCAGCTGTTGGGATCCAACACCGGCCGGTCAAACAGCGCACCTGCCTTGCCCGGCCTAGTAACCTGTGTATCTCCCTCCAGACAGTTCTGCGGCTTTCTGCCCTCTCACCTTCGACGGCTTCAGCTGTTGGGATCCAACACCGGCCGGTCAAACAGCGCACATGCCTTGCCCGGCCTTCGTGACGGGGTTCGATCCCAGACGTAAGTTGACGTGGCCAGTAACACAAGACGTAATATTATACGAACTAACGAGAATGTATGCGTAGACCTCAGCATTGACCACTGAGGACGAAGTAACCAAATAACATATTGTAGAAGAAAATACAAAAAAACTGCAATTTATGTTTTTTAAATATAGAATATGAAATTCAATTTAATCTATGAACAATATTTTATTCCTAGCAACTAGTTGTAGGTTTAGTGACTAGACCATATTTACACAACAAATCACGAAATGTCGGTAATGTGTTAAAATATTAAAATCTTCAGAACTGAATTCACAAGTTTGGATGTATCTGTCTTTAAAATTATCCCGCTGTAAGATATGTGCATAATAGGCTACCTTATAACTTGTAAAACTAAAATGTGATTATAATTAATATGTTTCACCTCGAGGAGCGCAACATCAAAGGAAGGGTCCAGGCGTATTACGCACTGTCATGTCGTAAAGACTTTCAGAGGGCACTTTCATCAAATCAAGGTGTTTTTGATCTCAGGAAGATGTTTAATGATTGGAAAACCTTAGACGAGCTGCGGAAAGATCCACCTAGGCACAGAATGTAATTAACAGGGTCCCGTGTGTTCAAGGCGTTGCTTTCAAACGGTGTATGGACAACGCGTCCTGGTTCCAACACCCGGAGACGGGCCGTGATTGGTCCAACTACACTCACACAATGTAATGACGTCTAATACAGGGTCCCGTGTGTTCAAGGCGTTGCTTTCAAGCGGTGTATGGACAACGCGTCCTGGTTCCAACACCCGGAGACGGGCCGTGATTGGTCCAACTACACTCACACAATGTAATGACATCTAATACAGGGTCCCGTGTGTTCAAGGCGTTGCTTTCAAACGGTGTATGGACAACGCGTCCTGGTTCCAACACCCGGAGACGGGCCGTGATTGGTCCAACTACACTCACACAATGTAATGACATCTAATACAGGGTCCCGTGTGTTCAAGGCGTTGCTTTCAAGCGGTGTATGGACAACGCGTCCTGGTTCCAACACCCGGAGACGGGCCGTGATTGGTCCAACTACACTCACACAATGTAATGACATCTAATACAGGGTCCCGTGTGTTCAAGGCGTTGCTTTCAAGCGGTGTATGGACAACGCGTCCTGGTTCCAACACCCGGAGACGGGCCGTGATTGGTCCAACTACACTCACACAATGTAATGACATCTAATACAGGGTCCCGTGTGTTCAAGGCGTTGCTTTCAAGCGGTGTATGGACAACGCGTCCTGGTTCCAACACCCGGAGACGGGCCGTGATTGGTCCAACTACACTCACACAATGTAATGACATCTAATACAGGGTCCCGTGTGTTCAAGGCGTTGCTTTCAAGCGGTGTATGGACAACGCGTCCTGGTTCCAACACCCGGAGACGGGCCGTGATTGGTCCAACTACACTCACACAATGTAATGACATCTAATACAGGGTCCCGTGTGTTCAAGGCGTTGCTTTCAAGCGGTGTATGGACAACGCGTCCTGGTTCCAACACCCGGAGACGGGCCGTGATTGGTCCAACTACACTCACACAATGTAATGACATCTAATACAGGGTCCCGTGTGTTCAAGGCGTTGCTTTCAAGCGGTGTATGGACAACGCGTCCTGGTTCCAACACCCGGAGACGGGCCGTGATTGGTCCAACTACACTCACACAATGTAATGACATCTAATACAGGGTCCCGTGTGTTCAAGGCGTTGCTTTCAAGCGGTGTATGGACAACGCGTCCTGGTTCCAACACCCGGAGACGGGCCGTGATTGGTCCAACTACACTCACACAATGTAATGACATCTAATACAGGGTCCCGTGTGTTCAAGGCGTTGCTTTCAAGCGGTGTATGGACAACGCGTCCTGGTTCCAACACCCGGAGACGGGCCGTGATTGGTCCAACTACACTCACACAATGTAATGACATCTAATACAGGGTCCCGTGTGTTCAAGGCGTTGCTTTCAAACGGTGTATGGACAACGCGTCCTGGTTCCAACACCCGGAGACGGGCCGTGATTGGTCCAACTACACTCACACAATGTAATGACATCTAATACAGGGTCCCGTGTGTTCAAGGCGTTGCTTTCAAGCGGTGTATGGACAACGCGTCCTGGTTCCAACACCCGGAGACGGGCCGTGATTGGTCCAACTACACTCACACAATGTAATGACATCTAATACAGGGTCCCGTGTGTTCAAGGCGTTGCTTTCAAGCGGTGTATGGACAACGCGTCCTGGTTCCAACACCCGGAGACGGGCCGTGATTGGTCCAACTACACTCACACAATGTAATGACATCTAATACAGGGTCCCGTGTGTTCAAGGCGTTGCTTTCAAGCGGTGTATGGACAACGCGTCCTGGTTCCAACACCCGGAGACGGGCCGTGATTGGTCCAACTACACTCACACAATGTAATGACATCTAATACAGGGTCCCGTGTGTTCAAGGCGTTGCTTTCAAACGGTGTATGGACAACGCGTCCTGGTTCCAACACCCGGAGACGGGCCGTGATTGGTCCAACTACACTCACACAATGTAATGACATCTAATACAGGGTCCCGTGTGTTCAAGGCGTTGCTTTCAAGCGGTGTATGGACAACGCGTCCTGGTTCCAACACCCGGAGACGGGCCGTGATTGGTCCAACTACACTCACACAATGTAATGACATCTAATACAGGGTCCCGTGTGTTCAAGGCGTTGCTTTCAAGCGGTGTATGGACAACGCGTCCTGGTTCCAACACCCGGAGACGGGCCGTGATTGGTCCAACTACACTCACACAATGTAATGACATCTAATACAGGGTCCCGTGTGTTCAAGGCGTTGCTTTCAAGCGGTGTATGGACAACGCGTCCTGGTTCCAACACCCGGAGACGGGCCGTGATTGGTCCAACTACACTCACACAATGTAATGACATCTAATACAGGGTCCCGTGTGTTCAAGGCGTTGCTTTCAAGCGGTGTATGGACAACGCGTCCTGGTTCCAACACCCGGAGACGGGCCGTGATTGGTCCAACTACACTCACACAATGTAATGACATCTAATACAGGGTCCCGTGTGTTCAAGGCGTTGCTTTCAAGCGGTGTATGGACAACGCGTCCTGGTTCCAACACCCGGAGACGGGCCGTGATTGGTCCAACTACACTCACACAATGTAATGACATCTAATACAGGGTCCCGTGTGTTCAAGGCGTTGCTTTCAAACGGTGTATGGACAACGCGTCCTGGTTCCAACACCCGGAGACGGGCCGTGATTGGTCCAACTACACTCACACAATGTAATGACATCTAATACAGGGTCCCGTGTGTTCAAGGCGTTGCTTTCAAACGGTGTATGGACAACGCGTCCTGGTTCCAACACCCGGAGACGGGCCGTGATTGGTCCAACTACACTCACACAATGTAATGACATCTAATACAGGGTCCCGTGTGTTCAAGGCGTTGCTTTCAAGCGGTGTATGGACAACGCGTCCTGGTTCCAACACCCGGAGACGGGCCGTGATTGGTCCAACTACACTCACACAATGTAATGACATCTAATACAGGGTCCCGTGTGTTCAAGGCGTTGCTTTCAAGCGGTGTATGGACAACGCGTCCTGGTTCCAACACCCGGAGACGGGCCGTGATTGGTCCAACTACACTCACACAATGTAATGACATCTAATACAGGGTCCCGTGTGTTCAAGGCGTTGCTTTCAAACGGTGTATGGACAACGCGTCCTGGTTCCAACACCCGGAGACGGGCCGTGATTGGTCCAACTACACTCACACAATGTAATGACATCTAATACAGGGTCCCGTGTGTTCAAGGCGTTGCTTTCAAGCGGTGTATGGACAACGCGTCCTGGTTCCAACACCCGGAGACGGGCCGTGATTGGTCCAACTACACTCACACAATGTAATGACATCTAATACAGGGTCCCGTGTGTTCAAGGCGTTGCTTTCAAGCGGTGTATGGACAACGCGTCCTGGTTCCAACACCCGGAGACGGGCCGTGATTGGTCCAACTACACTCACACAATGTAATGACATCTAATACAGGGTCCCGTGTGTTCAAGGCGTTGCTTTCAAGCGGTGTATGGACAACGCGTCCTGGTTCCAACACCCGGAGACGGGCCGTGATTGGTCCAACTACACTCACACAATGTAATGACATCTAATACAGGGTCCCGTGTGTTCAAGGCGTTGCTTTCAAGCGGTGTATGGACAACGCGTCCTGGTTCCAACACCCGGAGACGGGCCGTGATTGGTCCAACTACACTCACACAATGTAATGACATCTAATACAGGGTCCCGTGTGTTCAAGGCGTTGCTTTCAAGCGGTGTATGGACAACGCGTCCTGGTTCCAACACCCGGAGACGGGCCGTGATTGGTCCAACTACACTCACACAATGTAATGACATCTAATACAGGGTCCCGTGTGTTCAAGGCGTTGCTTTCAAGCGGTGTATGGACAACGCGTCCTGGTTCCAACACCCGGAGACGGGCCGTGATTGGTCCAACTACACTCACACAATGTAATGACATCTAATACAGGGTCCCGTGTGTTCAAGGCGTTGCTTTCAAGCGGTGTATGGACAACGCGTCCTGGTTCCAACACCCGGAGACGGGCCGTGATTGGTCCAACTACACCACCTGCGTTGATGTTCAGGATCTGGAGGTGAGATGTTAACATCACCATCATAACATCATAGTCTTGTAGCCTAACGAGCCGACAAGCTTGTACATTGACTGCTAGAAATATGAACGGTAGAGATATGTTATTGCAGTTGCAATGTGTAGGTACTCATACTATGTTGTTTGTCATAATATTAGTCTCACTGAACCAGTGTCAAGCCTCCATTTGTCTTTCTCCCTTTATTTTCTCCTTCTGCCCACCCTTTTGAACCTCATACCCTCAATTTCTCCTCCTTCTTCAGCCGAGGTTTCAGGCTATCCGAGAACCACGTGTTCCTCCACCAGACTATTCCACCCCAGTGTCTAGTGGCAAGATTGAGCCCGGCCGTTTCATGCACTGTTTCATCTAACAGCAATTAGTTCCGTTGTTTCATTAATAATAATACGTAGAGGTGGTCTCGGTCTTCCCCTGAGAGGAGTGAACTAGCCCAGTGGGTTTACGATACACATGAAAACGTATCTCTTTACTTCGCCTGTTTCAAGTAGAATTGTTAGTAAATTTATAAAGAAGAATAAAATTAAGTTTTGGTGGTTGTAGCTGTCGACTCCGTTATTTGGTCATAATTACCGTGAGGCAGTGTTTTACACACAGCATTATAGAACTAGCTCTGTCTCTAGATAAAGTGTTCTATAGCTAATGCACTGTTTGGTGTCCTAGTTCCGTCAGATGGTGAACAAGCTGTACACCTGTGGCTACTGCTTGTCTGTGATAGCTCTCGTCATAGCGCTGGCCATCTTCCTCTCTTTCCGGTGAGTACGCACCTGCGTGTGCGTGTGCGTGTGCGTGTGCGTGTGCGTGTGCATGTGCGTGTGCGTGTGCGTGTGCGTGTGCGTGTGCGTGTGCGTGTGCGTGTGCGTGTGCGTGTGCGTGTGCGTGTGCGTGTGCGTGTGCGTGTGCGTGTGCGTGTGCGTGTGCGTGTGCGTGTGCGTGTGCGTGTGCGTGTGCGTGTGCGTGTGCGTGTGCGTGTGCGTGTGCGTGTGCGTGTGCGTGTCTCACGTGTTGCTCCGTGTCTCACAGCTCGCTACGCTGTATCCGGGTCGGTATCCACGTCCACCTGTTCGTCTCTATCGCCGTCAACAACGTTCTGTGGGTCGTGTGGTACTTGTGCGTAGTTCCACACGCTGACGTCGTCGTCGAGAACAAGGTGAGCGCTAGCGTCGTACAATGGATGGCCAACTAGTCTCGTACTGATCTCAGAGCTTTATCTACTTCCCTTTCATGCACGCTGTTTCAATGAAACTAAACAGGTTCCGGTGTTTTTTCACACATTCGTAAAGATAGTCTTCCACTTAGTGCAGTGCACGTCTCATTACTCATGGCCGCTATTTTAAGAATTCCAGCAAAGGCCATAAATTATCCAACTACATGTGGATGACGTCATGTTATGCTTGCAACAGGTGTTGTGCCAACTGTTGCACATAACAGTGCACTACTTCATGGTGTCCAACTACATGTGGATGACGTCATGTTATGCTTGCAACAGGTGTGGTGCCAACTGTTGCACATAACCGTGCACTACTTCATGGTGTCCAACTACATGTGGATGTTCTGTGAAGGCCTCCACCTTCACCTGGCCTTGGTCGTCGTCTTCATAAAGGACCAGCTGATGACGAGACTGTTCATCGGAGTGGGATGGGGCGTCCCATTGGTCCTCACAGTCATCTACGCGTCGGTTCGCTACTCACGACCTGAGGACTCGACAGGGTGGGTTCACGTCATATAGGTTGGAGTATATTTAATACAGAGAACAGTCGTCAACATGTTGCAACATGTTTACAGATGTTGGATGAGCGACAGCCACACGATGTGGATACTTACCGGTCCTGTCTTCGTATCCATACTGGCCAGCCTGGTGTTCCTTGTCAACGCAGTGAGGGTGCTAATCGCCAAGATACACGGGTGAGACTAACTTGCCTACACACCTGTTGAGCTCACTACTTGCTGGGACTACTGAGTGGAGGAATACTGGCCAGCCTGGTGTTCCTTGTCAACGCAGTGAGGGTGCTAATCGCCAAGATACACGAGTGAGACTAACTTGCTTACACACCTGTTGAGCTAACTACTTGCTGGGACTACTGAGTGGAGGAATACTGGCCAGCCTGGTGTTCCTTGTCAACGCAGTGAGGGTGTTGATTGCCAAGATATACACGGGTGAGACTAACTTGCTTACACACCTGTTGAGCTAACTACTTGCTGGGACTACTGAGTGGAGGAATACTGGCCAGCCTGGTGTTCCTTGTCAACGCAGTGAGGGTGCTAATCGCCAAGATACACGAGTGAGACTAACTTGCTTACACACCTGTTGAGCTAACTACTTGCTGGGACTACTGAGTGGAGGAATACTGGCCAGCCTGGTGTTCCTTGTCAACGCAGTGAGGGTGTTGATTGCCAAGATATACACGGGTGAGACTAACTTGCTTACACACCTGTTGAGCTAACTACTTGCTGGGACTACTGAGTGGAGGAATACTGGCCAGCCTGGTGTTCCTTGTCAACGCAGTGAGGGTGTTGATTGCCAAGATACACGGGTGAGACTAACTTGCTTACACACCTGTTGAGCTGACTACTTGCTGGGACTACCGGGAGCGGAGGGACCGACCACCAGCTTGGGCAAACCCGAGATGCTCTGAACCCTTGGCAGAAGTCAATTACAATTGTTTTTTCAAATCATTTCTTATTTCCTTACATTCGTGCTGGCAGCAACTAATGGAATGCAACAGGTTTCATTTTTTGGTGTTTAATGACGGCGCCTAGGTAAACGGTTGAAGCCGACCAGCCAGCTAAATATGTTGATATCACTTGGCATTGCACGCTTGTAGGAATATGAACAGTTATTTTCTCGCTGAGATGTAGGCCTACACTTGAGTAGTAAGTTACACAATATGCGCAAATGAGACATAGTTTGGAGTCTTCGAAGGTTTTCAAGAATGAGACAAACTGATGTCAATTAATCGCCCTCACAGGTTTTAAGGCAAAAGGAACAAATGATGGGACGATATATTTAGGCTATGGCTCTATTATTCTGTACCGTCCGGTAAAGGTGGATCCCTCCCCGTGGTGACTGATACCTGCAAAGAGAGCTCTTGTACCTACCTTTATTTCTACATTCATCTCGCATCCCCTTCATCATCTTTCTTCTTCTTCTATATTCAGGCACTCTTTGCGACCTAAACTCTCACCATGACCCCACCATTCTATGTTGATGGATCAACCATTGACTGTGTCCCGTCTCTGTTCAGGGAGCCGGTGCCTGTGGGGCTGCGCAAAGCCGTGCGCGCCACCCTCATTCTCGTACCCCTGTTCGGCATCCAACACATCCTACTGCCGTTCAGGCCGGACCCTGGAGCCGCGGGGGAAGAGTTCTATCAAGTGTTTTCCGCCCTCGTTGTCTCACTACAGGTAGGTTTCGACGTGTCAGGTGTTATTTTCAGAATCAAGCTACACAGCGGCAAATTTTGGGTTCAACGCTTTGTAGAAGGTTTTACGTCGATCGCGTTGACAGGTCGGTTCTCTGACCAGCGGATGAATAGATTTCAAAAATAAGTGACCTCCGACCATTTTGTACTCGTATTTAAACCAATAACATAAATGAACTGAAACGGCGGTAGCTGAAGGTCAGTATGGTTTGGAGCTGACTGTATTATATAAGGGTTGGTGATTACTTTGCGGAAGGAAGGAATGATTTACATTTATGGTCTCTAACAACTTCCTTTGAGTTTGCGTTTTACCACTGTGTATCTTGATTGGAAAACACCTATGGAGATAGTGAAGATGAGATGTTGAGATGATAGTGAAGATGACGTCATGACGTATGTCGGTTTCCAGGGCTTGTGCGTGTCCTGCATCTTCTGCTTCGCCAATGTGGACGTCCACTGCGCAGTACGACGAATGTTGGTCGGCGTCGGCGCAGGCTGGGAGCGTTGTGCGCCTGCGCGGGACCAGGACGTCAACACGCAGACGCAGATGCACGTGCAGACACGCGACACCTTCGTGTGACCTTGGGGGCGGGAGTTCCGGATCTACTGGCTCAAGAGGCGTGGCTTCACGCTAGTAGGCGGGGCTTTATGACATTGCTTACCTTCGTGTAACCTTGGGGGCGGGAGTTCCGGCTCTACTGGCTCAAGGGGCGTGGCTTCACGCTAGTAGGCGGGGCTTTATGACATTGCTTACCTTCGTGTAACCTTGGGGGCGGGAGTCCCGGCTCTACTGGCTCAAGGGGCGTGGCTTCACGCTAGTAGGCGGGGCTTTATGACATTGCTAACCTTCGTGTGACCTTGGCACGGGAGTCCCGACTTTACTGGCTCAAGTTTGTGAAGATATACGAAGAGCGGCCTCAGTTTATTGGTTACTGTGTTTGCGTATTGTTCGTTACTGTTCTACCTCTTCTACTCTCTCTTCTTCTCTTCTAGCGTGTGACTATGTTGTAACTCTTATTGTGTAATAAACCAGTATTCAAACTAACTAGAGATGTGTTTATATTGTCTCCTGTACAATTCCTTGTCAGTCGTGTACCCTGTGACGCGTTGAGAGATGGAAACCGGCACAGACTCATAGAGAGACACAGTCACAGTCACAGACTCACAAGTCACAGTCACAGACTCACAAGTCACAGTCATAGTCACAGTCACAGTCACAGTCACACACAGTCACAGTCATAGTCACACACAGTCACAGTCACACACAGTCACAGTCACAGTCACACACAGTCAAGCTGCCAGCACATAGATTGTGCGTTGGGGTTATGGAATATATCCGATTTCGTTATTGCGACCATTTATTAAGATTACTATTAAAATATGAACAGTATTGTATGAACTGGATCTCATATGCACCTAATCAATTATATTTACCTGATAACTGATTACTGATTTACAAAGGAGGATAATAAAGTACAGTTTGCATGAAGAAATTCACAAATCTACAATGGCACATTTACTGCTAACACAAAATTGCATAAGCAAGTCCGTGCTCATAGCAGCGACAATCACAGGATATCATTCACTATACGGACTTGCACATACTCTCGACTCAACGTCGCTAAGAAACCCAAGGACCACTTTAAACCCAATGGCACGGCACCTATACTGTCGATAGGGGTAGCTCAGCGGTAGCACCCGTTACTCTATTGCTGGAGATAACGACTGCGATTCTCACCCACTTTATTCTGCCTATAGTAGTTTTTAGAGGTTGTCTATTCATAAAGTGAATCTGAGATTGGTTCGTAAATCGACTTCGAGTTTATGTCAACTATTCCACTACCCTTATTGGTATTAGTTTGTGAGAATGTGCACATCTGCAGAACTTATATAACGTTTTCCGCGCAACTGGCAGGGATAAATCACACTAAAAAGGATCGTTTTTCTTAAAGGGGGGCGAGAGGGGGCTCACTTGGTGATCCTGATGACCCCTCTAAAATCTAAATCTACAGTATAAAATCTTAGGTAATATTTTTATTTTTAATAGCAGTCAAAACAAGGATTGCATCTGCTTACTTTCTCTCCTTTCATTTAAATGATTATGTACATTTTTCTTTCTTATAAATAGCTTTTCTTTTTCTCTGCTTAAACTTGTCTTTTTTTCTATCTTTCTATAACCTATCAGTTTTGCTTATTTGTGATTATTATTGTTCATATTACGTTTCTTGTATGACGTTTACCTCCTCCACAGTTGCGTACCCGTTGTACTCTGCTATTATCAATCCCCCCCCCCCCCCCCCCCCCCTAGAACCACACTACATCACTCGCGCTAGATGACTCAGTCAGTCAGTCGCGCTCAGCGTACGGCATAGGTGGATGTGTCGCTGCTGTTGTCATGTCCAGGTAAGACTGCACCAAATTATAGCTAACGGCTTACTTTGCATTCTCTCTATCGACGTGGCTGATAATTAATTAAAACAGCGGATTAAACGTGGCGCCATCAGTACACCAAAAGCGCTGTGTATAAGAGCTGTGGGACATTTAATGAGTTGTCTCTACCTGTCACTTGGTCAAAAGTGCCAGAGTCGGTATTTCGACGAACCTTAAAAGGGTGCGCGCGCACCTTGCAGCCTGTGTGGAGGACGCACCTGTGCGGGGGAGCCCACGGTCCAGGATAATATTGGACCGGGGGGAGCATCCACTGTGAGGGTTCATTCAACCACTATTAAGTGGACAAATGAGACAAATTATGAAGAAACAGCTACGGTACAAATATAGCGTGAAAACAAATACAACTTTTGTTTGAATAAATCGAAATATTTTTTATTGGGAATTGGGAATTGGAAAGTGTAAAAAGAAAATAATAGTAGAAAGTTTAAAACATCTTGGCTATTTCATAATCCCAAGTTTACAATTTCGAAGTTTCCAAAGTAAAGAAAAATGCAAATAAAAATATTTTCAAAACAAAATTGAAACAATGGATTTTGGTTTTAAATTGGGATTTTATTACAAATCAAAATTTCAGTAAATTATCCAATAATAACTTTAAATGATAGATGTCTTATAACTTGAAGTTACCTGCGTGTATGTTAACAATTTGATCAAAAATCAGAGATTTGTTTCTCCAAAGTAAAGTTTTAAAACTGTGTCTTAATTACAAATCCAAAATGTGTTAAGTATTATATATACCTCCCACACACTCCCCCAACCAAAATGATAAGACAAATTGGATCTGTTGAAAAAACATATTATTTGTTGTTGTTATTATCATACAAAATACATGTTTTGTGTGACCCCCGCAGGTCCGAGGCCACGTCCTGCCCCCAGCGCTGCAGATGTACGGCTGCCCAGTGATCCAGAAGGCGCTGGAATCCATCTCGCCCGAGCACCAGCAGGAGATCGTGAAGGAGCTTGACGGTCACCAGCTGGGCAAAATATAGTCAAATATTTTTATTTTTATTACAAACTACTCAAGTAAATGTATTATATGTACAAAATACAAGATTCATTTTTACTCTTGTATTTTCAATACAAAACGCAATTGTATTTTGAAAAATACTAAAAATAAAATACATTTGCTTACGCTATAATACTAACCTTCACAATAAAAATACAACCTTGGAGTCTGGTTTTGGACATGTTTCAGTAAATGAAGAGATGAGGGCCTAACCCTTTGCTGTCAAATTTTTTCGTTTAATATTATTATTGACATTGTTGGTTCATAAGAAGTACATTTTGGACTGAAATAGGTGGGCACCAGAATTGGAAAATTGAAAAAAAAAGTTTTGAATCGCATGTAACTGCAGGAATTGTGATGTTGAGTCTCGTTCAACACAGGACTAGACCGGAAAGGGTTAACAACATGTTGTCTGTGTTTGAAGGTGTTTGCGCTGTTGACCACCCGTACGGCTGCAGAGTGATCCAGCGCATCTTGGAGCATTGCACACCCGAACAGACGACCCCATCCTAGACAACTACACCAGCACGTGGAGCAGCTGATACAAGTAAGGGAACTATGTTATACAGCACGTGATAGGTACATAAAGCAGTCTGTAGTAAAACTTAGGCATTGGGTTCACAAAGATTGCTTAATTTATAAGTTTTCTTATTTTATGCAACTCGTCATAATATAAATTATCACAATCATATCGTTCTGAAAACTCATGCAAATAATATGTAGTAAGATATTGACAATAAAACGAAAACTATTTAATTTGTGAATGTGTAGTAAGACCAAGTGATGATTTATATTTTTGCTATGATTTGCTTTTGTAGAAGTTAGCATCTATGTGAATCCAGCCCAGTAGTGTATGTACAAATACACACACCTTTAAAACATGCATTTAAATAAAAACCTGCGTTAAGGTTTACAAATTAAAATAAACTGGCTGGTCAACTCAAGTCTAACCAGTGTTGCCGTGTTGGTCCACCGCCGCTTATATAGACGTCATAATGCACAATATCCAGACATTGAATTGCCAGTCCCGGTGGTCTAGTAGGGTCTAGTGTCAAGGCGCCCACCCGGCAAGTGGAAGACCTGGGTTCGATTCCCAGTCAGGGTTGGTTTTTGTATCAATCATTCATGTACCATTCATTTCAAATTTTGATCACTTTTGAAGTCTATAAATTTTCGAGATGAAAAATCATGATTTTGAAATCCGCCATATTGGCAGTATTTCTTTTATTAGGATGGTCACATGGTCATAAATAATACATTTATACCATTTTATTAAACATGCATGCACCCAAACGCTTGGTATCAAACTGCTCATACTTCCCCAATAACCACAAAAGAAGAGGGAAATGAACATATTCTTTAATAAACAAACATGCCCTATCATTATGTGTCCATTTGAACCCGTATCACACAGTTCAAATTTTTATTATTTTTGAAGTCTATAATATTGTTTATAAATTTTTGAGGCGAAAAATCATGATTTTGGAATCCACCATATTGGAGGTATTTCTTATTAGGATGGAGTCATTTGGTCAAAAATAATACAAATATATCATTTTATTAAACTTGCAAACACCCAAAAGTCTTACAAATGAATATAGTAAGAATTGCAGTGTCTGACGTATCAAACTGCTCGTACTTCCCCAATAACTACAACATAAGGGAAAATGTACTTATTCTTTAATAAAAAACGCGCCTTGTCGGAGTTTGACTGGGGCTGCACATTTGTCAAAGAATAACTCATGTGTCCTTGTATAAGGCTAGCTCAGCGAGGACAGAAACCTCGTATAGAGCAAAAGGGCAAAATCTGGCTTGATCTCGATGTAAGGTATAGCTCTCCCAAAACTACCTTACGGATGCTTTCGTCACAGGCGAGGGGCTCGTAGGCGATCAGTGATCGCTATTTGTGCGGGGTTGTCTCGGGGGGTTCGCTGGTTGGCTCCAGTGCCTCGCCTGAGACGAAAGCATTCTGTAAGGTAGCCTTGGGTCATGTATAGGCATAGAGACTGTGAAAGCACGGCCTGTCGATCCTTTTGTCTTAGAGTTTCTAGCAAGAGGTGTCAGAAAAGTTGCCACAGGGATACCTGGCATGTTGTAGTGGGTTCTTGCGGGACTCGGGAAGGACTTGGAGTGAATCGGGATGTAACTGCACGTTGGCGAGTTCCCCAGGGTTCGTCTTCTTGGAAACGATGGGAGGCAGCTAGTAGGAGGCAAGTTAGCCAACAAAAGTCTGGTAGATATCGTCTTCATTCGAATAGAGAATCATTTTTCACAACAATTTTGCTGTAGGACAAGTATCTGATACCGTTGTAGAATCATTTGGCATGCTTTTTGATGTAGTTGATTAGTTCACAACTTTTTTTAACAACGCAACGTTCACAACGTTTCCCGCATGATACCATCTAACGTATCTACCAGGTTCAACAGTCACTACGGCTCAACAAATAGTTGATTTACACTTAAAATAATTATGTTAAATAACGCAGAATTGAATCAAGATGGTATTACGGTAGTATTTTGGCTTTCGCAGCAGTGGGAGCCCAGACTTTCATCCTACTAGTGGGTTTTTTGGGTAGTTGGATACTTGTTGTGGTATTCGTTTAAAGAACAGGGCCTGGGACAGCAGCTCTTCTCAAGTGCTCGGAAAATTGCTCTAGATTGATTCAGTATTCAATCCAGAAGGATTTTTGTGAGTTGATGTTATTATTACCTCAAGGCTGGTCCACACAGATTTTGAAGACATAATGCATAAGGTTTTAAGACGTTGTTTTAAAACCAACAGTGTATAAGTCTTACCCTTATGTATCAGTATCATGCACGATTAAACGATTTTGGACCTTTGGTCGGAAAATCAAGATCGCCCCACTCCCTATGTCCGCTACTGCTACTATACCTTCATTATAATTACCAATTTATTTAAAAATTCAAATAAATTCTGTTATGCACTGTGATTGTGTATTTAAATTGAAAATAGTTGAAGAAAGTTTTTAAAAATGTTAATTAACTATTTGAAAGAATCAAACGTGTTTGTAGATAGCTCAAAACTTTGTTAGATGTAGACATATTTGTTTTACCAGGGGTGCTTTAGCACCTGAGCACCCACACACTGGCGTCCATGAGTGAGGGGTTAGAGAGGAAAGTGGGGTGGTGATCAATTGCCTGCTCCTACCCCCCCCTCCTCGTTGTTTCGCGTATGTCTTCTTGTTTTGAATAATGTAATTTTGAGTAAAATTATAATAATTGTGCAAGCTAATGTTTCCCTGGTTCTGTTTCAGATTGTTGTAAAAGTCGCTCTCACTGTCAAGATGTTGTATCTCAGTCTTCTGGACTCACTGTCGTCTCCTTTAGCACCAATCACATGCTGCTGTACCAACTAGACCCTACCGACTTACCTCCTCAACGGTTTGGAGATGCAACGCCAAACTACAATCCCTCCCGTGTGCTTCCCTATTCAAGCTGAGCATCCCTGGACCCAATGAGACGGAACATCTTATGTACTTGTTCAACTCATGCTGTTGTGTTCATTTATTGTACTTAGTTGTTTGTCAGAATCCTACTGTTGCTGCTTTTGTTTGTATCTAGTTTTTGAAGCCAACTGTTGAGGAGGGAATGTACTTACTTGTTACTTGAATAAATTACATTTTAATTGATATCTTGTATTGTAATGTTTACACCCTTTTCCAATTTATTCATCCTTAAGAAACAATCAATTTTTTCAAGATCAGTCTTGGGAAAGTGTATTGAAATTGAAACATCAAATAACAATTCAAAATTATTACTCTGTAATAGGTGGTAAAGCGAATGTGATTGCATAGCAACCCCTTTGATTTGCGCGCCGTAAGAGTTGGCGTGTCATCAATTGGGTTGGTTGCCATGGTTACTCGAGCTCGGACTTAAATAGCGGCCGCAACTCGAAACTGGCTAAGTGGAACGCGATCATGGCCACAAAGAAGAAGAACATCATGAGACAGTAGTACCTCCTGGCACCTTCTACATCCCCGATACAAGATCGCTCAAACTGAGTTTTCGAGGTACAATAACATGTAATTTTTCGCAAAAAAAATGGCGGATCTGGATCAGGGTTGTAGGAGGTGCAAGGAGGCACTACTGTCTATTGGTCTTCTTCTTCTTTGTGGCCATGATCGCGTTCCACTTAGCCAGTTTCGAGTCGCGGCCGCTATTTAAGTCCGAGTTCAAGAAACAATGGCAACCAACCCCGATGATGACACCCCTATTCCAAATGTTACCTAAGTACCACCGTTCAACCACAATCGGTACCGAAAGTGGAACTTGACAAGAAAATCTTTAAAATTTCGGCGACGTCTGACGTCGTTCACAACAAACATAGCAAGACGATGGTTTTTTTCAAGGTAGACAATTTTTAGATCTACCTCAGGAATTACCTTTAAGATCGCTCAATTAAACAATATAGCCGTATAGAATATAATTCTAAAAAACAGGCTGTATTTGAGCACGTCTTTGACGACGCGTTGCGTCTCTTGTTAAAGGGACAAGAATATAATGATTAGAGTTTCTCCATTAGACATTCTTACTCTATACATGAAACATGTTAATGTTTGTCTTGTATTAACGGTTAGCCGAGGAAACATGTTTTCATGTTGGCGTGATGACGAGCTATCTGAATACAACAAGCAATGCCTAGAGATGCAAGTTTTTCGCAATGCGCGATAAAACGAAAAGTGTAACAAAACACTCTAGAGTGCTGGTTTCAACATTTCTTTACGTTATGCGTCACTGGGATTCAGATTCAAATCGCGAAATAACACCATAAAATGCTTATAAAACGAATTATGAGTTTATTCGCGATTTAACACCATAATTACCACTTTCTAGCAAAATAACACCATTATTAACAGTAATTCGTAATTTTGTATTCCCTTCCGTTCAAATCTTCACAAGAATTACTAGATAAAAAGCGAAAATAAGCAGTCCGCATCATCACCACTTACTTCTCTGCAGTCTAATCTAATCTTTGACGCCCATCACTATGTATATACATTTAGGGCCATACACATATAATAATTTAGAAAATGAAACCTTTTTTAGTTTTATCAATGATTTTAAGTAAAAACATGATGTTTGATTACAAAAACAATAACACCACAAAACACCATAATTCTCAATTTCTCAAACGAAAAGTGAAGAAAAATAAAACCATTTTCTTGCATCTCTAGCCAATGCCATACATTGAGACCAGTGTGTTATCTACCAGTATAAGCAACACCGATTCCATCGTGTGCAATAGCGTACGCAGTACGGCAGTGGCTTCGAATATTTGAGGTCGGGGGCTCGAAACCAATTTCCCCCAATTTTTTTTTCCACCATATTCACACATTTTTTATTATTTATATCTCAATTTGAGGGAGTTTTTATCATCAGATCGTATTCTTGGATATTTTTTAAATCCAATGAGACCCTCTGTTCGTAAATCCATATATATTTGGTAACATGCATACATTGAGAGCCGTGTGTTATGTATACCAGTCTAAGCGATCCAACACCCATCGTATGGCATGGCGTAGTCAGTAGCGTCGTGGACTAGTGTTTTAGAGGTCCGGGGTTCGAGACCCGTTACCACCACGATTTTTTTCTTTCCATATTCAGAGCAGCAAAGTTAAGAAGGGTTTACTAAGGCGAAATGTTTTTTAAGCGCTCGTAGCTACCAAACGGGAGGCCCAAATTTGTTTCTGTATTTTTTTTAAATTTTTTTGCGTTAATTATCTAGACATCCTGAAAACGAAAATATGCTGGAGGTCATACTTAGGTCTGGTCTTACAATCTCCTAATAAGAAAGTTATTTGTAGCAATTAAGCTATTTGGAGGATTTCAAGGGTTTTGATTGGTGGTTGCCATGGAGAAAACAAGCTATTCGATGAAAAAGTAGTTATTGGGACATTGTAAGACTGGGCCTTACAGAGATACAGGCGCCCAAAATTGCAAATTTTGTCTCAGAAGAGCACAATCGGAGAATTTTAAAAAATTTTATTTTTTTTATTTTTTAAAAAATACGGAACATATCCAAAAAACGATAAATAAGAAGGAATTGACAACCAAAAAATTCTATCTTAAACCGTTTACCCGTAAAAAAATAAAAACCTCAAAAAATCTACTATTTTGGTTACCTGAAGTTGGCGTCGCCTCACCACGACCAGTGCAAACCGACGCTACCGACGCTGATACTACGTCACCAAGAATTCTTACTGATCTTAAGTTCGACGCTTCGACTAACTAGGTACCACCGTTCATCCACAATCGATACCGAAAGTGGAACATGACAAGAAAATCTTTGAAATTTCGGCGACGCTTGACGTCGTTCACAACTAACATAGCGAAACGATGATTTTTTTCAAAGTAGACAATTTACAGATCTACCTTAGAATATTACTTTAAGGTCCCCTTAATAAACAAAAAAGCCGTAAAGAATATAATTCTAAAAAACAGAGTGTATTTGAGCACGTCTTTGACGACGCGTAGCGTCTCTTGTTAAAGGGTTAAGAAAATAATGATTAGTGTTTCTCCATCGGACATTCTTACGCTATACAATGGCTATACATTGGACATGTTAATGTTTGCCTTGCACTAACGGTAAGCCGAGGAAATATGTTTTAATGTTGGCTGTTCAGTGTGATGTTTACAACGTGGGTCCCAAAACTACGTTTTCAGTGGATGTGTATCAGGAGTTCAGACGGCTATAGGAGGTTATGATATAAGCTAACTGAATACCCCGAACAACGCACAAGTGGAGAGCAGTGTGTCTTGTACCTGTGTAAGCGCTGGAAGGATCATCGTGTGCTATGGCGTATGCGGTATGTCTCCGCTTAGCATGGTCGAGGTCTTGGGTTCGAGACCCGTTACACCCACTCTTTTTTGTTCCACCTTTTTCACACATTTATATCAATGCATCAACGTGCATGGACACGGTTTATTTGATAACTGTCAAACGGCGCAGTGTTAACACAAACGATTAACTCTTTCGCGATCAACCAATCAATCAAAACGATCTGATGATAAAAATTCCGAAAATTTAAAAAACTTTGAAGCGGTTTTTTTCACAAGTTTCGCAGTTTTTATCTTCAGATCGTTTTCTTGGACATTTTGTAATCCAATGAGACCCTCTGTTCGTAAATCCATCTATAACAATTACAATAAGAATGAATCGAGATACATACATGCATTCATTGAGAGCGGTGTGTTATGTACCAGTATAAGCGACACCGATTCCATCGTGTGCAATAGCGTACGTAGTACGGCAGTGGCTTCAAACACTTGAGGTCGGGGGTTCGAAACACATATACGCCAATTTTTTTTCCACTATATTCACACATTTTTGATCATTTATATCTCAATTTGATGGACTTTTTATCATCAGATCGTATTCTTGGATATTTTTTAAATCCAATGAGACCATCTGTTCGTAAATCCATATATATTTGGTAACATGCATACATTGAGAGCCGTGTGCTATCTATACCAGTCGAAGCGATCCAACTTCCATCGTATGGCATAGCGTAGTGAATAGAGTCTTAGACTAGTGTTTTAGAGGGCCGGGGTTCGAGACCCGTTACCACCACGATTTTTTTCTTCCATATTCAGAGCAGCAAAGTTGAGAAGGGTTTACTAAGGGGAAATTTTTTTTTAAGCGCTCGTAGCTACCAAACGGGAGGCCCAAATTTGTTTCTGTATTATTTTTAATTTTTTTGTGTTGATTATCTAGACATCCTGAAAACGAAAATATGCTGGGGGTCATACTTACAGAGATACAGGCGCCCAAAATTTCAAATTTTGTCTCAGAAGAGCACAATTGGAGAATTTTGAAATTTTTTATTTTTTTTAAAAATACGAAACATATCCAGAAAATGATAAATAAGAAGGAATTGACAACTAAAAAATTCCATCTCAAACCGTTTCCCCGTAAAAAAATAAAAACCTCAAAAAATCTACTATTTTGGTTACCTGAAGTTGGCGTCGTCTCACCACGCCCAGAGCAAACCGACGCTACCGATGCTGATACTACGTCACCAATAATTTTTACTGATCTTAAGTTTGACGCTTCGACTAACTAGGTAGCACCGTTCATCCACAATCGGTACCGAAAGTGGAACTTGACAAGAAAATCCATAACATTTCGGCGACGCCTGACGTCGTTCACAACAAACATAACGAACCAAATTGTTTTTTCAAAGTAGACAATTTTCAGATCTACTTTAGAAAGTTAGTTTAAGATTGCCCAAATAAGCAATAAATCCGTAAAGAATATAATTCTATAAAACGGAGTGTACTTGAGCACGTCTTTGACGACGCGTAGCGTCTCTTGTTAAAGGGTTAGGAAAAGAATGATAAGAGTTTCATCATTGGACATTCTTACTCTATACATGAAACATGTTAATGTTTGCCTGGCATTAACGGTTAGCCGAGGAAACATGTTTTAATGTTGGCTGCTCAGTGTGATGTTTCCAACGTGGGTCCCAAAACTACGTTTTCTGTGGATGTGTATCAGGAGTTCAGACGGCTATAGGAGGTTATAGTGATGTTCCCAACGTCAAGTCTTGAAAGTCCCAAAACTGCGTTTTCTGTGGATGTGTATCCGGAGTTCAGACGGCTATAGGAGGTTATGATATAAGCTAACTGAATACCCCGAACAACGCACAACATTGAGAGCAGTGTGTCTTGTACCTGTGTAAGCGACGCCGATTCCATCGTGTGCAATAGCGTACGCGGTACGGCAGTGGCTTCGAGTACTTGAGATTGGGGTTTCGAAACCCATATCCCCCATTTTTTTTTCCCCACCATATTCACACATTTTTGATCATTTATATCTCAATTTGAGGGAGTTTTTATCATCAGATCGTATTCTTGGATATTTTTTAAATCCAATGAGACCATCTGTTCGTAAATCCATATATATTTGGTAACATGCATACATTGAGAGCCGTGTGCTATCTATACTAGTCGAAGCGATCTAACTTCCATCGTATGGCATGGCGTAGTGAGTAGCGTCGTGGACTATTGTTTTAGAGGTCCGGGGTTCGAGACCCGTTACCACCACGATTTTTTTCTTCCATATTCAGAGCAGCAAAGTTGAGAAGGGTTTACTAAGGGGAAATTTTTTTTTTAGGCGCTCGCAGCTACCAAACGGGAGGCCCAATTCTTTTTCTATATTTTTTTTGATTTTCTTGCGTTAATTATCTAGACATCTTGAAAACGAAAATATGCTGGGGGTCATACTTACAGAGATACAGGCGCCCAAAATTTCAAATTTTGTCTCAGAAGAGCACAATCGGAGAATTTCGAAATTTTTGTTTTTTTTTATTTTAAAAAAAATACGAAACATATCCAAAAAACGATAAATAAGAAGGAATTGACAACCAAAAATTCTATCTCAAACCGTTTACCCGTAAAAAAATAAAAACCTCAAAAAATCTACTATTTTTGTTACCTAAAGTTGGCGTCGCCTCACCACGACCAGTGCAAACCGACGCTACCGACGCTGATACTACGTCACCAAGAAGACTTACTGATCTTAAGTTCGACGCTTCGACTAACTAGGTACCACCGTTCATCCCCAATCGGTACCGAAAGTGGAACTTGACAAGAAAATCTGTAAAATTTCGGCGACGCTTGACGTCGTTCACAACTAGCATAGCGAAGCAATGATTTTTTTCAAAGTAGACTATTTACAGATCTACCGTAGAATATAACTTTAAGGTCCCCTTAATAAACCATAAAGCCGTAAAGAATATAATTCTAAAAAAACAGAGTGTATTTGAGCACGTCTTTGACGACGCGTAGCGTCTCTTGTTAAAGGGTTAAGAAAATAATGATTAGAGTTTCTCCATCGGACATTCTTACGCTATACATTGGGCATGTTAATGTTTGCCTTGCATTAACGGTAAGCCGAGGAAACATGTTTTAATGTTGGCTGTTCAGTGTGATGTTTACAACGTGGGTACCAAAACTACGTTTTCTGTGGATGTGTATCAGGAGTTCAGACGGCTATAGGAGGTTATAGTGATGTTCCCAACGTCAAGTCTTGAAAGTCCCAAAACTGCGTTTTCTGTTGATGTGTATCCGGAGTTCAGACGGCTATAGGAGGTTATGATATAAGCTAACCGAATACCCCGAACAACGCACAAGTTGAGAGCAGTGTGTCTTGTACCTGTGTAAGCGCTGGAAGGATCACCGTGTTCTTTGGCGTATGGGGTATGTCTCCGCTTAGCATAGTCGATGTCTTGGGTTCGAGACCCGTTACAGCCACTCTTTTTTGTTCCACCTTTTTCACGCATTTATATCAATGCATCAACGTGCATGGACACGGTTTATTTTTTAACTGTCAAACGGCTCAGTGTTTCCACAAACGATTAACTCTGTCGCGATCAACCAATCAATCAAAACGATCTGATGATAAAAACTCCGAAAATTTAAAAAAACTTTGAAGCCGCTTTTTCACAATTTTCGGAGTTTTTATCTTCAGATCGTTTTCTTGGATATTTTTTGAATCCAATGATACCCTCTGTTCGTAAATCCATCTATAACAATTACAATAAGAATGAATCGAGATACATACATGCATTCATTGAGAGCGGTGTGTTATGTACTAGTGTAGGCGATCCAACTTCCATCCTGTGGCGTGGCGTAGGCAGTAGCGACGACGTCGACTACAGTTGAGTTCCGCGGGAGTTTACCCAATGGCCACACCATTTTCCCGCCGTTTTGGACACCCTTAGATACGTTGAAAGATAAACTATCCTGGGATTTCTTGTTTTCCAAGAACGATCGGACCTTATCGCCTTAAGAATGTGAGGCATTCGTGCACATTGAATGAAAACAGGACATGGCTATAGCTATTAAAATAATTGCGTTCTTTTTGCCGATTATATTTATGAATAGTAGCAAAATAATGTTTTTTAATGCAAATGTTGCAATATTGTTGGCAAGTTTTAATTTTGATGGAAATTTTTTTTTATGTTTGTCTGTAGGACAAAAACAACGCCATTTACGAGCAACATAAAGTTTTGATTATTAAAGTACCCTACATAATTAATTTAAATTAGCCTATTTCGATTATAACAATTTATGACATGTTCTGAATCGACCTTGTTGATTCTAGCATTTGTCCGCAGGTTTTCGCACTGTCCAATCACTGATTCATATGTTTCGTGTATTTGAAATATCGATCTTTGATTGGTTATCGCTCACTCGTCGATGGTGTTCGGAGACTACAGGGTTGATTAAGTCGCTTTAAATTAAAGTCCCCCACTGAAAATCAGTTTCGTTACTGAGTGGGTAGACTCTAAATGTGAATTTATTTATT
The DNA here is from genome assembly GCA_945910005.1 of Isoperla grammatica. Classification (NCBI taxonomy): domain Eukaryota; kingdom Metazoa; phylum Arthropoda; class Insecta; order Plecoptera; family Perlodidae; genus Isoperla; species Isoperla grammatica. The sequence goes on from OX246737.1 coordinate 135,698,127, forward strand.
TATTTAATGTTTTACTATTTAACGATAAAAACATTCGTTTTGTGTTAACAATATTTCAAATATAGGCATAAATAAATAAAATAAATAAATAAATTCACATTTAGAGTCTACCCATTCAGCAACGAAACTGATTTTAGCTACTAAACTAACCCTGCATGCTTCGAACACCATCGATGAGTGAGCGATAACCAATCAAAGATTGATTCTAATACGAAACATATGAATCAGTGATTGGACAGTGCGAACACCTGCGGACAAATGCCAGAATCAACAAGGCCGATTCAGAACAACTTTGAATTTATCGGGAGAAAGAAAATTGTGTGAGTCATCTGTCAGCGTGGTAGGCCTAACAATAAAACGCAGCATAACAACAAGTGTGTTATTCGCTTCCAGTCAGCATCTCGTTTATTGGTTGAACCCAAGGTTGTTTTGTCCCGTAGGATATCGAATAGGCGTGTGGTATTTTTGGAAACACTTTTCAATGCAATTCGTGGTCACCAATAAACAATGTATTAGTATTTGAATGAGGATGTAAAATAACATTTTTATTTTCCAGTATTACAAAGTCACGAAACAAATGTGACTTTGAACTAATTTAACACAATTAACTTTAATATATGAACGAGTTTCGTGCGTGGATACATTGTTCGCTATGATAATACAATATTATAATAAATAAATATTGAGAAAATAAACTTAGCTAGGACTCGAACCCAGACCATCGGCATGCTCTTACTAATGTATTTAATCGTTTCATTCCACGGCGTAAATTGTCAATTTTTGTCGTAGACATGAAATCAAAAAAGTAATCTGTATGAAAGAAAGATGAAAGATGTGCAAATTTGAATTAAATCGAATTTAACTCTAATCATTTAGTATATCTCAAAGTAAAAAAACAGCAGTAAACAAGTGCATTATACCTGGGAATTACCAAATACCTGTCTAATGGAGAGGAACAAGTAACACATTATCATATTCAGTCATCTGAATTCCTCGTCCTTTGCTCGAGTTTGAATGGAGATAATTGCTCGACTGGACTTTGCTCTAGAGGTGTACCAAGAAAACTACCTAAAAGGTTGGAGTAAACTCCCGCGGAACTCCACTGTAGTGTTTTCGCGGTCCGGGGTTCGATACCCGCAACCGGCAGTCTTTTTTTCTTCCATATTCAGACAAGCAAAGTTGAGAAGGGTTTATTTACTAAGGGGAAATTTTTTTTTAAGCGCTCGTAGCTAAAAAAACAGTTGGTCCAAATTTGTTTCTGTATTTTTTTAATTTTTTTTTGCGTTAATAATCTAGACATTTTGAAAACGAGAATATGCTGGGGGTCATACTCACAGAGATACAGGCGCCCAAAATTTCAAAAAACCTCACAGAAAAGCAGAATCGGAGGATTTTGAATTTTTTTTTTTTTATTTAAAACAAAATACTATTCATATCAAGAGAGCGATGAATAAGAAGGAATTGACAACCAAAAAATTCAATCTCAAACTGTTTACCCGTAAAAAAATAAAAACCTCAAAAAATCTACTATTTTGGTTACCTGAAGTTGGCGTCACCTCACCACGACCTGTGCAATACGACGCTACCGACGCTCATACTACGTCACCAAGGATTCATACTGACCGTAAGTTCGACGCTACGAGTAACTAGGTACCCCCGTTCATCCACAATCGGTACCGAAAGTGGAACATGACAAAAAATCTTTGAAATTTCGGCGACGCTTGACGTCGTTCACAACTAACATAGCGAGGCGATGATTTTTTTCAAAGTAGACAATTTACAGATCTACCATTGAGTTTAAAATAAGGGATTTTATACACAATGGTTTCACAGCTGCTGTACAGACAGGCACATACTGGTTGCGTTCCGTTACATGCTGGATGTACTGATCCAGTACGCCAGCTTACTGGATGCATTCCGAAACATGCTGCCAGCGACTTGCTATCCCAGCATCTCCAGTGCACTGGAAGTACTGGCCCTTTTTCACGCAGTAGCCCCAGTAAAACTTGGAACTGTCATGGCGTCGCACCAAACTATAACATACCAGTGGCACGAAATATCGCGGGTTTGTCCAGAAACAAACGAAGTAGTGAAATTAGTAGTGAACGACAATGAAAAGGAGCGTCTGGAGAAAGGTAAGAATGTTTTGTATATGCTATTGGACGTATATTTCTCTTGGCAGGGTGCAATTAGTGTAGGCCTAGGCTGACAGTTATAGCTTACGACTATTTTCGCGCCGTCTTCCATACTGTGCTCAGTGCTCTGCAGGTGGATGCTCGTTCCGTTTCTTAAGCCTTCTGGCTCGCGGTCGGACGAGGGGGCAAACTGGTGCTGTTCTGGTCATTAATGTGGAGCTGCAGGAGCCGGGCATTTTGGTATTGTGACATTCAAATTTTGAGAGCCGATTATTGCAAAAAATCGTTTCTAGAGAATCGATTCTACGATTAAATCGAATAAAAAGAATCGAAAGGAAAGAATCGATTCTTCGAAAGAATCGATTCTTTTCACCCATCTACCCGACTGTGTTATTTTGCGGGAAGCTGTTGATTTGTTATTTTCGTGTTTTTCAAGTAAGTGTTCCGGGCTTTAGGCCTTTTCCTCCTTGCAATGGCAGTTATGTCAGGAATGTACGTTACTTTTAGCCTTAAAATACATTCTATGTCATTCAAGCAAGTTCTTTTTAGAGATTTCTTTATTCTGTCATTTTTAGGTTATGGCGGTTCCTAAAGCCAACCATTAACATTAGGTTACCGAACACTTTATACTTCTCCCAGCACTCATCAGACAACACTATGCATAATATGCCTATTTTACCCAAAAGGTGTTACATATCATTGATTTTACCCATGCTACGACGATGTGAAAATGAAATGTCTCCTGGAAGCGCAGTAAATGTCTAGGCCTAGGCCTAGGCCCTAGGTCTAGATCTAGGCTAGGGTTCCCAGGATCACTGAGACAAACCAGGATGCGAGTCTCGTCTCTACTTACCATTGCTCACATTTGGCCCGTCAGGCCATCAAATAATAGAGTAACTCTAGCTATAAGCATAACCCCATGATCTGAAATAGTGACGCTAAAGGGAACCGATTGCTCCGCCTCCTCCTAGGCCTAGTGTAGGCCTAGGCCTATCCCCCTGCCCCCTAAATATAAAACTGAACAAAACTACACCATATAACCTTGTGATTCTTTTTGTAATGTTGATCTATGTGTCGTCAGTATTGATATGATACTTTCTGAACTGTGTTTGTTTCAGACAGTACCCAGTCTAACGTCTAGGCGAGTGTAGGCTACGTAATAGTTAGCCTGATGTCGCAGTCATTAGAACTTAATCCTGAAACTTCCTTAGAAGCCTCAATGGCAGCACTTTGGAAGTGTACAGAAAAGTACATTCAACTACACAACAATGGTAAGAATAGGGTTCCCAACCGTCCCGGTTTCGCCGGGACAGACCAGGAATTAAAGATCTTGTCCTGGTTGAAATTAAACTGATTCCGGGACGGCAAATGTCCCGGAATTACATGAAAGTGTCTTGCTTCTGCCGCGACCCCGCGCCGCCCGAAACGTGAGCTCGATACGAGCAGAGAGAATGGATAGTAAATTAATGCGATGAGCATAGTTTCCAAAGTTGACTTTTCAAATGCACTATGTTTCAATAAAAATACTAAATAGGTACATCTAGTATTTACCCTATTAGGCTATTAAGGCGGGACAACACTGAAAATCTCATTATTTTTAAGAAAAAATTCCAATCTACAATTTTTTTAAATTTAATTGTTTAAACTATTAACAATCGATTCAAAACACAAAGTAAGTTATATATTTCATATAAAATACTAATATCTATATTCTTGTGGATGTATGCGCTGCGTGTTTGCCCTAAAATGCGAGCAAAGACAGGTTTTGTTGTGATTTTGCAGGAAGTATTTTTCCTACACAATACAGTATGTAGAAATTTATATCTTCTAAACTGGTCCCCTAAATCTTATAATATTTTGTGTGTATGTTCTCCAATGCCATTAAGATAAAATGATGCATGGCCAAGCTCGTATCTATGTAAAAAGTATTTTTTTTCATTAAAAGATTTTAATTTTTATTTTTTTATAAAAATGTTAGAAGTAAAACATGTATAGCCATCATAAAAAACACAGGTTCAAAGTGGTGATGCATCATTTCATTGCTTGTCTGCATAACTTCAAATAACACTTTACAAAAGTTGATTATCTCAATTGGTTCTCATGTAATCGTTTTCCCGGTGTGCATTGTTGTAATAACAACAACAATGTCAACAACAATAGAAATGTAAAAATTAAAAAAAAAAATAATTCAATAACTTTAGGTAAGTGTTTGGTGTGTTCAACAAGTTTCAGTTTAATTGTTGCCATAGAGCATAAGTTAGGATTTTCAGTGTTGTCCCCCCTTAATATTGTTATAGCAACACAATAATTAATGAAACAACAATCTCAGACAGGCACGTGAACTCCTAATTTCTAATTAACTGCGAAAGATTTTTGTTCAAAAGGAAAATTCTTGATTTCTCGTCAAGCAGTAAAAACATGTTATTAAAATTTTAGAACGTAAATCATGAAAAAAAGGTCCCAAAAAATTTCGCCTTCGGCGATAGGCCTCCGGCGGGCCTTCGGCAGTATCACGTGGGCCATTCCCTTTTCATGTGCTATTTGTCCCGGAATGTTATTTTGCAGAGTTGGGAACCCTAGGTAAGAACTATCTGTGGACAGGCCTAGTAGTTTCAACATGGTATCGATTATGAGATACTTTCTTGTTAAAAAGTTGATGCCGTAGGTGTAACGGACATAGGACACCGCATTGGTAGCTTAGGTTATGGCGGAGCGGATGTGTCCAGACTTATTCCCACGCCAGGAGCCTCGCTCATTAAGTGCAACAAGACTTGGTACCAAACGTTACAGTCCAGCCCATTTAATAAAGCTGAAGGCAAAACGAAAGTAATTTTGTTAAAACCAGTCTTTGTTATATGTCAGCTTATTTAATAAAATTCTACAACTTTCATGTAGAATAAATTTTACAATTATAAAAAAAAATGTTTATGAATTAAGGAAGTTTGTAATTTGTAGGCTTCACTGGCTTGGTTGCAAAATATAGCCTAGGTGTTGAAAAAGCTACGACATCTTTACTACCCACGATGTATATATGCCGGAGAGTGTGAAACAGTTGGTCTGTCCCAGACTTAGCGGAAGACGACGAAACGCTGGCCCATCTGCTGCACATCATGGGTTCCTACTGCATGGTGGACATGCGCGCCAAGGTCGGCAAGGAGAGCTTAGCCGAGGCTCGAAATGTGCTGGACCTCAGCGACAAGACGTTCAAGCAGATCTTTGAGGATATCATGGAAGAGAAGGAGAAGACTCTGCCCAATGCCAAGACTCATCCCAAGTACAAACTGTACAAGAAGAAGGTGGCCTTGTTGACAACCAAAGGTAAGCTAGGGGTGTATATAATAGGCTACAGTGTGATGGAAGAAAACGATTGGTATCCGATGGGCCCGTAGGTCTTTATTAAATGATATGGGAATCATCTTTTGTTTATATTTGGGCTGTACTTACGTTTCATTTTCGGTAACGATGCTAATCGAGACGATGTGGGGGTGATGTGTGAAGAAGAAAACACTAATGGTTAGCATAGGCGCACGCAAGTCAGGATTTGAAATTGGAATGTCGGATTCTGCTCTGTTTACTATTCTCGTAAATGAGGAACTGACAAGCGATGACGGTTACAGCGTCGGGCGGCGACAACGAGGACGGAGACGACGAAGAGCTCGTGATCACCCAGGCCGAGGTGAACACGATGGATCCCATCACGAGGCAACAGATGACCTCGCCGGTCAAGAACACACAGTGCGGCCACTCTTACGACAAGCACAGCATCGTCGCGCTCTTCCGAAACAAGAAGAAACTCATGTACGTTTATATTAGTCCCAATGTTACTTGCCTCGGATCCTTATCTACCATGCACGCTCTTGCACACATTCGTTCAGCTCAGTCAAGTGGACAAGCCTCATTAGTTAGGCCTGCTTTGCCAGGAATCTCCAGGTATCCAAACCTAGAACGTACATTTCAAGTAGATGGTAGGAACTAGTGAAGTAGAAAATATGAGTAGGCATTTCATAAGCATGATACTATAAGTCTTATGATGTTGGGGGTAGGCCTACCTACTTAACAAATGTTTTAAACTCTTGACAGTAAGGAAAGATTGTGTGTTAGTAAGAATAGAATACAAACTTGAATTAAAACTAAATGTCTAACTAGTATCGCGAAGTAATAGACAACAGCCATGACGCGGACTGAAGGGAAATTACCGGGCGTCTTATCACTGCCGCCCGTGCATAATAAATACCTAGTATAAAATGTCCCCCACTGAAAATTAGCTCATCTAACTGAGTGGGTCGACTATCAATACACATTTTTTATTTATTTTAACACAGAAACTCGGCTGCTTCCTTAGCCTTACCATAACAACAATAGACTCGACAGTGTATCTTGATGCAACGTTTACTTGCAAACGTATCGTAAGTGCCGTCTTGTGTTGTTTGTGCCGCAGGTGTCCTTACGTTGGCTGCCCGAACAGGAACCATTTCACGCAAGAAGACTTGGAGGAAGACTTTGAGTTGAAGCAAGTGATCAAGCAGCGGACGCAACAGGACTCTGCCCGGTAGAGCAGGGGTGACACTAGTACGTACGGTGCCCATCCTAGGTGTCTCTAGCTCTTGGCATCACCTTCTTGGGCCTCATTAACATTCCTGCCACGACTGTGTGCAGATAGCATGTAAACATTTCAAGCAGAGGTATTGTGCCTTGTTAGGGGCTGTTTGTCAAGCCCGTCACACGTTTGTATGGACGGCGTGATGCTGACATTTGGCCTGGTCTGTTTCCCTTATGCCAGCAACTGAAAATATGTATCTTAAGACTCTTCCAAACTCATTACTGTAATTTTTGTGTACACTTTTGATGCAGGTTAATATTTTGAGAGATATTTAGGGTAGGATTTGAAGTGAAGTCACAACTTACAACTGATGGGAAGGAGAGAGGAGGGTCAAAAATATTCACATATTGTGTGATGCATTTGTGATGAGCATGTCAAAGAAAATTACATTTGTCTTTCTTTTTATTAAAGCATCATTTATTCAATAACAAAGCTTAATATGTAAAATAAGTTCACAGAGTATAAACTTAAAAAAATAAAATAAATCCTAGTAGCATTTAAATAAAAATATATTTGCATATTTATTTATGTAAGCCTCTAGGCCTAAGCTATTGAGTTGAATTGGCTAGTTTCATCACTGTATTTTACAACATGTGGGAAAACTGTGCAAACCAGGTCCCAACACATACAAAATACAAAACCATATTTTATCCTAACAATGTTTAAATCTGTACAACAATATGAATTAACTTTTACACCCACCTCATGAACAGAAACAAATAGTCACAGAACATGACTGTGTGTGTATTTGTAATCGTTGTCTTCTAATAATATCATATCTTATTGAATTTATATCAATCGTGTCGACATGGCACATGGAAAGTATTTTAAGTCAGTTCTTCGAGCTTTTAGCTCAAGATTAGTCCGTGTTAACAAATGTGCGTGTTGGATTGCCCGACGAATGTAATCTGAAGATAAACACGGTTTTGCGAAGTTGAACCCAAGACCTACAGTTGTTCATCACCATCAGTTTGAAACAGGAAGCGACTGGGGCTTAGTCACCGAGATAAGAATTTATCCGGCCTGAGGTCGGGTGATAAGTAATACGGCAACCGTAGCGGCATCACAGTTGCCATGACAGGGGTGTCCGGAGATAGCAGGCCGACACATTTGAACGTTGAATCATTTGTCACTGAAATTAATCATCGCGTCATCTTGCCAAGTTGCCAACCACGAACAAACAGGTGACTTCCCGTTCCGTCCTCGACACTTGGCGATATCCCAAGGTCGCCGCTCACAGTCGGCTGAATGTTACAAATGACCAGCACAGGGTTGTGATCGGAGAAGGGATGACATATAAACGCGTCCGGGTGGGTCACTTAAACGTCCAGTCTATTAACCGGACAACCCAAGTGGTGATGGAACTAATACTGAACAACTGTTGCATAGCCATCAAATCACTTGTAATCTCCGGGAGGTTGTGTTTACGTTTTGCCAAAGTGCACAGAGTGGCTACCGTGTAAGCGAAGCAGACTGCACAATCACCCGGAAACGAGAACTCAAACACGTGAACCCGAGAACATGCAAAGATATCCGTAACGTACGTTGTGATGCACAACGCCCTTCTCGTTCACGGTTTTATAGACATACACCGGTACTCACTTGTTACAGCCGCTAACGTGCAGTACCGGGTATCGTAGGCAATGCCGCGGCTCACTCGTCCCCATTGAGGTAGATCTCGAGGGGGTTGTGTCCCCGCCGCCTGGTGACCGGGGGCGCGACCGCTCGACCGGCGCTCAGACAGTTGAGCCACTCTGTCAGGCTGATCTTGCGGTCGAGGTTCACGTCGCAGTATCGCGGCAGACGTTTGCCGCACCGTCTCAGCTGGCGGTTAGAGTTGACGAGAGTGCGGAGGCTCTTCCACTCCTTACGTTCGAGCACGTTGTTCTGGTTCTTGTCCAGCTGGCCGAAGTTCCATTTGGCCACGACCTCGTCTGGGAGGGGAGGAAACTGTTACGTTAGTTTATATTTACTACTATCATTCACAAAATAAAAACATGTATATAAAAGGGGATTGGCAGAAAAGAGCACGGTTCAATAATGCAAACAGTGACTGCCCAATGCCCATGCACTGACGCCAACAATTTTAAAAACTATCAACCATAACAGTAGGCCTACAATTAAAACGGAAAATATTCTATAAATATTAAATAGGCCTAGCTATAATTTGAGCCCTGAACATAACCTAACCTGACAACATCTACAGATATAGTAATTTGATTTAGGCTGGGCCTTTCATACCCTAGATTTAAGAATGCATTCTATTCTAATGAATTGGAAATGGCGAGATTTAAATAATTCTCGCTTAGCATATTTAGCGTGACGTAATCTTCCCCTAATCTAGCAGCCGACCAATGCGTGTGGATCACCTGCGAGTCTGTGGTCGGTCCCGTTGTGTGCGGTCCTATTGGACGAGACCATCTTCTTGTTGAGGAAGTCCATGAGCTCCCGCAGGAACTCCTGTCTCCGGGGTTCCGGACAGCCGTTCATGGGGCGCGTCGGAGACTGGATAGAGTCACACTTGGGGTCCTGGTCCTTGACAGAGGTGCCCGGTATCGGCTTTCCGCTATCCTCGTGGACACACCAGCAGTAGCCCGCAGACCGGTAGCACTGGACCTACACAACCTTTGTGTATTGAATTCTGTCTATTTAATGGTGTTAACCCTGCATGGTCCATGGCCCTACATAAATACCGATCTTGGTCAAGATTGAGGGAAAACTGGGCCTCATAGCTAAACATCAGCTATGCTCCCCAAGTCAATCAAGGCAACAACATCTGCTTTGGGGCACAGTCAACCCCTTTTCTTGTGTGTAGTTGTAAACTGTTTGCTTTAAATCATGTAAAAACAGAGGGCAACCTGGCAATAGTTAATTTTTATAGGATTAGAAAAGCTGTCATCCTTCTGTACCTTTTCCTCCAATGGAACATATTAATTTATCTGCTCAGTTCCAATTAGAAAACATCAGTATCTGAACATCGCACATCGCTTAACATTTACTGTAGGTGATGTTTGAAGGGTCAAGTCCCTTACCTGCTGTCCAGCGTACACTCTGGCACATAGAGGTCAAGTTGCTTACCTGCCTGTACCTGCCGTCCAGCGTACACTCTGGCACATAGAGGTCAAGTTGCTTACCTGCCTGTACCTGCCGTCCAGCGTACACTCTGGTACATAGAGGTCAAGTTGCTTACCTGCCTGTACCTGCCGTCCAGCGTACACTCTGGAACATAGAGGTCAAGTTGCTTACCTGCCTGTACCTGCCGTCCAGCGTACACTCTGGCACATAGAGGTCACTGTTGCCCGTCTTCTGTTCCTCTAACACGACTCGTCTGTCGGTAGCACAGTCGGCAACTTCCGGCTCCTCCCTTATTTCAACAGTCTCCTCGGCCCCAAAGCTGGGCAACTGACTGTATAACAGAGAAGAGTGTTATGACTAGAAACAATGCTTTGGGGCATTAAATACCACTCCGTCAGCAAGTAGAAATCATACTTTCTACTTGCGAGCTTCTTTACACATTAAAAACTTACAAAATATGTGTAAACATGTATATATTTGTTTTCTGATATATGATTATTAGTGTACAGGTAGGCCTACATGTAAAAAAAATTAACTCTCAATAAAATCTACTCACATTCAGCATTAATAGGTTAATAGCTACATTTAAAGAGTGCCAAGTGATAAGCTTGTTTAGATGGCACACGTAAAACACTTACCCGTTGAGGGGTGCAAAGCTACCCTGTAGCAGGCTGAAGTCCAGCCCCAGGCATGCGGCCCACTCCTCACGAGAGATGCGCTCGTCAACGTCCAGGTCGCACAGGGTGGGGAACGTCCGAGCGCATCGTTTCGGTTTCACCACCTGGCGGCCAAACCCAACATTCTCGTGTAACTCAAACGGTACTTTGAAAACATACAACCTCTGCTATGCCTACAGCGACTATCTTTACCGGGAAAATTTTACAGACTAATTGTCCACCTTGCTACAAAGGTTTTTTAACTGGGCCCAGATTCACAAAAGTGCCTAGTGCTAAGACGTCCTAGTTCAGGCAAATCTTAGTGATATAAATCACGCATATGTCAATCTGCAATGCCATAAAGATACAATATAGTAAAATAACAACAATTTAACTAATAATATTGTATTTGTGAATGTGCAGTAATTCCCAAGGATGATGTATCTTGATTTATCTATCTAGGATTTGCCTAACTTAGGACAACTTAGAGTAAGGCATCTTTGTGAATCCATGCCCTGGTATGCACAATTGTACCTAATATGTATTTTTTATTTGTCTTGCTTGATAATGTAAATGGATATGAGTATAGACTCATTCTTTCATATTACATTCTTATAGTCAACCACCAATTGCGTGCACTCAGTTTCAACAAAAGTAAAAAGATACCTATACTCATGTTGTTATATTACATTCTTAAACTCAACCACCAATTGCGTGAACGTTGTTTCAACTAAAGTAAACAGATACCTATACTCATGTTGCTATATTACATTCTTATAGTCAACCAACAAAAGCGTAAACGCTGTCTCAACTAAAGTAAACAGATACCTATACTCATGCTGTCATATTACATTCTAATACTCAACCGCCAATTGCGTGAACGCTATTTCATCTAAAGTAAACAGATACCTATACTCATGCTGTCAAATTACATTCTAATACACAACCACCAATTGCCTGAACGTTGTTTCATCTAAAGTAAACAGATACTGTACCTATACTCATGCTGTCATATTACATTCTAATACTCAACCGCCAATTGCGTGAACGCTGTTTCATCTAAAGTAAACAGATACCTATACTCATGCTGTCAAATTACATTCTAATACTCAACCACCAATTGCGTGAATGCTGTTTCAACTAAAGTAAACAGATACATATACTCATGCTGTCATATACCATCCTTACACTCAACCACCAGTCGCGTAAACGCTGTTTCAACTAAAGTAAACAAATACCTATACTCATGCTGTCATATTACATCCTTATACTCAACCACCAATTGCGTGAACGCTGTTTCATCTAAAGTAAACAGATACCAATATTCATGTTGTTATATTACATTCTAATACTCAACCGCCAATTGCGTGAACGCTGTTTTAACTAAAGTAAACAGATACCTATACTCATCATGCTGTCATTTTACATTCTTATACTCAACCACCTGTTGCGTGCACGCTGTTTCAACTAAAGTAAACAGATACCTATACTCATGCTGTAATATTACATTGTTATACTCAACCACTAATTGCATGAACGCTGTTTCAACTAAAGTAAACAGATACCTTTACTCATGCGGTCATGTTACATTCAAATACTCAACCACCAGTTGCGTGCACGCTGTTTCAACCTAAGTAAACAGATACCTATACTCATGCTGTCATATTACATTCTTATACTCAACCACCAATTGCAAGAACGTTGTTTCAACTCAAGTAAACAGATACCTATACTCATGTTGTTATATTACATACTTATAGTCAACCGCCAATTGCATGAACGCTGATTGCATCTAAAGTAAACAACCTATACTCATGTTGCTATATTACATTCTTATAGTCAACCACCAAAAGCGTGAACGCTGTCTTAACTAAAGTAAACAGATACCTACACTCATGCTGTCATATTACATTCTTATACTTAACCACCAATTGCGTGAACGCTGTTTCAACTAAAGTAAGTAGATACCTATACTCATGTTGTTATATTTCATTCTTATACTCAACCACTAATTGCGTGAACGAAGTTTCAACTAAAGTAAACAGATACCTATACTCATGTTGTTATATTACATTCTTATAGCCTACTCAACCACCAATTGCGTGGACACTGTTTCAACTAAAGCAAACAGATACCTATACTCATGTTGTTATATTACATTCTTATACTCAACCGTCACTTGCGTGAACGCTGTTTCAACTAAAGTAAACAGATACCTATACTCATGTTGTCATATTACATTCTTATACTCAACCACCAATTGCGTAAACACTATTTCAACTAAAGTAAACAGATACCTATACTCATGCTGTCATATTACATTCTTATACTCAACTACCAATTGTGTGAACGTTGTTTTAACTGAACTAAACAGATACCTGTACTCATGCTGTCATATTACATTCTAATACTCAACCACCAATTGCGTGCACGCAATTGGATAATTCGCAATTAGATAATTCACACATCAATCAACATGAATATTCCCCATCGACGTGTGGTCAAAATCTAAAAGTACACAAGACTACGACCAAACGAGTCGCGTCGGGATACACCGCAAGCCTACCTTCCTCACCAGTCTCCGTAGCTCCCGATACTCATCCTGGTCGAGGAAGCCGTCCTTGTCCGAGTCTACGGTCGAGAACTTCCACTCGAGCGCGGCCCTGTCGGGGTCGGTCGAGCCTTGAGTCGCCCCGGACGTCGACCGGACGAACTCGGTCTTGAAGATCTTGCCGAGGTTTGCGTTGAATGCGGTCCGATCGGTGCGGCCACAGTCCCGACGCTTCTCCAGGCTTCGGGGCGAAGAGCGGCGATGAGTGCCCGACTTCTCTGGACACGGAAACACGACATTGTGTTACCCGTGAACAACTGACATTGTAGCCCTACACACTATTGGTATCGTCGAGAAATACAAACTTTTTTTCTAATTAATTAACAATACATAACAGGTAACATAAGTATAAAGTATAAACACATTTTAAGTCAGGCTTGCTCCTTTAGTTATTGATTCATGAGTCACTCACACACTTTGTGTGTTACTAGGTGGGGTTGCATAAATGTAATAGGTCCTAATAAAATGTTATGTTTAAATCGAGTCTGAATATCATCTTGTCAACAGGCCTGACTTTGGAATGCTGCATTTTTTTCTTCAAAACTGCAACAAAACACAGTGGATTTAGATTGTAGAAGTGTGTATAAATTGATAAATAAAAAAATAAACAAAACGACAAGAAAAGATTCTTCCCAATGAAGCACTGGACAAGATCACAACGTTAAGAGAGGTAAAACGTATTGCCGGTATTGGTATACCTTTGGTTTTAGGAAAGATGGGAGGGAGAAAGGCATCGGGGCAGGATGGGTTGATGTGTAGATTTTTGAAAATTGGGGGGGAAGGGGTTGTTAGGTTTGTAGGGGATATTTGTAGGAAATCGTTAAGGGAAGGTACTATACCGGAGGGTTGGAGGGAAGGACTTGTAGTGCCAATACATAAGGGGGGGGATAGAAGTCAAGTAGGGAATTACAGACCTGTTAGGTTGGAATTCATAGTCGGCCCCTACACCTAGGGGCGCCCATTGTTACCAAGGTAACAATTGTTTGCATGTTATTTCCCATAAACAAAACAAATCCATAGCAACAATGGGTGCCCCTAGGTGTAGGGGCCGACTATGAATTCCAACCTTAGTCTCACTTTGGTAGGGAGCAAGATAATGGAAAAGGTAGTAGCAAATTATGTTAGGGAGGTGTTGGAGGGGGAGGGATGGTTGGTAGATAGCCAGCATGGGTTTAGGGAGGGGTATTCTTGCGAGACGCAATTGATAGGTCTTGTTCAGGATATAGGGGAGGCTCTAGATAAGGGGGAGGAGGTTGATGCAGTTTTCCTTGATTTTGAAAAGGCTTTTGATAAAGTATCTCATGGGATTTTGATGAGGAAGGTTGATAGTGTGATTGCAGATAAAGGGGTTGTAAGGTGGATGGGAGATTTTCTAGCAAATAGGTCGCAAAGGGTAAGGGTGGGGGGCAGCGTATCAGCAGCTATCGAAGTTACATCGGGGGTGCCGCAGGGGTCGGTGCTGGGTCCACTGTTATTTATAATGTTTATTAATGATATAGGAAGGGATATTGAGTCAAGATTAAGGTTGTTTGCTGATGATTGCGTCTTGTATAGGGTGATTAAGGGGGTGGAGGATGCTAAGTTGTTGCAGGATGATTTGAACAGGATAGAGGAGTGGGTTGATGTTAATAGGATGGGTTTGAATGCGGGAAAGTGTAAACTGGTTGGGTTCACGCGTAAATTAAAAGGGGATGCGAGAGAGTATTTTCTTGAGGGGGTAGTTCTAGAAAAGGTAAAGAAGTATAAGTATTTGGGAATTTTATTGGCCGAAGATTTGGGATGGGGGGACCAGGTGCAGGAAAGTGTAAGAAAGGGATATAGAAACTTAGGGTTTGTTATGAGGAATTTGAAGGGAGCTAGTAGGGAGGTAAAGGATATGGCTTACAAAACAGTGATACGGCCTATATTGGAATATGGTGGTGCGGTGTGGGATCCATATAGGAAAGGGGAAGTCATGGAATTAGAAAAGGTGCAGCGTAGGGTGGCAAGGAAGGTTACAGGACAAGTTAGGAGATGGAGGTATGTGGAAGATAGGTTAGGGAATGTGGTAAGGGCTTATGATAGTGTTACAGCAATGATGGGGGAACTGGGTTGGGAGTCCTTAGAGGAGAGACGGAGGAGTGATAGGATGTGTAATTTATATAGAGCAGCTAGGGGGAAAGGAGGGTGGGAGGAAATCCAGAGCAGGTTGCAAGAAGGAGTTTATAGAGGGAGGGGGGATCATAATTGGAAGTTTCAGCGTCGGGTAGTGAGAAGTGATCTGGGTAGGTTTGGTTTTGTTGAGAGAACGGTAAGGGAATGGAATGAGTTACCCGAGGAGGTTGTTGAGTGCGAGTCAGTAAGGGAATTTAGAAATAGATTGACGAAAAGGAGGTGACGAGGGAGGGTGGGGAGGGGGGAGGTTTGGATAGGTTGCCACCGGGTAGTTGTGGCCCATTTGCAGCCTTTAAGTGTTTTAATCTAATCTAATCTAATCTACCTTTAACCCATCCGCATCGGTAAGCGGACTGGTACGCTTATACGAAACTGACCACGGTAACCAGAAGCGGACTGGTACGCACTTGCGCGCGCTTCACTTTGAACATGTATAGTGGTGCTATCTAGCGTACGATATCGGAACTAATTCCTGCAATCTCTTGCTCAAGCTAGTGGCGATTCTAGTGTGCATTTCTTGAACTCTGTCGGCTTTTGTTTGTTCTTAAAATCGATTTTATCTCCGCTCATCTCGATCCGAAACTTAGATCAGCTGTCAAATTTGTCAAGATGGACTCAGGCCGGAAAGCAGTCGTTGTTTTCGGGGCAAAGAAAGTGACATTAGACAGATTTTAGACGTTCTCTAGGATCTGATTTTAGTGACAGTGATGGAGAAGGTGTTTACAACCCAAACTTACAAAATATTGTGGTTTCAAATGAGAGTGAGAGCGATTGTGAAATGGACAATGACAGTGACACTAGGCCTAGGCCTAGGCCTATGTCTCGCCTGTAGGCGTACGCCTAGAGATACGAATGTGCGTGTTCCCGCTAGTAAAACTGCCAGGTTTACTATTATCAGTGACAGTGATAGCGATGTGGACATTGGTATGGACATTGACGAAAGTGACAATGAAGACGTATTCGTGCAAACCTTGGCGCACGCTAAAAGTGCGTGGTTTCCGGGGGCGGCCAGCCGAATGAGGCAACTGATGCGGATGGGTTAAGCATTGTTTACATTAGAAAGACGGAGACCCAGCAGCATACCTGGATGAGAAAAATCTGTTATGCCAACGAGATTAATCAAATAGACCTCAAGTAGAAATATGAACAACATGAAAGAAAAATTGCGAGACCTGTTCCTGCATTTATTTATATACATCTACTTACTTCCCAATGCCACCATTTAGGTACCTATATCGATCGGTACAAGCTGTTGGATTCTATGATTCTTTCCTATCAATGCAGTAGTTCAGCAATCCTACCAGGCCAAATTATAGCTTACCATTTTTGGCACAGTCTGGTTTGTGATTGTGCACAGTAGTGTCTGGTATGGACTGCCCGTTTGGCTTGACACACCAGCAGTAAGCAGATTCCGGGTGGCACTGAACGGGAGCGTACGTGCCATCTGGTAGGCACACTGGCACAAACAAGGGTTTTGATCCTTGTGCTGGAAGTCCGGGCCGCTGGGAGAGACTGAGATCTGCCCAGCATGGCTGTACCTGTAGATGACATTTCATGTCTGAGACACAACTAGGCCTATCAAGTGATAACGTTTCCTTCTTATTACCCGAAAAAAACTATCAAAAACATTTGAATGACGTTCTGGCTAGTGACACGCTGATTGATTGATTATTTGTTGTTTACTCGACAGCTAGGTCATATGACGTCCTCCAAATAAGATCCATTACACATCGCGGGGGTCGACGTAAGGGAAGTCCAGCAAGGAAGGGCAGGGCCGAGTGGGAGGAAAAGGGACAGAGTCTCCTTTCGTCGCCTCTTACGACTGGTAGGCTAGTCATTATTCTACCCCGGACCCAGACGGGACTAAAGACACAAAAACATCAATTTATATTCAACGTTTAACCATGTTTTTAATAATCAATAATGAAATATTGAAATGTTTTGAATTTGGAGCCCTAGGCCTAGCACTAGGCCTACTCTTTGCTCCAAGAAGTCTTACCTCTTTACACTTGCCACGATGTTTGACAAGTACTGGCACTCCTTCGCACTGTGCGCGTAAAAGTTGACAGCGATTCGGATACGTGTGGTTGTCTGTCCCACAAACCGGGGAACGCTGCTCGCCAGGCACGCATGCTGCAAGTCTGGACTGGCAATCGTTTTCCTTTGTCGTCTGTCCCGAGCTACCGAGGCCCTCATGAATTAACATAACAACCAAGAAATATTGGGCTACTTTCATCATGGATGCTCGTAGATGCTTTGTGTGAGTCCAACACAAATTATAGCCTTAATTAAGCAATTGCCTCGGGCTACGCCTACAACTAGGATAAACCCAAGGGCTAGGCCTAGGCTAGGCCCTCACAAAGTCTGGGCTTAATTAAAAGATTCCTAGATCTTTGGTTCACGCTTTCAAATGCACTAATGAACGATTAGATTTTTTAACAAATCCTAGGCCTATATGTTTACACTACTGTTTACAAAAATAGTTAAGGTTAGAAGCGTCTTGTTTGTTTGCTGTCAACATGACAAGTACATTCTATATGTTTACGTTGGTAATATGCTATTTTAAGAAAATCTGTCACGTGATTGGTGGATTGACAGGTGGGTGAACCTCTTCGTATTTGGATGGTCACTGCAAAGAAATATGTATGAGTATGAGTATGATCTTTATTTTTGAGGTTTAAGCTTACGCTTTTTACAACCTACCTTATTTACTATGTTAATTAATTTGAGTACAATAGTTCAGCATTTCTGCTCTAAGATTAGATTAAATTAAAACAAACAAAAAATATTATTATGCTTAGGACTAAATATACATGTTAACTACTACATATGTTGTTAATATCTAACATAACAAAAAATGAATATATATATATATATAGGCAGTTGAACTAATGTAATTGCAATAAACTAAAAACTATATGGAATCAATTTTGTATCACAATCTAATGATCATAGCTGTGATTCAAATCAAATCAAACTCCATTTTATTCTCATATCTTAAATATTATGTACATAAGAATAAGAATAATAAGTTCATACACAACATAAAATGGTAGCATAGATAAAGGTACTAATCGTGTACACTTTTAAATAGGAAATGTGTATATACAATTTACATAGTAGTAGTGTTTTATTAAGGTACCTTGCATAAAATAGTTAAGTTGAATATATACGTACTGATACAATACAAAAATAGTAGTATATGATTTTTTTTTTTTTTTTTTTTTTACAAAAATAGTAGTATATTATTGTAGGGTTCTAGTAACTAGTAGTGTAGTAGCTAACTTGCAAACTAACAATGACTAATTTTAATTATATAAAATAGTAGTGAATGTACTAAATGTACATACACTGCAGTCATTTGGTAGGAAGTGTGTAAAACGATTTACAAAGTACTAGTAAATGTTGGAGGTAAGTTGAATGTAATTAAGTTAAATAGAAAGATAATTATAAACATTTAGGGTTGTAAATTACTACGTATTATGTTGTGTTGTTTGTGTTACTTTTGTTATGTTGTACTATTGTGTTATGAGAAACCCGCCTAAGAATAAATTCTTGTGTGCGGGTTGACATTATTATGGTTTTGCTTTTAAATCCTGGTGAACTGTAGGTACAGCGTGTGTTATTTCCATATATAGAATTGTGATTTGAGTGTGCTTAGGGTGAAATAAATTGAGACGGTGTGTTTATAGGAGAAAGTGTACTAAAAGACAATGTGATGAGTTATTTTATACAATTGTTTGTTGAGTGAAATTTGATTTTCTAGTACTATTGATCATTTTGATCATTTTGTTTTTGTCTCAAAATCTTTTCTTTGAACCCAACATTCATCCCGCCTATGATTTTCTATAAATGCGGTGATTTAAAAAAAATTTTAACAAAATTTAAATTTTAAAAAATGCTAGTTATTTCGCTAACTTTTGAGCATTTTATTCATACTTTTCCCGCTTTCACTACTGCCAATTCACTTTTGCATTTCACCGCCTGCTGGTGGTGCTGCCACTGCACACAATTAAACTTTGAAAGGCGCTGGCACGAACGTAACAACAACAATAACAACGTTTGTATCTCCTTCAAATGTAGGTCTGTGATCAGCGTAAACAACGAAATATTGCAAATATTACAAACGTCGAGACATATTTTTTCAATTATAGAATTTATACTTAAATAATCGCTTTTATGTGGCGATAGCCAACGCTCAAAGGGGTAAAGGGTGGTGCCTCGTTAGCGAAACGTTGGAAGTAAGTGAGGTTATGTGTACCCTAGAATCACAAAGCTAAGGCAATAGGCTATCCAGTCTTATGGGTTCTGCCCATATCCAGCCCATAAGGCTGGATATTCTAAGGCTTAGGCCTAGCACTATTTTAGATATTTTTTATTTGGACACATTTATTATTAGTAGGCTATTTGTTGTTGTGTCTCACAGTTCGCTGTTGGTCTCCTAGGGCAGGTCGGTGGCAGGCGTGATTGATTCTCTCTTGTTCTTGATTCTCGTCTGCAGCTTGCCCGCTCTGTTTTTATAAGTTGAAACCCAACCTCTAAAACACCCCTATAAAATAACCCCGACTGGATGATTACAGTAGCTCTACCCTACTCATATAGGCCTAGGCTTTTCCCTTTCAAAACTAAAAGTACTAGGCCCTAGGCCCAGTAGCTTAATAAAAGCTCCCCTTCCACCTCTCTCTCTCTCCGTCCTCTGTTCTTTCTCCTTTGACTTGAGTTTCAGTCTCTCTGTCCTTCAAGCTGCATAGGCCTAAGCCTGAAGCAGAGTTTTCGTTGTTTTTTTTTTTTTTTTTCCAACTTGTAACAGCTACTATATTCCATTAATATTTATATGACTATAAACTTTGTGAACTAGACCTTGTAGAAATGAGTGCATGTCTTAACTGCTAAATATTCATAGGTCTAACATTGTTTTTGTTGTTAGTTCCAGGCTCAAGAATGGTGATGTTTCAAGAAAAGGGGGAAATAGAGCTTGTCTTTGTAAGTATAAATACAATTAACACAGATTGACTACTTGTAAATGATGAAATAAACTGATGAAAACTGCTTTTAAATAACACGTAAAGTTATTTTATTAAAACAATTAACTTCATGAGAACAATCTCTACATCTTGTGTAATGGTTACTATGCAGTTGCTAGGGACAAGCAAAATCAACAAACTAAATAGAATCATTGTTGTCCAAGTGCTTTGCAAATACTTGAAGGCAAAGCCACTTGGATTATTCCAAACCACTTGAAGAGTGATATAGCGCACTTTCTCCAACACCCCTTCTCGCTATGTTCACTCGTCGCTAAACACTAGCTGAGCTTGCGAGGCAAAACGATTCAAAAGTTCTTTGGACACGGGCTTCGTAAACATGTCCGCAGTCATGTACTCCGTAGGACAAAACTCCGCCTCGATGATCCCTTGCTCTCGTAGGTCTCTGATTAGATGATGCCTGACATCGATATGCTTTGTTCTGGCACTGCAACGATCAGACTTGATCAAATGAATGCAGCCTTGGTTGTCCTCGTAAATTGGTGTAGCACCCACAGCTGGTGCTCCGATGTCTTCCAGCAGTTGACGTAACCATAGCAACTCTTGGCAAGCATGTGCAGCCGCAACATACTCTGCCTCGGTGGACGACAATGCAACGATTGTCTGTTTTCTGCTTGACCACGATACGGTGCTCTCGCCCAGTTGAAAAATGTATCCACTAGTCGATTTCCGGTCAATCTTGTCACCAGCCCAGTCAGCATCCACGTACCCTTGCAGCTCGATCTTGCTTCTTGCTGACAGACGCAGTTTGGCATTGATGGTTCCAGCCAGGTAACGCATTACCCGCTTCACCGACTTCCAGTCTCGTTCTGTGGGTGACTCCACACGACGACTCAGGAAACTGACTGCTACCGCAATGTCCGGTCTAGACACTGTAGCAATGTACAGAAGTGATCCAATTACTTGACGATACTTCTTGTTATTTGGCAACATGGCACTTGGTTCTTCCACTGCTGATAAATAATTTGTTTCCATTGGCGTGGCCGATGGCTTCGTCTCCAACATTCCTTGCTCTTCTAATAACTGAGCTATCTTGGTTCGTTGATGGATGAGGAATGAACCGTCTGCTTCTCGCTCGATCTGGATCCCCAAATAGTGAGCTACTTCACCTAAGTCCTTGGTCGTAAAGTGCTCGTTTAGTTGCGTGCAAATACCCAGCACGACACCTGCAGATTCTCCTGCAAACAGCAGATCATCTACATATATTAGCACGTATGTAGTGCTACCAGAAGCTTCCTTTTTCATAAACAAACATGGATCTGCTTTTCCGGACACGAAACCCAGGCTGGCCAACGCTTCGGTGGCCTTCCTGTTCCATGCACGAGCAGATTGTTTTAGCCCATAAATGCTGTGTTTTAAGCGCAACACCATATGCTCAAGACCAGGTTCCACGAAACCAGGGGGCTGTTCCATATACAGCTCCTCCTCGAGGTCTCCATTTAAATAGGCTGATTTGACATCAAGGTGCCGTACATGAAGTTGGCGAATGGCCGCCACACTCAATAGCACACGTACTGTCTCATGCTTGACTACCGGCGCGAACGACTCGTCGTAGTCCTCCCCATAGCGCTGCGAGAATCCTCTCGCCACTAGCCGCGCTTTGTAAGTGTGTACTTCACCCTTCGCATCCAGTTTTGCCTTGAATACCCACTTTGATGATATAGCTGAGCGTCCTGGAGGGAGTTTAGCTAGCTGCCACACTCCACGTTCCATAAGAGATGACATCTCCTCCTCAGCTGCCGACACCCAGATCTTCTTTTCACGTTCAGGTAACTCCATTACTTGCTTCCACGACGAAGGCTCACGAACTTGTTCCACTTTGACCTTGTAGGAAAGCTTCCTTGGTGGAATCCCTTTGTTTTGTCTCTGTGATCGACGTGGTCGTGAAGGAACAATCTGCTGATCGTCGGCGGTTACTTCTGTAGCTGTAGGCTCTTGCCAAGTCAACTCAGTGACCTCTGAGTCCACTTCAGTGTCTTCATAAACGCTGACGAAGTTTTCATCCGCCACCCCTTCTGGCTGAAAACTGATTTCACAGTTTTCTTTAATAATGTGTCGGTCGTCCTTCTCGATGATGCGTACTGAACGACTTATCCATATCTTGTTGGTGTTTGGATCCAACAGGCGATAACCTTTAGTGGCGGTGTCATAACCAATGAGCACGCCCAGGATGGCCTTGTCATCCCATTTCTTGCGTTTTTGTTTTGGGACAAGCGAATATACTTTGGACCCAAAAACTCTGATGTGACTTAAGTCGGGCTTGATACCATCCCAAAGTTCGCTTGGTGTCTTGTCTACACTTCGGCTCGGTAGACGATTTTGAAGGTACGCCGCAGCGCACACTGCTTCTCCCCAAAATCTCTCAGCAAGTCCAGCATCCAATAACATGCATTTTGCCATCTCAACTAAAGAGCGATTCTTTCTTTCTGCCACGCCATTTTGCTGAGGTGTGTACGGCACCGTAAACTGGTGCTGAATTCCCTCATTTTTAAAGAAATTCTTTAGATCCTTGTTGACGTACTCTTTTCCATTATCAGTACGAAAGATAGTGGGCCTGTGTCCGTACTTAGTTCGAACCATAGCAACGTACTCTTTTACAACATCTGCTGCTTCATCCTTGGACTTCAGCAGACGAACGAACGTGAAACGTGAAACATCGTCAACAAAAGTAATCATGTACCGATTACCGCTCGGCGTTGTGGTAGGCATTGGTCCACAGACGTCGCTATGCACTAATTCACTTGGCCTGGTGGCTCTGGTCTCGCTAGTTGGGAATGGCAGTTCAGCTAACTTCCCCTTAATGCAGCAGTCACAGTCCACCTGTGCATCACATTTACCAATGTGGATGCCTAGAGCTAGTCCCTCTGTCAACAGCTTCTTAATCGCAGCTGGGTCCCGATGACCCAAGCGACGGTGCCATCGGTGCATGCACTCTTCACTGCGTGCACTCAGCGCTGCTTCGTTACCTGTCTTGCACTTCAGCCTAAATAGTGTCCCGTCCAGTTCAGCTATTGCTATTGCGGCCGTCTTGTAGATTATCTTACACGTGGCGCCCTCGAACGTCACCTTGTACCCACTACGAGTTGCACATTGAACCGATAACAGCCCACCATCAAGTTCCGGAACGTACAGCACATCCTTAAGGTATATTTGTTCCACCTTACCGTTTGGCAAGCTGCAAGTCAACCAACCGCTACCGATGCCTTCTGCAGAGATCGTAGAGTTGTCTGCAAGGTAAACCTGGGTCTTTACATCTTGCAACGCTGTGAAAAACTGTTTGTTGCTTGTCATGTGGCTCGTAGCTCCGGAGTCAACATACCAGTAGTAACCCTTACCTTGATGCCTGTGTGCAGTATTTGATACGCCAAAGGAGTGCTGCGGTGCAGCGCTGCTGTCAACATCCTGGCTGTCCACCGTGCAGTTAGCCTTCTCCTTAGTTTTGCTTATGTGGGTTTTATATTTATAACAGTCAGCCTTCAGATGACCTTTCTTTTTACAAAAGAAACACTGGCGTTCCTCCTTAGGCTTAGGCCTACCTGACTTGCCGGATGAACTCCCCTCTTTCCGCGCGTAAGAAGTTGTCTGGAGTGCTACCTCGTTGTCGCGCTGGTCCCGCGTCGACTCGATACGACGTTGGTACTCGTCGACCAACTTACCGGAGACGTATTCGATATTTAAATCGCTCTCATCCCTCCCCTCCAACGCTGTGACTAGCGTGGAATATGATTCTGGCAAACTACACAACATAACGGCTACCAGGTCATCATCCTCGACCTTCTTCCCCATACCACGCAGTTGCCCCACAACCTCCAACATAGAATTGAGGTGTGCCTGCATGGTGCCTTGGGTGAACCTCATGCCATACAGCTTCCGCATGAGGTACAGCCGGCTCCCGATAGTAGAGCGCTCATGCAGCCTTTGCAGTGTTATCCACATGCTCCGTGCCGTCTCAAGCTGTGCGAGGTGTAACAATTGGTCATCCTCCACAGTGAGACATATGGCTGCAATGGCCTTGCACTCGCGTTTATCCCAGTCATTGGGTTCAGGCTCAGGCTTGGGCTGACTCACTACTTCCCATAAGCCATCCCTCATGAGCACTACTTTTAATTTTAATTTCCAAAGTTGATAATTAGAACTGTTCAATTTTGTGATCACCTGATCACCTGCTTTAGCCATGTCTACTAAAGCCTAGTAGGTCTAGGCCTACTTACAGGAAATTAAAAAACTTGTATTTAGTACTCACCACAAGAGCCTCCTAGTTCTTATATAACCAGAAACTAGTATTATGCGCAGTGGAAGCGTGCTGGGCCCATAACCTGATGAAATAAACTGATGAAAACTGCTTTTAAATAACACGTAAAGTTATTTTATTAAAACAATTAACTTCATGAGAACAATCTCTACATCTTGTGTAATGGTTACTATGCAGTTGCTAGGGACAAGCAAAATCAACAAACTAAATAGAATCATTGTTGTCCAAGTGCTTTGCAAATACTTGAAGGCAAAGCCACTTGGATTATTCCAAACCACTTGAAGAGTGATATAGCGCACTTTCTCCAACAGTAAAGGTACTCAACAAACAGAAAACGTGTACCCCACTCCCTAGCTTAGCCTACAGTATTGATGTGACCAACATCAGTATGTAGGCCTATAGCGAGGCTGCTATAGGAATTGGAATGGTTACCCTAAATGATTCAATGTGCAGTGCTTGCTGTGAGGTTATTTAAAATGTAATATAGTTTAGGTTACTCAAGTTACTGACCTAATATTCGACCTTGTAACCTAACCCTACTGTGTGCCCAAGGTCGAGGACGACCTACCCTACGAGGAGGAGATCCTACGCAACCCGTTCTCCGTGAAACACTGGCTGCGCTACATCGAGCACAAGAAGACCAGTCCGCGACAGACGGTCAACATCGTCTACGAGCGCGCGCTCAAGGAGCTGCCCGGCAGCTACAAGCTGTGGTACAACTATCTCAAGCTGCGTAGGCGACAGGTGAAGGGGCGGTGCATCACGGACCCCTCGTACGAGGACGTCAACAACGCCTTCGAGAGGGCGCTGGTGTTCATGCACAAGGTGCGTTCACACTACGTTACGTAACCTCGGTTAAAATTTTTTTTTCTTTTTATGCAATGATGACTTTTCAGCCATATAATAACCATATGATTTAATATAACCCCGTGGTGATGTGTGGAGACTGGAGTACCTAAATCAGTGATTTCAAGTAGCAGGAGACTGCTAAACAGGATACTGAAACAGAAACTGAAGATATATAAAAATCTATATAACTCATTTCCCACTATGTCGGGTTGAGTAGTGGTTGCCCATCCTTGTCTAGGCCATGAAACGTTCAATGATAGTCTGCGTTTCTTCCTCATCTTCCACCTGCTTCTCCACCAATTTCTTCCACTCTTTTTTGTCTTACCACTGCTCTTCTCTCATTTCACATGCTCCCAAGATTTGCTTAGGCGTAGATAAATGATGAAATAAGTTTGTATTATTATCTATTCACTCAGTTAGGAGAACTGATTTTCAGTGGGAGACATTTATGTGCTTTTTCCTATGACGACTCCAGAGTCACTGTTTACACTAGTATCACATCTCGAACCGGGAGTCAAACCCTGAACATTCTGCATTGGAAGCAGGATTAAACCCAGTAGACTAACAAGTCACACAATCTATCTTTCTGAGGTTATTCATAGCACGTAGCCGTTTCTTAACTCTGGTAGGTTGTTGTGTGTTCACCTAGCGGCAATTACGTTGACTGCCGACACGTTTCAGATGCCGCGCATCTGGCTGGACTACTGCCAGTTCATGACGTCGCAGTGCCACGTCACCCGGTCTCGCCAGCTGTTGGACCGCGCGCTACGAGCGCTGCCAATCACGCAACACCATCGCATCTGGCCGCTCTACCTCGAGTTTGTGCAGACCTACAACATCCCGGAGACGGCCGTGCGAGTATTCCGCAGGTCGGTGGCCTCCCCCTTTATCTGCAACATCCCACACCCTTCCGTCCTGCATTGCTCATGGCTGTAACTTTACAAGTGGCCTAACTATTCAATTTTCAGTAACATTTCAGTTCCATTTTCTAGTAGGTACCGGGTAACTTGAACTTAAACTAGTTAGTTGATGAGCCAAGTAACTTAACTTAAACTTCTCCCTTTTTAGAGTAGGTAGGCCTACCTGTCTGTATGATTGAAAATGGTTGTAGGAAACTACCAAATCCAGTGGTAAAGGTGTACTTATGTCTCACATGTCTCAAGAAGTATATGATTTACTTTGAAATTAACTTCTATGTTCACTGAAGCACAATTTTTTATGACTTCCAACTTAATACTTAACTGTTAGCTACTTTGTTTTCTCCATAGCCATTGGTCACCACCAATTAGAGTTTTAAAATCAAGCTATCTGACTGACACCCAAATATTGGTAGTTGAAAGTCATAAGATGAGCATATTGCATAAAGAGCGTCGTGCCCGGCTATAATGTTAACGTTGTCGCAGGTATCTGAAACTGTAATTAGAAGACAGTTGAGAGTCATAACCTGGGCATATTGCATAAAGAGCGTCATGCCCGGCTATAATGTTAACGTTGTCGCAGGTATCTGAAACTGTAATTAGAAGACAGTTGAGAGTCATAAGAAGGGCATGTTGCATAAAGAGCGTCGTGCCCGGCTATAATGTTAACGTTGTCTCAGGTATCTGAAACTGTATCCGGAAGACAGTTGAAAGTCATAAGATGGGCATATTGCATAAAGAGCGTCGTGCTCGGCTATAATGATAACGTTGTCGCAGGTATCTGAAACTGTATCCGGAAGACACAGAGGACTACATCGAGTATCTCTCGTCTATCGACCGGCTGGACGAGGCGGCCGTCAAACTGGCGTCCATCGTCAACAAGGATGACTTTGTGTCGAAGCACGGTGAGTGGTTATCACTCCAATTGCTTCTCAGACTTTTGTACCCAAGCCTCATTTTTATGACTGTACATGTGTTGACACCTCACTGATGTCTCTACATTATTTCTTTGTTATGTAATAAGGTCACAACACGTGAAATGCAAACATTTACCAAATTACTCCACCGATGACAATGGTTTGTTGTACGTTCGCTAGTGTGTCGTATGCTTTGGCGGGCTAGTCATCGTGGAATGTACAACGCAAGCCAGACATGTAGTTGACTGCAAACATTAAGTAAACTCCTCTGCAATCAAATTTAATTTAATATGCCTAAAAGACAACTAATATCAATACTATGTGCCTCCTGTGTTTTGCTTTGAGCCACACAGTTTGAGGCCCCTTCATCTTCCATGCTAATTACATGCAGAGTTGTCTTATTTACTTCCTAGTTTGTCCCACAAGGATGTCAACGCTCTGGCAGAGTGCAGATGTTTTAAGTTTGACATAGTTTATTTATGTTATGCCCTATTTATGTGACCACCACTTAGCATAGAAATATGACTGATTACAAATAATATAGGCCTACAATATGAAATTAATAAATATTAAATTATTGTCGGGTTGTCATGGTGGTAAGGGGTGGTCACATAGAAGAGAATCTCAAGTGTCGACTGTTTCCAGGCAAGTCGAACCACCAGCTGTGGAACGAGCTGTGCGACCTCATCTCCAAGAACCCGGACCACGTGCGATCTCTGAACGTGGACGCGATCATACGCGGCGGGCTACGCCGATACACCGACCAGCTGGGCAGTCTGTGGTGCTCGCTGGCCGACTACTACGTGCGTAGCGGACTGTTTGAGAGGGCTAGGGACATCTACGAGGAGGCCATCCAGACCGTCACCACGGTGAGTAGCGGTATTAACTTGTTACCTCCATGGCAACCACCAATCAGAAGTGTTGCTTCCTTAGAGAAAACAAGTTACCCCAGACTAAATATGGACCGGGCCATCATCATAATCCAGTGGGTGCCAAGCCACTGTAACATCCTGGGCAATGAAAAAGCTGACGCACTAGCCAAATTGGGCTCAAAGAAGTCGGCACCCGACACCGCAAGTATTTCCTTCAACTCTGCCAAAAACCTTGCTAAGGAGGGCCTCAAGACATCATATGATAGACTTCAAGAGTCCAAGATGAACCACAAACTGTGGCGAGACGAGGTGCTCAAAGGGCCGGACAAATCATGGTCAAGAAAAGTGGCAACAGCGCAGTTTCGGCTGGCCACAGGACACGATGTCCTGCAGCACCACTTGAGTCGATTTCAAATAACAAAGGAACCAGCAACTTGCAAATTATGTACATTAGGTTTTCAGGACAGAGCACATCTCCTCAGCTGTGCCGCACTTAAATCTGACATTGACGCCCTGCCAAATAACCTGAGCGGGCCAGAGAAGGAAGCACATATTTATTGGATAGCTAGGAAGAAAAATGATTGAAAAATCAAACTTTCGGCATAAGATAAAAAAAAAAAATCATAATACCAGGCTTCAGTCTCCCTTCGTATTCATTGCAATACATTTTTACTAAACAATTAGGAAGGTATTAATTATTATGGATACACCGATTCTAGTTTTATACAGATGCCGATTAGGTATCGGTTTAAATACCAGTAGGCCTACATTCTTCCATGGTGTTACTATGCAGATGCCAGTACAGTACATATCGCCAGTTTTTAGAAATTAGCAGTATCGGCGTTGATAGATCCGTAGTTTCTATTTGTTTGATGTATCTCCCCAGGTGAGAGACTTCACGCAGGTGTTTGACGCGTACGCCCAGTTCGAGGAGCTCAGTCTGAGCAAGCGCATGGAGGAGGGGACCCCCTCGGACGAGGACGACGTCGACCTTGACCTCAGACTCGCTCGCTTCGAGAACCTGATGGAGCGACGGCTTCTGCTGCTCAACTCCGTCCTTCTCAGGCAGAACCCGCACAACGTCGCAGAGTGGTGAGATATACTACTTTCCCTAGTCTTGTTTACTCAAAGCTCGTAAAAGAGTGCGCCACTGCTCCGCCCACCTTACTTCAAGCTGTCATGGCCACCTTTCTTTTGTTTTGGAAGGTAGAACAATCACAGCCCCCTCATTCGAAAGTCCTTTAGCTGACAGCAGCTGTGCTAGGCAATGTAATCCTCGCCCACCTTGAATACTAGTTAGGTTGGAGCACCGATGGTCATTAACGTAGATTAATCAGCCGGTGAGGTGGGTGGTACATTGGCGCAGTGAGAGAAAGTGGTAACAAGTCAATTAGACTACAGTAGAACTAGACGAATAGAAAATAAAATTGAGTTGGTATTATTGGAGACTTGGCTATTTTTGTAAGCATGAGCCCAATTTATGACCAATATCCGTGTTGCAGGCACAAGCGCGTCCTGCTCTACGACGGCAAGCCCCACGACATCATCAACACGTACACGGAGGCGGTGCAGACGGTCGACCCCAAGATGGCGGTGGGCAAGCTGCACTCGCTGTGGGTCGCGTTCGCCAAGTTCTACGAGAGCGCCGGCCAGATAGAGGAGGCGAGGGTGGTGTTCGAGAAGGCGACCCACGTGGCCTACTCAAAGGTCGAGGATCTAGCGGCCGTCTGGTGCGAGAGTGCCGAGATGGAGATCAGACACGAGTAAGAGATCCAGGCCTCCGAGGAAACTCATTCTGTAGACTTTTTTTCTGTTGAAAAAATTGTCCGCATTTTCACTTTGAAAAATTTTTCAAGTGAACGACTAAAGTCATCGTTATTGTGTTTGTTTTATAAATTATTATATTTTTTGTTAATTAGGCCCTCCGCCTTTTGTGTCTAACTGCCCACTGTCATTTTGTCTCAGAACACACGGTTAGGCCTAACCGTGAGCAAAAATGGGTAGGCTTACCCAGTGTATGTTTTCCCGTGGGTGTGTACATATTTTTCAATAAAATGTACTTGATTCGGTCCTAGTTAGAGAACACACACAGTAGCTAACAACTGTCCTTGATTTTTTTTTTTTATGTTTTCACTGTACACTTGCCAACATATCTATAGATTAAGGGTAAACTTGCCCCGAAACAATCTTGACAACATCAACAACCTAAACTCTAGAACATATAAAGAGCAAATTCTTTAAATAGTTTATAGTTTAGTTTTTTTTAAATTAGTTTATAGTATGTATAATTATACTAGTTGTTCTTTGTAGCTTTACTTGGTACCTTCTAGCTTTCATGGGCTCCTATAGTAGGTAATTGCGAAGTGATATCCTCAAGTGCTATAGGCCTAGGAACTCAAGCCTAATCCAAAGGGGTGTTGGAAGAAGAAGAGAAGATACCTTTTAGTATCTATTCATTTATGATAGATGATGGAGAGTGTACATTGCATAGTTGTCCTCCTTTGCAAATCAGTTTTGTAACAGTATGGTATGGGATATACACAAATAAACACAAGTGAACAGTAATATTTGAACCAAGTGTGCCGTTGTTGCAGGAACTTCGAAGCGGCGTTGCAGCTGATGCAGAAGGCTACGGTGCTGCCCCCTAGGAAGGTGGCGTACCACGACGAGAAGGAGACTGTGCAGCTGCGACTGCACAAGTCACTGCGCGTGTGGTCAATGTACGCAGACCTGGAGGAGAGCTTCGGCACTTACAAGGTACAAGCCTTGGGAACTAAATTATGTGTTTGTTCATTTGAAATCTCACTTATTTAAATATTGAAGTGAATTATTTCACTCAACTTTTGTGACACTTGTTTTGTTTGTATGCCTCCCGATATCGGTCGAATGGAAATTCCGATCAAATTAAAATTGTAGAACAAGGCTTTTTTAAGATCTCCCATCTAAAAAAGTTTTAATTTTCTGCACAGTTGGAAATCATCATCACTGGGTTTTACTGGTTAGGGTGTTTTTTTGTGTACACGCGAACGCCTCCATAACGACTGTTCTGGGTCTCTCTGTACTCGTCAACCCTGCAGAGAATAAGAGGTTTTACAAGGCGGTGTGTTTTCTATTGCTTTCAGTCTTGCAAGGCGGTCTACGATCGAATCATCGACCTGAAGATCGCCACACCGCAGATCATTATCAATTACGCGTTGTTCTTGGAAGAACACAAATACTATGAAGAGGCGTTCCGTGCCTACGAGAAGGGTGAGTTGTGTTAGAGGCAGATACTGCTAGGGCCAAACTAATGGAGGTGTCAAACAAGTTGACAACCGTTAACCATGTGTTATGCAGTCAAACTTTGTTAGGACGTTCCTCGTTACACTTACGAATTATTACATTGTTGTGACAATTTTATCACTGATTAGTGATTGGCAATTGCTAAATCCCTAGATTCCCTCCTACCTAAAGACTTGGGCTCAGGTTTTATTTGATAACATTGACAAACAATTGACTGGAGTAGTGTAGTTTAGGAATAGGATTCAATAGCTTATCTTTAAGGTGTGATGCTGACAAACGAGGGAGATGATTGAAGTAACATTGTAAATAAAAAATAGCCCACAAGTGTACTCTAGATTTTTCAATGAAAGGTCATGTTGTCTTTTAATTTCAATGCAATTTTCACCTCCCCACTTGGTTTCTCCACTCCCACGAGTGAACAAGGCTGCCTAAGTTGAAACATTTCGTCGTTTTGTTTATAAATATTTTCGTGTTTCTTTAATCTTCAGACAACTAGGCCTACCCGAACTTCTACAGGTAAGCTGTCGGTCCCTATCACTCTTCCCCCCCAACAAATTCTCCACCTCTCCACTTAAGCTTCTTGGCCGTCACACAGCGTCGAGTGTAGAACGTCGGAACTACCAAGACGTGTTCTGACATTGTGTGGTATTGTCGCAGGCATCGCTCTCTTCAAGTGGCCCAACGTCTACGACATATGGAACACGTACCTCACCAAGTTCCTCTCTCGCTACGGAGGAACCAAGCTGGAGCGCGCCAGGGACTTGTTTGAGCAGTGCCTGGAGAACTGCCCGCCCAACTTCGCTAAAGGTAAGAGCGCACTTTCTGAACTCTCACAGTATTTGAAAGTTTTAAAATTCATTGATCAGCTGATACAAGATGAATTTCTGGGTATGAATCACTTTTTCAGTGTCTAGAAGAATTCTCAAGATATTAATTTTGTTTTAACAATTCAGCAAGGAAGACTCCCTACCGTTAATGGGTGAATCAAGCTAGCTTCAAACGTATTAAAATTTAATGTTGTTGTATTTGGTTATGTTGAAAACAAGACTCTCAAGCACACGAGCAATCCACGGTTATAAACCAAAAGACACTCGTCCGAAGTGTGTAGATTTTCGGGATCTCCGGTCTCTTCCTCAGACCGGGGGCACTGAGCACTCAATACCACCATCGTGCATCTGAGGAAGAGAATGGAGATCCCAAAAATGTTGACACTTGGGTGCGTGTTTTCTATTTATGAACGTGGTTATTGTTCGTGTGCTTGTTTTATTTGAGTATTTAGTTGTCTTGCGAGTCAACTGTTGCTAAGACAGTAGGCCTACATAATTAGGATTTCTGAAACTTTGGAATCCGTAACCTTTCCCAGTCTTAGGAATTACTAGGTACCACTATTACCTTCCCTTATCAACGTGTTGTCCCCCAGCCTTGTAGGCCTACCTGCTGGGGCATGCCCAGGCACGTTGCTTGTTGCTAGTACAGTACAGTACGTGTACGTGTATGTGTTGTTGTCCAGCCCTGTACCTGCTGTACGCCAAGCTAGAGGAAGACCACGGCATGGCCAGGCACGTTGCTTGTTGCTAGTACAGTACAGTACACGTGTATGTGTTGTTGTCCAGCACTGTACCTGCTGTACGCCAAGCTAGAGGAAGACCACGGCATGGCCAGGCACGTTGCTTGTTGCTAGTACAGTACAGTACACGTGTATGTGTTGTTGTCCAGCGCTGTACCTGCTGTACGCCAAGCTAGAGGAAGACCACGGCATGGCCAGGCACGTTGCTTGTTGCTAGTACAGTACAGTACACGTGTATGTGTTGTTGTCCAGCACTGTACCTGCTGTACGCCAAGCTAGAGGAAGACCACGGCATGCCCAGGCACGTTGCTTGTTGCTAGTACAGTACAGTACGTGTACGTGTATGTGTTGTTGTCCAGCGCTGTACCTGCTGTACGCCAAGCTAGAGGAAGACCACGGCATGGCCAGGCACGTTGCTTGTTGCTAGTACAGTACAGTACGTGTACGTGTATGTGTTGTTGTCCAGCGCTGTACCTGCTGTACGCCAAGCTAGAGGAAGACCACGGCATGCCCAGGCACGTTGCTTGTTGCTAGTACAGTACAGTACGTGTACGTGTATGTGTTGTTGTCCAGCGCTGTACCTGCTGTATGCCAAGCTAGAGGAAGACCACGGCATGGCCAGGCACGTTGCTTGTTGCTAGTACAGTACAGTACGTGTACGTGTATGTGTTACTGTCCAGCCCTGTACCTGCTGTACGCCAAGCTAGAGGAAGACCACGGCATGGCCAGACACGCGATGGCCGTGTACGAGAGAGCAACTAGGGCCGTCCTACCCACGGAGATGTCGGACATGTTCAACATCTACATCAAGAAGGCTGCGGAGATCTACGGCGTGCCCAAGACGCGACAGATCTACGAGAAGGCCATCGAGGTTCTCACGGAACACAACGCACGCGAGATGTGTCTCAGGTTCGCAGAGATGGAGACCAAGCTCGGCGAGATAGACAGAGCTCGAGCTATCTACGGACACTGCAGCCAGATGTGCGATCCCAGGGTGAGTACATTCATGCAACATGATATCGACGACCATGATTTTATATTTATCTTACAGTCTGGTTGTAAAATGAGGTATAATCTCTGTTACTGAGTTCAGGCACTGTCCTTATGGTAGATCAGGGTTGGAACTTGATGTGGAATAAACCAACCAGGTTCAACTGACTACAATAAAACCTTTTTAATTCGTATTTCAAGGGAATCTAAAACCCCCAATTTTAATTTAAAAAATTGTGATTCAAAACAATACATTTAACATTTAGCCTTATGCTCTAACTTTCAGCAGACGATCACTAGTTTAAATTATACATAAATTTGAATAACGAGGTTTTTCTGTAGGCCTAATTCAAAATATTGTTTGCAAAAGCCTACTATGTCAAATTGAAATACAATACTTACTACTGTGAGGAGAATACTACGTCTCTTTGTACAACAGTCAACAACTCTACAACCTCGCTAGTCTCAAAGTCTCAGATGGTTGAACGTCTACCAACCCTTGAGTGGCAAATAGCCAACTATGCAACAGACATCCCAGATCTGTATAAATTAGTTTCTAGTATAATTTGAATGGTCATCGAGAGTTTACATTACTCGAATTCTCCTTGTTTTGAAGGTCACCGCCGAGTTCTGGCAGACGTGGAAAGAGTTTGAAGTTCGTCACGGCAACGAGGACACAATGCGAGAAATGTTGCGAGTTAAGCGCAGCGTACAAGCGACCTACAACACGCAGGTAAGATGACAGGCTGGATTACATACATGATTACATTACATACATGATGACAAAAGAAATAGCCATACATATTACATTATATCAAAGCCTAAAAGTACATTTCATAGGCTACATTTTTCACGAGAAATTAGTGAGATGAAATGAAGTAGGCACACATGCCTTACCATGGTTCCTTGCAGTTTGCTGACGCCCGGCCAGATGTGTAAGAATGATCAGAACGCACTATGGTCGACTAGTGAAGCGTGTAATACGTGTGTAAGGGATGTGCGAGTACCCGAAAAACGGGTATTTTTCGGGTAGCAAAATTTACCCGAGGTCGGGTTGGGCCGTAAATTATGCCCGAAAAAATCAGGTCGGGTAGTACAACCCAAGGTCTACTAGATCGCTTGTAGCGCGCGTTACTCCGCTAGGAGTAAATCCAGTAGACCTTGGTACAACCCACTTTTTAGGTTATGTTTGTTAAAAATTGTGAATTTCAAGACCAAGCTGCAAGACTGGGAAGCTTGGGAGGAACTGATATTTATATGAGGATGCCTTACCTTCTATCTTACTTTATTATTATTTCCTAATTATTCTTATTTTAAATTTACTTTGCATACAATGGGGCAGTGTAGGTGAATAACAGTATTTCAGGATGTATTCTGAACATTTCTGACAGTGGTCACAGTGCTCATATAAAAAGATGGCGACCATAATGCCAGAAACTCACCGCCTTCTTGGCGGAAATAGCGCTAGATATGGCGGGAAATTCAAATTTTCAAATACTTAGTAAATTTATATCTGGTAGATTCATATTCAAACTTCATGGATTCGTAAACCAAAACATTTTATGTAACATATTTTGTCAAATCAATAAAATGGTATTAATTTTTACTTTTTTACACTACCCGACCCGAGCCCGAGGGTACTTGGAAGTTCCTGACCCGAGTTCAAAAATCCCTACCCGCACATCCCTAACATGTGTGCAATGTTTATGTCTGACAGGTCAACATGATGTCGGCCCAGATGCTGACGTCGTCTGGCAACGTGTCGGGAACTGTCAGCATGTAATATGTGTGCAATGTTTATGTCTGACAGGTCAACATGATGTCGGCCCAGATGCTGACGTCGTCTGGCAACGTGTCGGGAACTGTCAGCATGTAATATGTGTGCAATGTTTATGTCTGACAGGTCAACATGATGTCGGCCCAGATGCTGACGTCGTCTGGCAACGTGTCGGGAACTGTCAGCATGTAATATGTGTGACAGGTCAACATGATGTCGGCCCAGATGCTGACGTCGTCTGGCAACGTGTCGGGAACTGTCAGCATGTAATATGTGTGACAGGTCAACATGATGTCGGCCCAGATGCTGACGTCGTCTGGCAACGTGTCGGGAACTGTCAGCATGTAATATGTGTGACAGGTCAACATGATGTCGGCCCAGATGCTGACGTCGTCTGGCAACGTGTCGGGAACTGTCAGCATGTAATATGTGTGCAATGTTTATGTCTGACAGGTCAACATGATGTCGGCCCAGATGCTGACGTCGTCTGGCAACGTGTCTGGAACTGTGGCCGACCTCGCCCCGGGAGCCAAGGACGGGATGCGGATGTTGGAGGCAACGGCCGCCCACCTGGTAACGTACCGCCTCCTTTCCATTGCATCATCATTACGTCTACTTGTATAGTAGCCCTATTATTGTTTACATGTGCATTATTTTTATCTTCTTTTTCCAGTGGTCTTGTACAGTAGGCCTATTATTAATATTTTATCTTTTATTATAACTACTTTTTTTAGTATGTGTAAGCAGTCACTCCTTGTGTATGAATATTTAAGAAAATGAAATTTGCTCCATGTAGAACCTTAGCAGCAATGAATAGCTTCCAATATTAAAATAATATACTATTGTTAATATAGCATATATCATTCAAACCGTGAACTGAACCGACGTTCAAGAAAGCTGTGCGGGCTGTGCCTCAATGTAACCCTTCAAAATTATTGAAATTACGAATTATGTTCGAGATGGTTGTGTATTTAAGTATGGTTGCAATGGCGGCTGAAGTTCAAAGATGGCAAAAATATAATAGCCTACGATACCCTATTCAATTCATTATTTAGCTGATGGGCCTACAAAACCAAATCCTGGATAATATGAATCTCTGTTTCAATATCTTAAAGCGTTGTCAAGATATCAATGAAGAATGTTGTAAGTTATGTACCCTGAGAATGGTGGTGTGTTGTTGCAGGCGAGGGAGGAGCGAGCTTCGGCGCCCGGGGGTAACATCCTGTTTGTCCGGGGCGAGACTCAAGGTCAGAGCAGAGAGGGGGTGGACACCACCAGGGTCGTCAACCCCGACGAGATCGACATCGACGACGACGAGGAGGGGGAGGAGGAGGAGGGGGGTGAAGAGGGGGAGGAAGAGGACGACGACGAGAGAGGTGGGTCCACGGCACTCATTATATCTGAACGTTTCCTCTCGATTTTTAAACCGCTCGCTTGTTTTTCTTGCTTTAACAGTTTGAACAGAGATTCCGTTTGGAACATCCGCAAAATTCTTCGACGTGGATTTGAACCCACTAGTTCTGTGGCAACATTGTTCAAGAATACTTAGGCCCACTATATTGTGAAATATTTAGTAGGCTACTACGTAACTTGTTTTCACCATAGCAACAACCAATGGAAAGTCTAGATGCTAAGGATAAAACAAGTTAGAGCTTACCAATTATTTTATCTCTTAGTAAGCCTACACCGCAGTAACGCGTAGTTCCAGCCGAAATGGAAGAGATCACTGCTGAGTTATTTTGTACAGTAGTCCCAACCAAATGCTCTCGCTCACATTTCGATCTCAGCCTGATTCCCGGCTTGGTTTGGTTTGTTTCAGATATTCCAGTCGAAAGGCAGGATATCCCTGCAGAGTTATTTGGTAGTCTCAAGCAGGATGCTGCGGCCTCGGACGACTGAGTTTGTGAACACTCGCTCATTGAACATTTCAACGGAATTCGAAATCAATCCAAGAAAATTGCACTTGTCATTTAGAATGACAATTGTGAAAAGAAGACTTTGAAGGTGTAATCTATGTACATCATAGAAGTAACATTAAATGAAATAGTTAATTTTGAACTGTTATCTTACTTTTGCCATGGATACTATAGTGTAGGGTAGATGCACAATGCCAGCTGCTGTTAGTTTACTGTTTGATTCTATTCGGCTAGTAGCAGAATATCGAATCATGATATGTGTAGCATTGTTGATTGGTTCCTTAGAACAAGATCATTACACATTCGTTGCACTGTCACTACGCAGCACCTAAAGTCTGCTACTAGAGCGTATGTTGACGAACCGCTGCTGGTGTTGTTTCTCTACCCTACACTATATACTCAATGCTTTCACCTTCACTTCCATCTCCTACTGTTCTGTGATAAGGCTTGGGTGTAAAAGCAACGCCGGGTCTCTCGTAACAAGGTACGTATACAATAACGTTTGTAGTGTTGTATGTAGTAGTACCCTGCACCCTCAAAGTCCACCCATCATCCTCCACCCCAGACCCTGTGCTTTACATCACAGCAAGTATCCACCCACAACCAGGACAAAATCCTGGGTTGTTATTGCTGCAGCAAACACCAAAATACTATTAACCTCCCCAAAAAAGTTTATGTTTACAGTATACTGAAGTTATTGTATCAATATTCTCTCTAGGTACTTTTCTCAACCATTGTTCAAAATATTATTACGAATTAAAAACGGTGGAACAGATTTGCACTCAAGTGTATGTTGGTTTAAAGTTGGCTTTAAAACCATCCATAAAATAACAGCTCGTCTACAATACTCGTTCATCTACGTTCGTAAAAAATACAATTTTGTTAACCGAATTCATTACTTGATTATTATCATTAAATTATTTTTATTATTATCATTATTATTATTAGTATTATTATTATCCTCAAATGTCTCAATATATTTGATTTTCGCTCTTATCCAAATTTTCCGCTCTCCATTAGTTTTGGAAGTCCAAATCCACCCCTGGTTTACTATTAATTGTAGCGACTCTTTACGTGGTTTACAGTAATATGGCACACAACACAATCGTGTTGCATAACCTCTATCGGCGGATAAAAGTGTTAAAACTGTCGTATTTCCTGATAAGCACATTACAACTCAAATGTTAACACCCTTCTTGACCTTCATTATGGCCGCTTGTGACGTCACGTGAATACTCCCTAACCTGCGCAAAGGTCCATGAAAAGCCTTCACAGAATACCATAAACTACAGCATCATTAGAGCCAACACGGAATATCCCGTCCTTGATGTCATTTACACCAAAGAATGATGATTTTTTTTTACTTTAAGGTTTTGGTTACTAACGATGTTATGGTCTGGCTACGGCTACGCATGGTAGAGTTTGTTTATAGCCAGTAACAAGGTTGCCGGACATCGAAGGGTCAGTCTAGTGATCGGCTATCGTCCATGCAGCTCTCATAGTCGCCATGGCAGTGTGTGTCTGTGTTATCCAAGGAGGTTCTACTTTATATAACCTCTTTGGTGTTATCCTGGCTCTGATGGCAAGAACTGCAATGGTAAGACTGTTGTCATATTCGTCTCATCTGGTTTTTACTTTATGTCTATTTGTTTGCATCGAAGCTCATGACAGAATGAATAAGCCTACCTACCTATTACGACAGGCAGAGCTGTCTGGACCTATTCTACTGTGGGGCCAAACGGGTAAATGGTAATGGGTAATGGTAAATGGGTGAAATGGCAGGATCTCATTCGCATAGTCATACTAGGGAAACCCTTCGACTGATGGTCGGTGCTGTGAACAGCAATAACTATTTGAGTTAGTTGTCAATCAACATTTAGTTAGGACCGCAGCTTTGTTAGTCAAGTGATGTAATATAAATAAATAGAGAAATATTCAAAGGCGCCGAATGCCATATTGTTTTGAGTTCACAAACTATTTAACTTCCTTGGATCACTCGCTTTTTGTCTGTGGCCAGAAAACTGAGTACAAGCCTCTTTGGAATTCCAAAGAGGCTTGTACTCAGTTAACATGTTAACATAAACTAGGTCTACCTGCTTGCTACTTTAACTAGCAGTTATTCTTACAAAAATGTTACTTTACCTCATATTGTACAAAGCTTGAAATAACGCAATTTTGTACACGAGTAAGAGCTTATCTGTGTTGCTAAGCTGACCTGCAAACCGTGCAGTGGGGTTGGGGGGGGGGGGGGAGTTATGCCTAAACGGGGCCTGGGGTGGCGGATGTATATAATACAGACGATGGTGACGCAATACTTTGCACGTTAGTTCACCTTGAAGTCCCGTCCTAATTTCATCATCACGTCAACATTGATTGACCGTAGATACAACATAACATTAGCGCATCCGTGTGACATTGACTCCACTAAAACCTTCAGACACAGCGCTCGACACTGATTGGTCAGGCCTGCAGACAGTCATAGATAATCTGGTTCCTTACATAACATTAGCGCGTCCGTGTGACATTGACTCCACTAAAACATTCAGACATAGCTCGACACTGATTGGTCAGGCCTGTTGACAGTCAGGGATAATCTGGTTCATTTTTCACACCTACATTCAGTCATTAGGGATTAGGAAGGGTTAATTTTTGCAATTAAAATGTACTTTACTTGAAAACTACAAGGACGTGATACTATAATTATCTGTATGGTGGAGTTATTGCTAATTAATGAAGACTGAAGCAGAAGGTTAATGAGACCTCACGTCACTACCCCGATCAAGTTTACAGAAATCATTGCGTTGCCATTTGAAACCAAGAAGAACTTCATCCAAACGCCCTGACCACTGCAGCCATCTTTAGAAAGTAAAATGTCGTTTTGGCCCCCTAAATGAACATACCCTTCTCGGCACCGTAAAGCACAACAAAATGTCCTGGCGGCTAAAATTGTAATTAGCGCAGTAGGTAGGCGTATAGGCTGTTTTTTTTTTTAAACATGTCTACCAATAAATGATAATTCATCTGTTCTCTGCTGACAGTGGTTATTTCACGGGTATTTTCTTCAGTTTTCCGTCACATCCTCCGAACATAGGTCGTGGTTTGGGGCTCCTACCTGCGACCACCTGTAGCTTCTGTCTTGTCTTAGGCCTCACCGACCGAGCTGCTGTCTTCAAGCCCCCAACAGTCAGCAAAGCTGATCCTCTTCTCACCCCCAGTCGGCGACCCCGCCCCCCTCCACGGCAACGAGGTCATCACGTGGACAGAGAGGACGGGGTGGCTCAGTCGTAACCGCGTCATCATCATGTACTACTCGCCACCATTCCAGCAGGCGGTGGGGGTGCCACCTCCCCCCACCACGGCCAAGCCTCCCCCACCACCCCCGCCTCCGACCACTGCCAAGCCTCCCCCGCCGCCGCCTCCACCACCCCCGCCCCCGACCACAGCCAAGCCCCCTCCCCCTCCCCCTCCACCTCCACCTCCCCCCACAACTGCAGCACCAGCGACGACAAAAGCTGCGGTCACAGTTGTTGTGGTTCCTCCTCCTCCTACAACCGCAAAGCCCCCTCCTCCACCTCCCCCTCCTGCACCCGGTGTAACTACTGCTAAACCCCCTGCACCACCTGCACCGGGTGTAACTACTGCTAAACCTCCTGCACCTCCTGCACCTCCTGCACCCCCTGCACCGGGTGTAACTACTGCTAAACCCCCTGCACCCCCCGCCCCGCCCAAACTGACCGACCCTAAAAAGGCCCGCATATACTCGAGAGAACCACGACCCAGCCCGGACGACGCAGATGATGAAGGGGAGGGGAGGACAGAAGAGGAACCTCCTGGGATGTTCTCGTCGCCTGATAGTTCTGAAGAGTTCACCACCTTCGCTCCACTCAATGGTTCCCAACCACCGCTGAAGATCGTTGAACTGAACAAGACCGACCAGGAATACTTCTCCACGATCACTGCTGACATATTCTCCACTGCTATTCCAGACTATGATGGGGCGACGGACAATTGATGTGACTAAACCAGTTTAGAAAGATTAAAAAGAAACAAAAAACGCCATGAAAGTAAAGATGTGTATTTTCATTTCCTACACTGCGATATTGTACTAGTATTTATTTAAATGTGAAGTAAAGCAAGAATTAACTCTATCTTGTCTCATGTTGACTTTTACAAAACCTTCCCGTTAATAGAGTGCCTTTATTCTTGTAGTATAAAACTATATCCTATACTATATACTATATAGTATAGTGAGTCAAATACTCTATCTCGAGTACCGATGGTTGAGACAGAAAACTCCCTGTTTTTTTTCACGACACATTTTTGGTAGGTGCTGAATTCTCTCCGTCTTTAGCTGATGGTCCGTTATCTGCATAGGGTTTGTTAGTTTACTGATAACGGACCGTCAACTAACGGCCCCGTTAACGACCCGTTAATTGATTGAAAAACCGGGCGTAAGACTAATTATTAGGCCCTGTGTTAAAGATGCGAAATTTTTAGACCATAACTAATTGAGCCTCTCCATTCGCAACCACCAATCAGAAGCGTAGTCCCATGGAGAAAAGTTGGTCCTGGACAAAATTTTTGCCAGGCCATTCCGCGTCATTGGTATTTAACGGAATAATCGACCGCTAGGTCATAATTACGTCAGCCCCGTTGAAGCCACTTACGAGACAAAGCTAACTGGGCCAATCTATCCCGCGGCCAAAAGGGGGAGAAAATCGGAGACGAGTGATAAAGGTAAATACCTCATTTAGTCGCCTCTTCTCTTTATGTTAGTAGAACATTGCATAGCATTCTTCAGTATTTATTTATTATTTAGTTATATATTTGATGGATAATCTATACAACTAGTAATGAAATTTAGAACAGCAACAATACAACAAACTAGTATAGAAAACAGAACAAGTGCAATACAAATAACTATAGAAACAAAATTAATTGTAAATCAAAAAACCCACACAAGACAGTAACCACGGTCACAATTTTATGACACCAACAACATTCTCACGGTAATAGACTTCGTGGTTGGTTTCATCAAAATGAATTGTTGTATAGATTTACATTGAATAAAATAATACAAC
The DNA here is from genome assembly GCA_945910005.1 of Isoperla grammatica. Classification (NCBI taxonomy): domain Eukaryota; kingdom Metazoa; phylum Arthropoda; class Insecta; order Plecoptera; family Perlodidae; genus Isoperla; species Isoperla grammatica. The sequence goes on from OX246737.1 coordinate 135,740,820, forward strand.
AAAATAAACAATGTTTTACATTAAAATAATATAACAGAAAAACACACGTGTGAAAAAAACATCATTACACCCAGAGAACTATAAGAGAGGGAGAGAAACAGATTTAGAAGCGGTTTATATAAATACACCGTATAATTATAGACCCGGCGAGCGTCTGTCACACGCGCTAGGGTCCTGCTAAGCTAAGCCATGTTGACTCGTTGAGCAATGTGGGATTATCCCTTATCTGACCCTTATCAGCACCAGAGCATCTGTGCTTCGAGCAACAGGTGTCAGTGTCAGTGTTCATCACAGGACCTGCCTGCTTGGCACACGTGAGTAAACTTTCTACCTTCACCTTTCTGGGGCTCACATGTGACGTAACAGTGGTGACTCGTTGGTCTAGACTGGTTTAGACGTTCTTCCAAACCAGATGGTCCAGGGTGCGATTCCCGGTTCGGGCATGGGTTTTTTGAACTTTGGAGCTTGACTGTAATCTACCTTATCAGTATGATACTGGCGGTGTAGGCCTACATGTAGACGGTGACTTCACAGACGTCATATAGCAACAAAGCACATAATAAGTTGTATAATCAATGTCCCCCACTGAAAATCAGTTACTGTAAGCGAATGGGAAGACCGAGGGGTAGACTATACCGGTTTTAAACCGGTTTTAAAAGTAAATGACCTTGGTATCGTTTTACAATTGTGTGTGTGGTTTTAACTATAAAATATGTATCTACTTATTTATAGTATTAATAAAAAACAATAGATAGTATTCAAAAGACGTCACGTGGCGGCCACGAGGTACTCATTGCTTACAGTCGTTCTATCAATAGAACCCCACACGTTGGGTTTCCAGGAAATATCACAGTTAAGCCGTATATATAGATTGACGTGTGCAGATAAACGTCCAAAAAAATTACGATTCATGCAAATGATTGTCTTCAAACAGAGTTGACGCGTTCTTGTTTTGTTTAACCTTCTGTTTGAAAACAGTTGATATGTGAATCAGAGGACATCTGCAACAATGAAGTGTCTCGGTGTGGCCACCGTGCGATACCGGAACTGCCGTTATTTTGTGTGCGCAGCTCGTGTGATGGCAATCAAATCACATCCCAAGCATTGTTTGACGTTGAAAGGTTATCAATGTTATCAAGAGGAAGCATAACACGCATGAGAAGCGACCAATGAGATTGTCTGCGAGTTAATCGTGCCAACAACCCACCACTTCTCATGGGTCGGTTTGCGCGGAGCGGTCATAAGTATTAATGCAATCAGAAGTCATAGTATTAATTCAATCAGTAGTCATAGTATTAATGCAATCAGTAGTCATAGTATTAATTCAGTGAAAACTTAATTACACCTTAACCATGGTTACAATCTTTCAACACAAGTTACACATTTGGCATGAAGAATATATTCTTATGCTAACATTACACGGCTCAATACTTTCGTCAAACTTATTGAATTCAAGAACAAAAGAGAATCAAAGACAGTTTGGTAAAAACTGCAACAATATAGCTTCTATTAATTGATGCTTTTTGTCCTTGAATTCAATAAGTTTGACGAAAGTATTGAACTGTGTAATGTGGGTATTAATTCATAACAAAGAGGGAATTATTTCAATCTAATTAGGCTACTTTGCCCCGGGCTGACAATGACGTATATAGGTCTGTTCGTTGGACATGCTCTAAGTATACTCGGATCTACTCTGATAATCAAATAGCCGTTCGTTTCACGAGATCACCTACTCGGATTCCGTTCTTTGGACTAGAGCAGCTTGATCTAGAGCAATTTTAGGTGGAGTGAGTTGGAGATGTTTGGAGCAGTATTACTTTTCGCGCGTTATTCATGAAAATGGCTTCCGCGTGCAGCAACCCTGATGATGTTGAAGTTGTAGTTGGTAAGTAAAATATTTGTCGAAAACATGTATTCGTCGGAACTTGATTTCGAGCTGGAAACTAGCAGATTTTCATATTCGTCGTCGTGTATAAGATTTAGATCTATTATCTTCTCTGCCATAACTTAAACTAAAAATAAAGTAAAGGAGTTGGGAAGCGTCGTTTGACAGCGGGAAGAGCTCGGTGCTCTATCGGCTCGAGCGTGGGCGTGGCCTAATTGAGCCTTGGAGCGATGCTAATCTTCATTACACAAATAATTGTTGAACAACTAGCCCAAGGTATAGAATTTAATTCATTGTTACCTTCTTTCTCTTTGGGATAGGAACTTATGTATCATTATTTGTCAAGGATTGCAATACACGTCATGATTTACATAACGATGGCAGGACACCATTTTAGGACTACTAAGATTAGAGCCTCACCGCTAGGATTGGCGCCAAAAAGGTTTTGCCAATAAAAACGGGTATTCCTCTCTCAACTCTAGGTAACCATTAAGATCTGTTAGGAAGTGAATTGCCTCCAATGTTGGTGCGTTGCAGATGAGACGATGTCGCGAGTCCCAGGCAAGAAGCTCCGTCGTCTGGCCTTGGGTGTCGTCGCGTTGGTCGTGGTGCACCTCCTCGCCAAACACTTGTTGTCGTCTACGTCATCACCCGAGGAGCAACACGTGTTCCCTCTGCTCACCGCGCTGGAGCAGCAGTTGCCCAACCTGCCCGTGAGCTACTGGCAGCGCCACCAGTACCAGGCCAAGCGGTCCTGCGCCCCCCTACCCAGCTTGTTCGAGCTGGACTTCAACAACGTCTACTGGCAGACTGTACAGGTGCACAAGGGCGGTGTGATTGGTCAGCTGTTCAGCGCGTACTACGACGCGCGAGCGGTGGACGCGTCGACGCCGGTCTTACGGCTCGTCGGGATGGCGAACAGATCTAATCTCACCGGTGACCTTCACTGTCAGGTCTGGTTGGAAGGTCAACAGTCGCCGCTCGTGGTTCGAGTCAAGGAGTCCACACTTCTCTGGCGCAACAAGTGGAAGTCTGGAGGGCTGACAGACTACCACCCTTATCTCATCACGTGCGTCCTCCCAGAAGCCCTTGCGCAAATCCCCAGCGCTGTGTCCTTGGTCAACAAACCCTGTGACCTCGCTACCAACTTGCTCAAGGTCACGTACCAACCACCCACGGATAAATATAGCTTCGCTGTCTGCGTGAAGGGTCTCGACTATCTTGAATACGACAACTCTGTTAGGTTGGTAGAATGGATCGAACTGCAGCGTTTATTGGGAGCCGACAAGATTGTATTCTACCAACTACAAGTCCACCCCCAAATGGAGAAGGTTCTGAAGTTCTATCAACATCAAGGCCTCGTTGAAGTCATCCCCACCACAGTCCCAGGCAACCAACCTACACACCCGATACTTCTACACCTCTATCTTCAACACAACAAGGTGAGGAAACGTTTCAACGAGATAGTCACCTTCAACGACTGTTTCTACCGCAACTTCCACCTGTTCGAGTTCATCCTGGTGTTGGACATAGACGAGGTGATGATGCCGGTGAACGGGGTCCGCACGTGGCGGGAGATGGTCGACGCGGTCAGGGCTGAGCCCAAGTGGAGTAACAGGACTTACGCCTCGTTCTACGCCCAACACGTCTACTTCTTCGACGACAACCTCGACAAGAGTTTAGCCCCTGGGATCTCCGACCACCTGTTCATGACGCAACACGTGGTCAGGGCAGCCAACTTCACGGCACCCTTAAAGTTTGTCAAGTCGTTCCTTGACACTGAAAGAGTTATCGCGGTGCATAACCACCTGCCACTAGCCTGTAAGGGTGGCAAACATTGTTGGTATCCAATACCTACGTCCTTGGGCAGGTTGCATCACTACAGGAAGGACTGTGACAATAGTGTGCGGAGGGAGTGTGAGGGGTACAAGAACAACTCTATACTAGATACTCATATCTGGAGATATAAACACGAGCTAACGTACAAGACTCTGTCTGTGATAGAAATGTTGAGACTGGGTTGAGCCCAGATAACGAACATTCTACCCAGTACGCCACTGGACACGATGCGGATATTTCCTTCGTGGTTATAACTATTATTCCCAGTTTTGGAGATACTAACATTTACCAAGTGTGGACTATTACTCCAAAAACTGGATGTTAGGATGGATTTATAAGGGTCTTTGCAGCCCCCCCCCCCCCCCACCCCCCTGAAAAAGGAAATTTGGGGTATGGTAAACGTCTTCGACGAGCCTCCGCTAGGGGATTACTCTGGTATCCAGAGCTGGAACCAATACATTAACAAATATCTGGATGATATCAGGTATCAATCTTATGGTACGTTTACAGCTACGTGTTGCGTGCGAAGCGAAGGCGCGAGCTCCAATCAGTGGCCGAGTTTGTGTGAAACTTCTAGAAACTCGGCCGCTGATTGGAGCTCGCGCCCTCGCTTCGCTCGCAACGCGTAGCTGTAAACGTATCAATACTCCAACTCGATCATTTGTCCTCATCACCGATAGCTTGAGAACAGTGAGAAGAGAATGTTTCTACGTCACTTCGAACACATCGATATTGTGGAATGTGTGGCCATCAAGTTCTGCAGCCAAGAGGAGTAGATTGTGTTTCAATGAAACCAGACTGATCCGATTACATCACGAAGTAAATGAGGCGCATCGTTGGTGTCGGACAATAAGTGTTAAAAGCCGCGCGAGGCTGTTGAACATATCGCTGACAACACTTGCGATGGCAGTTGTCAGCGATATCACCGCAGGTCATGCATAGAGTATTGCAGGAGCGTCCCTGAATAAAACTCTGTAATTATAGTCACATTTACCAACACAGTTCAATCAGATAAGCTCGGTATGCTATTTGCTAGTGTACACTTCATTGTATGGTAGCAGCACGTAGCAGTACACAAAGAACTACATTGTATGGTAGCAGTATACAAAGAACTATGTTGATCTCTGTTTGTGGAGACAGTTGGGGAGTTGAGTCCCATAAAAGATTACTGTAATCTTTGGTCCCATACTGTTGTATACTCATTTTGGTTGTGACTTTGTCTTTATGTTTTGCGATCATTAGAAAGTACCCTAAATTGCCGCACATTGTATTTCAATACAGTATAAGCAACGTTAAAGATAATTCACATGAAGAAAAAGTAAACTAGCTTTGATTCTAAGTTTCAAATGTGTATTTTGATTTTCATTACAGTGTATATACAGGTATGCGGTGGTAAAGTTATGCAATTTTACAAGGCTATAGGGAACCCGCAACTGACATCACATCAGGACTACAACAATGGAACAAATGAATTGAACTGATGGACAAACAATCAGCTGTCAAAATAATAAAATTGCAACCATAGAAATAAAAACAAGTGTAGCAATAGTAACTGCTCACCATTTAAAACTTTTAATGATAGACAACGACTAAGTGAAAGTTTTGAGTGTGTATTTGTTTGTTTTTTGTTTTGGTTTCCAAAATCAGACGAAATTATTTTTTGACAGCTTGTTGTTTGTCCATCGATTCAATTCATTTGTTTCATTGTTGTCTTTTGGTGTTGCTAGTGTCCTATTTGGTCCATAGATAACAAGTTTAAAATAATGATCATTTCTGCACTGTCTCTTCTGAGAGCTTGTTCCATTCTTGTACATGACCATTTATTTTGTCCTATATTTAATTTTCTCTGAAGTCTATAAGAATGGTATTTCCAGCCTTTCCAAGGCACTGCTTCAATTCTATCAACGGAAGCTACCACACAATAAACAATATCACAAAACCTACATCGTACATTTACTTGAGGACTGCACATTATGCTCCAGTTGATTCTCGCAGTAATAACAATATTATGCCCATCCTATCCTAATGGGCCGATACATCCTTCTTAAACTGTATCAGCACCAGTATGTAAGTCAGCACAGTCCCTCCAGCCTGGAAGCAATAAACAGTCCATGGTACACTTTACTAACAAGTAATGATGATACCAAGTATGTTACATATCCTTGCAAAGTGTACATATCCTTGCAAAGTGTACATATACTTGCAAAGTGTATAACAATAACTTCAATACCGTCCACAATAGTAAAAAAGCAAACTGCTTTTGCATTCTAAACGCACGTAAATCTTACTAACGAGTAGGTAGACCCTGAATGATCAAGCAACAAAACAATGCCTGCATTCCTTTTAAAGTAATCCATTCAATCATTAGATTATATACGATGTTGAGTTATATTATTCTGTCCTACAGCTGTAACTATATCGTATCCTATCAGTTATCCTAAACGTAATGCTGACCCACCGACAGGAAGAGACTTCGATTAATTGTCACGAATCCGCCGTAACTAATGGTTGGTGGGTTCATTTCCATTGATTGCAGAAAGAAGTTTACCTGGAAGAGAACAGAGCAAATATCATCATTAGTATATAGTCAGCACTACTTACACTATCACTGGAATCATTATTAGTTCTCACCTCTTGTCTCACACTATTGGAACGAGTACCTGCAGATAATATCTTGTGGAGTTCTTGTTCCATGTCATGAATAACCTGTAACGTATTATAACTACTTTAATCAAGCACTTTCTTATCAATCATCACTATTAGGCCAAGTAGGTCCCTAAAGAAAATAACGAAATCTACGAACAACAGAAACATAGTTTTGAAGTATTTCGTAAAGAAACAAAGTTTGCAGTTTTTAACGGCAAATATTGACACTAATTATTTATTATAATACAGAGATATGTGAGGATATAATAATATATAAGTAGATTTCAATGGACTATCATCAACTTACCGAAAATGGGACCGAATGCCCGGTAGTACATATTATGTAGAAAGGAATTATCATAAAACATGACGTGACCAGAAATGTTAACATCTTAATATAGAATCCTTCAATAAGACTGATAATCGTACAATTGAGGCTGACAGTCATTCCCCAGAGTATACCTAATAGGTATATTGCATTAGTGCGGTAGTAGGCAGTGCCTGCTCCTGCAGTTAGATGGCTCAGCTGAAGCCACAAGCAGCGATAGGCAGCTACGCGCTCTGAGTCAAGCCTACCCTTGCATTCAACCTGGAAGAAATGTTAGCTGATAAGATCTCAATTCTCCCTGACCTTGCATTAACAGACATCACGAACAACATTACGTTGGGACACTCAACGTTCGATTATTTCCAGCAACAGCTTTTCTAGTAGGAGCAGGTAAATTAATATTAATTAGGTATGACCAGTGGTTAATTTGTAAGGAAAAAGGTGGGTATACGCATCATAATTTCATGTTAAAATGTGCTCGTGATAAAAATTGATTTCTCGGTGGGAAATTGACCCCCCCCCCCCCCCCCATCCCGCTTACCAATTCAGCTTTTGGGCTCGTAATCTGGAACTGGGTTTGGAGATTTGGGTTGGGTTTGATACAATTTTACTCGTCTTCAAAAGCCAATCGTTATTTTAATCGTACTGTAAGTTTACCATTAAATGATTAAAAACAGATATACATATATTATGAAATATCAGTTATTGAAGTAGTCAGTATAATTTTATGTGTCAACCTGGCAATAATTAATTTCCAAGAGGAACAACCTAACAATAGCAGAAATGTTTACAGTACACGGTGTACAGGCGCGTATAGGAACTCTTTTTCAAGTGGGGGGGGGAGAATTGTGAGCGCGAACAAGTTCTGGGGTCTGGGGCGGAGCCCCAGCCGCCGGGGGACTATCGCCGAAGGCGAAAAATTTGTGTGCTTTATTAGTTATTTCTCGATTTTTACTTTTTAGGCTTAAATAAATATGTCTTGAGGGTGTGATGTGAATGGGTGTCTAAAATTGGGTGGGTCGCAGAAAAAGTGGGGGAGGGGGAATCTCCCCCATTCCCCCCCCCCCTTCCTACGCGTCTGAATGTTTATCCGTTGTATTTATTTTTACGTCAAGATATCACCTCAAAACGCGTTTCAGACCATCAAACATAATGCAGGGCCAATTTTTTTGTTTTGATAGGATACGCATTAAACATATCCACAAACAGAGAAATGCTGTATCAATCAAACATGTAAATCATATTTTACGGATTGGGCCATTTCCCTCACAGCAGCGAGAGCGACGTACCCTTCGCGTTGCTAACCCTTACTGGCTGGTTGACGAGGAACCTGCAGCCAATAACAATAGGAGATGATTCTATTTATAAAGTTCGGAGGTTGATTTGCGAGAAACGTAAAACCAAGAGATAAGAGTGTACTAAGTTTATTTAGAGTTATATATGTATTCAAGTAAATTTGAAATATGAGCATGTAAGGGAAAAATACCCAATACAAACTATTTTTGTTTTTTATATATATTAGCCAAAATGTGAGTGTTGCGTACCTAATAATTCATGAAAAAAGGTGGGTATACTGCGTATACCCACGAAAATAGGTGGGTATACTGCGTATACCCGCGCTCCATTACAAATTAAGCACTGGGTATGACAATTACACAATATTCAGTAAGTGTGTCAAAGTGTACAGTGTATATCATTTATAGCATGAGCGCAAGTACGTAATTTGGTACATTCGTGTACTGCAATATTTAGACTCATCAAATAGTGTATAGTGTAGTGTATATCCTTCTAATGTGCAGTTTCTGAGAAAGAAACATGTTTTTGTTGCTCAGATGGTATAACTTATAATCAACCGGAATCTTCAATTAGCCAACATCCTTACATAATAATAAGTAAATTAGTATTAAATATATAAATTAGTATTTGAACTGAAAAATCTATTTGTATTTATTTATTTTATTATTTATACCAAGCTCCGTAGTTACTAAAATAATTAGTATAGGAGAATTAAAATAAAATACAATTTTGAAATCATTATATATTAATATTTAAGTACAATAAGTTTCTTACCTTGAAGCGATCTGCAAGTGTTTTCCCAGCCTGGCACAAAGCAAAACACGTAACAACGAAAGAACACCAGGTCGACATTATTAGCAGTTCAGCTAACACCACCAACGGAGATTGCCACATGCTGAATGCGTTGGGTACAGATTCCATTACCAGAAATACACCAATTATTGAATTTAACACGATGAGTAAAAGTGATATTGTGACAGTTTTCTTTATCTTGAGATCAAAGACTTTCCTGGTGACGTCATAATACGATACCTGAGAATTACAAAGTACGCTATTATTGTAGTGATTTAGATTTCTACAATACTAAATAAGCGATAATTATGAATACAACAATATTTCAAGTTAATATTCGTATTAGAATAGATTTTTATTTATAATATTAGCCCAGAAATACCAAGTCAGAGCGTGATGTGGCAGATATAACGCGCCATCAAAATAAAAACTAAATTAAGGGGTTCAATGTTTATTCGGTTATTCCACTTATAAGAGCATGTTCAAAAGAACTTAATTTCAACTATCACCAATATTCATTATTAACCCAATACAAGATATTTCGTATGCTTATAATAGAAATCCAGAATAATATAAAGGATTTTGTTGAGCGAGGGACAACAGTGAATACGTTGTTTGTCAATCAACTGTGTTTACCCTCACATCCTTGTTTATACTTATCATGACGTCACGCACCACTTTGTTGCAGCAAATAAGAAGAAATGTGTACCTGTTGCAACTTTCTGGGGATTGTTGCCGCGAATAATGTACTAAAGAAGGAGGCACTGACTTACCCTTCCCTTCCTGACGTTTCGGGAAAGTCACATCTCCCATCTTCAGAGGCCCTCACTCGACGATGTGCATCTCGAGCTTCGAAGCCGCGAACTGACTGATTCAGTCGTTGTCATTCCTCTCGCGTGTATGTCTGCGTCATGGTTCTTATCTCGTAGTGAAACCAGGTTGGATCGACTACGCGTCAGGGGTCCACGTTCAGGGGTAGTGACGTACTCCACGCCCCTAGGGCTGGGGCCTTGTGTTGGCGTCACGGCGTTAACGCTGTCAAAACGTTGCACACGGGCTTCTTGTTAGTGTTGAAGGAGAACTGGTTTCCAGGAAGTAGGCAAACGTTGTCCGTCATCCCGGTCTCTTCTCTATCTCAATAGCCTCACGAATGACACGTAGGCCTACTTGAAATTAATTGACCAAAGCTAACGTCCTGGTATTTTCAAAGCCTATAGAGTAGCCGGTTTTTTTGACGTGTTGGGCCAGTCACATAAACGCGAGAGGAATGACAACGACTGAATCAGTCAGTTCGCGGCTTCGAAGCTCGAGATGCACATCGTCGAGTGAGGGCCTCTGAAGATGGGAGATGTGACTTTCCCGAAACGTCAGGAAGGGAAGGGTAAGTCAGTGCCTCCTTCTTTAGTACATTATTCGCGGCAACAATCCCCAGAAAGTTGCAACAGGTACACATATGTCCGCAAAAACTTGAAAACTAATATATATATATATATATATATATATATATATATATATATATATATATATAAAGAAAGGATACATTTTACGGTTAAACCAATCTAAATTTTATTTTTAATGATAAGTCAACGTTTCGACGACTTTAGCGTCGTCTTTTTCAAGACATACAAATATACAAAAACAAATAAATAAAAAACCACAACAACCAAAAAACACTTGCATATTAAAACGAAAACACTGCCACAGCGATACATCACTGGGTAGCTGCTCTAGCAAGCTCCTTGAATTTGCTTCTGGTTATGGGACCCCCCTGAGACACTGCTGGAACTCTTTGTCTCTGAGAATGGTCAGCAACAGGCTGATTGATGGCTGGGAACACCTGCTGGACTTTAAGGTTAGCCACAATCGGTTTCCAAGCCGAAGGTAGTCTTTGAGCGTCATCTCGCTTGTTCAGGTTATGAGGCCGCTTCTCAATCTCAATTGCTTCCCGGATTAACCTCGCTCGAAGATTGTCCACTGAAGCAAGAAGCCGTACCCCGGCAAAGTTAATGTTATGTCCTTCCTTTATTGTATGTTGTGCTAGAGATGACGTTGACTGGCCTTGGTTGGTTTAACCGTAAAATGTATCCTTTCTTTACATATTGCAACCAACAAAGTCTGAGAAATCATATATATATATATATATATATATATATATTAAATACACTTTTTATTTCAGGAAATATACAATATTATGTTACTGGGATTTCAGAAATGATCTTTTTAAGTGGGTGTTTACGATATATAATTGTGGTCGGTAAGATATCTTACCTGAAATTCTGTCCAGTGTTTCAAGTAAACTGCCACTTGTGGTGAATCTACCCATCCAGTGAACGGTGTGAAGATGTAAATAGACATAAATGCGATCATTATTTGTGTAAAGATCTTTTCGGAGAAGCTTTCAATAGCCATCCAGTCTAGCACCATATGGTAGCAGACAAGCGCGTCATAAGCCGTGATAACGCAGTACACGCATACGGCATAGAGCGTATGGAGAGAACACACTCTAGACTCAAACCCTGAAACAGAATGGGAACACGCACATTATATAGACAGGCAAACCGGCCGCCATATTAGATATCAGTCGGCAGCCATGACAAAAACTACTTGTCTGCTCATACCATACAATAAGTTGCATATTAATTCTAATTAATCATACTTTAATTTGACGTATTGCGTGAATTATATTAATTATTAGCAAGCCATATTGTTGTCTTACCCATATCAGTTTCTTGAATACGCAGCACGCCAAATAGTTTTGCAATAGAAACTAAGGGTTTCACCTGTTGTGTAAACAACGTATGTTTAATATGTTTCTTGATTTGATTTTTTTGGCGAGCATTTAAAGCGAACATATTAATATGCCTTCGTTTTGGAACGGACATTATTTATATTTGTTTATTTCCCCGCGTAATTACATTTCACATTACTGGAATTTGCTCACTCAAATATTCAGACAAATAATGTCCTGGAATTGTCAGGATACATATTACATTCTTATAACCTTATAAACGTTCCTTCTAAGATTCTAACACTTTCACATAGGTAACTCTACAGGTTGTCAAGTAAGCATGGAACTTTATTTATACAAGCGGTGTTTAACAGTGGGCTTATAACTAGTGTGGGTGGTCTGTTAATGCAGAGGGAAATGGAGTTGTTCGTATTGGCCACAAAGTGGACTCCCTACTCGAGGTTAAATATCATTACACTTTTAGTAACGGAGAACTAGAGTCATCATCAACAAACAACATCAATTACAAAACTTGTGATCTCTTTTTTATTCTGAGCACAAAACATTTAAAATTAACAAAACTCCCGACCGACCCGACGACGAATATTGAGTAAACTTCTGCTCCAAAGTTGAAATTTCAAAAACGAAAAGAAGTAAAATGAAGTAGACAGATAGCCGTATTGGTACTTGGCAAGCATATGTGGCAATAAGTGGCATGAACGTTCTTGAAAGAGAAGCGAGCGCGGCCCAGGTTTAGCGGAAACCATTAAGTCAGCATGTCGCCATTAAGGATCACCATTAGCCGGTACCCGACCTGCTGTAATGTAATCTTATCTGTTGAAACCATGACCATCAGACTGGAAGAAAATGTATAGTAGATAAACCCCACACGAACAGTAACGCGGATATAAACATACAAATATACCGAAATGCACGAATTTTCAAAAGCGGGATTCTAAAAAATGAACGCCCTTTGTTTCCTGTTTATGTTTATTACCCTTGTTATTATTCTTGTCTTTGTTTGATGTGCTTACCATGTATTGTATTCTGGTCGGCCAATCTATCTAACGATCGGGGGACGGTGGAGGGGCCGATGCAGCGGAATACTGGCCTACCCGGCGCCAACACCAACACTTGGAATAATATTTTCAAGACAATTTTCAATCGAACCCTCAGATATTCAGTACAGTATAAAATATGTAATGCAAACCAATCTAAGGAGTCACATCCCATGTTATGGTTACCTTAGGAACATGCTGGCTCGTGTATCATCAATTTTTAAAAAATGTGAATTAAAACAATTACAATTCCAGATATCATGATATATATCAGACAGACAATCAGAAGAATAAATAGTTATCTTGGCAACACTGTTAGATGGAGACTAAAGGAACGCTCGTTGTGCGTGTGCGTGTGCGTGTGCGCGTGCGTGCGGTGATATGTACTTTATACACCCTTGTTTTAGAAAGGTTTAGTTAGCAAATAGCATTTGTCCTACAACTTAGCTCACTTGAATTGAATGCGTACCTAACAAAACAAATGGTGAATACTAGGCCTAAGTATAAAATGGATAAAGCTTATCTCTTCAATAATCATTCCTATACAATATTCCTTTGATCTTTTTGTTTGATTAATGACTTTCCACAAAGCGATACAAGTTTTTGATAAAAGTAAGTATAATAAAATCATATAGACCAACTTTGCCCTCCTGTATTTAAAGAAAATTTAATGACACATTCCCTTTGTATGCAAACATGATAGGATAGGACGCAATTCGTAGGCCTATAGTACGTATGAAATAATTTTTGTATTATCATAATTAATCAGATTTGTGAGTTTTGCTCTCCAAACAAACAAGTACCTATTTCATTAAATCTGTCTCTAAAGATAAAGTGACTAGGCGGATGTGAACCATGACCTCCTGACGTCACGTCCGGTACCACGTAGGCCCACGCTACGTTCACAGCAATGGACTCCATATTCAAGCCCAGCGATGACTACTTGTCGTTTGAGGGCAACCAAGGGCAAAGGGTCAAGGTCAAGCAACACATCAAGGCCTCTCTTATGACCAACAAGATCATGCTTCTAATTCGTATGTCACGGCTGTTGTTTCCACTGCCCGTTGTAGAGACAGCTCGAGGTATGCAGCTCGTTGTTTCCACTGCCCGTTGTAGAGACAGCTCGAGGTATGCAGCTCGTTGCTTCCACTGCCCGTTGTAGAGACAGCTCGAGGTATGCAGCTCGTTGTTTCCACTGCCCGTTGTAGAGACAGCTCGAGGTATGCAGCTCGTTGTTTCCACTGCCCGTTGTAGAGACAGCTCGAGGTATGCAGCTCGTTGTTTCCACTGCCCGTTGTAGAGACAGCTCGAGGTATGCAGCTCGTTGTTTCCACTGCCCGTTGTAGAGACAGCTCGAGGTATGCAGCTCGTTGTTTCCACTGCCCGTTGTAGAGACAGCTCGAGGTATGCAGCTCGTTGTTTCCACTGCCCGTTGTAGAGACAGCTCGAGGTATGCAGCTCGTTGTTTCCACTGCCCGTTGTAGAGACAGCTCGAGGTATGCAGCTCGTTGCTTCCACTGCCCGTTGTAGAGACAGCTCGAGGTATGCAGCTCGTTGTTTCCACTGCCCGTTGTAGAGACAGCTCGAGGTATGCAGCTCGTTGCTTCCACTGCCCGTTGTAGAGACAGCTCGAGGTATGCAGCTCGTTGTTTCCACTGCCCGTTGTAGAGACAGCTCGAGGTATGCAGCTCGTTGCTTCCACTGCCCGTTGTAGAGACAGCTCGAGGTATGCAGCTCGTTGTTTCCACTGCCCGTTGTAGAGACAGCTCGAGGTATGCAGCTCGTTGTTTCCACTGCCCGTTGTAGAGACAGCTCGAGGTATGCAGCTCGTTGTTTCCACTGCCCGTTGTAGAGACAGCTCGAGGTATGCAGCTCGTTGTTTCCACTGCCCGTTGTAGAGACAGCTCGAGGTATGCAGCTCGTTGTTTCCACTAACGAGCCCTAGTTTCAGTGTATGTTAGTAGAAATATATAAACGCTGCATGCTAGCTTAAGTGAGGTGCTAGGTTCTTAAATAAACATTAAAAAAACAATAAAGTCAAATTTATCTAAAAGAAAAACTAATTAGTTTATTAATCTAAAGTAAAATTTTAAGAATGTTTCAAATTATGTTGTTTGATTAATTTCCTTCAAATAGTTAAGCTAATATGTATTGATAATGTTTTAGTTGTACCACAATAGACAGATATTGTTGGGTCGTGCAATAGACATGAGATCTAGGGGTAACAACTCACTTTACAACGAAATGTCGCCCCGGGAGTTTGTTTGTTTGATTCTTATCAATCAATGAGAGAGTTCTCAGGCCACTTATTTCTGCCAGCGTATTTCTTAAGTCTTTTGTACCAATTAAAAGGTTATAAATGAAGGCTATTCAAACAAAGTTAAATTATGAGGTTTAATTGATTGCAAAGATTCGTTTTTTCCGACGTTTTCCTCAGTCCCAATAGTATGGCAACTACTGGGATTGAGTCATACTAACAGCCTTCGGACATTTCTTCCCAAAAACCACAATACCTAGTTGAAGAGGGGCACGATTTGTTCCTTGGCAGGTTTCCTACGAAAATTTTAATAATGATTATTATTCCTGTTGTTTCATAGCAGGTTTTGAATTCACAGTGTTCTCTCGATACATGGTCGAGTGTTTGACAGTCTACGTCTTGAACATGGTCGGCTCCACAATGATGCTCAGCGAGGTGATCAACTTCTTCTTCTTATCCGAAGAGTTCTCGGCGCGAATGTACGCCCAGATCTGTGTCATGCTGATCGTACCCTACATGTTGATACCCGTTACTGTCTGGCAGGACTGTCCCTCGATAGCCGACTACCTCAACAACTGGACCGAGTTCAGGTGGGAACATCCGTTTCCGTTCTCATTTGTGGCTAGCCGTATGTCGACCTACCATGCACGCGGAACTCCACATTGCTTTCGGTTCAAATTGTCAAACAAGTGAACCAAAATATGGCATTGCCTTTATGATAAATGTTTCCCTACCAACAAATATTTTTGTCTTTCAAATTCACTTATTTAAATTGTAAAAGGTGTGTGGCAGGTTGCAACTATAGTCATTTACAAGACCAGCCATGTCAAGCAGGGGTAACACAATGACCTTGTAATGCAGGGTAGCGGGCCACGCCTGGCTCCATGTTTGTGTTTGTTTCTTACCTTCTAGAACTGACAAGAGGTCTATCGATGTTAAACAGGCATTGGTTTACACGTAACCCTCATAGCAACGAGCTGTGTTTTATTAGATAACGTTCCCCACAGTAAATAAATTCGTGTGACAGATTTATCTATGTCATTCAATTTGAATTTTAAAATTAAAATGAATTTCAAATTGTATTTTGCGATTGACTGAAAGACGCCTTCATACATATTTATGAAGCTCAAGCTTGCACACGTATGCATTATTAATGGGAAAATGTGACACTGTATTAATTTGTTTTCAAAACATTCGCCTCTGTTATATTATAGACTAAACTATATCAGATGACTCGTCAAGTAATTAAAACAGGCAATCTGTTAGAAGATGATACTTATTATGTAGTAGAAGAAGACTATCCACTTGTTTTGTAATTTTGCGTATTGTTATTAAAACATATCAATCCCTGGACCTTTACTGTGGCTTTTCTTACAACCTTCAGGTCTCAACAACTTATGCGCAACAGCATTCGTTTGGAAACTATTGGTGGGGACAGATTAAAAAATGGTCCCTTTTAGAATTATGTTTTACTCTCAGTGTTTTACTGGAAAAACTGTAGTATTTCATGTTTGTACAAGGGTAGTTGTTTTCACTAGTTGTGTACTTCATACCTTTGGTCATCTTATGTGTACTGTATATATATTTCAATAATAAAGTTTTTTTTGGTAAACACTTTTTATTGTACATGCCAAGTTTTTTACACACATTTCTTTACATACATGTATTGTAAATAATGATGTACAAAGAGATTGTTTTGAATACATAAATTTCACAGATTGCTATATAAGTATAATGTATTTTATACATTCAGTACTATTTTTTAAATATATATATTATACATTTTTTATATTTCATAAATATTGTACCTTCATATTTCACAAATTATAGCTCGTGGGATAAAATTTGGCTAACTTGTTTTTGGTGACAACTGTGCACCACGTTATTGTTTATGAACAACTTAACGAGGTAGAAGGATTGTTTACAACAGGTCCGCCACACAAAACAGTCTCGACATGAATCATCATACTTGCAACACTTCAGCCCATGTCAGAACAACAAGCCAGGGTCCGCCACACAAAACAGTCTCGACATGAATCATCATACTTGCAACACCTCAGCCCATGTCTGAATAGAGTGTCGCGTTCTGACTGTCAAGCTGCGTGTCAGGCTGACTTGTGCCAAACTGTACCAGAACAATCAAGTACGTCACAATTGTTGCTGCGGCCTGAAAAGTGATACGAAAACACGTAAGCAAATGTCTAAATAATTGTTTGGTAAATTACTGTTATGATACTTACTGATTGACTTAGGCGTCTGTCTAGGTTCACGAAACCTCCGAGTGAGACGATTGGTGGGTTGTTCGCGATTGTTTTTAGAAACGCTTCAATCTGAAAGAATGTTAAAGGGGAACATCTAAACAGATCCTCACAATAAAACCCACGTTAGCGAGAAACAATAATTAAATAAGTTGATCGAGATATCACGTTACATTGATTTAATGTGAACCTGAATTTTCCTTTCAGTGTTGGAGGAAGGTATTTTACTATCCCTATTCTATTCATTTGAACTATAAATGAAGTTACTAAACAGTATCAGGCTTTTCTTAAAATAACAAAATAGTTATTTTTCAACGACGCACATAACAACTATAGATCATATGGCGTTTATTTTGTAATTTAGACTGATATCATAAGACAAGCTAAAAATTATCTAATAGTATGGATTTAAATTATAAAAGAAATTAAGGAAAATAATAATCGAAAGAAAAAAACAAATATATGCTTCTTAACATTGAACACAACGCAACTACCCTAGAGAATAGTACCGGGGATAGTACTGGGGATAGTACCGAGGATAGTACTGGGGATTGTACCGAGGATAGTACCGCGGATAGTACCGGGGATAGTACCGAGGATAGTACCGAGGATAGTACTGGGGATAGTACTGGGGATAGTGCCGAGGATAATACCGAGGATAGTATCGAGGATAGTACCGGGGATAGTACTGGGGATAGTACCGATGATAGTACCGGGGATAGTACCGAGGATAGTACTGATGATAGTACCGAGGATAGTACCGTCATACAGTACCTCTTGCCAGACAGCCACGTCCACATCTGAGGGGGTGACTTTCAGCAGCTCGTGTTTCATGGTGTCCTCGACCTTCAACAAAAAAAGTGTAAACTGTTTTGGGCTTTTGACTGTTGACTCCCAACACTTGGGAGATCGACGAGCCGAGATCAACTTGACCTTGAAAGAGACCAAAGCTCAAGTTCTAGCATGTTCCTGACGAACAACCATGTTATCACCTTGAAAAGTTGTTAATCAATGAGGAACTTGGACACGTATTTCCTTCCTTGCTCACCAAACTTATTATGGGTTTATTGGGGTAGGTTGTTTCGTTGTGTTGTCGGGTTGAAGTAATAAAGTGAGGCACATTGACTAGGCCTACTTTGTTTATGTATGTGTGCACCTATAGCAGTGAGACAGAATAATGATTGACTATAGGAACTCAATAGTTGGGGGTGCATATAATGTTTCAAAAAGTAACACATGATATTTTAGTCTCAGTAAATCAAAGTGTGAGATTCATATCCACGAATAAATTATGTTTATAAATAAGTGGTACTATGAACTGATTACCAATGTTTTATTCGTGTGCAGATGTGTTTATACGCTTAGTTATTTAATTTTGTAATAATTATAAATAATTAATTGTGAGCTTAAGACTTCCAACTGTTTGAACGAATTTCCACCATGACAATACCACATCTACCTTCCCAACAAAATAAATGAAAGAAAATAAAGGTATATTTTTGATGTTACCTTGCGAACTAGGTACCCTCCGTTGCACATAGCGTAGAACGAGTATGCGTTCTCAATGGTGATGAAGATGAAGGGCAATGTTTTGTACAAGTCCTTGTAGACCAGGCTCGTAACAAACCCGTAAAGCCCAGACGTGACAATCCACAGAGTGAAGATCATGTAGACTCCGAATGTGCGATAGGCGCAGTAGCCACTTTCCACACATAGGCGACTCAATTGTAGCCACAGACAGCGGTACTTGGATATCCGCTTACCACATAGATTGTGCTGCATGTCAAACTAGAACACATTAAGATATTAACATGAAACAACCAACGACGGTCAGAAACAAAACACACTCATCGATAAGATTGGTCCAATGGCTGCGCCAACTAGGGGAGGGGGGGGGGAGTAAGACCCCCTTGGCTTTGAGCAAGTATCCTAAATCTCCCCGTTTATTAATTTATATCGCAAACAAATCTGGAAAATAGCTTTCGAAACTTGGAAAACTTTTCTATGATTAGATAACATTTCACAGTTTTTGGTACCGGTAACTATCAGCTAGAGACTGTACAACTTTTAGCCCTGTCAGGGAGTCATAACTTTCTACAATAAATGTAATTTTAATTGTTTTATCCACCCCACCCCACCCCCCCGCCCCCTTCATCAAAATGCCACGTAATTTAAATTTCAAAGTTTGCCATCTTGGCTAAATTTTGATTAGAAAAATACAAGCGTAGTAGCAGAGAGGAGAGCGATATTTTCGGGCTACAGGAGGACTGAGATTAGAGCCTCACCGCTAGGATCGCCACCAAACATGTGTGTGAGTTGCTCTTACCTTGAACTGTTCAGAAAGTAACTCGCCAGCGATGTACATAGCCTTGCAAGTTAACACCCAGAAGCAAAGTAAGTTGGATTGAAGCAGTACGCTGAGTATAGGCATCGGCATTTGCCACAGTTTTAGAAATGGCGGCAAGTATATCATTCCAATGCAAGGTAGTATTGACAGCAAAACAGAAACTACCAAACTCCAACGTACAGCCATTTTTAAATTCAATTGAAGTATTTGCCTTGTAACTTCGTAGAAGGTAATCTGAAATGTTTGAAGAACTATGTAGTATAAATTGTTACATTGTCCTCATTGTCATGTGTGTGTGTAAATGGTGTTTTAGCACTTAAAAATACCTCCCACAAGTAATAGGGGTAATTTGTTTATGTTAATGTCACGAAAGTTCCAAGTGACATTTTTTAAATGAAGAAAAATCGTTTTTTGTCAGAGAATTCCGCTTTTTGAAATAATAGTTCCTATCTTTCAAGGGTACCTCACGCTTACTTGTCTAAAAGAGACATCTTATTGATTCCCTAACTCTCTAACATTTATTTAATTTTAATTCGTTGAACCTCTGCATCACCTTCCTATATATGACAATGAGCTGTTTCTTGTTATCGTCATAGAATAGACGACTATGTTGATTGCAACAGTTTGTTCAGAACTTGTTACCTGCAACTCTGTCCAGTTGTTGTAGTATAGTGCAGCACTTGCACAGTCTTGCCATATAGTCAATGGGATCACACAGAACGGAATTATCATCACGACGAATATCTGGGCATACATCTTCTCGTCAAATTGCTTGGACGCATAAAAGTAGGCAACCATATCAGTAGTAACAAAGCTCATGAAAACCAAGATCACAGTGAAAACAACAATGCTACATAACGTTATGAGAGACAACCACTTAAACTCGGCCCCTGCAAGAGAGAAAGTGCACAATAAGTTGTTAAAATACTACGTATACGGTCTTCTTACAGCGTTATGATTAGGAATGCAACCGACGTGATTTTTCTGACGATTCTTTAAATAATCATAATTTTAAATTCGATACCATAAGAAGGCTAATCGTGCGCAGTGAATATGATGCACTAATACTTGAGAGTTTACGCGTTCCACGTGGTTTGCTTGAGCAGCAAACCATTCAAACAAAAGACAATGATCTTTACACCAAAACTTTCAACAAAACCATAAACACAATCAATTGAATGCTTACATTTAAATTAATTATGCTACCATCAGCTTACCTCGAGGGGTTATTCTAAATAAAATGGCTCCAGTAATGTTACCCAAAAGAACAAATGGTTTAATTTCATTCTCAAAAAGAGTGTTTGCAATTAGTTTCTTGATTAAATCTCGCTGCTTTGTGTTGGACCAGTGATACTTGAATTCATTGGGATTCTTCCAAGTTGTGTTGTTGACGTCACCAACTAAGTGTTTGGCCGCCATCTTGAACCGTGGGGGTCAAACTGAGGTCGTGTTGTTGACGTCACCAACTGAGTGTTTGGCCGCCATCTTGAATCACGGGGGTCAAACTGAGATGGTACAGAAGACTTTGCTGTGGGGACATTCAAATGTTGTAAAATAATAACCATGTGGCAAGTGTTGGTGACAAAACTAGACTGTTCCACATTGAAAAGAAATGTCGATATTCTCGCTCGTGTAGATATTATTTACATGGTAAAATATAGTCAGATATCTTCAGATTATGAGTGACATAATTGTACACAAATAACAATCTAAGGGGCAAATATGTGTATGAACCAGGGCTAAAACATTACGTG
Organism: Isoperla grammatica; assembly: GCA_945910005.1. Taxonomy (NCBI): domain Eukaryota; kingdom Metazoa; phylum Arthropoda; class Insecta; order Plecoptera; family Perlodidae; genus Isoperla; species Isoperla grammatica. The sequence goes on from OX246737.1 coordinate 135,762,008, forward strand.
TTTCATTAATTCATTGACACTCATTAAACAAAACAATAAAATGGCTGCTAACAATATTATCTATTCCAATACGTAATACAACAACAGTAAAATGTCGTATTCTGTCATCTCCTATGAATGATACTAGTTTTGTCTTTGAGAACAGTTTAGTGAGGCGACAAGAGAAGCTAACCCAATTAATATCTCTTGATATTTATTCAGATAAAGGTCAATGGCGGAGTCTAAGATTGTGTATTGACAGGGGTTGGGGCGACACAATAATATCTCAATGCTAGCTGATAGAGACGGCTCAGTTCCAGCACAAGGCGGGGCTCTCATTCCGGAGGTTCTCGGCTCGCTACCCGCCACAGCAATACTGACTGAAGGGTTCCTCAGTCACAATTAAGGAGAATGCTGGTATTGAGTCATTCCAACAGCCCTTGGACATTCCTTCCCAATAATTACGAAGCCCGGAAGGGACATTTATAATTGACCCTGGGCCGGTTTCCTACGAACAATTATTATTATTATGTCAATAATACGTGATATGTCTCTAAAACCCTAATAAATAATCGATACATATACAATGGTGCTATGTCCATTTAAGGAAAATAAATACAAATACTAGTAATGAGTTTGTAAGCCATAGATGTGATGTGATTTTATTACAACGCTTATATTAACTTGCCTTGTTTGTCTGGACGAAATCTTTGAATAGATATTCCACCTACTTCTAGATGTTCGATCAAGCTGAAATTTTTTACACAGACGTATTCCTGATGACAATACATGAATCATCTGTCATATTTACTAAATTGTCAATTAGTTCATCATAATTAATTAATTAATGTTTTACATGGAAACCGATGAATCTTTGAATCGATATTTCACCTACTTTTAAATGTCCGATCAAGCTGAAATTTTGTACAAAGACGTAGTTCTAATGACAATACATGAATCAACTGTCATATTTACTAAATTGTTAATTAATTTATCATAGTTAATTAATTCATGGTTTATATGGAAATCGATGTTTAACCCACTTTCCAACGTTAAATCGAATTAAAAGATTTCACACAGACGTATTCCTAACGATTATACACGAATCAATTGTCACATTTACTAAATCGTCAATTAATTCATCATAATTAATTAATTAATGTTTTATATGAAAATCGATGTACAGTCCACTTCCTAACGTCAAATCGAGTTGAAAGTTTTTACACAGACGTATTCTTAATGACTTCACACGAATCAATTGTCATATTTACTAAATCGTCAATTAATTCATCATAATTAATTAATTGATGTTTTATATGAGAATTGAAGTTTAACCCACTTCCCAACGTCAAATCGAGTTAAAAGTTCTTAATGACAATACACGAATCAATTGGCATATTTACTAAATAATCAATTAATTCATCCTAATTAATTAATTAATTGATGTTTTATATGGAAATCGATATTTCACCCACTTTCCAACATTGAACTGAGCTGAATGTTTTCACACAGACGTATTTTTAATGACAATACACGAATCAATTGTCACATTTACTAAATATTCAATTAATTCATCATAATTAATTAATGTTTTATATGGGAATCGATGTTTCACCCACTTCCCAACGTCGAATCGAGTTGAAAGTTTTCACACAGACGTATTCTTAATGACAATACATGAATCAATTGTCATATTTACTAAATATTCAATGAAGCCATCATAATTAATTAATTGATGTTTTAAATGGGAATCGATATTTCACCCACTTCCGAACGTCAAATTGAGCTCAAAGTTTTCACACAGACGTATTCTAATGACAATACATGAATTAATTGTCATATTTATTAAATAATTAATTAAACCATCATAATTAATTAATCGATATTTCACCCACTTCCCAACGTCCGATCGAGCTGAAATTTTCACACAGTCGTATTTTCTAAATGACAATATATGAATCAATGATCAGATTCACTTATTAATTAATCCACCATGATTAAATTATTAAACAATTAGCTTCATATGGGAAATTAGTCACAGCTAGTGAGGATGGGCCAACCACATGCAGGCATGGTTCGGGACTCAAATATCCGTGACGAAAGCATCGGATATGTTTCTATGCAGCAAAAATGTCAACACGCTCCACTTGTAAGTATGGTACAACCCCGTGCGGTGAGTCATTCACCATGTACGCATAGGTGCGTTCCCTTCGCGTGGTTCGACCTCACAGTTGATCGTTGGTGTTAGTTGGTGGTAGTTGGTGCTAGCGCAACTGCTGTTTTCTATCACGGTAGGAATTGATTGTTTTAATATAATATAATATAATATAATATAATATAATATAATATAATATAATATAATATAATATAATATAATACAATATAATATAATATAATATAATATAATATAATATAATATAATATAATATAATATAATATAATATAATATAATATAATATAATATAATATAATATAATATAATATAATATAATATAATATAATATAATATAATATAATATAATATAATATAATATAATATAATATAATATAATATAATATAATATAATATAATATAATATAATATAATATAATATAATATAATATAATATAATATAATTCTCCCATAGCCACATAACCCCACTTTTCATAAGCATTATTGGCCGATCGCTGGATCGTGCATGAACGGAACTGTCCGAAATTCAAGTTTGCAATGCGAGCACGCTAGTTTGCGAGTGAAGTTAACAAGTACAAGTACACAAGTATGCAGTCTTCTAAATTCGGACACGTCCAGTGAGCATATATTTGATTGCAAGATTCTTTAAGACTAAAAAGTATAAAATAATATTACATGAAAAAAATACTTTTTTTTTAAAACAACGCTTATATTAAAATGCACTAAAAAGTAAAAAATAAATTTTCACCCAACAAAGTTTTGCCTAATTCGGAAAATAAAAGCGTTGGGCGCTTTCGGTATTGACATAGATAGCAATATTCTGCTGTTTATGCAGGGAAAGCGCCCAACGCTTTTATTTTCCGAGTTAGGCAAAACTTTGTTGTTGAAAATTTATTTTTTACTTTTTAGTGCATTTTAATATAAGCGTTGTTTTTTAAAAAAAGTATTTTTTTCATGTAATATTTTTGATTGTATTGACCGTGCACTATGTATATGTTATAAGCTGCACAAGTTGATATTCATTACCAGTTATTCCACATACAATGTGTTCCTAAAACAGCGAAGCTAGACTGGCGTGTTCTAGTGTTCAAATATTCGAACATAGCAAACTAAGCCTGGATCGCATTAAGTACTTTCTGAAGACTCTTGATCAAAGGAAAGTTTTATTAACAATTTTGAATATTTTTTCGATTACTCGTGTTTCCATCAGAAAATGTCTATGGTAGAGTAAAACTTCTGTAAAGAAACTAACTGGAGTTGATAAAAAAAACGACATGGGAAACATTTCTAGGAAAACATGTGCTCGGGAACAGGGGTTGACAAACCATGGATCCTCTATTGCCACCTTCCTGTTGCTATTTCATTCTGTTTGACATTTTTATGTTAGATTGCTGTGTTATAGTGGCAAGAAATAAAGTAACGGCTTGTCTTTTGATGCAATTTATCTATTTTTATTTTTATTTCCCTGTAGGCCTACTTCCTGAAGAGTGTGTCTATAGTTTTAGGGAGGCTACGAGTCTTTTCTAAATGTTAATACACGAAATGATGTTAGATATTGAATTAGTGGAACGTTGTTCTCATTAATAATGAGTTCATTTTAATATTCTAGTACGGCGAGGTAACGTCGGTTTCATATAAATAATGAAACTTTTTAGTATCATGAAAAAGTACGGCTTTGTTATTTTATGTTAAGAGATGTTTTCCTAATGCGTATCCGTTCCGAGAATGGAGTGTGAAATAACAACACCAACACATAATAATATGGTATTTGGTGGAAGCGCCGGGTACGTACGCCAGTATGACGTCAGCATGAGCCAAGACAGCCTGGGCCCCCTTTATGTGTCTATTGGTGGAGGCGCCGGGTACGTATGCCGGTATGACGTCAGCATGAGCCAAGACAGCCTGGGCCCCCTTTATGTGTCTATTGGTGGAGGCACCGGGTACGTATGCCGGTATGACGTCAGCATGAGCCAAGACAGCCTGGGCCCCCTTTATGTGTCTATTGGTGGAGGCGCCGGGTACGTATGCCGGTATGACGTCAGCATGATCCAAGACAGCCTGGGCCCCCTTTATGTGTCTATTGGTGGAGGCGCCGGGTACGTATGCCGGTATGACGTCAGCATGAGCCAAGACAGCCTGGGCCCCCTTTATGTGTCTATTGGTGGAGGCGCCGGGTACGTATGCCGGTATGACGTCAGCATGAGCCAAGACAGCCTGGGCCCCCTTTATGTGTCTATTGGTGGAGGCGCCGGGTACGTATGCCGGTATGACGTCAGCATGAGCCAAGACAGCCTAGGCCCCCTTTATGTGTCTATTGGTGGAGGCGCCGGGTACGTATGCCGGTATGACGTAGCATGAGCCAAGACAGCCTGGGCCCCCTTTATGTGTCTGTTGGTGGAGGCGCCGGGTACGTATGCCGGTATGACGTCAGCATGAGCCAAGACAGCCTGGGCCCCCTTTATGTGTCTATTGGTGGAGGCGCCGGGTACGTATGCCGGTATGACGTCAGCATGAGCCAAGACAGCCTGGGCCCCCTTTATGTGTCTATTGGTGGAGGCGCCGGGTACGTATGCCGGTATGACGTCAGCATGAGCCAAGACAGCCTGGGCCCCCTTTATGTGTCTGTTGGTGGAGGCGCCGGGTACGTATGCCGGTATGACGTCAGCATGAGCCAAGACAGCCTGGGCCCCCTTTATGTGTCTATTGGTGGAGGCGCCGGGTACGTATGCCGGTATGACGTCAGCATGAGCCAAGACAGCCTGGGCCCCCTTTATGTGTCTATTGGTGGAGGCGCCGGGTACGTATGCCGGTATGACGTAGCATGAGCCAAGACAGCCTGGGCCCCCTTTATGTGTCTATTGGTGGAGGCGCCGGGTACGTATGCTGGTATGACGTCAGCATGAGCCAAGACAGCCTGGGCCCCCTTTATGTGTCTATTGGTGGAGGCGCCGGGTACGTATGCCAGTATGACGTCAGCATGAGCCAAGACAGCCTGGGCCCCCTTTATGTGTCTATTGGTGGAGGCGCCGGGTACGTATGCCGGTATGACGTCAGCATGAGCCAAGACAGCCTAGGCCCCCTTTATGTGTCTATTGGTGGAGGCGCCGGGTACGTATGCCGGTATGACGAAGCATGAGCCAAGACAGCCTGGGCCCCCTTTATGTGTCTATTGGTGGAGGCGCCGGGTACGTATGCCGGTATGACGTCAGCATGATCCAAGACAGCCTGGGCCCCCTTTATGTGTCTATTGGTGGAGGCGCCGCGTACGTATGCCGGTATGACGTCAGCATGAGCCAAGACAGCCTGGGCCCCCTTTATGTGTCTGTTGGTGGAGGCGCCGGGTACGTATGCCGGTATGACGTCAGCATGAGCCAAGACAGCCTGGGCCCCCTTTATGTGTCTGTTGGTGGAGGCGCCGGGTACGAATGCCGGTATGACGTCAGCATGAGCCAAGACAGCCTGGGCCCCCTTTATGTGTCTATTGGTGGAGGCGCCGGGTACGTATGCCGGTATGACGTCAGCATGATCCAAGACAGCCTGGGCCCCCTTTATGTGTCTGTTGGTGGAGGCGCCGGGTACGTATGCCGGTATGACGTCAGCATGATCCAAGACAGCCTGGGCCCCCTTTATGTGTCTGTTGGTGGAGGCGCCGGGTACGTATGCCGGTATGACGTCAGCATGATCCAAGACAGCCTGGGCCCCCTTTATGTGTCTGTTGGTGGAGGCGCCGGGTACGTATGCCGGTATGACGTCAGCATGAGCCAAGACAGCCTGGGCCCCCTTTATGTGTCTATTGGTGGAGGCGCCGGGTACGTATGCCGGTATGACGTCAGCATGATCCAAGACAGCCTGGGCCCCCTTTATGTGTCTATTGGTGGAGGCGCCGGGTACGTATGCCGGTATGACGTCGGCATGAGCCAAGACAGCCTGGGCCCCCTTTATGTGTCTATTGGTGGAGGCGCCGGGTACGTATGCCGGTATGACGTCAGCATGATCCAAGACAGCCTGGGCCCCCTTTATGTGTCTATTGGTGGAGGCGCCGGGTACGTACGCCGGTATGACGTCAGCATGAGCCAAGACAGCCTGGGCCCCCTTTATGTGTCTATTGGTGGAGGCGCCGGGTACGTATGCCGGTATGACGTCAGCATGAGCCAAGACAGCCTGGGCCCCCTTTATGTGTCTATTGGTGGAGGCGCCGGGTACGTATGCCGGTATGACGTCAGCATGAGCCAAGACAGCCTGGGCCCCCTTTATGTGTCTATTGGTGGAGGCGCCGGGTACGTATGCCGGTATGACGTCAGCATGAGTCAAGACAGCGTAAGAACCCTTTATGTGTCTATTGGTGGAGGCGCCGCGTACGTATGCCGGTATGACGTCAGCATGAGCCAAGACAGCCTGGGCCCCCTTTATGTGTCTGTTGGTGGAGGCGCCGGGTACGAATGCCGGTATGACGTCAGCATGAGCCAAGATAGTCTGGGCCCCCTTTATGTGTCTATTGGTGGAGGCGCCGGGTACGAATGCCGGTATGACGTCAGCATGAGCCAAGATAGTCTGGGCCCCCTTTATGTGTCTATTGGTGGAGGCGCCGGGTACGTATGCCGGTATGACGTCAGCATGAGCCAAGACAGCCTGGGCCCCCTTTATGTGTCTATTGGTGGAGGCGCCGGGTACGTATGCCGGTATGACGTCAGCATGAGTCAAGACAGCGTGGGAACCCTTTATGTGTCTATTGGTGGAGGCGCCGCGTACGTATGCCGGCATGACGTCAGCATGAGCCAAGACAGCCTGGGCCCCCTTTATGTGTCTATTGGTGGAGGCGCCGGGTACGTATGCCGGTATGACGTCAGCATGAGCCAAGACAGCCTGGGCCCCCTTGATGTGTCTATTGGTGGAGGCGCCGGGTACGTATGCCGGTATGACGTCAGCATGAGCCAAGACAGCCTGGGCCCCCTTTATGTGTCTATTGGTGGAGGCGCCGGGTGCGTATGCCAGTATGACGTCAGCATGAGCCAAGACAGCCTGGGCCCCCTTTATGTGTCTATTGGTGGAGGCGCCGGGTACGTATGCCGGTATGACGTCAGCATGAGCCAAGACAGCCTGGGCCCCCTTTATGTGTCTATTGGTGGAGGCGCCGGGTATGTATGCCGGTATGACGTCAGCATGAGTCAAGATAGTCTGGGCCCCCTTTATGTGTCTATTGGTGGAGGCGCCGGGTACGTATGCCGGTATGACGTCAGCATGAGCCAAGACAGCCTGGGCCCCCTTTATGTGTCTATTGGTGGAGGCGCCGGGTACGTATGCCGGTATGACGTCAGCATGAGCCAAGATAGTCTGGGCCCCCTTTATGTGTCTATTGGTGGAGGCGCCGGGTACGTATGCCGGTATGACGTCAGCATGAGCCAAGACAGCCTGGGCCCCCTTTATGTGTCTATTGGTGGAGGCGCCGGGTACGTATGCCGGTATGACGTCAGCATGAGCCAAGACAGCCTGGGCCCCCTTTATGTGTCTATTGGTGGAGGCGCCGGGTACGTATGCCGGTATGACGTCAGCATGAGCCAAGACAGCCTGGGCCCCCTTTATGTGTCTATTGGTGGAGGCGCCGGGTACGTATGCCGGTATGACGTCAGCATGAGCCAAGACAGCCTGGGCCCCCTTTATGTGTCTATTGGTGGAGGCGCCGGGTACGTATGCCGGTATGACGTCAGCATGAGCCAAGACAGCCTGGGCCCCCTTTATGTGTCTATTGGTGGAGGCGCCGGGTACGTATGCCGGTATGACGTAGCATGAGCCAAGACAGCCTGGGCCCCCTTTATGTGTCTGTTGGTGGAGGCGCCGGGTACGTATGCCGGTATGACGTCAGCATGAGCCAAGACAGCCTGGGCCCCCTTTATGTGTCTGTTGGTGGAGGCGCCGGGTACGTATGCCGGTATGACGTCAGCATGAGCCAAGACAGCCTGGGCCCCCTTTATGTGTCTATTGGTGGAGGCGCCGGGTACGTATGCCGGTATGACGTCAGCATGAGCCAAGACAGCCTGGGCCCCCTTTATGTGTCTATTGGTGGAGGCGCCGGGTACGTATGCCGGTATGACGTAGCATGAGCCAAGACAGCCTGGGCCCCCTTTATGTGTCTATTGGTGGAGGCGCCGGGTACGTATGCCGGTATGACGTCAGCATGAGCCAAGACAGCCTGGGCCCCCTTTATGTGTCTATTGGTGGAGGCGCCGGGTACGTATGCCGGTATGACGTCAGCATGAGCCAAGACAGCCTGGGCCCCCTTTATGTGTCTATTGGTGGAGGCGCCGGGTACGTATGCCGGTATGACGTAGCATGAGCCAAGACAGCCTGGGCCCCCTTTATGTGTCTATTGGTGGAGGCGCCGGGTACGTATGCCGGTATGACGTCAGCATGAGCCAAGACAGCCTGGGCCCCCTTTATGTGTCTATTGGTGGAGGCGCCGGGTACGTATGCCAGTATGACGTCAGCATGAGCCAAGACAGCCTGGGCCCCCTTTATGTGTCTATTGGTGGAGGCGCCGGGTACGTATGCCGGTATGACGTCAGCATGAGCCAAGACAGCCTGGGCCCCCTTTATGTGTCTATTGGTGGAGGCGCCGGGTACGTATGCCGGTATGACGAAGCATGAGCCAAGACAGCCTGGGCCCCCTTTATGTGTCTATTGGTGGAGGCGCCGGGTACGTATGCCGGTATGACGTCAGCATGATCCAAGACAGCCTGGGCCCCCTTTATGTGTCTATTGGTGGAGGCGCCGGGTACGTATGCCGGTATGACGTCAGCATGAGCCAAGACAGCCTGGGCCCCCTTTATGTGTCTGTTGGTGGAGGCGCCGGGTACGTATGCCGGTATGACGTCAGCATGATCCAAGACAGCCTGGGCCCCCTTTATGTGTCTGTTGGTGGAGGCACCGGGTACGTATGCCGGTATGACGTCAGCATGAGCCAAGACAGCCTGGGCCCCCTTTATGTGTCTATTGGTGGAGGCGCCGGGTACGTATGCCGGTATGACGTAGCATGAGCCAAGACAGCCTGGGCCCCCTTTATGTGTCTATTGGTGGAGGCGCCGGGTACGTATGCCGGTATGACGTCAGCATGATCCAAGACAGCCTGGGCCCCCTTTATGTGTCTGTTGGTGGAGGCGCCGGGTACGTATGCCGGTATGACGTCAGCATGAGCCAAGACAGCCTGGGCCCCCTTTATGTGTCTATTGGTGGAGGCGCCGGGTACGTATGCCGGTATGACGTCAGCATGATCCAAGACAGCCTGGGCCCCCTTTATGTGTCTATTGGTGGAGGCGCCGGGTACGTATGCCGGTATGACGTCGGCATGAGCCAAGACAGCCTGGGCCCCCTTTATGTGTCTATTGGTGGAGGCGCCGGGTACGTATGCCGGTATGACGTCAGCATGATCCAAGACAGCCTGGGCCCCCTTTATGTGTCTATTGGTGGAGGCGCCGGGTACGTACGCCGGTATGACGTCAGCATGAGCCAAGACAGCCTGGGCCCCCTTTATGTGTCTATTGGTGGAGGCGCCGGGTACGTATGCCGGTATGACGTCAGCATGAGCCAAGACAGCCTGGGCCCCCTTTATGTGTCTATTGGTGGAGGCGCCGGGTACGTATGCCGGTATGACGTCAGCATGAGCCAAGACAGCCTGGGCCCCTTTATGTGTCTATTGGTGGAGGCGCCGGGTAGGTATGCCGGTATGACGTCAGCATGAGCCAAGACAGCCTGGGCCCCCTTTATGTGTCTATTGGTGGAGGTGCCGGGTACGTATGCCAGTATGACGTCAGCATGAGCCAAGACAGCCTGGGCCCCCTTTATGTGTCTATTGGTGGAGGCGCCGGGTACGTATGCCGGTATGACGTCAGCATGAGCCAAGACAGCCTGGGCCCCCTTTATGTGTCTATTGGTGGAGGCGCCGGGTACGTATGCCGGTATGACGTCAGCATGAGCCAAGACAGCCTGGGCCCCCTTTATGTGTCTATTGGTGGAGGCGCCGGGTACGTATGCCGGTATGACGTCAGCATGAGACAAGACAGCCTGGGCCCCCTTTATGTGTCTGTTGGTGGAGGTGCCGGGTACGAATGCTGGTATGACGTCAGCATGAGCCAAGACAGCCTGGGCCCCCTTTATGTGTCTATTGGTGGAGGCGCCGGGTACGTATGCCGGTATGACGTCAGCATGAGCCAAGACAGCCTGGGCCCCCTTTATGTGTCTATTGGTGGAGGCGCCGGGTACGTATGCCGGTATGACGTCAGCATGATCCAAGACAGCCTGGGCCCCCTTTATGTGTCTATTGGTGGAGGTGCCGGGTACGTATGCCGGTATGACGTCAGCATGAGTCAAGACAGCCTGGGCCCCCTTTATGTGTCTATTGGTGGAGGCGCCGGGTACGTATGCCGGTATGACGTCAGCATGAGCCAAGACAGCCTGGGCCCCCTTTATGTGTCTATTGGTGGAGGCGCCGGGTACGTATGCCGGTATGACGTCAGCATGAGCCAAGACAGCCTGGGCCCCCTTTATGTGTCTATTGGTGGAGGCGCCGGGTACGTATGCCAGTATGACGTCAGCATGAGCCAAGACAGCCTGGGCCCCCTTTATGTGTCTATTGGTGGAGGCGCCGGGTACGTATGCCGGTATGACGTCAGCATGAGTCAAGACAGCCTGGGCCCCCTTTATGTGTCTATTGGTGGAGGCGCCGGGTACGTATGCCGGTATGACGTCAGCATGAGCCAAGACAGCCTGGGCCCCCTTTATGTGTCTATTGGTGGAGGCGCCGGGTACGTATGCCGGTATGACGTCAGCATGAGCCAAGATAGCCTGGGCCCCCTTTATGTGTCTATTGGTGGAGGCGCCGGGTACGTATGCCGGTATGACGTCAGCATGAGCCAAGACAGCCTGGGCCCCCTTTATGTGTCTATTGGTGGAGGCGCCGGGTACGTATGTCGGTATGACGTCAGCATGAGCCAAGACAGCCTGGGCCCCCTTTATGTGTCTATTGGTGGAGGCGCCGGGTACGTATGCCGGTATGACGTCAGCATGAGTCAAGACAGCCTGGGCCCCCTTTATGTGTCTATTGGTGGAGGTGCCGGGTACGTATGCCGGTATGACGTCAGCATGAGCCAAGACAGCCTGGGCCCCCTTTATGTGTCTGTTGGTGGAGGCGCCGGGTACGAATGCCGGTTTGACGTCAGCATGAGCCAAGACAGCCTGGGCCCCCTTTATGTGTCTATTGGTGGAGGCGCCGGGTACGTATGCCAGTATGACGTCAGCATGAGCCAAGACAGCCTGGGCCCCCTTTATGTGTCTATTGGTGGAGGCGCCGGGTACGTATGCCGGTATGACGTCAGCATGAGCCAAGATAGTCTGGGCCCCCTTTATGTGTCTATTGGTGGAGGCGCCGGGTACGTATGCCGGTATGACGTCAGCATGAGCCAAGACAGCCTGGGCCCCCTTTATGTGTCTATTGGTGGAGGCGCCGGGTACGTATGCCGGTATGACGTCAGCATGAGTCAAGACAGCCTGGGCCCCCTTTATGTGTCTATTGGTGGAGGCGCCGGGTACGTATGCCGGTATGACGTCAGCATGAGCCAAGACAGCCTGGGCCCCCTTTATGTGTCTATTGGTGGAGGCGCCGGGTACGTATGCCGGTATGACGTCAGCATGAGTCAAGACAGCGTGGGAACCCTTTATGTGTCTATTGGTGGAGGCGCCGCGTACGTATGCCGGTATGACGTCAGCATGAGCCAAGACAGCCTGGGCCCCCTTTATGTGTCTGTTGGTGGAGGCGCCGGGTACGAATGCCGGTATGACGTCAGCATGAGCCAAGATAGTCTGGGCCCCCTTTATGTGTCTATTGGTGGAGGCGCCGGGTACGAATGCCGGTATGACGTCAGCATGAGCCAAGATAGTCTGGGCCCCCTTTATGTGTCTATTGGTGGAGGCGCCGGGTACGTATGCCGGTATGACGTCAGCATGAGCCAAGACAGCCTGGGCCCCCTTTATGTGTCTATTGGTGGAGGCGCCGGGTACGTATGCCGGTATGACGTCAGCATGAGTCAAGACAGCGTGGGAACCCTTTATGTGTCTATTGGTGGAGGCGCCGCGTACGTATGCCGGTATGACGTCAGCATGAGCCAAGACAGCCTGGGCCCCCTTTATGTGTCTATTGGTGGAGGCGCCGGGTACGTATGCCGGTATGACGTCAGCATGAGCCAAGACAGCCTGGGCCCCCTTTATGTGTCTATTGGTGGAGGCGCCGGGTACGTATGCCGGTATGACGTCAGCATGAGCCAAGACAGCCTGGGCCCCCTTTATGTGTCTATTGGTGGAGGCGCCGGGTGCGTATGCCAGTATGACGTCAGCATGAGCCAAGACAGCCTGGGCCCCCTTTATGTGTCTATTGGTGGAGGCGCCGGGTACGTATGCCGGTATGACGTCAGCATGAGCCAAGACAGCCTGGGCCCCCTTTATGTGTCTATTGGTGGAGGCGCCGGGTACGTATGCCGGTATGACGTCAGCAAAAGCCAAGACAGCCTGGGCCCCCTTTATGTGTCTATTGGTGGAGGCGCCGGGTACGTATGCCAGTATGACGTCAGCATGAGTCAAGATAGTCTGGGCCCCCTTTATGTGTCTATTGGTGGAGGCGCCGGGTACGTATGCCGGTATGACGTCAGCATGAGCCAAGACAGCCTGGGCCCCCTTTATTTGTCTATTGGTGGAGGCGCCGGGTACGTATGCCGGTATGACGTCAGCATGAGCCAAGATAGTCTGGGCCCCCTTTATGTGTCTATTGGTGGAGGCGCCGGGTACGTATGCCGGTATGACGTCAGCATGAGCCAAGACAGCCTGGGCCCCCTTTATGTGTCTATTGGTGGAGGCGCCGGGTACGTATGCCGGTATGACGTCAGCATGAGCCAAGACAGCCTGGGCCCCCTTTATGTGTCTATTGGTGGAGGCGCCGGGTACGTATGCCGGTATGACGTCAGCATGAGCCAAGACAGCCTGGGCCCCCTTTATGTGTCTATTGGTGGAGGCGCCGGGTACGTATGCCGGTATGACGTCAGCATGAGACAAGACAGCCTGGGCCCCCTTTATGTGTCTATTGGTGGAGGCGCCGGGTACGTACGCCGGTATGACGTCAGCATGAGCCAAGACAGCCTGGGCCCCCTTTATGTGTCTATTGGTGGAGGCGCCGGGTACGTATGCCGGTATGACGTCAGCATGAGCCAAGACAGCCTGGGCCCCCTTTATGTGTCTATTGGTGGAGGCGCCGGGTACGTATGCCGGTATGACGTCAGCATGAGCCAAGACAGCCTGGGCCCCCTTTATGTGTCTATTGGTGGAGGCGCCGGGTACGTATGCCGGTATGACGTCAGCATGAGCCAAGACAGCCTGGGCCCCCTTTATGTGTCTATTGGTGGAGGCGCCGGGTACGTATGCCGGTATGACGTCAGCATGAGTCAAGATAGTCTGGGCCCCCTTTATGTGTCTATTGGTGGAGGCGCCGGGTACGTATGCCGGTATGACGTCAGCATGAGCCCCCTTTATGTGTCTATTGGTGGAGGCGCCGGGTACGTATGCCGGTATGACGTCAGCATGAGCCAAGACAGCCTGGGCCCCCTTTATGTGTCTATTGGTGGAGGCGCCGGGTACGTATGCCGGTATGACGTCAGCATGAGCCAAGACAGCCTGGGCCCCCTTTATGTGTCTGTTGGTGGAGGCGCCGGGTACGTATGCCGGTATGACGTCAGCATGAGTCAAGACAGCCTGGGCCCCCTTTATGTGTCTATTGGTGGAGGCGCCGGGTACGTATGCCGGTATGACGTCAGCATGAGCCAAGACAGCCTGGGCCCCCTTTATGTGTCTATTGGTGGAGGCGCCGGGTACGTATGCCGGTATGACGTCAGCATGAGCCAAGACAGCATGAGCCCCCTTTATGTGTCTGTTGGTGGAGGCGCCGGGTACGTATGCCGGTATGACGTCAGCATGAGCCAAGACAGCCTGGGCCCCCTTTATGTGTCTATTGGTGGAGGCGCCGGGTACGTATGCCGGTATGACGTCAGCATGAGCCAAGACAGCCTGGGCCCCCTTTATGTGTCTATTGGTGGAGGCGCCGGGTACGTATGCCGGTATGACGTCAGCATGAGCCAAGACAGCCTGGGCCCCCTTTATGTGTCTATTGGTGGAGGCGCCGGGTACGAATGCCGGTATGACGTCAGCATGAGCCAAGACAGCCTGGGTCCCCTTTATGTGTCTATTGGTGGAGGCGCCGGGTACGTATGCCGGTATGACGTCAGCATGAGCCAAGACAGCCTGGGTTCCCTTTATGTGTCTATTGGTGGAGGCGCCGGGTACGAATGCCGGTATGACGTCAGCATGAGCCAAGACAGCCTGGGTTCCCTTTATGTGTCTATTGGTGGAGGCGCCGGGTACGTATGCCGGTATGACGTCAGCATGAGCCAAGACAGCCTGGGCGCCCTTTATGTGTCTATTGGTGGAGGCGCCGGGTACGTATGCCGGTATGACGTCAGCATGAGCCAAGACAGCCTGGGCGCCCTTTATGTGTCTATTGGTGGAGGCGCCGGGTACGTATGCCGGTATGACGTCAGCATGAGCCAAGACAGCCTGGGCGCCCTTTATGTGTCTATTGGTGGAGGCGCCGGGTACGTATGCCGGTATGACGTCAGCATGAGCCAAGACAGCCTGGCCCCCTTTATGTGTCTATTGGTGGAGGCGCCGGGTACGTATGCCGGTATGACGTCAGCATGAGCCAAGACAGCCTGGGCCCCCTTTATGTGTCTATTGGTGGAGGCGCCGGGTACGTATGCCGGTATGACGTCAGCATGAGCCAAGACAGCCTGGGCCCCCTTTATGTGTCTATTGGTGGAGGCGCCGGGTACGTATGCCGGTATGACGTCAGCATGAGCCAAGATAGCCTGGGCCCCCTTTATGTGTCTATTGGTGGAGGCGCCGGGTACGAATGCCGGTATGACGTCAGCATGAGCCAAGACAGCCTGGGCCCCCTTTATGTGTCTGTTGGTGGAGGTGCCGGGTACGAATGCTGGTATGACGTCAGCATGAGCCAAGACAGCCTGGGCCCCCTTTATGTGTCTATTGGTGGAGGCGCCGGGTACGTATGCCGGTATGACGTCAGCATGAGCCAAGACAGCCTGGGCCCCCTTTATGTGTCTATTGGTGGAGGCGCCGGGTACGTATGCCGGTATGACGTCAGCATGATCCAAGACAGCCTGGGCCCCCTTTATGTGTCTATTGGTGGACATGCCGGGTACGTATGCCGGTATGACGTCAGCATGAGTCAAGACAGCCTGGGCCCCCTTTATGTGTCTATTGGTGGAGGCGCCGGGTACGTATGCCGGTATGACGTCAGCATGAGCCAAGACAGCCTGGGCCCCCTTTATGTGTCTATTGGTGGAGGCGCCGGGTACGTATGCCGGTATGACGTCAGCATGAGCCAAGACAGCCTGGGCCCCCTTTATGTGTCTATTGGTGGAGGCGCCGGGTACGTATGCCAGTATGACGTCAGCATGAGCCAAGACAGCCTGGGCCCCCTTTATGTGTCTATTGGTGGAGGCGCCGGGTACGTATGCCGGTATGACGTCAGCATGAGTCAAGACAGCCTGGGCCCCCTTTATGTGTCTATTGGTGGAGGTGCCGGGTACGTATGCCGGTATGACGTCAGCATGAGCCAAGACAGCCTGGGCCCCCTTTATGTGTCTGTTGGTGGAGGCGCCGGGTACGAATGCCGGTTTGACGTCAGCATGAGCCAAGACAGCCTGGGCCCCCTTTATGTGTCTATTGGTGGAGGCGCCGGGTACGTATGCCAGTATGACGTCAGCATGAGCCAAGACAGCCTGGGCCCCCTTTATGTGTCTATTGGTGGAGGCGCCGGGTACGTATGCCGGTATGACGTCAGCATGAGCCAAGATAGTCTGGGCCCCCTTTATGTGTCTATTGGTGGAGGCGCCGGGTACGTATGCCGGTATGACGTCAGCATGAGCCAAGACAGCCTGGGCCCCCTTTATGTGTCTATTGGTGGAGGCGCCGGGTACGTATGCCGGTATGACGTCAGCATGAGTCAAGACAGCCTGGGCCCCCTTTATGTGTCTATTGGTGGAGGCGCCGGGTACGTATGCCGGTATGACGTCAGCATGAGCCAAGACAGCCAGGGCCCCCTTTATGTGTCTATTGGTGGAGGCGCCGGGTACGTATGCCGGTATGACGTCAGCATGAGTCAAGACAGCGTGGGAACCCTTTATGTGTCTATTGGTGGAGGCGCCGCGTACGTATGCCGGTATGACGTCAGCATGAGCCAAGACAGCCTGGGCCCCCTTTATGTGTCTGTTGGTGGAGGCGCCGGGTACGAATGCCGGTATGACGTCAGCATGAGCCAAGATAGTCTGGGCCCCCTTTATGTGTCTATTGGTGGAGGCGCCGGGTACGAATGCCGGTATGACGTCAGCATGAGCCAAGATAGTCTGGGCCCCCTTTATGTGTCTATTGGTGGAGGCGCCGGGTACGTATGCCGGTATGACGTCAGCATGAGCCAAGACAGCCTGGGCCCCCTTTATGTGTCTATTGGTGGAGGCGCCGGGTACGTATGCCGGTATGACGTCAGCATGAGTCAAGACAGCGTGGGAACCCTTTATGTGTCTATTGGTGGAGGCGCCGCGTACGTATGCCGGTATGACGTCAGCATGAGCCAAGACAGCCTGGGCCCCCTTTATGTGTCTATTGGTGGAGGCGCCGGGTACGTATGCCGGTATGACGTCAGCATGAGCCAAGACAGCCTGGGCCCCCTTTATGTGTCTATTGGTGGAGGCGCCGGGTACGTATGCCGGTATGACGTCAGCATGAGCCAAGACAGCCTGGGCCCCCTTTATGTGTCTATTGGTGGAGGCGCCGGGTGCGTATGCCAGTATGACGTCAGCATGAGCCAAGACAGCCTGGGCCCCCTTTATGTGTCTATTGGTGGAGGCGCCGGGTACGTATGCCGGTATGACGTCAGCATGAGCCAAGACAGCCTGGGCCCCCTTTATGTGTCTATTGGTGGAGGCGCCGGGTACGTATGCCGGTATGACGTCAGCATGAGCCAAGACAGCCTGGGCCCCCTTTATGTGTCTATTGGTGGAGGCGCCGGGTACGTATGCCAGTATGACGTCAGCATGAGTCAAGATAGTCTGGGCCCCCTTTATGTGTCTATTGGTGGAGGCGCCGGGTACGTATGCCGGTATGACGTCAGCATGAGCCAAGACAGCCTGGGCCCCCTTTATTTGTCTATTGGTGGAGGCGCCGGGTACGTATGCCGGTATGACGTCAGCATGAGCCAAGATAGTCTGGGCCCCCTTTATGTGTCTATTGGTGGAGGCGCCGGGTACGTATGCCGGTATGACGTCAGCATGAGCCAAGACAGCCTGGGCCCCCTTTATGTGTCTATTGGTGGAGGCGCCGGGTACGTATGCCGGTATGACGTCAGCATGAGCCAAGACAGCCTGGGCCCCCTTTATGTGTCTATTGGTGGAGGCGCCGGGTACGTATGCCGGTATGACGTCAGCATGAGCCAAGACAGCCTGGGCCCCCTTTATGTGTCTATTGGTGGAGGCGCCGGGTACGTATGCCGGTATGACGTCAGCATGAGACAAGACAGCCTGGGCCCCCTTTATGTGTCTATTGGTGGAGGCGCCGGGTACGTACGCCGGTATGACGTCAGCATGAGCCAAGACAGCCTGGGCCCCCTTTATGTGTCTATTGGTGGAGGCGCCGGGTACGTATGCCGGTATGACGTCAGCATGAGCCAAGACAGCCTGGGCCCCCTTTATGTGTCTATTGGTGGAGGCGCCGGGTACGTATGCCGGTATGACGTCAGCATGAGCCAAGACAGCCTGGGCCCCCTTTATGTGTCTATTGGTGGAGGCGCCGGGTACGTATGCCGGTATGACGTCAGCATGAGCCAAGACAGCCTGGGCCCCCTTTATGTGTCTATTGGTGGAGGCGCCGGGTACGTATGCCGGTATGACGTCAGCATGAGTCAAGATAGTCTGGGCCCCCTTTATGTGTCTATTGGTGGAGGCGCCGGGTACGTATGCCGGTATGACGTCAGCATGAGCCCCCTTTATGTGTCTATTGGTGGAGGCGCCGGGTACGTATGCCGGTATGACGTCAGCATGAGCCAAGACAGCCTGGGCCCCCTTTATGTGTCTATTGGTGGAGGCGCCGGGTACGTATGCCGGTATGACGTCAGCATGAGCCAAGACAGCCTGGGCCCCCTTTATGTGTCTGTTGGTGGAGGCGCCGGGTACGTATGCCGGTATGACGTCAGCATGAGTCAAGACAGCCTGGGCCCCCTTTATGTGTCTATTGGTGGAGGCGCCGGGTACGTATGCCGGTATGACGTCAGCATGAGCCAAGACAGCCTGGGCCCCCTTTATGTGTCTATTGGTGGAGGCGCCGGGTACGTATGCCGGTATGACGTCAGCATGAGCCAAGACAGCATGAGCCCCCTTTATGTGTCTGTTGGTGGAGGCGCCGGGTACGTATGCCGGTATGACGTCAGCATGAGCCAAGACAGCCTGGGCCCCCTTTATGTGTCTATTGGTGGAGGCGCCGGGTACGTATGCCGGTATGACGTCAGCATGAGCCAAGACAGCCTGGGCCCCCTTTATGTGTCTATTGGTGGAGGCGCCGGGTACGTATGCCGGTATGACGTCAGCATGAGCCAAGACAGCCTGGGCCCCCTTTATGTGTCTATTGGTGGAGGCGCCGGGTACGAATGCCGGTATGACGTCAGCATGAGCCAAGACAGCCTGGGTCCCCTTTATGTGTCTATTGGTGGAGGCGCCGGGTACGTATGCCGGTATGACGTCAGCATGAGCCAAGACAGCCTGGGTTCCCTTTATGTGTCTATTGGTGGAGGCGCCGGGTACGAATGCCGGTATGACGTCAGCATGAGCCAAGACAGCCTGGGTTCCCTTTATGTGTCTATTGGTGGAGGCGCCGGGTACGTATGCCGGTATGACGTCAGCATGAGCCAAGACAGCCTGGGCGCCCTTTATGTGTCTATTGGTGGAGGCGCCGGGTACGTATGCCGGTATGACGTCAGCATGAGCCAAGACAGCCTGGGCGCCCTTTATGTGTCTATTGGTGGAGGCGCCGGGTACGTATGCCGGTATGACGTCAGCATGAGCCAAGACAGCCTGGGCGCCCTTTATGTGTCTATTGGTGGAGGCGCCGGGTACGTATGCCGGTATGACGTCAGCATGAGCCAAGACAGCCTGGCCCCCTTTATGTGTCTATTGGTGGAGGCGCCGGGTACGTATGCCGGTATGACGTCAGCATGAGCCAAGACAGCCTGGGCCCCCTTTATGTGTCTATTGGTGGAGGCGCCGGGTACGTATGCCGGTATGACGTCAGCATGAGCCAAGACAGCCTGGGCCCCCTTTATGTGTCTATTGGTGGAGGCGCCGGGTACGTATGCCGGTATGACGTCAGCATGAGCCAAGATAGCCTGGGCCCCCTTTATGTGTCTATTGGTGGAGGCGCCGGGTACGAATGCCGGTATGACGTCAGCATGAGCCAAGACAGCCTGGGCCCCCTTTATGTGTCTATTGGCGGAGGCGCCGGGTACGTATGCCGGTATGACGTCAGCATGAGTCAAGACAGCGTGGGAACCCTTTATGTGTCTATTGGTGGAGGCGCCGGGTACGTATGCCGGTATGACGTCAGCATGAGCCAAGACAGCCTGGGCCCCCTTTATGTGTCTATTGGTGGAGGCGCCGGGTACGTATGCCGGTATGACGTCAGCATGAGTCAAGACAGCCTGGGCCCCCTTTATGTGTCTATTGGTGGAGGCGCCGGGTACGAATGCCGGTATGACGTCAGCATGAGTCAAGACAGCGTGGGAACCCTTTATGTGTAGGTGCCGGGTTCTTAAAGGATTTCAAGTCACGGACGATTTGAAATCACTAAAACAAAATTTCAAGAAATAATTTTATAGAAAATGCAATTCACAACAAATGTGACTTTCTTGAGCGTTCACTTCACTACTTTATTTTATTGGTACTTTCCCGGAATTATCCGTTGGCCGCAAGTCTGAGCGTAATTAGGGCTTCGCTCGGGTAGCGTGGACAATAACCCACGGTCCGAGCCAAGTATAGTTCCGTGTTTTTCACTCATTAGATGAGAACAAATTTCATAACTGCATTTTATGAATATATAGCAGCTATTGTTGTTAAATAAGGGTTTTTATTGTTGATGTATACATATATATATATATATATATCCCTCTTGATTGAGGTTGAAACAAGTAGCCGACCGATGGATGACAGGTCTTGTGCTAATCTATTATTGATGTATCAAGATGGGCCGCAGCACCTGTAGAGAAGCATCACGCATGTCCGCGTGACGTCATCAGGACGCAGGAGCGCGGCAAAGCGCGTGGGTGAAGCGTTGCCTGGGTTTGATCGACCCCCTCAGTCTGACGGCAGCAACAGACACACCTGCTGGATTCTCTCACAGGAACAGGTAGATACTTCCTTGCTTGGCTTCTCGTTAGGGCTCAGCCTTGGTCAATGCTGTGTGATATACTTGACAACAAGGTATTCATAGGGTGGACACACACCTGCTGTATTCTCTCATAGGAACAGGTAGATACTTCCTTGCTTGGCTTCTCGTTAGGGCTCAGCCTTGGTCAATGCTGTGTGATATACTTGACAACAAGGTATTCATACGGTGGCCACACACCTGCTGGATTCTCTCATAGGAACAGGTAGATACTTCCTTGCTTGGCTTCTCGTTAGGGCTCAGCCTTGGTCAATGCTGTGTGATATACTTGACTACAAGGTATTCATAGGGTGGACACACACCTGCTGGATTCTCTCATAGGAACAGGTAGATACTTCCTTGCTTGGCTTCTCGTTAGGGCTCAGCCTTGGTCAATGCTGTGTGATATACTTGACAACAAGGTATTCATAGGGTGGTCACACACCTGCTGGATTCTCTCATAGGAACAGGTAGATACTTCCTTGCTTGGCTTCTCGTTAGGGCTCAGCCTTGGTCAATGCTGTGTGATATACTTGACAACAAGGTATTCATAGGGTGGACACACACCTGCTGGATTCTCTCACAGGAACAGGTAGATACTTCCTTGCTTGGCTTCTCGTTAGGGCTCAGCCTTGGTCAATGCTGTGTGATATACTTGACAACAAGGTATTCATAGGGTGGACTCACACTTGCTGGATTCTCTCACAGGAACAGGTAGATACTTCCTTGCTTGGCTTCTCGTTAGGGCTCAGCCTTGGTCAATGCTGTGTGATATACTTGACAAGAAGGTATTCATAGGGTGGACACACACCTGCTGGATTCTCTCATAGGAACAGGTAGATACTTCCTTGCTTGGCTTCTCGTTAGGGCTCAGCCTTGGTCAATGCTGTGTGATATACTTGACAACAAGGTATTCATAGGGTGGACACACACCTGCTGGATTCTCTCATAGGAACAGGTAGATACTTCCTTGCTTGGCTTCTCGTTAGGGCTCAGCCTTGGTCAATGCTGTGTGATATACTTGACAACAAGGTATTCATAGGGTGGTCACACACCTGCTGGATTCTCTCATAGGAACAGGTAGATTCTTCCTTGCTTGGCTTCTCGTTAGGAATTTGAAATATCTTACAATCTGTCTAACTTTTCTGGGGTTAATTAAAAACTGATTATAAGTAGGAACATTCCGTCGCGCCCTTAGAATTAGACATCCCCCCCCCCCCCCACCCCCCCGCCCGCCTCTCTTCCTTACTATCATGATCCCCCTTACACAGGTATAAAACTGATTACAAAAACATTACTACTGATATGGGTAATTAAAAAAGTTTACTACTATATAATTTACTTCTGTTATTAAACAAAGCTGTATCTGTTGTCGTGATTAGAGTTGTTATCTTTCTGTGTATTCTGTGACGTTGCAAGGGTGATGGATATCGTTCTGAGTGTTCAACAAACAACGAGAATACGTCGACACTTCAAGTCGGGCTGTTAAACCATGATTATCTTTAAGCGGTTATTACTTTTCCATCAACGTCAAAGTTGTTCTAGATAATATGATAATATGTTCATGGATTTTCCCTTGTTGAATAATGAAATTGCTAAATTCAAATCTGAGCCCTTAGTTCGGCATAGCTCGGCTGTGGTCAGCTGGTTGGTTCATATGATGGCCCGTATCTTTCTTACTACAGTGTACAAGTATTGTTTATATTACAAGAAAAGAAAAATAATAAAAACATTTTAGGAAATTTAGAGAACAATTAATAATAATAAACTGTAGAACGGAGAAGGGGAGAGGGGGGGTGATAGGAATCGTAGGTTTATGTTACCGATGAATAAGTATGCTGAAATTGAGGATTGTCTTCTTATTATAGTTTCTTAAAGAAAAATGATTATTTTGTGATTGAATTTAATAATATAACTACTTTTACTAAGTATATTGTCCACATTGTCTTAATTGTGATTGCACTCATATTGTAATACTGTAATTACAGTGGTTGCCAATAGAAAACACTGTGAAGACATCACATGCATGTGAATCCAGAAGAAAACATCCAACATTGAATTCATTCAAAGTGGGGTGGATTTAATTTGTTATCACATTTTCTATTCTGCTCCAACAGTCGTATAAAATGTAAGAAGAGTAAATACGATCTTTTTGACGGATTTTCAATAGAGATTGTTATGGAAATTAATTCAAACGTCCCACGCTTGTGTGTGCGAGGGCTCGAATCGATGGTTCGTCTGTGTGGGAGTGGGAGTGAGAGGGGGAGTGGGAGTGAAGGAGAGAGATGAGGCGAAGCTTCAAGTTACCCCTCGGGGTGGGAGGAAATAATCGCTGGGCTGAGATTCACCTCAGCTCAGACTGGTGGTAAAACCCAGCATCAAGAAGAAGCGCTGTACAACATTTTGCAGACTTAATTGGATGACTTCTGTGATTACCAAGCTCGCTGAATCTGAGAGAGAGATAATTATTATCGTAATTGAGTGGAGAGTTAATTAAGATCTGTAGATTGAACATTAGTATTCGTCGGGGATATAATAATATAGACAAGATGAAAGTTTTTAAATAAATTCCTGAAATCAAATGATACTCCCTAGAACGATATCAAAATATGATAATGACACACAGTAAAAAAAACATGAAACTATTTTATTTGGTTAACTATATCATGTTGCTTTTCAATAACTTTTCTTTACTCGTATACTTGTTCCAATTTGGTGCATCGTGTGCAAATAAATATTACATTATACGTATTTCCGTTTTTCTAATTTGTTGTTGCGTCATCCCTTTCAAATTAAAAAATAACTTTTGTAAAACGTAAATTTTAACAAAGAAATATTGATAAGAAGGAGTTCCAAATTCTCTAGTTCACTCTGGAAATTTGAAATGATTTTAAAGCAATGTTACCAGACATCAGCCAGTCGGGTGAATATAAACGTGAAGGTACGAGCTGAGCTTGAGAGGCCGCTTGACTCGTGTTACATCGAGTGCCCAATTACTTTGGAGTGTCCGTCAACATCCCAGGTGTCCACTTGAGCGTGACAAGGGCGACGTCTTGAGCCCCCCTCCCCCCCCCCCCCCCCTGTCGGGAACCTCTCAGCTGGAGATGCGAGGAAAACAACCCCTTCCACTCAACGCTATCTAGAAGCAATAAATCACTTTGAGTCTCAGTTACAATCAGGTGATGTTCCAAGGGGATGAAATGGGTTTCAATTTTATAATAAGGCTCGTATATAGAACTGCTCATGTTTTGTGGGAACATATTTCATCTCAATGAGAACAAATTAAATCTAAAATGCTACTGGGCAACAATTTACCTAATGTATATTTATTTATGTATAGACTTTGTGTTCCCAAAAGGTGTCTATATAAATGCTGTAGTAGGCCCCACCAGAGCAAAGGGACGAATACAGTGGGTGTTTGTCCATCGAAGAAAAGGTCGCTTTGGAGCAAATCTACTCGTTTTAGACAACATTGTGATAGCTAATTCACTGTCACATATCATTGTTATGGGATGATATCAAGAAACTATTATTATCTTCATCTTTATCTTTCCCATAATGCTTTTTCACTTTTATTATTTTCCCCAAACAGTGCCGCCTGTAGGTTGTGTGTCGCTGGTGGTAGGTTAGTAGTTATTTGTCAAGTACATAACTTCATGTTTTCTATTCCCGAGCCAATACGGAACGTGTTCGTTCATTCCAAGCGTAATGTAATGGCCGCCTGTTGTCCCCCCCCCCCTCCACCCTCCCCCACTCCGAGGCCCAGCAGTAATTAGCTTTGAGGAATTGCTTTTCACGCAGACCCGTCGGAAATGAGAACTAGGCTCGTGTTCTGCGCAGGGAATCAAACATAATTTCCGATTATAAAGTATTCGTTCAATCTCAATCGTATTAAGGAAAATATGTGAATGTAGAAAACACATACTTGCGTCGCGTCGAAGTTAGATCAATCTGATCATTATAATATATGATCTACGCAATAATGCTTTTCATATGAGATAACTAGTTGTTAAATGACTTTACGATGCGGTCTAACCAGAATTAATTTTGAGCACTGCTAACAAACCTTTTTGATCTAGGACCCTTAGATAGAATTAATCACTGCCCTAGATCAATTAATATCGTCTTTTGATCATAAACGCCTCTTGATCAAGGTATTATTCCCTATTGTTTCAATGTAAAGAATCTGTACTCTTCTAATCTGTGTTTTGTTTTCCTCAGCAACCATGAAGCGAGTATTAGCGACTACTGTGTTGGTCCTGGTTGCGAGTGTTGTGTCGTCAGCTCTGCCCACCTCGCTGATAGCTGACGCCCAGGTAGCGGGAAACAAGGGTGAGTTATCCTTGTTATACAACTTCACAGCAAGTCATTCAACACGCGGCCCGCGATCTTTGGATTCAGATGTTATGTTGTGAAAAAGAAATTCGGTCTCGATGTAATGCCTACTTGCACGGTCAAATTGCCTTACCCTCGCGATTTCTGCACTAAAAGTATCACCCATCTCATCCCGTAATCTCTATTCGGCCCTTTCCCACAAGTCAATATGTTGAATGAGGAAAAAGGGTAATCTAAATGTCAAAAGAAAAAAATCAGATCGAGGATCTTTAGACATGGTGACCAAAATGGTCGCCTGCAATGCAATGTCTTGCGATGAGAACGGTAGCATGTTCGGCTCTTTATATATATGAGCAAACTGTAGTAGAAATAAAACACCTAATTTCGTTAGATTTTTGTTTAATAACATTGATTTTATTGTTTATTTATGATTTTCATCTTATTCCTGTACATTAATCTATTCTAAACACTTATTTTATACAATTTGATAACCATACCCGCTCATCTTCTGGGTTATGCTTGAATCACATGACACCAATATGGCCGCTGTGACGTCACTGTAGTTGTACGGGGTTCCCCACCCCCCGCCCAGGGCGCTGTGACGTCACTAACGAGGCTCTGATTGGTTGCAGCAAAGCGCGTCGCTGAGGAGATGATGTTCGGCAACCAGCAGAACAAAGCTTCCGCTTCCGGCATCTTCTACTCCCCCGTCAGGAAGCGAGGTAAGTGTGCTCACAATGTTACTCCAGCCGCTTTTGTAGTTGTTCATATTTGTATTTGGTGTTTAACGACGTACTCAGCCGTTACGTCACAATATGACGTCAGACCCTCAGTCGTCTAACATTCGTGTTGAGGCGGACATTTATCATGACATGGCCATCTCACACTTTGCCGCCATTTTGTTGTGGACAAAGTATCAGTATTTCGTGAAACTATATTGTGTAATAACTATTTAATTAATACTAAAACTAATGTAAGTTTACGAACGATGTTAGCACAAAACTAATGGCGGTCAATCCACAACGATGTTTGTGCGTGTTCTAAGTGTTCTAAGTCTCAACTTGATCGGAATACATTAAAACAAAAGTATACAAAACTTGAGTTTTACTTTGTTTAACAAATGAGAGAATGCCTGTCTCAAAATAAAATCCACGTTAAAAGTTTACAAAACTTGGGTGTTATTTAAGACAAGAGAGAAAGCTGATATACAAATGAGTTTTCAAAGCAAACAGAAACACAAATAAATCACCCAACGTTATATTCCACCCTTGTTTCTATAGCAGCCTCGTTAAACTTCATTGTATCGCCATTGTGAAGGAAGTAAACACAGCTCCCCCCCCCGAAGCAACAGTCTGGTTTTATCCGTAGCGGTTCCACGAATACGTACTTGGCGGTTTTAAGAAAATCTTTAGAACAAGAAAACCCTGTGAAAACTTAAGGAAAGGAAAGTACATTTGATTATTTGGGGTTTAACGACGTTATCGACAACTAGGTCACATGCCGTCGGGGGGGGGGGGGATTCAAGAAAAGGGACAAAAAGGAAGACGATGTAGGACCAGTATTATATTCAGAGTAGTCATAGTCAAAGGGGGTGGGGGGGATCTGATATTCTCGCCTCATACGATCAGCAGAGGTATAATAACCTACCTCTGGCCCAGACAACGTACAGAGTATTGAACCGTCTCAATCGTCGCAATCGTGTTTTATCTGAATACTCCTCATTAGATAAAACTCCGCT
Source organism: Isoperla grammatica (assembly GCA_945910005.1). Lineage (NCBI taxonomy): Eukaryota > Metazoa > Arthropoda > Insecta > Plecoptera > Perlodidae > Isoperla > Isoperla grammatica. The sequence goes on from OX246737.1 coordinate 135,788,806, forward strand.
GCCATAGCAACTACCCCTCCAATCAACTGCGCAGGTGGTTGCCATGGCGATGACTTGAAGCTCGAGTACAGACGTCGTATATATTCATTTGACTATGTAGATGAGCGTAGCACGCGAGGCTCTAGTTAAGGAGATCACTGCATCAATTCCCGCCACCGGCAAACCGGGCTGAGGGTTTTATTTATCAGATTCATGGACGAATGCTGGGCCTTACCTTGTTCTCACTACTACGGCCACTAACAGCAGTAAGGCTAACATTAGTCAAGAGTAGTTGAGGAGTTTGTTTTTCTTATGTAAAATACTCACTAATAGCATGTGAAAAACAATTCCATATCAACTAAATCAACTATGTTCATATTTCTATAATATTTCGATAAAGAGAGCCGTATTGAGTGACAAATTGTGCTAGGGTGGGAAATAGTGAGTTGTTGCAATATATTACAGAACACATATATCGTGGCTTATAAATGTGCATTTCTTAGAAACAAATCAAACTGTATAATTCGTGTGACACGTTTATGTGCACATTTTGGGCGGGCCGGGTCTGCCCTGTTAAACCGTCCTTGTGTGACTCGTATGTTATTGATGTATGTGTGGTAATTGTAGCAGGCATAGCACATCTCACTATAGCTATAGCTTGAGCACGGCCGCTACTCCCGTAGGAAGCTAAGAAGCTTACCTTACATGTGCCTCGCTGCTCCCACAACACCTGTTGCCACTAAGCCGAGTTAGAACTTAGAACCAAGAAACTTACCCTCAACCTAATGACCCGTACAAATTATAAACAAGCTTATAGAACTTGTTTGTGAAAACAAAACAACGTCTACAGTTCTTGAACCTGTTGCCACTTAGCCGAGTTTAAGTCTCTCAAACCAGTACCAAGAAACTAACCCTCAACCTAATGACCCGTATAATTTATTAACAAACTTATAGAACTTGATTAACAAAAACAACGTCTACAGTTCTTGAACCTGTTGCCACTAAGCCGAGTTAGAACTTCCCAAGAAACTAACCCTCAACCTAATGACCAGTATAAATTATAAACAAGTTTATAGAACTTTGTTAACAAAACAACGTCTAGAGTTGAGTTTAGTTTACAGCCAGCAAGTCAACTATTGCAACTGAGGAACAATTATTACAGAAACTGTCTCCGGTGGATCGATTAAAATGTTGTATGAAACTTTAGAGAATATTCAGAACTATTCTGGGGTTACATATTTCATTTTAAATTTTCAATCAATTTAATATTATTATGCAAGTTCCATGATCAGGTTAAACCGGTTAATTTCAATGAAGGTTATACAGGTATGACGATTTTTTAACCAAGGCAAAAAACGTGACTATCCTATTCCATGTTTAAACAAACGTAAAATCTATTTGTGTTTCTGTTTTATTCGTCACTAAAATGATCAATGCAAATTTTGTTGTTACACGATCGTTAAGTTTGATATTTACATTTTAATTATAATATTGTACTTCTTATCTAGAGTCAAAAATTAAAATAATTACTGTAAAGTATATAATTATGATTCCCTTGTACGATTGAGGCTCTGGGGATGTTCATTCAGCCTGCGTGTTAAACGGGGACTCCGCCCATGACAGCCGTGTACAATGTACATGAGTCATTAGCTAATTGAGTGGAACAGTGGCTCACTGCCTGACTCACAAGACAAGACACATACAACTTGCCTTGTCAGTAACACACGGCACAGTACAGAACAACTTCATGATGGTAGCTAGAAGCTCTTGGCAACGACGGTAATCGAGACGATGAACAGGCTATGTATTAAGAATCATACCCTAAATGCCATCCATATCTAAGCCAGAATTCGAACATGTATAAAGGAAAGGTTTCTAAACACTTTTAGGAAAGGTAGAAGAAAAAGCCGGCGATCCACGACATTGTTCACAAGTATACATACGTGCCAGGACAGTTGGTCTACTTTTTTTGGTCTACAGACATTTTGTCTACTACTTCTACGTCTACGGACATAACGTCGACAATTATTTCGTCTTAAGACTTTTCGTCTACTAATTCCTTTCGTCTACCCAGACATTTCGTCTACTGTGATACGACGTTGTCTACCGTCTTTTCGTCTACGCAGGCATTTCGTCTACTGTGATACTAATGTGTGTCTGTTGTTGTCTGTGTGCATCGGTCTGACGTGGTCCGCGGGTGAAACAATAACATTTCGTTCCGTACACTACAGTAGTACAGTGGACCTATAACTGTGTGTGCATCGGATCCGCGGGAGTTCCGTACAGTGTTACTGTGTTACTGTTGACTGCTTTAGATGGATACAAAATTAGTGGGAACATCACGAGGTGGGGAGAATTTAGAACACAATGGCTATACCTACAATTTCAACCGCGCATATACAAAAACGACAAGAAAATATTGGCGCTGTAGTAAACGTGATATATGCAACGCTCGCTGCACTACAAATACATACAATGTATACAAACAAAAAATACAAACATACAAATACATACAAAAATAAAAATACAGTGAGGTCCAAATCTTTAGGCAACGAAAGTGTTCCACACGCAGAAACAGACGAAGACAGTGATGATGAATAACTAGAGGTGTGTGTAAATGATTTCATTTTTATGACAATTATGTTAGAAAATGGAAAATTGTTAGACCAAATTTATTTGTAAACAGACGAAGACAGTGATAGTGAACAAAATGTATTATACCATAGCCTTGTTATCATCTATTAATTAGACAATTAGACGGAAAATTATGTAAGACCAAATTCATTTGTAGCCTTCATGGTAGTAGACGAACGGTCGGTAGACAAGATTTTACACTGGCCGAAGTTATGCAGAAGACAAAATGTCTGTGTAGACCAAACAGTCAAGTAGACGAAATGTCATTAGACCAAGTGCCTAAGCACCATATTTATGTTTGTCGGAAAGAAGTCCTTGGTCGGTCTAACAGATATCCTCTATTGCAGCTGTCCACTCCGAGGAAGCAGTGCCCGCCGTCTTCTCCCAGACCGAACCTCCAGCGTCTGACGCCGATGACAAGGATACGTCACGCCGCGTCATCACCCACACCCTCTCTGATGACGAGCTGATGGCGCACATGCGCAGAGCCGCAGACAGCGACGAGAACAGCAAGACCATCAGGCAGTACGAGAAGGGATACTTGTACGGCGTGGGCAAGGAGGCCCTGGACAAGAAGGCTGAGAATACTCTGCTCAAGTCAGAGGTGTACGGCCAGCCAGGTAAACACTTGTTGCACATCCACCCAACTAGTCTGATGCTAGGAGGACAGTAGGACCATCAGGCAGTACGAGAAGGGATACTTGTACGGCGTGGGCAAGGAGGCCCTGGACAAGAAGGCTGAGAATACTCTGCTCAAGTCAGAGGTGTACGGCCAGCCAGGTAAACACTTGTTGCACATCCACCCAACTAGTCTGATGCTAGGAGGACAGTAGGACCATCAGGCAGTACGAGAAGGGATACTTGTACGGCGTGGGCAAGGAGGCCCTGGACAAGAAGGCTGAGAATACTCTGCTCAAGTCAGAGGTGTACGGCCAGCCAGGTAAACACTTGTTGCACATCCACCCAACTAGTCTGATGCTAGGAGGACAGTAGGACCATCAGGCAGTACGAGAAGGGATACTTGTACGGCGTGGGCAAGGAGGCCCTGGACAAGAAGGCTGAGAATACTCTGCTCAAGTCAGAGGTGTACGGCCAGCCAGGTAAACACTTGTTGCACATCCACCCAACTAGTCTGATGCTAGGAGGACAGTAGGACCATCAGGCAGTACGAGAAGGGATACTTGTACGGCGTGGGCAAGGAGGCCCTGGACAAGAAGGCTGAGAATACTCTGCTCAAGTCAGAGGTGTACGGCCAGCCAGGTAAACACTTGTTGCACATCCACCCAACTAGTCTGATGCTAGGAGGACAGTAGGACCATCAGGCAGTACGAGAAGGGATACTTGTACGGCGTGGGCAAGGAGGCCCTGGACAAGAAGGCTGAGAATACTCTGCTCAAGTCAGAGGTGTACGGCCAGCCAGGTAAACACTTGTTGCACATCCACCCAACTAGTCTGATGCTAGGAGGACAGTAGGACCATCAGGCAGTACGAGAAGGGATACTTGTACGGCGTGGGCAAGGAGGCCCTGGACAAGAAGGCTGAGAATACTCTGCTCAAGTCAGAGGTGTACGGCCAGCCAGGTAAACACTTGTTGCACATCCACCCAACTAGTCTGATGCTAGGAGGACAGTAGGACCATCAGGCAGTACGAGAAGGGATACTTGTACGGCGTGGGCAAGGAGGCCCTGGACAAGAAGGCTGAGAATACTCTGCTCAAGTCAGAGGTGTACGGCCAGCCAGGTAAACACTTGTTGCACATCCACCCAACTAGTCTGATGCTAGGAGGACAGTAGGACCATCAGGCAGTACGAGAAGGGATACTTGTACGGCGTGGGCAAGGAGGCCCTGGACAAGAAGGCTTAAGCTCTACTCATGTTGTGATTGAGTCGCTCGGCTAGTTAGTGTATATATAACAACCATCTCTCTCTGCTGTTTCAGTGAACGAGTACCGATACTATGGAGGGGGTGATACTGTGCAAGCGGATCAAGCTGCAGCTCCGAAAAAACACAGGTATGAGTTCAGTTTCTCATTTTCCTTTATAGCTGATAAGTTAATGTTTTATTGTAATAATTCACGAAAATACACGGGAGCTTCTTCAATTCATTAACAGATATATTTTAATAAAAATATGCATTTTATGTTATGATATTTACCTCATGAGGATAGAAATTATTCGTCGGTAAAAGCTATAGCTACCATTCGGAAAGTTATACATAGGCCTACTCTACCTGTGGATCAATGCTTTCGAAAGAGCAGATACATCAAAACGGCAATAAATAATGTATAATGTGTATTGTAATAGTCCATTAATGGTATATTAGTGTATGTATAACCGTTTCTTTTCAGTTTTAACATGTTTCTGCTGTAACTTTGCCTATGTCAAAATCACCAAAAACAATCACAACAACACACCAAACAACTCCAAAATTGTTAAATCTAAAAACGATAATGATCAATAATTGATTGATTATAATTATTGATGATTAATGTTGCCAGTGTGTTCTCCGCTGCCGACGTCGGGACTCGTCTGAAGCGCGACCTTGAGCTCGACCCTGAAGCTCTATTGGCCCTCATCTCCTTGTGGCAGTCGCAGCGCCCCCCCTCTTACCGTGACAGGTATGACGTCATAGTCACTCGTGTATACTTGTTGCAGCCCCTCCTACCGAGACAGGTATGACGTCATAGTCACTCTCACGTGACGTCACTCGTGTATACTTGTTGACAATGCGTAGAGAGGTTCCAGCGCCATAGCCAGTCTCTCTAACACACTGAAAGTAATAACAAAAACACTGACCGTTCGCTTTAAAATGCAAAGATCCATAGGTATGGATGGCGTTAGTAGTCACCTAGACCTACATGTTTCAGAGCTGACTTGTCACGCTACGGCTACGAGAGACAGGAAGAGAGCGACGCCGGCGAGAACGAGCAAGTGGACAATGGTAAGTGCGGAGAGGGCGTTACTGAGACTCAGGGGCGACGCTAAGGGGAGGCGAGGGGGGGCAGTCGCCCCCCCGAGCATCGCCTTCGCCCCCCCAGTCGCCCCCCCCAACCAGTATTTACTACTAGACAATCGCTATGCATTCAAAACCGCGTTCAATTGTCAGATATATATTGTATTTATTTACATTTTAAGAGTATACAGTATACTGTAAAGATATACTCTAATAAGGACTAAATATTTACTTAAAATCCCAATTCTAGTAATCTAACCGACCATGTTCTGATGAAATAACGATAAGAACGCAACGAACATTTCATGACACTCCTGCAGTTGGTTCAATTACTCGGTGACTATTAACTATTAACTTTGCGTGATATCATTCAAATTGATATCCTGCATCAAGCGCAGGTTGCGAGCGCATTGCAACAATCGACTTCGAGATTTGACAATATAATTATCCATTGAAAAATCAATCGTCAATATGTCATCAAATGATCAATTTGCAACAAGTCGTCCTGCGGTTTGATTCTGAGCACCAGAACGAGCACAATAACACATTTTCTTCCAGTTTAGTGCAACAATCCGAAACCCAAGGGTTCACGATGCCGGGGGAGGGGGGGGGGGGGGGGTACTTTACACGTCCAGATTGCGATGGCGTTTGCGCCCCCAACTGGCATACTCGCCCCTGAACCGCCTCCCCTAATGTAACATCCTAGCGTCGCCACTGCTGAGACTGTGGCCAAGTAGAATCATGGTTATTTGTTTTGACGACATGTGAGTAATATATTTGTACGTCATCTGGATTTCGGTGGAGGCGCCGGCCCGGCCAAACAATACTGTTACTGAAAATCGATATAAATGTGGATTTGAATACAGTGTGCTTCTCATAAATAGCAAATTAAGGGATGTTACACGTGGAATCTGATATGACTACTCTGCCGTCGTGAAGTTGTCGACAACTTTTTCGTAGAGCGGTATCTTTACCGTCATTGTCAAAGAATAATATACGCTCAACTAAATTCGTTGAATTGTTATTGGGCGGACAATCACAGCGCCATAGCCGATCTCTCCCGCAGATCTAAAGCAACAAAAGAAACATTGACTATACTCTTCAGAACACTGAACACCAAACAGATACAGGGACTAATGTTTTCAATGAAGATTTCAAGTTCAATTTCAATTTGTTTCAATTCTATGAGTTATTATACACAAATGTTTGCTAGATAGTAGAAACACCTGCCTTGTAAACAGCATCCTCTATTCTCGACAGGGCAATCAGAACGTTATTGTCACTTGAGGAATACACAAGTCAGGTACAAAGATTTACTAACACTTTCAAGGAGGGTGGAAAGAAAAGCCGGCCCTGCACGAAATAAGTAACTGTACAATACATTGAGAGAGTGATGTTTCATGCGATACATTGAGAGAGTGATGTTTCAGGCGATACATTGAGAGAGTGATGTTTCAGGCGATACATTACGAGAGTGATGTTTCAGGCGATACATTGAAAGAGTGATGTTTCAGGCGATACATTGAGAGAGTCATGTTTCAGGCGATACATTGAGAGAGTCATGTTTCACTTTCAGGCGAGTGGTTGGAGAACCCAGTCCCTCTGAGTCGTTACCAGTACGACACTAACAACCAGTACCCGCTAGTCAACCACTACGGCATGGTAGACAACTACCCGAACATGAAGGGGGTCTATTACCCGCCCCTTACCCGGGTGGAGCACAAGAGGGGACAGTGGGGAGGATTCGCTGGCTACGCCCCTGAGAAGCGGTTCATGGTGTCCAAGCGTAGGCAGGCAAGTGCTCAACACAATACACTTCTATCTCACTCTCAAGGTATTCATTTATTTAATTTAATTTATTAATCAATTGCATCATGTTGTTGTTGTTGTTGTTGTTGTTGTTGTTGTTGTTGTTGTTGCAGGCTGACCGGTGGGAGGAGCCTAGCGTGTGGTCCCGCCTCCTGGCCTCTCAGCCACGTGACCCGATGCCTGGCATGACTCCTAGCCGTCGTGTCCTGCTGTGAACAACTCTCTTATCTCATGTTGTTGTTGCAGGCTGACCGGTGGGAGGAGCCTAGCGTGTGGTCCCGCCTCCTGGCCTCTCAGCCACGTGACCCGATGCCAGGCATGACTCCTAGCCGTCGTGTCCTGCTGTGAACAACTCTCTTATCTCATGTTGTTGTTGTTGCAGGCTGAACGGTGGGAGGAGCCTAGCGTGTGGTCCCGCCTCCTGGCCTCTCAGCCACATGACCCGATGCCAGGCATGACTCCTAGCCGTCGTGTTCTGCTGTGAACAACTCTCTTATCTCATGTTGTTGCAGGCTGACCGGTGGGAGGAGCCTAGCGTGTGGTCCCGCCTCCTGGCCTCTCAGCCACGTGACCCGATGCCAGGCATGACTCCTAGCCGTCGTGTTCTGCTGTGAACAACTCTCTTATCTCATGTTGTTGCAGGCTGACCGGTGGGAGGAGCCTAGCGTGTGGTCCCGCCTCCTGGCCTCTCAGCCACGTGACCCAATGCCTGGCATGACTCCTAGCCGTCGTGTCCTGCTGTGAACAACTCTCTTATCTCATGTTGTTGTTGCAGGCTGACCGGTGGGAGGAGCCTAGCGTGTGGTCCCGCCTCCTGGCCTCTCAGCCACGTGACCCGATGCCAGGCATGACTCCTAGCCGTCGTGTCCTGCTGTGAACAACTCTCTTATCTCATGTTGTTGTTGTTGTTGTTGCTGCAGGCTGACCGGTGGGAGGAGCCTAGCGTGTGGTCCCGCCTCCTGGCCTGTCAGCCACGTGACCCGATGCCTGGCATGACTCCTAGCCGTCGTGTCCTGCTGTGAACAACTCTCTTATCTCATGTTGTTGTTGTTGCAGGCTGACCGGTGGGAGGAGCCTAGCATGTGGTCCCGCCTCCTGGCCTCTCAGCCACGTGACCCGATGCCTGGCATGACTCCTAGCCGTCGTGTCCTGCTGTGAACAACTCTCTTATCTCATGTTGTTGTTGTTGCAGGCTGACCGGTGGGAGGAGCCTAGCGTGTGGTCCCGCCTCCTGGCCTCTCAGCCACGTGACCCGATGCCAGGCATGACTCCTAGCCGTCGTGTCCTGCTGTGAACAACTCTCTTATCTCATGTTGTTGTTGTTGCAGGCTGACCGGTGGGAGGAGCCTAGCGTGTGGTCCCGCCTCCTGGCCTCTCAGCCACGTGACCCGATGCCTGGCATGACTCCTCGCCGTCGTGTTCTGCTGTGAACAACTAATGGAGCTTCTTCTGTCATGAATGTCGTCAAATGTTGTCAATTCACTCGCATATAATAATGCATGGATGTATCCTATATAATGTGTACATGAGGTTGATGTTGAATGGAGGGCAACATCATAATGGTGCGTCCATACTTCAAATTATGGCAGATGGTTAGACTCACCCATATAATGTGTTATCCCATTGTTAGAATATAATAATTATTTTAATGGATAATGGACATAATAAAGAGTCCAAAACCAAATATAATGTAGCGTTTTCAATGATTGCTCCTAACCTAATGTTCCATAATTTCCCCCCCACCCTTCTTTAAAACATTCCAATAAGGCTGAAGCCTCAAAATGAATTGAAATACAAAATGATATTTTACAAACAAGAAACACGAATTTCTACGCCATGAACCACAGTAACTGTACCTATAATTTGAACTGGTAAGTAACTAAATACAGAGATAAATTATCGCTAAAAAAAAGAAAAAATAGCCCTCCAATTTTTGTTGTTGTACATTGGTTGATGTAGAACCCAATAATTTTGTAAGTTGATAACCATTGACTATAGTTGAATCAATGAATGAATTACTGAATGGTTTATCACAATGAAGAGTAGTGTTCTGGGGTGGAACCTCAACCATCGGAGAGGACAGCTTTCTACCATTATTTGTCTCAAACAGTTTGAAACATGTTTTGGTTTGCGTGTTGATTTCGAGAATTTTGCTCACATTAAAAACATCTTCGATTTTATTTATTTATTTTTGGATGGATCATAAGTTTCAAGTACGTCGGTACACTCAAATAATCAAATCAAATCAAATCAAATCAAGGGATCGCGTGAAATGGCGCTATGTTTTCAAATGATTGCGTTTTCAGCTCACTTCACTCACGCCAAATCGGTTAAGTATCTTCTTCTTTACCGACTCAACGCTTTCTGCATGTGCTACCACCTATCGGGCACGTTTAGTAACTCTATTCAATGATGCACGTAAACATTTTAGTAGAGAACGGAATCCGAATGGAATGTCTTTGTGTTGAGTTGTTAGTGATTTTCGCCGACGCCGCCGCCGGTTCGGTGTAGCTTCGGTGTTGATATTAGTCAATAAGCGACTGTCCAAGGTATTTAAATCCCTAAATTAGGTTGTTTTATCGTAGGTATCCACATCAAACTTACGTAGATATGACACCTTGGTTTCGTAGAATGGAAAATGACTATAGGCCTTAACTAAGGGCAAATACATTAGGCCTACTTGCTAAAAGCATCTGAGATGCTGTGTGCCTGTGCTGATGTGCCTAGGCCTAGGCCTAGGCCTAGGCTGGCATCCTACTTCGCTTTAAAGATGAATGTACCTCAGGCCTAGGCTAGGCCCTAGCCTTGGGGCTATTGTTGGGCAACCTTAATCTCATAATCGTTCCCTAATTAAGCGCTAGTTTACTAAGCCCTAAGCCCTAAATTACTTAACAACAAAGAACGTGTGGCCTAGCCTAGGCCCACTCAGGCCCGCTGACGCCTTTTTGTGTAGGCCTACTGCAGATGATCGTAACTGTGGGCCCCATTATTGTTTATAATTTTTAGGGTCCGCGGCTTAATTTAGTTCGGCCTAGGCCTAGAGCTAGGACACGTCAAACTTGGTTCATTCTAGGCCTAGGTTCAGCCTTCTTACTTGTAGGTTTAGGCCTAGTTGACTACGACTTGCGAACAAATTGAATACGGTAGTCTAGGCCTAGGCCCTACCACAACGCCATGATCGACTTCTGGGTTCGCTTTGGCCTAGGCCTATCCTAAGCCTAGGGCGCTCTATCAAAATGGCGGTTCTTTGTCTTTTTAGGTAGGCCTAGGCTAGGCTATGGCCTAGGGCCTAGGACGTTTAGGGTCTCTTGGCCTTGGAGTACGCTTAGGCCTAGGCCTAGGCGTAGAGCTTAGGTTGAGTTGAGAACCATGCTCTTGTTAAAGTTTGCCAAAAGAGGTTTAGGCATTCTGTTGGCCTATGCATGTGGCCCTAGGGCCTGGCTTATGCCTAGTAATGGCCTACCTAGCCTAGTCCTTCCTAGGTGTTGGCCTTCTTGAAGTTGGATGTTAGTCAACTTCAGGGCCTATGTAGGCTAGGCCTATTCCTGTAATTTTTTAGCCTGGTTGTGACTTGTGAGTTGTTGTTGTTGTTGTTATTGTTATTGTTGTTTCTTGGTTTAGCAGTCTTCTGCTAGTAACAAAACACATACACTACGTATATCACAGAGCTCAAAAACGGTTTAGCAAACCGGTTTTGCCCAAAAACGTTTTTCAAATGTTGATACACATATCGGTTTTGCTGAAAAACACCTTAGTTCCAAATCAGTTTGGAAAGTGATTTGGATAAGTCAAATCGCAAGATTTGTGGTTGGTATACGCCACAAACTGTTTTACCATGCGTTTTAGGGTGCGCACGCACATTCCACTGGCTTGACAACTCAACTATGTGGTAGGCGGTGGCACGATGTTCGATCTTCGATATCAGAGTGTTGCTGTTGTTGTAGTTATTATTGCAGACAGCTGTGCGACTATTTTCTTGTTTTATGTGCATCCCAACCTCAAAATTATTTGTACGTGAATGTTCAGAGGTTTAAATAGGTTTTACACTCATTTATAATAGAATATAGAAGTGTGTGGTCAAAGCATTGAAGATATTGTTTGACGGCCATGTTGGATACGCTTCCAAACCATTTTTACGAGTTTTGTGTGATATACGGAGCAAACATAAAATCGTTTTTGGGCAAAACCGGTTTGCTAAACCGTTTTATATCTCTGTGATATAGCCTACGTAGTCATATTAGTTTTGACACTTATATTCTTTTCATATTTGTCACTTTCCTTTCAATTCACATCTAGTTATTTTACCACTACTCTAAAGGGTATGTCATCTTTAGGTACAGATAAGTTACTACAGCACCATTCATAATCAGTTGTAAGGCGTATGGTTTAAAATTTCTGTGTTTGATGCAGCTGGTCACAATGTAAGAAGGTAAGGCGTCGGAAGTTCATGTCTTTTACCGTGCTTTGCCTTGCTCCATAGCCTTACGATTTACACCTTACGCCTTGGAACTGATTGTAAATATTAGTATTAGTATTTTTTTATTTACCAAAATGAGCTTTCGCTCTTTTCAGTGGCAAGTATCTACAATACACTTGTGATATGAACACATGAAAATGAACGAATAAGACAAAGAAATTACATTAAAAAAGTTACACAGATTCACATAACAATAGACATAACAATAATAACACATGTAGCAATACACATCAAATTAAATCCAAGTATAGGTATGAATACAATACAATGCACATATAGGCATAGGCATGGGCCTAACCTATTCCATCTTATAATAAAATTGACATAATAACAACAAACATATTACAGTATATAGTTGTATGTAGTGAAGTCAAGCTAGAAACCTAAATGCCTCCTTCAATATCCTTTAGTCATCATCGCATAAGAAGAAAAAAACAAAAATGATCCTTTAGAAGATTACTTTTTATTTCCCATTTGAAAGCAAGTTTGCCAAGTTCTTTAGTTTTGGTTGGTAGTTTATTATAGAGGACAGATCCCTGATGTTTAATGTTGGATTTTCCAAACTTTTGAGTATTGACATGTCTAATGTGAAGGTTGTTTCTAGAACGGGTATAATGGGCATGTGTGTCCCCCTGTTCAGTTGGAAGGTTAGATTCGTCCTACAATAGCTATGAAGCATGTTATGTATAAAAGTTAAGGTTTGGTATTTGTGAATGATAAGGAGTGGCAGTATTTTATTTTACAGTACATGTTAACGTGATGCATTTCCCTTGGGTAGTTAAAGATGTTACGAATAGCTCGATTTTGAATATTAGCCAAGCGGTTAACATTGGATTTGCAAGACGTCCCCCATACTATATTTAAATAAGAAAGATGACTGTGTATGTATGAGTAGTAAACTGATTTGAGGACAGATACCTTCATTAGTACTGAGATACGTTTTAGGATACCCGTAATGGGAGAGATCTTCTTGGCTACATGTTCAATATTAGGGCTGCCCAACGATAAAAAAGATCATATCGATATCGCGGGAAGAATTATCGATATCGTGTCGTGATATCGAACTTATCAAGAAACGTATCGATATCGGCGATATCGAAACTTTCCTCGTGTGTTTTTAGGATTTCCAGATAGCCAGAGGCCACTTATTATAAACAACATTACCGTAATACGTAAATAAATGTTTGAACTTTGAAATGTCTTATAATGTGTGTCAATTTGTGTGTATACTATTCAAAATTTAAAATATCCACACAAAACAGCGATATTGTGATTGGCGTAACGTGACGTAATCGTTTTATTTCTAAACAATTAGCTTATTAGGCGCAAGTTCGATATCGCGATATGTACGATATAATAATTCTATATCGATATCGAATTATTTTTCCATTATCGATATCGTATCGAATTATCGATATCGTTGGGCAGCCCTATTCAATATGCTCCTTCCACGACAGACTTTTATCTATTATTACACCCAGGTATTTAACTGACGGAACCTCTAGGATTTGTTTGTTGTTAATAGTTAGTTGGATAATATGATTATTCTGAGAGTGATTACTTGAGTTGAAGACTATGTAATTGGTTTTCATTATGTTGAGGGACAGTTTATTTATGCGGGGATTGCCCACTCAATGCTAATTGCTCATTATAGAAATAGCATCCTCTATGCCTACCTTATGTTTGCAGGAAGAAACTAATTAGGGCCTAGATTATGTTGATAATGTTGGGCTATTTTTGCAGGTAGCTTAGGCTACTGGATTTTAATTTGGCCCATGCTTTTTAAATAATTATCATTTATTTGAAATTAGTGATGTACGGGCAGAAATATTCCCCTGGGAATTTTACCGGGAATATTCCCCGACCCCATATAAATTCCCAAGAGTAGGGAATTTATGTTTTTTTTATGAAATCAAGTCCCAGATGAATGTGTTCATCCCAATCCCAAGTCATTATATACATAAGTAGTAGGCTTAGGGCCGGTTTTTCAATCAGTTTTGTAATCAGTGATTAGATCAACCAGAGCTATACCAACTTGAGAATGCTGTGATACTGTTAGTCTCCTAATTACTCTTATCAAATTGATAGAATTCTTATTCCAGTGACTTTAAATTCGTATGTAAACCACATTGTATAAAAGTTTAAATCAGCAATATCATACTATTTATATACAAACTAATAAATAGCTATAATTTATATTGGTCAACATGTGTATTATGATGCAATAGTGTTTTGTTCAGGTAAAAAAACACACCTTTCAACAGTAATTTGAAAGAATTTGGTACAGACAGATCATTGTTGTCTAAACACTGGATGGACCATCAATTTACCAAAGGCTGGTTAGGTACTTCCACGGCCTCTTTTAGGTTGCATAATTTAATGTCTTTGTGAGCTTGACAAATGACTTCACTCATCTCAAGCAATAATAGCCAACCAGGAAAACATATACATACACTATTTTATTTCCTATCTATCAAACATGCAGGCTTATGAATTCAATAAATTAAAACTGAGTTGTGCTTTTTAAAAATTGTTATCATATAGGCCTACAAAATTAGTTTGAACTAAACGCCCAACATTTTTAATGTGTTTGGGTTGCATCTACATTTTACATTGACAATGTTGGTAAAAGCCTTGGTTACCCCAACCACTGATTAAAAAACTGATTGAAAAACCAGCCCTTAGGTCTACAATAAACCCACTAGATACTGTTGTAGGTTGGGGGGGGGGGTCTCATGCTGGGCTTGCATTCTTGGGGGGGTTTGCAAGCTGCTGTTTCCCTGACAGTGTACACAGTACAACCTTATTATTACAAACAAATCATTTGTTATATTTAGTAGTCAAATTTTTCTCTTGATGGCTGAATATGTCCCCTTATATAATAAGTAGGTCCCTAAATGTAAGCGGCCCTTACATTAGCAAAACCGCAGATAATATATTATACACTTATGACGTTTTCCAATGGGCTGAACTCAGTGCGCCTATTATATTGTTGTGCACATAGGCGTGCGCACGGCCCAGGCCGGACCTAATGTGTCAACTTCGACCGCCATCGGAACGAAACATATGAAACGAAACATGAGTCCATACGGGCCACAAGATCCCATGGCACTGGAATGCGTCATCGCGTACTAAAATCGCGTTTTATGCCATAAAAGTTAATGCATCAACCGAAAAAAAATTCGCCATGGGCGAAATTGCTTCCGGCGGCTGGGGCTTCGGCTCAGACCCCAGTTGTACCGCGCCACCTTGTGCGGGGTCTAATGTTTTAGACACTGCCCACGCCTATGGTTGTGCATTGTTGTTTTAATCGCTGAAGGTGCACTCAGTGCGGCCATTGGAAAATGCCATTAAAATTAAAGTTTATGTGTCATAAAACAAACTAACTCATATTTTTAGATTGGAAATTTACTGTCAGCTTACCCTCCACCTATCATGGGTAGCGTAAATAGAAATCATTTCAAGCATTTTATGACACATCTTGTTTTTACTTGGAGCATTTACTTAGACCTATCATTTATTCTTGTAGCCTAAAAACAAAAATTCCCTAAAATTCCCGACTCGGGGGAATATTTCCAGGAATTTTCCCGGGAATATTCCCCAAAAATAAATTCCGGGAATTTATACATCACTATTTGAAATGCTATGCTGAGAACACACGTTATTTGAATGTGCTTAACAGTAGGCTAGTCTCCGTTTAATTCAAGTTGTAAGCGGCCCTAAACACTCCTTAAATTTGAATTGAAAATTTTGAATTAAAAGAATTTTTAACACAGATCCTTATACCCAAACCTTCTGTAGACTCTTTAATGGTCACTGGTGTTAATTGTACATAAATTAGAAAGTGGGATTACTGTATGGGCCATCCACAGTATGGGGTAGTTGCGGGAGCTGTAGGGTCTGATAGCCGGTCTATAGGTATTGGAGGCGGTTGTTCTCGTCTTCCTCTCATCCCCAACACGTGGCTAACTAAACGAACCGTCCAGTGTTCCAGACAGATGTCAGCGGCAGGTTCAAGCGGGACGGGCCGCGGCCGTGGCTCGGCCTCGCTCACCGATAACAAGACTGAGAACAAGGACGCCAAGCCAAACCCCAAGATGTCCAAGGCTCTAAGCACTTCCGCCAAAAGGTACGAATACTCTTGTTTCCACTCATTACGCAAGTCCACCTGCATTGCGTGGCCAATGACTTTGCAGGCATAGTTGGCAATGATTTGAACTTATTGTGATGACAATAGTAGATACAGTAAACCCCCGGTATAGCGAACAGACTCTGTTAGTACGTTGACTGTAATTGCATTGTTGCTCAGAAGACTGCAAGTAGTTCCACGCAAAGGCCAACCAGATGAGCTCGTACGGCTGAAACTATGCCTCGTGTGGATCCCGTATTTAATACATTGATGGAATTAGAAGTCTGCATCGTAATCAGTAATCGGAATCTCAACCTAATCGTAATCGCAGCAGTACCAAGTTTAATCATGGTAGTTGAACTAGTGATTGGGTTGTAGACTGTAGTAGGCCTATAATCCACCAGTCAACATGGTACAAAGAGGTATGTGGGAGCACAAATAAGACAGTTGGCTTAAAGCTAGTTCAACTAATCCTCACCAGGTAGCAGTCCCTTAGAAACGTCTATGCCTAATAATGTAGTTGTTTGGCTGCTGTCTACCTACTCTATCCTAATAGGCCTAATCTTGTTGTTATGTTTTGGTTTTAGAATCCAGAAGGAGCTGGCCGAGATCACACTAGACCCTCCGCCCAACTGCAGTGCAGGACCTAAAGGGGACAATCTCTACGAGTGGGTGTCGACCATCCTGGGCCCGCCCGGTTCAGTCTACGAGGGTGGAGTCTTCTTCCTGGACATTCACTTCTCTCCGGAATACCCCTTCAAACCTCCCAAGGTCTCGTAGGCGACTAGTTTTTTAGATCCAACATTTTTCAAAGTGCAACTTAGGGACTGTCCAGTGTCCATTTTTATCACCCCTCATCGTCTCAAATAGCATGATTGCAATATAGACGTATAAAGCAACAAGAACCATCATCATCATCGTCATCAACCAGGACTTGTAAATGAGTATGTCCAAGTTGCCCAGACCAACTATTAATCCAGGCACGGGCAACAATTTTTAATTACTTTTCTTTTTAGTTGCCCATGTGGCCAACCTGAACATTTCAAATAAAATTATAAGATTTCGACGCTGAAATCAAGAGGGACCTACTTTACCAACAATTGCTCAATGTAATCCCCGGCGCTAACCATCGGTCACACTATGTACGTGCTGTGGACAGTTTCCAGCTTGGGTGTAACTTTATTAATTGGGTAATTGTTTTCAACAATACATTAGTTTGCTGTTTGGTAGCATTACCCATTAACCCATAGACAGTTAAGCTTGTATTTAATTTTATGTTTCATAGTAAGACATTTCTCAATAATTTAAAACATTGACATGAAAGAAGAATATTTTTGGTGAGCTTGCTTGAAGCCAGAAGTGTTATCGGACATTATTGTTACAATATTTGTATGTCCTGTGTGTTATAGGTGACCTTCCGTACCCGAATATATCATTGCAACATTAATAGCCAAGGTGTTATCTGCTTAGACATATTGAAGGACAACTGGTCGCCAGCACTGACCATATCCAAAGTGCTGCTCTCCATCTGCTCGCTGCTCACAGACTGCAATCCAGGTCGGTACTCGTGGCTACGTCTTACGGGTGACTGGGCACCCTTGTAATCTAGATCCCATGTTACTTAATGAAGCAATGGAGACCTGTCGGCAAGGTTACTTGTTGTGTTCGGGGAAATGAGACCCAACAGATCACCTGAAACGCGGTAGGCGGACACATGAGAAGTGGAACCACATGAAATGTTACAAACGTTCGTGTTTACACGGCCTTGGTCACTCTCCCATTCAAGAGCCAGTTTGTAACATTTCATGAGGTGTGTTCTACTTTTTAAGTGCCCACCTACCACGCTTCGGGTGAGCTATTAGTCTCCTTTCCCCGAACACAACCTAGTAGGTTTTATGAAGGCCTATTACACAAACATATGTTTTTAAAAAGTCGGATTATTTTTCAGTGGCTCTAAACAAAGTTTGTGTTTGTTTTAGCGGATCCGTTGGTCGGAAGCATAGCGACACAGTACTTGCAAAACCGCGAGGAGCATGACCGCATAGCCCGACTGTGGACCAAGCGATATGCAACGTGATGTGTCCGTCAACACTGCCAATTACAAGAGAAGGAACTGCATACCAGACTGACAGACTTTCTTAAGTCCAATCCCCTAGAGACTTGTGCAGTAATGCAGTTCCAGTGCAAGGAAGAAATTGTGTGTATGTTAATAAATGTGGTAGTATGATTACTTCGTGATTTTGTGCGATTGTGATTGGATGACAGAAAAAAATTTGAGGTTTATAATTAAGTTAATTTTTTATTGGGATAGTTTTGTCATAACTTGTTTGCTAATAGTCTCAACTTTTTAAGAAAAGTTGCTATGCATTCATAGTGAAAATATGTGTAATGTAGAACCTAAACATTAGCTAGAATAATTTGTAATGATGTAAATATTTAATTGCACTGTTATAGGAGCAAGGCAATCGATATGAGCATAAAACCATGTTAAAACGATGCATCGTGTACGAAACTATTTGTATTATCCCTTCGTGTAGCGCACCTCCTACGTAGCAATACCTAAATAACCCTAGGCATAATGTCTACTAGGCTAACTACGTGCCCAGTCCAACTTGCATTCAAAAGTGAGTTCTACATTTAGTGAATAGATTTACCGTGCATTTTTATTTTTTAATCCGTATCTTTTTTGGTCAACGACGTAACTTTATAAAAGCTACTTTTTATGATAAACTATTCAATAGCTTTATTTGTGGGCTAACAAACTATGACTTTTTAAAGTCTACCAACTTAACTTTTACAAAGATTGGTTAAGTTAGCCAACTCTGAAATTGGCCATTGGTTATTGAACCTGATAAAGAGTCCATTCAGAAGGTTCCTGCACTGCACTTCAACCGATGTAGGGTATATATAGACAAACATACGAATTATCGGAGGAACTAGGTTGTGGAGTTAATCAAAGTTCCAGAGTGTGGTTGCAATGGTGAAAACCAGTTAGCACACTTCAATTTTTTTTTTTATGGATGGGACAGGATAAGGAATGACGACATACTAAACCAACTAGGCGTAAGGAATTGATTGGAGAGAGAAGACTTATGGTTCGGATATGTCAAGAAGATGGAAAGAGAAAGATTGCCGAGGAGAATGCTAGAACTGGAGATTCCAGGTAGAAGAACGAGAGGAAGACCACGACAGTGAGGAAGGATGCGGAAATGCGAGGAGGGGACTGGAATGTAGTTGAGGAGGAAGAGTGGTGGCAGGATAGAAGAAGATTGAGAGTCTTATCTTCAATGCGGACCCAACGCAGCGTTGGACGTGGCCACAGATGATGATGAATACATAACTTATGACATAAACGAATTTTGAAATGTATTGTATAGTCCACGTAGGGTAAATACCCTGTGTGTAGGCTATACAATAAATTTCAAAATACGGACTGGTAAAAACTGAATTTGGTTCGAACTCCTACCAAGTTCGGTTCCAGTTTGGAAATTCGAACATTCGCCCACACGATGCATTGTCATCCATTGGTTATAGGCTATACCAGCCCAGTACAACATGATGTTGTGATGAAGTATAGCTGCCCCACAGCAACTTTGGGGCTGAGGACGTCACAGATGGGCGTGTCGGAGCCAATCAGCGGACGGCTTTCACCAATACTCACATTTGGTTGGCTCAGGGTTGCCAGATAAATAAGCGCTAGTGTCGCCGGGGGAACGCGACAAGTAGCCCAAAATCGCCGAATGTCTCCAATAGAGCGCAGCACTGGCCGAGTATGGTACTCGCGTGGGCATTCAGGGGCTCGGGCGAAGGCCCTACCGGCGGAGGCAACATTTAAACAGGTCTGCTACTATCGCGCTGTCTCGCTTCCACTCTCGCGTCCTGCGATAGCGCCTTCTCTCTCTTTCGAATCTCGCTCACACATGCTAGGCTAGCTCCCTGCCTGACCGCTTTGAAGTTTGAAATCCCGCCCGCGTGCACGTGCTTGATGTGTTGCGAAACCTGATGGGGGTGGGGTAGTCTCTTATAAGTGTTGTCAGGGTGGGAGGGGGGGGGGGGGGCATTAGCCTCGCTGTTGCCTTTTTGTTTTTCCTCCTATTTTGTCCTATAGTTCCAAACTGGCAAAACAGATTTCAAAAAAAAAAAATATATATATGTATAGGCTACTAGCAACACCAAAAGACAACAATGAAAAAATGAATTGAATCGATGGACAAACAACAAGCTGTCAAAAAATAATTTATTCTGATTTTGGAAAACAACACAAAAAACAAACAAATACACATTCAAAACTTTCACTTAGTCGTTGTCTTATCATTAAAAGTTTAAATGGCGAGCAGTTACTATTGCTACACTTGTTTTTATTTGTATGGTTGCAATTTTATTATTTTGACAGCTGATTGTTTGTCCATCAGTTCAATTCATTTGTTCCATTGTTGTATGTTGGTGTTGCTAGTGCCCTATATATACTGTAAATTGCCCAAATTGAAACTTGCGACTATGCGACGAAAAGTCAGATTTCAAATCGCCCAAATTGCGACTGGCAACTTTTCAGAAAAGTCGGTCGCCAAAACACATTCCAAATTGCCCAATCTGGCAAGCCTTGCGTTGGCTAAGCCTCACTCATCTGTGATGGCCCCAGCCCCAAAGTTGCTTTGGAGCGCCTTTAGTAGCAGTACACAACTAGTTGCTGGTGTCTGATCTATGCATGTCTTTTAAAAAACTCAATGTTAAACCAGGGTCTTGTCCACATTTCAAGTACCAGTATTTCATTTTGATATAATTTTTATTGAATAAACAATATACAGCAAATTGCAATACTCATATATGACATAGTATCGAGAGTAAAACATATCTCCGATTAAAATAGCAAAAATACAACCAGTATAGTAGTAAAGTATGGAATCTACTATAGAGAGATTCATACAATTAGATTTATATCAGTATTGTAGGTTTTTACTTCATTGGGATCCAGATTATTTTCTCATTATAAGTGCACAATGCACAAACTGTGGATCAATACAAATCATACAGGAGTACACCCCCAAAACCTCAAAACTGGCTACTACCAAAAAAATGACAACTTCTGCTGTCTGCCTTACAACTTGCTAGATATTGTACAAACTGCTTTTTCTCCGGTTGTATTTCAACTGTCGAACACTGAACCTGTTATTAGAAATGTACCCCTGTATAACACCTGTTTACTATGAATATTTACCATTCTTGCATGAAATTTTGTCTGTAGCCACACATTTAACTTCAGGGAGTATTACAAAATCCCATGTACTAATATGCATGTCAATACTATATACGTACATAAATACAGCAGTACACTTATTATGTACTAAATACCATTTAATTAAACTAATGACTTAAGTAACTAAGTATGACATTTTTAGGGTTACACATATTAAAAATATAAGATCCCTTATTACTAGAACAATCAGACTTTAGATAATTAATAACCCATAGATTTCAAGACCTTCATAGAATCAATTCAGTGAACAGTTAAACAAAAGTGAAGTATAATTAACTACGTATTAACGAACCCAAAAATTCTGTGGAAGGCAAAGTGTCCCAGTTTGTGACAGACAATAACATTGTTTTACTGGATCGCTTGACTCTATGGCTGGCCATTGGGGCATATCGCATCTTTGCGACAGCAAATACAAACGGAATTTGTTTGGTGCAGATTAGGGCAGAGTATTTTAGTCAAAATGCTCATACACTAGTGCATGCATATAAATCTTATGTTTTGCCAATACATGTATCGGAATAGAGATTATTGCTGATAGTGTAGGTCCTCTTGTTTAACTGTTATAAAAGAAATAAAAACAATTCTGGGTTCCTTACTTCTAGTTTATCAACGGACATAATATGTATGTATGTATTTTATGAGAATCACTAATATTTAATACTATTAGTCTTATGATAGTCTTGAAAGATTACAGTATGATAGCATTGAAAGAAGCCTATACCAAATAAACCTGCTTGTAATTGACACTACCTGCCAGCTGCTTAAACAAAATTTTTGTATCAATGTAACCAGGAAAAGACAAACACAAAACCCTAATGCATTCACTGTACTGAGCACTCAACACACAATTGCTGTGCTAATTGTAATACAATAGTTAGGCAACAAGTTGGGTAAATAATTGATGCAACAGTTTGGTACCCGTAGTTAACTTGTTGTACCTTACTGTTCATATGATGTGCAGCAATCGACATGAGACACACGTGGAATACTAATCCTTGAGACTTGACACTCGAACTTCTATGTTGACTATGCTTTGCTAACCTTTGTCTTATGAATACAAGTAGTCATTGAATCAGATCTGATTTGAATTTGTTGACAATTGTAATACAAAGAAGATGTTATACAGTCATTTCATACTTGTATTAACTTTACAGCTGTGATTATCATAAATTGCATTGTCCATGCAAATGCAATCTAGATTATAACATGATTTGACACAGTTTGCGAGATTACACTCCCCTTTAGCCAATACTTCAGCATAAGAAGGTTCCTGGATTAATGTTTTGCAGTTTATTGTATCATATTTCATTTCCATTAACACAAGAGTAAATTTAAATGTACAGTAGTTTTTCATTTTATGAATTCATCAAAATACCATAACGTGTTATTTTACGTAGCTGTATCGGGATATCGTTATATGCCTCTAGTTTTAAAAAAATATAAAGAACAGTTCAGTCAGTGTTGTGACTCAATACTTAGGAATTGTTTCATTGAAAAGTTTCTATCAAAAATTAATTTTGTCTCAAATATTCAATAGGTAGGTACTAGGTAGACTTAATAGTAATACATACCATGGATGGACTTATAATAGTAACTGCAATATTATAACACAATAAGTTAAAATTCCCCAAGCATGGCCATTTCGCACTTTGGCTCGGACTGCTGACTTTGTCTACATTTGAGCTGGCACTGGTACCTACTCCTGTATACAGGAGTTATTCAAAATTGCCAATAATGCAAAACACCGGAAATGAGCTTTGTGGATGTACTATCCAATAACGTTGCAGGTTTAATAACCCAATTACTATTGAACATCCATGGTAATACACTATACCACAAACTGCAATGATCGAGTTGTGGTGCAGAGGCATGCCCTGCATTTTTTTATTTGGCAAAAAACTTTTATTGTACGAGGATACTTGCGGTCTGCCTACGAACATCTCCTAGTCATAGATCAAGAAGAGTAGGCCTACATATTATGCTAAAAATCTAAAGTTCTTCTAATACAAGTTTTGCACACATAAAATTAGCAGCATCAGTAGGCTTACCTGTATGCCTAAAATTAAAAAAAAAAAAAAAAAACAGTAGTAGATCTAAGAAATAGGCATAGGCCCTATGTACTTATTATTCACATCAAGGTAGCAAATTTTTAAGCAATGTAATTTGAAATTGGGTGGTTAAGTCTTTCATAACACCAGCTAAGTCGCTTATACGTACAAGTAATAAAGAGGAACAATCAATCAATACCTAATGCCATCTCTTTAAGTATGATAATGGAGGGCAACTGGTGGTCAAACAACACAAACTCTGTGGTGTAGCAAAATACTCACTTCTTCTTCTCATCAGTGTTATTTAGACGGTTTCATATTCTTTGCGAATCGATCTTGCCAAGCAGCAGGCAAAGATTACTCCAAGCAACTGGAAAATGAATACAACTGTTAGTGCCACCACCCACAGTCAAGCATAAAACAAGTTTCGGTATTTATGGCCAGGAGCAGAACACTTTTCGTACTCACTGCGATATTGATCATGTGCGTAGTACATAATTGTTATTTCATGATTTATCTGTAAGCTCCAGTGATTTTCAATACAACTAGTATCTTCTTTCATATTAAATTATCGTTTTGAAGTTGCATCGATTTGACAACAAATCACGTTAAATATGGCAATATGGCGTATGTACCATGTAAACATGGCGTAACATGTAAAGCATTATTATTATATTATTATTATATTACTATAAGTTTTTGACAAATCTGATATCAATGTATCGCTTAGATCAATAGATGCTAATAAATACAATACAATACAATACAATGTGCGAGGGCGCAGCTGTTCGGAGCACACAGGAAGTGCCAAGGCCTAGCTATCTGACATCCCACGAAAGTTGGGACAGGTTAGAAGGGTCAATTATATTATGTTGAATTGACTGGGTCTACGCCTAGGCCTAGCTGCCTGACATCCCACGAAAGTTGGGACAGGTTGTCAGGATGTCAGGCAGCTAGGCCTAGGCGTAGGCCCAGCCAATTCAACATAATATAATTGACCCCCTAACCTGTCCCAACTTTCATGGGATGTCAGGTAGCTAAACTTTCACACTTCCTGTGTGCTCCGAACAGCTGCGCCCTCGCACGTACGCCATATTGCCATATTTAACGTGTGTGTGTTGTCAAATCGATGCCACTTAAAAACAATAATTTAATATGAAAGAAGATAGCCTACTATTTGTATTAAAAATCACTGGAGCTTACAGATAAATCATGAAATAACAATTATGTACTACGCACATGATCAATATCGAAAAGGAATACAGAAAAAAGTGAGTACGAAAAGTGTTCAGCTCCTGGCCATTATTACCATAAACAATTCCGGGAGACCTTAGTATGGTGAAACTTTGGAATTCAAAGTGAGGATTGGCCGATGGGCCACATCAACAAGTTAAGCTTGAGTAGGCTACTTGGACACCACTCAAAATAGTACTTTGATTGATTGATTAATATTTGGGTTTTACATCCCATATTTTTGCAACTTGGTTAATCTAGACGATGAGAGGGTGAAATTATGATATTTGAGCAGGAAACATTATTTTTTCTTCTCATGTGCATTGACCACCGCCTGTAAATAGCCTACTCAAGACACTGTCCACTCAAACAAGGAAATGTTTCCTACCTGGACACAAGCAATTCCTATGCCGACTCCTCCAAGTATGATGGCGTTATGTTCCAGTTTCTCCTGGAACGTTGGGCGGCAGCCCGCTGTATACGCAGACTCCTTGTCGCACACCTCAGCGTTGGCAATGTCCAGATTAGGGCAACAGGTTTCCGGTAGTGTTTGGTTGTGGAATACTCTCTCCCAGTCGTCAGCATTTTCAATACCACAGCACATCAACTGTTAACATTGGAAATAAATAAATCGAAGGTACATCAATCAATTATAGGGATATGCAAAACTTTTTATTTTTTGTTATTTTATATAGTACAAATTCTGGAACAGATTTATATAAAACACATACATCATGCTGAAGGATATCCCAAGCCTTGGTCACTTCGGTATTTTTTCCGTAATTATCGAGAGTAGAATTGAGCCGGTTTTCAAGCATCATCTTAACATCGTCTCGAAGCATATAGCCGGCAATACCACCAGCCACTTCAAAGATGAAGATCAACAACAAGAACACAGCAAACTGGAATAAAAAACAAAATTGACACTTTAAAATAGTTAACACATTTAATATTTTCTATTAATACGTAGGATTACGTTATTAACGTCACCTACCAATCAAACTTGCACGACAAGCCAAGCTTCATCATAACAGGGGGGGTGCTAATAAATAAGGATGTGATATCAGCCTTAGAATAGATATAGCCCTATCGTGGCTTGTGGGTGAACTTTACTTTCTCATATAGGCCTATTACTCATATGGAAATGAATCAATCACTCTTACCGTAATAATCATGCAATGATTCTCCTTGACAGCACCACAACATCCAAAGAATGCAACAATGAAAATGATGACACCAACAACTATAAGAATTACAGGTGCTGTGAAGAATTTCCCGTAGACAAATTGCGAGTATTCAGAGTACACACTCTGAATAACGGCTCCCACGGTCAGAATGGCAATGCCAGAAACCTGAAAAATAAATATTGTTATTAGAAATAAAAAATTTACAATTTGAACATGAAGGGATTTTAAGTACGGTATTTCAATTAAATGTGATGCCTACTGTTGCTAGTGATGTTGATTTTCAGTAAGTTAATAATAATTCATTAATGAATTGTTTGCAGTAGGAACAGGGTGAAAATGAGTTTATAATTTGTCCCGGCCAAGAGATAGATGGAGGGACCAAATAAAGCAAAGCATCGAAGAAAGAGGTGAATCATGGGATAGGATTAATGAAGAAAGACGCTGGGAAGCCAGAAAGAAGTGGAGAGAATTATTAGAAACGGCAGTTATAGAAGAAAACGAAGAAGATGAGGTGCTGAGCCTGGCTAGCAAGCACTAGAAGATAGCCCGAGAAACTGGTGACTTCCCTGCTTAAAAATACGGTTGGATACTATTGGAAATATTACAGTTGAATACCATTGGATGTTGTTTGAATCCAATACATGTTAAACTTAATGGGAACCAATAGTATTAGTGCCACTTTGGACGTATCCAACTGGCAACGTAATCAATGGGAGTGGATAGGAAACGTAACCAATAGTATTCAACTGGATCCGTACGCAATGGGAATCAACTGTATTCAATAGGAATGAGTAAAACCCGTGTTCAAAGGGAATCAACCGTATCCAACTGGAAACGTAACCAATAGTATTCAACTGGATCCGTACGCAATGGGAATCAACTGTATTCAATAGGAATGAGTAAAACCCGTATTCAAAGGGAATCAATCGTATTCAACAGGAACCAACCGTATTCAATAGTAATCAACTGTATTCAATAGGAACCAACCGTAATGAATAGGAACCAACCGTATTCAATAGGAACCAACCGTAATGGATGGGAATCAATCGTATTCAATAGGAACCAACCGTATTCAATAGGAACCAACCATAATGGATGGGAATCAATCGTATTCAATAGGAACCAACCGTAATGGATCGGAATCAATTGTATTCAACAGGAACCAACCGTATTCAATAGTAATCAACCGTATTCAATAGGAACCAACCGTAATGGATGGGAATCAATCGTATTCAACAGGAACCAACCGTATTCAATAGTAACCAACCGTATTCAATAGGAACCAACCGTAATGGATGGGAATCAATCGTATTCAATAGGAACCAACCGTAATGGATGGGAATCAATCGTATTCAACAGGAACCAACCGTATTCAATAGTAATCAACCGTATTCAATAGGAACCAACCGTAATGGATGGGAATCAATCGTATTCAACAGGAACCAACCGTATTCAATAGGAACCAACCGTATTCAATAGTAACCAACCGTATTCAATAGGAACCAACCGTATTCAATAGGAACCAACCGTAATGGATGGGAATCAATCGTATTCAATAGGAACCAACCGTAATGGATGGGAATCAATCGTATTCAATAGGAACCAACCGTAATGGATGGGAATCAATCGTATTCAATAGGAACCAACCGTAATGGATGGGAATCAATCGTATTCAACAGGAACCAACCGTATTCAATAGTAATCAACTGTATTCAATAGGAACCAACCGTAATGGATGGGAATCAATCGTATTCAACAGGAACCAACCGTATTCAATAGGAACCAACCGTATTCAATAGTAATCAACTGTATTCAATAGGAACCAACCGTAATGGATGGGAATCAATCGTATTCAACAGGAACCAACCGTATTCAATAGTAATCAACTGTATTCAATAGGAACCAACCGTAATGAATAGGAACCAACCGTAATGGATGGGAATCAATCGTATTCAATAGGAACCAACCGTAGTCAGTAGGAGTCTTCTCAGTACATGTGAAATAATTCATATTTATAGTTAAAAAATACGGATATTTATTTATATTATAGGTTTATACATGAGTATCTAAAGTATGACCAACAATGGCTTCAAAGAGAATGTAACTAAGTTAGGTACAAAAATGTGGGTTGTAGATAGACCAACTTGTCATACATCAAACAGTACTAAAAATCAGTTGTGATACATAGGTATACTAGTAACACAAATATGCATGAGCTTACAGTCATAAAAATAAGAAGCCCAATGATAATATGGATTGTATAGATACAGAAAATAATTGTCACTTATATCATAGAGCACCCTGTAAAAAAATGTAAATTAGGCTAGAAGCACAGCATGACTTACTAGTCATTGACATTAATCACATCAGTTTTGAAGCACAGTCTAATATCATAAAATAAACTTAAAAACAAACAAAAACAGCTGTTTTTGACTAGTGAATGTGGATAAAAACAATGCTCCATAACCTAGAATTCATTGAACATAACATAAAAATGACGTAGATAGTGCACTACCATAAAATAAACATAACAAACAAAAACAGGCTATGTAGAATGTAGATACAAATCTAGCTAAATGACGTACTATCCTTAATAATACATAGAAAGTAAAACGTTTTTAGAGCATAATGCCAAACTTGTCTTAAAAAACAAAACAAAACACCAGTTGATATAGATAGTCATTTAAACTGAACAAAGATCTAGATACCATAAGATAAGAGATAAGTGAACATCTCTCATTATCGACAAGACTTATAGTATAACACAATTGTTGAAATATATTTTGAATTTTCTGGGATAATAATTTTTCAGGCAAAACAAGGGCATATTCAAGTTGATCTATTATTAATAGAATGAAAACTGTACAAAACAAGGCAATGAGATGTATAATTGAATGCAAAAAGCAGTTCCTATTAGAAATATGCTAAATGCACTTCATTGGTTGTCAGTGGAAGATAACTATCAACTTCTATCTATGGTTTTCATTTATGAAGTATGTATAGTTGTCCCAAGACTACCTTACACATGCTTTCGTCACAGGCGACTGGTTCGTAGCCAATCAGCGATCGGTATTGGCGCGGGTGTGTCTCGAGCGGTTCGCTGGTTGGCTACGACTGCCCCGGATGTGACGAAAGCAGGGGTAAAGTAATCTTGGGTCCAGTATAATGGTATCTTACCTAGTAATTTATCAGGTTATGCAGATATGGTTCACAATATCACACAATATGAAGTGCTAGAAACAGGAATGTGTACTTAAAATCTGCATAGTATAAGTGATTATTTTTTTTAACTTTGGTTTAAGACAATTTAATTGATTACCGGTACCTAGAAATATAAGAGAAATTAAAAATATTGGAATGTTCAAATGTGAATGGTTGATAGAAGGTAAATAAATATAACTAGGATGTAAAATAGCTGCTAAAAATAAAGAGCATACATACATACCAGTAGTATGTGTATAATGCCATAAATTAAACTTAACAAAAACAGCCTCGAGCTATGATGGCTAAAACTTAGCCTACAAAAAACACATTTACACAGGTCTACAACATTAACGGTTTCTTACTTTTCACGGATAGGCCTATTTGCGGAGATTTTACCTCTATTACAAGGATTTGAAATTATTTTTGGCGGCAACCCTGCAATAATAATTGGCTATTATGCCCATTAATCCTAATACATTTTATTTAGCATTCGAATAGCTTTTACATTGAAACTTTGAATTTACGTTCCTTAAAGTCTCTCATGCGAGTCAACTGCCCATTCAAATCACCCCACTGAACTATCTTATTGGTTCGAAACAATATTAATGTTTTAGATATTTGTATCTGGTATTATGATATTATGTAATGGCATATTATTTCTCGGTAAAAATGTAAGTGCATAGGATTTATCTACGGTTAAAAATACTAAAATCAATACATCTTCGTAGCCATTTAACCACTTGAGACCTACTGTTGCGATTTCGCAACATACTGCTATATTTACTATTCGACTGTCATTTAAGTGTTTGTAAGTTTTGGTTTACGCACGCGCCCACTCGGTATGATTCGATATATCGAAAAGTCGAATCTCGTTGGCCTCGGAGCTATCTTCACATAGCTTCGTTGAGAGCGAAATGTTGTTGTGGCCTATTTCTCAAAGACCTCAACTTGAAGACAAGCCGTGCTTATTTGAATGAAGTATTCTTGATTACGGTAAGTTATACATTTATTTTTTAGTTGATTATATATACAGTAACATATTGGAATCATTAAAATATAATATTTCAATATAGTAGGCGGTAATTATGCCATTGTTTAGTTCGTGTCTAAAACGCAACAACAGGCATTGATGCCAGTTTTTGACAAGTGAGGTTAGGTTTTTCGTTTTACATTGTATTTTATTCAAACCATGTTTATTTTTTGCAGATGTCATCTGGAAGACAACTTCGCACGTGTAGAAGAGATAGGGTGACTCAACATGTTGTCGTTCCACCAGATGACAGCGATGACAGCAATCTGCCCGAAAGCAACACTGAGGATGAGGACTATGTAGGCCTAGGACAACCCTCATCTGCTAGGGCTAGGCCTGGGCGCAGACCTAGCATATCTTCGGAAGACGATGATTTATCATCAGATGACGAGCAGTTACTACCAGGTAATGCTAGGGCTAGGCCTAGGCCTCTAATTTGGAGACAGCTGGTCGATGAACCAAATACTGCCAAGGCCATTCCGGCTTGGCAGTATACACATGATACTGGGAGTATCGAAGATGCAATAGAATATTTCAAACACTATTTCGATGATGATGTGTTAGACCACATTGTCGAACAAAGCAATCTGTACGCAATCCAAATAAATCCAAACAAGCCTCATAACCTGACCAAATGTGAGTTAGAACAATTTATTGGCATTGTTGTTTATATGTCAATATTCGACCTACATCGTGTACGTGCATATTGGGCCAAAGAAAGTCGAGTGCCACAAGTCGCTGATGTTATGTCGAGGGATCGATTTTTAGAAATCAAAAAATTTCTCCACTTCAACGACAACACAGATATGCCAGTCAATGATGCCAATCGTTGTCGAATTTTTAAAATTCGTCCATTAGTTGACATGTTGGTAAATCGATGCCAAAATAATTCCTTTAGTAGTCAAATGCTATCTGTCGATGAGCAGATTGTCCCGTTTAGAGGTCGATCTAGCCTAAAACAATATAATCCCAGTAAGCCTCACAAGTGGGGATACAAAATATTTGCTCTGTGTGATGTCCATGGCTTCGTTTACAATTTTGAGATTTACACGGGCAAAATTGAGGCTAAAGCTTTCCACCGAGATATTGGGGCCAGCTCGAATATAGTTTTGCAGTTAGCAGACATTATTCCCCGAAATCAGGGTTTTCTTTTGTATTGCGACAACTGGTTTACTTCAACCCTTCTAATAGTTGAGTTGCACAAAAAGGGCATTGGTGCATTAGGCACAGTTCGAAGTAACCGGTTACAAAACGTTCAATTGATATCTGATGCCGATTTAAAAAAAGAAGGGCGCGGATCTTATCAGGAGAAGGAGACAACAGTGGAAGGTGTCGAGATGAGGGCCGTGAAATGGCTTGACAGTAAGCCAGTTACATTGCTAACAAGCTTTTCTAGTGCCCATCCCATCGGTGTTACCGAACGGTATGACAGAAAACTAAAGCAATACGTGGAAGTAAAAAAACCTTCCGCTGTGAACGTTTACAATACATTCATGGGCGGGGTCGACTTACTCGATGCTCAAATTGCTTATTATCGAATCAAGCTGCGATCCAAAAAGTATTATTTACGTTTCTTCTTCCACTTTTTGGATCTAGTTGTGGTTAATTCCTGGTTAAAATATAGGCAAGATTGTAAGGGAGAGAGGTTCCCTACAAAGAATTGGCTTGACCAATTTGAGTTCAGGCTCGCACTGGCTGACTCTTTATGTCGAAAGGGAAAAGATTTATCTCTATCAAGAAAGCGGGGCAGGCCTACCTCTGCTGGATCCGTTGACAGCTTGTTTCAAAATAAATGTAAACGTGGTCCCGCAAAACCCATCCCCAATCATGATATCAGACGGGACGGTGTTGGTCATTGGCCTGAAGTCAGCGAAAAACGTCAGCGCTGCAAGAATCCCATGTGCAAAGGAATAACCGTCATAAGGTGTACCAAGTGTGATGTCCACCTTTGTCTCAATAAGTCAAAGAACTGTTTCCAAGAATTCCATCGATAGGCCTAGTTAGGTAGAACTTGGCCTAGGTACTGATGTCATTGCATCTAAATGTTTTTCCTAGATGATGCTGTTGTCCAAATGTTGTAAAAAGAGTGTATACATTTTTTAAATCACGTTCAGTTATATACGTAATGAATAACTTATTTACATATTATCTTAGTACTGTACCTAGCTACTATCACCTATCAATTGTGATAGAATGGGTCAGATTTTATATTTACGTAATATGTAATGTAAAAATGACAATAAAATCTAATCTAATCATAGGATCAAAGTGGGCCCACTTTGAGATGGATTACTGCCAGGAGTAAAAGTGAAATTTCTAAAACCTAAAAATCTGGTACCAGTATTTTAAATTTAAAAAAAAATGTTTAGCGTTATAATAACTTACTTTGTTTGATAATTATTTTTTAAGACAAAAATTGTCAACAATAATTAGAAAAGAATTTAATTTCTTTGTTTGCAATGTACTTTTTATTAAAAAAAATTAAATCCATCGAAAACAAGAATTTTCATTGATATACCTGTTGATCCCTCAAAACCTGATGTTGCATTTTAGACACATACCCCTAACCCTTAGAATTTTGCAGTAAAAAAAAAAAAAAAAAATCTCTGAATTTTTTGGACTACTTAATTAGTGCAAAAATGTGAAAAAACAATTTTTTTGGTTTCTTGATTATAATTTAGGTCTCAAGTGGTTAAAGTGTGGCTCAATTGACTCTAGTAGTGTTATTTTAATAAACAGAATAGCCAACAGTGTGAAACTGAATAATCTAAAAGAAGTGGGCCTACAATATCAATAATTATTTGTTATTTATACACTCAATTGTATTGTGTCGTTACAACAAAATAATATGTGTGATACAATTACGTATACGATTGAAAATGTATCATTTTATGCCAAAATAACACTTAACACAACATAAAAGTTTGTTTTTGTAACTATGGCGACACCGTTATCCATCTGGCAACACAGCTTTAGTCGACACGAAACGTAAACAAACTTCAAAGATAGAAACATGGCCGCGCAACTGTCAAAAAATATTGCCATAGATGAATCGTTGACACTGTGGAAAGGGCGCCTCAGTTTCAAGCAATATATTCCCCTCAAGTCTTCCAAATTTGGAATAAAAACCTTTGAACTATGTGAATCACAATCGGGATATTTGTGGAACTTCATTGTGTACGTAGGTGCAGATGGTGTGAATGTGGCTAATGGTATTGCAAACGCCGGAAACGCAATCCAAAATGCAGACCTTAGCAAGTCCAAAACAGCTGGGATTGTCACAAAACTAATGGAGCCCTTGTACAACTTAGGCCATACTCTGTGGACAACTCTCCAGACCTGTGCATTTGCCTCAATGATAACGGTGTAAATGTAGCAGGTACCCTTCGCATAAATCGTAAAAATGTCCCTGCTAGAGTAAAAACAGCCAAGTTGAAAAAAGGGGAGCACATTGCCGAAGCATCCAATGGGGTAATGGTCCTCAAGTGGAAAGACAAGAAGGATGTTTCCTTTATTTTGACCTTTCACAACAGTGATATGGCTGTTATCACAAAACGGGGGGTGGACACTGAAAAACCACAATGCATCCTAGACTACAATAAAGCCATGGGGGAAGTGGATCTCAAAGACCAAAAACTACAGCCCTATCTATTGGAACGCAAGCGGGGTAGGAAGTGGTACATAAAACTTTTCAAACGTCTACTCAATGTGTCAATTCTCAATGCACAGATCATTTATAATAATGCTTCGAACATAAAAATCGACCAACTTGCCTTCCGCCTAAAACTTGTAAAAAGTATTGTAGAAACGTACAATAATGGTTTGCAATCACCACAAATGGGCAGACCATCAATCAACCCTGCACTATGGAGTAGCGTCGCTATCCACTACTTCTCCAGAGACATGTTTTATTGGAGACAAGTCCAACAAACTTGGAGAGAAACATGTCTCTGGAGAAAAATTCGGCGTGTGTTGAGACGTAGAGGCACCAAACGAGTCATCTATGAGCTGACGCCTCGGTTTGTCTTTTTGTGATGGTTTTCCAACACTGGATTTTCCTTCCCGGTTAAGGTCGGTAATCCGCTGGGCAATGTATTTGGGAACCTTGTCCAGTTCTTCTTGAAGCCGGCATTCGGAGGTTCCCCTTGAAACAAGCCAGTGCTTCAAACATTCTGAAACAGTATTAATGCCTATAAAGGTATGATGCCAAAGCTGTGTTTGCTAAGTGTACTGTTCAGTAGCAGTTAATGCAGATGTGTAGGATTTTCATATCTGCCTTCTAAGTTCTAACATATTGTTATTTATAATTTCAAGTTTGCATTAGATAAAATATGCTCCATGATAATTTAGGTCAGGTAGTAATTCAAAAATTCAATTCACAAATAAATAAAAAAAATTACAGTGAAATATGGCAACACGGAAGTATTGAGATTTGTCCATATGACAAGTTACCATCAGTTTACACTGTTTGTATAAAATTTTGTTCCAACACTAGTTTGGGCTGGTATTTCAATGTCCAGTTGAAGTTGTTTTCACCATGACAAGGACCAATAAAAAGACACCAAAGTGGGCTTGCCTGGCAAATAAATTACTTGGCACTTTAACTGGACTACTTTTGGAGGCCCAGTTGGACTAAATAAACGTACAAGTTCACTTCGAAAAAGAAGTTAATTTTAAAAAGTAAATTATATTTTTGTATTTTGTGTACACATTACGTACAATATAGTTGTACCAGGACTACCTTACACATGCTTTCGTTCGTCACAGGCGACGGGTTCGTAGCCAATCAGCGATCGGTTTTTGCACGGGTGTGTCTCCAGCAGTTCGCTGGTTGGCTACGAGAGCCTCGCCTGTGACGAAAGCAGTGTAAGGTAGTCTTGTGCCAAGTATAGCAATATTCAGTTGGCAATGCATTGTAACACCCACCTTAATTTAAAATTAAATATAAAACTATCAATTCCGTGTTTCTTTTTGGACACTGAGAAATAGTAGCGTCTTGGCAAACATTTGGTGGCTATGGGTTTAAAATAGCTTATGTTGGTAGATACTATCAGCTGCAAGAGTTTCAAGAGTGTGTATAAGGAGATAAGCTGTTGGTCGCAGATTATATGTGCTGCACAATACGTAGAAACACCTAACCTTTCAAATTTATTTATTTTTATTTATTTTTTGTTCCATACATATACATTTTTCACAAGCATGGGCATGTCACTGCTGAGATGTCTGCATGCACATGTTTTAAAGGTCTAGAAAAGTAATCAATCTAAACGGGAATGAGTTTGTTCAAAAGTTCGTCATAATACGAATGCGTTCACATGTTTATTTTAAAAGTTCCTTTCCCCAAGTATGCTCATATGGGCCTAAAGTGGCAGTGATAAAAGATTGGTTGAGTATTGCAAAATATCGCCCCTCTTTACCACCACCATACCACACATATTGGCAGAACTAGTTGCACCAGATAGATATATTCTTGGAACAGGGCTAGTAGCCCTAGATGGTACTAACATATTAGACCCACACGTAGAGCTAGCCCTGGAACACCCGGGCATGTCCGAGTATGAAGTTGATGAAGAGTTAAATTGTGCTTCAACTAGGGATGACTTCGGATATCCGGAAACCGGTTCCCAATTGCAATCCGGTTCCATTTTTTGGATCCGGTTCTTTTTTTTCGAATGCTGTCGGTACGACACTGGTAAAAGCGCGCAGCGAGCCACCACAATCGTCGCCGCCGGTGTCGTCTGCTAATGTAGGCTGACCGGTCGACCCACCCCTACTGCACGCCAGTAGCTCTTTGTCTTTCGTGCCGCAAACAACGTGAGTGATTAGTTGACACTTGACAATGAGTGCTTCAAGTAGCTTGAAACGAGCGAATTCGTCATTTGTGTGGGACTATTGTACGAAAGTCAAAGACAAACAGGCTTAGTGTCACATAAATATTATGTGATATAAACAAAATTAAAATTTTCAAGAACCGGTTCTGAACCGGATCCAGCGCGGGAGGATCCGGTTCCGAATTATTAGATCCGAAGTCATCCCTAGCTTCAACACTTATGGTCTGATTATTTAATAATCTGTTAAAATGGCGTGCTGATAAATCACGAAGGGACTTTCGTTTTACTTTAGGCATTTTTAACTGTCGGTGCCTACTTTAATCTAGGCTACCCTATGTAGCCAGATTTAGTTAAAACGTCCTATTAGCATACATGCAATGTCCAGCTAGGGCAACATTACTGTTTGAGCTGCCTAGTCCATTGGAAAGTGGGTAGATCTGTTGTTACGTCTAGGCCCTAGCACCAATAACAAAAATAAAATATTACATTATTGAAAATAGAGCAACACTTAAAGGAGGCATCTTAATGCTCCACCTTAAGTGTACAGTTCAGACTTTATGACATGTGTTCAGTTTTACAGTTAAATCTACTACTGTATATTAGTATCTTAAATCATTGTAAATAATCCTAGCTATTGTAGCACCCTAAATTCATAAATCAAATCAACCACAATAGTGAACGCGTCGGTAGGGTTCGCACAACTAATGTCATAGCTGCAAACTATAATAGACGATTTCAAAATTTCATTTCATCAATTTCATTGTTGTAACCTGGGCACATACCGTAAAGCGACCGGAACCCTCGCTCTGTTCAATCTTATTGTCATTGGTCAGACCGGGCGCTTTACGGCACACACCCCCTATAAAAACATGCCCTAGGCACGAAGGCTAGGCCTAGGCCTAGCCTATATGACGTTTAAGACAACACTGATCGTAACATGAGGCCTAGGCCTAGGCCTACGCTATGGATGGTGTACAAAATGTAGGGCCTAGGCCCTAGGCCTAGGATAGCCTACAAACTTACCCCTTGGTCTAGGCCTAGGCCTAGGCCTAGCCTACCCAGGCCTACATGTCTGCAAATTATATAGGCTCTGGGTCTTAACAGAATTTAATTATCATAGGCCAGGCCTAGGTAGGCCTAGGCCCTATCACACAGGGCCTTTCAGGAACCAGAAGTCAGTGGCTTTGTCACAGGGTTTTAACTTTTAAACTTAACCAAGAATGCGTAGGCCTAGGCTAGGGCCTAGGCCTACGATAGGCAAGATGTAAGGTAGAGCCTAGGCCTAGGCTTACGATTCTTATGATGTTTCAGCCCAACTCAACCCCTCAGCCCTCAAACGAAACTAACGGTAACGGGAATTTGGCTCTTAGGCCCTAGGATAGGCCTAGCCTAGACTGCCTGTCTTTGTTGAGCGGGATTAAAAACGCTAAGACTATTTCGGTATTTCATAAAATACAAGAAGGCCAATCCTTAACCTTACCTGAAATACAGTGAGTATGTACGGATGATTTCACCGGCGAAAGGGGCTACATTTACGAAGCTTTCACCCAAGAGAACTGAAAACATGCTTGAAACACGACAGACAGAACGTAACCGGATGTTGTAGTTGAGTTGTTGACTGCCGGCCGGAAGCCGGGTGGGGAAAAGTCAAATGATCATCTGCAAAAAAAGTTTTGATGCGGAATAATATTGAAAAATAAATATTTATAATACTGTTTTTGAAATGAAAATGATACGTTATAATCAAATACAATTTAAAGATCAATAAAGTGTTAAATACTTACATATTT
Organism: Isoperla grammatica; assembly: GCA_945910005.1. Taxonomy (NCBI): domain Eukaryota; kingdom Metazoa; phylum Arthropoda; class Insecta; order Plecoptera; family Perlodidae; genus Isoperla; species Isoperla grammatica. Next base: position 135,826,363 of record OX246737.1, read on the forward strand.
TGTTCTCCAGTTGAGTAGTGCGTTGACTGGAGTGGTCCAAATAGTTCGGTAATGTTCGGATGCTTCCGAGATTATTCGTTTTAAATTCAGTATGACGTCACGCGGTTGATTCAAAGCACGATGCTATGCGAACGTAAATCGAGAAATTCAAATCATGACGTTTTCCGGGTCTGCATAGATTAAAAAATTGACAGCATATACATTATGTGGCCTATTATTCTTAAGAGGGCCCCAGTAAGTATATATACTGTGATGTATGTGGCATGGTTATAAATATTGAATTGACGAATTTCAATACGATTCAATACCAAATTGTACAACACGTGGAAAATTTAGTTTTGGAATTCTAACAGAATTAAATTTGCTGTTACGTTAAATTCATGTAATACATTTTATAAATACGTACAAACGGTCGGTGGTTGTAGCGCAAGCGTGATGCATGAGACCTGATTTAGGAGGCCCGGGTTTGATTCCTATAGATGCGGTACCAGCAATCCCGTCTGAAAGTTTATCCAATATTTTTTTCAGTAATTAATTCGAATGCAAGGATTGAGACTGTATGGAATTAATCGTGGACACGCATCCCCCTAAAATAACACAAATTGGGTGCAGAATAGTCGCGGCCACACAGCGACAATATAATAATACACAGGTTTATAAAAACATTGTGTATATGTACGTAAAATATTTAGAAGACAATATTTGAAAAGAATATTCATACAATATTCATTTATTTATTATTCAAAATATAATTATGTGATATTGTATACACATTGATAGGTATTACTGTATGGACATATTATCACGACTAATGTTGTAACAACATGTATAAGATGTCAACATCTAGACATTATCACTGGCACATAAAATGAATATTCATACAATATTAAGTGTTGTGTGGGTTACCATTAGTTCCCATTGAATACGATTGATTCCTATTGAATACGGTTGGTTCCTATTGTAAACGGAAGTTTCCCGTTCATTACCATTTGTTCCCATTGAATACGATTGATTCCCTTTGAAAACGGATGGTTTCTATTGAATACGGTTGGTTACTATTGAATACAGTTGGTTACTATTGAATACGGTTGGTTCCTATTGAATACGGTTGGTTCCTATTGAATACGGTTGGTTCCTATTGAATACGGTTGGTTCCTATTGTAAACGGAAGTTTCCCGTTCATTACCATTTGTTCCCATTGAATACGATTGATTCCCTTTGAAAACGGATGGTTTCTATTGAATACGGTTGGTTACTATTGAATACAGTTGGTTACTATTGAATACGGTTGGTTCCTATTGAATACGGTTGGTTCCTATTGAATACGGTTGGTTCCTATTGAATACAGTTGGTTCCTATTGAATACGGTTGGTTCCTTTTGAATACGGTTGGTTCCTGTTGAATACGATTGATTCCCATCCATAACGGTTGGTTCCTATTGAATACGGTTGGTTCCTATTGTATACGGTTGGTTCCTATTGAATACAGTTGGTTCCTATTGAATACGGTTGGTTCCTATTGAATACAGTTGGTTCCTATTGAATACGGTTGGTTCCTATTGAATACGGTTGGTTCCTATTGAATACGGTTGGTTCCTATTGAATACAGTTGGTTCCTATTGAATACGGTTGGTTCCTATTGAATACGGTTGGTTCCTGTTGAATACGATTGATTCCCATCCATTACGGTTGGTTCCTATTGAATACGGTTGGTTCCTATTGTATACGGTTGGTTCCTATTGAATACAGTTGGTTCCTATTGAATACGGTTGGTTCCTATTGAATACAGTTGGTTCCTATTGAATACGGTTGGTTCCTATTGAATACGGTTGGTTCCTGTTGAATACGATTGATTCCCATCCATTACGGTTGGTTCCTATTGAATACGGTTGGTTCCTATTGTATACGGTTGGTTCCTATTGAATACAGTTGGTTCCTATTGAATACGGTTGGTTCCTATTGAATACGCTTGGTTCCCATTGAATACGATTGATTCCCATCCATTACGGTTGGTTCCTTTTCATTACGGTTGTTGCCTATTGAATACTATTGGTTACGGTTCCAGTTGCACTACAGTTGATTCCCTTTGCATACAGTCCCAGTTGAATACTATTGAAACCAATTGATTACGGTTCCAGTTGAATACAGTTGATTCCCTTTGAATACGTTGCCTGTTGAATACTATTGGTTACGGTTCCAGTTGAACTACAGTTGATTCCCTTTGCATACGGTCCCAGTTGAATACTATTGAAACCAATTGATTACGGTTCCAGTTGAATACAGTTGATTCCCTTTGCATACGGTCCCAGTTGAATACTATTGAAACCAATTGATTACGGTTCCAGTTGAATACAGTTGACTCCCTTTGAATACGTTGCCTGTTGAATACTATTGAAACCAATTGATTACGGTTCCAGTTGAATACAGTTGACTCCTTTGAATACGTTGCCTGTTGAATACTACTGGTTACGGTTCCAGTTGAACTACAGTTGATTCCCTTTGCATACGGTCCCAGTTGAATACTATTGAACCCAATTGATTACGGTTCCAGTTGAATACAGTTGATTCCCTTTGAATACGGTCCCAGTTGAAAACTATTGAAACCAATTGATTACGGTTCCAGTTGAATACAGTTGATTCCCTTTGCATACGGTTCCAGTTGAATACTATTGAAACCAATTGATTGCGGTTCCAGTTGAATACAGTTGACTCCCTTTGAATACGTTGCCTGTTGAATACTATTGGTTACGGTTCCAGTTGAACTACAGTTGATTCCCTTTGCATACGGTCCCAGTTGAATACTATTGAACCCAATTGATTACGGTTCCAGTTGAATACAGTTGATTCCCTTTGAATACGTTGCCTGTTGAATACTATTGGTTACGGTTCCAGTTGAACTACAGTTGATTCCCTTTGCATACGGTCCCAGTTGAATACTATTGAAACCAATTGATTACGGTTCCAGTTGAATACAGTTGATTCCCTTTGAATACGTTGCCTGTTGAATACTATTGGTTACGGTTCCAGTTGCACTACAGTTGATTCCCTTTGCATACGGTCCCAGTTGAATACTATTGGTTACAGTTCCTATTGAATACGTTTGGATCCTATTGGATGCTTTTAGAGTTCCAGTTGGCTCCTACTAAGACAGTTGGTTACGATTGAATCCTGTTGGTTTACACTTGCGGATCCAATAGTATCCAACCGTATTTTTAAGCAGGGTTGTCACCCCCCGACCCGACAAATGTTGGATAAGGGTGTTTGATATATATATATATTGATAATAGAAAATACGTGTTCTGGCATAAGAGAATATTAATAAAACTACATATAGATTACTGAGGTGTTGGGAAATTGTGAGTTTGGATCTATACATCTAGGCCTAGGGTAGGCCTACTTTGCCTCAACTTGGGATCGAACCCTAGTCGTGACAAATTTGTATTAGAATTGCCGTGTCTAGCAACATTTAAGGTTGAATTGAACTAAACTGGTATAATCATTATCAAAAGCCGTAACCACTCCATTGCCTTGAGGTTAAATCCAAGGAACTTTGGAGATAGTAGACATTGATCGCCAATATTTACATGTTAGCGGTAGCCTATTATAAGCTTAACAACTTATGACCTAGGTAGGCCTACTTAAAAGTCAATGGTACCAGAAAGCCCTACCTAGACCATCAACAGTCTAGGCCTAGCTGTGTAGACACAGATTAGGTTCAAGTGAAGCACAGAAGGTCTAGGCCTAGATCAAAGATAGTAAGATATGGCCTAGATGTTAAAATTTTATTGATGTTGGTGTAAGCCTAGGCCTAGTTCCAATTTGTTGCAGTTGCAAATTTTCCGTAAGCCTAGGCCTAGGCCTAGGCCTAGTCTAGTTCGCATCTATGGTTAAAATAGCAACCGTAAATTATCTGTAGGCCTAGGCCCCCTATGCCTAGGTCTAGGATTGACTAACGTTAAAATCGAACACGTAGGCCTAGGCCTAGGTGTGGCCCTCGCTTAGCCTAGGCTAGGCTAGGTTCTAGGGCCTAGGCCTAGGGCCTAGGCCTGCAAATTATTAGGCCCTAGTCTAGAGGGATGTACGTTAATTTGTCTAGGCCTAGGCAACAATGCAACAAGTTATAACCTAGGCCTAGGCCTAGGCCTAGGCGTGACAGGTGCCCTAGCAATAATATAGGAACCTAGCCTAGCCTAGGGTCTAGGCTAGGCTAGGCCTACTTGTTATGCCCAATGCAAACGTAGGCCTAGGACCTCGGTCTAGCCTAGGCCTAGGCCTAGGGACCTTCCTACAAGTAGGAAATACTTACCGCAAATAGCAGATTGAAAATAAAGAGAAGATACTTCACGCAAGCCATGCCAGTAGAAACCATTTTTCAAATGTTATAGGAACAAATGATGTGCTTGATATGCTTTCTAGGCCTAGGTCGAGAATGTTCTGCAACAAGTTAGTTCAACAACTTGGAATCTTCTTGTAGTGAGTCACTCCCACTTCGCAGTCCGCTGTCATCAGTCACAAGAACAAAGAGGATGTGTGCAACCAATGAGGAAATGGTGACAAATCATTGAACTTGTTTGAACGCAGTTGCGACAAATGTAGGTTAAAAAGCGCCAAAATTCAAACGAGCCTCGGGCAAGGGCATCGCGCAACAGGAAGGACCGACGGAGAGAAATTATGGTTTGATTATACATTAAAATAACTAATAAGTATGTATGTATGTATGTTCTTTATTAACCAGCATGAGCTTTCGCTCTTTACAGTGGCTTTAACAATAACTAGATAATATAAAATATGATGGATTACATTGGAAAGACCATTCATAAAAGCTGCACAATAAAAAACATTATTGTTTATAGTTTACTACTCCGACTTTATTACACATAAATAATAATTGTGATACATGATATATACATAGGTTCATACTTAAATTAGCAGTAAGGAATCTTGAAGACTTTCCCAGTAAGAATCGATAATGCGATAACCATCTGCAAATCAAAATAAAAAAAAATGTTAATATTAGTATACAGACTATGGTTCGCACATGCAATGAATCTTTAGCTATACGAATTCACAGGGTATTCACTTTTAAGCTTTGTTTTGCTCACGAACAATAACAGGATTGTGATATTTGCAATAAAGGTTGTATTATCAATCCCGGAATTATTCGCTTTGAGACTAGGGAAACCAGAAAGCGGATATCATAAGAAACTCGACAAACATAGGAACATAGCCGAACATTACCTGAATAGTAACCATCGCTCCAACAAGCTTGGCCACGGAGGTTAGCGTCTGTCTAACTGCAGAGACACACCCCTTCTGGTACAGCTGGTCGTTGTACTGTCCATTGCAAGGGACAGTCATGTCCCCGGGACAGCATGACGCGGGGATCACGTCTATCGAGCACAGCCAATCAAAGGGGCCCTCTGCACCACAGCACGAACTCTGTAAATAAATAAATAACAAATATAATTGTGTATTTACTATTAATTATTCTACCCACTCAGTTACAAGAACTGATTTTCATTTGGGGACATTTATACAATTATTTTATGTAGAATCATTTACATGTACGCCACTATAGGCCTAATATAACAAGTTGTTGTTTTTAAGCATCTCGAACCGGGAATCGAACCCTGGTCAGTAATAAACAGTGTGACGCAAGTAACGTACAAAATGTATACTCAAGAATAAACTTACTGAGTCGTGTAATGAATCCCAAGCGTTGCCTATATTCGAATCAGTATCGTAGCTGTGAGTCTTCTCCAACAAGTTCTCCGTCAGCTTCTCGTCCGTAGTTTCACCACCCATTACAGCCTTCACTAATATTGTTAGGTCCAGCACAACCAGCAACACGATTGCAACATCTAACTGAAATAAGGAATAACTATTATTTTCGTTTTTTGAATGGCAAGTATACGCATCACAACCATAAACAAAGGGAGGCTTACATTTTCTATTGTTGTTTTACTACGTACTCGACGTCGGCCGCCTCGTACGACATGCAGAGCAACCCTGGACCAATTTTACCCCGGGCCCAGACGGGGTCATAGTTTATTAGACCAGGGTATAGAATTTTGCCTCTGCCGATCGCGTCTTCCCCTCTTTCCCAATCCTCCTCAGAACTCTTTGAATATTAGTCCTCCAACGCATCCTCCTACTTTTCCCTTTCCCCTAATCCATCTAGTTGTCGAGTACGTCGTTAAACACCAAACAATAAATCGATAACTTGAAGTACAGTGTTGTCGAAACTGATGCAGCATTATACTTACAACATAGACAACGATGACATTGACTGGGGCAATAACAGTGAACACACCGATAAGGCCGGCAATGATGGCGAAACCTCCAGCTACCTTCAGTAAGGTATAGAACTCCATATTGGTCAACACACCGCGAAGCAGCGGATTATTCGATGAAATATCTGGAGCTACAACGAACGTGCTGTCCCCAACTGTCAGCATTGCAATCCCAGAAAACTGGAATGGGAAATCAAATTTATTTAGTTAACTACCATTCACAGTTCTTGGGTGATATAATGCGAGTAAATAATGAAGTACTTACTATGAGAAAAATACTAAGAATATACTGTATTATTTTACTAGCACACATGGTGATGTAAAATGGTTGTATTTTAATATTATGTTAACATAAAGCATCAAACACGTTGACAGGTTACCAGACAATAAACAACAATAAACATCATTTGATCAATAATGAATCAATAAACTAGGTTTCATTTCTAACACTTTTATTAATAATTATTGGCTTTCTTCAGTTGCTCGTGAGAATGTGACGCTGTCTTCTCAGACTCTACTTGCTCGTGAGATTGTGACTCAGACTCTACTTGCTCGTGAGACTGTGACTCAGAATCTACTTGCTCGTGAGATTGTGACTCAGACTCTACTTGCTCGTGAGAATGTGACTCAGACTCTACTTGCTCGTGAGATTGTGACTCAGACTCTACTTGCTCGTGAGATTGTGACTCAGACTCTACTTGCTCGTGAGAATGTGACTCAGAATCTACTTGCTCGTGAGATTGTGACTCAGACTCTACTTGCTCGTGAGAATGTGACTCAGACTCTACTTGCTCGTGAGAATGTGACTCAGACTCTACTTGCTCGTGAGATTGTGACTCAGACTCTACTTGCTCGTGAGATTGTGACTCAGACTCTACTTGCTCGTGAGAATGTGACTCAGACTCTACTTGCTCGTGAGGATGTGACTTAAGACTCTCAGACCCGACGTATCACCGGTGAGGACGGGATCCTCAACAGACAACACGAGTAGGCCGCCCCCGCCACCTGTGGAGCAGAAACAAACCAATGAGTTACCACCAACAGCTCCAACAGCAACGTGGATAAAGGGAACGTTCTTCCTATGCTCTCTTAACTATTATGACCCCCCCCACATCCAACAACCCTCGGGCACCAATACACGTCACAAAACACGTGCAATGGCCGCAGCGGTGGTGGTGTGTACGGGGCCGCTCCAAGCAACTACAGGAGCAAGGGCCTGATGCAGTGCACGAAGACCTGGGTTCGAGACCCGGCCCAGTCATTACCATGATGAAGGACGCTATCACGAGGGCGTCCCCCAACAGCATCAAGGTCTCATCCTCTCGCTCTACGAACACGTTTAGGCACCCCTTCTTGTTGGCCCGCTCCACTGACCGATTCTTGTCACACTGCTCCGTCACACAGCATGACTGGAGGGGTGTCTGCTGCATGAGCCGGTAGTCCTCCGGGCCCCGCACGCCGCAGCACAGTCCCTGCACACAGATACATTAGTTTGTGGACCAATCAGAAGGCTGGGATCCACACGAACAGCAGAGCACGGCGAATAAGCGAACTGCTAAAAATTGTATTTTAAATGTTAGTCTCTTGTTCGTGGAATTATAATACTAACTCGATCATGGCTATACGGATCAAGGTTTAATTAGTTACTTAGTTCATGTTTAAGTAAACTAGGAAAACGCTCTGTTTGACGCGTTGATAAGCGAGCGCGTCCATATCTACGAACGTTCTGGCGAAAAGATATCAAAGCTAATAAAAACAACAATTAACAACAATTCAAGAATGTGCATTTCAAATTTTTTTCTAATTTCCATAGCTTTTATACTTCCCGACATTGTTGAATGCAGTGCAATTTGCGTTGCTAAGAATTTTCGTTGTCATTCTGTCTAGTGTTTTCGCGGCGGTCCGCCACCGTTAAAAACAGTTATTGAGTGTAACTTTGTAACTTTTCGAACGATTTTGCCTCAAAACTATACACCTTCAATCCACATCGAGGCTTGTGGATGGTCCAAATTTCAAGTTGATTGGACTTTCCGTTCGACCGCTATCGACAGACATAAAAACAAAACAAAAAACAAACAGAATGAAGTGCCATAAGAGTCTAGTACAAAAAAAAAACAGAACGAAGTGCCATAAGAGTCTCGTGGAGACGCTCGCTTAATAATGGTTATACTAGGAAAACGCTCTGTTTGACGCGTTGATAAGCGAGCGCGTCAATATCTACGAACTTTCTGGCGAAAAGATTTCAATGCTAATACAAACAACAATTAACAACAATTCAAGAATGCGCATTGCAAAAATGTTTCTAATTTCCATAGCTATTATACTTCCCGACATTGTTGGATGCAGTGCAATGTGCGTTGCTAAGAATTTTCGCTGTCATGTTTTCGCCGCGGTCCGCCACCGTTACAAACAGTTATTGACAGCAATAGAAATGTAATTTCTGCCTCTTATACGTATCGGATCGCGTTAACGTTAGTATATTCGTGACCAGACAAAAATTTACTATAAGATAGCCACCTCAAATTTTGCTGTAACTGCGTTTTAGAAAAATATTTTCGAGTAACTTTCGTGTAACTTTGCCAATACTTATCAGATCGCCATTACATTAACATATTCGTGACCGGAAAAATCTGTAGAAAAATCTGGCTATCTCACATTTTGCCGCCATTTTGTTTCAGAAAAATATTTTGCAGTAACTATGGTGTAACTTTGTAACTTTTCGAACGATTTTGCCTCAAAACTATACACCTTCAATCCACATCGAGGCTTGTAGATGGTCCAAATTTCAAGTTGATCGGACTTTCCGTTCGACCGCTATCGACAGACATAAAAACAAAAAAACAAAAAAAAAAACAAAAAAAAAAAAAAAAAAAAAAAAAAAACAGAACGAAGTGCCATAAGAGTCAAGTGGAAACGCTCGCTTCGCTCGCTTGATTAAAAACATCTATCGTTGATAAATTGACCACCTGTATGATTACACTAGGAAAACGCTCTGTTTGACGCGTTGATAAGCGAGCGCGTCAATATCTACGAACTTTCTGGCGAAAAGATTTTAATGCTAATACAAACAACAATTAACAACAATTCAAGAATGCGCATTGCAAAAATGTTTCTAATTTCCATAGCTATTATACTTCCCGACATTGTTGAATGCAGTGCAATGTGCGTTGCTAAGAATTTTCGCTGTCATGTTTTCGCCGCGGTCCGCCACCATTACTAACAGTTATTGACAGCAATAGAAATGTAATTTCTGCCTCTTATACGTATCGTATCGCGTTTACATTAGTATATTCGTAACCGGACAAAAATTTACTATAACATAGCCACCTCACATTTTGCCGTAACTGTCTTTCAAAAATATATTTTCGAGTAACTTTTGTGTAACTGTGCCAATATTTATCAGATCGCCATTACATTAACATATTCGTGACCGGAAAAATCTGTAGAAAAATCTGGCTATCTCACATTTTGCCGCCATTTTGTTTCAGAAAAATATTTTGCAGTAACTATGGTGTAACTTTGTAACTTTTCGAACGATTTTGCCTCAAAACTATACACCTTCAATCCACATCGAGGCTTGTGGATGGTCCAAATTTCAAGTTGATCGGACGTTCCGTTCGACCGCTATCGACGGACATAACAACAAAAACAAAAAAAAAACAAACAAACAAAAAAACAGAACGAAGTGCCATAAGAGTCAAGTGGAAACGCTCGCTTCGTTCGCTTAAAAATCTATTTGAAATAAGAAATAATGGTTATTTTTGTTTTATTAATAGGGCAATACGCAAATAAAAAGGCAGCATTCGCTCGTTGACTTGAAAATAAATTATCTGTAGTAACATTTCCTCATCATCATCATTATCCATCGCCGTTTTCTGCTTCTGGCAGGGTCAGCTTGGGTTTCACAACCAAATTTTTCCACCTCTTCGTATCTTCCCACAATCGTGCTTCCTCTACTTGCTCCCAGTTCTCTCCTCTCTTCTGTAGGTCTTCAGCAATCTTTTCCTTACATCTCTTCCTTGGTCTTCCCCGTCTTCTTCTTCCTTCGATCCTTTGTTCATATATTCTCCTGGGCATCCTCTCTTCCGTCATCCATTTCATGTGTCCAAACCATCTCAGCCTTGTCCGTCCCATTCTGTCCCCTAGCTTCTCCACACCAAGCATTTCTCAAATGTTTGTATTTCTAATCCTGTCTCTTCTTGTCTTTCCCACCGTGCTCCTCAGGAATCTCATCTCCGCCGCCTGTATTTGACTTTCTTCTCCATCCCTCATATTCCAGGTTTCTGCCGCATATGTGAGGATCGGTATGAAATAGGTTTTGTACAGTGTCGCCTTTACCTGTAATCCTGATGTATCGGTATTTCCCTGTCCCACACCAGACCTTTTACACATGGATAGAAGTTACTGGTCTTTTGTATCCTCTTGTTGATTTCCTTTCTTATCTTCCCGCTTGACATTATTTCACTTCCTAGGTAGGCAAAGCTCTCCACCACCTCCAGGGTTTCATCTCCAATCCGTATCTCTGCATGGTAGTTCCCTACGTCTCCTTCTCCTGGCATTGTTACCGCCTTGCTCTTGCTTACGCTTATCATCATGCCTGCCTCTTCAATATGCCTCTTCCACATGTCAGTGTAACATTTTATACTTGTTGCAAATTTCGTAGAGCAATAATCTTTGCCGTCATTGTAAGCTGAACTATATTCGTTGAAAGGGGTTGTTAGCGGATGTACAGACACGGCGCCAAAGCCAGTCTCTCACACAGACCGAGAGCAACAATAAAAACATTGGCCATGCTCGTTAAAAAACGGAACACAAAACACATCCATAGGCATGGCTAGAGACAATTTTTTTCATTGTAGGTTCCCGACACGGCAATCCAAGAATGGTAGAAATTTAAAAAGCCGCCACTCGACGAAATTTGCAACAAGTATACATTTATAAATAATAAATAAAATTTGTAATCGATTTAACATAATTTGTACTAGCCTATGTTTCGAAATTAACTAGCAAAGTTATCTAGTTTTATTCAAATACAAATGAATGGCATACTGGTACTGACAAATGATGAAGATTATATATTAATTTAATGTATTTTGTTGATATTATTATTCCTACCTGGTCTTGCACTCGATCCCACAGTTGATACGTATCACGGTCAGTGAAAATACTTCTAAAGCTTTTCATTATTGCCGATGAATCGTTGATGGGCGTCTCAAGGTGGTTGCGCAACATTAGGGCGACGTTTCCAATGCATAACTGGGCCGCCCCGATTACGAGTAGACTAATGGAAAACTGTAATCAAAGTACCAAACGTCAGGTAGGCCTATAGCCTACGTTATTGTTATATATTGTGTGTAACAACTGGAGTAGTGCTAAAAACTAAATTAGTACAACTGGGATAACATTAATTTTGATTACTAGACCAAACATATTAAAAATGTAGTCCATTGGGGGGTTATTCATTTGTTGTTACTCTCTACACTTGAGTCTACACTTAGAATTTGCACTAAGTGTAGACATTAATTTAGTTTTAGTCCCCTGAAGAAGAGTACGAATTTGTTGTTATAAAATTCCACTTATTGATAACATGAAGAGAAGAAGGGTGAAATAAACGTATGTGGGCATGGAAGGGACATAGTCTAGTCCACGAATTGTAAAGATCTGACCTCCCATTAGTAACATTTCAATGCATTGGTGAGTCCTTAGATTCAGGTGCAATTTCTTGTAATATTGTTCAATCAATTTGTTCTTTGAAAGAGGTTTCAATATTTTGTATTTGTTGCCATTCTTTGAGCTGTCGTGTCCTCGTCATTCCAGAAACTGTTGCCCAGATTCGGGATTGCGTGTATGAATATTTTCAATCTTAACTCTGTGCGTAAAAAATGAGAACAAATTCTAGTTTGTAAAACTCACTAAATATTTATTTAACTGTTTTTAGGGCATACTTGCTTGCATATTTAGAAGATTTTTAGGGAATATAAATCATAGACCTAAGAATAAATAACAAATATACTTACAACCCCACACCAGCCACGGTTTTGTGTAATTCCCGTGTACGAGCCGACGATAGCCATGATAATCATGAGAGGCCCGAAACAGATGACGGTGATTGCAATAACTCTTATTCTAATGAGGGTAGTTACTTGAAGGGCGTGTCTTTCAGGGTCGCTGTAGCGAACACCGGCGTAGATAAGTACCGCTCCCCAAACCTACAACAAGCATCTATATACATGGTTTGGTAGGTGGTGGTGCTGGTACATTGTTGTTGTAGGTTGTAGTGGTTGTATGTAGTAGTAGAAGTAGTAGTAGTAGTAGTAGTAGTAGTAGTAGTAGTAGTAGTAGTAGTAGTAGTAGTAGTAGTAGTAGTAGTAGTAGTAGTAAAAGTAGTAGTAGTAGTAGTAGTAGTAGTAGTAGTAATAGTAGTAGTAGTAGTAGTAGTAGTAGTAGTAGTAGTAGTAGTAGTAGTAGTTGTAGTAGTAGTAGTAGTAGTAGTAGTAGTAGTAGTAGTAGTAGTAGTAGTAGTAGTAGTAGTAGTAGTAGTAGTAGTAGTAATAGTAGTAGTAGTAGTAGTAGTAGTAGTAGTAGTAGTAGTAGTAGTAGTAGTAGCAGTAGTTGTAGTAGTAGTAGTAGTAGTAGCAGTACGCCTAGTAGCCGGTTCGATTCCGGCCACCGGCAATCCTGACTTTTTCAGAAAACATTTTCTGAAGGCTAGTGCCCTGGATTGCATGAGTCCTGCAGTTCTATACGACAGATAACGGTTCTAATAAAAGCCCTCGGACAGTTCTTCCTAGTATCCAATCACCCTAGTTAGTAGTTACTAGTGAAGAAGGGCACATCAGGTAAAGCTGGAGGGAGAGCTGAGTACTTGTATGTACTATGTAGCCAATACTGTGGCAGATTGAGGGTATTTTGTAGGTTATACAATCACTATAGGCTACTGCATACTTACACACAATACAATATTTAAGAAGTACAGAATTCCTCTGTTCGAGGAAACAGTGAAATCAGCCCCTTTAAAACTGTGTCTTGCGTTAAAGCAGCACATGGTGCATTTACAACAAGTAAACGTCCTCAATTATAATCAATGCGCCAATGAACAACGATATTATTATTTACTTGCTATTTGTAGAAGAACTCTGGCATTGAGAAATAATAATACTCTGGTTTAATTGTTCAAAACAAACCATGAACAAAACATCAATGTCGAGCTGTTGTTTTTATCCAGTCTTCTGACCGGTGGAGTCAAGTTCACTGGAACTCCGCTAGAAGGTGTAATAGGTGTAATCACCACCTTTATTTTGGGTAGACAGACCATGACAGACATTTACAAACATAACGTTTAAGAAGAAAGCAAATGAAGTACATACACATCCAAATCATATCAAAATTTGGTGGATTGAAAGATGACACCGAATGTAGCTTCTCTTCTATAAATGCTCGTCGAGGAGAAATCTACGCCAAAGTCCGTAGATCCCCTGGCGCGGGCTTGTCGAACATCCCATACCGAACCTCCGCCAGGGGATCGACGGACCTTGTATCTACGTTGGAAAAGAATGTAATCCACAGCCATCTAGACTCTTGCTACAGTTGTCATCTTCTGTCGAAACAACTTGGGAAGCTACGAACCTAACCAAAGGATGTAGGTTCGAATCCCAATGACTGTATAAACCAATAACAAAAGGTTCACCCGACCCCCTAGTGGAAATGCGTTGCATATTGGGACATCCTATCCAACGATACTCTTCAGTTGGATTATTGTAGAGTATCTAAAACAAACAAAAAGAAAGTAAAATATTTATTTAATGGCAATTTCTGTTTGAAATTCTTTACCGTGAGTAATACAAGAAGCCACAGAAGCGTTTACATAACAAGATTTCGGATTCCTCGCATAGAGTTAATTGTATTAGATTTAAATATGCATCGTAAAGCAGTGCTTGGGCGGGGTCACGTCACTGCTCAGGCAGGTAACGGAAGTCAGCTGCACACTCGACACAGATAATAAACTATCAAGACTGTTTTCAAGGATGAAGAAATGTGTGACAGTTTCGGCTCTTTTCGTAAGTTTACATTCTACTTTGTTATCAGTCTTTACTATGAGTTACGATGCGGTTAACCACATCTCTCACTAGCTCACTCGATCAAAGAACTGGGGGAATTTAATTAGGTTCATAAGTATGTGTGAGAACAAATCAAGTTAATATTGTGTAAAAGTGTTGTATTAATTAAATTTATAGTCCATTATTGAGTGATTCAATGCTTTGTAACTAGCTAAATGTTGGATGTCCCCGTGTCCCCGTGTTGTAGATATTTTCTCGGTTCGTTTCCGATCACTTTGATTGTAATGCAAAATACAAACTAAGTTACTATAAGTTTGAGTTATAACTTATAAAATATAGTACTTACAGATGTAGTGTACTTCAATGTACATTCTGCCCCAGACCGTTAGTTCCACCCAGGATATCGTGCGTCAATGCGTTCACCGCTCACATATTACGTCAGCACACTAAAACGTCATCTCATACCTGGATTTGTTTAGGTGTTTAGGAGAAAACAAGTATAAACTTCCTTTTTACGCGATTAACAACATAACGACGCAACCAAACAAACGTCCTGTCTCAAAAGATTGATCGTTATCTGAACGCAGGTTTGTTTCCAACTAAAGCCGTAATGTGACGGCTATAAATATATTTACTATCAATTTCATGGAGCGCCGGCTTTTCTTTTCTACCCTGTTTAGAAACCTGCCATATAGTCCTCAAGTGTCAATCCGTCGGCCATAAAGGAGGATGCTGTTGACAAAACAGGTGTTGCTACTACCTACACTGAAAACATCAGTCCAAGCTTATGGATATGTTTTGTGTTCAGCGTTTTGAAGAGTGTGCAATCCATGTGTTTGTCGAGAATAAAAGATGTCGTTGTCACAGCAGTTGTTTCTACTGACTTTAAATGAAGACATAAGTCAATGGATCTGTTTTGTGGGTCAATGTTTTTGTTGTGCTGTGGCGCCACTGGCTGTGGCGCTGTGTCTGTCCGTCCGCTAACAACCCCTTTCAACGAATTTAGTTGGTCGTATAATTCGTCGACAATGACGACGCTCTACGAAATTAGCAACAAGTATACGACAAAAATCAAGTTAGGACCGAAAGGGTCTCGAACCTTGAACCGACGGTTCTACGTCCTCCAGCATTCGGTCCTCGCCAGACTCGAACTGGCGACCTTCAAGCAAGTAGCTCGAAACAGGTTTGTGTTACGTCAGAGCCACGTCTAATCTCTGGCGACGGCGCAGCGCTCAGCTCAGACCTCAGTCTTGCCGTAGCCTACCTCGCGATCACATAACACAGAAGCAAGGCCGCACGACCAGTCAGTGAACCAACGGGGATATCGCTCAATCTACACAGAACACACACGAGGAATTATGAAAATGGCGTTGACCGGGAGTCCAGCTTGTATAAAGTACTTGTTGTTTATTTTCAACCTAATATTTGTGGTGAGTAGAGAAAATTCACGTTTTTTATTTTGTCACATGAGTCGTATAATTTGAATCAGAGCAACAGGTAGCCGACCACCTCCAGACGGACGCATGTGAAACCACCTTAGCCTTGGTATAGTCTGGGCCAGTAGGTCTAACACTTGGCCCCGTCGTTCAATGTTCATTACTGTATTTAACTTGGCGTGTTCACTGTTGATTCTGACGTTTTTTTTAAGACTATACCTAGAATGATAGCAGTAACGCTTTCACTTGATAAATGCTCTCGATCCTATTATAACGTGTTGGCCACTGCCTACATGGTGTTACCTCAGGCCATGGAGGAACTTTCGAATTATTTCACTGGTCCGGCTGGCTAATTCTTTTTACACCAAGCCGGTGAATACGTAATGTTAGAACGTCAGTCTTAAGATTGTTTAAGAATGTTCGCGCAAGTTAGGATTTATCTTAAAAACGCAAGTTTTGTGTTTTTTGGGTTGGAGAATGTGATGATATTTCTTACTTTGTCTACCTATATGTTTTATTTTAATTATGGCTCTCATCTTTATCCCACAACTATAGTACGGTATGTTGTGTCCAGAGTATGTACCAATTAGTAATTAATAAAGATCAATTAAATACTGCCTTCCCAGGTGGGTAGTTGGTACACAATTCAAAACTGTAAATAATCAAAAGATTAACCGTTAATCTGTAGAAATACCTCACGTCAAACATGGCGCCTGAGAAGACAGCTGGATCTTTTTGGGGTTATGTTTCGTAATCTTAAGATAAACACTGACAATGTGATGAAAACACGAAGACTAAACAAATTTGAGATCAAAGTAACAAGGTTGATCTAATGTATTGCAATCAATTATTATTTCCAGAAACTTATCACTTTTTTACCAGATTATGATGACTTCTGTTCTGTCTGATTTAAATCCTGTGGGAATTTTGCTCGAGTAATCGACTCGACATAATAATGGAGTCGGTAAGCTTAATTGAGGTGGCAACTGGTTAGTCGTCCGATAAGTTATTGATAAATGATAATCGATACATATAAATAAAACATATAGAGCAGCGCAACGCTGTGCAACGTTATTATATATCCAATATTTCAATAACTTTAGTTTGTTTGTAATTTTGTATGTGATAGTTGGAGGCCCTGGGTATTTTTGTGCCCCTGCGAACGTCAGCACTCCTTTAGACAGGTACTAGCCGGTACTATTGTTTTCTTCTTCTTCAATATCCATCAATAAAGACAGTCTTGCCATGCACTCTATTATGTGCGCATATTGTTACTCGTCACGATACTAAATACATGTATTGCCGACCGAAATAATCAGTGGCATAAATAAAATAAAATAAATTCACATTTAGAGTCTACCCACTCAGTAATTAAACTGATTTGCAGTGGGGGACTTTAATTTAAAGTGACTAAACCAACCCTGTAGGCTTCGAACACCATCGACGAGTGAGCGATAACCAATCAAAGATCGATATTTCAAATATGAAACAGATGAATCAGTGATTGGACAGTGCGAACACCTGCGGACAGATGCCAGAATCAACAAGGCCGATTCAGAACAACTTTGAATTTATTGAGTGCTTCGTTGCTAGTACGGCTCCAACGTCACCGTTTACTTATTTCTAAGCTACAAGTGAATGTGCATTGTATTACAATGAGTTTTTGTGTTACGTTTTTAAAAAGTGCACTTCTACGCGAAATGATCCGTGACAATGCGAGCATGCTAATTTCTCTTTTTAATTCAGTTACAAAATAACACCGTCTACTGCCGAGTTCAATTCGATAGCAAATCCGCAACAAACAGTTGGCGTAAAGTTATTTACGTCAATCTGTTGCTTATAAAAAAAAAAATTAAAAAAAAATTAACACAGATACACACAGATCTCGACAAATCCTTTTACCCTATCTATATTATCAGTGAACAAAAGATGGTGCACTATCCAGCCCATGAAAATCGAAAACCCTTACATGTTTGTGAATATAGTTGTGGGCAACTCCGTATAGCGGTTTCTACGCCGTCGTTGTCGACGAACTATACGCCCAACTAAATCCGTTGAAAGGGGTTGTTAGCGGGCGGACAGACACAGCGCTATAGCCATTCTCTCTACAGACCGAAAGCAACAACAAAAACATCGACCACACTCTTCAAAACACAAAATCGATCCATATAGGCATTGACTTATGTTTACATTGTGTCAGTAGAAACACCTGCTGTGGCAACGACATCCTTCATTCTCGACGAGGCATTCATGTGGTTATTGTCACTTGAGGACTATCAATAAAGGTTTCTAAACACTTTGAAGAAGGGTAGAAAGAAAAAGCCAGTGCTCTACGAAATTGAAATGACACCGAAGTGGGTCCATGAGTATAATGAGTAATGAGTAATAATGAGTAATAATAACTCATGCCAGGCCATCTGTAATAATATGTCGCTGTTGTGATGTGATAAGGACAAAGTCCGCAAGATAACAACCATGCCCGGCCATGGACCTAGGTCAGGGTTGGCATGATTTTACCCGACCCGAAGAAACCCGGGGGTAAAACCCACCTGAAAAACCCCGCGGGTTTTAGACAAAAAGTGGGTTTTTTCAAATAATCAACGTAGGCATGCCTTATTGTACAGTTTATAATATTTCTAGCCACCTGTATCAATTCTTTTCTTTTCTTGTGGGTGTAGGTAATAGGTATGTAGGTACTGTAGTCAGCATTCAAACGGCTATTAGATACGATTTGGCAGTGATTCTGTTCCCTAAATTTCTTCCCAACTGTTTGCCTACAAGGCCTGTATTGAAAACTGAACTTTTTCAGTCACCCTCCCTTTTTAGGAGATAAAGCAGCTTAAAAAATTGTGCTACATTTTTGTGGTCGGTCGCTAGTATAGAGACAAACTAAACTTATAGTGGCGTTATTTTTGTTTTTACATTATGCTCCATTTACAAACTAGGCCTATAAAGGATCATTTGTGTCGTCTTCCTAATATACAATCTTATTTGAAATAGCAAATTGTCATTAGTTGATGTGATATGCGATTTAAGCTCCTAGTCTGTGTTTTGTTTTTTTTTTGCAAAAGAATTGTAGAAATTAATTGGCGTGTCATGAAAGTTTCACGAGTCCCAGTAAATTTAATGAGGATTAACAGCTGTTAAGTTTATACGAAGAATGTATTTATTTCATCCTTACTTATGCCTGTGGACGAAAGCACTGCGGTAATTGGTAATATATTTTTGTTACCAGAAGTGACTCAAACTTACATAGTATTATGTCATACTTTCACGGCGCCATTGTACTTACCTAGTTGTTGAGAAAAAAAAACTTGAAATACACAAGTTATCGACGTAACATATTTTACAACATTTGAATAACAATCAACTTTAATTTTTATGTACAGATTTCACCTAATACGAGAAGAAATTAGAAGTTGTGGACGTCAAAGTTTCTCAGCAGTAATATTGATCTGTAAACTGTAAGTTTCGAGCATCCCTGTAGCGGTTACTGTTAATTCTATCGCCATTGCGATAAGAATACGATAAGGAAGTGCTTACTTAGGCCTACATGCACAAACACTCGCATTGCTCAATGCACAATTCTGAAAATCCAGAAGACGTCAATAACAATCGCGGCCATGGGAATCTTATCATACGGACATATTTATGATGATGAAATTATGATTATTATTGAAATTTGAAACCACCTTCTGTAAGGTAGCATTGCTGTCTTATCATTAGGTGATTATATTAACGAATGCTTTGCCAGTCTCTGCATAAGCCTTGACTGAGGATAATCTCGGGAGAAACCTAAGTCAGATTGCTGTGATATGACTGAACGCTGCTGACGTCGAGACATCTAAAAACTAATATCACCTGTACGATTCCCCAAAGTACAGAACACCATAGTGATTAGTGACAAAGCATATTCTTGACACAACTCAAGAAGTTATACAGGAACCAATGTGAAACACATGTTGTAGTGTTAACCGCACGAACCGAACGGTTATTTGCAAAACATCCTAAATCCATGCAAGCCTACTCTGTGTTTCCTCGTGATGTTGTCTGTTATGAGTCACCACGCAGTTTCAACAACACGATAGCAGTCACAGGCGCGTTATAATGATGCATGTCCATTACAGCTCTGATATATGACCTTGATTGTTATATTGTCGGTCTAAAGCGCCTGCCTGGTATTTATTGCACATTGACTCGCACTAAGGCAATTCATTAAAACAAACAATCTGATTGCAAATCGAAACGAAAAGAGAACATAATAATATTTCAGAATCTTGCGTTTTACATTGGAACAAACTAGACTGCCTGAAAATGTTCCTTGTTCTACATTTCAAATCAATTTCCGGGAAAATACCCAAAAAAATTTTTTTTAAATAGCGAACGTTTAGTGACACAATTCGCAAGAAATGTGTGTATTGCAGCAACTAAGTTTAAGTTTTAGCCATGGGTTTCTTAATTTCAGTTTTAAAAGCTTTCACGTTGGGAATGAAACGCAAACCAATAATTTTACTTTGTAAACAATATTGCTGTATTTTTATGTGTGTGGGAATTATGTATATTCATAGCAACCCATAGCCCAATAGAAGTACATGGTTAATTGCTATCATGTTCTGTACATCTTGTTTTCCACATAAAAAAGAAAATCCATAGCAATGCGTGCTGGTCTGCAATTAGTCGAGTGTGCATACGGGCTGTGACGTAGATACTTCGCTTGATTTCGTTCAATTTTAAATAAGTTTTATAATTATATCCTTATCAATATGCACCTAACGAGCATAATCTCAAAAGATAAACAAATGGCGCATCCACGCATTGTATTCACTAGCGATTATTATTACCTGTATTTTCTACAAACGTAAGGGTCGTGGTGTTTAAATAATTGTGCACTGAGCAGATAGTTGTACATTTGAGGGGACAGTTCAAGGGTTGATTACACGCATGAGTTGATTATTGATTTATTTCAGTTGTGGTGTACATTCCATTGTCCGACATTGCTACAGGAATAGCTTCTATATACTCATCTTGTATTCAACGGTCATGTTCAAAGGTTATATATTATTATCACTCAATGCGCTCTCATTGATTGACCTTCATGTATGACAGCTTTTCATGTGCAACCTTGCAACAACGGCTTCGACTCTCGTGCCGGGATGAGCCATTCTACTGATAACACGCTAATATTCTATCTATCGTTGATGACTACACTTGTTACGAAACATCCTTATACTGATGCATTCGTCATAGACGTCTGACTCGTGGCCAATCAGCGCTCGGTATTTGAGATCGGGGCTCGCTGGTTGGCCACGAACTATTCGTCTGTAAGGTAGTTTCGGGACAAGTTTTGATTCGAGAATAAAATCATCCCGATCAATACAGGGACAGGTTGCTCTGCTTGTTATTGTTATCTCTTATCTACATGCTTTAGCGTCTCGTGCGTAGCCAACTGTCCTTCGATCGTTCGGGACATATGTCCTGTATAGGTGTTAGAACCCATTCCACCCTCAGTCATGAGTGTATTAATAATGTACTTGTGTGCGTGTGTGTGTAATTTATGGGTATGTGACCATGGGATTTCATTTCCAACATTGAGGGGCGTATCCATGATTCTGGTTCGGGGGGGGGGGAGGGATCGATTCTACCTGAAATGCGGGGAGAGAATTCTTAATTTTGAGTGATTAGATACAAGTTTAAAAAGGTTTATTTCGAAGGGGGGGAGGGGGGATTGAACCGAGGCCTTTGAACACTCTGATTCCACCCCCTCGCTACGACCCTCCCCATCAAAGATATTACAATATTTCCTGCTCCCCATATTAGTTTAACATAATATGCAGATGCCTTTACAAAGTATTGTTGAAGTCCAATTCATACTATACTGGCCACGCCGTAAGAAGCAAGGTGTCCCCTAAAATTCTGAGAAGAGACGGTCGCTCCACACGGTCTATTTCAACGATATTCAGCGCGGGATTTCCCGATATCTGTATTGTTATTGTCCAACCAACCGTGCACCACCACGTCTGACAACATGCGGGCGATATTATCACTACAACACCTGAGGCGAGAAAACGGGATGCAACTAGTTGGTAGTTGTCACATGCGTCAATTCACTATTACATAATCCGTGACGACAACACCTTGCAAGTTAATTTGAAGGGACTACACGAGGTATCGCATATTTTCGTCTGCACTATCTCCTTCGCATTCGGAATGTTGCACAACGATTCTCCCTCAGTCTATCACTTGTTGTGAATGACTGTACCTGTCTTGCACTCTTCCATCGCTATTCCGTCAACAACCTGTAGCCGTAGCCTACCTGTGATAACGGCTGTTGATGCTATTGTTATCTCATGTTGCGCGTGACTGTACCTGTCTTGCACTCTTCCCTCACTATTCCGTCAACAACCTGCAGCTGTAGCCTACCTGTGATAACGGCTGTTGATGCTATTGTTATCTCATGCTCGCCACAGACCCATTACAAGGTAGTTAGCGCAGCTCATGGAGCCAATAATGAACCTGTGTTCGTATTAATTGGCGTATGATTTAATTCTTCAAGAATTAGTATTCATCGCGATGAAGACATTGGAGTGGAACCAGTCAGCTTTAATTAGCCTGGACCGAGTTGTACATTGGCGCATTGTTTCGTAATGTTGCTAGTGTAGTGAATGAGTAAATGAGCTCGTTATGAGACACGTTGAGCACCTGTCTTGGATGTTGTTGGACCACTAAGCTGACGTCATTCGCCGCCTCAAGCTTCTGACGTGTGGAGCGTGACTGCAGGCCGCAGGGAGCTTTGTAACGCATAGTCATATGGCCAGGCCATGTTGAATTGCCGAACAATACACAACGTCTAAACTTTTAACTTTTTTCTGTTATATTCAGGCGTACAAACATTTGAACTATTTGTACCACCTTCCAAGCATATAACATACCTTATTAATTTCCCATAAACAAATCAACAGTTAATTATATATATATTTGTTACCACAATTATCATAGAAGCTTATCGTATTCGTATCGGTAAACGGGATTTCCCTTATGATAAAATATTACTAATTTGAGGTTCACAGTCATACAAGTACGTAGACATAATATACCGCTCAAAACATAATCTGTATTTTAGCGTTTGTTTATTAATATACGTTATAATTTATTGTAGTTTTGCATAAACTGGTTTGGAAAAGCGCGGCAGAGTCTATATCTATGCATCACATGATACGTCGTTAAAGTATTATATATTATACATATTGTATCTTAAGTTTGAAATTATTAATTTACTTCAATACACAATCACAATAATTAAATTAACTACATAACAAATTGTTGTAACAAGAATCAATTTTAAATTATTTCACGATCACAATCAGAAATACGTCAAGAACCCCAACCGATGACACAGTACACAGGACACAGTGCACACTGCACAGTGCACATTACACAGTACACAGGACACAGTGGACAGTACACAGGACACACACAGGATACAGGACACATGACACATGACACAGTACACAGTACACAGTACATAGTACACAATACACTATGGCAACCAACAAAACTCTCTAAGATGGTGATTTACAATTTTTGTCGAAGCCATACTAGGAAATATGTCTACATATCGATTTAAACATTCGGGAAACCTTACAGAAATGACGTGTGTGCGTGCATTAAGCCCTCACGTGCTCTACAGAGACACTGTCTAACATGTCGGCTGTACCGTACGCCACTCTCTGTACCACGAGATGTAGGCTGCAAACAACGTGGAGCAATGGGCGGGACAAGGCGAGCGTGTTATATAATCTGCGATAACACCTGTTGGCACGTACAGTGTTGTTAGTGCTTGCATTGTTACCGCTAACAGGATACAGTGTTTACTCCAATTGACGTAACACATCCATATTATGTGTCTGACGACGGAATGTATTGTGTAGTCATCTTAGGCCCGGTTGCACCAAACTTTTAGTCCCGAAATTAGCCGTTAATCGAAGATTTATCCAAACAAATATGACGTCTGGTAGCAGAAACCATGGTAACCAATCCCTGTTTATCAAATCTGCGATTAAGAAAGCTTGGTGATTTCGGGTCTTAGAAATTCAGAAGTGTCCGCCGATGATACATTTTGTTTGAGGACATTAGATAAAGAGGTTGATTGAAAAAGAGGGGTTGTAAGGACTGGCAACATAATTGCAATATGTAGTAAATTGTAAACAAAACATCAATAAGAGATCAATTTGCAGCACCTTATACTGTGGTATACATAGACATGCTAATTTCATATTTTGAAATGTTTATATTTTACAATGTGAAAAATACCCTTTCGGTACTGAAGCACAATAACAACAGCCATTTCTTGTTTACCAGACTAAGACCTGGAACACAAGAATACCTGCCTGGGCTGGAGTATCATCGAGATAGGAAAATGATTGATTTAGTATTTATTTGCTTAATGCCTGTCATATTCAGTTATATATAACCCTTATTTACAAGGAGGGAAATAAATATAACAAACGCCATCATAACAGAAAACAATAACAGCAAAAATACGAAACAGATAAGGGTAATAAATGTAGCGAGAACTACGTCATAAGAATGTGAAAACAAAGCTACATTCAATACCATCACATTGCATGTAATACAACCGATTGCTGCTATATGTTGAGTCACCCTTCTCTATGTGTGCAGCAACACGAGCACTTTTTGTGGCCTAACGAACTTGAAACTTGATAATTAGCTTTGAAAATTGACCTTGCGTTAAAAATCAACGAAATCAGGCATATTCCTTTCACTGCTTTTTGTGTGTCATTCAACAATATTTCTCAAGGAATACTGCACTTGTATATTGTGGGCTTTCAACGACGCAATATACTGAATAATAACGTTAATAATTTATTTATTAACTGAAGAAAGTCTGCTTTCATTTTCAGTAGAAGTTTCAGAGTGTGTTTCACTGATCTAACACCCTAGCTCGGCTGTACAATAATATATAGTCATACCAACAATAAGCACATAATAAACGGCGCATTGTCCCCCACTGAAAATCTGTTGTAGAGTGATTGGGTAGACAATATACACTTATTTATTTACCTAGAACTAATCTTAGCTACTATAGTACACCCGTTGGGGCCCGGGGTAGAATGTGGCCTTATGTGACTCTGCCAATCGTAAACGGTGACGAAATTAGGGTTTTCCTTTCCCACTCCTCGCCTTGACTCCTTGGAATGACAGACCTACTCGACCTTCTACCCCTTTCCTATAATCACCCGGCGAGGTCATTGACACTTATAGTTGTCGAGTACGTCGTTAGCCACCAAAAATCGATTAATACAATAATTAGCTATAATTAGCTGAGATAGTTATCAGCTTGGTGGACGACACTAACGGAGTCCCGCTTGTTCCAGATCACCGGTATCGTGGTCCTGTGCGTGGGCGCCGTGATCCAGGGAGTCTACCACAGCTACTCCCAGTTCCTGGATGACGGCTTCTTCTCGACGCCAGCGCTCCTGGTGGCAACGGGGAGCATCATTCTCATCATCGCCTTCTTCGGGTGCTGCGGCGCAGTCAAGGAGAACCACTGTATGGTCATCACGGTAGGTGTAACACACGCTGGTCATCACGGTAGGTGTAACACACGCTGGTCATCATGGTAGGTGTAACACACGCTGGTCATCATGGTGTAACACACGCTGGCCCTCATGGTGTAACACACGCTGGTCCTCACGGTAGGTGTTACACAGGCTGGTCATCACGGTAGGTGTAACACGCGCTTATCATGGTGTAACACACGCTGGTCCTCATGGTGTAACACACGCTTATCATGGTGTAACACACGCTGGTCCTCACGGTAGGTGTTACACAGGCTGATCCTCACGGTAGGTGTTACACACGCTGGTCCTCATGGTGTAACACACGCTAATCATCACGGTGGGTGTAACACACGCTGGTCCTCGTGGTGTAACACACGCTAATCCTCATGGTGTAACACACGCTGGTCATCACTGTACGTGTAACACACGCTGGTCATCACGGTAGGTGTAACACACGCTGGCCCTCATGGTGTAACACACGCTGGCCCTCATGGTGTAGCACACGCTGGTCCTCATGGTGTAACACACGCTTATCATGGTGTTACAAACGCTTGTGTTTGAACAGGAGTAAAAATATGATAACCAAGGTAATTGGTGAGTAAGTAATATACTTGTTACTCCTTCCTCAGACCGAGGACACATGAATTGTGGACGTGAAGCGCCCAGCCCATGTATGCGTCATATCCGCGCGATGCGTACGTTTTGTCGGTTCATCCAATCACAGCCCATACTCATTCGACTTCGATTGCGAGATGCTGGCTGTGATATTGGATGAACCGTAAGAAATGGACGCATACATGAGTTGGACTCTTTAACCTCGGGTTTCGGGAGGGGATCGTCCCTCGTGTACTTTCGATTGTGGAGCCCCCTGTTGTTACTGGCTGCAACTAGACTTGATGTTGCCGACCGCAGCGCTTTCTGTTGGCCACTACCTCCCTTAATACAGGGAGCCCAAACTTAACCTGGAGATATACACGTGTTAAAAACTCGTATATTTCGTGGCAAACGTCTTTTTCTATTGACAGCTAAAATGTAAACACATGGCCGCTGTGACGTCATACATACTCCTTATTTGAGTGTAAAACAGTTACGTCGCAGGAACAGATACTAAGAACATAACAATGGTGTCATGTTGCGCAGGACAATAATGTACTCTACATTCTACAACATGGTGCAGCATTTAGCTTGGTACACAAACCCGGCACCTCCACCAAGCACGTCACTACGCTGTCGCTACCACACAGTGGTCTTGAAGGCCTTGAGCCGGCAGTAGCCATAGGCCTAGACATATTAGTATATCTATGGTAGTAGCAAGATTAGTGTAAACTCTCTACGCCGTCGTGAATCTGGCCTCCTAGACTGTTTAGCTCAGGTTTTCCTCGGTCATCTTTAAGTGACAAATACAATTACCTCCACCAGTATTTGTTGTTGAATATTTAGCGTCTTGAGCGTCTATGGTTGAAATTACCATTTATGTAGCATTTATTAATGTATTTGTAGCACTATTTCAGTAATGGACATAGGCTTCTTGCAGTTGACATCCCAAACCTGGGGCCAGATTCACAAAGGTGCCTAAGTGCTAAGACGTATAAATATTAGTGATATAAATCACGCATATGTCGTTCTGCAATGTCATAAAGATAAAAATATATTAAAGTATCAACAATTTAACGAATAATATTTTATTTGTGAATGTGTAGTAATATCCAGAGATGATTTATCAGGGAAATTAAGAGTTAGGCATCTTTGTGAATCCAGGCCCTGAACTCTTGGTGTCACAATGATACAACGTTTCCCCCATACGTTAATCAGCAACGTCGTTTTATTGATAACCTGTGGCTTTTCCATGACCCCAATTAATTTGTTTCGTTGTTGTCTTCCAAACAGCCTATATCCCTTAGTTTGCATATGCCTGTAACATGATTGATCAACAAGTTCTGACAAGTATCTTGTGTTTTACAGTTCTCAGTACTTCTGTCTCTTATCTTCATCCTGGAGTTGTCTGCCGGTATTGGGGGCTACGCCCTAGAGGACCGAACAGCGGAGGTCTTGGAACAGAAGCTGACCGACAGCATTAAGGACTACCTCACCTACGATGACACGGCCTTCATATGGGACAAGATGCAGGAAGACGTGAGTAACAACCACTGCACATTTTATAGGTAGCTTTCAATAGACGTCACGTGGCGGCCATTATGAGGTACTCATTGCTTGTTTACATTTGTTCTGTCAATAGAAGACACATAGGTTACCCAGGAAAAATCACAGTTTTAAGCCGTATAAATTGATGTGTGCAGGTAAAAGTTCAAGAAAATGATAACACATGCAAATGATTGTCTTCAAACAGATTTTACGCGTTCTTATGTTGTTTTCAGTCATTATGCGGAACCTTTGTTTGAAAACAGTTGATGTGTCAGTCAAAGGACATCTGCAATTTGCAACAATGCATTGTCGGAAGAACGTAAACAAATGTTTACAGAGTACCTCAGTATGGCTACCGTGCGATACCGGAAATGACGTTATTGCAAGCTCCCTGCAACTGACGTCGTAGCCGAACTACAACAATGGAAACTGATGGACAAACAACAAGCTGTCAAAGTAAAAGCTTTGCGAATAATGGGGGGAAACAATTAGTTTTAACAATAGTAACTGCTTGTCAGTTAAAATTTCTGTTCAATGATAAATAACAACGATCCGAAAGTTTGTAAACGTTTTGAACATTTGAATTTTCCAAATTCAGAACATTTAATTTTTTGACGGCTTGTTGTTTGTCCATCGGTTCAATTAATTTGTTTCATTGTTGTGTTTTGGTGTTGTTCGTACCCTATACGATTTTATCAAATTAAGTCTTCAACAATAATCCAAATATACATTATAAGTTAAAAATCTTGTTTAAATGGAGGGAAAATCTTGAAATGAAAATTCATCAATGTTGAAGCAGCGAGTGGAAAATTTCGTTTAGTACCAAGTCAAGCCGCTTAGCCAGCTGTCACCTTCATGTTTCCTGTTGAAGTATTTACTGCAACACATACTAATTAATTTAGAGCCGTTACACCGGCGCTTTAAGCATTTACCGCATACAAGCATGCATGAAATGAATGGAACGATTGAAGTATAAAATCATTATTACAATTATGCATAGATGAGTGAGTGGCCTTCCATTATAACTGGGTCGATTACCTTTCTGCCTCGCAGAGTAAAGAGCATTTACAAGTGTTAAGTGTTAGTAAGCCTGCGTGTACATGCATTTATAAACTTGTAATCACTACGTTTACTTGTTTACTTAACCAATCAGACGGAAGTCCCCAACCCTTCATTTCTTGAAGCGAATTACCTGAGGAGCAAGTCACTGTTTTATTTTTCTTAGTAATTTTTAAATTTTGTTAATATTTTTTCTACATTGTGTGTCAAAATAATAATACAAAATATGGCAGTTGTTTTAAATGTGTGCCGGCACCAAAATAAGTTTCTTATAACGTATATCTCATAATGGTTGGCTGCTATCAGCAAAGACCTCATTCTCAATAATAATCTACGGTTAAGGCAGGAAACTGCGATCATGTATCATAACAAATGCGGCGCCATGACAACAGCGCTGCCACGCGGAGAGGCTCTAGTTACACTTGACTCACAGCCTGGTGGATATGAAGCAGCATTCAAGGATCTCTATAGCTGCCACTGCCACCATTGTAGGGCTGCAGGAAGACTGAGATTAGAGCCTCACCGCTAGGATCGCCACCGAACATGTGTCGCCAATAAAAACCGGGAATTTTGTGCTATTTGCTCAAGGTCGGTAGAGTAGCCTAGTAGTGTTACTACTTTACCGACCTTGCTATTTGCTACTAGTTTATCTATAACCGAAGGTTGTTTCTGTTGCAGCTACATTGTTGCGGTGTTCACAACGCCACTGATTGGCCGCATCAACTGTACCCTGAGTGACGTCACATGTTGTATCTGTTGCAGCTACATTGTTGCGGTGTTCACAACGCCACTGATTGGCCGCATCAACTGTACCCTGAGTGACGTCACATGTTGTATCTGTTGCAGCTACATTGTTGCGGTGTTCACAACGCCACTGATTGGCCGCATCAACTGTACCCTGAGTGACGTCACATGTTGTATCTGTTGCAGCTACATTGTTGCGGTGTTCACAACGCCACTGATTGGCCCAGTGTTTTCAACTCGACCAACAATCTGCCCATGTCCTGCTGTAAGATTCTGAACAAAGCGTTTGGCAGCATCAACTGTACCCTGAGTGACGTCACTGTCTACCCAGACGGGTGTCTGGACAAGTTGGGAGACTTTGTCAGGGACTACGCGATCACCATCGGAGGAGTTGGCATCGGGATCGCCTTCGTGCAGGTATACATAGTTCAGTACAACATTCAGTAGCCTTCGTGCAGGTATTCATAGTTCAGTACAACATTCAGTAGCCTTCGTGCAGGTATTCATAGTTCAGTACAACATTCAGTAGCCTTCGTGCAGGTATTCATAGTTCAGTACAACATTCAGTAGCCTTCGTGCAGGTATTCATAGTTCAGTACAACATTCAGTTGCCTTCGTGCAGGTATTCATAGTTCAGTACAACATTCAGTTGCCTTCGTGCAGGTATTCATAGTTCAGTACAACATTCAGTAGCCTTCGTGCAGGTATTCATAGTTCAGTACAACATTCAGTAGCCTTCGTGCAGGTATTCATAGTTCAGTACAACATTCAGTAGCTTTCGTGCAGGTATTCATAGTTCAGTACAACATTCAGTAGCCTTCGTGCAGGTATTCATAGTTCAGTACAACATTCAGTAGCCTTCGTGCAGGTATAAATAGTTCAGTACAACATTCAGTAGCCTTCGTGCAGGTATTCATAGTTCAGTAGGCTACAACATTCAGTAGCCTTCGTGCAGGTATTCATAGTTCAGTACAGCATTCAGTAGCCTTCGTGCAGGTATTCATAGTTCAGTACAACATTCAGTAACCTTCGTGCAAGTATTCATAGTTCAGTACAGCATTCAGTAGCCTTCGTGCAGGTATTATGGTTCAGTACAACATTCAGTAACCTTCGTGCAAGTATTCATAGTTCAGTACAGCATTCAGTAGCCTTCGTGCAGGTATTCATAGTTCAGTACAACATTCAGTAACCTTCGTGCAAGTATTCATAGTTCAGTACAACATTCAGTAGTCTTCATGCAGGTATTCATAGTTCAGTACAACATTCAGTAACCTTCGTGCAAGTATTCATAGTTCAGTACAGCATTCAGTAGCCTTCGTGCAGGTATTCATAGTTCAGTACAACATTCAGTAACCTTCGTGCAAGTATTCATAGTTCAGTACAGCATTCAGTAGCCTTCGTGCAGGTATTCATAGTTCAGTACAACATTCAGTAACCTTCGTGCAAGTATTCATAGTTCAGTACAGCATTCAGTAGCCTTCGTGCAGGTATTCATAGTTCAGTACAACATTCAGTAACCTTCGTGCAAGTATTCATAGTTCAGTACAGCATTCAGTAGCCTTCGTGCAGGTATTCATAGTTCAGTACAACATTCAGTAGCCTTCGTGCAAGTATTCATAGTTCAGTACAACATTCAATACAATCACAGTCCGATGCATTTGTCTTTGAATCACACATTAAGTCAGGTCACAGAGGAATAAACAACGGAAATCTGATTGTTAATTCATGTGATGTTTATTTTATTGTTAAACCATTGAAACAAACTCAATGGTTATACATTTGTGGCGGCTTGCCAGGCGGTGGGTCCGCAACAATCGAGGAAGAACAAATAAAATGTTTTGCTAATCAGTTTGTAACCAGGGGCTGATATAAAGACACGATAATAAATTTAGTTAAATTTGGTTCTTTATAATTTATCTTATAAAAACCATATTGGTGACCCCGACGTGATCTGATTTGAATAAGACTAATACCTTCTGATCTGTCGATAATCAATTTTAAATGGAAGCACCTACAAACGACACAAGAGTGGACCGAGTGAGTTTGAGGCTGCCGCCGTTCTGGCCAGAGAAACCGGCGCTGTGGTTCGCCCAATTGGAAGCACAATTCGCGCTAAGTGGCATCACTCAGGACACTACCCAGTTTTACCATGTGCTAGCCCAATTGGACAGCAAATATGCGGCAGAAGTGGAGGACATAATAATCAATCCACCCGCGACAAGCAAGTACAGCACCTTAAAGTCGGAGCTGATCTCGCGGCTATCGGCTACACAGAGCTCACGCATGCGCCAATTGCTAGAACGGGAGGAGCTCGGTGACCGTACACCATCACAGTTTTTAAGACATTTACGGGCATTTAGCGAAACGGCACTTCCAGACGAGCTACTACGGACATTGTGGCTCGGCCGCCTTCCATTAAGAATGCAGGACATATTAGCCGCATCGCCGACAACTGAGCTGGGAGCCCTTGCGAAGTTAGCTGATAAGATTTGTGACAACTCTACTGGACCGCGGGTCGCCGCTGTGGCTACCGAGGCAGATGTTCGAATTCAAGAGTTGTCACAACAGTTGGAGTCCCTGACTGCCAGTGTCGCCGCGCTCAGTGATGATCGATTCCAGGGCCGTCGTCAGCGTTCAAGGTCACGCAACAGGGCCCAATCACCAGCAGGCACGACCACTGACAGAGGATTTTGTTGGTACCACGCTACTTTCGGAAACCTCGCTCGCCACTGTATACCTCCATGTAAGTACCAGGAAAACAGTCGGGGCGGTCAGTAATGGCGGCTGGCTATGGCCCCACTGCAAATCGCCTTTTTGTAACCGACAGGTTGACGCGCACAGAGTTCCTTATTGATACTGGGTCCGACCTTTGTGTTTACCCGAAAAGCAAAGTTTTCGGTCATCCCGGGAAAACCGACTACACATTGTTCGCTGCAAATGGATCCCCAATTTGCACATACGGTCCTCTGACTTTATCTCTGGATCTTGGTTTGCGCCGAGATTTCACATGGCGTTTCATTGTCGCCGACGTCGATCAGCCTATCATCGGTGTAGATTTTTTGGCGCATTACAGTCTACTCATTGACGTACGCCGACGGCAATTGGTTGACAACGTCACTACATTAACAACTCCAGGAAAACTATCTACTGGCGCGCTAGTACACGTCAAGGTAATTTCGCGCAACAACGATCTTCAGTCCCCCTTTCACGCGTTACTCGCACAGTTTCCGGAAGTCACACGCCCAAGTGGCAATCCTACAATGCCAAAACACCAAACGCAACACCACATCAATACGACGCCCGGGCCACCGGTTTCGTGCAGGCCCAGACGTCTTGCGCCAGACCGCCTAAAAATCGCGAAACGGGAGTTTGACAGTATGATGAAAACAGGCGTCGCGCGACGGTCATCTAGCAGTTGGTCCGCAGCTCTCCACCTTGTTCCCAAGAAAGGTGATCAGTGGAGGCCTTGTGGAGATTACCGCCCTTTGAACGCCAGGACTATTCCGGACCGGTATCCAGTTCCACACATCCAGGATTTCACGCAGAATCTTTCAGGCAAGTGTATCTTTTCAACCATTGACTTAGTGCGAGCGTACAATCAAATTCCTGTTGCTGCTGAAGACATTCCCAAGACGGCGATCACTACTCCCTTCGGATTATTTGAATTTCCGTTTATGAGTTTTGGCCTACGAAACGCGGCTCAGACATTTCAACGTTTTATCGATGAGGTATTACGGGACCTCGATTTTTGCTACGTCTATATCGACGACATCCTTGTCGCTTCCTCCAACCCAACACAACATGAAGAACATCTTCGCCTCCTGTTCACGCGACTTTCAGAATACGGCGTTTTGATCAACTCCTCCAAATGTGTATTCGGTGTTCCAGAAGTCAAGTTTCTAGGGTACACAGTCAGCGCCAGTGGCACCTGCCCTCTTTCGGAGAAGGTTGAGGCCATCCTCTCTTTCCCCTTACCTGCCAACGTCAAGCAGCTTCGCCAATTCCTTGGAATGATAAACTTTTACCGCCGTTTTCTTCCGTCTGCAGCTAGGATACAGGCCCCCCTTAACAACCTCCTCGCCGGTGACGAAACTTCAGCCAAAACAATCATTGTTTGGACACCGGAACTCCAGGCTGCGTTTCAAGAATGCAAAAACAGCCTCTCCCAGGCTACGCTTCTGGCGCACCCAGATATCAACGCAGAATTAGCAATCATCACCGACGCCTCTGATACCAGCATTGGAGCCGCACTCCAGCAGCGTACGAGCCGTGGATGGGAACCTCTCGCTTTTTTCTCACGAAAATTAAATACCGCACAGCGTAACTACGGTGCGTACGACCGTGAACTTCTTGCAGTGTACGACACCATAATTTTCTTTCGCCATATGTTGGAAGCGCGCACTTTCACTGTGTACACCGACCACAAACCGTTGACTTTCGCATTTACACAGCGCCCTGAAAAATGTTCACCTAGACAGTTTCGCCACCTCGATTTAATCGGGCAATTCACAACAGACATACGTCATATTCCTGGTAAAGACAACGTCGTAGCCGATGCCCTGTCTCGTGTTGACGCCATCTCTTTTCCAGTCGGCTACGCTGATATTGCCCGTGCTCAACTGGACAACGCTGAGCTACGTGATCTCTTACATGCTAACTCTACCCTGCAGTTGCACCCACAGCAGCTTAATGACACAGATTTGCCTCTCTACTGTGACATGTCACAATCACTTCCGCGGCCATTCGTACCACAGACTTTACGTCGACAAGTTTTCGATAGCCTGCACAGTTTGTCTCATCCAGGTGTCAAAGCAACGACCAAACTCGTCATTCAACGTTTTGTATGGCCCTCTATAAATAAAGATTGCCGTGATTGGGCCCGCGCATGTATCACGTGTCAGCGTTCCAAAGTTACGCGTCACACCACAGCACCACTTGCACGTTTTTCTCCAACCGCCACCAGGTTCGAACACATACACCTCGACTTGGTCGGGCCACTACCAATTTCCGATGGTTTCCGATATCTCCTCACTTGCGTGGACCGTTTCACGAGGTGGGCGGAAGCCATACCGCTTTCCGATATCACTGCCGAGACGGTGGCTACCGCACTCGTCACAGGTTGGATCTCACGGTTCGGAACACCGCTTAAGGTTACAACGGACTTGGGCCGCCAGTTCGAGTCCCACCTCTTCCGTGCACTCAGTAACATTACTGGCATGACTCACCTCCGGACCGCAGCCTACCACCCTCAATCCAACGGTATGGTGGAACGACTTCACCGTCAGCTGAAGGCAGCACTTCGATGCCATGGAGATGACCGCTGGACGGACGCTTTGCCATGGGTAATGCTCGGCATCCGTGCCTCATGGAAGGAGGACCTCAAGGCCACCCCCGCTGAGCTCGTGTACGGCACAACACTCCGTCTACCGGGCGAATATCTCTCGCCCCCGCCAGCGACGCCAGAATCCACATCAGCATACGTTGACCGCCTTCGACGTCGCCTTTCACAGTTGCGTCCGGTTCAACCGTCTCACCACGGCCAACACGCGGTCTTTGTTTTTCGAGATCTTGCAACCTGCTCGCATGTATTCGTGCGTCATGATGCGGTCCGTACTCCTCTTCAACAACCGTATGATGGCCCATACGAAGTCATTTCACGTAACGATAAATTTTTCACCATCCACCGTGCCGGCAAGAGTGTAGTGGTCTCCATCGACCGGCTCAAACCTGCATATGTGGATGCAGACAGCATCTTGGCTGTCAACGCACCTTCCAAACCGACGCCAGGCCACACTTTTCCTGGCAACGTATTGCCTATTGCAGCCCACTACAACAACAACAGCAACAACAACAACAACAACAACAACAACAACAACAACAACAACAACAACAACAACAACAACAACAACAACAGCAACAACAACAACAACAACAACAACAACAACAACAACATCACACCCTCATCAACCACCATCATCGGTACACCCACCGCTCCGTTGAATGCAAAAGCATCCGTCAAGCGCGTTCACTTTTCCGCCCAGCTGGTTCACACTTCTCCGTATCGTCACAACCCTCCGATACTGGGGGGAGGTACTGTGGCGGCTTGCCAGGCGGTGGGTCCGCAACAATCGAGGAAGAACAAATAAAATGTTTTGCTAATCAGTTTGTAACCAGGGGCTGATATAAAGACACGATAATAAATTTAGTTAAATTTGGTTCTTTATAATTTATCTTATAAAAACAATACATTCATCAAATTGAGGCTGACAAAACTTTTCTTGTAATCTCTGGGTGTGTTTGAATTGAAATGTCATATTTGATTTAGGCTGTATAAATTTTCTTCAAGAGTGGTATTTAACATACCACGATAAATTAAAAACATTCAAATTCACAAATATCTGTTACATACTATGAACTCAATTGTTTGTAATGATAATAACTGTTTTCTTCATTGGTACATGAAAGATGCATGTAGGACTTATTTTCCTACTTACTACAAACATGATATCTATATCAAGATCTATATTTATATGTAGGTAGTTGATTTTTCTTCTAATTGTTATCAAATTACATCATGTTGCTAGATGCGACCCTATGGATGCCATCACAACGTTATTCCCCTGTTTCAGCTGCTTGGAGTAGTCCTAGCTTGCGTCCTTGCCAGGAACATCCGAGAACACTACGAGACCGTATAGGAGGTGAAGCAGACGTGTGCTTGTTTTCATGATATTCATGTGAACATTTATTGTGCATCGAAGTGCGATGGCGACTGATAAGTTAGGAGGAAATATGAAGGAATTCACTATATTTCTAAATAAATACAGGAAATAAAAATTACACCATTTTTTTATTTGATTCATGTGTCCACCACCATTTAAAATATGTCATTTATTGATTTGGGTTATCAAAAACGTTTCGTACGTTTTCAAATAACAAAACATTTCATTTTTGTAAAACAGTGACAAATGTAAAACAAATGAATATCCTGTAGTGAAGTTAACATGTTTACTTCAAAGAATGTTTTGTTGCCAGTTTGCACTGTATGTATTCTGCTCTACTAGTCTACTAGTCTACTTCCGTCTACTGCGTTGCGATCTGATCTGGTGCAGATGTAACAACGTGTATGAACTTCCTGTTTTATAAGTTAAGACTTCGCGTAACACATGTTTGAGTTTATTTTTTAAATATTATGTTCTTGAAATAATGTTTATACCGGTAAGTCTTATTTATTGAGATATGCTTAAAAGTCAGGAGGCCAAGTGAAAATTTTGAAAATCGTTTTATGTACAGTACAGTATACTTTTGGCTGTCAACCTATTTTGCCAGAAAAATGAGTTGCATTAATTAAAATAAACCAATAAACAAATTATTCCTTTCCTATGGGAGATAGCTTGGGCTCAGATTTATGCAAGTCTGATTGTAGGCTTGATATAATATTGATTTGTTTAATGGGTACATTCAATGACGTTTTGGCACTCTGGGTACTTGCTGCAGTGAATTAATAGAATTTCTCAACTGAAAGAATTTGTATTTTCTAAAAGATGTGTACATTTCTTAAACAGTTATGCAACTTGTATCATTAATATGCTGCGTGTAAGGCCAGCGTTCCATTGTTATCGCTTACGGACAGGTAAACAAGTCAACTTGGTCATGATGTGCTTCACAGCAGCATCATTCTATCATGTTGTGGTTACTAATGAAGTTAACACAACCATACTATCAACATGTCTATAACTTTAACTACGTCATAAGTTTAAGTACTTCATTGTAAAGAACATAATTTCAGAAAGGTACTGTATTTATGTGATGCCATAACTACAAGTGTTAAAATTGTATTCTCTAAATACCTTTATTATAATTATCAATTATTAGTTCGTGAATATTTCTTTGTATTCTCTTTTCACTGTTAAATCCTGTCTCCTTATTCCCGAAAATCGGTTCTATCCTACAACAGTATTGAGCTGACATCTGCATGGCTACCCTCCATTGTCTATGTCTCAGTATAAAGAAGAAAAGAAAAAGGGATGGTTCCATATTGTGTGTACCTGGTTCGATCACATTTCCGCTGATGATGATTCAAGTCAATGAAACTTGGAATTATCTCCACAGATGTTAACAACATTGCAACAAAATATATTTACGAATACTTCCATAATTTGTTAATCCACCATCTTGGTAGAAATGCTTTCTAAGAAGAATCACTTTGAAAAGATTTATGGGTGAAATATTATCTACTTGATAGTTCTCCTTTGGGTGTGTCATATGCGTATAATACTTATCTTTACCTATGTATTATAGTGTA
The DNA here is from genome assembly GCA_945910005.1 of Isoperla grammatica. NCBI lineage: Eukaryota > Metazoa > Arthropoda > Insecta > Plecoptera > Perlodidae > Isoperla > Isoperla grammatica. The sequence goes on from OX246737.1 coordinate 135,863,976, forward strand.
GAAATGTTTCTCGAAGCAGACTATACCATGTCGATATTACACGTATTGTTATCAAGAGAGGAGAATTGCTCGAACTGTCCATGAAACCGCTCACATGATGTTACTATAAGACCTGAACTCGGTTTTGGTCAGCAGTTGTAAATTATGCAAGTGTTTATTTGTTTACTTTCACGCCCGCTATAATTCTTCAAGTAAATACATTATCAGTTACAATTTGTGAATTATTGATTGATCGGGGGAGGGAGAATCAAGAATATGTTACCAACCGGTAGAGATAGATGACATCGGGAGAATAAATCATTTGTGTGCATATACATACGACCTAAGCCCAATCTAGGAATAACACAATGTAATCAGTGAATCATTTCTGTGTGATGGTCTTTCCAACTGAGTTAAGGTGTATATCTGGATTACTTCTTGATGCTCTGCTCTACATGATTGATCAGCCCGGAGAATTGCAGCGGATGACGACAGCGGATATGACGATTTGTTGGCAAATACAATCGAAAGATAATGAGTAATGATTCGTTACGAGCTGTCATACAATAATTCGTAAAGATTATCTGTTACTTTAAAGTTTAAACTTTTATAGCCATACACAATCATTTTAGCCCAGTGTCTTAGCAAGGATAGAATACGCGAAACATCTACATCAAATAATCACTCAACAAACCTTTAAAGATTTGCTAGTTGGTTACAGCAAATAATTCGAAATTAGCTAGTATTGTGGCAAGTGTATTTAAATTATTGATAGTTTTCTTGGAAATATGTTCATGTTATCTAATCTTATTAGTTTCCTGATTGGTCTGTTCTTAGTTATTCTATTAATCACTGATTCAATTCTTACTTATATATCAATCAGTCCATGGTAACAAGCGCACCGAGCCAATAAACTGCTCTTATCTCCACAGCACACAATAACTGTTTTAGCCTTATCTATTGGATATTAACACTACTCCAAACGTTGCTCCGAGATCTATAGGGGAGACTGATAAGTGATAAGATAAATATGCGGGAACAGTTCAATATTTATGACATGAATTTATCCATATTTTATTAAAATGTTCAACTCCTTTTTCCTTCTTTTGTCACAGGTCGATGCATATAATAAAAACATTTATTTAGTAAACTAAGTATTTAGTTAATCCCGTGATAAACACATTGTACTAATGCATTGCAAATTGGACTTAGTGGTACTTGCTTTGTACTTATAGAGTCAAATGCTACGAGTGGCAAAGAAGAGAAGCTATGCACGAAAAAACTAACTGTTGCAAAGTTCTAAGTCACGATACGATTGCGGTACTCGGTACTCGGAGTACTCTGTTTTCGTTTGTCCTCCAGTGAGGATAGATTACACTTATCTGAAGCACAGATAACAAACTAACAGCTCGGGTATCTCAAGTAAGCGTTACATTTTGACAGATCCATACAAGAACAATAGCCCCGCTTACCTGGAGAATTAAATCCTGGATTGAGCTGGATTGTAGCCACAATCCAGCTCACTTCTCACATAAATACTTACGAGCGTTCAATCTACTCTCACAAAATGCGCGAGGGATTCGAAACTAGGATTCACTCCCAGATGAATCTCTCATGTATAATCAGAAACGACCATGGCTGGTATTCCTGGGTCCTGTAACTAGCAGGTCCCCGAATCATACACATACAGGGCTGCAGTAATATGGAAGTGAATAAGAACCGAATCCTGTAACATGTAAACGCAAGTTGGTAATTTATTTCAATTCTATTTCAACTCGATCCCAATCTCATTAATGCGATGTAAACGGGGCTAATTACTAAAACTATGAACGTGATCCGTCTCGCCCATCAACTCTTGAACATTACTGCGCCATAGGGAGGCCTGTTGTCCGTGTTCAAACCCAGTCAACGAATGTATTCATTCCAACAGTCGTTCTAAACATTGGATGCCTAAGTAAAGCGCATTACGTGAAACATGTAATCGATATAACCACTTTGAAGCCACACCGGTCGCCTGGATGTAGGACGATACAATGTCTCAATAATGGAACATCCAACATGGCGCAAGACTGGTGACATCTCGCCCCCCCCCCCCCCCCAATCCTCCTAGTGAGGTTGGTGGGCCGCAATACACCATTGGTTGGGATCTCTTTTGCCATGTCTTTGCAGTTGCTTTGATCACCCAGTCATCGCCTCAAATACCTTTGATATAAAACAAAATTGAAAAGCCATTTAAAATATAATATTTCATTTTTTTTAATGCAGACGTGACTTATCCCGTGTTGGTTATCACTTATCTGGCAGCGATACACACAATGGAGGTGATAAGATAACAGTTAACAAACAACAGATAAGGATTAGATTGCTCAACGACTAATTGAATATCTCTTTTTCTGGAAATATGAGAGGAAAGCAGATGTCAGGGATTATTCACCTTGTGTTCCATGTTGGCATTGGCAGCCCTCACTTCACTTGCAGCCTGTTGCATCCACAGGGATGGTTCTGGAGTAACAAGGGCTGCCTGACTTTGATAACCATGATGATTCTTGTTGCTTTACGTCTCAGTTATTGCTATCATGCTACTTGAGACGATGATGGGTGATAGATGAAGATTAAAGACCATTACAATTAAGAAACCTGTGCCTCATAGTCATGTGGGACTCGAACCCGCGTCCTACGCTGAGGACGCCAACCGCAGGAGCCACAGAGGACGGCTCACGATAACTTTTATCAGTGGCGATATCAAGGGGTGTCCAGGGGACACACGAGCATCTCTCGTGAGTCGTGAATTACAAGAGAACATGATTGATGAACATTAAATTTAATTTACTTTCAAAATTGAGTAAAATAAAACCCAGCAGCCCATGTGTAGAGGGGGGTTCTTCTTTGCGAATAACAGTTGATAGTTGACTTACAATGGAATGGGTTTCGGAATTCGGGGTAATATGTTTGCTCACTACAGCTGGTTCGCACGTGTCTTGTTAGCAGCTGATCGACACGGGCTGATTTACACTTGACGGGGGCCCGAGCCGGGCCGGGCCTCTGGAGTAGGCCCGAGCACACCTCTAAAGGTGCGCATGATCGCTACTCCCGGGCCTGTAGAACTAGGCTAGGCCCGAGCGCACCTCCAATGAATGTCGGTACCTAAGGTCGGTACCCAGTGTGCGCGTGCTCAGTGTAACGCCTGACTCATCGCGGCCGCTCTCGCTTCACTAAGTGATAGAGCTCACTGCTCAGTGATCACCCGACAGTCGACGCGACAACATCAACATGAACGACGTGGACCTAAACAAGGGGATGCGGTGGATCAAGTATCTGCTCTTCTTATTCAACCTTCTGTTCGTTGTGAGTATAACAACCCTCATTGTGGTCTCCACTGACACCGCTTAGCAAGCGGCTGTTTTATCGAAACACTAGACTTAAAACAGTGCAATGGTGATGGAATAACCTTTTTTAAACTATGATAAGATATGAAGAGAGAGAAATTGTTATAAAAGTTTGCCCCGACTGGGGATCAAACCAAGATCCTCCGGATCTCCGAACCGGTGCCCTCTATTACAATAGCCATCTCTTCACACTATCCTTGCAGCTGGATTTAGCTTTAAAAATCGTCTGGCACGTAAGCGTATTATAGGTAAACAACCTACTAAGCTCATTCTTACTCAGTAATCAGTATCTGTTTTCATGTTCGTATAATTATACAAGAAACGTAATTTACAATACCGACAATGTTCTTATCACTGGTAATTACTGACACCAGGTTTTATAGTAAGTATCGAGGTGGCGAACCAACATATTGTGTCATGCTTGCGATATATCCTCACTGCTCGTATCTTGACTGAATGTGTCCTCAGTCAGAAAACGCCTTCTGTGACTGCGGATCCCAGTCTTAACACATGTTAGACCATTGTCCAGGTGGGGAGGACAGGAAGAATAAAGAGCGTTCAGGGAGAGGGGTGGACGGGGTATAAACATTGTCATCCCTTAGACAATACCCATTGTCTCGAAATAATATATTACTTGTGTGCGTCAGTTGTTTCTTGAATTAAATAGAATAAAATAACATTTTAGAAAGTGTGAATTATGAAATAATTTCTTCAGCGCCATCAAGGACATGGCATTTTATTTCGTGAGTGATCAAGGTCTTTTGTTTGGTCATGGGAATGGTCACCTCACCATCCATGGTGACAATACTTATGCTTCATTACCCATTGGCTAAAGAGATTTTTAGTATTTTCGTGAAATTAAATTGATCATAATGATGAATCATTATAAAATAAAAAAACATATTTCACGAATCAATAAATATTTACATAATTAATTTATTTTAATGACTAAATAAAATTGATATATTATAACGAACAACGTAACATTTTGATGAGTTGATGGCAGAATGTCAGTTAAAAATGTGCATATTATCTATAGCGACATTGCAACATAGCTTTCGTGCCATAAAATGATAAGCGTTCAACAGCATTACACGCAATCATTGAAACATTCAAACCTACTTGAATGCATCAGTCACAACGCATAAATAACAGTGACGTCATTACAAGTGAGATCCCAGTGTTGCACAACCAATACTGTCCGAAGTTAGTCAAGGTTTCTCTCTTTCATCCTCGTAGGTGCGATTGTGACGTCATGAGCAAGCGTTGTAACAAACAAACACGCAAGTGACACATGTTGCTCTTTACTACACTAAGTCACACCCGAGTACATCATGAGCAAGCGGTGTAACAAACAAACAAGCCCTGTCGGACGTGGGCAGGTTTCGGTTGTCTGACGTTCACGCGGGTCAATGAAAGACGACCAGGCACAGTAGTGACACAATATGTTGCTCTTTACTACACTCAAGGTACACCCGGTATATCGTGTGCAAGTGTTGTAACAAACAAACACACAAGTAACACATGTTGTCGTCAAGCAGCAATTATGAACACTACCACTAGTAGATATCGTTATCTGCGTCTTTGATATTCCACAGTTTTATTGTCACGTGCTGAACGTTAAATAACAATCAAATGTTACTGACTAACGAACGTTTTCCCCCATAAAGTCGATGACGTGTGGATTTTATCAAGACAAGAAATGAACCTAGAATGCATCATAACAAAGCCCACTTCACCCGTACTCGACCCCCCACCCCTCTCTCTTATCCGGGTGCCGAATATGCCCAATGGTCGTTTCGATTAGAGAAGAGCCTGGGGCAAAGCCCCAGACGACCGATTTTGTTTGCTTTGAAGACCTAGTTAACGTGGAAATGTGGACATTAAATTGATATTATATAGATACAACGCACTTTCCGTACCTTCTAGCGATCATTGTAAACTAGATAAAAACGTAATAACAGCATTTAATTGCTTGATTTATCAATGCGCATGTCATTACAGACAACTTAGAGAATTTCAAAAAAATATTTGCAGCTTTTCATGTCGAGGAACATTATAATAAGAATAATGAATGGTTCATATACAAGTTCATGAATGTTATTTACATGCACGTATTCTTGATTATGTATAAAGGTTGTCTTTACATTTGCATTTGTGTACTGCATTCGCAACACAGCGTTTGCACAGAACGCGTCGATTATGCCACATAGAAATATCACGCTCAATGTTCAGTACTACAGTTGCTCTTGATCCAACCTTGGGTAGAACGCAAGTAACACTTCCTTCACAAGTGTGCACGATTCATAAGAATTATCAGGAAAATCCGGTACAATTTGTCACACATTTGCCTCATTGTTGCTGCAAGTGTCTATGCCTACTTGCTCTCTAAATTTGAAGTATTGCACGTTTTGGTGAAGGCCAAAAGTTCTGACTCTAAAACAGTTGGCAGATTTTGTGTGCGTCGCAAACTGTTTTCGTGTGATTGCTTTGTCATCATGGATCTTGAGAATAAATTCACGTCTATCTCCTTCTAACGTCTTATCTGTTGAGTTTGATACGTGGCTTATCATGACACGCTGGTCTGATATGGGGGACATGTTTTGTCGTGTTTGTCACGTAGTCCCAAAATGTACGTACGCAATCATATAGATTAGCCGAGCCAACATGTATTTATTAGGTTTTGTGCGAAATGTGAATAAATATTTGCTGTAGGAAGATAAGGTTTAAAGTTTTCCGTCGGAGTTGATAATATGAAATAACATGAATGTTGACACTGTCAAACAAACCCATTCACGTAAAATCATCTGGACCCAACGACGTAGCTATGTGCAATTGTGTTTCACCACTTGCTACAAAAGGAAAAATAGATATTTGATGAGCATCCATAATGCACATAGATTCCATAGGGCGGATAGGCTATATAATTATCTACTTTCTCTTTTTCCTTCTTCTTTTTGACATGCACCATAATTAATGTTGGGTTATTTTGCAAAGTGTTACATACGGCATTGAGTCAGCCAAAGACTGTATTTAAATCAAGGAATCTGCACAATCATTGTAATCAAAGATGCTAATAAAAGTTATATTCTATTCTATTATGATATAAAAATAGTTTTATTGAAGACGCAGAAACACATTAGTTTCACTGCAATTATACTCATCATTGGATTGGAAAGTGCAATGGGAATGAGCTGTGTGGGTGGAATGGTATTAATGCAAATTCGAAGTAGAATCCCAGTTTAATTATAGGTTAGAGAAGAGCTAGTAGTTTTTACATTATTTGTTATTTTATTGCGTAGAGAACATGCGCACAAAACATGCAGGAATTTGTAAGAAAAAAGCAAAACAAAACAGTTATTATCAACCGATATTAAAAACAACTAAAAAGTATGTATATCAATAAACATACAAAACTATAGGGAAAATAATTTTAAAATAGCTAAACGAAAAAGTAGGTACAGTAAACAAAAATATCTACCGAGTATCTGGAACAAAATGGCGTTATGCATGTGGAAATAGAACAAGGAGGCTTATTGTGACGATATTCTTTCAGATAACTGGGGTTCTGATCATCAGTGTCGGCCTGACTATTCAGTACATCTACTTCGACTATGCATCGTTCTTGGAGTCCAGTTTCGTGTCGCCCGCCATCTTGTTGATCGTTATCGGCATCATTATCTTCGTTGTCGCCTTCTTCGGCTGCTGCGGAGCCATCAAGGAGAGTACCTGCATGATCATGGTGGTGAGTACCGAGTACTCCTATCAAGGAGAGTACCTGCATGATCATGGTGGTGAGTACCGAGTACTCCTATCAGGGAGAGTACCTGCATGATCATGGTGGTGAGTACCGAGTACTCCTATCAGGGAGAGTACCTGCATGATCATGGTGGTGAGTACCGAGTACTCCTATCAAGGAGAGTACCTGCATGATCATGGTGGTGAGTACCGAGTACTCCTATCAAGGAGAGTACCTGCATGATCATGGTGGTGAGTACCGAGTACTCCTATCAAGGAGAGTACCTGCATGATCATGGTGGTGAGTACCGAGTACTCCTATCAGGGAGAGTACCTGCATGATCATGGTGGTGAGTACCGAGTACTCGACGAGAGTATTGTAGGGCTGCTGCGGAGCCATCAAGGAGAGTACCTGCATGATCATGGTGGTGAGTACCGACTACTCGACGAGAGTAAAGTTGAGCAACTGTAAGAATGACGGCCCCCTCCTTATCCCCTTCACTGCTACCCGACCCCCCTCAACTCCGTGAAACGACAAACTGAACACCTGAAACAAACTGATTTTCAGTTACGTATTTCATTTTGTCAGGTTCTCACGGAGTAGAGGGGGGTCGGGTAGCTGTGGAGGGGATATGGAGGGGGCCGTCATTCTTACAGTTTCTCAACGATATTGAAGGGTTTCTGCGGAGTACGGAGCCATTCGAGAGAGCAATGATCATTATTTTACTTATCCATCCCACATATATTAGTAGTAAGACAGCTTGAGTAGAATGTCACTATAAGGCGTGGACTCTCTTTATAGCCTTCTTTTACAATAATGTACAATGTATCAGACTAATTTAAAGTAAACAAAAAGCAAATGTACACAGAAATATGTAATATATACAAAATAATACAGTTTTCTAGATAACTCATCTACACACATTCAGTAACAGAGTGATTTAATGCAACAGGTATAAAGTTCAGTTTCGTTGTTTGTCACATTCAAAATTATTGACATAATTGTTCATTGAGGGTGTGGGGGGGGGGGGGGGGCAAAGGGTTTTGTTGCGAACGTGACAAGAGTTGTGCACGAGTAGTTGACAAAGGTGGTGGTGGTTGGGAGAGTGGTATAAGTAAGTACTCGCCCGTATTCCATCCAACGAGGGTTGTGAGAGTACACGCATGAAACTCACCATGTTGTACGTGTGGAGAGTATGAGACGGTACAGGCTTGCCCCACACGGCTTAGGTGTTCTAAAAGCCACATGTGCTCCAAGTCAAGGGAAACCTCTCAGAAGGGTATCAGTTTTCTAAATTATTTGACATTTTTAACGACGGTCTGGTATTTGTCTTGGAGGGGAGGTCAGAGTTTGTTACCACGCCGAGGGTGAGAACTTCCACTTCAAGGCTAAGTTCCAGGCTAGTCCATTTTTAGGCCACTACACCCCTCTTTGTTAGGGTAAACCAAATTCAAAATCTTCCATGACGTCACTAATTATGAGCCTTCTGATTGGTCGCCCTAAGAACACAGGGGCAAGTTTGTAGCCGGAGTCCTGAGGGACGTGTAGACAGAACGAAGACGGCCGCGGGCCGAACAGGTCGTTTTAGGAGAACGAAGACGGCCTTTGGCCGAATAGGTCGGTTTTTTAGGCGTACGACGGCCGCGGGCCAAGGTATAAGGAGAGACAATGGCCGGGTTGGCCGAACGTGGTCGGGTGTGAGTGAAGTGTAGTTTTTAGTACTAAGTAATCATCATAATAAGTAATCAGTAAATATAAATTAATAAGTATTAAGTAACAACGTATGAGACAACGAACGGGACACAATAATAACAATACAACAACAAGAGACCACCACAACTCCAACCCATAGACAGTTATAAACACCCACGCTCTCCGGCTGCATCAACCTAATTTCGTCAACATCATCAATATCACCATCGCCATCCGTACATCAAGCCATCTCCAGCCAGCGCTACAACAGGTATCGTTATTACTTTTTTTACCTATACTATGGCCATAGGGAGGTAGATTAGTATTAACGATATTTATTTCAGACTTTTGTTTTCATTAATTCATTTTGTTTAATAATGTATTTCATTTTCATTTTTGTGTATCTTTTGTGTCATTTGTGTTATTAATTAAACATTAACATTTATATTTTATACAACTCTATTTTTTTTAAATTTCCATATCCTACAACCACTAACTCATATTTTATTTAAGCAACAACAACTTTTCATCTATTTTTTGTGCTCTACCAACAACCCAAAGTTGAGCTAGCTGAGGGTTTGTTTTCTTTATTTATCATGTTTTCATTTATCCGTACAGTCTCAAATGGCGCCTTGCAACGTGTGGCGTGAATCGTAAAAACGTATGGGGTCCGATTCACCGCCCAAGATTTTTGTATTTTGTTAATTTTCTATCTGGTTGTTGCTATGTATTGTTATAAAAAGGTTGTAGTGATATATTAAACATCAATATTGTAATGGGTTGTGATAGTGATTAGATTAATAATTGTGTTGAATGAGTCTGGTAATTTCTTTTTGTCATGTAATCTAGTAACGATTGAATAAGTAACTGTTGTTTAATAATTGATTTTGTTTATAATAAGGAAAGATAATTTTATACGATGGCAGTGGAAAAAAGTGAGCTGTTGGTGCTCTTAAAGGAAATAAAGGACATCGTAGAACAGTTAAGAAACGATAATCAGCAGATAAAGAAGGATATGAATGACAACACAGAACAGTTAAGAAACGATAATAAGCAGATAAGGAAGGATATGAAGGATAACGCGCAAAGGTTAGAAAGTAAAGGGGATGACAATGCAGAACAGTTAAGGAAGGATATGAAGGATATGAATGACAACACAGAACAGTTAAAGAAAGATATGAAGGATGTGAAGGATACCTTTCAAAGAATAGAATGTAAAATGGATAATAATGCAGAACATATGAAACAATTAATTGAGGAGTTAAGAAACGATAGGAAGAAGTTTAAGGAAGAGTTAAAAGAAGTAATAGTAGAGTGTAAGAATGAGATGCATGAAGTAATCTATGGAAGTAAGGAAGGTAAAAATAGAAGTGTTGAGATAGTGAGTTGCGAATTAGAGTCAAAGATAAGCGAAGTAGATTCAAGTGTTAATGTGTTGGGGAAGAAAGTAAACGTAGATAAGGGAAAGAAAAGTAACTTCAGTTTAAGGAAAGTAAAGAGGTTGAGGAAAGGTAAGATATTGCGTAAGTCAAAGAAGTGCGGATCAAGTAAGAACAGAAGTAGTAAGAGAGAGCTAAAGAAGAGAAGAGTTAAATTTAAGGAAGTAAAGGTAAAAGGGAGTAAGGAAAGGCGGGAAAGGAGTAGTGAGAATGTGTCTATTTGTCGGAGTAAGATGAAATTCAACCCGTTAACTTTCCGAGGTGGTACGTTAAAATAATTAAAATCCCGGATGTGACATTTAAATAATTTGCGAGGATGTGCTCCATAAGAGACGAGCGAGTTATTATGACGAACGTAGCGATTAATTAGAGTTTAGGCCGATTAACAATAGATTAAATAGCGTACGTAATTTTGTTAATTTTAGTTTACGTGTTTTGTGTTATGTAAGATGTTGAGTAAACAGCTGGCAGTGAGCTTGGTTTCGGGGGGTCGGTCATTAGGAGGGTTCGTACAAGGTCAGAGCCTTCAGCTCGCAAACAGATGTTTTTTTGTGTGTTGGTGGTTCGGTTTCTGTCACGAGGGGGGAGGTAGGACGTGTTTGAAGAAATTAAGAATGTAGAGTTTGTTCGCGCTAAGAATTGGGTTTTAAAAGGTGTCATATGGCAGTTTTGTTAATTTGGAAGTCGTTTAAGTTGGTATTTTGAGAGGAAGTGCAAGGTTTTGTTTGTCAAGTTTCATTGTTTTAAGAGGAGGAGTTCATTTCGGATGTGCGATAAGGTTTATGAGGGGTGGATTAAGTAGAATGACGTTTTATAAATGGAGGTTTAATTTTCAAGAGGTTTCGAGTTTTATTTTGGTTAATCGTGAGGTGAGGGGTAGTGTTAATTTAAATTCAATAAAAATAATGTCAAAAGTAAAATGAATTCGTTTTGTGCGAAATATAAATAAATTGGCGAATGAGTTAGGGTGATAGTTGTGAAGGTCATTTCAGTTTTAATTGGTGGTAGTTGAGTTGTGTTCATTTAACGTCAAGTCTGCGAGTAAGTGTTGTAATTGTTTTTGACTGTTCGTGGGTAACTATGGGTAGACTGTTGAGTGGTGGTTAGTATAGCGTGCGTTTTTTATTTTTGTGCCAACAGATTCTTTTCTTGCACTCACCGGTAGAGAGGCCGTACTGAGATTTAGTTTTTATGAACAATCTGTTGTGTCGTAATTAGTATGTAAGTAATTGGAATAGCGTACGTTTGGTGGTGTTTTTCTTCGTGGGTACCGCTAACAGGTGCTATCATAGTGTACTCAGAGCAGAGGTAAATAAGTAACTGGTTGTGGAGTCATGTTGTAAACTGGAACGATTATTGCCTGAGCCATTCATTTATTTGTTGTTCATACAAGAGGGTTTCAAACTGTTGTCACATGTGGAAATAATTTGGTCAAGTGTTGAAAAACAGATGTAAGAAAGAATGTGGGAGAGATTTGGGTGTGAGACCACAAAAAAAAGTAGGGTCTAGAGGAGGGGTAGTTGTTAGCATTTTACGACGACCCTGTCCGAACAGCCACGTGCCGTTTAAAGAGCTAGATGTATAGTGTGATCGTGGTAAGGAGTTTGCAGCTCCAACTTTTAAGTGTAACCCAACTTAGCATTATGCAAATATTATAATAATTTTAAGTATCATCCTTGTATTAATTCTTAATTAACTTGAAATCGATATGAATTATTTTAACTTCAAATTTTTGTAATTTTTAATGTTTTTCATTTTAATGGAATATAATTAATTACACGTAGTGATATTTAATTATATTCGAGGGGTATTGAGACGGTACAGGCTTGCCCCACACGGCTTAGGTGTTCTAAAAGCCACATGTGCTCCAAGTCAAGGGAAACCTCTCAGAAGGGTATCAGTTTTCTAAATTATTTGACATTTTTAACGACGGTCTGGTATTTGTCTTGGAGGGGAGGTCAGAGTTTGTTACCACGCCGAGGGTGAGAACTTCCACTTCAAGGCTAAGTTCCAGGCTAGTCCATTTTTAGGCCACTACACCCCTCTTTGTTAGGGTAAACCAAATTCAAAATCTTCCATGACGTCACTAATTATGAGCCTTCTGATTGGTCGCCCTAAGAACACAGGGGCAAGTTTGTAGCCGGAGTCCTGAGGGACGTGTAGACAGAACGAAGACGGCCGCGGGCCGAACAGGTCGTTTTAGGAGAACGAAGACGGCCTTTGGCCGAATAGGTCGGTTTTTTAGGCGTACGACGGCCGCGGGCCAAGGTATAAGGAGAGACAATGGCCGGGTTGGCCGAACGTGGTCGGGTGTGAGTGAAGTGTAGTTTTTAGTACTAAGTAATCATCATAATAAGTAATCAGTAAATATAAATTAATAAGTATTAAGTAACAACGTATGAGACAACGAACGGGACACAATAATAACAATACAACAACAAGAGACCACCACAACTCCAACCCATAGACAGTTATAAACACCCACGCTCTCCGGCTGCATCAACCTAATTTCGTCAACATCATCAATATCACCATCGCCATCCGTACATCAAGCCATCTCCAGCCAGCGCTACAACAGGTATCGTTATTACTTTTTTTACCTATACTATGGCCATAGGGAGGTAGATTAGTATTAACGATATTTATTTCAGACTTTTGTTTTCATTAATTCATTTTGTTTAATAATGTATTTCATTTTCATTTTTGTGTATCTTTTGTGTCATTTGTGTTATTAATTAAACATTAACATTTATATTTTATACAACTCTATTTTTTTTAAATTTCCATATCCTACAACCACTAACTCATATTTTATTTAAGCAACAACAACTTTTCATCTATTTTTTGTGCTCTACCAACAACCCAAAGTTGAGCTAGCTGAGGGTTTGTTTTCTTTATTTATCATGTTTTCATTTATCCGTACAGTCTCAAGTACAAGGTGTTACTCACCATGGAGAGTACAAGGACTAGGGAGGATCAACCTCCACGATGTTATCCTGTAGGTTAGTCACATCACATCCCAACTGATACCATCTACACTTGTTTTGTTCGAATGAAAAGTCCGGCTCTATCCAGCTTGTTGGAGTTACTTCCTGTCACAGAGCCGACCTTGCGAAACCCCGGTACAGTATATTATACGTATGTGTTGTTGATCTCGGTGAAAACGTGTTAATAGTAACGACCTTCGGGATATTATATACTCACTTTTAATGTCGCTTATCAAAACTGTCAACAAGAAAGCTGCGACCTAAATCAGCATCGAGTTAAGATGAATCATGTTGCTTTACGTCTTTCTTTGCAATCATGCTATTCAAGACGATCAGGAATAAACCCATAGCCCATAACTTATGCCGGGTTCGCACCCATGTCGCTATATGTGCAGTACGTTAGGAGCTGCGGTCCTGTACGGTTGGGGCATCCGTATGCGCTACCGAAGTCGGCAGCATAAACTAACAATAACATAAACACAATAACATAATAACAATAAACTAACAAATGAATACTATTTAGACACAAATATAATATGTTGAAGACATGTGAAAGAGTATTCCATGTTGACATGTTTACTCATAGCTGGTCACTTATTTCCCTGTTGAATTTCATAAGTGGCGAAGTTTAGATAAGCCTGACCTTTTTCTGCTTGTTTCAGCTCTCTTGTCACGTACTTCTGTGACACATTGCTATATTTACTTTTAAATTTTAATGAAACCTTCAACCAATATTTACGTGTCATTCATAGAGCTTGTATAGCCAATTTATTCCTGGGGGGGCGAATGATAATTCCCGAGGGGGCTTGCCCCCCCCCCCGGGAACATAGCTGAATTCAACACTGGTAATAATAAAAATAAAAATAATAATAATAATAATAATAATAATAGTGTCTTTATTTTTCCTTTTTTTTTACAAATGCAATCACTATCAGTTTAAAGACGCAGTTCAAACATACAAGAAAAATACATAAGAAAAATGGGCGAATTTAGGTAACTATTATTAATAACTATTATTTTCTTTATAATTCAACACAAATATAATATATAATACATGGAAAGTAGCTAAATCTGGATAATAATATAATCAACAATACACAAGTGTAATATATAGCAACAAATCAAATAGCAATATCAAAATTTCTTTTTGAACTTCTAGTATTGCGAAAAACTTGCATGGCTGGATTATAACAATTTGATTATATTGTATTTATACTATTTATAATAAGCCAAATGTTGAAGGAAAAATGTTACCAACGTTCATGTTGAGTGATTCATGTCAGTTATAACATGAAAAAAGTACTCGGTAGTAAATAATGTCTGATAGCCATGCGATGAACTTGTGACACATTGCATGGAGAAATCATGTTGGGCAATATTTGAATCACTTAATTTATTCTAGTTCATTGTTAGTACTGTATTCTATGCCTAATGAGCATGCATATTGGTAATATCTGGAAGCGGGATGCAACTTGATCTTTCTAGTTAGCAATGTTGATGACACTCACACAGTTTCCAAAGTGGGATATGACCATTTTGAAAATATTGCAAATATTGCAAATATTATTATATTTAGGTCTGGCTTGATCCCATACAGCGGGATCACAGACAACTAATGTGGCGGGATCATTTGTTACGGGCTTGCGCAATGACAGTGACATATTGTAAATGTTACGACACGAGATAAGTGTTGTCCACCTCAGTTTGCAGTGTTGATGGGGCTGATCTTCGTACTGGAGCTGTCTGCCGCCATCGCAGGGTTCGCCATGCAAGATGACGTCATCAGCGGTATCCGTGACAACATCAACTCCACCATGCACAGATATGACAACGACTCAGGGGTGGCCGAGACGGTGGACTTCCTGCAGGAGACGGTAATTATAACTTGCATGAGAAACATTGATGGCAATTTTTGTTCTTTTTAGAGGAACTATGTTTGTAAATTATCAACAACACAAAAATTATTTATAGAGTGTATAAGTACCTACTACCTGAGTTGTTATTTTAAGGAGCAATTTAATTGTGTTTATGATCACTGGTAGGAGTCAATGAAATAATCAAAATGATAGACAAGCCACAGATTAATATAACATCTTGATGATTGAAAAAATTAGTTTACATCCTTAAAGCCTTTTCATGAAGGTGCTGTTTCTCGAGATAATCAATAGCTTCCTAGTAGAGCTATTTCATTTTATTCCTCTTCCATAGTTCTCTTCTTACTTTCTCACTTCTTCTTCTTCTTCTTACTTGCCGACCCTCTTTGCGATTAATACGCCCACCAACCTCCCACGCCTCCTTCTCTTATTTTGGATTCCCTTATGACGACCCCGGCGAGTCTAATGGATCTTCTTCGGCCGAAACCATACATTTCGAGCACGTCGTACTTACTTCAATATAACTTGCCTCTACTACTCCTGCAGTTGTCATGCTGCGGTATGGACGCCCCCACTGACTGGATAGGCAAGCTGGCCCCCAGCAACGACACCATCACCGTACTGGGGACCTACAACGTGCTGTGCTCAATACCTTGTGTCTGTCCTGCAGTTGACATGCTGCGGTATGGACGCCCCCACTGACTGGATAGGCAAGCTGGCCCCCAGCAACGAGACCATCACCGTACTGGGGACCTACAACGTGCTGTGCTCAATACCTTGTGTCTGTCCTGCAGTTGACATGCTGCGGTATGGACGCCCCCACTGACTGGATAGGCAAGCTGGCCCCCAGCAACGACACCATCACCGTACTGGGGACCTACAACGTGCTGTGCTCAATACCTTGTGTCTGTCCTGCAGTTGTCATGCTGCGGTATGGACGCCCCCACTGACTGGATAGGCAAGCTGGCCCCCAGCAACGACACCATCACCGTACTGGGGACCTACAACGTGCTGTGCTCAATACCTTGTGTCTGTCCTGCAGTTGACATGCTGCGGTATGGACGCCCCCACTGACTGGATAGGCAAGCTGGCCCCCAGCAACGACACCATCACCGTACTGGGGACCTGTACGTGCTGTGCTCAATACCTTGTGTCTGTCCTGCAGTTGTCATGCTGCGGTATGGACGCCCCCACTGACTGGATAGGCAAGCTGGCCCCCAGCAACGACACCATCACCGTACTGGGGACCTACAACGTGCTGTGCTCAATACCTTGTGTCTGTCCTGCAGTTGACATGCTGCGGTATGGACGCCCCCACTGACTGGATAGGCAAGCTGGCCCCCAGCAACAACACCATCACCGTACTGGGGACCTACAACGTGCTGTGCTCAATACCTTGTGTCTGTCCTGCAGTTGACATGCTGCGGTATGGACGCCCCCACTGACTGGATAGGCAAGCTGGCCCCCAGCAACGAGACCATCACCGTACTGGGGACCTACAACGTGCTGTGCTCAATACCTTGTGTCTGTCCTGCAGTTGACATGCTGCGGTATGGACGCCCCCACTGACTGGATAGGCAAGCTGGCCCCCAGCAACGACACCATCACCGTACTGGGGACCTGTACGTGCTGTGCTCAATACCTTGTGTCTGTCCTGCAGTTGTCATGCTGCGGTATGGACGCCCCCACTGACTGGATAGGCAAGCTGGCCCCCAGCAACGACACCATCACCGTACTGGGGACCTACAACGTGCTGTGCTCAATACCTTGTGTCTGTCCTGCAGTTGACATGCTGCGGTATGGACGCCCCCACTGACTGGATAGGCAAGCTGGCCCCCAGCAACGACACCATCACCGTACTGGGGACCTGTACGTGCTGTGCTCAATACCTTGTGTCTGTCCTGCAGTTGTCATGCTGCGGTATGGACGCCCCCACTGACTGGATAGGCAAGCTGGCCCCCAGCAACGACACCATCACCGTACTGGGGACCTACAACGTGCTGTGCTCAATACCTTGTGTCTGTCCTGCAGTTGACATGCTGCGGTATGGACGCCCCCACTGACTGGATAGGCAAGCTGGCCCCCAGCAACGACACCATCACCGTACTGGGGACCTACAACGTGCTGTGCTCAATACCTTGTGTCTGTCCTGCAGTTGACATGCTGCGGTATGGACGCCCCCACTGACTGGATAGGCAAGCTGGCCCCCAGCAACGACACCATCACCGTACTGGGGACCTACAACGTGCTGTGCTCAATACCTTGTGTCTGTCCTGCAGTTGACATGCTGCGGTATGGACGCCCCCACTGACTGGATAGGCAAGCTGGCCCCCAGCAACGACACCATCACCGTACTGGGGACCTACAACGTGCTGTGCTTAATACCTTGTGTCTGTCCTGCAGTTGACATGCTGCGGTATGGACGCCCCCACTGACTGGATAGGCAAGCTGGCCCCTAGCAACGACACCATCACCGTACTGGGGACCTACAACGTGCTGTGCTCAATACCTTGTGTCTGTCCTGCAGTTGACATGCTGCGGTATGGACGCCCCCACTGACTGGATAGGCAAGCTGGCCCCCAGCAACGACACTATCACCGTACTGGGGACCTACAACGTGCTGTGCTCAATACCTTGTGTCTGTCCTGCAGTTGACATGCTGCGGTATGGACGCCCCCACTGACTGGATAGGCAAGCTGGCCCCCAGCAACGACACCATCACCGTACTGGGGACCTACAACGTGCTGTGCTCAATACCTTGTGTCTGTCCTGCAGTTGTCATGCTGCGGTATGGACGCCCCCACTGACTGGATAGGCAAGCTGGCCTCCAGCAACGACACCATCACCGTACTGGGGACCTGTACGTGCTGTGCTCAATACCTTGTGTCTGTCCTGCAGTTGACATGCTGCGGTATGGACGCCCCCACTGACTGGATAGGCAAGCTGGCCCCCAGCAACGACACCATCACCGTACTGGGGACCTGTACGTGCTGTGCTCAATACCTTGTGTCTGTCCTGCAGTTGTCATGCTGCGGTATGGACGCCCCCACTGACTGGATAGGCAAGCTGGCCCCCAGCAACGACACCATCACCGTACTGGGGACCTGTACGTGCTGTGCTCAATACCTTGTGTCTGTCCTGCAGTTGACATGCTGCGGTATGGACGCCCCTACTGACTGGATAGGCAAGCTGGCCCCCAGCAACAACACCATCACCGTACTGGGGACCTACAACGTGCTGTGCTCAATACCTTGTGTCTGTCCTGCAGTTGACATGCTGCGGTATGGACGCCCCTACTGACTGGATAGGCAAGCTGGCCCCCAGCAACAACACCATCACCGTACTGGGGACCTACAACGTGCTGTGCTCAATACCTTGTGTCTGTCCTGCAGTTGACATGCTGCGGTATGGACGCCCCCACTGACTGGATAGGCAAGCTGGCCCCCAGCAACGACACCATCACCGTACTGGGGACCTACAACGTGCTGTGCTCAATACCTTGTGTCTGTCCTGCAGTTGTCATGCTGCGGTATGGACGCCCCCACTGACTGGATAGGCAAGCTGGCCCCCAGCAACGACACCATCACCGTACTGGGGACCTACAACGTGCTGTGCTCAATACCTTGTGTCTGTCCTGCAGTTGACATGCTGCGGTATGGACGCCCCCACTGACTGGATAGGCAAGCTGGCCCCCAGCAACGACACCATCACCGTACTGGGGACCTACAACGTGCTGTGCTCAATACCTTGTGTCTGTCCTGCAGTTGACATGCTGCGGTATGGACGCCCCCACTGACTGGATAGGCAAGCTGGCCCCCAGCAACGACACCATCACCGTACTGGGGACCTGTACGTGCTGTGCTCAATACCTTGTGTCTGTCCTGCAGTTGACATGCTGCGGTATGGACGCCCCTACTGACTGGATAGGCAAGCTGGCCCCCAGCAACAACACCATCACCGTACTGGGGACCTACAACGTGCTGTGCTCAATGCCTTGTGTCTGTCCTGCAGTTGTCATGCTGCGGTATGGACGCCCCCACTGACTGGATAGGCAAGCTGGCCCCCAGCAACGACACCATCACCGTACTGGGGACCTACAACGTGCTGTGCTCAATACCTTGTGTCTGTCCTGCAGTTGTCATGCTGCGGTATGGACGCCCCCACTGACTGGATAGGCAAGCTGGCCCCCAGCAACGACACCATCACCGTACTGGGGACCTACAACGTGCTGTGCTCAATACCTTGTGTCTGTCCTGCAGTTGACATGCTGCGGTATGGACGCCCCCACTGACTGGATAGGCAAGCTGGCCCCCAGCAACGACACCATCACCGTACTGGGGACCTACAACGTGCTGTGCTCAATACCTTGTGTCTGTCCTGCAGTTGACATGCTGCGGTATGGACGCCCCCACTGACTGGATAGGCAAGCTGGCCCCCAGCAACGACACCATCACCGTACTGGGGACCTACAACGTGCTGTGCTCAATACCTTGTGTCTGTCCTGCAGTTGACATGCTGCGGTATGGACGCCCCCACTGACTGGATAGGCAAGCTGGCCCCCAGCAACGACACCATCACCGTACTGGGGACCTGTACGTGCTGTGCTCAATACCTTGTGTCTGTCCTGCAGTTGACATGCTGCGGTATGGACGCCCCCACTGACTGGATAGGCAAGCTGGCCCCCAGCAACGACACCATCACCGTACTGGGGACCTGTACGTGCTGTGCTCAATACCTTGTGTCTGTCCTGCAGTTGACATGCTGCGGTATGGACGCCCCCACTGACTGGATAGGCAAGCTGGCCCCCAGCAACTACACCATCACCGTACTGGGGACCTACAACGTGCTGTGCTCAATACCTTGTGTCTGTCCTGCAGTTGACATGCTGCGGTATGGACGCCCCCACTGACTGGATAGGCAAGCTGGCCCCCAGCAACGAGACCATCACCGTACTGGGGACCTACAACGTGCTGTGCTCAATACCTTGTGTCTGTCCTGCAGTTGTCATGCTGCGGTATGGACGCCCCCACTGACTGGATAGGCAAGCTGGCCCCCAGCAACGACACCATCACCGTACTGGGGACCTACAACGTGCTGTGCTCAATACCTTGTGTCTGTCCTGCAGTTGACATGCTGCGGTATGGACGCCCCCACTGACTGGATAGGCAAGCTGGCCCCCAGCAACTACACCATCACCGTACTGGGGACCTGTACGTGCTGTGCTCAATACCTTGTGTCTGTCCTGCAGTTGACATGCTGCGGTATGGACGCCCCCACTGACTGGATAGGCAAGCTGGCCCCCAGCAACTACACCATCACCGTACTGGGGACCTACAACGTGCTGTGCTCAATACCTTGTGTCTGTCCTGCAGTTGACATGCTGCGGTATGGACGCCCCCACTGACTGGATAGGCAAGCTGGCCCCCAGCAACGACACCATCACCGTACTGGGGACCTGTACGTGCTGTGCTCAATACCTTGTGTCTGTCCTGCAGTTGACATGCTGCGGTATGGACGCCCCTACTGACTGGATAGGCAAGCTGGCCCCCAGCAACAACACCATCACCGTACTGGGGACCTACAACGTGCTGTGCTCAATACCTTGTGTCTGTCCTGCAGTTGTCATGCTGCGGTATGGACGCCCCCACTGACTGGATAGGCAAGCTGGCCCCCAGCAACTACACCATCACCGTACTGGGGACCTGTACGTGCTGTGCTCAATACCTTGTGTCTGTCCTGCAGTTGACATGCTGCGGTATGGACGCCCCCACTGACTGGATAGGCAAGCTGGCCCCCAGCAACTACACCATCACCGTACTGGGGACCTACAACGTGCTGTGCTCAATACCTTGTGTCTGTCCTGCAGTTGACATGCTGCGGTATGGACGCCCCCACTGACTGGATAGGCAAGCTGGCCCCCAGCAACGAGACCATCACCGTACTGGGGACCTGTACGTGCTGTGCTCAATACCTTGTGTCTGTCCTGCAGTTGACATGCTGCGGTATGGACGCCCCCACTGACTGGATAGGCAAGCTGGCCCCCAGCAACTACACCATCACCGTACTGGGGACCTACAACGTGCTGTGCTCAATACCTTGTGTCTGTCCTGCAGTTGACATGCTGCGGTATGGACGCCCCCACTGACTGGATAGGCAAGCTGGCCCCCAGCAACGAGACCATCACCGTACTGGGGACCTGTACGTGCTGTGCTCAATACCTTGTGTCTGTCCTGCAGTTGACATGCTGCGGTATGGACGCCCCCACTGACTGGATAGGCAAGCTGGCCCCCAGCAACTACACCATCACCGTACTGGGGACCTACAACGTGCTGTGCTCAATACCTTGTGTCTGTCCTGCAGTTGACATGCTGCGGTATGGACGCCCCCACTGACTGGATAGGCAAGCTGGCCCCCAGCAACGAGACCATCACCGTACTGGGGACCTACAACGTGCCCCGGTCCTGCTGCGCTATCTACTACGACGATGACGTCACGAGTAACAACGTGACCGGTGATGACGTCTGCAAGTACATCTACGGCAACGGTTGTCTCAACCGGCTGGAGTATGTAGTGTCTAGGAGCGCCGTCACGCTGACTAGCGCTGCCGTCTGCTTGGCAATGCTGCAGGTATTGTACACACAACTACGCTGATAGGGGTTGTTATTGGACACACAGACACAGCGTCATAGCCAGTCTCTCCCACAGACCGAAAGAACAAACACAAACATTGACCATACTGTTCAAAACACTGAACACAAAAGATATCCATAGCTGCTTTTCTCTTATCCCCGGTGGGACAATCAGAGCGTTATATCACTTCACTTTCAAGAAGTGTAGAAGGAGAAAGGCAGCGCTTCACGAAAGAAACTGGCAACAAGTTTACATTAGGGGAGGGCGAGTAATGGTTGGGGGGTGATCTGATTCTGGTCATATTGGCTCTACCCCACATGCACACAGTCGTCGTAATTCATGACACTATTTTCTCCTACCTTTAGAACATTGGCGGCGCTACGGGGGTGCATGGGGGGGCAATTGCCCCCCCAAAAAATGGCCTGCCCCCCCGCTTGCCTCCCCAGTCATAGTGAACTGTTCTGAATTAATGTGCATTTTATAATAAATTAAAGTAAGTAATAGCGGATGAAACGAAAGACGTGAGCAAACAGGAACAGTTATCTATGGTCGTAAGATATTATAAAGAAGGTTCATTACACGAAAGATTTTTTGGGCTATCAGATCACCCATGTGAATCGCTTGACGCTAAATCACTCTGTGCATACATTTTTACTATTCTAGCGAAATGTAATATTGACAAACATACGTGTATTGCACAGACTTATGATGGCGCCAGTGTTATAAGTGGCTCTGCTAAAGGGGTTCCAAGAAATATTTGCACAAGAAGTTCCGCAAGCCGTGTATGTTCATTGTTTTAATCATAGGCTAAACTTTTTCATTGTGGTTGTTTGCAAAGGAAACGATTCGGTTTCCCGATTTATAGCGCAATTGCCAAGACTCTACGTTTTGGTATCTCGGTGACGGTCAACAGTTCACCCTGTATTTGTTGCATTGCAAAGGAGGTGGGCAGTCGAGTGGTTGAATTGAAGCACCTATCAGAAATACGTGGGGCGTTGTAGCTGCGTGTGATGCAGTCAAATCAACGTTTTCTGTGCTGATTTTACTTCTCCATCGTATTTCAGTAGAATCAAGCACAATGAAAGGTAATGAAGCGCGGGGTATTTTGGAGCAAATTGACTTTGAATTTCTTTTCTGCTTGCACTTGTTCAGTGACGTTCTTCGAGACCTAAAACTAGTTGCACATGCTTGTGTTCTTGTCGATTCATTGGTGGACAGTGGACACATTCGAACAAATGAGATCGGAACCTGGGAAGTTCGATGCATTGATGACAAACATATAACTAATTGCCGAGGAAAACTCCATTGAACTCTCTAAGAATCGCAACTCTCGAATGCGCAAGCTTCCCAAAAGATTTTCCAGCTTCGCCACCGAACTGCAAACTAGTGAAAGTGAGATACGTCGTAGTGATGACGACTTCATGATTAAAATATTTAATCCTGTTCTCGATCATATGATCACCGAGTTAAAAAGGAGGTTCACTAACAAACAGTGACGTGTTGAGCGGGATAAGTGAAATGAAGCCTAAAAGTGACAATTTCCTAAAATTCAATAAGTTAAAACCATTAGCCGAACATTACCACAGTGATATGGAGAGTATTGAGGCTGAAGTAAAATTATTCCCGCTTGTGTTAAAAATAATAGAAAAAGAGACCAATGCCAAAGTTGATTCGACAATCAAATTAGCAACTGTGATAAACAAATACAAAATGTCATTCAACGAACTTCACAAACTGGTGGTGATAGCAATTACCATTCCGCCTTCCAGCGCAGGGTGTGAGAGATCTTGTTCAAGTTTGCGCCAAATAAAATCGTATCTACGATACAATATGGGCAACACTCGTCTCGCTAATTTGGCTGTGTTAGGTAATTAAAATCACTCGCAAAATGTTTTGATTTAAATCAAGTAGTGGATCGATTTGCAGTTTCTCACAACAACAGACGAATACAGCTAGTGTCGGACTCCTTCATCAATCAATACATCAATCAGCTCATCTGCGTTTCATCTGGGATTTTTGGAGAGTGCATAATCAATTATTTAATGTGGTTTCTAATTTTTAATTTAATATTTTTTTTTTATTTGTGATTTAATTTGTCCCCCTGTCACAAGTCCCAGTGTTTATGCTATCTTTGGAGAGGAGGGGGGGGGGGGGGGGATGGCAACGGATAAGAAGATCAGGGGATTACATTTTGTATTGCCCCCTCAACATATTGCGTTGCCCCAGCTCTCCCCCCCCATTGATTTTTTTCTGGCGCCGCCACTGCTTTAGAAAGAAATACTGTGTCTGAATTCACAAAGACGCCCAACTATAAGTTATAGGGCATAATACAGCTAGTAAATGACTGTGTGTGACTGTTGCAGCTTCTAGGCGTGATGTTTGCTTGCTCGCTCGGTAAGACCATCCGAGTGCAGAAGACAGAGAGAGAGCGACGACGATGGGAACTGAGAGAGAAGCTCATCAACAGTTACAACCCCGAAGTCAAGGCCAACTACCCCGTGGTCTACTTGGCACCTTCCGGTACTCAGGACTGTTAGCACCGCGTCTTCAATACACTCACCTCGCTGGGTGACAATGAGCAACACATTGTTTTGGACATTCCTTGTGTCCGCATTTCACAAGCACGAGCACAAACACAATACAGAAGTGTGCTGATAGTAACATCCTCAATAGAAATGTTTGTAATAAGCTACGTCATTGTTAAAAGTAGGCTATGCCTCACAAAAAAAAAACGTTAAAACCAAACGTATTGCGTACAATGCAATAAAAGCTATCATTTCATCATAAAACCGTACGTGAGTATGGAGATGATTCATAACAGGTTATCCAGAAGCATTAAAACAGGCATGATTTGGTAGGAAAATATGGTATGCCAATCATTTGCGCCAGTACTACAATTTGATACAAATTTAAACTATGTAACTGATTTGACTGTGAATTGTGAATATGTTTGTTTTTCCCCAAAGGATATATTTAAAATAAAGTATTATTTTCATGGTTAGTAAGTTATTGTATTTGTTTTTGTTTCCTATGTTTAAACATATTTTATATCCTATCCTAATACCTAAGCTTGTTAATTATAAAAGGGCATAGTAACCAAAGGGTTAAAGGCATACATTCATAATAATATAATTATGGTAAGATGAAGATGAATTAGAAAATATCTTTATTGGCAGCATCCGTTGATTCATATTGCCGCCAGAAATGCAGCGCCTTCTAGCAGTAGGCAGCACCGGGCAGCACGTTCACGCTACAGGAAGCGGTGGACCCGGTGGACTTCAAATAGAACGCAGCGCAAAAGGTTGTAATCGTCGTCTTTATCACGTTCAACCCGTGGAAATACAGGTAAGTGTCGCAAAAATGAAACGTGAGATTACGAAACGTTTACCTAGGATGGTGTTTAGTGCCATATGGAGCTTTCACACTCACAGGCGTAGGTACGCTAGCTAGAAATTGTCATCATTTTGAGGTTATGTGCGGTCCAAAGGCTCGCTTAGGCCTAGGGCCTAGCACTCACGTAGGCCTACCTACTAGGCCTACTGTACGATTTTTAGAGGGGTTGATAGTAGGCAGTAGGCACTGTTCCATACAATCTGTGGTGTGGCCCTAATATCTGGTTTTCACTTAGTACTTTACAATCATTCAATCAAGTTCGGCCAAACTTGTAGAATTGTTTCACAGCAAGTCACGTTCCTATGATATCCTGCCATTTTAATGGTCGGTGCACAATAGCCCGAGAAGGAGCTTCCCGTTATCGTTAACGTTACCGGGCAATGTTAAATTATAGCGAAGGTTCCCGTTACCGTTACCGGAGCTCCTTCCCGGGCTATTGTGCACCGACCATAATGCCCGTGGTAAATGCATCATTGCACTTGTATGTATTTCTAAACAGTTATAACCATTTTATCCTGTTTAGCTTACTTATACCCACATTGCACGGTTCAATACTTTTGTCAAACTTACCTATTGAATTCTAGGACAAACAAGCATCAATTACGTAATAGAAGCAATTTTTTACCGAACTGTTTTTGATTTGCTTTGTTTCTACAAGAAGCTCCACAGTATTTCATTATTATTTTATTATTTCATACCCCTGCCTGCCACATAAAGAAGCATGAGAAATTTTCGTGCAGAGTTGAACATCGTGGACAGATTTCTATAAGTACTTACCAATTACTGTACAACCAACTTATGCACAACTGAATTTTTTGTACGTTCTTTTAGGCTATAGCCAGTTGACTGCCTCAAGTTTCGCATTTGGAGATACATTTTTATTTGAATGATGGAATCTTTTCGTGAGAATGTGAGAGAGGCAGGTCGGAAAGATCGATCGAAACATCGGGAAAGCGATTACAATCGGAGACGGGGAGCTCTAGGTGACAACAAAGATGGTGACGTAATTTCACCTGAAGATGTCAAAAAGATGGCAATGCAACTGAAAAGCAAGCATAAAGCAACTCTACAAGGACTGATTTACCTCAAACAAGCATTTTTACAACAAGAGGGCAATATAGCTGCATTTTTAGAATGTAATGCCTTGCATATCATCATTCGAGAACTGTCTGGTAGGTAGCCTAATATTAATCATAATTCGTACCCTAGATTATCATTCATCAATCATTGTTTATCATTACCCTTCATTAAATTTGCACTAGTGGGACCTCAGTTAAATATTAGTCAAACACTAAAATTGACATTTTTGATTAAAATTGGGTTTAAGATAAGAAAGAAAAGATAAGATTTAGGCCTGTATAGTGTAAATATATATATATATATATTTATTTATGCATTAATTTTTTAAATTATGCCTTAAGCAAATGAACGTTTATTTATTCTTGAAATCCACGAAATTTCCAGTTGTACATCATATTCATAACTAGGTAGGTACTGAAGAAAATAAAAACTTGGTGGGTTGTGGGTGTAGATATTGGTGCATATCAAGATTGAAAAACATTGCAGATGTGGTTTGAGTTTTAATTCGTGGTTGTGTATTTCACACCTGTGTTGTTATCTATCTATAACCTCTTTTGGAACAAAATTAGTTGTTATTTAAATAACTTTACCACCAACTTATTTTTATTATGTAAATGTTATGTTTTAGGTCAACATGAAGCTCTCCAACTTGCAGCTGCTGATTGTTGTTGCAATTTGTCTCTTGGCAATGCTAAGCATTGTTTAACGTTAACAAAAACAGCTTCGGCATATCTGATCACAAATTTATATGGCTATGGCCGCTTGCCGTTATTAGTAAGTTGAACACATTATTGTTTGCTGGCAGTAGCAGCCACTTATTAGACCTGTCTGTAAATATAAAGCAAATTTTTCTAGTTGTAGACATGGACTTTTTAATTTACATTTCGACTACGGTACTCTAAATATTGCACTGGAATGTCAAATTTGGATACTGAGAGTGACATTTTTCTCATTAGCATTATCAGGACAGTAAACTGAATAAAAATAAATAAATAAAAAAAATAAAACCAGTTTTGTTTCTTTAAAGGATGTGTGTGCTTGGACCTTGGGCAATTTGGCAGCAAGTAGCTTGCAGTCGTGGTCCATTCTCCACAATCAAGGTTTAGGAGCAAAACTAACAGCTTTGCTCGCCTCAAACACTGGTTGTACCGAATCGGTCGCCTATGCCCTCACTCACTACGTCAGAACCGGATACGACCAGATGACGTAAGTACAAGTACCTACCTGTATTCTCTTAGTAAAGTTATAAAGTAAAAGTATTAAAAAGAAAAGTTTAAAAAGTTATATAAAAATTAAAAAACATGATAAAATAATAATTGTTATAAAGTAAAGTTGTATAGATGTTGTAATTGTATTGAATATCTGAAGAGAAATATAAGAGCATACGCCTACTTGTTACAGCCCTGCAGAGCTGGAGCAGGTTGCGTTGTGTGTATGTCCGCTGCTCTTTAAAGAGCCTCCCATGTACTGGCTGGGCTACCTTCTCTCCTGCTCTGCTTCGTGCGAGGCTGTGTTCTACGACAACAGCGTCGGGGTCGCAGCGTTGCACCTGTTGGCCTCCCCAGGTAGACAGATCGGGGTGGAGGAGGAGACGGCGTTACTGAGGATCTTGGGAAACTTGATCGGACAGGAGGACGGCAGATGTGCAATGATAATACTGACCAACATGCCCGCCGAGCTTTTCTCCGTCTGGCACTCGCTTCTCACGTCTCCGCACTCGCACCTACGTCAGGAGGTGATGTGGCTCATTGGAAACCTAATAAAGCACCCTTTTAGAGGGGTTCAAGATATGATTAAGTATACCTCAATTCAGTCGAAATTAGTGCCTTTTCTCAGTGAAACTGTTCAGCTGGAGAGTAGCACGTCGACTACTCGTTGAGTAGCACCTCGACTACTCGTTGAGTACCACGTACACTACTGGTGGAGTTGCACGAAGCATTCGCTAGTGGGAGGTAATAACATTGTGTATAGTTGAGTGGAAGAGCTAACTGTGTAGCCCCTTTACCAAGTACGAATTGTGTTATACCTTCAATACTGTATTTAATAATCATGTGTACATATTTCAAACAATGTGTTAAAATAAACTTTGTTAACAACGAAACACAACAAACTTCAATACAGTCCCGACGTCATATAGGTAACATAGCTGTCGAGCATGACGTTAAGCACTTAATCTAAAATTCAAAATACAGTGCCTTGTAGAATTGGGTTGTGACTGTATTTTCTTATACATACCCGAATTGTTCATCCAGAATTCCATCTAGATACTTTGGTCTACATTATTTGCATCGTTTGCCGACTGCTTCCATAAAGTTGCAGTATATTTTCATTCATATTTTTCACCGTTAATAAATAAAACATGTTCTATATACAGTTTACTGTACATGTGTATATAGTGTATGGTTTCCACAACTCCATGACCTGGGTAAAAATCATTTGTTCAAGTATATGCATAGTGTATGATTGAGATTTCAATGGTGTTTTACCTTGTAAGTACTTCCTTGTATACTGTGCTACAAAACATGAGGCCTATAGTATTAGTGTGGGGATGAAGGCATCAACAAGGGAAACCAATATCCTTATTGAAAATAATAATGTATGTCATGTGTGCGTGCCTACTAAACACTTGCAAGAATATTTCAAACACTTGGTAAAAAATAAAAATGCAAGAAATTAATAATATTAAAAGCGGGTACAATATGAATAAATTGATTTTTGGTGGCAAGAAATTTGTGGCGTCTTGTTTAATTGCTTATTTGCATGAATGGTACTCGGTTATCACCGCTAATCTACGCAAGCAATCAGTAAACAAACTTAAATGGTCCAGAAATTTTTTTGATAATCTTTTATGTATGATCATTTAGTCATATTTTAACCCCATAAATTAAATTTCTTGTTAAGGCACAAGTAGGCTGCTTTTATTTTCTGGACCCTATTTCTAATCATCACTAAATTTTTGTCTTTATCCTGTAGGAAATGGTTTCAGTATGCAATAGAGTTCCACTGCAGACAACTATACATAATGTGTGTTTTCAATACAGGGTATCACAATTGGTACGTTTATCCCCTCACTTTCGATGAAATCATACGTTATCATTGATGTGGGATGTCAAAAGTGCTTCCTAGCCGATCTGAAGCGTCTCTTGCGCTCACACGTGTCACCTTCACAGCCAATCTCCTCCACACAAGGCACGCGCACGATGTTGAAGTACAGGTTGCCCATCAGGTTTGCTGTCGGGTTGTTGGTCGCCTTCAGACAGTTGTAGAACGTGGTGTCGCAGGAACAGTGGGACCTGGACAGAATCACATCAAATATACATACAAGTATGTGCACTATTAAATGCCTAGAAGTATATGCACACAGTATAGTACAATACAATAACTTTGATAACCAACACTAGCACTTTAATTCTAAAATGTCTATGTTTATATTTTGTATTACTCCTTTCCTTATTTGTTTGTTATTTTCTTGCTTATCTTTGTATAAATTATTTTATCTAATTAATAGATCTACATATTATTAGTCATAATTTTTTTAAATGAAAATGTAATGGGGTGATAAGTATCGTCAAAGCGTGCCCAATAAAACGATCCCTTATTTTGATGTCACCCTTGCTGCATGCGGATAACAATGTTAGGGAGGGACAGGGGCTACAATGCTCTGCTGATTGTAGTCTATGTGATTACAGCCAGCTTTTGTGCACTCTTTTCTGCCATCCCCCTTTCATTATAAATGTAAATAAATAAACACATAAGTAAATGTATGTAATGCATGTTACATTGTAACAGGAACTCACTATAGTGGCTTAGTAGTTAGTAGTACTTAGCATTCAGGTCATACTGATCGCTGGCAACACTACATCCAATGCTTTCAATGCATATGAAGTGAATGCTTTACGTTATTGTTGTCCTGTGTCAGGGCCACAGGGGTGATATAGATGAAAATGATGAACAGTTAAAAAATACCCATGCCTTATTATACAGGATGGTATGTTAGGACTTGTGCTTCAAATATAATCTATTCTATTCACGTTTTTCAAATGTTCATATGCTACATCACTTATAGCTACAGATATAGATACTTAAAAAAGAAAAAAAAAATAGTCCTTACAGCATATTGCTGTATCACATTATATTAACATGCACCTCAATACAGGTGTACTTACTTAGTGTACAGAGAGTAATTAGTGAGGTTGTATCGAGATGTGAAAGCTCGTACTTTGGCTGGACACAGGTCGTGTGTACGACAGCATCTGTCTATGGATTCAGCGTTCCCCAGGTCGAAGTAGGTGCTCGCAATGTCCCCTGTACCGCACCACTTTGTACCTGCACAATGGAGAAGGGTTTTCATTTTGAATTGGATGTTGGTATTTGTTTACATTACGTTGTGCTAGAATGACATAATAATATGTTATTATTTTGAGCATTAACACATTCAGGGCTTGGTAAATATGAGTTGCCTTTTTTTTATCAGCTGAGAGATCTCGCAATGTCACTAATGTTATGATATTAGCACTTAACATACAAGTTTCTTACACACCTTCACTAGTGTCAAAGGAAATAAGACATTTGGTTGTTGGTCTGCAACACGCCAGATGTATGGAAAGTGAAGGTGGTAATTAACTATTGATTACGTTGCGTTCATTAATAATAATAATAATTAATAATATAGCGCGGACGATTCTGTTACCTTCCAAGCAGAGTCGACATAAGGGGAGGGGGGGGGGGGGGGTTCTGTATCGACTCTGGTGTCAACTGTCAGTTCATGGACTTGATAATTATGTAACTTTTATAAGTCTATGGTCAATGGATGCACGATTTAGCACATAGGTGCATTTGAATGATTAGACAATGCTATATTGCAGTGCACGCTATGTCATACGTTCGTATTTTATCGGTGATTATGTATCACGTTTGCTCTTATCGCCCGTGACGTGACAGCCTGACAGTGACAGCTGTCCCATACATAACCCGGTCCGGTCATCGCTGCTGGGAAAGTGTCCCAGATCTTAAGCTGCAACTGGCATTTAGCCTACATGCTTAAGTGTCTAGATAAATGACACTTTAATCTCGGCTACAATACCTACACAAGTCTTCGAAACGTATGACAACTGGCGTGAAATCTCTACGTCCAATTAAATGAGTCCTAATTAGGCGAGTGTGCTGCTGGGTAATGGGGAAGTAAAAGCGCGCTAAATACGAGGCTCTTCGAACCAAGAAAACTATCAAACGGAAACTGTGGAGTGGAGCCGACGTAATCGAGATGACGATCTTTGTAGCTCTGTGTCTCTATTATCGCTATCGTGCTATTCGAGACGATGAGGGGTGGTAGATGAAGACGAAGCGGGGTTCGAACCCACGTCCCTGGGTACCGTATGCTCTGGACGTGCGCCCCAACCGCATGAAACCAAAGATTACTGAGTGGATCTTTGATGAAACACAGCGGACTGCAACTGTCTCTATTGTTATCGTGCTATTCAAACTGTCTCGGATCAACGGAAGCTACTGTACAATAAATACACGAAAAGAGGTGATAGATGAAGGTGAAGGACAGTTACATTTAATCCATGCCCTAAGCGGGACTCGAACCTAAGTCGGTACACTTAGGAGATGCGCCCGGTCCGACCACATTAGCCACTAACTATTGTCGAGGTCGACCAAACTATATAAACGTAAACTGAACGCGCCAGATATTGTCTTGAGTTATAGAAACTCATTTGTGTTGTTGTTGTCCAGTGCTTCCTGCTTAGAATGAGTATAATATGGCTAAAGTGAAGGTGACTTGGAGAGTTCCTCCACCGTCTTATCTGCGTTCCTCCACCACGCACGAAGCACAAAGCGCTTGTCAAGAGCGGAAGTGTGTCAAGCATGATTGATGCGCTACTAAGCAACGGTATACGAGATGTTGTCAGAACAATGATAGATCAACAAATATAGCCGTCCATTGTTTTGGTTCACACCTGTATGTGAAGTGATGATATTCATAACAATCTTCTTATAAGGCCGTATGCAGTGGCTCATGCGGCTCTAGGGACGTGGGTTCGAATCCCGCTGTTCGTCTTCGCCTATAACCCGTATCGTCTCGACTAGCATGATTGCAATTACAAAGAAGTAACATAGCCTATCCATCATCATTATGAATACTATGTTAGCATTTTTGGTGGTAAGGACTGTGGTTAGAAACGTAACATAATAGATACATTTTCAACTGAAATTATATTTATTGGTGTCGACTCAATTCAGGAACAAGTTTTTGTTATTATATGATTAGGGTACAACATACATCCAACATGCAATATGCATTCATAAACTGGCGAACTACAATAAGGAAAAAAATCAGACCTGCTTTTTCCACGTGTCCTAGATACAATTTGATTAACTTTTTACTCTCGCGTTAATAATGCAGGCCCATGTTACATGGCGTGTATTGTATTGTAATCTTGTCTCGAAATTCTAAGTTTTTCATCACTCGAATTATCGCGCGGTTAGATTAGCGCTACGGTTTTATCTGCAAGGCTGAGCATGCGCTGTGATGGCTGAATGTCTTGAGCTATGTGACTGAGTGAACTCTAATTACGTATTCATTCATTTATTTTTTATTTATTCATTTATTTATTTATTTTTTGCTTTTTTATTTATTTGTTTATTTATAGGCGTGCGGAGAGGTTGAATAGGGGGACCACAATACATGTAATATTACTTCATGGGGGCTCTACGGGGAGGGGGGGGGGTGTCTCCTACAACCTACACAATAGCACCGCAGGCGATTTTGTAAAGTGTTTATGCGGTTTTGCCGTGTTAAGCATTTTAAAATGGTTATCCACAGCCACCTTGTGAAGGCTGACATCATAGATGAGCGAGTCGGAGCCAATCAGCGAATGACTTTTGCAAATACTGACATCTGGTTGGTCAAACCTCTCTCATCTATGACGTCAGCATCCACAAAGTTACTGTCGAACGACTTTAGGAGTTGTTTCTTGAATAGGATAATGTCATACCATTCTTTGTGGGTATCATATCATTGATATTGTTTTGTTAGAAACTAATGGCAGTGTGGTCAGTCACAAAAGACAAACCCTTGGCAGTCAGGGAACAGGCGAGGTTGAGACCCATCAGCTGCTGCCGCCGTCAAAGAGTATACACCTGTATCCACGTCAACACAATCGAGGGGCCTCAATTCCAGGGCATTTAATTGTGCGGTCCAAAACGTCAACGAGACGCATGTAATACGCCTTGATGGCTGTTCCGGCTGCCTTTCATCGTCTCGGTTAGCCTCGTTGCGCATGAAACAATGCTGACTCACATTTTGTTTCTATTCGACTCATGTTTATCGCAGCTTGGATTACAAGTATTCGTTCCTCGTATTATTGTCTATAAAGTAAGTCTTCCTCACGTGGCCTGACTCTCGCGTGAGTGTGGCTTATCTATTGTTTGGTGTAACTTACACCCACTGGTGTCATATTACGTGATGTCGAAACCAAGTTATTCAACTACGTGCAAACATTCAAGGTACATTTGTTTTTGTTTTTTTAGCCGGCTGTAGCGAAGATGTTAGTATTTATGATTTACCAAAGAAAAACGTTTAACCAATAACCATGTATGGAAGGTAAGGCCGAAATTGGACATTCAATAAGACAGTACGGCAACCCCAAGGTGTGAGGTCAAAGCAAAGGTCACACAAAGTCCGTTAATCCCCTGGCGGAGGTTCTTGGTAGCTCGACGACCCCCTACCAGGGGATTTACGGACCTTGACACAAAAACACCTACTTCTCTTGATTGGCTGACGGGCGCTCACTATCTATTGGTTAGCTGGCTGCAGCCGAGACTTTTCAATCTTTTACCAAAGAAAAAACTAAATGTTTAATCTGGTGGACAATAGTTATTAAAGGGCAACCCTTATAATCAGCTACGCTAATCTCTGCCTACAATCAGCCGAGATAATTAAAAATGCCATAACAATTGTACATTCGTGGTTCCGTCCAGCATTCGCCGAGCTATAACCTAAAGCGAAAACACAACATCCTCGCTTTCATGCAAGCCTGTGTGATATTATTATGTTTGTTGCATCTTCTGTGTGAAAATGTGGCAGGCAATTTAGACTCGGATTAAGATTTCCCCATTGTTTAGTTTTTTAAGGTCATACCGCAGTGTTACGCCCTCCATAGACTAATTGCATGGCTACTTGTTGAGCCGACAAACCTACTGAATTACTGATCTACTCCAATGTTGGCTCTATTGTTCGATTCTATTCGATTCAAATGTGTGCAACAGCAACAGGGCATTGCCCTGCGACTCGACTACGATACAATAATAATAAATAGTGTAATCACTAAGAGTACACACAACAAACTAAAACACTTGTCACTGCTACAAGTGTCATGTCATGTCAGGGCCCAGTTACCACGGAAGTGACTAAACATACTTGTGATGATGAGTAGTGTAAGCTTTGGATGTAATGACACCATTTACCTACATTGATGCAACGACAATGATCAAAGATGTGATTTGTTATTGTCAGAGGATCGTTCGAGGCCCCTCGTAAGTGTCCATATCCAAGACATCCACTGCCACTGTCATTGTGCAAACCCATTACTTTCAAGGGAAGTATACTTGGCCCAAGACTACCTTACAGATGCTTTCGTCACAGGCGAGGCAACCAGCGAACCGCCCGCGACAACCCCGTGCAAATACGGATCGCTGATTGGCTACGAGCCCCTCGCCTGTGACTGTGTTGCTGAAGATGTGAAGAGACGGATCACTGAGACAGATTCTTACCCAAGGGCCCCGGCCAGTTACGCTACTGCGATTTACCCAGGGACGATATTTGGACTTGACCTTTCGCGCTTGGGTAGCGATGCCAATCATTAATTGATTGATGCGAAGAGGAAAACACTCCACCCAAGATTCGACAATCGACCACGACCACTGAGCTAACTTTAAAATACGTCATTCTCATCATGGCGTATTAGACTGTCGACCACGCCCACTACGCATTCACCTGACGTACGTACGTCATACTTTGACATATCGGGCGACACCAGTGTGCACCTGTCATATACATCATACGTCATTACTCATTACTCATGAGCCGAGTCAGGCAAGATTCAAAGGCATTGTAGACTACTACGGCCACTACGCCTTTCCAGGGTTTAAGTCAAGCGACCACCTGTACCCATGAATACGTCATACGTCGTTTAACACATTGACCAATAACTCCAATAAATGTTTTATATGTGAGACGTATATTGATTCATGATTTCATTGTTGAATTATATATTATTCAAACCACTGCTACTGTATATTCCATGAAGAGATTGCAGTACGTAGTTGCATTACCCTGCTATGTCTACACCCACCACCCCTTGTGGCGAGTGCAAAAGACTATAAAGGCCTAACCACAATTATCGTCGACATCGTGACCGTAATCTGGATCGGGATCGCAATCGTACATTTTCCCATTACAAATATACAAAAAAGATGTTACGATTCAGTTGTGAACAGCGCCAAAAGAACCATTTTAGTGAACTCTTCCACGATTTCCAAATTACCCGCCACAAGGGGTGGGTGGTGGTAGACAGTGGCAGAGAAATGCAACTATACTGGCCACGCCGTAAGAAGCGAGGTGTCCCCTAAAATTCTGAGAAGAGACGGTCGCTCCACACGGTCTTATTCAACTCGAGATTGCCCGATAGCTGCATTGTTATTGTCCACTGTATTGACTGCACCAACCGTGAATGGAATGCGACCCCACCACGTCTGACAACATGCGGACGATATTATCACTACAATACCTGAGGCAGGAGAACGGGATGCAATTAGATTTAGGTTGGTAGTTGTCACACACGTCTTTTTACTATTACATAATCTGTGACGACAACACCTTGCAAGTTAGCGCGACGGGACTATACGAACTGCAATCTCTACGTGGAATACACTGTAGAGGTGTATTATAATATTATATTGCACAGTTTGTAATTTGTTTATAAAGTTGTGCATTGCGTAAATATACATCTGCCAAGTACTTTGTCAGTCTGTGTAATAGAGTGCCTACCTCACGTCATGGGGATTTTGTTAATTCTAGTTATCCATACAAGACAAGGCCGCCAACTTCCGTATAACCATAGTTATCGTTGTTCTGTGGTCATTACAGTATTTATAGCGTTTGTAGGTACTGAACATGTTTATTGCGGAAAGTGTTATTAACATTGTTATTGTTATTATTAAGTTATTAACAAATGTGACATACGTGCATAAACGCAGTCTAAGTGGTAGTTAGCTCCCATGCTGTATTGCGGTCAAGTGGATGTCACGCCTGGGGTCCACCCCTACAGCCTCGAGGGCGCGGGGGGCAAATCGGGGGGGGGGGGGGTGTACCTACCTGGCATGATGCCGCTGAAGAGAGACAGCGGGCTTCGACCCTGCGCCTCCAGCTTAGACTCATCCTCCAAGTCAGGTACCTACCTGGCATGATGCCGCTGAAGAGAGACAGCGGGCTTCGACCCTGGGCCTCCAGCTTAGACTCATCCTCCAAGTCAGGTATCGTGAGGTTCTGCGAGTCTGGTGGTGACGTCAGCATCTGACACTTCTGCATCAAGTCTTGCATGTCATTGAACGAGATGGGGATTGGTCGGGCGATCACAGCCAGACTTTCCTTTCTCAGAGCCAGCGTCGCGTTCGCACTGCAGGACATTGTCATACAAATCAGTGCTAGCCTACTTGCACGCACAATAATACAGCATAATTACGCGGGCTATGGCCAATGACAAAAGAGTGCACCACAATAATATTGTTTTATAATGTTTTGTTATCTTTGAGGTACGTGAGTACCGGTATCCCATTTTATATATGTTGGCACTTAGGTTTTCGAAGTTGCTATTATCATTTATGGGTTTCGCTTTTATGAGCACACTTTAAAATTCATTCTAAGAAATGAATAAATTTCAAGAAATATACAAAAGTAAAAAAGCACAACAATTAGCAGTTATATTGGGTAGCAAGATATTATGAGCTGAGGTGTAGCCAGAGTGCGAGAAGTATCCGTCATTCACTTATGTCGCGGGGTGTTGGTGAAAACATACAAGCCCTCAAGGAGCACAGCTCGCAAGTAGGGGGCTTGTACAGTTAGAGTGCAGCAAGAGATGAAGGTCTTACAAGGTGAGGTGCACAAACGTTGCGTGTCAGTGTCGCATTCTGCTGTCGTGAAACCACGTCACTCATAACTACACTGCCTTGGTATTGACAGCCTCACACGCAATCAATATTATTGCGGATATAATACCCCCCCCCCCCCCCCCCCTCCATCTCCAAAAAAAATGTAATACCCTTCTCAATATACGTGTGACGCATTAGCTCTACAGCTCATTTGTCTATGGGCATTTGTAAATACCCATTTTTTTTCTGAACGGTAATGATGACGACAAAGGTAAGTACGTATCTATACTGGTTGACATTCAACGTGTCATTACGTGTTTCATTGCAATGGCAGCATTAAGTTTCATCTTCTCGTGGAAGAAAACTATTAATGTTGTTACTAGATATCGAACCATGGCCTTTATGTGCATGGCCGGCATAAGGATGCGTAGAGCCGTAAGCATAAGCTACTTGTTAAGATCTCTGCAACTATGGGACCACTTGTTTTCTATGATTTTTCATTTTTGTCGTGTTTTATAAGGTTTTCGTCAATAATGTTGCAAAGGGCTCATAAATACTGAGACAATGGTGATAATTCTAGTTGCTCTACGTCTATATTAGTGCAATCATGCTGTTCGAAGTGGTAAACGAGGATTATGATAGAAACTCTGCGTTGTGCGGTAACCGGGCCCGCCTGCGGCCCAGCCCTAGAGCCACCGCAAAGGCCAACACACATGTTTTATCCAAACCATCTTGAAATATCATTCACATTAGAACACCCGACATATTTTACCATGTTGTAGGTATTTTTTGTCATTGTTTTTTTGGCTGATAACAATCAACATAATATTTGCAACCAAACAACAGCTTCAACATTTTCCTCAGGTCCGGGTCATAAAACAACTCTCACTCTGCGTGTCGTACGAGGAGACTGGGCAGATGACCTTGTTGTCATTATAAATAATAACAATAATGAATAGAGGCGGATCATCACGGAGCGGTTGGTCGGGGTCAGGTGATGATAACATACATTCAAGGCAATTAGTTAATATAGGTTTTCACTTGTGAGCGGATTTCCCATTGCAAACAAACGACAAATTATAAAAAATGTGTCAAGTGTCGGCAACTAGGTGATGCGTGGCGACCGGAAGATCAGTGGACTTGTGTTAATTATTATACTTTAGTTGCCAACGGTGAAAGTAGTGATGCTTGTCACTTTTACACAACCTTCGGCGGGACCTGCACGAGACTTTTTAATAGGTACTAATAATTATAACAGGTAGACAGTTTGGCTGCCATGTTACTTAGCTGTGTCATTGTCTGACTGATGGGCAGACAACAATGGTCGGAAGGAAAGGAACCAGGTTGGAATGATTACCCGAGTAAGTAAGGGGCCCGGGGTTGAGTCGCCGGTACTTGAGGTATAAAAGGTAACAGCTCCGAGAATGACCACTCATCGAAAAACTCTTATTGAAAATTAACGACAATTTATCGCGGACTAAAGCATTCGCGAAGTTAAGCTTTCGCTCTCTAGATAAAGAGCCGTCGAAATCGAAACTTTTAAAAATTGTTTTTCGTTTATGGTACGACATATATACACCAAACTAACACTGGGTACATAATACAGTTGTAATACTAATTGCTAATGTACACATGTTATAGTCATGTACGCATTCGAGTGCTGACGTATTCATGGAGTAAACAATCGAAATTTAAAATCAGTGTTAGCAAACCCGTGGAAGGAATTGTGTGTGTGTGGGGGGGGGGGGGAGGGGGGCTGTTATTATTGATTGCTTGATGTATGCGGTGAAGGCAAACAAGACGACACCTTGTATAATATAGACCTTCACTCCTTTTGGTTTATATAAGTTTTACAATAACTTGCTTAACAACTAACTAGCTAACTAGCAACGAAGCACTCAATAAATTCAAAGTGGTTCTCAATCGGCCTTGTTGATTCTGACATTTGTCCGCAGGTGTTCGCAATGTCTAAATCACTGATTCATATGTTTCGTATTTGAAATATCGATCTTTGATTGGTTATCACTCACTCGTCGACGGTGTTCTGAGCCTACAGTGTAGGTTTAGTCGCTTTAAATTAAAGTCCCCCACTGCAAATCAGTTTAGTTACTGAGTGGGTAGACTAAATGTGATTTTTTTTTCTATTTTTCTATGTAGTTAATTTATTTTTCATAGAAAGTATGTAATTTTTTATTAACACGTTTGATTTATTTATTTTCCATCGTGTAAATCATTTTAAATAATATATTAACGACGTGGTTTTACATAATATAAGTTACTTTCGCTGACTTCTTGGAGATGGCAAAATGTGTATGAAAGTGATTTGACCGTGGCTGAAGTGTTCAGCGCACAAAGGTTAGAAACATGTTTCCTGCTTGTTCCCGCATCTAATCACATGGGTCTTCACAGATCACCTCAGAGCCAACGGAACGGAAGGAAGCAACGTCAACAAAGACACATCGGTTTCACCCGGAACTGGGCATCATGTATGCCATGCATGCAGCAGTATAGCAGGCTGTGAGTGAAGATGCCATCACGTGGGGTCGACGCAACGAGAAGTAGGGCGGCTGTGTCAGTGGGCCGCTTGGATGACCTCACAGATGTCGTCACGTCACTAACCTCAACACCACCCGACTCATTGTTAGACAATTCAGTACAACAATCTAACATTTGATTAGCTATTTGCTTATTGTTGAATTTATTAAGTTTCACGAAAGTATTGATTCACGTAATGTGGCGATAATTGAATGGATTGACAGATGTATAAAGCTTTGTTTATTTTAGTTATCACCCGTCGTTTGCTGATCATTTAAAAATGTAGTTTCAGCGATTTGCTTTGATGGTTGAATATGCGCAAAACCTCCGAATAATGACATTATACGATCAGCTTATCGAAGTGTAGATGGGTGACCTCTTGCCTCCGCTATAATCTTATAATCTTGGCTATATACTCGAAACTTGTTCAACAGCTTCGTTCCCTCGCCCACAAAGTTACACCATCGTTTCTACAGTATGGAACGATAACACAGGGTCCCTTAGTACTAGTTCCCTAGGGCGAGACAAATCTTAGTCACAGCCAATCAGAGCGCAGTATTCTCCCTCCCAGCCAATGAAAGAAGCCTGTGGCTTAGACACGGGGGTTAGTCAATAATCACAAGTCATTTGTGTAAACGGCCCATTACGTTCTCCCCGGCCCCCCTGGTTATTATGACAGTTGCAATGCTTATGTACTGATCGCCCCTGAGTCGCTAATCAAGTGTTACCATCGTATCTACAGTCTCATCCTTACGAAATAACCGAGCTCAATCGTATCAACTTAATTTTCTCTCACTCTAGTTTCTACCATTACTTGAAACACGTCCATATTGATAACTTATAATTGTGTATTGGTTTCCCGGACATTCCAAACACGGCGGGCGTGACTAATCAGGCTTGTACACTCTACTAAGCGGAACACTGAATGATAATGATGAATGTGTGGATGTAATAGGTGGACTGTTTAGCCTCATAGGCTCATTATACAATGTTTTACAATGTATCAGACTGTGTCTTCAAAAACCTTTTGCACACAGAAATGTAGACAATAATATGGCCAGAAAGAGGCGATAGATAACGATATGAGATGGGTTCATGATTATAGTCACGTTGTGGCTAGTACATATACACGACTTGTGCCCTGCCAAGATGCAATAGGCCACTCCACGCCCTGGCCTCTATACTCCACGCCCTGGCCTCTATACTCCACGCCCCTGGCCGCTTTATACTCTACGACCTGGCCTCTATACTGCACGATCTCATATCACGATCATGGCAGATCACAATGGTTATACCGTATCCCACACCCACACATCTGATAAACACTCCTTGTGCCAACTATCTCCACGTGGGCATGACCGTAGTACAGTAGTGTAACTTGTTGCAGTGCAGTAGTGTAACGTGTTGCTTTCGCCCACATCATTGTCTTATGAGAGGTAATTAGTTATCCTAGGATCACCGTGACGTTGCAGAGATGAGAATATAATATAACATAGAAACCTTCAACTACTCAGTGAACCGGTGAAGGACAGAGTAGTTGATCACTGTCGTTCTGTCGTTCTGTGGTTGTTTCTTTTATTTATTCTCGGTTTTGTTTTGTGCGGTGGTGAAAAACTGGTTATTTTTTAGATAGAGTCACGTCCTCAAAATAAAGTTATTTCCTTGTTTCGCTTGTAATAAAAAGTGTGAAGTTTTGTACTTCGCTTTTTCAGCATGATGAAACTATAATAATTGTATGACAAACTGGTGTTGTGGCGACACAACAC
This sequence comes from Isoperla grammatica, assembly GCA_945910005.1. Lineage (NCBI taxonomy): Eukaryota > Metazoa > Arthropoda > Insecta > Plecoptera > Perlodidae > Isoperla > Isoperla grammatica. The sequence continues at coordinate 135,905,627 of OX246737.1, forward strand.
CAATCCAACGCCAATCGGTGAACGCACAGAAACACACCCTTACACTTTACGGTTAAATAATTAATAAATATATTTATAAACGTAGAAATTAAAGTACCGTAGTGACCAGTTCCTTCTTCACTTGCAGTTTTATGGCTCTGACAAAAGGCAGTATATAGTATACACGTATTTTGCATGTATAGTGTGTAAAATTGAGTGTATAGTGTCTAAAAATGCAAAAATTTAGTTTATGAATTTATATTTCGATTCACTTTTTAAAAGTGTACTTTTTTAACGATAACGCATATTGTTTCATACTATAATAAAAAAAAACATTTTGTAACACATTAACCCTAAACTACATGAGTAACCCATTGTCTTTCTAAAACGTGTGAAATAAACAATGTTACTGAAACAAGTTCGCTTTCAAAAGTGATTTGTTCATCATCCGAATGAGCAGCGAGTACAGTAAAGTATAGTAAAGTATAGTAAAGTAAAGTATAGTACAGTAAAGTATAGTAAAGCAAAGTGCAGTAAAGTAAAGTATAGTATAGTAAAGTAAAGTATACTAAAGCAAACTGCAAAGTATAGTAAAGCAAAGGCGTAACTCACTAGACTTCTATGAGCTCACAGTTGAGCAGTTGTTTGCCGGGCCCCAGCTCCACGACGGCGATGGTCTGGTCGTGGTAGTAGATCTGTCTCAGCGAGTCATTGTTCACCCTGAGGCCACTAAACTCCTTGAGGGTTGCTCCGGGGTCCCTCTCCGGCGCCCCGGGTAGGAGGCTCTGCCCGCTGACCAGCCCGGGCAGGAAGTAGAGGAGGGCGAACCCCAGCATAAGGGGGGCGGCGAGCCCTGCATGGGACATCGTCCTGGCTTCCACGGAGCTCTGAAACACGTCCGACCCGGCGGAATACAACGATCTCACTGGCATTTCACTCAAAACACAACATATGAGCTACTCACTTCCGTTGACAGTTTGTGAGGCGCGCGCGTGTTGTGTTTGAACGATAACCCGGCGCGTTCTACATGACGACTGGTCCTCGCGAGCAGTGAGCAGTGAGCAGGCGCGGGCTAGCGGTCCCGCCACGTGCGGGGGGAGGGGGAGGGGGCTGTCAGACGTACATGTCACCACGCGCCACGCGCCACGTGCGGGGGAAGGGGGGGGCTGTCACACGTACATGTCGCAGTGAGCGGGCGCGGGCTAGCGGTCCCGCCACGTGCGGGGGGAGGGGCTGTCACACGTACATGTCGCCACGCGCCACGTGCCACGTGCGGGGGGAGGGGGGAGGGGCTGTCAGACGTACATGTCGCCACGCGCCACGCGCCACTTGCAGCGGGCTGTCAGACGTACATGTCGCCACGCGCCACTTGCAGCGGGCTGTCAGACGTACATGTCGCCACGCGCCACTTGCAGCGGGCTGTCAGACGTACACGTCGCTCATTCATGTTGTTCAGGTGTCGGGTATAAATCAGACGCCCACCAGTGGCGGCTCGTGGTATATTTCGGGAGGGTGCGGCCTCTACTGCCCACTCAATACAACCTTGCTATACGAGTTATTTATTATTGTTGCTCTTATGTAAGTTCGTACTTATCTTCGGGAAATCAGGGTTTGGCTTTTCGAAATACATATAATTTTATTTTGTTGATTACACATACAATAGAATAACTTATTGGCATCTGATCCATTAGACTTGAGATTTAGTTGGACGCTCCCCTGCAGCTCCCCTCCATCGCTATGTGACCCTCCCTTACCCCCCCCCCCCCCTTACCCCCGTGATAACGCGACAATCATATCACATTTATTCATTTCATATTATATTATTTATAATATGTCATTTGTAACGCTGGGGGGTGGATAGTTTCGAACTATGTCAAACTAAAAATATCTGCACACAATGCATGCAATTTACTAGCAAAGCAGGAGATATTTTTAAGCAAAATACTAGTATATTGAATAATGTCCAAAGTAGAAGGTCTCACTGTGTAGTGTAGGACTATACTAAAAGCCGCATCATTATATAGTATAGCACATTTGTTGTTAAATATTGTATATCATATTCTTGCAGGCTTATACATTCAGATGGGCCTACACTTTTACTTATTAGTGATATTTGTAATTGTATTGTGTATATTTATTGTGAATGTGATTGTTGCAGATATTGGTACGAATCCAATACCTATTAAATACAACAATGGTTACAATAAGAATTTGCAGAAAAAATAAAAATCCGTTCAAATGGTTGATAAAACCATAAAACCATCAGCTCAGTAGTAGAACACTGCCTTGTAAAGATCTAAACCCGTTTTAAGTAAGTATTGTACATAACTTGTCCTATAATAGTTTCCCCAAATACCTTACAGTTTCCCTTTTTAATCTCATCTGTAATGAAGAAAATATTCTCTTATAGTTGATGTCGCGTTCTGCTTCATCAAACAATTGCATCCATCAAATATTAATAAGTAGTTGTTTTGTTGTTTTGTTATTCTTGCTATTTTATGATTTCCCGTTATTTATTGTCCACTTTTGTAAATTAGTTTTATAACTGAAGAGGAAAGACATTAATTGCAAATAAATATACATAAAATGAAAATAAATACAATACCGAATTTAATTTCAATCCCATCCGTTACTTTGATTTGTCTAAACGTATAAAACATTAGCACAATGAACAAGCGGCAACTACATCACGCACGCATTCTTTCTAACTGTTACTGAAAATCAATGGACATGAATCCAACAAACAATGTTCGCGGCGACATTGTTGATACCGGCTGCAACTTCTTCTCGTATGGAAAGGTTGCTACAGCAATAGCGTTAAAATTATTCCAGTGACTCAACGTGGAAAGCACGGGTGAGAATCTGCAAATAAAGGTGAGGAGAAGAGTTCTTGGAGTATTATCTGTTACAACTTGCTGCTATCACGGACCTGCTTCTGTATGAAGGTCCAAACGCGTCGAGATTGTGAGTGAAGGGACCAGTTTGGTGGCGGCTATACATCACGCGCACGCAGGTAGGCCTAATCCTTCTCTGAGAGCCGGGCCAGGGTAGCTCTGCCTGTCGTAAGAGACACTTCCTTCTCTGAGAGCCGGGTCCAGGGCAGCTCTGCCTGTCGTAAGAGACACTTGCTTCTCTGAGAGCCGGGCTCTCTGTCTGGCCCAGGGTAGCTTAGCCTGTCGTAAGAGGCGACTAAAAGGCCGGTGTCCTATGACCTAGTTGTTGAGCACGTCATAAAACACAAATAGTAACCTAAGAACAGGTCGAAGTGGGTACTGTGTATACCTCTTCGTGGGGACCGGTGTCCGCAAAGAGGGCTCGCCTGCAAGTATTCAATTGACCTATTTATTTCTTATCGTGATCTTTCTAATTTTCCCTCTTTTATCGTCTCTTTCTCTCTTCTCATTCTCATTCTCTCTTTGAGCTAAACGCCCTCCAACCAACCCCTATCTGGACTCTCCTCATGACGACCCCGGCAGCGCAATGGCCACGCTATATCAAACCAAGCTGTCGAGTACGTCAAATTATAAACTAATATCCAAGAGCCGTTGGGTTCTACTGCGTGCATGATTGAGTAGAGTAAAATTGCCTTGGCCCAAAACTCACCGGAACCCCGGGGAATAGCGTTATTACTGTAGCCTACAGCTCGCGTAAATTAATCCAACGCATTCCTTGCAAAACAAATAAAAATAATACAAACTAGGACGTAGCCCCATTAAGAGTGAACGCGCCTTCAACTTGAACAGTTCAAGAGGCCTTTTATATTGGATGTCTGTATATCCATCTCCCCTGTAAGGCCCGGGATAGAACAGACCAGGATAGCTCTGATTGTCGTGCGAGGTGACTGACGGGCCTACGTTATCATTACGACCTTGTTGTTGAGTTCATAGTTTAAAATTGAACGTAGGGCCAAAAAAATTAATTATTATTTTGATAAATTGACCATGTCATGTTGCAAAACAAACGGTTGCACGTTGAGTGACAAGAGGGAAGAGTTATAATAATGTCATGATGTTAAAATAATTCTATATCTTTATTACATTGAAGTAGGGTGCCGAAAAATGCGGGACAGTCCCGAATTTGGCCCAAGTGTCCCACGTCCTGAAATTGGTAAATTCACCACTATCTTTGACTTAAACGTTTCAAAATTACAAATTTCAACTAAAAAAAAACAACGTATTAACGTGAAGAGAAGTATAATATGTGTATGTATAATATGTAATTCGGCGCTTAATAAAATACACGGGCCAAGAGTTTTATAGCTTGGCTCTTTCCCGAAGAGAAGTGATAAAAAAGGTAAAAAGCTCTAAAATAATGTGGTGAATGAATAGTCGAAGTTGTATTTCAAAATATTTTAAGAGTTTTTTCAGACAGTAGGCCTATTCAGTAGATACATTGGTATACCAAAGCATTTTATTATCTTATCCTACAATAAACGTAACGTACAAAAGTCACTTATCAGTTTTGAGTTGAAGATTTATGTGCTAATCATAGACATTTGCTTGTAGATCTTAAAAATTATACTGTTTGACAAATTGCATTGCGTAACAGTCATGTGCTACCGCTTTGTTATTACCTAGTTATTTGTAACTAAATATTAGTCACCATGTTCACCTATACGTACTGTTCACGTATACGTATCTATGGTGTTATTGTCAATTGTGATTGTGAACAGGATACATACAATTAATTTAAAGGTATAAAAAAGTATAAAGATACTAAAGTTATTATAACGAAAAAAAAGAAAAATGTATACCTCTTGTTAAAAGTAATAGGCTGAATACTACTGATGAATTCACTTACACAATTCACACACCACAATCCATATGGAATAAATACAAATCTAAATAATCTAAATCTAGAGTAAGAAATTTTTAATCCCTTAAAAAACCACTGTCCCCGTTTCACTTTCAGCGAACATGCTGCACCGCATTTTACTCCTGCATTGGGTCAGAGTTCAATAGTTGTATATAATTGGTGGAGCCGAACGAAACAAAACGACATCAAAAACTAGGCAACAATATATTTTACGAAATAGCATTTACTTTGTATTTAAAAAATACGCGTATTAGGCCATAGACTACTTCACGTTAAAATCCTTCTAACCAAACGTTTTGGGTGTTTGAGGAATAGACTCATCGCTCTATTCCCAAGCAGACTGCATCTTTGCGGGGCGAGGCGTGATGCTCGTGCAAGTCCAAGACAAGCCAACTAAACGGGTCAGGCCTAGTCAAGTATTGCTATAATTAAATCAATCAGGTTCACGGAGTACCTAGCTACAATTAGCAATTAAACAGGCTCTGTCTGACACAGTGACTTGTGCAGCAAGTACCGGGAATATTATGTTCTCTGGAAAATAACCGTAACATATCACACACACACACGCGCGCACACACACACGCACGCACGCACGCACACACACACAATTAACTGTAGCGAAGAATGTCTTGTCCCGGAAGTAAGTACTTGAGATAAGACTACGTAGGTACATCCAAGTAATTAATAAGTAATTATGGTATTTTCCCTCCCAGTCAGATTTCTATCCGTAAATACAGATAACGTTGGTGTCATGCCTTGAAAACTAGTTCAGTAAAACATCAGCTAAAAATAAATATTTTCACGTTGTGATTTCAGATGTTATAACATTTACCCCAACTAGGTATTGAACCTAGAAATAATTGTGAGCTGTAAAACGAAAGTTAAAATGTTAAGAAAGACTTTCAACCGCGAAAACCTACGGAACTCCGGCCATGCACCGTACACTTATTTACTCGCTCATGTATCAATACTTGTTTTAATTGTAGGCCTAGGCCTATATACATGTTTCGCCGGTTATGCATCTAACCAACACGATTCTCCCATTACATTATATAAAATGTTCTATTTAATGATCAAATGTGAACTTTTAATAACCAGACTGATCATTTTTATTGAGGTCGGAAACGGTTGAGTTTTCCTGTTGAGTGTGTGAGTTGTGAATGGCCGGCCGGCTTTATTGGGATCGGAAGCGACGCGGCCGGTCCGTGAGAACTGTCTTAATGTGATCATTATGGAGCAGGACTCCGGTATTGTACCGGCCAATCTGGTCGACTGCATCACAGATTGCAATCAGGCAGCCGGGCCGCTTCCCGGACGCGATTCAGATGAGTTCAAACGATATATAGGACATACACACGTGATGCATGATGTACAAAGGAGCCAGAATATAGAAAGTTAGAAAAATTAACTAGTGTGTAAAAAAAGATATTATGGTTCGTTCGAAGTGTAAAAAAAGAATCGTGTAGGCCTATATATGTAAATGAACACAAATCCAAACCTCTGAATTTGGAGCAACACAAACTGTGTCGATCGCGATAGGTTTTGACTCCGGATTAGAAAGTTATTTTGACTGTGAGTAAAATTTGTGAAAAGCATTTTTTATCAGCTACGTTTGTTCTTTTTATCTTTATAAATCAATCTGAATAGCCTATATATATTATAAGATTAGGTACTTCATCATGGTTAGTGTTAAAAAAGTAACGAAATTTGATATCTATATAGTTTGCATTATAAATGTTATCATTTTAAAATACGATGACACATAGGCCTAACAAATATCGGGCAAATGTATTGTGCAGCATTACAGTTGATTACCGTTACCCCAAAAATGTAAAGTGCCCTGCGTCTAGCATAGAATGTCTTCCCTTCCTACTAAGTGTGGTGGCAGTGGTTAAACAAAGTCTTCATTGTGAGTTATGTTACCGTATTGAAGTGCCCACAATAAATAATAACACATACCAACGTACTTTTCCACGTCTCTAGTTCATACCATAAAACAGGTGCATTAGGGGTAATTTCGTTCTTGAGTTGGTTACCTGGAAATGTCTTACACGGCGGGCGTGGCTTATGAGGCCTGTGCACTCTACTATGCCTTTACAAAAGTGTAAAAGAACGCCTTGAATCTGTTAAGTTTCGTTGACACAGCGTGCATAATGCTCTGAGGTCGCATCAGACTAGTTATACGTTGGAAGTAATTAGCCTCTCGTGTCAGAGCGTAATGAAATGCCGGCCCGGAGCCGGAGCTGACTTCTCACATGTATCACTGCAGACAACGCACGCGACTGCATCATCCACATCACACCATCACACCATCACACCATCACACCATCACACCATAACACCATCAAACCATCAAATTAGCATAAAGCGACCGGTAGGTCGGGTCAAGAGCCGACTACTGTCAGAAGCAGCATCCATCCATCCACATGCAGACACTACACAACAGACGAAAGTTATTTACAACAACATCGTTATAATATTTTAAAACCAGTTTTCGACGTTCTACATTTTTATTCTTATGTTTGCTTTTATAATCAGATGGCCTCTACGTCTCGTATTTGGCAACAATAGGTTCCTAATGGAGAGAATGATTTTGTGATTCAAATAAGAAATAGTTGAAAATGGTCGCCCTTATTGGTTTCATGTACAATGGTGAATGATCAGATTGGCTGATGTCGGTAAATGACAATATTAATTAATTACACTTGCTATTAATGTCAATGTGGTCCAAACTTGAGGTTGCTAAGGACAATTAATTAATTAGTTCCATGTTCGATTCTTGATTAGTTAGTGATATCATTGGTTTATAAATAGCTGTATGGTAAACAACTTGTTTATTTATACTGTCCTAAAACAACTTATAACCAAAATTTGAACACATGTTAAAAATAAAAATACCATTAATATAACTCCTATTTAGTAACAATATGTTTCGATAAAATATGAGCGAATCATCTAAGTGTGAAAAACGTTAAAATTCTGAGATAACAACACTGTTCTATATACATTACATGTTATGTCTATGTAAGTGACGCTATGCTTACATAACATTCATTATTCTGTCAAGAATTTCATTTTAGATCGTAATTTTTACCTGTTGGTAAAATGCAAGCTATACAATAGCAACGGCATTATAGTACGTGGTTAGCATCGGTGATCTGTACAACAGTACAATACACATTCTGAAACATCGTAGCTTCGTGGCTTGAATGGCATTGTTGAATATTAATCTCTAATAATCCTCTCCAGTCGCCCTTGGACTTAAGACACAGCTGTTCTTACTCTGGCTGTGGCTTTCTGAGGGCTTTGGTTCCGCATTGCTGTTGCTGTTGTTGTTGTTGTTGTTGTTGTTGTTGTTGTTGTTGTTGTTGTTGTTGTTGTTGTTGTTGTTGTTGTTGTTGTTGTTGTTGTTGTTTATGGTTTCTTGTTGACATTGACTACCCACGCCGTACTCGGACTCGAGCCCGGGTCTTTTGATTGTGACTCTGGCTCCGACCGTCTGACCTGCGAAACGACTTTCCGTGTTTTTGTATAAATAATTTGCAAATTAGTAGTTGCGACGAATTAGAAATGTTTCTAGAAACTTCGGCTGGCGAAGAGAATGAGTCCCGAATGACCTTGCGTGTATTGTCTCTTAACACGTACCGGTACGCGAATGTGATTATTATCTAATTACTTAAATTAGCATCTCCTCCAGCAAAAGGAAACAAGCAGCTAAGTATACACTTAAGTGTGTGTGTGCTTGTGCGGTGTAAAAAACGATACAAACATTACAATTTTACAATTGGATTTTATGCTTTGCTTTCGTCGTCTACATCCACATTCGGTCACTAAAAATGGTGCAAGTGTAGACTACAGAGCTTATTTATAGGTGAGGATTTAGGCACTACCTTAGCTGATTCATATCATAGTTGTGCGCAGGGGGGGGGGGGCAAGGGGGGGCAGCGGCCCCCCCCATTAGGATAGGTGAGCTTTTTTTGTTTTAAATCGAATTTGGCCCAGGGTGTGCCGTATACGCCTGCCGATCGTAAAAGACGAGAAGAGGACCTATAGCACCTCCCTCATACTAAATATATTCCTCAAACTGTCACTGTTGCTCCAACTGCCTTGCCCGTTTGACCCGGGAAAGAATAGGTCCAGAATAGTGCCTGTCGTAATGGGCGACAATAATGCTGACGCCTGACATAATGGTTCAAATCTTACCTGCAGTCCTAGATTGGAATGACGTTGGAATCAGCTGACCGGCCTCAACATCAACTGTTGCCCTACCGCCAAGATTTTGGCTGTGGGACTGACCACTTCCTTCACTTTGTAACAATGTATCACTGATATCCACAAATAATTGTGTAAAATTAACCCATTGAACAGACAACCTGAACCTCCTAATACGCTTAAAAACACGTTTAAAAAATGCATGTCTTTAAAAAATCGCCTGCGGAGCTTCTTGTGGGGGGCATCCCCCCACACCCCCCATTGGCGCCGCCGTGAAAGACTTTCATTGGGAATTTATTGTGCCCCCCCATTGATCAACCTCTGCGCACGCCTATGATTCATATCATAACAACTCTAAAGTTAAGCAGCTTTGGAATAGGTCAGGGTTACCATTGATTGACATCCTAAACATAGTTGAGTGAAGGTTTCAGGCAGGACTACGAATACACGACCGTAAACTATCACCATGGACATGTTTCAGTATAGCCTATATGGTAGGAACTATAGAATGTGTTATACTGGACTCGGCTATTTCGTAACAACTTCACTAAACTTCAAATTCAACCTGTCTTTGCGAGGGTCACTTTCAACGACCCAACGACTCTGTATACGGGCGGGTGGTCCTACACCCCGACAGTGACGCAACACTTGACGCACGAGTAGACTCTGCACACTTACTTGATTACACAAACTCATTGTCTGGCTGTCAGTTCCGCTTGCAACTCCTTCTGTGACGAGACTGTGAGTTATATAGAGAGCTGTGACCCTCCAAGGACCCAATGTTCGATTCGCTCTCTATTTCATTTCGCAAATTGCATTAATATTCAGCCGACATTATGTGTTTTTTATTCGGGCTGAATAAAATAAATAATAATAGAGTAGGAAGATGTTGTGTACTTATATCCCTCTAAATATCTATTAGTAACAATGTGATCCATCTATACGTTCAATCAAGTATTATTGTTATCATTAACTCCCTATGTCTCTTTCTATAACTAGTAAATAGTAATATAAGGGTTATGACGTTGTCCCCTTTGTCGCATCTTACGACAGACAGAGCTGTTGTGTCACTATTATGTGTCACTAGTCACTAATAAACCTGTGTCACTGTCATCTCATATCCCGGGGCGAAACGGGAGAGGGACGAGAAATATTTGAGAATAACGAGAGCTCTCTTTTCACCAACGTTGAGGAATCCACCTCGACAGCAGTCTGTAAAGTAACGAACAATAATCTAATTACATAGATAAAACATAATTCAAACAACAAAGTCCCGAACAAATGGCTACACGGATGTATTTGGGCGAGTGCAAGAGTACTGCTGAGGAAGTCAAGTTGTGTCGCATTTTGATAATGATAACAACACCACTGGATGTTTTAATGTTGTGATAAGGTAGATATTTTGATGTTCAGGGTTCCTAGCCTGCGCATCTTACTAAATCTAGGTTGCTGGCGCTCTCACAGCAATTAGTGCATAAATTAGGAATTAAACGGTTCAATCCGTACGAAAGTTGCTTAGGGCTAGGTTAGGCGATTTCCGATGAAATTGGGTGACCAACCACTATTAAAATTTGCATCTCCCCTCCCCTCCCCTATCAGCATCCAATGAAACGCGTTTTTAAATTGAATACTGAATTAATGTTTATAGAGGATATCAAATTAAATACTTGTTTACTTGTATACTTCTGTCTGTGTTCATTATCTGTAAATTTATAACGCATAGGTATTGTGAGAGCAAAGTGATAAGGGTTTATGAATGTGTTCCATGCTTTGAGTTCATGCAACTAGCAAGTAGACCCTTGTCTATGCAACAGGCTGTCAGCAAGTGACGGTTGAGTGTGTCCATGCAACAGGCTGTCTGCAACTGACGGTAAATGTGTCCATGCAACAGGCTGTCAGCAACTGACGGTAAATGTGTCCATGCAACAGGCTCTCAGCAAGTGACGGTTGAGTGTGTCCATGCAACAGGCTGTCAGCAACTGACGGTTGAGTGTGTCCATGCAACAGGCTGTCAGCAACTGACGGTTGAGTGTGTCCATGCAACAGGCTGTCAGCAAGTGACGGTTGAGTGTGTCCATGCAACAGGCTGTCAGCAACTGACGGTTGAGTGTGTCCATGCAACAGGCTGTCAGCAAGTGACGGTTGAATGTGTCCATGCAACAGGCTGTCAGCAAGTGACGGTTGAGTGTGTTCATGCAACAGGCTGTCAGCAAGTGACGGTTGAGTGTGTGAATGCAACAGGCTGTCAGCAAGTGACGGTTGAATGTGTCCATGCAACAGGCTGTCAGCAAGTGACGGTTGAGTGTGTTCATGCAACAGGCTGTCAGCAAGTGACGGTTGAGTGTGTGAATGCAACAGGCTGTCAGCAAGTGACGGTTGAGTGTGTCCATGCAACAGGCTGTCAGCAACTGACGGTTGAATGTGTCCATGCAACAAGCTGTCAGCAACTGACGGTTGAGTGTGTCCATGCAACAGGCTGTCAGCAACTGACGGTTGAGTGTGTCCATATAACAGGTGGCTCGCGACACCAGGTAATGACAGTGAGATGGCAGCGGACGGTTGAGTGTGTCCATGCAACACGCTGTCAGCAACTGACGGTTGAGTGTGTCCATGCAACAGGCTGTCAGCAACTGACGGTTGAGTGTGTCCATGCAACAGGCTGTCAGCAACTGACGGTTGAGTGTGTATGCAACAGGTGGCTCGCGACACCAGGTAATGACAGAGAGATGGCAGCTGACGGAGAAGAGCCCTTCGGGTGCTCGCTCTACATCAGCCTACCTGAGTCAGCGGCCCCGCGCGTCATCCCACGTGACACCCTGGAGAGTCTGGTGACGCGGCTGGAGCCGGTCGGCTCGTGGGGCATCTTGGAGACAGAGTGCGGCCTGATCGTCAGGTTCAGCAACGAGGAAGACGCTGAGAAGTTGCTGGGTCAGAAGCTGGCTGCGGAGCTGGGGGGGCCGGTACAAGTAGCACGCTTCTCTGCCCGGGACGCGCGGTATAGACAGGTACTACTGCATGCCGGTACAGGTGGCGCGCTTCTCTGCCCGGGACGCGCGGTATAGACAGGTACTACTGCATGCCGGTACAGGTGGCGCGCTTCTCTGCCCGGGACGCGCGGTATAGACAGGTACTACTCCATGCCGGTACAGGTGGCGCGCTTCTCTGCCCGGGACGCGCGGTATAGACAGGTACTACTGCATGCCGGTACAGGTGGCGCGCTTCTCTGCCCGGGACGCGCGGTATAGACAGGTACTACTCCATGCCGGTACAGGTGGCGCGCTTCTCTGCCCGGGACGCGCGGTATAGACAGGTACTACTCCATGCCGGTACAAGTAGCACGCTTCTCTGCCCGGGACGCGCGGTATAGACAGGTACTACTGGGGGGCCGGTACAAGTAGCACGCTTCTCTGCCCGGGACGCGCGGTATAGACAGGTACTACTGCATGCCGGTACAGGTGGCGCGCTTCTCTGCCCGGGACGCGCGGTATAGACAGGTACTACTGCATGCCGGTACAGGTGGCGCGCTTCTCTGCCCGGGACGCGCGGTATAGACAGGTACTACTGCATGCCGGTGCAGGTGGCGCGCTTCTCTGCCCGGGACGCGCGGTATAGACAGGTACTACTGGGGGGGCCGGTACAGGTGGCGCGCTTCTCTGCCCGGGACGCGCGGTATAGACAGGTACTACTGCATGCCGGTGCAGGTGGCGCGCTTCTCTGCCCGGGACGCGCGGTATAGACAGGTACTACTGCGTGCCGGTGCAGGTGGCGCGCTTCTCTGCCCGGGACGCGCGGTATAGACAGGTACTACTGGGGGGCCGGTACAAGTAGCACGCTTCTCTGCCCGGGACGCGCGGTATAGACAGGTACTACTGGGGGGGCCGGTACAAGTAGCACGCTTCTCTGCCCGGGACGCGCGGTATAGACAGGTACTACTGCATGCCGGTACAGGTGGCGCGCTTCTCTGCCCGGGACGCGCGGTATAGACAGGTACTACTGCATGCCGGTGCAGGTGGCGCGCTTCTCTGCCCGGGACGCGCGGTATAGACAGGTACTACTGGGGGGGCCGGTACAAGTAGCACGCTTCTCTGCCCGGGACGCGCGGTATAGACAGGTACTACTGCATGCCGGTACAGGTGGCGCGCTTCTCTGCCCGGGACGCGCGGTATAGACAGGTACTACTGCATGCCGGTACAGGTGGCGCGCTTCTCTGCCCGGGACGCGCGGAATAGACAGGTACTACTCCATGCCGGTACAGGTGGCGCGCTTCTCTGCCCGGGACGCGCGGTATAGACAGGTACTACTGCATGCCGGTACAGGTGGCGCGCTTCTCTGCCCGGGACGCGCGGTATAGACAGGTACTACTCCATGCCGGTACAGGTGGCGCGCTTCTCTGCCTGGGACGCGCGGTATAGACAGGTACTACTGCATGCCGGTACAGGTGGCGCGCTTCTCTGCCCGGGACGCGCGGTATAGACAGGTACTAGACCTACCTAGGACCCCTATAGTGGCAAGTCCATGGGGAACACATTAAGGAACCCCTGCTTTCACGTTTTTCAACAAATCCATCTTCAATATTATAATATGGGTTTGTAAATAGGCAGCGGCAAGTTTTATTTCCTTCGTATTCTTGTATTTGTCTACATTCAACACAAGTACGTCAGGAGTAGGCTACATGTTTCCAAGGGGAGATCACGAACTCGTACGAGCACCCTGTGAACTGGGGACAGTATAAGTCGCTACATTTGTAACTACCGCAAGTCCCAGGAAATGACTATAGTCTTCAGGTCACATTATATTTGAATAAATTCTGCTGTTCCCCAGCGGTTAGAAAGGGGTGGGGGGGGGGGGGGGGGCGCGAGATGATATGCACTCCCACCCTACGAGGTGGGGAGCAACCGAGCAGGGTACCATTCTTCCCCCCCCCCCTGCTCCCCACACCGCTGTAAGGTGAATGTAATGGTGTGTTGTGTTGCCAGGCTGTTCTACTGCGGGACGTACCGTGGTACCATTATGCCCCCCCCCCCACACAGCTATAAGGTGAATATAATGGTGTGTTGTGTTGCCAGGCTGTGCTACTGCGGGACGTACCGTGGTACCATTCTGCCCCCCCCCCCCCCCCCCCCCACACACACCGCTGTAAGGTGAATATAATGGTATGTTGTGTTGCCAGGCTGTTCTACTGCGGGACGTACCGTGGGCTATACCCATGGAGGACATCACAGCTGCATTGACCAAACAAGGGTTCGTGGTGGGGAGTGTGACGCGGTCTCGACAGAACATCAGAGTAGAGGTAGGTAACCCTCTAGGCTCTAGTAGAGGTCGCCTGATAGAGGCAGTCACTAGACAAGGATCAAACCAAGGTTCACCTAGGGTATTAGAGGTCGCCTGAGTCACTAGAGGGTGTTTGTTCAACTCTTGGTGGAGGCGCCGGGTAAGGTTGAACAGTGAAGACGACCTGCATAACCATTCTGTCTGAGATAAAGTGAGCAGAAATATTTTCCCATTCTTGTTATTATACATTTTGAAAGTAGGCCTATGCTTAGGCCTACCAATTTCGAACCGTGTAGTGGAGGTGGAGTCCGAGTCGATAGAAAAGTCCTTTAAACTTCTTTATCGATTCTGGTGGATCAGAAACTGTGCGCGCTCTATCTAACGGAATACACACGAACAACTACGTACGGTCAAACACTATCGTAGGCTTTCGCGGCCCGAGTCAATTTATGTAATTTAATAATACGTACGTCTCATCTCATTCGTAACTCGACTTTGGTGCTTTTTTTGCAGAGGACCCATTTTATTACTTATCTCAATTTAAAAAAAATATTAAATGTCTGTTATTTGTTGTCACTAATGAGGATATTTGTATGGCGATGACGTGTTCTCCTGTGTGTGTTAGGTGTTGGACGCGAGCCAATACGAAGCCATCCTCCACCAGGGACTGGACTTCTTCGGCGCTGCTCGGTTCTCAGCTGTCCCCGAGCGCTGGTGGAGAGGGACGGAGCCCAACGCGTCCGCTCCACCAGGTGAGGGGTATCCACAAGAGTCCGTGCTACAGTGTTACCGCTGCCAGGTTGGTCACCCCTTACTGCTCTCCAAGATCAAGCATTCCACAACTGTAATATCTCTTATTGTTGCTCCCCCCCCCCTCACCCAAATTCAAAATTCCAACCTTCTAGATTTTTTGGATTGTAAATCTGATTACCCTAATCACACACTAAGAAAAATAAGAAAATATTGTGGACAGAATGGAGGCACGCGATAAACGAACAAACCGTTGTCTATTATTGAGTTTTCACGAACTCACTCGATGTCCAACTGCCTATCTAACCACAAAATTGACAAACAAAAAATTGACAAAAAACAATTGACAAACAAAAAACTAGTAAGTCTGCTGTACCAGCCCACTGGGAAATTCAACACCCCTGCTTGCGAATAGCCACTATACTCATTGGGGTCCAGTATGGTTATATATCCATCCATTTATAATTCATTCTGAAAAAAATCATTAAAAAAATCAATGACAAGACTAATAAATGACCCCGTGTGCTGCCACTGTGCATGTGTTTGTCTGCCCAGGGTTTCTGGCACGTGGCCTCTCACTGCCGCCAGCTGGTCCGCTGCGTGAGATGTGGCGAGGCTCACTCCGTAGAGTTCTGTCCGCGACCCCGCAATGACCCTGTCTGCTGCCACTGTGCGGGCCCGCATCACGCAGCCTACCGTCACTGTCCCGTCCGGCTGCAGCTTCAGAACGCCACCCCTGTCAGTATCACTCTCTCGACGGAACGCAACGCGCAGTCCAAGCACTCTCGGGCAGGAAGCTGTTAGCGAGGCACCACAACACACAATACGCGTACAACATTGAGTTTCGGTCACTACAGTAATGTTGCTCGTATACACACAACGGACAGGGTTTCAACCAACGATGTAATAACTTGTATACATTGACTTCTTAATAAAATTAAAGTATTTCTGTTTTATACTTTAATGATAATAATGAAAATTTGCTATGTGAACCTTATTTTTTAACCTTTTACAATTACATTTTTTGAAGTGGGGGCTCCAGCCACGATATTTTCCAAGGTGGTAGGGAATTTAGACTCATTTTCATATTTTTGGGATATTAAATCTTTAAATAAAAGATTCTGAATCAATTGGTTGATCTCATAGGCTGGCTACTTTATCAAAATTCAAAGTAGAGGTTTATTTATTTATAGGTAACTAATGGCTAATACGTAATGGATAATTATGTTGTGATGATGGGGGTGAAAAAGAGTATGTTTGGACAGGGATATAAGAATGATGTACTTTATAGTACATACACTCAGTGCTAGGTAGTTTAGCAAATAATAATAATAATAAGCGCAAATGAAAATTCCTCACATATATTTTGTAAATTTGTTGAAAGATAAGCAACTTACAATTAAAGGTTAGTTAAACAAAATACAATTGTACAGCTTGATTACAACATATTACATATTTGGTTGCCTAAGCTGCTACTATATTTGCTAGGAGACAATACAAGTATAAAGTTGTGCATTCATTCTTCAAAGTCAACATAAAATATTCAACGTACACAGTAACTAAACTGACGACACAATAATGTTCATAAAAACGGAAACCATGACAGCGCAATTCTGCGCTATCATTAGGAAGTAAACTCTTAAAAAATGAATATTACATTACAAGTTCAACACTTGATTGGATAATTGATGATTATCACAAAGTTATCATATTCACAGTTGAGGAAATAAAACTAAAAGAGTTATGAACAATCACAATTTGAAAGCCTTGTACAGTACTGTAGTATACATGGATAACCCAATACCTACACGTCAGATCGTTTGAAAGCTTATAAAAAGTAACCACTTGTTTCATGTAAGTTTATATACAAGTAAAGAGGGTGTAGGGCCTACTACACAAGTTTTAAAGTAACCAAATTACAGAGTGTATAATCACTGCCAACAAATTTCCCACCATGCATTTACCAAGCAATCAATTTAAGGGAAATTATACATATATAGATAGATAGATATAACATGTAAAGAGCTCTGTAGAATTGACTCATGGCAGCATATTTTTCGTAGCCTTTTGAGAAATTGATAATTTGTACAACAAACAAACCAATAGAACAGTTCACATTTTATAAACTTTCAAACACGGTGTCGTGTTTATACGATTATTGTGTTGTTTATGAGTGTAGTGGAAGCAAACTGTGGTCAATTTTAAGCCCAAATCTTCCATTACGACAATTTTGATATTTCTTGTGCAGTGTTCACCCATATTGACAAGATGTGGTAAGTTGGCACCAATATCAACCACTGTCAAGATTTGAGTCAAGTTTCACTAAAATTGACAAACTATCACCGACTTGCAAGTGGAACTAGATTGTGGGGACACCAAATTTGCGTTTTTACTTTTTTGTTTACATTTTACAGTATTGCGCTAGATTTGAAGCTCTGCAAATAAACTGTTGGCTATGACAGCAATCAAAGTACCCAGGTTTCTACAGACTTACTTATAAACGTTTTCTGGCATTTGAAAATTGCAGCATTTGTATTTTATTTTGAGCCAATTCATTGACAATGACTTTTTCTTGACCCAAACAAATCTTGAAAATAGTTCACGGAAAATCAATGTTAATGTATTTTCACTGTACTCAAAACTGATGTTAAGCTCCAATAGATATTAGATTAGGTCCACATCAAACATACTTCTCTATAGTAGTAACAACCGTTAACCAATTAACTGGACATTTTCTGCAATTTGCCAATATTATTTAAGTGCAAAAATGAAATGCAAGCCTGTCTATTTCTTGCATACTGATGAATTAACCTAACACATTGTAGTTGTACTCATTTTCTTCTTTAGCAGTTTCAGCAATTGCATCATTTTATGCATGAGAAAAACCTGAATGAGAAAAGCATATATATTATATATATATATGGCCTAACTTCTATACTTTGAATGTCATTGTTCCATGTAGACTGTCGTATTTTGATTTCTTCATACGAGACTTGATTCATGGACATATAGTGCTGCATGATCCATTGAGTACACGACTGACTACTACAAGGTAAATCCTTGTCGTTGCCATAACAGTCGATCGTGCGCACAGTCTACTGTTAACATACGACAGTACTGCCTTTACCACTGCAGTTATGTCCAGTTAACTAGTTTTCAAGTAATGTGTAATTAAAAGTGAAAACGGAAGTTTACAAATCAGGATCACCGATACTCAACAGCTAAGAAAACAAATTACCTACTGAATTCCATACATACTACCAAGTTACAATCTTTTTCAGTCCATTTATTGTTTATACATTGCCACTTGCATTAATTAGTTACACATATCATCGAGAAGTTTGTACAGAAATCAGTCTTTCACGTAGAAGTCAGCAAAGAACAATACATATATGTATAACTAAAGGAGTATCATCTATAATTATTAATTAAACTACTATGTACAATTAACACTGGAATTGAAACAGAACAACCATTGTATTTACTCAATTATGGAGATCACAATACTATTATGTTCATTTGGAAATTGTTGGTGAAAGAAATAAGAAACTCCCACCTAAAATTATGTATATATTAGCCTATGCCTTTTATGGAAATATAAAACAAATTTATAAAAGTACTATTATTTTATAGTAATTACAATCCGGTTGTTTTGACTAGTCATTTTTATGTACGTGCTGGTATGCTCCTAGTCACGGTATCTAGCACAAGTGGGACAACTAAATTGTAAGGGTTCGTTAGTGTCACTTATTTACAGTTACATTTACAGTTTTCCATATCCGTCATCTAAAAGCTTTATATCTATGTACATTTCCATGTGACCAATCTTTAAGTAAATACAAATGGTAGCCTATATTATGTGTTACTTATATTATAATCAAAATATGTTCATACTGTTCCAAATTCTTAAACTAACTAAAATGAGTGTTATTAAGACACTACTAGAATCTAAAATAATAACATAGTAACAATGAAATACATAATGTAATTAACTAATTATACGTTTTAATTAAAAATTAATTACCGGTACAATCATTGTAGTGGGCCATATAAAAACAGTGACTAAGAAGAAAATCTAAAATGGTTTCAATTTTGAGTCACCTTCGCCTCGCGGCTGAACTTACAAACCAACCACACGTTATGCATTGCATAGGTGTACTACGTACATATTTCTAATTAAAGATTCTTTTGTTAGGCCTACTGTTTACCTGATGGTATTTAGGCAACTTACTTATAGTTTACTTTCGAATGCAGCATATGAGGACAAAGTTTCCACTTCTTCATAATGATATCATCTCTGGGAACAAATACAGTAGGCCTACAACATACCGGTACTAGTACATGCAACTCATTTGCTGTGACCCTGGACCATGTGTCTTAAAATTAATATAATGTTGTGTACACCCAGTAAGTAGTCAAGCTAAGACCCAGGGCCTGGATTCACAAAGATGCCTAACTCTAAGTTGTCCTAAGTTAGGCAAATCCTAGATAGATAAATCAAGATAAATCATCCTTGGGTATTACTGCACATTCACAAATACAATATTATTAGTTAAATTGTTGTTATTATACTATATTGTACCTTTAGGACATTGTAGATCGATATATGCGTGATTAATTTCACTAAGATTTGCCTAAACTAGGACGTCTTAGCACTAGGCACTTTCGTGAATCTGGGCCCAGTATCTCAAGAGATAACCATTAGGCATTAATGATAATTCTCTGAAGTAATTTACTGTCTGATTAAGACATTTGATTATGATTACTGTAGTACCACTAGTAGCGTAACTGAATATTCTAGTTTTTTCCATGCACACAATAAAAGTACAGTAGCATAATATGCACTCTTATGCCACGTTTCCCCAAGTTGTTTTGTCAATAGTGTAAGGGGTAGAATAATAAACAATAAAAACAACAGCCCTATAGGTATTAAACTAAGTTAATATAAATGAAATAAAATGAGGCAGTGTATAGCAGTGGTCCTTCAATCTTTACAACCCACATACTACTCGACAACTTGTTCTAAGTGACTTGATAAAGTTTGTATTATGTACTCTCCTGGTAATAATCGTGCATAACATTCGTAAAAGTATACAGTTTATTTGTTGTAGGATACACACATCAGGTTAGTGGCAACAATAATTATCATAGTATTATTACTGTTTATCTGGGAAAGAAATCCTTATTGCCATCATAGTATAAATGTAAAGTATTTTTAAAACAAGATTTGTGTGTTCCAGAGTTTCTGTCTGAATAATAGGCAAAGCTTAAATACGCAATAAACGTGATTTTTGAGAATCAGAGTAAGAAATATAAGATTATTTCAATTCACTATTGTTAGTCAAAGTATCAAAAGATATTCATCTACTGGCATTGTGCACAATAATATTTAAAATTGGGCAACTTTTTCAAGGGCATTTTAAAAACAAATATTGTACAACTGTGGTCAACATATAATTCAAATACAGCTAGATTACATTAACTAAGAGTTTAAAAGCAGGTTGAAAAATAGAAATATAGACACTTCAATATTTATGGGGATAAAACCAAAAGAATTCATCATGTTATATAAAGCAACTAAATTAAAATCTATTATGCACTTGTAAGCAAATATACATAATAAAGTGTATAGCTTTGTTCGTTTGTCCTGTGATCACTACTCCAGGAGTACGGTATTACGAAAACCCCGTTTTTCTGTCCTGGAGTAAGTGTGATGGGAGTAGCTGCGACAAGTTCTTTTGTCCAGTGGTAACTTACTACAACTGTGATGGGAGTAAGGTTTTTACACCTGCTTCCCGAGTAGGAGTAGGAGGAACAACTGAAACGATCACAACTGTGACAACTCTGTTTTTTTGTCCAAGTGGGAGTAACTGTGATTTCTACTCCCATATCCGTTATAATGACATATTTCCGGATTACTCCTGGCGTAAAATACTCCTGTTGAGGCAGGACAAACGAACAAACCTATTGGGTGTTCAGTGTTGTCTGCTCATAGCGCTGTAAATAAATACGTACTTGTTTTGTCCCTATTCCACAAGTAGGCCTACTAGATGAGAAAAACTAAATATGTAAATACTGTACTTATAATTTAAAAGAAAAATATAATTGATTTATGTATGATCTTTGTAAGGAAGTTCCCTTTACTTTGTTTAAATCGAGTCTCAACTGAACGGTGTATTCTTTGACAGTTCCCCAATGATGAATGATGATACATTACATTGCTGTAGTAATACTGTATGGCCAAGGGTTAGGTTGTAGTTCTGTCATTAGAACATTACAAAGAGACTGAACTCATTTTCTTTAAGATGTGTGTTGTGTACATATATACCTTTATCCAATAAAAACTATACCAAACAAGACTCCTTTTACTTCAATCATCTTTAAAGCTTTCAAGATAATTTTACAACTCTCATCAATGCATAAAATCCTCAATTAGAAGTGTTCTAACGATACCATAATACTTAAAAAAGAAACTGCCTATATCGCAACTTTTCTCACCCTTAGTTTTACGTTACAGAATCATATAACTGTGTATTGACGCGTCAGGTGTCTCGTTTGGGTTCATTTCTGGAGAAGCACAACACATTTTATCAGTCCCGTCCCCTATGAGATGCACCCCCCAATATGCGGTATACTATTTGTACTTATTTACACTAGTGGTTTCATTGCATAGCAAGGATCGTCATTTTTACAAACAGACATTACTTACGGTAGGTAGCTGAAAGACTGTACATGATAAGAAAGAATATAATAAATACAACTTTACCTATGAAAACAGTAATATCTTAATTACATGACATACATAGCCTACTGAAAGTTGATAGGTAGCTCTACATGATACTCTAGCCTACACTATTAACTGTATATATACACATTTGTTCCTAGGGTCTTATGAAATTATGGGCAAAGTCAAGTCTGCAGTTAGAAATTCTCTTTGGAAGATGTTCTAACTACTGGTATATCAGTTTAAGCTGTGAAATTGAGCAGTGATATCTCCAACAGACATGGGATACTTATCCAAGTCTAAATTTGGCTCCTCTTTCTGAGTGAGAAGATCTCGATTCAGTTTCCAGTTGCTCAGGATGTGAACATACTCGGCAGTTTTTTGCGCGTCCCGTAGTTCTTGATATACGTGTACGAGACCTCGATAGTCGTATTCCAAACCTGAGTAGCCCTCGCCAAACAACTTCAAACCTGAGGAAACATTTTGGCAATTAGCAAAACACAAGCAGTGATAATGATCTGAAGACTGCGATTGTTAATGGTTGTACGTATCGTGATAACCCGTGTCGTAAGTTGTAACAAATTCAATTCCCCCAAAAAATGTTAAATAAAAAAAATATTTTACACATAGGACTCTGAAACTTAATGTATACTCTATGATAAGGAGAAAATAAAGTTCTATTCTGTGGGTACACCATTATATTACATTATAAACAATAAACACTATGTTATGTATGTATCACGTACTGATATTGATGGAGCGGAAGTACAATTTCTCAGCCTCCTGGTATTTCTCCATGTGGTAGTTATAAAGACTGGCGAGATGGCCAACGGACAACCCAACTTCATAGTCGTCGGGTCCCAAGAGCTCTTCCTTGATGCTGATAGCTTTCAGATGCATCAACTCAGCATCCTATAACAACAATACATGTATTACGTTAGTGATGACGTGGGCAAGTGTCTTTTTTTAGAAGTACCCCCAGAGTATACCCAGTTCTAAAATTCAGTTCAGGTCATTCCCCTCCCTCCGCCCCCCCCCCCCCCCCCAAATAGATAAATCTATGGCAATGATGGAGAAATAATTGATCAGCCCGAAAAAAGCCCGAGTAAAAATTGAATGAAGATATGCATGGGTACAGAACGGCCACCAACTCACCAGATATTTCTGCATGCTCTGATAGAGGCGGCCCAGATTGCCGAAATGTTTGGCGGTCTGGACGTTCCTCTCGCCAAACGTGTCCTTGGCCAGCTTGAGCGCCGACTGATGAAGCGCCTCGGCCTCGCACAGCAAGACGTACTTGCGCGAGGTGTTGTCCATCATGTCTAGGGCGATCTCTTCCAGAATCAGCGCCTTCACTCTTTTCACAGACGAAAGCATCAGGTGTTCGGCAGGCAATAGCTTCTCCATAATGGTGATGGCTTTATCCGCATTTTCCCTGTACATCAATTTACAAGTTTTTAGTACGGCACATAAAAAAATAGCAAAATATGTGGGAAATGTAGTTAAAAGAAAATTAGTAGGCCTGAAGAAATGATGTAGACTACTCACCGAGCTTTGACAAACCTCCCCGAGCTATATTCGTGAACGTATAGCGCGTACGCCAAGTCCTCGTGAGCAACGGCCACTTGAAGGTTGTTTTTTCCGAATACCATTCGACGTATCGCGAGCGCCCTCTGAAACGTAAAATTTATGTTCGTTGTCTCGGTCTGCCAGGAATTCATTGCACAATATTATAATGTGGGCACAACACAATCGAAAGAGTACCTCGTAAACAGTCACGCTCTGTCTGATAGAATCGTAGTTGAGCAAATAATAGCCGAGGTCGAGAAGACTGTCGGAATATTTCGGATGGTCCTCGCTGAAGGTTTGCTTGGTGAGGTAGACCGCTTGGGTTGCTAGGAGACCGGCTTTCTTGAATTCCCGCTTCACCACGCAAGATCGGGCCACCTGGCGAAGGACGTCGATTGTTGTTCGCGCGTGTAAGTCGGGGACAACTTCCATCAGCGCTTTTAAACTCCAGGAGTATGCCTGAACAAGTATACATTTTTTAAATTAAGAAAAAAAAAATAACAATATTAACCAACAATAATTTTAATTAACAACACCTGGATACTAGTTATTTGTATGGCAAATTTCTACAGGTAAATCTCACCTCATCATATTCACTTCTACTAAAATGTAGTATTGAAAATTCATTGTAAAGTCCAGCTAAATTTACATATTCTTGTGCAGTTTGAAGTTTATCAGTGACTTCTTCCGCAAGTTTGTGAGTCACTGTTGCCCCAGCAAAGTTACAATGAGCTGCTTGTGTATGGAGAAGTCTGAAACAAACCATTCAACGTTGCTAAATATGGTAATTATTGTACACAACACACTTAAAATCAAGTTTTGATACTATTAAAACTGAAAGAATTTTAGATATTAAATCATTTCATACTTGTGACAACACTCGAGCATTTTCCGCCAAAATTTAGGTGAATTATCTGCCAATGTGCAAAGATGTTGGCATTCAAGAAGAACCTTCTCGCTCTCAACATACCAGCCAGCATCGCCCAGGAAGCCTCCTGTTAAATAGAAACCAAGAGTTTATTAATTACAATATAAAATATGTCTACAGTAGACGTACCTTATGAATAATAATAACTTAGTGTGTTTGTTGTAAGTTGGGGTTAGGTCCTTGTAAACAGGTAATTTCTGCCGTTAGAAAGACAGAGAATAGTAAAGCATGGAGACCCAACATTCCAGTTGTCAGCGTCCATAGTGGGTTTAGTACACCGTACAAACCTAATTTCAGTCCTAGTTCAATGTTGATATCCAAGAGCGAGGCATTCGATGATACACCTGCACAACTTCGTTGGTAACTGATAGCCAAGTCTTTAGCAACTTGTGTCCCATGGTCCATCAGAGCCTAGTCAGTAAACAAACGTCAAAATAAGTAAACATGGCCTACAAAACGATAGCAAATTAAATATATGTTTATATTTTAAACTACAATGTATTAGTATTTTTATATGCCTAAACAGAGGCCTAAAATAAAGTGCACACACTTACCTGAAAACTTTTATGTAAATCTAGTCTTCTAGAAGTCAACTGCAGCATACGAGCAAAGACTTCTATCTTACTAAATTCAACTCCAAGGAGACATAATCGTTTCTCTGTATACAGCTAGAAAAATACAGACATTATTAACGCTGTTAGTTAGTAAGTCATCCCACAGCGTACCACCCACAAACAGGTTTGTGTGACAAGTGTAATTTGCACATGAAAAACTGGCAAGTGTCAACATTGGTGACATTTCATCAGTAGTTCTGTAAAACGAGATGTTATTATAAATAACATTTAGCTGTTTCATAGCATGGATTGTATACTTGTCTTCATGTATGTTTATTTATCAATTTGTACATGTCCCAGGCTCCTTCCAGTACTCTAATTAGCTATTCCTATGTTTGCATATGGTCTCTGCCTTCTCTGGATCAACAACAAACCCATTAGGCCTAGTTGTTTTTGAGCCACCTCCATTGGTTTAAAACTTTAAATTGAGGGAATTTAGGACTCTACAAAGTACAAATTGACATTTGTCACTCACCACATGTCAGCCTATCAATCGCATTAAGGATATAGCCTACTGAACCCTTTCTAATAATGAATATTGCGATCAAACAAACATTATTGACATACTGGACTGGATACCTTGGGTAGGCGGCCTAGACCTAGTCTACGCGTTGGCATAGTGCCGACCTTAGGTCTAGATCAGCACAGAGGCCCATTTTCTCCACTCCAGTTATTCCTACAACCCCTACTAGGATCTAGGCATATAGACCCAATTCTTAGAAGATCGGCCATATGCACAGTCAAGTGTCAAGTTAAGTAGAGGATTTGTTGCCTATGGAATTGTTTTATTACCAGTAGGCCTACATGCTATTTTCCATCCATAGTAGCATTAAGGAATTAGTATTGATGTGTATAAGAAATAAATATGTAAAATTATAGTAGCAACTAGCAAGTAGATATTAACATTAGGTAATGTACTGTAGCTACAATAAAAAAATAAACAAACAAACAATAAAGAAATCACATACTTAGCTCGACTGTGCAATCTGCCACTTGGCTTAGGTCTAATCATATTTTTAACTAGGGTCTAGTAGGCCTACGCCTTTGTATATCCAGCCCTATGGGTAGGCCCTATACAAAGCGTACGTGCTAGGCCTACTCTGAAATAGGACGTTTCTTGATATACCGATTTTAAGAAGAGTCTAGTCAGCGACCCCGTCTTAACAGTCTTATTTTTCCCAGGCCTTGGTCTCTAGTGGACTTAAGGCACAAGAGTGACCTTGAGCTAAGGCCTAGGTCCTCTACGACTTGGGAAATCTAGGCTAAACCTGGGCCCCAGGCTAGGGCTAGCTTAGGAATATTAGGCCTTTAACCTACCTAGAAACGCATTGACAAATGGTATATATGGTTCACTTGAATCAATCTGGGATTCTCGTGTTTCATTTAACTCCAAACATATTTTTGGGTCCAAGAAGACCACGGGCCTAGGGTCTAGGCTAGCCTAGGGTCTAGGTCTGCCCCCAGCATATCTTACCTTAAAATAAATATCAAACAAAACGGTGTGTGGCACGGAATCTAGCTGGATTTTGAAGCATTTAAAATGTTCTACGACAGTAAATACGGATTTACTATACAATGAATCAGGGTTTCTTAATCCTTGCAAACACAAAGGCTGCGCTAGGCCTAGAGCCATCTTGCTCTGAAACGACTCTTCGTGATATTGTAAAGTAATCCAATCGCAATAATTCACACACACTCGTAATAGATTACGGTGAAGATTACTTTATTGTTCGCCGAAGAAACGAAAAAATAACACACACATTACTTCACTTCCATATTAAAACCAGCATCATTGTAATAATATGACTACCATTCGCTTGGTTGTTGACAGTAGACTAGTGACAGCTGGTCAAGTGGCAATTTTAAACAGGTGAACAAACAGCGCAAAACGAAAAAAACAAAATAGGTGAAAGAGCGCTAAATTCCATTTTCAGCTTCAGTTTCACACACTGATTTCATTAATCTTATCTACATTTCTAGTTTAATTTTAAATGAGAGAGGAAAGAATTCTAAATAAGTAAACGAGTTTCCTGTGACCAAAGTAATCGTAGAAACGAAAAACATCCCAAAAAAACAAAATTGCGTCTTCAATAATTGTGTTGTCACTTGACAATGTGCCGACATGCTTTTTTTGTGAAGCATTTCTACCCGAGTACCATGGGAGCGAATAATTCGACTAATTAATAATAATATTAGGCCTATTGTTAATATCATTATCATTAATTTAATTTAATACTACTATATTGTTAAATGTATGTTGACTAGTTATTTGTATTATTAACACCCTGTTAAAATGTATTATTATATTATAGAACTTAATTTTAGTAATGACGATGTCCATGTATAATACATATCAACGGAATAATAAAAATGAAATGAAATAATTCGGGAGGGCGCCGATTAGATTCTGGTCCCCGGTAATCTCGAGTAAAGGTTTTCCCGAGATTTTTCTCATTCAGAACTCAGAAGGCGAATGCTGCCGTGTAAACGCTTAAACGTGTAAACGCCCGCGCGAAAATATACGTGTACCAATGTTCATACAAATACTTTATTTCAACAAATACTCATCAATTTTTTTATTCTTCAAAGAGAAAAAGGCCCACAAGCAACATAGGTATAATGGAATATTTTGATTCTTCATGATTTGTTTTGTAGTAGGTTACGTCAATAATATTTTTTACTCTTGGCAACTGTTTTGTAGTAAAAAAGCTAAAAAAGTTCTGCTACCGTATATTTGTGTTTACAATATCTGATAAAATCACAACTGAAGTAATATTACATTCTTGGAGAATGTATTTAAAATCATGTGAACTCGTTATTTAAATTCCCCCGGTTTTTGCATCATGTTGGCAGCAATAGTGCATATCCAGGTGGCTGTGAGTTTTCATTCATGGCCATGTGTGGGTGGGCGGGGCTTTGATTGGAATAGCAAGTACATAGGCCTAATGATGTGAGAAGTGTGGGAAAGTAGTTATTATTTTTTGAGATTAGTTTCTAAGTTAATAAAAGTAAAAATAGGGTGATGGAGGGGTTGGTAGGTGCTGGAACTGGTACGGGCAACAGGACCTCACGGTTTATGATGGAAGGGGTTGGAGCAAGAGTCATCAGGGGTCCTGACTGGAAATGGGGCAAGCAGGTTAGTCCAATGCCTAGGCCTACCTGTCATGTTAACTTGTAGGCCTAAGCCACAGAGAGGCTCAGGCAGAATTGATTATTTTTATCTATTGCCTAGGCGCACGTAAGAATGTTTCTTAATTATGCCCATGTATTTGTTTTGTTAGGATGGAGGGGAAGGTCATGTCGGAACTGTTCGCAACTTCGAATCGCCAGAAGAGGTTGTTGTTGTGTGGGATAATGGCACAGCTGCAAATTATCGTTGTTCTGGAGCTTACGACCTTCGTATACTAGACAGCGCACCCACTGGTAAGTGTAGGGTGTAAGCCGTTTCATTCACACATTTGCATGTAGGCCTACGCAAACTAGGCCTAGCGTAGACCCAGAAGTACGCAGGGAAGCAGTAGGCGGAGGCCTACTAGAAGACATAACAGGTAGGTAAGACACTTGAAGTTGTTGTGTCTACACACAGCTATAATCTCTAGGCCTAGGTCCTAGCCCGAGCTAGGTTGAGCAGCCTAGGCCCGAGGCTTGATGCTGTGATTCTCTGCAAGCCTTCGATCATTTGAAATGATTAGAGCATGAAAATGTTAGGACTCTCCCACATTGTCTATAGGCCTAAATATGTTACCTTAAGTTTTGCATATTTTGCATATCACAGATAATGCTATAGGCCTACATGAACTAAAGGTTGGTGCCCGGGAGGGAAGGAGCTCTGGTAACAGGTAAGTAGGCTGCGATTTAACATTCCCCGGTAATGGTAAAGCTCTGCTTGGGTTTCTATGGCCATATCTGTATACCCACCAGTGCACATGGCCAAGTGATGTAAATAAACTAAATGTGTGCCATCTCGTCAGACGGCCTACTTAACCGTCTGTATGTCTTCCTAGCGTTTGTGTACAGTCGGCCATTTTGGCGGACGACCTAGGCTCTCCTGGCTATACGTCCGCCACTGCTTCTATAGGCCTACGTTTGCCCATCCTCCGCCTTCACTAAAGGTCGGTCTTTAGACTAAAGACCGACACTCATGACTCATCCCTGTCTGGAAGTGAGGTTAAGTCTGTCTCTTGGCTAAGCCCTAGCACTAGGTCCAAGCCTACACATTCGATGTATTACCATTGTAAGAGATGGAATAAATGTTGTATCTAAAGGTTTGTTTGATTTTGTACACTAATTTACACTTAACAGTTAACACTAGATATAGTATTTTCAAATTAACAATTTTTAAGTTGTTTTATTCCCCAGAGTAGTTTAGATCGCAGCGTTTTACTTTCTCTGTGTTCGTGGAAAGTGCAGCAGTTTCTACAACTACTCGTGGGGTCGGGTAACGTGTAACAAAAGAGGCAGTAAACTTGTGTCCAGTTCAAGATAAGCAGATCACTAATTCATACATTAAAAACACATTCTGTCAATGATAAAACCTCGTGTTACTACACCGTAAATTAAGACTATTACGTAATATTAAAACTGATCTAGCAAGTGTATATTGGGCTTAATTGGAACTACCGGTACTGTACAAAGTGATAATTACGTGTGCATGCATATCTTTTTCAACTACTTTTTCTTCTACTACATATTATATCATATTTCGTTTAAATATTGCTAATTATTATTATTTGTTGACTTTCCCCTAAAAAAGTAATATGTAAGGTTAACATTGGCTTTGGTCCACTTTGCATCTTTAACTATTATAACTGGATCAGGATAACTGACGGGATGCTCATTTGTTCAGGGAATTTTAGTCTAGGGGGTTGGATCATTTAGGTGTCATCAAATTTTAACTTATTCGGGGGGAAAAAAATGTGAGTGGCCAAAGACAGACCCGCAGTTTTGGGTGACTTTGGCCATGATATTAAAACGCAACACTAATATTCTTCAAATTAAGTTGCTTTATTATCTAATATATTATTTGGGAATATTATGGTAAGGCCTACATTGTAAGCCTACGGCATGTTAATCTTAAACCGTTTAAAAACATAAAATTAGTCTTAAATTAATTACTCACGGATTAATTAATTAATATTAATTAATTTAACGCGGATTAATTAATAGTCTTTCGACGTTTCGTTGCATTTCATTTCGCTTGCTTTCCGATTGCCGTTGCTTGGCGCTCGCTTGCTGTTGTGTCTCTAATTTCGCCACTTTTAAATTCTGTTTAGCGTAACTTTTAAAACTTTCTAAGAATAGCCTAGTTGATAAACGGGCCAGGTTGATTTTTGGATTTGTGAAGCATCTGTAGCTAAAATTAATAATAACGCTTGTCTCCCTTTAGTGGCTCTGTAGGTTAAAGCCGGGTTTATATAAAGTCACAAGGATTATGGTTTAGTTATAAGCCGAGTTGGAAGATAGGGATCACGTACAATGGTTCACACAAACTCGTCATTGCAATAGTCATAGTCGTAGTCACAAGCGAGTTGAAAAATGTTCAACTCTCTTATAACTAAACCTTAAACCATGTGACGGACCAATCAGGGGTTGAAACGTCACTACTCGCTTATAACAAGCCAATGAAATGCCATACACGTTGAATCAGTGCTACAGAGCTTATACCTTATTGCAATTCCATACGACTATAACAAAACCTTGTGACTTTATATAAACTCGGCTTAAGACAAACCCTAGGCCATGACATGAACAAATACATAACTTATGACCCAGTAGGCCATTAGACCTTAGTAAATAAACCAGTACCGTACTTTGGTTAGCAATATAGATATGGACCAGGCAGTACATAAAAAAATAAGGTAGGCTAGGCCTACCTAGGCCTGGACAAGCATCCACCCTCCTAACCTTAAATAATGAGTAGGTAGGCACAGTTTACAACTGTGGCCCTAGCCTTCATTAATTCATAAAGGCATACGATAACTAAATATAACGTGTAAATATTATATCATTATATACTATATTGTGTTGAAGTTGACCATTTAAGCCGCATTCACATAAATGACTATTGATTATTGACTATTGACTATTGACTAGTGATTATTGACTACCTAAAGAAAGATATGAACACTACACAACTAAGTTCTTTGACACGTATGATCTGCCACCTAGAACAAATGAATCGAACTGATTGACAAACAACGAGCTGTCAAAATAATACAATTGCAACATTATGAAGAAAACGAGGTATGGCGATAGTAACTGTTCACCAGTTAAAACGTGTAATGATGGCCAACCAAGTTGTGAAGGTTTTGTATGTTTCTTGTTTGTTTTGAAGATTTGTTTTCAAAATAAGAATATTTTATTGTTTGACAGCTTCATAGAAATAATAAATAAATAACATTCGCCGGAAATAGTCAAAAACAAATATACACTTGACAGTAATTGAGTAGTGGTATTGACTTCCGTTGCTCCACATTCATTGGCTGAACGCGAACGTTGTGATTGGTTGTAACTATGACTTCGAGATATTTACAATTCGTTAGTCAATAGTCAATAATCATAAGTCAAAAGTAAAGTTGTGTGAACGTCAGCACGTATCGCCTATGGTTCAATTCGCTTAGTCAATAATCAATAGTCAATAGTCAATAGTCAATAGTCACTAGTCATTTATGTGAACGCGGCTTTACCTATTTCTAAGCGTAGCCAAAGTCAGTGCTGCTTTTGTACATAGAATACCAGTACTATTTTCCCGCCAAAATGAAGCACCCTGAAGCTAGAACTGAATTTCCCCTTCATGGAAGGATAACCAACTATAAAAAAATAAAACTCGAATTGCTATTGTGGTGGGGATGGTGGTAAAAGTGCGGGAAATTCAAAATGTTATTGAATTTAGCTTATTACACAAATGTATATATTTTTAAACAATTTGAAATTAGTGTTTTTATATGTACTTAAATGTAAGTCTAAAACAACAAATATTGTGCAAAAAAGTATTATGGCCACTAATATGACAAAGGTTCTTTGATCCGAAAGTTTTACTCAGTTTGGACCAAAGTATTACCACTCTGCTATTTTTATTTTTTGTTTATATAAACCTGACACGTTTGAAAATAAATGTGAACTGCTTTACAAAACATGTGAAGGCTGGTCCACACAGATTTTTAAGACATAATGCAAAAGGTTTTAAGACGTTGTTTTAAAAACAACAATGAAAACAAAACAACGTCTTAAAACTAAAACTTTGTGTGAACGCCAGTACGTGTTTCCTATTATCCAACTTTACGACTACGCGTTAAACCTTAAATCGTATGTCTTAAAAATCTGTGTGGGCCAGCCCTGAATAAAATCAATATTATTATTTGAACTGAAAGTACATTTGTGCCTAAAATCAAAGCTATAATTTAGTTTTATGATCACTATCTACTATCTAATAACATAAATCTTTTTACTAGGTATATTAAACTAGGCCAGTGTATTACCATGCACTTTTAGTTTTAGTAAATTATTAGTAATATTACTGTTGAAAAGGTCTTATAACAGGGAAGGATACCTCTATGTCAAAAACCGCACAAAAATTTAATTTATAAATTATATCACAAGAATGGGCTTCGAAAACGAGAATCTGAATCAACAGCGCACTGTGGTTTAGTAAGCTCTACATACGTTATAAGCTCTACATTCGTTATATTTTGTATTATGTCTTCATGTGTACTTCAAACTCGCAAATCCGTCATCTTACTACACGAAGGTAAGCTGTTGGATCCTTTCCTCACTTAATATACCTCTACATACTGAATGCTTTAAATTGTGTCTTACATTTTAATCAGTATGTTTTCTTATATATAATTAATTTTATTACTAATCGAATTAATAATCAAAATAACCACGCTAATGGTTGTACAGTATTTCATTCAACCTGTAGAGCTTACCAAAACACAGTTGCGCTGTTGATTTAGATTTTCGATTTCTTGTTGCAATTTTCTGCTGTTTTTGATGTAAAGACTACCCTTTGCTCTTAAAGCCAGTTCACAATGGAAATTAACACTAACAGTAACAGTAACGTTTTTTAAACCAATACTATTGGGTGATGAGTGAACATGGACAATGATTAGTTAAAACCTTACTGTTAATTTTCATTGTGGATGGACCTTTACTCTTAATATTAAGTATGTATATTATAAGATTGACGATGCCTATATTTGTACCATGTATTAATCGACAGGCAAATAAATAAAATAAAATAAAACAGACTTGTTTTTATACAATTTGTAAAATGGCTCAATCACGACTGAATGTCTGTCCAGGTGTGAAGCACGACGGCACCATGTGTGACACCTGTCGCCAGCAGCCCATCTTCGGCATCCGTTGGAAGTGCGCCGAGTGCGGCAACTACGACCTCTGCTCGGTGTGTTACCACGGTGACAAGCACCACCTGCGCCACCGCTTCTACCGCATCACGGCGCCGGGCAGCGAGCGGGTCCTGCTGGAGCCCAGGAGGAAGAGCAAGAAGATCGCAATACGCGGCATCTTCCCCGGGTCCAGGGTGGTCCGCGGGGTGGACTGGCAGTGGGAGGACCAGGACGGCGGCAACGGGAGGAGGGGCAAGGTCAACGAGATACAGGATTGGTCGGCTGCCAGTCCGCGCTCCGCGGCCTACGTCATCTGGGACAACGGGGCCAAGAATCTCTATCGGGTTGGATTCGAGGGCATGGTACGTATCGGCTGCCGAAATAGATCGATTAAAACTAGTAATATTGATGTATCGTGAGTATCTAGGTACCTAAAAGTAACAGGGCTGACAATATCAAACTTTAAGATTACATCATTTGGAACAGTGGGGCCAAGTATCTATAGGGTATTTGCCCCAGACCCCAGCAGCGCCACGCCACCTCATGCGGGCCCCCCCGAAACCCAGCACCACGGTCCTTTTTATCCCAGTCCACCACTGTCGTAGAGTGAAACGGGGCTTATTCTGGCATCACGCAGACACCCTCACTAGACTCCCATTCAACACTACTGTCTGTCTTGGGATCTATTTTTTAAGGATGCGTTATGATAAATAAATTCATATCGATAATCGCATTTTTCCCACAATATATCACGATATATCGTGATAATATCGTGAGCATATAATAATATCGCGATACGATATTATCGCGATAATAGCAAATAAATAGCGCATTGTGATTGTAGCCGATGGCCAAACAAACCGGTTTGTCGGCTGGTGAAGGACGGGATGGGTGGGGGTGGGGTGGGGTGGGGGGGGGGGGGGGTTGAGGCAGCGGAGCAGTGAAACGTAGATTTGGATCTTGAAAGATGTCAAACAATGCAGACTTTTCGGAAGGAAGTCAATGAATGAGTGCAGGTAATCGAGGCCTAAAAATAGTCCGTCTTCCTTTAGCAAGCGGCTCATAAGTTGGGTGGATTGTTGACAGAAGTGAAATGATAATATGACAACAATAAAACTAAAAGACTCTACAGTGTTTGTGAGGCGCTCATTGGCGGGTGGGGAAGCATGCAAACTTTGCCAAGGGATGCTCGGCTAACATCAATAGAATAATCAAATAACCGCCATTCGAAATTGTAAACTATGACGATACCATGAAGTATTAACAATTTATCATGATACTGGGTGCAAAATAATATCGTCATGAATATCGCGATACGACGGCGCATATCGTATCGTATCGATATACGATATTATCGATATTTATCGATATACGATTATCGTCCGCATCACTACTATTTTTAATTGCATTTTACAGCTAAACCGTGCATCGTAGAGGGAAACAGGGCTTATGCTGGCATCACACAGACACCCTCTCTAGACTCCCATTCAACACTACTGTCTGTCCTGGGATCTATTTTTAATTGCATTTTACAGCTAAACCGTGCATCGTAGAGGGAAACGGGGCTTATTCTGGCATCACACAGACACCCTCACTAGACTCCCATTCAACACTACTGTCTGTCCTGGGATCTATTTTTAATTGCATTTTACAGCTAAACCGTGCATCGTAGAGGGAAACGGGGCTTATTCTGGCATCACACAGACACCCTCACTAGACTCCCATTCAACACTACTGTCTGTCTTGGGATCTATTTTTAATTGCATTTTACAGCTAAACCGTGCATCGTAGAGGGAAACGGGGCTTATTCTGGCATCACGCAGACACCCTCACTAGACTCCCATTCAACACTACTGTCTGTCTTGGGATCTATTTTTAATTGCATTTTACAGCTAAACCGTGCATCGTAGAGGGAAACAGGGCTTATGCTGGTATCACACAGACACCCTCTCTAGACTCCCATTCAACACTATTGTCTGTCCTAGGATCTATTTTTAATTGCATTTTACAGCTCAACCGTGCGTCGTAGAGGGAAACGGGGCTCATTCTGGCATCACACAGGCACCCTCACTAGACTCCCATACAACACTAGTGGCTGCCTTGGGATCTATTTTTAATTGCATTTTACAGCTAAACCGTGCATCGTAGAGGGAAACGGGGCTTATTCTGGCATCACACAGGCACCCTCACTAGACTCTCATACAACACTATTGGCTGCCTTGGGATCTATTTTTAAATTGCATTTTACAGCTAAACCGTGCATTGTAGAGGGAAACGGGGCGTATTCTGGCATCACACAGACACCCTCACTAGACTCCCATTCAACACTACTGTCTGTCTTGAGATCTATTTTTAATTGCATTTTACAGCTAAACCGTGCATCGTAGAGGGAAACGGGGCTTATTCTGGCATCACACAGACACCCTCACTAGACTCCCATACAACACTAGTGGCTGCCTTGGGATCTATTTTTAATTGCATTTTACAGCTAAACCGTGCATCGTAGAGGGAAACGGGGCGTATTTGGCATCACACAGACACCCTCACTAGACTCCCATTCAACACTACTGTCTGTCTTGAGATCTTTTTTTAATTGCATTTTACAGCTAAACCGTGCATCGTAGAGGGAAACGGGGCTTATTCTGGCATCACACAGACACCCTCACTAGACTCCCATTCAACACTACTGTCTGTCTTGGGATCTATTTTTAATTGCATTTTACAGCTAAACAGTGCATCGTAGAGGGAAACGGGGCTTATTCTGGCATCACACAAGCACCCTCACTAGACTCTCATACAACACTATTGGCTGCCTTGGGATCTATTTTTAATTGCATTTTACAGCTAAACCGTGCATCGTAGAGGGAAACGGGGCGTATTCTGGCATCACACAGACACCCTCACTAGACTCCCATACAACACTAGTGGCTGCCTTGGGATCAATTTTTAATTGCTATTTACAGCTAAACCGTGCATCGTAGAGGGAAACGGGGCTTATTCTGGTATCACACAGACACCCTGACTAGACTCCCATACAACACTACTGTCTGTCTTGGGATCTATTTTTAATTGCATTTTACAGCTAAACCGTGCGTCGTAGAGGGAAACGGGGCTTATTCTGGCATCACACAGGCTCCCTCACAAGACTCCCATACAACACTAGTGGCTGCCTTGGGATCTATTTTTAATTGCATTTTACAGCTAAACCGTGCATCGTAGAGGGAAACGGGGCTTATTCTGGCATCACACAGGCACCCTCACTAGACTCCCATACAACACTAGTGGCTGCCTTAGGATCTAGTTTTAATTGCATTTTACAGCTAAACCGTGCATCATAGAGGGAAACAGGGCTTATTCTGGCCTCACACAGGCACCCTCACTAGACTGCCATACAACACTAGTGGCTGCCTTGGGATCTTTTTTTAATTGATTTTACAGCTAAACCGTGCATCGTAGAGGGAAACGGGGCTTATTCTGGCATCACACAGGCACCCTCACTAGACTACCATACAACACTAGTGGCTGCCTTGGGATCTATTTTTAATTGCATTTTACAGCTTAACCGTGCATCGTAGAGGGAAACGGGGCTTATTCTGGCATCACACAGGCACCCTCACAAGACTCCCATACAACACTAGTGGCTGCCTTTGCATTTTACAGCTAAACCGTGCATCGTAGAGGGAAACGGGGCTTATTCTGGCATCACACAGGCACCCTCACTAGACTCTCATACAACAGTAGTGGCTGCCTTGGGATCTATTTTTAATTGCATTTTACAGCTAAACCGTGCATCGTAGAGGGAAACGGGGCTTATTCTGGCATCACACAGGCACCCTCACTCCACTCCCATACAACACTAGTGGCTGCCTTGGGATCTATTTTTAATTGCATTTTACAGCTAAACTGTGCATCGTAGAGGGAAACGGGGCTTATTCTGGCATCACACAGGCACCCTCACTAGACTCTCATACAACACTATTGGCTGCCTTGGGATCAATTTTTAATTGCATTTTACAGCTAAACCGTGCATCGTAGAGGGAAACGGGGCTTATTCTGGCATCACACAGGCACCCTCACTCCACTCCCATACAACACTAGTGGCTGCCTTGGGATCTATTTTTAATTGCATTTTACAGCTAAACCGTGCATCGTAGAGGGAAACGGGGCTTATTCTGGCATCACACAGGCACCCTCACTAGACTACCATACAACACTAGTGGCTGCCTTGGGATCTATTTTTAATTGCATTTTACAGCTAAACCGTGCATCGTAGAGGGAAACGGGGCTTATTCTGGCATCACACAGGCACCCTCACTAGACTCTCATACAACAGTAGTGGCTGCCTGGGGATCTATTTTTAATTGCATTGTACAGCTAAACCGTGCATCGTAGAGGGAAACGGGGCTTATTCTGGCATCACACATGCACCCTCACTAGACTCCCATACAACACTAGTGGCTGCCTTGGGATCTATTTTTAATTGCATTGTACAGCTAAACCGTGCATCGTAGAGAAAATGGGGCTTTTTCTGGCATCACACAAACACCCTCACTAGACTCCCATACTACACTAGTGGCTGCCTTGGGATCTATTTTTAATTGCATTTTACAGCTAAACCGTGCATCGTAGAGAAAATGGGGCTTTTTCTGGCATCACACAAACAACCCTCGACAAACCCACTCGCACGCTCGCATTTTGCGAGTGACAAGTTGGTACTTGCGAGTAGCTTTCCTGGCTGTATTCAAAATATCGTTTTCGCGAGCGTTTGAATTGAGCGCGGCGCCACTATCGATCTCCAAGTTCGATCTTCTCAAAAGATTTTCTCCATTCCGTACAGTCACGGGAGGGGCAATCTGCTGAGCTCACGGGCACGCTGCACTTGCGTCGTAATAAGTGTACGCTTGTCGAGCATGGTGACTTTTTGTTTATCGATCGCGCGGTGTTTCGTGATAAATTGGTATATAAAAGGAACTTGGTGGCTGCTGATTAACAAGACCCCAACCCGTGCGCGGCGCTAGATCGTAGGCCTACTTTCACGCAGAACGAGGATCGAATCCCAGACATGTAAAGAACTATTTCATCGTTATTTATGATGCAGTTTCGTCTAAAATCGCTTTGTAGGCCATAAAACGTAAAGCAGGCCCGACAAAATGTTCGACTCCGGCGGCTGGGGCTTTGTCCCAGACCCCTGTCGTTCCGCGCCACCTCGTTGCGAGTGCAAATTTCCCCTGGCGAGTGCACACCACACGCATTTGTCGAGGGTTGCACACAAACACCCTCACTAGACTCCCATACCACACTAGTGGCTGCCTTGGGATCAATTTTTTATTGCTATTTACAGCTAAACTGTGCATTGTAGAGAAAATGGGGCTTTTTCTGGCATCACACAAACACCCTCACTAGACTCCCATACCACACTAGTGGCTGCCTTGGGATCATTTTTTTATTGCTATTTACAGCTAAACTGTGCATCGTAGAGCTAAACGGGGCTTATTTAGGCATCACACATGCACCCTCTCTAGACTTCTATACAACACTAGGGGCTGCCGTAGGATTAATACTTTATTGCGTTTTACAGCTAAACGGTGCGTCGTAGAGGGAAACGGGGCTTATTCTGGCATCACACAGACACCTTCTCTAGACTCCCATACAACACAAGTAGCTGCCTTGGGATCCATTTATAATTGCATTTTACAGCTAAACCGTGCATCATAGCTAGGGAAACGGGGCTTATTCTAGCATCACACGGGCACCTTCACTAGACTCCCATACAACACTAGTAGCTGCCTTGGGATTAATTTATAGTTGCATTGGAAAGTTAAACCGTGCTTCGCAGGTAGGCGCGGACTGGCTAGGGAAGCCCCTGGGCAAATCGGGCCCTTTGACAGTCCGGGCTGCTACCAGAAAGTCCCTATGATGTAAATACTTCTCTGTATTTTACTAAACAAATCTTTACCCCACTCTATAAGTATTATTTTGAAATTATAATTGAATTTATTGTAATATTTATTGTAAATGTTCAATGTAATTAATTGACTGTAATGGAAATTATTTTGCTACTGGTAGGATGGCCTCTGTTAATCGCGCCCTAAATCTTTTTTTGGGCATAACATTCAATGCAACCCCAAAAAATGTTTTACACCTTTGGCGTATTTGCCTCCGGCGGCTGGGGCTTTGCCCCAGACCCCAGCTGCGCCATGCCACCTTGAGCGGGCCCCCGTGAAACGCAGCATCCCAAGCCTTTTTATCCCAGTCCGCCCCTGATCGAACCCGAAGTTTATTACAAACACTGTCTGTGTCTATGTTCAAGTAGTGTGCTAACTCAAGTATTATGTAAGATGACAAACACATTGAGCCTTGCGTTGCTGATGTGTGCACGATGTTGTCGCAGGCCGACCTGAAGGTAGTGAGCGACGCCAAGGGCCAGACAGTCTACCGAGACCATCACCCGCTGCTGGGTGAACAGGGGCCCGGCCGGTCGGGACCTCACGGGCTGCAGATCGGCGACCAGGTCAATGTCGACCTCGAGCTGGAGATAGTCCAGTCGTTGCAGCACGGACACGGGGGCTGGACAGACGGGATGTTCGAGTGTCTGGGTGAGTCATTGTCTCTCACTAACACCATCGCCAGGTCTGCATTGGCGACCATTCATTTATCACGGACAACCAAGGTTTTTGGTTTTGTTTTGAAATCCATAAATGTAAACTATTTTTTTTAAATTATTATTATTAATATAGCAATACGTTTATAGTTTTTTCCAAGATGTTTTGAACACTCCTTATAATAAAAAAGCATGTCTGTGATCTCCAGCCTCTTTATGACCCCAATATAAAGTTGCACTAGCAGTCTCAGTTTCCGAAGCTAGGGTAAACCTAGTTCTTCAACCGTCACATGCTATCAATCCAGCGCCCTTAGTCCTCGCTCACGTTTACCCTGGCTACTATGATAAACCTTTTGGGCTACTACATGTTAATAACATTGGACCCTGTATATCCACCTATCCTGTAGAACTCTTGATTACTTATGCTCAAATTGACTTTAAAATTATCACATTTAATCTTAAATATAAGGGCCCGTATAGAATTTAGTGCTATTTTCTATGCATGTTCCTGTATTCCAATAAATATAACGTACCTTCTTTCAAATGTTCTTATTTTTACTGATCTCTTTTGTAAGTCAGTTGTATAACTGAATAGGATCGACATTTAAACGTTGTGGTGTGACCCTCAGGCACGACCGGAACGGTGGTGGGCATAGACGAGGACCACGACATCGTGGTCTCCTACCCCAGCGGCAACCGGTGGACCTTCAACCCCGCCGTGCTGACCAAGGTCGCGGTGGCCGTCGTCACGGGGGCGGGGGCCGGGGACTCTCAGCAGCAGTTTGCAGTCGGGGACCTGGTGCAGATCTGTAGCGACCTGGAGCGCATCAAGATACTCCAGCGCGGGCACGGGGAGTGGGCGGAGGCCATGGCGCCCGTGAGTGAAACATTCGCTTTTAGAGATGCGTATCAAAAATCGAACATGAATAATATCGAAAAAGGAAAAAATAGACCAACAGTACATATTAGGGACGACATCGCATGAATATCATTCGAGAGTGGTTAGATCTCTCCGAGATTTGGGTTACTCCTTACTCATTTTGTGTTCTCATTTGTACTATTTCTTCATAATAATTGTCCTTTCTAGTCTTATTTTATTTATTATACAGAAAATAATTTATGAAATTCAGTTTTGCATAGACCTAAATTTAATGCAAGTTGGTGAGTATTTTACAGTAAAACAAAACTTGTACTAATAATACCATATGTAAAATTGTGTATGAAAATACGTTTTCACCGACTTTTGGTATATAGGCCTACACTAGTTAATACTAGATTTTTTAATTGAATGCTGAATTAAAGTCACTCCTCTAAGTGTACTCTCTAGTCAGAGTCAACTATAACTAATGATCAAAGTCAGCTGAACAATGCAATTAAAACAAAATGTTTTTAATTTTTAAATAGAAGTGTGTATTTTAAATATTGTTTTAAATCTTTCCCTACATAAATATGTTATTTTAACTAAACCGTTAATTTATTTGCATTGTCGGAAGTGCTAGTCTGTCAACTGACTGAAACACTGCTCAGTAGTTGCCGCTCAAAATCAGTGCAGCCATATGGTGGAAACAAAATAATAGCAAGAATAACACTAATTTGATATCTGTTTGATTGAAATAATGTCCCGTATATTAGATTGATTTTAACATATTATAAACACTTGTGTATGGTTGCTTTGATTTAGAAGTGATATATGAAGTGGAACACGTAATATTTGGTCATGTAGTCTATTGCCAACCTTAAAATACGCTTGGCAATATCGCAACGTGATAGCAACCTTCCCAACAATCAACCACATGCCATGTGAAGATGTCAGCTTCTTTCGCGCGCAGTAAAAAGGGACGTTTTCATGCTGCGTTTACTAAAACGCGCTTGATGCGACGCGACTGAAACGCTAAAATCAGATGATCAGTTTGGAGCGACGCGATCTGGTGTGATTAGCTGTGCCAGATTTAACTTTATCGCGCATTGCGTGTGCAAAAAGTGCATATCAAAATTCAAAACAAAAACAATTGACAACACATTGTTTGTGTTGTTTGTGACGGCTGTTGAAAACGAAAGTCTTGTGCGACAGCACTCTATGACAACTAAAATGCGATGGCATAGGTAGCTAGCAGATTAGGTGGTGTGTGCACATAATAATGTAATTAATTTAACATTTGAGCCGTAAAGCCAATGTCTGGAGTGAGGCGTAGGCCTAGCTAGCCTAGGACTCAATTTCATACGGAAGAGAATGCTGATATTGGCTAGGCCTACCTTATCTAGGCTCTCTCTAGCCTAGCCTAGACCAGGCCTTCACAAAAATGAATCGATACAGGCCTAGGGGTAGGCCCCACTGCAGTTTGCTTCTAGGACTCTATTGTTAAATTTAGTACATTCTTGGCCCACGCCAATCTCCATCCATAGCCCCTAGCTACCGATTGCGAAATGCGAACAATGACCTTATTCCAGATAAACATTTATAGTACTAAGGGTAGACCAAGGCTGTTGTCCTAGGCTGGCCCTTGGATTCTATACAAAGTAGGCCTAATATTAGATGATAATCACGACATTGTTGACGACGAAAGAACGAGATCTTTCAATGTAAACAAAGCGCAGCGCGAGTGCCTAGGCGCTGGCCCGGGGCACGTCAATGTCCGCTAT
The DNA here is from genome assembly GCA_945910005.1 of Isoperla grammatica. Classification (NCBI taxonomy): domain Eukaryota; kingdom Metazoa; phylum Arthropoda; class Insecta; order Plecoptera; family Perlodidae; genus Isoperla; species Isoperla grammatica. The sequence goes on from OX246737.1 coordinate 135,948,078, forward strand.
CAACATCATAAATAGAACGTAGACGAAATATTACAATGCACAGTTAACTTCAAGGATCAAATACAGATATTGTGTATTATGTATCAACAAAATAAAGAACTGAATCAATCAAAAGCTTAGAATTCTAGATTTAAAAAATTGAGTACTGGCCTACAAAAGGCTCATGTTGCAGAATACAAGTATTCAAAGACCAATCACGACATAAGAACACATACAAATCATAAAGGAAAATGTTATTCGGTTAATATGAACGTAGGTCTGCGTCAGGCAAGTGTGGACAGCCGGGTCTAGCAATCGCAGGCGGCGGGGGAGTGACAAGTTGGAGCAGTCTACTCTGCATTGTTGCCAAGTTTCTGAGCGTACATGCAACTTTAGGCTCAAATAACGCAAAAAGTAGTACGGATACACTCATTTTTTCTGGCTTGTGTGTATTTCTTGAGAACTTAGCTTCATTTTGATACTAAATCTGTTAACGTAGCAACGTTTTTAGGCCCCTTTTTATCTATGTTAAGGTGATAAAATGTATGATTTCTCTACTTTCCAATGTTAAAGGATAGGGATTTTGAAAATTTTCACTTCAAAATTTTGGAAAAAGTAGATCGGAAAGGTACTTACATTTTTTTGTATTGTGAAAGAACGCTGCTTCATTGTAAAGTAAGCCAAATATGACGAACGTGACAACGATGTCGAGTTATAGAGGAGTGACTTTAAGTAATCAGTTTGCAGCGCTAACAGCAGAGTGGCGAATATGTGTGGGCTAATAATGAGTCATGTCTGTCTGTCTTACGCAGACCCTGGGCAAGATCGGACGAGTGCAGCAGATCTATCACGACAACGACCTCAAGGTTGAAGTGTGCGGAACATCCTGGACGTACAACCCTGTTGCCGTGACCAAGGTGGCCTCGTCTGATGGGACAGTGCCCGGCACCTCTAGCGGAGGTCAGTATAGAGGGGTATCTCTAGAGTAAGGTAGCACATGCTAGATGCACCTCTAGCGGAGGTCAGTATAGAGGGGTATCTCTAGAGTAAGGTAGCTCATGCTAGATGCACCTCTAGCGGAGGTCAGTATAGAGGGGTATCTCTAGAGTAAGGTAGCACATGCTAGATGCACCTCTAGCGGAGGTCAGTAGAGAGGGGTATCTCTAGAGTAAGGTAGCACATGCTAGATGCACCTCTAGCGGAGGTCAGTAGAGAGGGGTATCTCTAGAGTAAGGTAGCACATGCTAGATGCACCTCTAGCGGAGGTCAGTATAGAGGGGTATCTCTAGAGTAAGGTAGCACATGCTAGATGCACCTCTAGCGGAGGTGAGTATAGAGGGGTATCTCTAGAGTGAGGTAGCACATGCTAGATGCACCTCTAGTGGAGGTCAGTATAGAGGGGTATCTCTAGAGTGAGGTAGCACATGCTAGATGCACCTCTAGTGGAGGTCAGTATAGAGGGGTATCTCTAGAGTGAGGTAGCACATGCTAGATGCACCTCTAGTGGAGGTCAGTATAGAGGGGTATCTGTAGAGTGAGGTAGCAGATGCTAGAGGCACCTCTAATGGTGGTAGAGTGAGGTGGCAGATGTTAGAGGCATCTCTAATGGTGGTAGAGTGAGGTGGCAAATGCTAGAGGTACCTCTAGTGGAGGTCAGTAGAGAGGGGTATCTCTAGAGTGAGGTAGCACATGCTAGATGCACCTCTAGTGGAGGTAGAGTGAGGTGGCAGATGTTAGAGGCATCTCTAATGGTGGTAGAGTGAGGTGGCAGATGCTGGAGGCACTTCTAGTGGAGGTATAGTGGAGTAGCAGATGCTAGAGGCACCTCTAATGGTGGTAGAGTGAGGTGGCAGATGCTAGAGGCACCTCTAGTGGAGGTACAATGAGGTAGCAGATGCTAGAGGTACCTCTAGTGGAGGTACAATGAGGTAGCAGATGCAGGAGGCACCTCTAGGGGAGGTACATTGAGGTAGCAGATGCTAGAGGCACCTCTAGTGGAAGTGCAGTGAGGTAGCAGATGCTAGAGGCACCTCTAGTGGAGGTACAATGAGGTAGCAGATGTTAGAGGTACCTCTAGTGGAGGTACAATGAGGTAGCAGATGCTAGGGGCACCTATAGTGGAGGTTAGTAGACTAAGACAATACTCTATATCTAGAGATCCTTGTATTTCACAATGCGCGATAGCGCGAAATCACTTGAAACGTGCAGCAATTGAAATATGTTGGCATGACAGTCTGCTGTGAGTCCAAAAATAGTCTTTTTGATTGGCGAAATAAAACGAAATCCCGTGTATACGCGAAATAGCATAAGTTTACTGTCATAAAAACGAAAAAGACTGAAGCTGTTGAATTGACGCGAAATCGACGAATTTCTGTCAAAAACGTAATTTTCAACATTTGCTGCAGTGACTGCAGTGACCCTTCCCCCCCTACCAAACCGGCTCGCAACAGATTTTTCTCGTAGCTTGTGCGTCGACTGCATTCCGCATTCCTAGCGACAGCTTTCTTTTTTTCTTCTTTTCTTTCGTGACAATGTAGGCATGCCACATACGTTAGAATACTTGGTACAAATTAGATTTGGTAAATTAAAATTGAAACACCGCCAAAAAGCTGAAATTACTGCTCAACTGCGAAATTTGGATTTAATAAAACGAAATATCAAATATGCTAAAAAATAAAACCATTTACAAGGATCTCTATCTATATCATAAGAGTAGGGCATCGCTAGCACAGGTACTGTTCCAACGTGTCGCAATACATATGTAGCAAAATAGGATACGTTAGCGGATGGTACCCGTATGTTGTACAGGAGACAAATACTAAATTGTTTTTGTTATACGTTGTCTGTGCGTGATTGTGTTGCAGAGCGTCTGTCCGCGCTGCTCAAGAAGCTGTTTGAGACCCACGTGTCGGGAGACGTCAACGAAGAGCTCGTAAAGACTGCCGCCAACGGTGACGCCCAGAAGTGCGAGGAGTCTCTGAAGCGTCCGGACGCTGACGTCAACGGAGTGTTTGCCGGCCACACGGCTCTGCAGGCCGCCAGTCAGAACGGACACCTCGAGGTCATCAAGATACTGCTCAGGAGCAAGTCTGACGTCGAGATAGAGGTGCGTACAATGTGTCTATACTTGATAAAAATATATGTGTGAGAGGGAAAGAAGGATAGGAGCCAACAGCTTACCTGAAACCATTTGGCAGGCTGCGTAGCGTAGATAACACAAAACAAAACAAAAAACACAACACAAAAACTTCTGGACGTTTCGACGCTTCGGTCTTGGTCACCAGAAGGAGTAAATATAACATATTTAGTGGGAATTGAGTCACTGGGAAGATATTCGATTTTGAATTCCTTTTTTTTTACTCTTCATTTTTTCTGACTTCTGTGTGATAGGTTTATCTGAGTACCTCTGTATTTCATGCTTGAATCTTTTAAAGCTGCGAGTTGAGAAAATGTTTCAACGGAATGAAATATACCTTGGCGTAGGCCTGAATGACATTTCTGTCTATTTGGAAAATTAACAGATGAATTCGACAAATGCCCACATTTCTCATGCGGCTGTTTCAATGGACGAGTAGTCTAACTCCTCCCCCTTGACGTCATCACTCGGTGGGTGTGTTCCAAGATGGCTGAACTGTGGGACGATTGTTTGTGATGGTGCACTATCCCACACTACGTTTCCGTCAAAACTTTGGTAAAAATTGAATTAAAATGGTTCAATATTGTGTTGTACCGCATTGTAATTCAAGAGCTAAATAAGGAGGTGTTTCTTTCCACTCATTTCCAAAAGATACTAAGTTAAGAAAGGCGTGGGCGATTAAAATAAGGAGAGGCAAACAACGCGTCACGAAAATATCTGATAGGCCTACCATGCGAGTGTGTTCTCGTCATTTTTTGGACTCAGATTACAGGGAATTTCCACACGGCAAAACCAAATGTTTACGACACGTAGCTGTGCTTAGTGTTTTCCCGTTTATATCTTCACGAAAACTTCCAATTTACATAGTTAACAATAACAGGTGGCCGGTGCTGATATCAGTCTAAATAAAAGCCTGACATAGGCCTAGTCATAAATAAACATGAAAAATAATGGTAAAGGTAGCCTATAGGCCTAGGCCAAGCCTAAAAATAAAAATAAGTAGGCCTAGGCGTAGACCTACATCCTAAACATTACAAGTTAGAGCCCTAGACCTAGGCCTAGTGCCTAGGGCATAGGACAAGTCTAAGACTAGGCCTACACCGGACAAGTTTTACTTATTTTACGTCTGATCTTAAATGCTAGGCCTAGCGTATAATACAAGGAAATATACATCTGGCCTAGGCCTACATAGACTTGGTGGCGGTGTTACCTAGGCCTAGCTTTTATCATCGTGACATCTCCGTTTTCCGATGTCCACACATCTTTATTGTAGGAAGATACAAATCAACTGTAGCCTTCCCGTTTGTCCTACATATGCCTTAGCTACGCCTGTGCTAAAAAATGCTAACATTTTTAATGATTTCTTCCACTCGTACTGCCGTAAAAACTGGTTGAAATGCATTGTGACAGACACAGTAGATCGCGGCGAGTCCCACAGTATGCATCGCCATCTGTGGACGTTTTCAACAACTAGCGTAGCCCCGCCCAAGACTACTCATCCATTCATTGTGGGTTATTTATAGAATTACTGTTTTGTCTGAGTCTCTTAGTGTATGGGTATGTTGTCTGATTATTGTGGTGGTACTCAGGACCAAGGGAGCCGTATAATGTAGTAGCCAACCAGCGAGCCGCTGGTTGGCTACGACTCACTCGTCTATGTCGAAAGCATCTGTAAGATTGTCTCGAGACGTGTGTACCAACAAGTTAGGAGGTCCAGTCTGCCAGGCGTAGGACTGATACAGTATATTGAAGTGTGTTGTGTGTGTTTGTCTGTAGGACAAGGACGGGGACAGGTCTGTCCACCACGCAGCGTTTGGAGACGAGCCGGCCGTCATGGAGCTTCTTGCCCGGGCGGGGGGTGTCTTGACTATTGGCAGGACTGATACAGTATATTGAAGTGTGTTGTGTGTGTGTCTGTAGGACAAGGACGGGGACAGGTCTGTCCACCACGCAGCGTTTGGAGACGAGCCAGCCGTCATGGAGCTTCTTGCCCGGGCGGGCGCCGACCTCAACGCTCGCAACAAGCGACGTCAGACAGCGCTGCACATTGCGGTCAACAAGGGGCACGTGGGCGTGGTCAAGACGCTGCTGGAGCTGGGCTGCCATCCCGCACTGCAGGTAGGACACACTGACTTGTTGCATGCATGCGAGACAACCACCTGTAACACAGTAGACCATAGATAGGCAAGCTGGGCTGCCATCCTGCGCTGCAGGTAGGACACACCGCCTTCTAGTGTGCATGCAATATAGTAAACCCGGCCTGCTACCAGGTAAAAAATTAAATCCTGTTGGAGTGGGTCAAATATCCTGAAAATATCCATAAATTTGAAATTAACATTTTTAATTGGTCTCGGCAAGTCTAATATTAAAAAATATACTTTTTACTAGGGATGTCATAGGGTACCCGGGTACCCCGGACCCAGAAATTACCCGAATCCATTTTTAGGATTCGAATCTTAATCGGGTAGTAATATCTGTAAAAAAAAAAAAAAAAAAAAAAAAAAAATACGCGACGATATTTTTGCGACTACTTTCCTTGAAGCTACAGTGAATTCCTGCTTGTGGGTGTGGCGACACGCTGTCATTACTGCAGGAGAGTTCTGTGGCGTCTTGCATCACAGCTGTTTACCGCCTACTTCACGGAGAAAATTACTACGCGCGGACTATTTACTGGCCTGCGCGCACTATAGCATGTTGGGGCGTCATTGAATACTTCCGGTAGCAAAGTCGATAACGTCATGAACTTCTTTATCGATCGCGTTCAAACATGAATATTACCCGCGAAATTCAAATCCGCAAAATACAATATTTTGGAAAAATCCGTAAATGACTGTAAAAATCCTGCTGTCCGTTGTCCACACCAAATATCCGTTAAAACGGACAATGTCCATAAAAACGGCAGGCCTGTAGTAAACCATAGATGGGGAAACCAGTAGACATGACAAAACATACATTCCTATTCCAAGAGACTAGGGTTGCCATTGATAGGCCTAATAAATACGTTATTTCCCGAAGCGATCGATAATCGATTCAGCATTTCTCAATACGATTGATTAATAATCGAACAGTTTGCCCGAGATTTCAAACTTACAGCTCGTTACGGGACGCTCGATCCCCTGTTTATGATTGTTCGCAGTCCGATAGGGTCTCGTTCACTTGGGTGTAAAAGTAGCGTACTTGCTCGATGGTAGCTTCCTCATGAGCATTGCCTTTGCCTGGGAGTTATTTACACTCTTAAACGTGCACTGGTACGCTTCAAATGAAAGCTATTACAATGAAGTAGCGCTGATATTGTTTCAATTATTGATCGGCAAAATATATTGCTATACTCGATCGATTGTTGTTTAATATGCTGCAGGTTTATCAATATTAAAATTCATATCGAATGGCAACCCTACGAGAGACCGTATTTTTCATTACATTTTACCTAGGTATATGAAAAAACAAAAACTGACAAGACGATCCGAGCGCTGAAAGCAGTGTCATCGATTGCCAATCTATGGTTTACTGTATTATAGGTCGTTGTGTGGGTGAATGGGATTTGGTTCCATGTATGTGCTCTGAGGTTTCGCATCGCAGTGACTTTTGAGAAACACGACCTAGGCTGCGTGTGGAAACCTAACGCCTGCATATCCACCCGACTTCGTATGATACCGACTTACATCTCGTTTACCAGTATTTTGTCTTCTCACGTGCATCCACTGTACCCACGTTGTATCGTCACTTGTGACTTCAAGGCTTTGCTATACAATTCCAAGATTAAAAGGCTACTTGTCGCGCATGTAGACCTATACGAATTCTGCCGACGTAAACCGATTGTTTTTGTCTTCTCGACTGATGGCGTCCCTATTTCAGCTCTACCATCGGTGTTTGCGAATCTGGTTTTACAATTTCACTGTGTATCTTGCCATCCACCTTGAGTTGTCTTAAACACTGTTCTGCTACAGCGAAACTTCTTTTAACAAACTCTCATGGCCTGAATATGATTTTGTTTTAAAGAATATTTTTTTTTTATAAGGATGATACATTCTCGTGTGTTTGAACACCTTCTGGGATCTCCTAATCAGTTTGTTATACATAAATCATTTTGTTCTAAAGATTAGATTTAGTTGGGAGGAAAAAGAGGAAAGAAGACCAACAGCTTACCTGAAAGTACGTGGGTGACTGCGAGAGTTGTAGATAACATTTATGCCTACGTGGCCTTGGTCACCGACCGTTGAAGGAGATGGCTAACAAGTTTTACTGTAATTCCCCTTGTCAAAATTAAATTATCTTTGAATATTATGCTTGTGTGTTCTCATGTTTGCATCTTAACAGGTAGGTTGACTACTACATTTATGTACTTATTGTTTGACCGTATCCGTTGCGCTACCAACAAGTTCTCACCCTGTTTGACTGCGTTCAAAGTCTTGGTGATCATCAATGCACTCTTTGCCTTATGTACGTAATGAAATCCTGAATGTTATACATGCCGCACTATATTCGTTGTAACGAAAGACCGTTCCGGGTACTCGTTTTATCACTCGAGTATTCCAACAACAAGAACAACAACATCAACAAAGTCGAGAACTTGAGTGTTCCCGCCGTTTCATTTGAATGAAAATCGATTGCCGTCGTACGGAAAAATGCAGACTACCGTTGTTGACATTGGTAGTGAGTTCCAGCTGATCGGTAGTGAAGTATTTTCATGACTAAAGTTGTTTGATGGGATCGTGCAAGCATGCGTGCATGGAACAGTGGGGATAATGAGGAATCTGTAGTTAGTGTACCAGAATATGAACTGTCCTTCTGAATTAATAATTAGTCTTCAAGCTGGAAAAAAGTTGCATCAGTTTTTCCCACCCTATAAAGTCTTTTACAACTCAGCTAACCAATCCAATTCACACTTGATGTGTGAGCGTAACTAGTACAAGAATCAATATGACTACAGTGTGTTTTTTTTATTGTACCATCTTTATAAACTTTTAAACACTTTATCTGCGTGAAGGGGATATTTAAATATGCGGGACGTATAATGATGTATTATTGCCTATTGACTTTGCTAAACTCTCTATAACTTAGCACAGGCATATTTACGTCTATAACTTAAAAATTGCATTTTCTGTATTATGATTACATTTAGTTAGGATTTAGATTTATTTTAGTAGCAACCCTGTACAAGTGTACTGCATAATTATATACATTTAATTAATAGTAAAATAACAAGTGTGTCGTACATTGGAAGTTGTTGCATGTACAATGATGCTGGTCCAGGATTCTGTGTTAACTTTAATGCCCCCCCCCCCCCCCCCCCCCCCCAACACGAATATTAACCTGATTTCAGCGTGTTAGTCACTTTATAAAAGAAAACAAACAACGTTATTAAACGGACACATCTATGTCTTGTGTACACACGTGATGTAATTGAGAGCCGGGGCTGATTGCCGTCGAATATGAAAGAGTGAATCTAATTACGTCGTACGTTGCAGTTGTTCGTACGCTAGTTACACGTACGAGTGTATAATTGAAGCAGCACTCGTTAGCTGGACGCGCGGTGATTACCTGGCGTGATCTAATGGAGGCGGATCATGAGCTTGGGAATTACTATTCTGTGATTCGATTGGCTTTTAATGGAACCCGTCATCCAATTAGCATACGGCAGCGGCTCTGATCGGCCGGGCATATTGCTACACGATGTTTCCGCATACGTGACCACCGCTCGGCTGTTAACATGCACGCCGTTGTAATTACCTGGAGTACTTTGTTCGGTGGGCCAAGAATGTCATTTACAAGGCCTACCCAATATAATGTACGTTAGTTTGGAGAGTGGTTTCATTCATTCAGACACAGAAACCAGCCTGGTAGACATTTTGCAAGACCACTGCTATAAAATATGCGGCTCAATATTTCGGAAATCGAGTAAAGATTTCATAACCATATTCACTTATAAACAGTATTAATTATTTTCAAGTGAAATTCGAATTACTAAGTTGTTCTACTGGAAACATAACACTGCTAATTTCAAGCACTACATGGAATGTATCTACTCCTTCTTTCTATGCGCTTCATAGGCCAAAGGTTAAATACTGATATAACATTATTTAACATGGCTGAGTTAGGCAAAGGCAAGATGGAAATAACAACTAAAGATGGCAGCCTCAAATTTTTCAATAAAGTAAAAGAAAATTTCCTGAATTTCTTGAGTGTAATCTGCAGTTTTGTCTCTCCTGAGAGCGTTGCCTCTCGCACGACAGGCAGAGCCACCCTTGACCCAGTCCAGACGGGTTGTTGCAGTAGTTAGAGATAGATCAGTGTAGATTGTATGCAAATGTAGTCTCGGCCGCCGAGGGACCGTCGTACGACAGGCAGAGCTAGACGGGTTGTTGTGCTAGTTGGAGATAGATCAGTGTAGATTGTATGCAAATGTAGTCTCGACCGCCAAGGGAGGAACTACCCCTCGTTGTACCCGACTCGATTAGTTTGCAATAGAGTTGTTTGCCATTACAATCTGCATTAGCATGTCGTCGCTGAGTCATGCCTGCGTGGCGTAAAGATGGTCGCCTGCCAGGCCGGCCAGGGGGTGGGGGGGGGGGGGCAGTACATACGTAGCAGTGCGGCGCGTATGTTGTGTCCACATGAACTAGAAACACATTCTCGTTCAATTTGTGTCAATGTTCAGGGACGAGTTTTAATTGTAAAAACTACAACAAGACTGCCCCATTATTAAGAGTATTCATTCAAAATTCAATTTCAAACATGTTCTATTTTCGCTTTCGACAAGTTACATACTAGCAAGCAAGACAAGTTTGGGCCCAACGTGACTCTGCCGGTCGTAAGAGGCGACAAAAAGAGATCCTCCCCTTCCCCCCCCCCCCCCTTCTCTGTTTGAATATTTGTTCTACTACTCAGCCTCTTACTGGTCTCTTTCTTCCAATCACCTCCCGACATCATATTACCTAGCTGTCGACCAAATAATCAAGTCGAATAATTAACTGGACAAGTATTAAAAACAAATCTTGAAATTGATTATTGTAGACAACTCCACTGTTATCTTTCTTTGATCTGTGGAAATTCAATATCGTTGTCCGATACGATTCACGATTCCCCCATTGGAGGGACACTTCAATCCCAATGACGTACACCAATATGGTTCCGAGAATAATCTAGTGTTTCAAAAGTGAACCACTAGATGTAGTAGTAATGTACGGTGACATCATGTCTGAGCCGCGCGCGTCGAGGCCCGAGTTCGCTGCCCGGCGGGATGCTTTGTCCAGAGCTAATTGGCTGCATCGCATCGCGCTACACTAATTGATGCCTTCGTTTGCGGCGGTGCTGGTATCAATGACATTTCGCTTCCACACGTTCATTACCTGTAATTTCCTTGTAGCGCGCGCACCCCCCCTCTCTGTCACTTGACTGATTACGTCACGATACAGTGCATTGCTTGACGTCATCACAGCATAGAGAGGTTGGGAGCGGTCCGGCCAACAGTCACTGAATCAACAAATACCAAGGTCCGTCGATCCCCTGGCGGAGTGGGGACCAGCCCCCGCCAGTTACGAACCTTGAACAAATACTACCCCAGGTGACTCTGCCAGTCGTAAGAGACGACGAAATGAGGTCCTCCGATTCTCTCCTTCAACCTACTTGTCACAATTTCTTGCTCCAAGCTTCCCCGACGTCATAATATGACGTAGTAGCTTTCGAGTACGTCGTTAACTTAAGCACCAATTAATCTATTTGACTTCTTTGGAACCAATGGATTTTTTTCCTTGACGGTTATTCGATGCCTTCTTCATTGGCCGGAACGCTCGCAGCGCTGCAGTGCAGACATTTGTCGTTGAGTGAGGATTGGGCCTAGCCTCGTAGACTCTGCAATCAGGCCATCCATCCATCCATCCAGCTTGCGATGCAACACTCTTTCTTTACTCTTACCTTTCTAGTCAGTTGTCACAACATAGTTTATTTCTAACACGAATACAGCCGGTGGTGTTTTAAATTGTTCGAAACTAATTCTAACATAAGCACAGAGGCGGAATAGGTTTGTGATAATTGACCACTCGTCTCGAAATAGACAAGATGCATTCTGGCTGACGAAACAATAAACTATTAAAGAGTGTAACTCTCAATTATTGTTGTTTTATTTTTGAATCATCAATGGCGCAGGTAAGGAGGTTGCTTAGCAGCGCCATCTGTTAGTTTGAACAACATACACTGATGAAGGCTAGCAAGAGGTTTTACGCATGAAATCAAGGCGAGAAGAAAATGTATTGTCAATAGTGGGTGAGACAGACAACCGGTAAAACAGGGACCGTTTAATAGTTTCAAAGCATATCCTAAATTGTATAAGTTACTTTTAGAAGGGGAAAATAAGATATATGATCAATGATTGGCTACCTACTATATATGATTAATGATTGGCTACCTACTCAGTTACAACTTATTATTATGTGTTTCGTTGTTATGGTGACTCCAAAGTAGCCCTGAACTGAAGTAAGACAAGGTCGCGAGTGGACGGCGATACAAGTCATCCCGTTGTTTTACCCGCCACGTTCCCGTAGTTCCCCGAATCGCTCACAGATGGTGTGCGTAGTTTCTCCTGGCCCACAATGCAGTTGGGGATGGGCTCCTCGCGAAGTGCATTGATTCATTGTTGACCCCTCGCATCGCATACATTACGTAGGGGCCTAGCCTATAGCAGGAAGAAGCTTATCTCTTATCAGATCGACGCGGACGAAGGGAAGGAAAAACACGAAGAAAAGTCGTTTAATGCCCCCCCCCCCCTCCCCTCCAATGTGTTTTCTCACGTGTTACCAGGAACTAAACCAACAAAAAGTAGAATTTACATTTTGCAAATTGCCACGCTTTAAAACACTCAACACCGTGCCTGTCCTCATTAATTAACAAAACTTAAATTCATCTACAACCTTTCAAAATTTTAAGTACTGAGTACAATCATTACGGTTGTAATTTTTGAAACGAATCAATTATAAGTTCTTTAGTTGGCTTTCAAGATAACAACCATGAGGATTAAGTGTTTAAATTCAGTGTTTGCTTCTTACAAAACTTTAATTTTGATCAATATCACCAATTTTTCAATATTGTGTAGCGTTCTGAAGCTGAGCTGTTGGTAAAACACCCATCAGGCTTTGCACGGGGTCGGGCGACTCACAGTCTTCCAAGTACTACCTGACTTGCCACTCTATCTATCCAACAGATCTTCAACACTGAGTTTTACTACCGGCGCGTGCGCGAAATCACATTGCGGCTAAACGCTTCTGTATAATTTAGAGCGTTGCGTTGTGAGCTCCTATTTTTTATACTCACGTGAGGTCATACGGGCATACTCTCGTACATTGAGTCGTAAGCCCAACCACAATTGTCGGCATCGGGAATGTAATCGTACATTTTCTCATGTTGAATCATTATAGGCCTTTACGATTTTATTGTGGACAGTGCTATAAGAACCATGCAGGCTTAAGTTATTTTTTTTTCGATTGCCAGATTACGATTACGTTTACGGTGCCGCTAATAGTTGTGGTTGGGGCTTTAGTCGGTATGCGGTTAAAACGGGCATTTCGGTAAAAAGTGTGTTAAACTCGTTCCACAGCAACCTTGTGGATGCTGAAGTCATAGATGAGTGACGCGTGAGCCAAACAAATGTCAGTATTTGAACATGGCAACCGTTGATTGGCTCCGGCTCGCCCATCTATGACGTCAGTATTCACAAAGTTGCTGTCAAACCACTTTATGATTTTTCTTTAGAGAAAACCTCGTGTAGTTCGTACATGACCTATTTTGAAAGCTAAATGGTACCGAAAAATATCCTTTTATTTTATTAAAACCAATCAAGTATGTTGCGACTGCATGTGCAGTACATTTAATGAATGTTGACTGTGATGTCACTCCACCGCCTTGCTAAGGAGTCAGCGTGCACCGCCTTGCTAAGGAGTCAGCGTGCACCGCCTTGATTACAAGTCAGCGAGCACCGCCTTGCTTAGGAGTCAGCGTGCACCGCCTTGCTTAGGAGTCAGCGTGCACCGCCTTGCTTAGAAGTCAGCGTGCACCGCCCTGCAGAAGTCAGCGTGCACCGCCTTGCTTACAAGTCAGCGTGCACCGCCTTGCTTACAAGTCAGCGTGCACCGCCCTGCTTAGAAGTCAGCGTGCACCGCCCTGCAGAAGTCAGCGTGCACCGCCTTGCTTACAAGTCAGCGTGCACCGCCCTGCTTAGAAGTCAGCGTGCACCGCCCTGCAGAAGTCAGCGTGCACCGCCTTGCTTACAAGTCAGCGTGCACCGCCCTGCTTACAAGTCAGCGTGCACCGCCCTGCTTAGAAGTCAGCGTGCACCGCCTTGCTTACAAGTCAGCGTGCACCGCCTTGCTTAGGAGTCAGCGAGCACCGCCTTGCTTAGGGGTCAGCGAGCACAGCCTTGCTTAGGAGTCAGCGTGCACCGCCCTGCTTAGAAGTCAGCGTGCACCGCCTTGCTTACAAGTCAGCGTGCACCGCCTTGCTTACAAGTCAGCGTGCACCGCCTTGCTTAGGAGTCAGCGAGCACCGCCTTGCTTAGGGGTCAGCGAGCACAGCCTTGCTTAGGAGTCAGCGAGCACCGCCTTGCTTACAAGTCAGCGTGCACCGCCTTGCTTACAAGTCAGCGTGCACCGCCTTGCTTACAAGTCAGCGAGCACCGCCTTGCTTACAAGTCAGCGTGCACCGCCTTGCTTACAAGTCAGCGAGCACCGCCTTGCTTACAAGTCAGCGAGCACCGCCCTGCTTACAAGTCAGCGTGCACCGCCTTGCTTACAAGTCAGCGAGCACCGCCCTGCTTACAAGTCAGCGTGCACCGCCTTGCTTACAAGTCAGCGAGCACCGCCTTGCTTACAAGTCAGCGTGCACCGCCCTGCTTACAAGTCAGCGTGCACCGCCCTGCTTACAAGTCAGCGAGCGCGAAGGAGCCGGTTGTGAAGTAGCCGACGCGGGGAAAATGGAAAACTGTCGATGTCGACAAAACGTCTCCAACCATCCCTGATAGATCCGCGTGTGGAACTGTATAACGGATATCTGTCAGGTTCAGACCGGAGCCGAGTGATCCCATCAGTATCCGCTTTAAGGGGGGGGGGGGGTTGATTTCACGGTGCCGTTGTTTACAATATGTCTGCCGGCTCCGCCAAGAGTCACGCGACAGAAACAAGACAGTCGCCGTCGCATCCACGATATCTTATGTGTGTTGCACTTGTGTGTAATACATGACTCTCATCACCTTACATTACATGTACTTGTACATGACTCTCATACGCAGAGACACATGCACTCATGTGATCCTGTCCTGTCTTGTCCTGCTATCGTTCTTATGGGACGCTTGCTTTATATTGAGTGAACACCAGCTTCACCTTCACCCTAGGGTGGAGGAAGGGAGGGAGGGAGGGGTGAATAGTTAGATGTAGTTGGATATAAAGCTACATACTGGTATTGTTGGATATGGTTGCATATGATAAAGTTAGATATAGATAGATCGAGTTAGATGTAGTTAGCTATAGTTGAATATAGGAACGTATAGTTAGATATATTTAGGTATAGTTATAGATGGTATGGGGATAACCAACAATAAATACAATGAAACAGTAATAAAAACATCAAACAAAATTAAATAGCTATTATTATAGCACATAAATTAAAGTATTAAAGAAAAGAGGACATTGGGCAATGAAAAATGTAAAACACAGCAGAATAATGAAAAAACAAAGGTTGTATATTACAGTATTTGGTAATGTAAAGTTTGTGAAGTCTCAGGGCTCGTACACACACACACTCACGTATATTGATCTAGGCCGGCAGCGGCAGCATTGGTGATGGATGGCGGCAGCCAACATTCTATTTGGTGATTCTAAATGGGACGCTTCTTCTTCTTCTCCAACACTTTTTCCGTCGTATGTTTGTTATTGCTTATTGGTAGTCCGTGTGCGTGCATGGCCTCCTATTGATTGTGGCAGCCAGGCCTAGCCCAGCCCAGAGCATCCCATAGCGCCGTGGTTGTTGGCCGCACACACACACAAGCTGGCTTAGAGTGACTCTGCTAGTCGTGAAAGAAGACGAAATGAGATTCTCCCGTTTCCCTTTCCCCATCTAAGCCCTTTATTTTCCTCCCAATCACCTCCCGACGTCATATGGCCAAGTTGTCGAGTACGTCGTTAAACACAAAAATAATCAAATCGTGTGTTTGTATGAGGCTGGCAACGTATACCCATACCCGCGCGAAACTGGTTCGTTATCAACTTTCCGCGGATACGCTTTTCTAGAAAAACAGGTTTCGATGACTTACGATGTAATGAAACTGTCTTTGGGGATTTGGTTTTCTTACACATGTTTTTAAACAATTCTTAACAACTTGTAATTTAAACGAACAGTCTGCATAACATCTTGAGGAAGGACAATTAGGTACAACTGGGAAGATTCAACAGTGTACATAAAAATAGCTGTACTGTTTCGCGTGTAACATGTCTGTAGAGCCCTTTTAGTCAGTGGTGGATCCAAAGGGAGGTGGGGGGTTGTGGTCATTCCCCTTTTCCCTTTTTGGGTTCGTCCTATAATTTACCCGTCGAAAAGTCCAATAGAAACTATGCCAGGATTACCGGGACAGGACTCGAGCTCACAGCCTCCCACGCTGAAGCACTTAGCTGAGACTCTTTGTATACACTCTCTTGTTTTATGTTGACGCTTGTAAAACTGATTACATCAATTTGGCAACGTTTAAAACAAATTACTTTGATTGAACAAGGTTCTTGTAAGGGAATCTGTTTGTCAAGTTAGAGTGAGGATTATAGACGCCGCTGCTGCTAGTTTACAAACTGCGGCAAACTCGGTAAGCTGCGCGAACTAAGGAACGCGCGCCACGTTTACACTTTCTTGTCACTGATATTTACAGACTGGGTTAAGGAAAGTGTGATCTAGTAAGGTGAGGATTGTGAAAAAATAAAAAAAATGCTGAATTTACTCGATTCATGCGGTCTCTTGAATTGGTAAAATCACAGTTTGGAAAACGTGTGACATCGAAGGTAACGAAAAGTTACGTTTGCGTAGAATGGATATACCAGAAAGCTATCGAAAATGTAACAGGATATTGCTTTATTTGAAATATATATAATAATTTCCGACCATTATGCCTACAACCGTTCGTGGGTTATCCGCATTTCAGTGATACGATTGGTTCGCAGATTCGCTCCTAGATAGCGCGCACAGATGTTTCCCTCCGTTCGTGAGTTATCCGCATTTCAGTGAGACGGTTGGTTCTCTGATTCGCTCCTAGATAGCGCGCACAGATGTTTCCCTCCGTTCGTGAGTTATCCGCATTTCAGTGAGACGGTTGGTTCTCTGATTCGCTCCTAGATAGCGCGCACAGATGTTTCCCTTCGTTCGTGAGTTATCCGCATTTCAGTGAGACGGTTGGTTCGCAGATTCGCTCCTAGATAGCGCGCACAGATGTTTCCCTCCGTTCGTGAGTTATCCGCATTTCAGTGAGACGGTTGGTTATCTGATTCGCTCCTAGATAGCGCGCACAGATGTTTCCCTCCGTTCGTGAGTTATCCGCATTTCAGTGAGACGGTTGGTTATCTGATTCGCTCCTAGATAGCGCGCACAGATGTTTCCCTCCGTTCGTGAGTTATCCGCATTTCAGTGAGACGGTTGGTTTTCTGATTCGCTCCTAGATAGCGCGCACAGATGTTTCCCTTCGTTCGTGAGTTATCCGCATTTCAGTGAGACGGTTGGTTTTCTGATTCGCTCCTAGATAGCGCGCACAGATGTTTCCCTCCGTTCGTGAGTTATCCGCATTTCAGTGAGACGGTTGGTTATCTGATTCGCTCCTAGATAGCGCGCACAGATGTTTCCCTCCGTTCGTGAGTTATCCGCATTTCAATGAGACGGTTGGTTCATAGATTCGCTCCCAGATAGCGCGCACAGATGTTTCCCTCCGTTCGTGAGTTATCCGCATTTCAGTGAGACGGTTGGTTCACAGATTCGCTCCTAGATAGCGCGCACAGATGTTTCCCTCCGTTCGTGAGTTATCCGCATTTCAGTGAGACGGTTGGTTTTCTGATTCGCTCCTAGATAGCGCGCACAGATGTTTCCCTCCGTTCGTGAGTTATCCGCATTTCAGTGAGACGGTTGGTTCTCTGATTCGCTCCTAGATAGCGCGCACAGATGTTTCCCTCCGTTCGTGAGTTATCCGCATTTCAGTGATACGGTTGGTTCTCTGATTCGCTCCTAGATAGCGCGCACAGATGTTTCCCTCCGTTCGTGAGTTATCCGCATTTCAGTGAGACGGTTGGTTTTCTGATTCGCTCCTAGATAGCGCGCACAGATGTTTCCCTCCGTTCGTGGGTTATCCGCATTTCAGTGAGACGGTTGGTTTTCTGATTCGCTCCTAGATAGCGCGCACAGATGTTTCCCTCCGTTCGTGAGTTATCCGCATTTCAGTGAGACGGTTGGTTTTCTGATTCGCTCCTAGATAGCGCGCACAGATGTTTCCCTCCGTTCGTGGGTTATCCGCATTTCAGTGAGACGGTTGGTTTTCTGATTCGCTCCTAGATAGCGCGCACAGATGTTTCCCTCCGCGCTGCAGTAGGCTCTTCCATCTACGCAGCGTTACTAAACTAGAAACACGATATACTATAGTCACTGCTGCTAGTTCTATACGTGTTGTGGACATACGTTCAGCGCTGTGCTAGCAAGATAATTCACTGTACTTAAGTCTAGATTGTTACTAATAGTAACAGCCAATCTTACCAGGCCAGTTCACTCCACTAAGCGGAATACTACTGCTAACATACGAGCAATATAGATCGTCATCTAGCGTTTCGTTAAAACAGCGCGCATGACTCTCATACCTCAGTTCACACGTCAGGATCGTAGAAGGTAGCGCGGAGCATTTATATAGGTCGTTTCGTTGGTATTTCGTCACCTGCCTATGTGACGACATTCGCGGAGAAGATAGCGTGGAGCAATTATATATTATGTGATATCATCTATGTAAATTGCGAGATGCTTTTGCGATAGTGTCGGCTAGAACGCACATCGTTGTTGGATGTGGCATATCCCACACACGCACGCACGCACGCACACACGCACGCACGCAGCACTAAACCGAGGGAGGTTTACAACCCCACTTGGCCCGCACGCCGTCGTATATGATGTCGTGAACGCGCTTCTATTGGGGTGTTGAGCGCGCCAAGTGGATTGTATCGTAAAACTTTTGCCGCGCCGCTTCCCTTCATAGTCGCGCGATACAATCGAACGATTCATCGAATCGAGGGGCTGACGTCACCAAAACTTTTCATCTCGAGATAAGAGAGTTAGTTCTGTGAGGGAGTTGGTTGAGGAGACAATTTGCTAATTGTGTGTCAGTGTGCCTGCGAGGCCCCGGACCCCGGGCCCCGGGCGAAGACTTGACTGACGTTTACCGGGGCGTACTCGAGTGTGGCCGCATTGCAGGGGTATCTTCAACGACCCCGCACATCCCTAAAACGCTTATCTCATTGAAAGTAATCATACCAAACCCTTGTAGCTGCACGGATTCTAGCTAACTTTTATGAAAGAAAATCATTGCTATGAAAATGTTCGGTTCAGTATTTTGGTAGTGAGAACGAAGTGTCATATATAGGAAATAGAATATAAACTGAAACGCTTGGTGCGTGATAAGCGCATTCATGCACGGGGATGCTGTGTGTGTGTGTTTGAAACGCGTCGATGGATGGTTTGACCCGTGTGTTTGTACACTGCGCAATGACCACGCGTAAAACTACGGCTTATCGTCCAAAGAGACAAACAAGTAGAAGGACACAAAAAATAGCTTTAAAGGGGTTAATGGGTGGAAAGGGGAAAGAGGAGGATATCATTTCCTCGCCTCTTACGACTAGCAGAGTCACTCTGGGGCAAATTCTACCACGGGTCTAGTCGGGGATGTATTTTAGTAGCGCACTGATTGTGTTACAGCCACTAACAGGGTCCCACTATCTATGTGTTATGATAGTTGTTGTTACTGCGCTCACGCATGACAAGAGAAGGACCGGAAGTGACGTATGTCTCCCAGCGGGGTAATAGTTTGATCCGAGCGATGTTTACAAGGCGGTGATAAAGAAGGACACAAGTCGGGGGGGCGGCGTTATTGTATTAGCCGTACTAGACGGAGCATAAAGCGGGTTTTATGTGAGCTTCTGCGATTGCCGCACTCGTCCGAGCGGTTAACAACAACTATTGGGGGGGTATGACGTCATAAACCCGAGCGATGTCGTCGCTGCTGTCGTGTTGATTAGATCCGCACCGCCTAGCGGCAGTACTTGCAACTAGAGTGGGGTATCTTCGTAAATATTTATGCCAAGAACTCATTCGTTGCCTAATGGAAGATAATGTTATTTCTCGTAGTTTTTGAAAACACAACATTGTAATGATAATAGTTTTATCTTCAGTACTTTCTTCAAGAAGAAATCTAAGTGATGATTGATGAGTGGTTTGATTGCCATGGATCGGGAAATGCAAACTTAGATCGTTTTCTTAGTAAACGGGTCCATTTCACCTATTTTGTAGAACACGTTGATTGTAACCTAGGCATATTTATCATAATATGATGATCATTAGAAATGGTCCGTGTACACACTAGGCTAGGCCTGGGCAGTAGGTCTAAACCTTGTGTGTCATGAGAGCATAGAGACATCTCTATCTCTATGACGACAGTCACTCTTACGGCAGCCATCTTGTTAGTAGTTCCAGTGCTGCGATCTACATTGATTGCCGTTAGTGAATAGAGTAGAGCCGCGTATCCCGGCCGAGTATACACGCATGGGTGTGCAAGCGTGAGGGACAATTTCAATCATATCTCGAATTGTCCCATTCATATCCCCTTGTTGAGAATAGCTGGTGATAATATCTAGGCGCGCATAATTCCAATATTTGTATCAAGTTACGAACAAACATCGGAATTTTTTCCCAGCTAATTGTGACGAACGCTAAACTAAAAGTATCCGTTTTTGTATTTTTTTAAACCGGTCTGTTGTAATTATTTGCAAGTTTACACGCACACGTGTACATGTAGGAGCCAAGTGTTTACATGTGCACCACGTGTAACTGTCGACGTGGTTCGAGCGTACATATATATACATCCCCGTGATTGACGTTGAAGAATTGCGTCTAGCGTAGAATTGGAACCTCGTCAAGTTTCCACGCGGGCTCGGCTGTTTCATCCGCCTCATCGCACAGTTTGTTGGTGGAGAACTTTGCGTATATAGTTCCGAGACAGACAGACAGACAGACAGACAGACAGACAGACAGACAGACAGACAGACAGACAGACAGACGGTTAGTTTTAGTTGTTCAACTGTTGAAGGTTGGTGTGGGCGAGCCCGCCAAAACGGCGTTTCTCACAAATTCTTTCTTTCTCTACCGGTTTCTTTCAAATTAGCTCTGGAAAATGTCCAGAAATTGTTAAAACTTCCGAACATTTGTAATTCATCATCAGTTCGTTTTCAGTCGTTGGATTGGTTCGAGAAAACTCTCTTCTCTCTTCTATTCCTCCGTCTTCTCTTCTCCGCTATACTATCGGATTAAAAACAATGTATCTCCTGTTTTAAAATTCATACAATACCACTTGCATGGGTAGACTCGGCAGGGAAAATAAGAATTTAGACGTATACTCTTGACGGTTTATTTTAAGCTCTAATTTAAGTTCTTTGTTATTTTGTACCTCTACTTTTCATCATTTTTATTTGTGAATTTTGAAAGTATAGAGAGACGCTCGTTTTCGACTCCAATAGTACAATTTTCATTTCTTCCTCGTAACTGTTACGGCCGCACCACCGACTGTCTGTTAGGCATTTTCCAATCTCGGCCATCTTCACTTTTATTTCCGTCTCTCTTTCCTCAATATGATCTTTTGACATCCTCTCGCACGTCCAAGTGTGTCGTAATAATCAAACCCTTGCTTTTTCCGTTATTAACCTTTTCCATAACTCAGTACATTCGCATCATTTTAATTTCTAGTTATCAGAGAATCTTTCACGATAACACCGCATCCCTACATCGCTGTAGCTGTTGCATGTGTTTGTGAGTTACTAAAACAAATATATAATAATCAATGTACATATGAATTTCTTCAATATTTACATTGAAACCTGGCACTGAGAGAACTTTTGAAAAATTTCTCTAAACCAGCGGGGATGTGGCTTATATAACTTATTCTTGAATTCTACGACACCGTATTTTCTGCACGATTAATTAACTAGTGTTTCTGTGGGAACTCCGAAATCAAATAAACTCCTTTTTCAATATTGTTTTCTCTACGAATATTTTTATTTTTTCCCCGTATGGAGTTGGTTAAAGTACTGGTCAACTACAAACAAAATTAATTACTCACAAAGGGATAATGAAAAAAAAAAACGGAATTTTAAATTTCAGAGCACTTGGAAAGAAACCCTCTTAATTGTTTATTAATGTAGGAAAAAACCATCACCATTGCTGCTTACGGTGTGGTTGATTATAAGGACTAATTTTCAAAGGCGATATTTTCCGCGTGCTTACTAAAGACATTATGAAAATAATTTCAGTGTTCTCCTAAAACCGCACTTCAATATCCAGCGGTACAGTTTCTTGCATCAAATGTACAACACAGCTTTAAAAAGTAGATAATTTAACAATGGAAGTTGTGTGTTAGTACCGTTACGGTGCGCGCGCGTCGGCCATTGTGCGGCGTTGCCAAGCGTCCCCACCGCACTCGTGTGGCCAGTTAATTAATTGCACCGTTGATTATCCTTTATTGTCTAACTTTGTCTAATTCCGAAACAAGAATGCAGTTGGCGGCTCGAGTAGGCTACACAACACATCGGTGTAGCAGTTTGTGCTACTTACCACTACTCTCGGTGTGTGTTTGTGTTTGTGTTTGTGTGTAATGTCCCCGGCAAACGTTCACACTGATACTTGGCTCGGTAAGCGTTATCGCACAAGTTTCTTTGACTTGTTTGGAATTAGAGCGAGGCTTGGCAAGAGCGCATCGCACGAGTTTGTGTGAGCTCTCTGGAAAGTATTACAGCGAGAGAGCTGGCAAGCGCGCATCGCACGAGTTTCTCTGACTTCTTTGGAAAGTATTAGAGCAATGCTTGGCAAGCGCGCATCGTACTCAAGGCCCTATATAGGCACAACAAAGCGGCAAGCGGTGGGTTAATTGAATGCCGCCATTTATGTGGCAAACATGCGAGTTTACTGGTAATTTACCTATTTATTAAACATAACGCTAAACATCTGGTAATTTTCTAATTGTAGTTTGTTTATAGCAGTACCTCATGGTAAAGATATTATTTAATTAAATCAGTTTCAATTACTTAAAACTCAAATTATGAACCCCAAGCATTTTGATCCACGTATCTCTGAATTACTCAAATCTTGTAATGTCATCTCCATGGCTGCCTTCAACTTGCAGCCACGACAGCAGCGCCAATGCGTCGCCTAGCCATATTCCAATATCTTTGATCGCCCTTGCAGATGTTCTGAGTTCTTTGGAAAGTATTTCAGCGACGTGGCAAGCGCGCGTGTCCCAAACTTCTTTAGATTATATTGTAAGTCCGTAGATTATAAGATTCTTCGTATAAGATTCTACAATAATTTCTTTTCCGCCAAGGGTTTATCCTTGTACAGCCGATAACCCGCGTGATGTGTCCCTAGTATTCCAATCTCCTCTACTATCTATCTCTTCTATCGAGCCTCGAGATATGTCCCTACTAAACGATCCCTCCCTGCGTGTGCTAGGGGACACTTAATAAAGTGAAACAACTGTGCATCCGGCCCTTAGTTTCACGGTCTATAAATGTGAGTGGGAAAAGTTGTTCTCTGTCTCGGGGGTTGGACGTCGTTCAAGTTGGCAACAGCATCTCTGCTCGCATCAAACTCTTTGGTTGTTGGCGTCACTGCATCTAAGCGCTTTGTATGGACGCACTCGTGGTGGCGATGGGGACTTCGCGTTTAAGTTCTTTGGTTGGTAGAGGGGTAACGATATCTCTGCTCGCATCCAAGTTCTTTGTTTATTGGCATACTCGCATCAAGCTCTTTGGTTGTTGGCGTCGTTGCATCTAAGCGCTTTGTATGGACGCACTCGTGGTGGCGATGGGGACCTCGCGTCGAAGTTCTTTGGTTGGTAGAGGGGTCACGATATCTCTGCTCGCATCCAAGCTCTTTGGTTGTTGGCGTCACTGCATCTAAGCGCTTTGTATAGACGCACTCGTGGTGGCGATGGGGACTTCGCGTCGAAGTTCTTTGGTTGTTGGAGGGGCAACTATATCTCTGCTCGCATCCAAGCTCTTTGGTTGATGGCGTGACAACGATATCTCTACTCGTATTCAAGCATTTTGGTCTCGTGTTGGAGGGGGCATCTCGCGTCCAAGCTCTTTGGTGGCGAGGGTGTGACGATATCTCTGCTCGCATCTAAGCTATTTGGTTTCAAATATCCGCTGTAGATCATCCTTCGCTTCGATCTCATCGAAATAGACGATTGTAATGGCCTCCAATCTATGTGACGCAGGAAGTAGTCACCATATTTATTTAGCCCTTCGCTGCAGCGTCTTGGACTTTTCCAAACATTTTAAAGTTGTGATACATTCACAATAGTATACTCGCCAACGGTACAGGCAATGTTTAAATCAAGCATTGCAGTGGGTTACCTAATATTGGACAATCATGCTCTCTGATCTGTTGATCTAGTTTGCATAGATCACCGCCAGAGCGCGCGGGAGTACAACATCAACCCGGCAACAGTGTCTAAAGCGCAACGTAAACCCGGCAACAGTGTCGCGCTCCAATGAATCACGCGGACACAATCGCGCAACATGAAACGGTCTAGGTTTGATCTATTTGGTAAACACGCCACTCTATATGCAACGAAGTGTCGGAATATCTGCCCGGCATAACTCACGGCGGGTCTCATGCTAGACGAATATTTAATATATAAACGCTTTGTGTGTACGGAGGAATTTCGTCGCGTACACATAACGATTTGTTAACACTTTTCGGATGGTTATGCAATATGATTTTGTGCGCGTGTAGATCAAAGCCAGTGACGACGATAATCCATTGTTTTAGTTAAAACAGTATGTAGCCACATTGCTAAAACTGTTTACATTCACATTGGAGAGCTATTATTTATATTGTGTTTGATTACTTTACCAATCAATGTCCATGAATTCATTTTTAATACGTCCTTTATGTGATAAATGTTTCTGGTGTTTAACTGGCTGATTTATATCCTTATGCCCTTGAGAGAAAGGTTGAAAAGTCATACGCGTAGCTCGACCCGGCGCCTCCACCATTGCACTAAATATTCGGTTTACGTTTGAATTAAAGACATTCTTTCATGTTTCTGTAATCGAATAGAATCAGGTTGCAATGTTACATATCGTTGTATACCATCAGGAATCTTCAGAGTGTATACAAGTGCCGGTAGTGTGTAAGCCTGAGCTGTGCGTGTATGCGCACCATAACGCAGGCCAGACTGCGGTGCGGTAGAGCCTCGCCACCAGGAACCTGCAGAGTGTATACAAGTGCAGGTAGTGTGTAAGCCTGAGCCGTGCGTGTATGCGCACCATAACGCAGGCCAGACTGCGGTGCGGTAGAGCCTCGCCACCAGGAACCTGCAGAGTGTATACAAGTGCAGGTATAGTGTGTAAGCCTGAGCTGTGCGTGTATGCGCACCATAACGCAGGCCAGACTGCGGTGCGGTAGAGCCTCGCCACCAGGAACCTGCAGAGTGTATACAAGTGCAGGTAGTGTGTAAGCCTGAGCCGAGCGTGTATGCGCACCATAACGCAGGCCAGACTGCGGTGCGGTAGAGCCTCGCCACCAGGAACCTGCAGAGTGTATACAAGTGCAGGTAGTGTGTAAGCCTGAGCCGAGCGTGTATGCGCACCATAACGCAGGCCAGACTGCGGTGCGGTAGAGCCTCGCCACCAGGAACCTGCAGAGTGTATACAAGTGCAGGTAGTGTGTAAGCCTGAGCCGAGCGTGTATGCGCACCATAACGCAGGCCAGACTGCGGTGCGGTAGAGCCTCGCCACCAGGAACCTGCAGAGTGTATACAAGTGCAGGTATAGTGTGTAAGCCTGAGCTGTGCGTGTATGCGCACCATAACGCAGGCCAGACTGCGGTGCGGTAGAGCCTCGCCACCAGGAACCTGCAGAGTGTATACAAGTGCAGGTAGTGTGTAAGCCTGAGCCGAGCGTGTATGCGCACCATAACGCAGGCCAGACTGCGGTGCGGTAGAGCCTCGCCACCAGGAACCTGCAGAGTGTATACAAGTGCAGGTAGTGTGTAAGCCTGAGCTGTGCGTGTATGCGCACCATAACGCAGGCCAGACTGCGGTGCGGTAGAGCCTCGCCACCAGGAACCTGCAGAGTGTATACAAGTGCAGGTATAGTGTGTAAGCCTGAGCCGAGCGTGTATGCGCACCATAACGCAGGCCAGACTGCGGTGCGGTAGAGCCTCGCCACCAGGAACCTGCAGAGTGTATACAAGTGCAGGTATAGTGTGTAAGCCTGAGCCGAGCGTGTATGCGCACCATAACGCAGGCCAGACTGCGGTGCGGTAGAGCCTCGCCACCAGGAACCTGCAGAGTGTATACAAGTGCAGGTAGTGTGTAAGCCTGAGCTGTGCGTGTATGCGCACCATAACGCAGGCCAGACTGCGGTGCGGTAGAGCCTCGCCACCAGGAACCTGCAGAGTGTATACAAGTGCAGGTATAGTGTGTAAGCCTGAGCCGAGCGTGTATGCGCACCATAACGCAGGCCAGACTGCGGTGCGGTAGAGCCTCGCCACCAGGAACCTGCAGAGTGTATACAAGTGCAGGTATAGTGTGTAAGCCTGAGCCGAGCGTGTATGCGCACCATAACGCAGGCCAGACTGCGGTGCGGTAGAGCCTCGCCACCAGGAACCTGCAGAGTGTATACAAGTGCCGGTATAGTGTGTAAGCCTGAGCTGTGCGTGTATGCGCACCATAACGCAGGCCAGACTGCGGTGCGGTAGAGCCTCGCCACCAGGAACCTGCAGAGTGTATACAAGTGCAGGTATAGTGTGTAAGCCTGAGCTGTGCGTGTATGCGCACCATAACGCAGGCCAGACTGCGGTGCGGTAGAGCCTCGCCACCAGGAACCTGCAGAGTGTATACAAGTGCAGGTATAGTGTGTAAGCCTGAGCTGTGCGTGTATGCGCACCATAACGCAGGCCAGACTGCGGTGCGGTAGAGCCTCGCCTCCAGGAACCTGCAGAGTGTATACAAGTGCAGGTAGTGTGTAAGCCTGAGCCGAGCGTGTATGCGCACCATAACGCAGGCCAGACTGCGGTGCGGTAGAGCCTCGCCACCAGGAACCTGCAGAGTGTATACAAGTGCAGGTATAGTGTGTAAGCCTGAGCTGTGCGTGTATGCGCACCATAACGCAGGCCAGACTGCGGTGCGGTAGAGCCTCGCCACCAGGAACCTGCAGAGTGTATACAAGTGCAGGTAGTGTGTAAGCCTGAGCCGAGCGTGTATGCGCACCATAACGCAGGCCAGACTGCGGTGCGGTAGAGCCTCGCCACCAGGAACCTGCAGAGTGTATACAAGTGCAGGTATAGTGTGTAAGCCTGAGCTGTGCGTGTATGCGCACCATAACGCAGGCCAGACTGCGGTGCGGTAGAGCCTCGCCACCAGGAACCTGCAGAGTGTATACAAGTGCAGGTAGTGTGTAAGCCTGAGCTGTGCGTGTATGCGCACCGTAACGCAGGCCAGACTGCGGTGCGGTAGAGCCTCGCCACCAGGAACCTGCAGAGTGTATACAAGTGCAGGTATAGTGTGTAAGCCTGAGCCGAGCGTGTATGCGCACCATAACGCAGGCCAGACTGCGGTGCGGTAGAGCCTCGCCGCCAGGAACCTGCAGAGTGTATACAAGTGCAGGTATAGTGTGTAAGCCTGAGCCGAGCGTGTATGCGCACCATAACGCAGGCCAGACTGCGGTGCGGTAGAGCCTCGCCACCAGGAACCTGCAGAGTGTATACAAGTGCAGGTAGTGTGTAAGCCTGAGCTGTGCGTGTATGCGCACCGTAACGCAGGCCAGACTGCGGTGCGGTAGAGCCTCGCCACCAGGAACCTGCAGAGTGTATACAAGTGCAGGTATAGTGTGTAAGCCTGAGCCGAGCGTGTATGCGCACCATAACGCAGGCCAGACTGCGGTGCGGTAGAGCCTCGCCGCCAGGAACCTGCAGAGTGTATACAAGTGCAGGTATAGTGTGTAAGCCTGAGCCGAGCGTGTATGCGCACCATAACGCAGGCCAGACTGCGGTGCGGTAGAGCCTCGCCACCAGGAACCTGCAGAGTGTATACAAGTGCAGGTATAGTGTGTAAGCCTGAGCTGTGCGTGTATGCGCACCGTAACGCAGGCCAGACTGCGGTGCGGTAGAGCCTCGCCACCAGGAACCTGCAGAGTGTATACAAGTGCAGGTATAGTGTGTAAGCCTGAGCCGAGCGTGTATGCGCACCATAACGCAGGCCAGACTGCGGTGCGGTAGAGCCTCGCCGCCAGGAACCTGCAGAGTGTATACAAGTGCAGGTATAGTGTGTAAGCCTGAGCCGAGCGTGTATGCGCACCATAACGCAGGCCAGACTGCGGTGCGGTAGAGCCTCGCCACCAGGAACCTGCAGAGTGTATACAAGTGCAGGTAGTGTGTAAGCCTGAGCTGTGCGTGTATGCGCACCGTAACGCAGGCCAGACTGCGGTGCGGTAGAGCCTCGCCACCAGGAACCTGCAGAGTGTATACAAGTGCAGGTATAGTGTGTAAGCCTGAGCCGAGCGTGTATGCGCACCATAACGCAGGCCAGACTGCGGTGCGGTAGAGCCTCGCCGCCAGGAACCTGCAGAGTGTATACAAGTGCAGGTAGTGTGTAAGCCTGAGCCGAGCGTGTATGCGCACCATAACGCAGGCCAGACTGCGGTGCGGTAGAGCCTCGCCACCAGGAACCTGCAGAGTGTATACAAGTGCAGGTATAGTGTGTAAGCCTGAGCTGTGCGTGTATGCGCACCATAACGCAGGCCAGACTGCGGTGCGGTAGAGCCTCGCCGCCAGCAACCTGCAGAGTGTATACAAGTGCAGGTATAGTGTGTAAGCCTGAGCTGTGCGTGTATGCGCACCATAACGCAGGCCAGACTGCGGTGCGGTAGAGCCTCGCCGCCAGCAACCTGCAGAGTGTATACAAGTGCAGGTAGTGTGTAAGCCTGAGCTGTGCGTGTATGCGCACCATAACGCAGGCCAGACTGCGGTGCGGTAGAGCCTCGCCACCAGGAACCTGCAGAGTGTATACAAGTGCAGGTATAGTGTGTAAGCCTGAGCCGAGCGTGTATGCGCACCATAACGCAGGCCAGACTGCGGTGCGGTAGAGCCTCGCCACCAGGAACCTGCAGAGTGTATACAAGTGCAGGTATAGTGTGTAAGCCTGAGCCGAGCGTGTATGCGCACCATAACGCAGGCCAGACTGCGGTGCGGTAGAGCCTCGCCGCCAGGAACCTGCAGAGTGTATACAAGTGCCGGTATAGTGTGTAAGCCTGAGCTGTGCGTGTATGCGCACCATAACGCAGGCCAGACTGCGGTGCGGTAGAGCCTCGCCTCCAGGAACCTGCAGAGTGTATACAAGTGCAGGTAGTGTGTAAGCCTGAGCCGAGCGTGTATGCGCACCATAACGCAGGCCAGACTGCGGTGCGGTAGAGCCTCGCCGCCAGGAACCTGCAGAGTGTATACAAGTGCAGGTATAGTGTGTAAGCCTGAGCTGTGCGTGTATGCGCACCATAACGCAGGCCAGACTGCGGTGCGGTAGAGCCTCGCCACCAGGAACCTGCAGAGTGTATACAAGTGCCGGTATAGTGTGTAAGCCTGAGCTGTGCGTGTATGCGCACCATAACGCAGGCCAGACTGCGGTGCGGTAGAGCCTCGCCACCAGGAACCTGCAGAGTGTATACAAGTGCAGGTATAGTGTGTAAGCCTGAGCTGTGCGTGTATGCGCACCATAACGCAGGCCAGACTGCGGTGCGGTAGAGCCTCGCCACCAGGAACCTGCAGAGTGTATACAAGTGCAGGTATAGTGTGTAAGCCTGAGCTGTGCGTGTATGCGCACCATAACGCAGGCCAGACTGCGGTGCGGTAGAGCCTCGCCACCAGGAACCTGCAGAGTGTATACAAGTGCAGGTAGTGTGTAAGCCTGAGCTGTGCGTGTATGCGCACCATAACGCAGGCCAGACTGCGGTGCGGTAGAGCCTCGCCGCCAGGAACCTGCAGAGTGTATACAAGTGCAGGTAGTGTGTAAGCCTGAGCTGTGCGTGTATGCGCACCATAACGCAGGCCAGACTGCGGTGCGGTAGAGCCTCGCCACCAGGAACCTGCAGAGTGTATACAAGTGCAGGTATAGTGTGTAAGCCTGAGCCGAGCGTGTATGCGCACCATAACGCAGGCCAGACTGCGGTGCGGTAGAGCCTCGCCGCCAGCAACCTGCAGAGTGTATACAAGTGCAGGTATAGTGTGTAAGCCTGAGCTGTGCGTGTATGCGCACCATAACGCAGGCCAGACTGCGGTGCGGTAGAGCCTCGCCACCAGGAACCTGCAGAGTGTATACAAGTGCAGGTATAGTGTGTAAGCCTGAGCTGTGCGTGTATGCGCACCATAACGCAGGCCAGACTGCGGTGCGGTAGAGCCTCGCCACCAGGAACCTGCAGAGTGTATACAAGTGCAGGTAGTGTGTAAGCCTGAGCCGAGCGTGTATGCGCACCATAACGCAGGCCAGACTGCGGTGCGGTAGAGCCTCGCCACCAGGAACCTGCAGAGTGTATACAAGTGCAGGTATAGTGTGTAAGCCTGAGCTGTGCGTGTATGCGCACCATAACGCAGGCCAGACTGCGGTGCGGTAGAGCCTCGCCACCAGGAACCTGCAGAGTGTATACAAGTGCAGGTATAGTGTGTAAGCCTGAGCTGTGCGTGTATGCGCACCATAACGCAGGCCAGACTGCGGTGCGGTAGAGCCTCGCCACCAGGAACCTGCAGAGTGTATACAAGTGCAGGTATAGTGTGTAAGCCTGAGCTGTGCGTGTATGCGCACCATAACGCAGGCCAGACTGCGGTGCGGTAGAGCCTCGCCACCAGGAACCTGCAGAGTGTATACAAGTGCAGGTAGTGTGTAAGCCTGAGCTGTGCGTGTATGCGCACCATAACGCAGGCCAGACTGCGGTGCGGTAGAGCCTCGCCACCAGGAACCTGCAGAGTGTATACAAGTGCAGGTATAGTGTGTAAGCCTGAGCTGTGCGTGTATGCGCACCATAACGCAGGCCAGACTGCGGTGCGGTAGAGCCTCGCCTCCAGGAACCTGCAGAGTGTATACAAGTGCAGGTAGTGTGTAAGCCTGAGCCGAGCGTGTATGCGCACCATAACGCAGGCCAGACTGCGGTGCGGTAGAGCCTCGCCACCAGCAACCTGCAGAGTGTATACAAGTGCAGGTATAGTGTGTAAGCCTGAGCCGAGCGTGTATGCGCACCATAACGCAGGCCAGACTGCGGTGCGGTAGAGCCTCGCCACCAGCAACCTGCAGAGTGTATACAAGTGCAGGTAGTGTGTAAGCCTGAGCTGTGCGTGTATGCGCACCATAACGCAGGCCAGACTGCGGTGCGGTAGAGCCTCGCCACCAGGAACCTGCAGAGTGTATACAAGTGCAGGTATAGTGTGTAAGCCTGAGCCGAGCGTGTATGCGCACCATAACGCAGGCCAGACTGCGGTGCGGTAGAGCCTCGCCTCCAGCAACCTGCAGAGTGTATACAAGTGCAGGTATAGTGTGTAAGCCTGAGCCGAGCGTGTATGCGCACCATAACGCAGGCCAGACTGCGGTGCGGTAGAGCCTCGCCACCAGGAACCTGCAGAGTGTATACAAGTGCAGGTAGTGTGTAAGCCTGAGCCGAGCGTGTATGCGCACCATAATGCAGGCCAGACTGCGGTGCGGTAGAGCCTCGCCTCCAGGAACCTGCAGAGTGTATACAAGTGCAGGTAGTGTGTAAGCCTGAGCCGAGCGTGTATGCGCACCATAACGCAGGCCAGACTGCGGTGCGGTAGAGCCTCGCCACCAGGAACCTGCAGAGTGTATACAAGTGCAGGTATAGTGTGTAAGCCTGAGCTGTGCGTGTATGCGCACCATAACGCAGGCCAGACTGCGGTGCGGTAGAGCCTCGCCACCAGGAACCTGCAGAGTGTATACAAGTGCAGGTATAGTGTGTAAGCCTGAGCCGAGCGTGTATGCGCACCATAACGCAGGCCAGACTGCGGTGCGGTAGAGCCTCGCCACCAGGAACCTGCAGAGTGTATACAAGTGCAGGTATAGTGTGTAAGCCTGAGCTGTGCGTGTATGCGCACCATAACGCAGGCCAGACTGCGGTGCGGTAGAGCCTCGCCGCGGGCCTTGTCCCTCGACCGCATCCCACCGCAAGCCGCGCACAAACAACGACCAGGTGTGATAAATCTGTGCGTGCGTTCTATGTTGGCACTTTGCTAATAATTATAACACACAGTGTACGTTACTACTTGGCCGGGATTAGGCCGCTTCGCTTCTCTGGACTTAAAGCCGGGGGAAAACCATGTAGCTCTCACTGGGACGGTGTTAAGGCCCACGAATATAGACGAGTTCAAAGCATTTGATTGATGAAAACAACTTGTTCAAAGCTA
Organism: Isoperla grammatica; assembly: GCA_945910005.1. NCBI lineage: Eukaryota > Metazoa > Arthropoda > Insecta > Plecoptera > Perlodidae > Isoperla > Isoperla grammatica. The sequence goes on from OX246737.1 coordinate 135,979,912, forward strand.
CCATAGTGCATTGTTTACCATTTCAGCTATAGAACGAAAAATATGGTATTTCTGAACGAAATAAGATTCTCCCGTTCCTACTCGCCCCCCCCCCCCCCCCCCCCCCCAGTTGTACTTCACCTCCAATCACCCCCGACGTCACATGACCTATTTGTCCAGTACGTCGTTAAACACAATAATCAAATCGAATAATGACGATAGGGAAACTCGGCGACTCAAAGGCTGCCGGAACCTCTCGCCCGGTTATCATAGATTAGAGAGTTAAGACTGCGAGGAAAAGCGTTGGCAAGTTTCCCGTAGAACCGACTCTTGTATGTACACGGTAGAAACAAGCAACAAAAACTCTGCGCATTTTCTATAACTGTTCACGTTCAGCGTTCTCCTTGTCCGTGCGTTTATGCTGGACATGTTTGAGTCGCTGCTGCGATATTCCCGGCGTGTACTCGACCCTGGGGGGGGGGGGTTCAAGCTGATGCCGGTCTCGAACCTGCGGAGAATCCAGACTGTGCACGGCCGCCCATCCACGTTTCATGCAGTCGAGGTTGGACGGGACGGGACGCTCGCCGCATTTCCGAGCATCGTGTTGACTTGGCGGTCTAGGTTGCGTTTGTTTAGAAGGTGATATTATGCATCCGTAAGGTGCGTTTTAAGATCAGTCATTCCGTTTCGTTCTTCTGCGTTCTTGTTTTACTTAACTACCTTATTTTTAGTCAAAAATTACTTGCGAAGTCCCCTTTTCAGCTTCTTCAACAGAAAGAGTCTTTTATTTTTATTTTCTAACAAAAAAGAACCTCTTTCAAACTGAATGGTGTCCCAAGTGCCTTTTTTAACTCAAAGGGTCCCTTAAGTAGCTCATCTAAACTTCACATGTTTCACTAAGAACCATCGTAAAGTAAAAGTATCCTTGAACTGTCAGTTCTCGAACTGAAAAGGTCACCGAAGTGCCCTGAATTGTTCTCTTCGGTCCCAGTAAGAGGGAGAACGCCCCCCCCCCTCCCCTTTCATTACCTTATTTTAATTGAATGAAGCTCTGAAGCGGCGCCCGTTGTTTTAAGTTGTCTCTTGAAGGCGGCGAGATTCGACCCTCGAGTCTTGCGCGGCTGCACATCCATCATCGGGCTGCTAATAAAGCGCGCACGGTTCGGCTCCGCTCGGCTCCGCTCGGCTCCGCTCGGCCGGGGGATTCCCCAGGCGGTGTTAATCGAGTGGTCGAGAGAGATAACTCGGTTTTTACTGATGATGACGGCAATGTCTTTGTGTCGGCGTCGCGTCGATCACGTGATGAACGAGCGCTGACGCGGCAAGTGTGAAGCGTTGTGCTTACGCGCGTATTACACGCGTCGAGCTAGATAAACCTCTCAATATCGCAAGACCACGGGCTTGTAGAAATGAAACAAACTATGATTAATGTACTGGATATTGTCACACGCTTGTCTTGGCCCGGGATGTGTGCATACAAAATGCATTTAATAATTCCTTTCTTGTATATTAATAACCCGCAATTATGTGTTTTATATTATATCATGATTATAAGCGTCCATCTTTATAAATACACATATAAAAATAAAGCTATTCCCAAATGTAACTATCGTTATTATTAAAATACGTTATGTAATAATAACCGAGTAGCCTACTATACAAAATAAGGTATTATACATATATAATTAAATCTATAAACCATATATGAGTCAAGGATATTAGTGTACATAAGTCTATAAACCCTGAGGGATACATACAAAAGGACTGGAGTTGTCTATACATCTAGCTTGATTCTGTTCAACTCACACGTTTAACGCGGTCGTCCGGGGGCCGACTGAGAACATTAGTGACTTACCGAGCAGAGTAGAACAAGTAACATATTGTGTCTGAGCACTATCGGATCCGGCGAGTCATTAGTCACTGCAAACACTTGTAATTAATAACCGTTGGCTCATGTCTAGCCGTGTTGCTGTGGTATATGTGGCGCTGTGTGAATGGTTGTATTGTTCCGTGAAACACATTTACATGTATACTATGTGCAGTTTAATAGTCTGTGTTTATCTAGTTCTATGCAGAGCTATTTAGCTCTTTGAAGTACTATAAAAGTATGTGCTGTACCGAGTAACTACTGTTGTTATAGGTGGTGATGTTTAGTGGATGGTGGTAGTGGGAAATTTGAACGGAAACAAGCAATTTTTGTTCTCAATTATTGTTCCTGTCCTTTTTTCAATAGTACAGTATAGCTTGTTTTGTTATTCTTGTTATTTTATGCTTTTTCCATTATCATTTGTATACACAGCTGTATTTGTTTTTGTCCTCGTTTTGTAAATCAGTTTTATAACTGAATATGAAATAAGCTGTATTAAATAAACAAACAAAATAAAAATTATTGATCTGTTAGGCTAGAAACAAAATCAGAATGAATACGGTAAAAACTATGATTCGATGAATAGGCTGGATTTATCTGTAGTAATCTTTTAGTGCACCGCTCTAGATTGCGAACCATCCCCCCCTCTCACACCCCTCCACGCAACCACCCCAATTGATTGCCCACACACCTAGCTACCTCACGCGCAGTTTATTTGTAATGCGATCGTGTTGTTGGCCGCTAATTGCCGCATTAGTAATTAGTGTATTTCATATTATAACGCGTGCGAGTGTCTCGTATAACTTCGTTACGTGTGAGTGCGGTAATCACCGCCTTGCTTGTATACTGTATATAGGTGGCGGTGTGCCAGCTCGGCCTGTCGGGCGGGCTCGGGTGTTTCCGCCAGACACCTCGTGCATGGGGGCCGTTCATGCATGCTAATGCACCCACAAAATATTTACAATTAAGTGGCTACGCAAATGTTTTCCAGAAGTTCTTTTAAAGTTATTTATTTGACATATTTACGAGACTCCAGAGAATAGATTCGTGAATATTATTAGGGACTGAATTCATCAAACTTTGCAGGGCCGGTTTCACCAAACTTGTAATCTGCGATTAGCTGATAATCGGAAATTTGCTACGAACAAGCATGGCGGTGTTAATGTAATCGAGATTACTAAATCGGAGCTTAACGAAGTTGGTGCACATATCAGATTTAATTATCTTGTATTAGTTATCAATGGTTTCAACGAACATAAGATACAATATGTATTTGTCTTCTCTCAGCCGCCATGGTTGTTTGGAACACAGCTTATCTCGGGACAGGTGTGGTTAAACCATGGATTTATAATAGTACCTACGGTACTGGATGTCTAGCTCTGCAGTAAGCGGTGATCGTATAAAGTGCAGTGAGATTTGCAATGCATTATGGGTGGCAGGCATTTTGTTCCTGGTTGTCAATGTCAAGGACAGCTGTTAATTGTTGTTTCGTTATTGTTTGAGTTAATTGTTACGCCTAGTAACATGTTTACAAATATCAAATCGTCGCGTTTTTGTTTTCTTTGTTTTCTTTGGTGTTTGATTAAAGAAACACGATATTAAAATTAAGTTAAACTATAGGCCTAGGCCTAGGAGGCCCTATAGACCTAGGGCCTAGGCTTAGGAGGCCCTATAGGACTAGGCCCTAGGCCTAAGCCTAGGAGGCCTAGGGCCTAGCACTTCAGTTGAAGTCTATGAGCCTATACATTAATTTTGTATTTTTCAAAATTCGAGTGCAAAAATCTAAACGTTAAATACACATTACCCGTAGAATAATAATTGCTTGACGGTCGCGTGAAAAACCACCACCTGCGACCATAGAGAAATAACCGGGCTAGCGACTACGATGCTAATTTCGTCACCAGTTTTGACAGATCACAGCCTTGGATGAGTCAATAATAGATGATCAATCAGAGTCAACCAAGGTCTACTTGATCTCCGCCTGGCGGAGGCTCGTCGAACTCCCAACTTAGGTCATCGCAGTCCGTTCCACAATGTTAAAAATCACATGTTATTCAAATGGGAGAAACGTGAAAGAAAACAAATGAAGTGATCTGTCAAATAGAATTACCTCCTAAAAAGGAAAAAATCATCATATTTTATAATCTTGAATCATTGTAATCTATCAAAATGTCTCTTTTACGTGTTTTAAGTATAGTGTTACATGATCTACAACGGATATTTAATTATTATAACAGTTTTTTTAGTTGGATACAACATGGCGATTTTGGTTCCCTTGCGACGACCTAACTTGGGAGTTCGACGAGCCTCCGCTAGGCGGAGATCAAGTAGACGAGCCTCCGCTAGGCGGAGATCAAGTAGACCTTGGAGTCAACCTCAAACTCATCCAGAAGGCTGTAATTTAAGGAACAAAATGGCGTCAGCCACTCGTCGGCCGGATGTACCTCAATGAAACAGGAAGTTCCATTGAAGCTAGACCTCCTGATAAGATACAACTCCATGGTTAAACCGGGCCATGATTATCCACGGTTTCTGTTTATTTCTGATGACTCATGGAACCCTTGGTCACGTCGGGCGTTGTCGGCGTCGGGAGTCGAACCTGGGCTCCCGAGTCAGCCCCCCCCCCCGTTATCTCCGCGTATAACTGCGCCCACCTTATTTATTACGCCCGGGACATTTTTCTTTCTTATCGCCGCGGCGACTGGTGAATATTACACCCGGCCCTCTTGATTTACTCACGTCCCGCACGTTCCACGGCCTACTAGATGAGCGCACGTTCTCTCTCCAAAGACATTGGTGTCTCTCTCTCTCACGTTAGCAAACATCTTGAGCGCCGGGGGAAATATCGCGCGTGTGTGAGACAAAAAGCTGCACGGTGGTTTAGTGTGTGGTGGTATAGGCGCCGCGCGGTAACGTGTACCATGCTGACGTCATAGGTCTACTAGATGAGTGCGCTCTCTCTCTCTCTCTCTCTCACGTTAGCAAACATCTTGAGCGCCGGGGGAAATATCGCGCGTGTGTGAGACAAAAAGCTGCACGGTGGTTTAGTGTGTGGTGGTACAACAAACGACTACACTGCAGCGCTGCGAGCGTTCCGGCCACTGCCTGCTAGAAATCACCGAAGACCTCTCTAGACGCCAGTGCACTAATTATTATTGTGAAAATATCCATCGATTCCAAAGAAGTCAAGTAGTCTTTCTAACTACTTAGGGCCGGATCGCTCGCAACGCTCTCTGTGCACTTGTTACGCCGCGCGGTAACGTGTACCATGCTGACGTCATAGGTCGGAATAGAGCAACACTCAAGTTTCATTGCACTAATAGTTATACAGTGTCAATTTTATTTGTGTAGGCCTAGTGTAAACACGAACTGTCGGCAGAGTAATCGCGTAAAATGATATTTGGTGGAGGCGCCGGGTTACGCTTTTATTTTAATTTGATTTTATTCTACTAATTTAGATGCTACTTTCTGAATGCAAATACACTATTAGTTCATGTTTTGTGAAAGATTTTAAAGCACAAAAGCTAGCTGGAGATTTCCAGCTTGATCGTGGCAGGGCATGTTTTATGAAAAAATGAACAGAAGAACTCTGTTTGAATAACTATTTCACGTGTAATGTCTTGTTTGCAAGTAGATCTCTTTCTCATATCCCCAATAATGAATTTTTCAGACCATTATTAATAACGCAACATAAATCTTTGACAATATTTTAGCAGAATTTCACCACAAATAATGGTATTGAAATCGAGAGATCGTCACTATAAAACTGGTATTTTTAACTGGACAAATATAGTAATTAGATACTCACTTTCTGAATGAAATATAAGTAGTATTCTTCCATGTTTCTCGTTCTCCTGACACGTGGCTGTATTATTCTTATCTGCGATTGTATTGATCACTGTTGTGTTTTTGTGCCCATCTAGAGGAGTAATCTTGAGTTAGCATGTCGGTGTGGTTTAATAACACTGGTCGCGAGAGAAGTCGAGGGGTTCAGTAACAGAGGCTATTATTAAAACAAGATCAATATAGGAAATACAGCAACATCGTGTTTTGCTTTCGTCTTTGATGATAGAAAAACAAACTCGGCATTTACATATTATCTGAAGCTATAACGAGTGCTGGGAGCTTTGGACTGGACTGAGGACGTTGATGAGGGGGATGGGGGGCGTAGTCACGGCTCTCAACGTCCGGGGGGTGACTTAGAACCCGAGCCGGGACTCGATACCTATGGACTTCTGTGAATTGTTTCACAAAAGTCGAAAATGATTGTGTGGAGGGTTATGGATGTATAGCGAGGTTCAACATGTTTGTTTTATCATGGGAGATTGATTCTCTACCTGGTTGTTTGTTTAGATGATATTTTTTTCGTTGGCAATTGTTGAAACATTTTCTCTCGCAATTCCACGAATTTGATGAGATTTCAACTGAGTTATGAACGCTGGGGGCTGAATGGCTGAGAGTTTGTGTTATAGTTTGTTAACAAAGTGGCAATTCATGGAAGTGTTTGCTTTTCGCCCTATTTTCTTCTTTCAATTTCGTCATAAAAACGGGGACTATTGTGTTTACATACACGGTATTCTATCCTTAAGGTTGGCTTTAGAATATTTGTGAAATAAACAAAATGAAATGAGGGCTATCGAAATATATTTGTTTGCGTTTTCGCGCCCTAACCTGCGTTTCTTTAGCCGCAGAGCCAGCGTAGTTGGCCACGGCCGATTGTAGGCGTTGATCTGTGGTAGCATATATGGGGACCGCGGTGGTCCCTATTCGAATTACGCCTTGGCGTGGACCCCATTTCATCGTCATAATCATCCACTCATCGTTTCGATCAGCAAAATATGAGACAAGTCCAAATTTCATCATCTTTACCAGCAGACTCTATCGCTTTATTATATTATCCAGTTGTATTTAGCTCGCTATCCGGACACGTTTGTCCATGTTCAGACCACTGGCCTAAGATGTCCTGAGTGTTGGTCACAAGTGACTGGTCACAAGAAATGTGACACACGCAACTCAAGTCTTGTAGCTGACCACTCTGTCTCAGATCGCGTGGTACAGTGTTGCCAGACGTGGGGTTGATTGATTGGACTGTACTCGTCTCTCTTCTTTCTCCGGGGGGTGGGTGTAATCAGCTGGGTGAGCGATGGGGGTGATAGGCTAATGGTGACGAACTTAACCCTATAGGAAATATGGGTTGACCCCCCCCCCCACACTATGGGTCGGTCAACTGGAGAGGCCTGACCCCCCCCCCCTCTCTCGCTCTATCGGGGGATGATTGAGTTAGTTGCTACATCGTTGCTCCCCGGCTGTATTATTATAAACTAGCAATGTGACCTCGCCCTGACCCCGAGATTCGAACCCCCTGTAGCTGCTTTAGCCGTAAACTGTAGCCGTGGGCCTGAGCGGACTAGACTTAGGACTAAGTACTGAGGTATATTAAGGCAGGCGGTGCCACCGTAGAGGGAGAACACGCATGGCCAAAAACATGAGAACAAGTCCGCTAGCGCACATAAGGGTGGCGGTGCAAACACAGATACATAAGAGCAGAAGTAAACGCCACTGTCTAACCACACACGCATAGCAACGAACGATACGTGAACACAGCAAAGCGAGCACAATCTAAAAACTAGAACGGAAACAAAAGTAAAAAGTAAACACAGATGCTGACACAACTCTGCAAAATGAAAAGTAAGACTAAAATCACAAGTGAACTCAAGCACCATCTTACAAAATGCGCAGCAGCCATACCAACAAAATGGCCGCCTTATATCTGCAGCCAAGGTCGTCTCTAGTAGGGGATGGGGATGCTGTACTGATCCCACGTGGTTAAGAGGGAGCTGCCCGCTATGTATTTGCAATTCTGTCATAGTTTGCCAAACAAATGTTGTTTTGATAGACATGTGTAATATATTTACCATATTTTCCGTTTATTTTATAGTATACTTTTATCAGCAACGAATAGAAATAAGTTTCTTTTTGTGAAAATGACATGTTAATTGTATCCAGTAATGATTTTTTAATAGCCAATCATAAGTAAGTGTCTCCATCTGTTTAAAGACGGTGACCTGTGCTCGCTGCTAGCGGAGATTTATGGTCCCTCGGATGACATCCCGCATCGCGTAGACAAATACCTTTCTAGACCTACCAACATCTTTTATTTGCGCCTTATATCGGCAACGCCTCGATATCGAGTTTGTCTTGAAGACGTATATTCAATAACTTGTTTACTAAATCAGTTCTACGCCAAACTCGGCGATCGAACTGTTGGCAAAGTTTCCCGGCCCCGCGGTCGCAGCAATAGATCGATAGATAAACTGTTGGATGATATAAACGAACGCGACTCCGGTCAGCGCTATGCGGGGCTATTACTAGTCGAAATTGTGCCCTAAAAGTTCCATCAATAAGCCGATGATTTATTAGCCTGGAGATTTTATTTCCTCCCCGTATTGGTATCGTGGTCACGTGTCGACTTCTTGTTTCTGGGGGGGGGGGGGGGGGGGGGGTTACGCCGGCGGGCAGTAGTAGCAGTAGCAGCAGCAAGAAGAAGAAGAAGATCAAACAGAGTTTCAATAACGAGGTGTAAATCACGAGATCTTAGTGGCTGCACTTGACAACGAGTGTTGTCGTAACAGGGGTGACCAAACGCTGTGCTGGCCGGCGCGTTAACATGGCAACATTGTCCGCCGTACGATGGGATATACCCCTGAGAGTACACAATGTTGTAAAGTTTTCAGATGTGTTCGTTACTCACAATCTGTGTGCTACAATGAAGTACTGTCATGTTCGAAGCTTTGGTAGCGTGATAAACTTCAGGTAATCTTATCAAATTGATAACCTTATTTTACTTCATAAATATCTGTATTTTGTAAAGATCATGGCTGGTGAAAATTACAAATGTTCATAGATAGTTGTTAAAATAAATTGTAATAACGACTGCAGATCTGTTTAAAAAATCTTTCAAGTTATGTCTTCTAGGCTGTGTGACGTGTTTTTACGCGATAATCAACAGTAGTGGTCGTAAGTAATGAAATATTGCTTCAGTTTCTCCCGGATCGGATCGCTTAGTGATGAGTTGCCAGTCCTTCAACCTTAGTTTACCATATTTGCCTTTCATCTCCTTTAGTTCTGTTTGGTTGTCACACTTGCGTGTGTCTGTGTGAAAGATAAGACCTCACTGGCTTGATCCATCTCTCTTTGGTGGAAGACTTAACTAAAAACACAACCCCGAGTGGGACTCGAAGCCTGGACCCACTCAGTGGGCGTCATTATACCATTCATTATGTGCTTCATTGCTGTATGAGTGCCCTGAAGTCACCAAGATAGTATCCGAAGCTAAGAAAAAACCCCAACAGCACCGTAATCAGAGTAGCATAGGGCGCAGTGTGTGCGTGACGTGTAGTGTTTGGCCGGCCCGCCGCAGAGCAAGAAGCGCCACCGTCGCATAAATCAGACAACCGAGGCCACCGGGCGCATATGCTGTCCTTGCCGCAGTTACTTTATATCGTCACAAGCACAGATATTTGCTGTTTAAACTTCCACGAGAATCTGAAAATAAATAAATTAATATGTTTGTTATTTGAAGATTTTGGGGAATTTGCAGTTTGCCCGTAAGAAGTTGGAAAAATATTATGAAAAAATATTATGTTGATTATGTAATGAAATAGTTCAATGGTTATTGTTGTCACATAAGGTTTTAAAATTATGTTGTTCTTTAGTTTTATTTTATTTCAATAATAATGTTAACTATTATAATTGAAAATTCAATTTCCTTGAAAAAGTGTTTTCGCTCATTGACTTGTATTTATTTTAAATAGAAACGTGATCGTACGTGCGGCGTGCCACCTTTATTAAACGTCTGTCTCGCAATTATCTGCCTCCAAGATTGTATCGAGCTCGATTCCCAAATGGGGGTGCAGCATTTTACTACACCGGCCAAAACACATCTGCCAATCATTTCAGTCAAAATAGTTTCACGTTTGATTTCTGTGAATATTGTTCGACATGTTGTAACGCGTACATTATAGCAACAGTGACGTAATATGACCAGTATTACCTAACTAACCATAGCGTCGTGCCTGGTTGCACAAGATTCCATTAGTCAGCCGATGTCAAAGCTCTTTGGCTGACTCGCTCCGAGTGCTTTGGAACTAATTGACTTTCATCGGCGTCGGTCGCGCGTTTTGCATTTCTTGTCCCCGTAATGTGTATTGATAAGTGTTCTGGTCGCGTCCTAGCGCGGTCTTGTTTCGGGTAATAAAACCGAATATGTATTTCCTTCTTATTCTTCTTCTTCCGACGTCGAGAGTGGGAGAATTACCAACACGGATTTAATATCACCAAGTTTTTCGTTGCAGCCGTGACGACATAGCTAATTATCCAAATAAATTTGCAAACTAAACTCTCTCTCTCGGCGTGGAGGAGGTTTTTTACGAGCGAGCCGGGAGACTGAGAGGGTCGACGGTTCGACGCCTGGTGGAAGAACCCTTGGCTGCAGAGCACGACCGTGTTTTTCATGCTAATTACTCCCAAACGAGTTTATCAAGTTGCCACCCCTAAAAACTTGCCACGGCCCGTTTGAAACACTGCGTATTGATTCTGGCAGCGGATTATCGTGTGCATGGGGCTGTTTATTGTTCGAACTTGCCGAGTTTAGTTTCTAGGAATGCGATTATCCGAACCGTTCGTTGGGCGCGGATTAGTGTTGTCCAAAGTCGCATCTGTGACTTTCCCCATATCGCCCTGTCCCTCTATCATGAGCGCCATCTTCTTGTACTAAACTTGCAATTACTTCAAGATTTTGATTGCAGCGATGTTAACGACATATGCGCGGAAAACACCAACATCGATGCTGGTTCCCAGCATATCCGTGACACCGGCACTGTTGGAATACTCTGAGCGCTTGTGTTGGCAATTGTGTGACCGCGCCCTGCCCATTGGTCGCCATCCGATACCGGAGTGTGTGACGTCACTGTGGCCGGTATTGCGCATATATCGTCGGCCGTGTAATGGAATAAATAAATACAAGTGTGCAATTACAGCTCGCGTTAGCGGTGGACATTGGTTGTGTTCGAACAACACGTGCGGGTGTGTAACTCACCTCACAGACCGCGCTCAGCTGCATCGACGCGGGGGATAATTGAACGAAGCTTATAGCTTATAGTGTTGCACTGCAAGCTATAAGACTCGCCGCGGACAAGTGCAAATATCAGACCCACTGGACGGGCACTTTGATATATTGACAACAAGTTGTTACAAAAAGAATGCCAAGTATAGAAATAATAATACTAATGGAGTTAGCTCAATAATGAATGTGTATAGAAATAAATAGTTTAAACGCCCTGCGGGGGCACATTCCATAAAGACAGTCGCATCCCGGTGTTACATCGAGGGCTGGGGCTACGAAGAGGGTGAAGTGTACTCGAGGAAGGATATAAACAAAGTGTCGAGGTATGGAACACGGCATGGAATATCTGTATAGACAGATGATGCCACTCAATGGATTGGACATTTGAGAACAATATCCCTCCGCGAGTGATAATGACGTCATGGCATCATGGCGGCTCGGCCACAGCGACTCACTGTGAGAGTCGTTGGATGTGATCTGCCACTCTTCTCTGATGACGTCATGTCGTCGTACAGTAGCCGTAACTTGTTGCCTTGTTGTTGACTGAAGTGAGCATGGACGGGGATTATGAGTCTAATGTGATTACACACATCACAGCGAGGCCGTTACATAACGTAATACCTCTATATAGGGGCCTCGCGCCATCTTGTCCACTGCTGACGTCATAGATGAATAACCAAATACCAACTGCTGCTGGTTCCCAGTACTTATATACACCTTTAGTGTTGTGGTATCATATGACTAAGTAGATCAATTCTAAATGTATGGTTTCGACTTTGTTATCAATTAAAATCGAAAATTAAAGTTTATTTCCATATATTTTTAGCTTGAAACAGGCGTATATGGATTCAGCTTGTTTTTTTTTTTACCCTAATTTCTTCCTTAGATTCAATTTTAGACAGTTAGTTGTTCAAAACACGTATTTCATACATATAGTTGTCATATTATAAAATACCTTTCAGTTGAAATATCTTTCTCAAGGGCGGAATCCCACTCGAACCCTCGTTCCACCGCTTGTTATATATGTGAGCAACACACAGGTACTCTCAGACACACACGGCATCTAGAGGGCTGTGGAGTCTTCTCTCTTGGGTCAAGTGGTGGTCTGCGCGCTTCAATACAACACATGCACGAGTGGTTGGGTTGTTGGTCAGGCGAGGAGATGGATGCGGTGCGGCTACAAGACACTACACTACACTACAGCCTGAACTTGGTAGGGCTGACACACACAGAAACCGTACAACGTGTTTATTTAAATGTTGTTTCACTGATCAAGAGGAAAGTAAGGAAAATACGTAAATACAAAAAGAAATCCAAACTTTCTTCTTAAGTTTTTTCTATAGGGTGTTGTAGTTTAAACAGAAAGTGGGTAAATGTGAATCTAGGGATGTGATTCCAAGTGCATAAATTGTTCGAGTTCTTGATTTGACGTTATCAACAATGTATCAACATTGTATGTCCTCCATGCAGTCACTGATAATTGATGAAGTCAAATCGAGATGTAGAACAAGAACAAGCTTTGAGACACGTCTAGATTTAGAAAACAATATCATTTGAGTCAGTTTGTGTAAAGTATTTGATAGATTGAATGGGATTAATACCAATGTAAACGGGCATGTCATGTAGGAAGAAGGTATGCACATGTAATATGTGTGTTGGCTGTATAGTAGGGGCTTATTCCAGTTACATTACTGAACCGGCGCAAGATGATTGTGGAAACAATGTGCGTGCCTAGCCTAGGCCGTGTATTGTGCATTGTGACGTCTGGGGAGAAGAGAAGTGTTATAAACCATTGTCACCGCAATGGTTGGCGTACATTGCGCAAATAACTTCACCGTCGTGTGAATGCATTGCACCATTGCTATGGGCCAGGACACGTAAGCTTACACTTGCCGAGAGCTAGACAGATAGAAATACAGATATCTGAGGAGAGTTGTGTGTTTCTGTCTGGCGAAGGTGAAAAAAGGTTTTTATTTGAAGCAACTACATGTGAAATTATGCAAAGATTATAAGTTTTGCAACGACGATTACTAAAGTGTCGTTTTTTATTGTTATTTTCAAACTCCCCGCTTTTATACCGCTGCCACCTAAGTTGTTTTTGCCTAGTTGAACTGAATATTTTCATCTATTTTAGAATCATTTTAACCACACCAAACGTAGCTAGCATTTGAATCGGTGGTATTTACTATCCGAGATCGTATTTTTACTTGTTATTGTTCCTATCTATGGACAAGCGAGATAGTGTGCGGTCTCCCTTGGATACTGTAAGCTTGGACGCGTCTCATATTCATTAGATGCTGCCGATACAGAGTCGAGGGCCTAAGGTAGTCGCTCCATGTATTCCAGCAAGACTTATACAAGATTGGAACCGCGCGGAGTTAGCAAGAAATAATCCCGCTACCCGATTATTACGAGCGAACCAACGAAAGAGGTAATTTCTTTGGACGCAATAACGTCCAAGTGCTTTGAAGCCGGATTATTTTCCCTGGCGCGGCGGCGGTAGAGAAAGAGGTTCGTTTGGTTTAGATTATTGTCCGTCCGTGTAGGGACCGTGCAGAAAACATTTGCCCCTTATGTGTTATCTTGCATCTTGGAAAGCAGAGCAACAAATAGACTACTCGGCACTGCGGGAGTCGCACGTTTATTGACCTAACTGGCATGTTTATTGTTCCACGTTGTTGCACTGAACATGAGTTCCAACCCATGATGGTCTGTGTGACTTTGAGAGCTGCCTGTACTTAGGGAGAAGGTGATTGCTTTGAAAAATAAAAAGATAATTGCAATTTTTGCTGTCCAATAATACTATAAACTTTCGTTGAGTTTGCATTTTGTTGGGGGTGTTTCTTGATCTAGGGCGGAGTGTAGGACATGCGGCTGCCCTTACACCGAGCACGACCGTATAGGGTCAATGTTTACAGGACGGCCTTACTCTTTGTCCTAGAGTCGATGTTTGTAGGACAGCCTTACTGTCTCCTGCGAGGCCAATGTTTGCAGGACGGCCGTGCTCCACCCCTCCGCGTTGACGAGCTCGGGTCTGTTCGACAAATTGCCGACGAGATTATCTCGATCGCGCATTGTCGGGCTTCGAACCCCGTAGTTTTTCACTTGTTACGCCGATGTTCATTGGGAATTAAGTGGCTTTGATCCGGCGAGTGAAACAATGGTCTCCGCGCGCAAATCTCGCCCATAAATCGAGCCGCGCGGCCTTTGAACGCTGGATTAGTGCGGGGCGGCGCCGTTCATGACTCATTTCTGCGCGATTACGGTAATTGGGCGCACAAGTCCGCCGAATGTGCGGCGATACCCTCGATGAAGCGATATATGACAGCGAGGCTAAGCCCTGGATGTATCGCGTTCGATGCCCGGCGCTTGCAGACTTCATAGACGGGTTGGGCAAGATAATGAAATAAAATTATCCAATTTGTATGTATATGTGGATGTACTGGATTGCAGAATTGTTTTACTACAGTAGAAGTGTGTAGTGTGTACCTCTTTTCTATGACGGCTCCAAAGTCATAGTTTACCTGATCATAACTAAACCGATCTATACAGAAGATAAAACAAAAATAATGACCCGACCCGGGAACCGAACCCTAGATCTTCTGCACCATCAGACGAGTGTTTCAGATGTTGCCACTGACATAAAGAGTCTATCCCAGCAATTCACCGGTGGCGGGAATCGAATCAACTTCGTTGACCCCTGAGAACAATGTTTTTTTTTGCGTTATCTGAAACAAAAACTGTAATTCAAGATTTTGTTTTTGGGGAAGTCGCCTTTATTGCCAGTAATAAAATACGAGGGCGTGGGGAGGTATAATCGTGAAGTAAATTTAGTCGCATGGCTCGGCAATAAGTACTGGAAACAGTTATAAAATGTTAGTTGTGGCTGGCCTGAATTAGCCATAACACCGTAATACTGGGGCCCGGCCTACGTAAAGTGCATTATAAGTTTATAACACGTTCTATTTCAAGTGTTTTGCCCTGCTTGGCATAATAATAATACCGTCCGTAGTTAAGCCCGAGCTCTCTCCCGTACAACGTCACCACGACAATGACATTGCAGGAGCCGCGCTAAGCTGGTGGCAAAACAGCCAACCCAAGCCAGTGAAGCTGATGAAACACCTGTCACACTGCACAAGCCTCGGTAGCCACGCCCACTGTGGTTGGGGATTTAACGACTCCAATACACAGGCGTATTTTCACTAATTTGTTTGCATGTTTCAAGTAGAAATTAGGAATTAGAGAATTAGAAAGTTAAGTCTGTATTTTTATGAGTCGACTTACGTTGGGGAAAACTAGATGTATGTTTTATTTATTTTATGTAACTTATACATCTTATCCAGTTTTAGAACTGATTTTGCAAGGAGGTCAAAGAATACACACAATGCTCAAGTGACTATACAGTATATTTTACTGTACGCCAAGTTGGAGTTCTTCCCAAAGTCGTACATAACGTAAGTTCCTCCTAGAATAATGACTTTTCTTAGATTTCTTGTTGCTTACTTACCGTGTATATATATACATGGTGCGCTGACGGGGGAATGAATACAGAACGGAAGACATCTCTCAAAGCAGGGGGTAATCAAACGCAATAACTCTTCTAGCCGGGAACTGTTTTTACTTTGAAATGCTCGCGGGTATTACCCGACCCCGTGTTGTGTGTTTTGCAACAACTTTGCATTGCATACAATTACGTGATCATCCGGAGACGGTACCGCACGGAGCGCGTACAATCATTTGAAATTCAAATGTAATATCATTTATAAATCCATTGGACCTGAAGGGACGTTCTTTCTGCGCGTTCGTTGTCGAGTGGTAATGCCGCTTTATTAGAAGGCGCTGCGTGGAAAGACAGAGCGCGCTATCTCTACATGGCGGTGGTGCTCTACATGGGGTCAATATCAACGTCCTGTGGTTGTGGTTACTCTGAATTATTTGTCTTGACCTCAACAACCACCAATAAGAAGCTTTATAGAATGTATGTGACGAATAATTAGTTACCTGGGCCCGGATTCACATGAGGTCCTAAGTCTTTTTTTGGTCTTAACTCTAAGACGGGCCTAAATTTGAACCTCTTGTAAAACCATGCAAATACCTTAGAACAGATTTCAAAACATATTATTGGAATGCTCATTATGTCCTTGTTCTCACCAATAATTAGTAACTTCTTCATGTAACCTGGGTCTGGTTTTACAAGAGGTTCAAAGTTCGGCCAGTCTTAGAGATAAGACCAAAAAAAGACTTAGGATTTCTTGTAAATCCGGGCCCAGGGCTTTGTACCGACCCTTAGGTCCGTTTTCACAGACGACTTCGTGTATACTTTCACGTGTTGTTGTTAATTATTTGGTTGTGTGTCTGGACTTCATTTATCTGTTATGATCATCAAATCCTATAAACAAGTCATTCAGCGTTGTGTTAAATAAACATAAACATCATGCGCAATATCAGTACAGTATAGTTTCAAGTGTTGTTCTAACTGCGTGGTAGGGGTAGGGCCCCACCTATTACCACTTAGCTAGGTCGTTGCGGGGCTGTTTCTTGAACCTATTCTAGGGAACACATTGGACGTAATAATCCCGCCCTGCGTGAAGCGGCCCCGAGTGTTTTCAAGACCTCTACTATATAGTCAGGTGAAGCGTATTAGGATGTTCCCACGCAGTGTGTCGCATTGTTCTCTTGTTTGCGCGCGCAGATGTATCAATCTTACGACATGTGGTGATTGAAACCATTCATTTGCCGTCTCTTGTACAACACTTGCACAATACGCCACTGTCGCTGCTAAGCTGTACCATTGTGTCCGCGTCATTTTACTTCAACAACTGACGGCTAAACATCACTTGTGGATTATAGTTCATTTTGCTGCCATCAGAATGCACTTAGTCTGTGTTTACGGCCGTCTGGGGTATTATCACGTGAGTATTTACAGAAAGTGAGTTTGCACTGATCCCCTCCTTCCCGACGTCACTCACTATCTTCAGGGGGTACAAGTCATTAGCTTGAGTATGGTTTAGTATCTCCGTGTAGCCTGTCGGTCGTGTATACTGCGCACGCTGACGTCACACTGGCTGCAGATGCGCGCGCATCCCTCCTTGTCGCGTCATTAGCTTGAGTATGGTTTAGTATCTCCGTGCAGGCTGTCGGTCGTGTAACTGACTTCTTGACTCGACGCGCACGCTGACGTCACACTGGCTGCAGATGCGCGCGCATCCCTCCTTGTCGCGTCATATGCTTAGATTTAAGCTGCGTGTCATTAGTTCTAGGCTTATTAGTGCCATTGTCTGAAACCACCGCGTTCGGAGCTCCATGTTCCAAGATGGTCCAAACAACCTAACGTATACCTATAGTTAGTTAAACCTGAAGAGAGGCACATCAGGTAAACCTGCATGGCGATTCTGAATGTGCAAAGATAGGTTTATCACCGGTTTCGGTTGTTATACAAGAAGGCGATGAGCCAATCACCGCCTTGCATTCGCCTTCAGTAACGACCAAAACTGCTGTTAAATTTATCGTTGCTCTTACAGAATCGCCCTGCTAGTGTTTGTTCACCATATAATGGATATTCCTACGAAAAATTACAAGATTATTATATATTTCACGTCGTTCCTTTGTTTTGAGTGTTCCCTGAATCTAGTCTCGTGTTAGTGAAGTACTGTTACTGTTTCCAAGTCGCGGGTTAGCGTAGACTCCTTGCGTACAAGTTGTGTCCTTGCTTACAGCAGTATCATATATAACAACGTGCTCAGTGCTTGGTTTCCGTTCACGGGCTACACTGCATTGTCCCATGTTAATCAATGGCCGAACTGCTAGTTGGGGACTAGTTAGTGACGGATATCTTCATTTAATGTGTTCCAAAGGCGGTGACTCCTCGCGGGCGCGACCGTGACGCATCGCACAGGCTGTGTGTGTTCTTACATCACGTCTATCACAGGCGGTGTGTTAGAACTATGTCGCGTAGTAACATAAGGGTCTCAATGATGTATGTGACACAGACAGATACGAACTCCTTGGTCAAACAATCAATGACAAATAATTATTTACTGGTAAACACATGAACATGAGAAAATAATTTACCAATAGCTCAACATTTGCGTGGAAATGTTCGATATACACAATGGAGGCATTCATATTAATGCAATGGGTGGTCACTGTCGGCCTCCATTATACAGGATGGCTGATGTAGGTTGCTCAGCGTTAACACGAGATACTCTAATTCGAGAGGTCACCGGTTCGATTCCGGTCATCTGAATGTTTGTCCGAAGATTTCCGCAACGTCACAAGGCGAATGCTGGGGTTGAGTCGTATAAGAAATACCCTGATATGTGTAGTTGGTCACCCGAAGGGGGTACATATAGGGTATATATATATAACTTGTGCGCACTCTACGGCAGCTACCTAGTTTACAAAGATTCTTGTTGTAGAGATGTTATGGACTGATCTAGAATGTAGATACACATTTGTGAGCAATGGTATTCCCTTGAGCTCGTGCACGTATCGCATACAATACATACAGCGTTCACATCCTGTGTACTTAGCACTGGCGAACTGGGGACTTGCATCTATACTGAGCACTGGCGCACTGGAGACTTGCGTCAAGTTTTTAGTATTCGTCTGGAGAGAATAAAAGTAACTCCTCTAGCTAGATGGTACTTTGAATAAAGAATTCATTATTCAACACGTCGAGATGAAAAGTTATACCAAAGGTTGGGCGGGCACTCATTAAGCCGTATCTTATACAGAGAAGTTGGGCTGCTCAACCACTGGCAAGTGTATATTAATCTTTGGTATATGTCAGTGTCGAAGTGCTTTATGCCTTATGCTTTGTGCTTTATGCTCGTCGCGATGAGCCTTCTGGCACGGATCTAGACGCTAATAGAGGGCGGAGTTGTACTATACTGGCAAGTGTATATGTCAGTCTCGAAGTGCTTTATGCTTTAGCTCGTCGCGATGAGCCTTCTTGCACGGATCTAGACGCTAATAGAGGGTGGAGTTGTACTACTGGCAAGTGTATATGTCAATCTCGAAGTGCTTTATGCTTTAGCTCGTCGCGATGAGCCTTCTTGCACGGATCTAGACGCTAATAGAGGGCGGAGTTGTACTATACTGGCAAGTGTATATGTCAGTCTCGAAGTGCTTTATGCTTTAGCTCGTCGCGATGAGCCTTCTTGCACGGATCTAGACGCTAATAGAGGGCGGAGTTGTACTGCTGGCAAGTGTATATGTCAATCTCGAAGTGCTTTATGCTCTAGCTCGTCGCGATGAGCCTTCTTGCATGGATCTAGACGCTAATAGAGGGTGGAGGTCTAATCTCAAGGGTCTAACCGTACTTAGTAGTTTACAGAAACAATTACCAAGCTGTACTTACGGCGATGCTGGAGTGTTTTAACGTGTGAAGACGCTGCGCATGTCCAGAAGAAGCGATGTAGGAGTTGTTCAGGAACAATAATGTAATAAATATTCATTTAGGGATGTTTTTTGTACCAATCTACGTTAAATCTTAGATAATGTGTTTCGAGTTCCATTCATCCATGGTTCCATCTGCGAGGAGAGAATTTGATTTGCTTAAATAAAGGAGCAATTAAACTGCAGAATTCAACTCAACGTTATCTCATATTCTAAAACATTTAAAACACATTTTTGAGGGTTTATTACTCTCAATATGGTGTAAAGTTTAATACATGTGTGTACTATAAACTCATCCTTATTGATATGACAATTTTAGACAAAAATGCACCTGTATTAATTTTTATTGTACACATTTTTTCATCCGCTTTTACAAATTTGTTTTTTGTACAGCTGGATGAAAAATTCACAGAACAAAACTACCACAGGTAATTTTTTTTATTAGTAGCAATTTAATATCAAACTAATGTGCCACAAGAAAAAATGATTTTCAACATGTGATAAAAAAGTGTTTTAGTTGCGCTCTGTAACCTTAATTGTATCGATATTTAAGAAGCAACAAATGTTCTCCGTCCTTGCAGAGCAGCCTCGGCCAATACGTCAGCCCGGCAGCGTCTGTGATTGTATCTCTATCCACTCACTGGTCGGCGGGACTGATTTAGAGTGGCCAGAGCGAAGGGAACAAATCGCCCACATTAATCATTACACAAGCAAGGCGCACAGATAGAGGTGGACCGACAAAAACGTCGCGGGCCTGCGATCATGGGAAATGGACCCTATTTATTCAGTGCCCTTGTTTTCCTGTTGTTCGCTCAAGGAGACCTGGGAAATTTGATCGAGAGCAATTTTCGTGGAATCCAATAAGTTGGCAGGCCCGACGAATTGGTCCGGAAAACTTGAAGAGTATATTTGAGAATGAAAATTGGTTGGACGGGACAAGACGTGACGAGCTTATAGAATAATTGATAAATTCAATTTTGCATTCTAGTTTTATTTTGTGTACTTTAAAGGAGTTTAAAAAAATAATACAAATTTTGAAAAAGACAACTGGTTGACGCGCCCTTGAACCAAATCAGTTGAAATCAAATAACGTGAAAGAACGCTTCACCACTAATAGGGTGTATTCATATTCCGTACGTGGTGGACACAGACACACAGTTTGGCCTCCAACATGGCCGTCATGACGTCACGTAAATACGCCATGTTACCCGCGTGTTGTAGAAACTGTTACTTACGTGTTGTAGAAACTGTTGCTCGCCCTGTGACTGTGTAAAGAAAGTGTCACTTTAATATTTCGTGACGGGTTTATTTCGTTTGTTCTTTCACTTATTTATTTACCGAAGTTGAAGGGGAATAAGATCCACATTGAGAAGCGAAACGAAACTTGTAACAAAAAGCCAAGCAGCAACACAAGGTGAAGAAGTTTGTTTATCAGCATTTACAGAGAAAAAGTGAAAGGCTACGCGAGACAAGATACCGAGCGATTGTGTCGGAAGTTTGCGGCAATAACATGGCTGAAGTATATTGAACGTCGTTGTGTTGTAATGTGATGTACGGTCGCAAGAAGTGATGGGTTCACGCGTTGGTAAGAACAGCCAACTTGTTTTAGACTTCATGAACAAATAGCCTCCCGATGTATTGTGTTGCGTTATAGCGAGTAGATGTAGTTGGTGTTAGTTATAGATCGTGGTCATTGCGCTCCGGGTTCGAGTCCTGGGTGGACGTCTTGTGGTGTTTATCTTGTCCATACGTCACACGCGCCAGTCGTCGCGATTAGCGCCTTTGCCAAATTATCAGACTCGATGGTTTTTGGTCACAGTTTTTGTCTTGCAAAAAGTCATGGAATCAGTCTGGCAACAAACTTGACTAGTTCGTCATCTCATTAAGATGAACACGATAGTTACCGTCGGTTTTGTTTGACAAATTCGTTTCCTATTTAAAACCATCTTGCGATAGAGAAGACTTCAAGATTCTTATCAGTTTTCGGTGATGTATGTGGCTGCCAAGACATTACAAAACACGTGTTTTTATTTGTTTTGCAGTCTGTTCGAGGTAAAAAACTTACCGGTATTGGTGCCACAAATAAGCGAATAGCTTGGCTGTTTTGGCCGACTCTCGGTCTGTGAGTGGGAAGAGTAGTAGTGGCAGACATCTAATATGCCGCTGCCACGCGAGTCAGCTTTATATGTATCGAGAATCGGACGTTCTGGGGCAGGTTCTGTTCACAATTACCATCTCTCCTCACTCAATACATACTTTACTATACATAATATAACAGAGAATATTGATGTTAAGTCTTTTCATTAGGCTTGAGGTAGAACGTCGTAGTCGACTTTGTATCTAACTAAATACCTGACAATGCTAAGAGAAGGATATCAGAGCCACGACGGCTTTACGCGTTAACTGAGTAGACTTAAAGAGTTCGATTGCCGAAAGTGTTAAAGTAAAGTTGGAAGAGTGTCGGGCACACCGCTCCATTGAAGACAAGACGACACAGCGGCGGTGTGTTGAGCAAGGAGTACTACCGCTCCATTGAAGACAAGACACAGCGGCGGTGTGTTGAGCAAGGAGTAGGCCTACTAAACGCCCTCCGGGCGCCGGAAGTGGCTCAATTAGTGACCCGGCATCGGAGAGGAGATGCTCGGCTGTTGTGATAACACTTCCGATGCGGAAGCGACCGCTAAAAAGCGATGAAATTCTTAAGGTTCATAAATATAAACGCGTTTTCTTGGTCGCCGCCGCGCGCGCGCGCTCTATTGGGAAAACGAGGAAACATGTAGAAAAAAAGTCTCATCTTATCTGACTGAGAGTAAAAACGCGTTCCATCGTGTTATATAGTTTTTTGTCGCTGTTATACCCGGTGGAAGGTGGTTCGCAGCGGCTCGGGGATGATATGCGCGTGTGTGTGTGCGTGTGTGCGTGTGTGTGTGCGCGTCCCGGCGCTACCGCATTGTGTTTCCATCTTGGGGGGTCTACTTGGTCTCAACGTAACTAAACTCTGTTTCGTATCAAGTTCCAACCCCCCGAGATCAGAGATTGTCCTTGTGGCGGATCAGGGTTGGAACCCTAGTCTCATATCGACCTCAGATCCTGATATCCGCCCCTTTCATGCACGCTGTTTCAAGACATATCAACATATTCTTGGCGATCTTTCACACATGTTTTTGTAAATGCGGTATAACGCTAAGTGGAGAGTGTATTTCATAAGCCTCGTTCGTTAATCACGCCCTCTCCGTTAGGAATTTTCAGGTGCAAACCCCAATTCTGTAAACTATCAGTATTGTACCTGTTTCAGTTGTAGATTTTAAGTAGAAAATCAAGTTGGTTGATATTTCAGAGTGCGGCAACGTGTTGCGTGTACACATTAGTACAGTAGCTATGACGGAACAAAGTGACGGCGCAAACACAATCGTAGAATGTTTGTCAATATACGTCTCCTCTCTCTCCCTAAATGTCTAGCTAGTATATATTCACTCGTTTTCACATCTCCTCGAGTCTGCGAGTCACTTGTTTGTTACCCACGTGGTTTTTGCTTGAACCCCCCCCTCCCCTCCCCCCTCCCCTGCCGCCACTGTACGTGCACCCTTGGTTATAATGATGCAACTTTCGTAACGACGTCCGACAAATTCTATAGGTCTGTTTTAAAAGGGCAATGAACGCTGTTGTCCAAGGGTGAAATATATGTGACAATAACTTCATACGATGAACTTACAACACGAGATGAGTTAGTGAATATGTAATATTTGTAAAGCGATACCATAACTTGTCCTATGGGTGCAAGAGGCAACAATGTGTGTGGTTACAAATCAAGACTGTTTCTCTGCAAGATTGTTTTAGACAAAGAACGTGAATGAATTCCACGACATTTTAAAGTTTTTGATAGTATCTTCAAAATAAAATCGAATATTTAAATTTTGGATCAGTTTGAGCTAGATAATATCACGAATCAAGATGTGCAGATAATTCTTTCTGTCGAGATGCGAAGTCTGCCGTATCCCATGTTCTCCTCGACACACCTATACTGCAAGCCATGCATGCGCTTATAGCACAATACTCAATTGAGGGGGCTGTGACATCACAGGCGGACAAACAACGTGTTGCTAGGCAACTCCATTGTCGTATCTATCTTTGATTGGTGCATATTCAATGTTTGTCCGAAACAAAACACAAGCATAGCACAGTCTTGTGCTATTAAATACCTCGAGTTGTTAGCAAGGCGGTGAATGGGAAAACTCATACATCTCCGGTCTGCTATTGGCTGTCGAGATGCAAAGTCTGACGTATTGTTCGCAGCCTGATATGAAAGACTCGTTCTATCTTTCCCCCATGATTAATGGCTCCGAGATAAAAGAAGACAGCAGTTTGATGTATTTGTATTGGCTTGTAATTTATCACATATTTTTGAAGAATCTCATCTCAATTTCCGAGGTTCTTTGTTGGGCCGTTGTGGCGCTGTCCGCGCTCAACCTGGGCGTGCAGTTCCCTTTGTGACCGACCGTCGGTATTACCCGGCCGGTGTTCGCTTCGTGAATCAAACTAAATTGGAAAATATGCTGTAAAAAGTGGGTCCACGCTCGAACGACTCCGAAGTGTGAGTGTGTTGGACATCGCCCCAACATAGGGGGAGAAATACGACCCTCTTACTAGAGAATTGAATGCTGGGATATCTATTGTTAGCAGAATGTGCTCTGAGGAAAAAAGAACCGAACCCGGAACCTACGGCTGTGCTGTCGTATTCAAAATGGGGTATCTCGACTTTGAAAATTGTTTATAGTTCAGAATAACCAACGCTTTCAACTATCGACATAATCGTATAGAATACATAAATATTTTCTTGTTTTTAAACAATTCTAAAAAGATAGCAGTTTTTGTTTTAATCATCTTTAGCTGTAGATAAATCATGCGTGTACGCAAAGAGATATTAAAACATGAAGCCTCCGTCTTGGAAACGTCGACATGGCGTTATTTATGTTATTTATGCTTCCGTGCCCGTGTGAGGCCCCAACACGCAGCGAGCGTCCATGTTTATGCCTCCGTCCAGGACGAGGAGTATAGTTTTGAACGATGGAAGAGGAAATATCGCACACAATTCATCTCGCGCGGGCGTATATCCTCGCCTATATAGATAGATGGATAGATAGATAGATGGATAGATGGAAAGAAGGAAAGCGAAACGAGCAAAAAGTTGTACAATCAACAAGAACGTGAACCACGTTCGTTCCGAATAGAATTGAAGTGCTGTGTCATGTCGCGTTTTATTGGGGGTATTTGTGCCGGGAGTGACGCAGATATGTCTTCTCTGCCTGCATGGCCGGGAATTACCTGTCCATATCTAAAGCGACGTGTCTGTGTGTGTGTGTCTGTGTGTCTGTGTGAGTATAGCTATACAACTCGAATCGAAAAGCGATACCTTCAGAGTGGCGGACGAGGAGATTTTCATGTTGAAAGTTTATACCGGGCGCGGTGAAAGTTTCAGGAGGGATGTTTGTTTTATCGGTGTTGCTGTATACGCCACTGCAAACATGGTTATTGGACTCCCCCCCCCCCCTCCCCCCTCTCCCCTACCCCTTGCAATAACTTATCTGTGACCTGTATAAACGGATCTTTTTCAATCCACCCCACTTTCTTTATTATAGTGAGCGCGTTAGGCCTATACTCCACACTTATAAAACTAACATTTAAAATCTTATTCAGCTACTTTTCTAAATTGAATTAATTACGGGTTGTCTTGATAATTAAGAACGTCGATCGCTGTATATGTGGCAACAACATTCACGCAGAGGTAATGAAATGAGACGCAAATAAGATATCGCCAAGTTTTCCCGTGTGCTACCACACATTGTTCAGTACGTGCATCGTGCATGACAATTGCTGTGCACCTTCTATAGGATGCTCTACTAAGTATCCGCTCTACTAAGTGTCCGCGTCCAAGCTGAGAGTCCATACCTCACTCACTTGCCCCGAGATCCGGGACAAAAAGCGGGACAAACCGTTCATCCCGAGGGACACGCGCGGGAATGTGATAAATAGAGCCAGGGTTGGTTTTTATACATGTCTAGTTCTTCGTTGCGGTCCGGGTTAGTTCTTGTGTTCGTTGTTATCATTGTAGCCTCCCCCCCCCCCCTCCATGGTGACGTCATCGTGACGTGCGCGGTCAGACGTAGACGCGCTTTATGGGTGTTAGTTGGTTCCTATCGTTCACAAGATGTAAACGAAAGAGGGGTGGCTGAAAAGAGAACCGCTCCGAACAAAATTGGTGCCTACTTCTCTAATGTATACAAAGACTAGTGATAAATAAATATATTAAACAATATAATGATACAGTGAAAATGTTCTTAATCGTTATTATTCCTGGTATAATCGCAATGAAATTGATAATTTCCAAAACCTGGGGCGCCCCAGACGGAACTGTCATGGAAATGAGAACGAGACGCTCAGGGAAATGGCTTCAGCTTTATCACCGGGCTCCGTGTGTGTGTATTGGTGTAATTAATGAGGACTGGGCCAAAGGTTGAGTCATTCTTCACAGCCGGAAAAACACCGAAATATCGTATCTTGGTATATGAAAAATATTTGTGCGTGATGGTTTACAAATCGGCTGTCTAATTCATTGCGGGATTTATTCACATTGAGGTGAATCCATTTCTCTGGTGTCGCTTCGCTTACGGCTGGCGGGCGAGCCTACGTCACGCTGTACGGCTGGCGGGCGAGCCTACGTCACGCTGTACGGCTGGCGGGCGAGCCTACGTCACGCTGTACGGCTGGCGGGCGAGCCTACGTCACGCTGTACGGCTGGCGGGCGAGCCTACGTCACGCTTTACGGCTGGCGGGCGAGCCTACGTCACGCTGTACGGCTGGCGGGCGAGCCTACGTCACGCTGTACGGCTGGCGGGCGAGCCTACGTCACGCTTTACGGCTGGCGGGCGAGCCTACGTCACGCTGTACGGCTGGCGGGCGAGCCTACGTCACGCTGTACGGCTGGCGGGCGAGCCTAGGACATGACGTCACGCTGTACGGCTGGCCTAGGACATGACGTCACGCTGTACGGCTGGCCTAGGACATGACGTCACGCTGTACGGCTGGCGGGCGAGCGTACGTCACGCTGTACGGCTGGCGGGCGAGCCTAGGACATGACGTCACGCTGTACGGCTGGCCTAGGACATGACGTCACGCTGTACGGCTGGCGCATAGAGTGGTATACGACCCTAGCTTTTTAAAACATTCTTAGAGTTTTGTACTAAAGTATTGTATAACATACAATATAGCCTCGAACTCCCGGCAATCTCTATGAACATCGCATAACCGTTTCAAAACGACCGCTTATGTCTACCTCATCTTGTAAGGTTTGTATCTAAGGTCTTGTGTGACACAGTTGCTTCTTATGCAGCCGCGGCTATTTGGTCATGATTGTCTTGTGTGACACAGTTGCTTCTTATGCAGCCGCGGCTATTTGGTCGTGATTGTCTTGTGTGACACAGTTGCTTCTTATGCAGCCGCGGCTATTTGGTCATGATTGTCTTGTATGAGTCAGTTGCTTCTTATGCAGCCGCGGCTATTTTGTCGTGATTGTCTTGTATGAGTCAGTTGCTTCTTATGCAGCCGCGGCTATTTGGTCGTGATTGTCTTGTATGAGTCAGTTGCTTCTTATGCAGCCGCGGCTATTTGGTCGTGATTGTCTTGTATGAGTCAGTTGCTTCTTATGCAGCCGCGGCTATTTGGTCGTGATTGTCTTGTATGAGTCAGTTGCTTCTTATGCAGCCGCGGCTATTTGGTCGTGATTGTCTTGTATGAGTCAGTTGCTTCTTATGCAGCCGCGGCTATTTGGTCATGATTGTCTTGTATGAGTCAGTTGCTTCTTATGCAGCCGCGGCTATTTGGTCGTGATTGTCTTGTATGAGTCAGTTGCTTCTTATGCAGCCGCGGCTATTTGGTCATGATTGTCTTGTATGAGTCAGTTGCTTCTTATGCAGCCGCGGCTATTTGGTCATGATTGTCTTGTATGAGTCAGTTGCTTCTTATGCAGCCGCGGCTATTTGGTCGTGATTGTCTTGTATGAGTCAGTTGCTTCTTATGCAGCCGCGGCTATTTGGTCGTGATTGTCTTGTATGAGTCAGTTGCTTCTTATGCAGCCGCGGCTATTTGGTCGTGATTGTCTTGTATGAGTCAGTTGCTTCTTATGCAGCCGCGGCTATTTGGTCGTGATTGTCTTGTATGAGTCAGTTGCTTCTTATGCAGCCGCGGCTATTTGGTCGTGATTGTCTTGTATGAGTCAGTTGCTTCTTATGCAGCCGCGGCTATTTGGTCGTGATTGTCTTGTATGAGTCAGTTGCTTCTTATGCAGCCGCGGCTATTTGGTCGTGATTGTCTTGTATGAGTCAGTTGCTTCTTATGCAGCCGCGGCTATTTGGTCGTGATTGTCTTGTATGAGTCAGTTGCTTCTTATGCAGCCGCGGCTATTTGGTCATGATTGTCTTGTATGAGTCAGTTGCTTCTTATGCAGCCGCGGCTATTTTGTCGTGATTGTCTTGTATGAGTCAGTTGCTTCTTATGCAGCCGCGGCTATTTTGTCGTGATTGTCTTGTATGAGTCAGTTGCTTCTTATGCAGCCGCGGCTATTTTGTCGTGATTGTCTTGTATGAGTCAGTTGCTTCTTATGCAGCCGCGGCTATTTGGTCGTGATTGTCTTGTATGAGTCAGTTGCTTCTTATGCAGCCGC
This sequence comes from Isoperla grammatica, assembly GCA_945910005.1. Classification (NCBI taxonomy): domain Eukaryota; kingdom Metazoa; phylum Arthropoda; class Insecta; order Plecoptera; family Perlodidae; genus Isoperla; species Isoperla grammatica. The sequence goes on from OX246737.1 coordinate 136,007,998, forward strand.
GGCTATTTGGTCATGATTGTCTTGTATGAGTCAGTTGCTTCTTATGCAGCCGCGGCTATTTTGTCGTGATTGTCTTGTATGAGTCAGTTGCTTCTTATGCAGCCGCGGCTATTTTGTCGTGATTGTCTTGTATGAGTCAGTTGCTTCTTATGCAGCCGCGGCTATTTGGTCGTGATTGTCTTGTATGAGTCAGTTGCTTCTTATGCAGCCGCGGCTATTTGGTCGTGATTGTCTTGTATGAGTCAGTTGCTTCTTATGCAGCCGCGGCTATTTGGTCGTGATTGTCTTGTATGAGTCAGTTGCTTCTTATGCAGCCGCGGCTATTTGGTCATGATTGTCTTGTATGAGTCAGTTGCTTCTTATGCAGCCGCGGCTATTTGGTCGTGATTGTCTTGTATGAGTCAGTTGCTTCTTATGCAGCCGCGGCTATTTGGTCGTGATTGTCTTGTATGAGTCAGTTGCTTCTTATGCAGCCGCGGCTATTTGGTCGTGATTGTCTTGTATGAGTCAGTTGCTTCTTATGCAGCCGCGGCTATTTGGTCGTGATTGTCTTGTATGAGTCAGTTGCTTCTTATGCAGCCGCGGCTATTTGGTCGTGATTGTCTTGTATGAGTCAGTTGCTTCTTATGCAGCCGCGGCTATTTGGTCGTGATTGTCTTGTATGAGTCAGTTGCTTCTTATGCAGCCGCGGCTATTTGGTCGTGATTGTCTTGTATGAGTCAGTTGCTTCTTATGCAGCCGCGGCTATTTGGTCGTGATTGTCTTGTATGAGTCAGTTGCTTCTTATGCAGCCGCGGCTATTTGGTCGTGATTGTCTTGTATGAGTCAGTTGCTTCTTATGCAGCCGCGGCTATTTGGTCATGATTGTCTTGTATGAGTCAGTTGCTTCTTATGCAGCCGCGGCTATTTGGTCATGATTGTCTTGTATGAGTCAGTTGCTTCTTATGCAGCCGCGGCTATTTGGTCATGATTGTCTTGTATGAGTCAGTTGCTTCTTATGCAGCCGCGGCTATTTGGTCATGATTGTCTTGTATGAGTCAGTTGCTTCTTATGCAGCCGCGGCTATTTGGTCGTGATTGTCTTGTATGAGTCAGTTGCTTCTTATGCAGCCGCGGCTATTTGGTCGTGATTGTCTTGTATGAGTCAGTTGCTTCTTATGCAGCCGCGGCTATTTGGTCGTGATTGTCTTGTATGAGTCAGTTGCTTCTTATGCAGCCGCGGCTATTTGGTCGTGATTGTCTTGTATGAGTCAGTTGCTTCTTATGCAGCCGCGGCTATTTGGTCGTGATTGTCTTGTATGAGTCAGTTGCTTCTTATGCAGCCGCGGCTATTTTGTCGTGATTGTCTTGTATGAGTCAGTTGCTTCTTATGCAGCCGCGGCTATTTTGTCGTGATTGTCTTGTATGAGTCAGTTGCTTCTTATGCAGCCGCGGCTATTTGGTCGTGATTGTCTTGTATGAGTCAGTTGCTTCTTATGCAGCCGCGGCTATTTTGTCGTGATTGTCTTGTATGAGTCAGTTGCTTCTTATGCAGCCGCGGCTATTTTGTCGTGATTGTCTTGTATGAGTCAGTTGCTTCTTATGCAGCCGCGGCTATTTGGTCGTGATTGTCTTGTATGAGTCAGTTGCTTCTTATGCAGCCGCGGCTATTTGGTCGTGATTGTCTTGTATGAGTCAGTTGCTTCTTATGCAGCCGCGGCTATTTGGTCGTGATTGTCTTGTATGAGTCAGTTGCTTCTTATGCAGCCGCGGCTATTTTGTCGTGATTGTCTTGTATGAGTCAGTTGCTTCTTATGCAGCCGCGGCTATTTTGTCGTGATTGTCTTGTATGAGTCAGTTGCTTCTTATGCAGCCGCGGCTATTTTGTCGTGATTGTCTTGTATGAGTCAGTTGCTTCTTATGCAGCCGCGGCTATTTGGTCGTGATTGTCTTGTATGAGTCAGTTGCTTCTTATGCAGCCGCGGCTATTTTGTCGTGATTGTCTTGTATGAGTCAGTTGCTTCTTATGCAGCCGCGGCTATTTGGTCGTGATTGTCTTGTATGAGTCAGTCGCTTCTTATGCAGCCGCGGCTATTTGGTCGTGATTGTCTTGTATGAGTCAGTTGCTTCTTATGCAGCCGCGGCTATTTTGTCGTGATTGTCTTGTATGAGTCAGTTGCTTCTTATGCAGCCGCGGCTATTTTGTCGTGATTGTCTTGTATGAGTCAGTTGCTTCTTATGCAGCCGCGGCTATTTGGTCGTGATTGCAGCAATCGACGAGTGTTCACGTAAAACGCTCACGGCTCTGCCCAGTAATTAGGGTAACCTGGTTAGAGTAATTAAATAGAAGCTGACTGGTCCGGGCTGGGCAGGGTCGTGGTGTACTGGGCTGCTGGGCGCATTTACATACACTTGCAACCGGGGGCCGCGCTACCGGGCACAATAAGGTACCCGTAAAGTAATGGACAATTATTGTACTTTCATTTTAGTACGAATATTGAACTGTAGTTTTATATTTCGGTAGCGTTCCAACGGAATACTATCACATTTCTTTCGGTTTAAACCCAAAACGTTTTTTTTTCTTTTGCTTTGAACCAAACCTTAACCGTAACTGAATGTAGGTTTTTTGTTTTAAAATTACATTCAGTATCAACACTTTCGATGGTGCGGGGCTGTAGATGATCTACCTACAGATATTCTAAAAGAGTATGTCTATATGATTGTATCGGGATAAAACTAGACTGTATCCATACATAATACTTCTTTAATTATTTTTTTGAGACCTGTAGGTCGTGATAATATTCAGCCCAGAACTATGCCAACATTTTGCTATTAAATGTCGTTTGAAAGACATGAACAGAAAAAACTTATTATGTAACGCGTTTGGAGCTCGTTACGCCACGCCCGAACAAACAAAGCGAGCTGCGCCGTTGTTTAAAGACCGCGGAGTGATACAGGACACGTGCGCGGAATAACACAGACACCACAGAGCTTCTCTTATCGCAGATTAAGTCTGTGATTGGCTAAATTAAGAAATTAGGTGACGGAGGTCGCTGGGTCAAGTTGTCCGCACGCCCCCCCCCCCCCCCCCCCCCCCCCTGTACGTGGCTGACCGACTGGGGGCTACACGCGCTCTGCATACTTCAACCCCCTCCCCTACGCAGCTGCGTGCGTCAAGACTGCGGCCCTTACTACTGTGCGCTCACAAACAAGTGCAGGGCCGCTGTGCTCGCGTGAAGATTAATGGTAAACATCCCCCCCCCCCCCCCCCGAAATAAAATTGTGTTGTCAAAAAAGGTGTCAGTTCTTAAGTGTTCAGGAAACATTTTCCAGCGCTTTAAAATTAGTAATTGAATAATAGAAACTTTATAAAAACATTGTAGAGGTGAATTTGTTTCAAAATTTACATTGGAAAACTTTCAGGTATAATCAGAAATGTTTTAAAAACGTTCTCAGTTCGATGTTTGAGCAGCGTGAGGGAAGGTAAAAACTAACAACTGCATTGAAAGAGTCAATTGAGTTGTTATTTTTTAATCACTTGGACTAAAGTACATCAGAAGTTAACAACCGCGTTGATGAAAACATTATCAACGTTTATCAGACAGTCTGATGTTCTTACGAAACTACACAAAGCTAGGTTCTCGGTCTTTCGCGTTCTTGAGAACCGTCAAGTTCCATGGCTGAAGCTACAACGCAGTGCGGTGTGGCAATGAGATGCAGGGCGCTAATGAGAAAACATTTTAACTTTTCAAGAAACGCGGTTACAAGAAGATGTGCTTAATTGAAAGAAAGCGTTATTTGAGAGTGGAAAAGAATCATTCAACTCAAAGAAAAGTGTGGAAAAGGGGGAAAACAAACACCACAGAACTGGATGAGGTATTTAGCGAAGAGGGAGTAGGGAAAAACAGCGGTGGAAGGGAAAGTTTGTTGGAGAAATATGTAATTTTTTTTTCGAAACTTAAGTCAGAGCATTTTTTAAATCATCTCGGAAATAATTTAAACCGACGTTGGACCTCAAACGCTTCAATCGACTCAGTTAGTCTCTAGTCCAGTTTCAATTGTTCCAGTGTAATTGAACGTATCACTGGACTTTGCAGTCATCAACCATACACAAAGGCAAAGAATATTTTACTAACAAATGAACGTATATTACATTCTGTATAGACTATACAGCATGTGTGTGTATAAAACGTACTAAAAGACTAATAAAAGAAAATATTAATATTTTGTTTTAAAATTAGCCTTTTACAGTCTGAAGTTATGTGAAGGAGTCGCGTATTTATTACGGTTTAAAGAAAGGGAAATAAAGCGCAAATGGGGTAAAGAACAATGCTAGTAAGTTATTCAGAATAGTCTCCTCACATAATTCGCTCTCATTCTTTGCAGCCGTACACAAAAAAAGAAACAAAAATAGCATTTGCATAACTAGACGGTCTTTACCTATACAGAGTAGCTTTGTGGAGATAAAGTACTCACGGTACAGTCAGACGCATAGTATTCTCAACACGGTACAGTTAGACGCATAGTATTCTCAACATGGTACAGTCAGACGCATAGTATTCTCAACACGGTACAGTCAGACGCATAGTATTCTCAACACGGTACAGTCAGACGCGTAGTATTCTCAACACGGTACAGTCAGACGCATAGTATTCTCAACACGGTACAGTCAGACGCATAGTATTCTCAACACGGTACAGTCAGACGCATAGTATTCTCAACACGGTACAGTCAGACGCATAGTATTCTCAACACGGTACAGTAAGACGCATAGTATTCTCAACACGGTACAGTTAGACGCATAGTATTATCAACACGGTACAGTCAGACGCATAGTATTCTCAACACGGTACAGTCAGACGCATAGTATTCTCAACACGGTACAGTCAGACGCATAGTATTCTCAACACGGTACAGTCAGACGCATAGTATTCTCAACACGGTACAGTCAGACGCATAGTATTCTCAACACGGTACAGTAAGACGCATAGTATTCTCAACACGGTACAGTTAGACGCATAGTATTATCAACACGGTACAGTCAGACGCATAGTATTCTCAACACGGTACAGTCATACGCATAGTATTCTCAACACGGTACAGTCAGACGCATAGTATTCTCAACACGGTACAGTTAGACGCATAGTATTCTCAACACGGTACAGTCAGATGCATAGTATTCTCAACACGGTACAGGCAGACGCATAGTATTCTCAACACGGTACAGACAGACGCATAGTATTCTCAACACGGTACAGGCAGGCGCATAGTATTCTCAACACGGTACAGGCAGACGCATAGTATTCTCAACACGGTACAGTCAGACGCATAGTAACCTCAACACGGTACAGTTAGACGCATCGTATTCTCAACACGGTACAGTCAGACGCATAGTATTCTCAACACGGTACAGTCAGACGCATAGTATTCTCAACACGGTACAGTCAGATGCATAGTATTCTCAACACGGTACAGTCAGATGCATAGTATTCTCAACACGGTACAGTCAGACGCATAGTAACCTCAACACGGTACAGGCAGACGCATAGTATTCTCAACACAGTACAGGCAGACGCATAGTATTCTCAACACAGTACAGGCAGACGCATAGTATTCTCAACACGGTACAGGCAGACGCAATGCATATAGAACAGAATACAGGCAGACTCATTGCATTTAGAACACAGTACAGGTCGGTACATAGCATATTCCACACAGTACAGGCAGGATCATTACATATACAGCACAGAAGCCTACGGTACAGGTATACGCATTGTGTTTGCAACACGTATCATGCGATACAGCACTGTACTCCTTCCAGTCGAGTCGGCAACACAAGATTATAGCTCACACTTCCAAACCGCTACTGCGACATATGAAATGCTACAACACGCCGCTGAGCTGCGTGTGCGTGTGCGTGTGCGTGTGCGTGTTCGGACGCTACAGTACGCATATCGACCAACGTGCCTGGAATGCGTATATAGACTCTGTGCTTCTCTTTGCACGTGTGCGTGTCTGTGTTGTGTGTTGGTGTTTGAGCCGCCGTTACTAAATTCTCGTGCAAACACGGAATTACCAACTTGGGATGAACGCTAGACCACCGTAATGGCTACTCTAAACATTTAATTGTGCATTTTCATAAAGTCAAACTCATTAAGCTCTTTAACTATGACAAACGTGAAGTTGGCGAGTAGAACCAACTCCCCTACCCCCACGTGTGCTGTGCTAGCGTAACTCAGTGCAGGACAAGTTGACACAAGTATTTCGCTTTGATTTCACTGGCTTCTGGTGTATTAGGAGATTCGCTTTGTTTGGGATTTGGACATTACTATTTCTAAGCCCATATGAAGGCAGAGGTTATTAAGTAAGATGCGCCCTAAAGTTTATAAGCTCACAAGGGGCCTTGCCGAATCTCAAAACAATTTGATCAATGCTATCACAGTTTCGTGCTAGCAAGATTTCGGTAACAACATTGAGCTACATTTTCCCGTCGTGTCGCCTGTGGCTGGGTCTAGTCAGCATATGGTTTGTTGATACAACCCTTCCTCAGGCTACCCTCATCTGTTTAGCCCACCCCCCTCGGTTCTGCGTAACAACGAGACTCAATGCCCAAATATCTCCCCCTCGAACCCAGAACCTCCGGTGTTACGTCCAGTGCTGCCCGGAGAATTGTGATACATGTCTATATTCTGCTGTTATCACGATCTATTACTGTGCGAACCGGAAGTGCTACGTATTTGCGCTACCCTCCAATAATACGTAAACCGGAAGTAATGATTTATCAGTCTACTGGAAGTATGGAATCTGCCCAATAGTGCAGTAATACGTTAACCGGAAGTGTTGACTACCGCGCTGATTACTCTCCTTCCGGTAAACCTGTTGCTGAACGTGTGTACGGATTCCGGACAGTTCCGGTTAGCGGATTATTAGTGAACTATTGAGCCGATGTCTGCCTGGCGGTTGTTATATCTGCTTTACGCTTTGTAACCCACAGTGGAATGATAGAGAATAGCATTCATAATATGATACATAAAATAACATTATGGAATGATTCTGGGCTAAATATTCTGAGGAGCAACAGATATTCTCAAAAGAGTATGCAAAATTGATTGTGTGCGTACAACATTGACTATTTTAATCGTATTTTTATTTGCCGAATTTGATCAATGCGTAGTACTTATTTAATCATTTTTTGGAGAGTATCTGTAGAGTTTGATAACATTTAGCCTCGCATTATCTCAAGTCACTTTAAAGTTACGAATACGAAACCTTAATTTCTCCCACTAGTAGGAGCGCAAGATGTACTTTTTTGGCTCTCGTAGGCTATTCGTGGAAGAGTATAGCGGTAAACGGGATTATGCAAAGGCATGTATAACAATGATTTTGGACCAGGGTTACATCGGCTGAATTGCTGCAGACGGCGTCAGTGGCGCCGCGACGCCACCTGGCGCCGCCACACGACGCCGCCGAACGTTTTGGCTTATAACTTTTACGCCGTTTGTTCTACAGAAAACACGAAAATGATTTTTCATTCAGTTTTTAAATACAAATCGATTGGTACCAAAAACGTTATGATTAGATGAGCGTAGCGAAGCAAAGTGAATCTAACATTTCAACTCGATTGGCGCTTTGTCTTTGATTGTGCACAAAAGTAGGTTCGTCACGCACAGGTCACACGGCTTGACGGATTTGGCTGAAATTTTAGATAAACTCTTGTGACTACAAGTATAGATGCTGCTAACATAAACAAGAAAATCCGTCAAGATTCCAACCTACAAAAAATTAATTAGTGAAAAATATCGAGTTTTAATTTTTTTGTTCTTCGCGCACAGGTTAAACTTCTTAACGGATTTGGCTGAAATTTTAAGTCAACACTCTGGACTATTAAAGTAGATGCTGTTAACATAACCAAGAAAATCCGTTAAGATGCCAACCTAAAAACAATTTATTAGTGAAAAATATCGAGTTTTAATTTGTTTTATTAAAATTTATGGACGGATTTAAATATTTTTTTATATTTTTGTGCAAAATAAGAATATTGACACGTGATAAAAATTTGAAAGTAGTTACTTGAACCGCCATTTTGTAAAAAAATATTTTGTTTTTTTGGATGCAAAAGTTTCTTCGTCGAGCACAAGTCAAACGGCTTGACGTATTTGGTTGAAATTTTCAGTGAACACTCACGCTCACTACACAAGATGCTGTTAGCATATCCAGTAAAATTAGTCAAGATGGCAACCTACAAAAAAATAACTACTAAAACAAATAAAATATTTTATTTATATTTTTAAATTAAAACTTGCCGTCGGATTTTAATAATTTTTTTAAATGAATTGCAGAATAATAGTGCCAACATATGACAGGAGTTTTTCAATTGTTTTGTTAACGGACATCTTGTAACCAAATATTTGTTTATTTACGGCAACATATTTTGCTATTGTCAACTTTTTTGCTAATATCTGTACTCCCGTTTGGGTCCTGCGTAGAATTTGGCCCAGGTAATATATCTGTCGATTATTAGAGGCGAGAAAATAAGGGCCCTCCTTTCTCTGTCCTCCAAGGAGCATTAAAAGCACGCATTCCTGTCCACCACGATAAGTTAACAGGTGCTGACAAGAGCATATGCTTCGGTAGGGCCACCGTAGCCGGACAGGTCGAAGCCAAACGAAACGATTTTATAAGAGGTAAATGCCTTGTTTGATAAATAAAAAAAAATCGGTTAACGCAGAGCGTTTTCCTAGTCACTAAATATTTTGACTGGATATATCATTACAACCTTACAAAAACGATGTTTTTAAGTAATGAGTGCTATCAGCAGTCACTCTCTTGGAGAGGTGTCCCCCTAGCCAGTAAAAATATATTCGTTATGTCCTTGTTACTTGAATCCTACACGACGTGGTGACCGGTTCGCCCGACAGTTTAAACTAAGCATACCTTAAAAAATTAATAGTAGTTTATTGTTCAATCACATCCTTATACCGTACCGTATACCGGAGTAATGAAAATGCGTAGACAACGGTATAAGGATGTGATTGAAAAATAAACTTCTATTAATTTTTTAATGTATGCGCAGTTTAAACTGTTGGGCGAACCGGTCACCACGTCGTGTAGGATTCAAGTAACAAGGACATAACGAATATATTTTTACTGGCTAGGGAGACACCTCTCCAAGAGAGTGACTGCTGATAGCACTCATTACTTAAAAAAATCGTTTTTGTAAGGTTGTAATAATATAACCAGTCTAAATATTTAGTGACTAGGAAAACTCTCTGCGTTAACCGATTTTTTTTATTTATCAAACAAGGCATTTACCTCTTATAAAATCGTTTCGTTTGGCTTCGAACTGTCCGGCTACGGTGGCCCTACCGAAGCATATGCTCTTGTCAGCAACTGTTAACTTATCGTGGTGGACAGGAATGCGTGCTTTTAATGCTCCTTGAAGGACAGAGAAAGGAGGGCCCTTATTTTCTCGCCTCTAATAATCGACAGATATATTACCTGGGCAAAATTCTACCCAGGACCCAAACGGGAGTACAGATATTAGCAAAAAAGTTGACAATAGCAAAATATATTGCCGTAAATAAACAAATATTTGGTTACAAGATGTCCGTTAACAAAACAATTTTAAAACTCCTGTCATATGTTGGCACTATTATTCTGCAATTCATTTTAAAAAATTATTAAAATCCGACGGCAAGTTTTAATTTAAAAAATAAATAAAATATTTTATTTGTTTTAGTAGTTATTTTTTTTGTAGGTTGCCATCTTGACGGATTTTGCTGGATATGCTAACAGCGTCTTGTGTAGTAAGCGTGAGTGTTCACTGAAAATTTCAACCAAATACGTCAAGCCGTTTGACTTGTGCTCGACGAACAAACTTTTGCATACAAAGAAACAAAATATTTTTTTACAAAATGGCGGTTCAAGTTACTCTTTTCAAATTTGTATCACGTCTCAATATTCTTATTTTGGACATAAATATAAAAAAATATTTAAATCCGTCCATAAATTTTAATGAAACAAATTAAAACTCGATATTTTTCACTAATACATTTTTTGTAGGTTGGCATCTTGACGGATTTTCTTGGTTATGTTAACAGCATCTTCTTTAATAGTCCCGAGTGTTGACTTAAAATTTCAGCCAAATCCGTTAAGAAGTTTAACCTGTGCGCGAAGAACAAAAAAGTAAAACTCGATATTTTTCACTAATTAATTATTTGTAGGTTGGAATCTTGACGGATTTTCTTGTTTATGTTAACAGCATCTATACTTGTAGTCACAAGAGTTTATCTAAAATTTCAGCCAAATCCGTCAAGCCGTGTGACCTGTGTGTGACGAACCTACTTTTGTGCACAATCAAAGACAAAGCGCCAATCGAGTTGATATGTGAGATTCACTCTGCTTCGCTACGCTCATCTTATCATAACGTTTTTGGTACCAATCGATTTGTATTTAAAAACTGAATGAAAAATCATTTTCGTTTTTTCTGTAGAACAAACGGTTTAAAAGTTATAAGCCAAAACGTTCGGTGGCGTCGTGTGGCGGCGTCAGGTGGCGTCGCGGCGCCACTGACGCCGTCTGCAGCAATTCCGCCGATGTAACCCTGGTCCAAAATCATTGTTATACATGCCTTTGCATAATCCCGTTTACCGCTATACTCTTCCACGAATAGCCTACGAGATACACTTTGCTGCTCTACTACACCTTTTGAACCATCTCTGTCAGAACACTTAAAACCACGACACACAGCGTATAGTTCTTGCCCCGCTCGAACCCGCATATTATGGTGGCGTCATTAGTTGCCATTGTTTCAACGTACTGGCAGCGCTCATTACGTGGGTTCGCGTGGCGCATAGCTGAACTAGGCAACTGAATGTACAAGTAATTGGAATAGCCAATAGAAAATCGTTATTCGTGTAACGTCACGGTAGCATACGCGCCTAGAATGTCAACATGTATAATGTAATGGTATTGAATAGTGGCTGCGGTGGAGTTCTCGTGTATTTACGTTTAGTGCTGTAGGTTGCACGATTGGTACGTCTCGTTACAATTTCAGTCCACGCTGCAAGTATTTCGTTCACTGCCTTCTAGACATGTTTGAGCTGTGGCGATCCTAGCGGCGAGGCTCTAATCTCAGTCCACGCTGCAAGTATTTCGTTCACTGCCTTCTAGACATGTTTTAGTAGTGGCGATCCTAGCGGCGAGGCTCTAATCTCAGTCCTCCTCCTGTAGCCCTACAATGGTAGCAATGGCCGCTATACATTGTGGAAGTGGTTGCGACAACCCAGCCATCTAGAGATCCTTGAGAGCTGCTTCATATCCACCAGGCTGTGAGTCAAGTGTAACTAGAGCCTCTCCGCGTGGCAGCGCTGTTATGTTATTCTCACAGCATCTTATTGAACAGAATCGTCATCAACGCGTGTCAGCCTTGAATGGTCCGTATATCTGTACGTGAGTTCATCGTCATCATTCTCATGTCACCCGTCATCGCTCAAGGCTGGACACGGATGCTAAGCCGGGTATCAATCATATCGGACCAGTGTATCGACTGACACGAGGTAATACGTATATTGTCAGGGCTAATCCCACGATTCAACAAGTATTGCGGTGACGTCACTCGAGCAAACCAACACGCTGTCCTTACCGCGTTGTGTAGGAGCTCAATGGGTTGACGGCGCAGTTAGCAGAGGAGTCTGTGAACAACGTGGGGGGGGGGGGGGGGGTGAACAAAACACCGCCCGAGTTTGCCCCCCAAAACGTGGGTTATATGTTTGAATACCGTGCTTGATGTTTCATACAAGTTGCTCCTTCTTAAACTGGGTGTGACTGGGTTCAGTCCATCTCTGCCTGCTAATGTGACCTACCTGCCTAATTACGCTGTGCTAGTCTGCCTGAGCTCTAAATGTGGCGGGTTTAGCGGTCATAGTCTGGGTGGTGCCTGTACAGTGGGTGTTGCTTTCTATTCAGGGTGGTGGGTGTTGCTTTCTATTCAGGGTGGTGGGTGTTGCTTTCTATTCAGGGTGGTGAGTGTTGCTTTCTATTCTGGGTGGTGAGTGTTGCTTTCTATTCTGGGTGGTGAGTGTTGCTTTCTATTCTGGGTGGTGCCTGTAGCTGATATATAGTGAGATGGTTTCTATGCCTGTAGCTGATATAGTGAGATGGTTTCTATTCTGGGTGGTGCCTGTAGCTGATATATAGTGAGATGGTTTCCATGCCTGTAGCTGATATATAGTGAGATGGTTTCCATGCCTATAGCCGCCCTGTCTAAGAGTAGGACGGGAATATTCAATAAAGATGGCCGCTTTGAGGTTATCCCACGTGAACGAGTTCTGAAACTATCTCGACTCATGCATTTTCTATTTACTTGAAAAACGTAGACGTTTGATGGCTTCCAATATCGGTGAGAAGGGTGATTTAGAATTCCGTTTCGGTACGACGGATGTAAATATTCATCGGGGCCAATGATGGTGGTTACATTGTGACGTCATAGGTCGTGTACTATTGAGGAGCAAGACATCATGTAGACAACGTGGTCAATGTCATCTCTCTTGGATGTAGTGTAGATGACAAACAGTAAATGTGTCAAAATATCGTACCAAAACCTTATCAATTGGTGGTCTAATGACTCACATTAACCCTTATACATCTTTGCCACTTCGTCATCAAAACCTTATATCGGTCATTGGTCAAGAATAATTGTTTTCTTCAATAGTTCCGTGTCATGAAAGTTTAAATCATAAAGTGTAATATAGAAGTAAATAAATAGTATTTTGGATACAACCTATTCGTATAATGCGCGTGGTGGCCATGTTCGTTTGCGTTCGTTGCAATGTTTCAAATGGCGTTTGTGTGAAGTTCATTTCCGTTCTCCGACATTGGCTCATTAAGAAACTCTTTAGTTTACAACGGCTTACGGATCCATAGTCGGGGCGCGATATTTACGTGCTTAAAGTAGTATACTTATGTCTTCGCCAGCATATGCGCCTTCTGTTGACATCTAGCTTGGTCAACGCACAATGGCCGCCGTGACGTCACGCGCCCTGGCAAGGTATAGCGACGACACCACGTGGCCCTCACAATGGCCGCCGTGACGTCACGCGCCCTGGCAAGGTATAGCGACGACACCACGTGGCCCTCACAATGGCCGCCATGACGTCACGCGCCCTGGCAAGGTATAGCGACGACACCACGTGACCCTCACAATGGCCGCCGTGACGTCACGCGCCCTGGCAAGGTATAGCGACGACACCACGTGGCCCTCACAATGGCCGCCGTGACGTCACGCGCCCTGGCAAGGTGTAGCGACGACACCACGTGGCCCTCACAATGGCCGCCGCACGTCACGCGCCCTGGCAAGGTGTAGCGACGACACCACGTGGCCCTCACAATGGCCGCCGCACGTCACGCGCCCTGGCAAGGTGTAGCGACGACACCACGTGGCCCTCACAATGGCCGCCGTGACGTCACGCGCCCTGGCTAGGTATAGCGACGACACCACGTGGCCCTCACAATGGCCGCCGTGACGTCACGCGCCCTGGCAAGGTATAGCGACGACACCACGTGGCCCTCACAATGGCCGCCGTGACGTCACGCGCCCTGGCAAGGTATAGCGACGACACCACGTGGCCCTCACAATGGCCGCCGTGACGTCACGCGCCCTGGCAAGGTATAGCGACGACACCACGTGGCCCTCACAATGGCCGCCGTGACGTCACGCGCCCTGGCAAGGTATAGCGACGACACCACGTGGCCCTCACAATGGCCGCCGTGACGTCACGCGCCCTGGCTAGGTATAGCGACGACACCACGTGGCCCTCACAATGGCCGCCGTGACGTCACGCGCCCTGGCAAGGTATAGCGACGACACCACGTGGCCCTCACAATGGCCGCCGTGACGTCACGCGCCCTGGCAAGGTATAGCGACGACACCACGCGGCCCTCACAATGGCCGCCGTGACGTCACGCGCCCTGGCAAGGTATAGCGACGACACCACGTGGCCCTCACAATGGCCGCCGTGACGTCACGCGCCCTGGCTAGGTATAGCGACGACACCACGTGGCCCTCACAATGGCCGCCGTGACGTCACGCGCCCTGGCAAGGTATAGCGACGACACCACGTGGCCCTCACAATGGCCGCCGTGACGTCACGCGCCCTGGCTAGGTATAGCGACGACACCACGTGGCCCTCACAATGGCCGCCGTGACGTCACGCGCCCTGGCAAGGTATAGCGACGACACCACGTGGCCCTCACAATGGCCGCCGTGACGTCACGCGCCCTGGCAAGGTATAGCGACGACACCACGTGGCCCTCACAATGGCCGCCGTGACGTCACGCGCCCTGGCTAGGTATAGCGACGACACCACGTGGCCCTCACAATGGCCGCCGTGACGTCACGCGCCCTGGCAAGGTATAGCGACGACACCACGTGGCCCTCACAATGGCCGCCGCACGTCACGCGCCCTGGCAAGGTATAGCGACGACACCACGTGGCCCTCACAATGGCCGCCGTGACGTCACGCGCCCTGGCAAGGTATAGCGACGACACCACGTGGCCCTCACAATGGCCGCCGTGACGTCACGCGCCCTGGCTAGGTATAGCGACGACACCACGTGGCCCTCACAATGGCCGCCGTGACGTCACGCGCCCTGGCAAGGTATAGCGACGACACCACGTGGCCCTCACAATGGCCGCCGTGACGTCACGCGCCCTGGCAAGGTATAGCGACGACACCACGTGGCCCTCACAATGGCCGCCGCACGTCACGCGCCCTGGCAAGGTATAGCGACGACACCACGTGGCCCTCACAATGGCCGCCGTGACGTCACGCGCCCTGGCAAGGTATAGCGACGACACCACGTGGCCCTCACAATGGCCGCCGTGACGTCACGCGCCCTGGCAAGGTATAGCGACGACACCACGTGGCCCTCACAATGGCCGCCGTGACGTCACGCGCCCTGGCAAGGTATAGCGATGACACCACGTGGCCCTCACAATGGCCGCCGTGACGTCACGCGCCCTGGCTAGGTATAGCGACGACACCACGTGGCCCTCACAATGGCCGCCGTGACGTCACGCGCCCTGGCAAGGTATAGCGACGACACCACGTGGCCCTCACAATGGCCGCCGTGACGTCACGCGCCCTGGCTAGGTATAGCGACGACACCACGTGGCCCTCACAATGGCCGCCGTGACGTCACGCGCCCTGGCAAGGTATAGCGACGACACTACGCGGCCCTCACAATGGCCGCCGTGACGTCACGCGCCCTGGCAAGGTATAGCGACGACACCACGTGGCCCTCACAATGGCCGCCGTGACGTCACGCGCCCTGGCAAGGTATAGCGACGACACCACGTGGCCCTCACAATGGCCGCCGTGACGTCACGCGCCCTAGCTAGGTATAGCGACGACACCACGTGGCCCTCACAATGGCCGCCGTGACGTCACGCGCCCTGGCAAGGTATAGCGACGACACCACGTGGCCCTCACAATGGCCGCCGTGACGTCACGCGCCCTGGCAAGGTATAGCGACGACACCACGTGGCCCTCACAATGGCCGCCGTGACGTCACGCGCCCTGGCAAGGTATAGCGACGACACCACGTGGCCCTCACAATGGCCGCCGTGACGTCACGCGCCCTGGCAAGGTATAGCGACGACACCACGTGGCCCTCACAATGGCCGCCGTGACGTCACGCGCCCTGGCTAGGTATAGCGACGACACCACGTGGCCCTCACAATGGCCGCCGTGACGTCACGCGCCCTGGCTAGGTATAGCGACGACACCACGTGGCCCTCACAATGGCCGCCGTGACGTCACGCGCCCTGGCAAGTTATAGCGACGACACCACGTGGCCCTCACAATGGCCGCCGTGACGTCACGCGCCCTGGCTAGGTATAGCGACGACACCACGTGGCCCTCACAATGGCCGCCGTGGCGTCACGTGCCCTGGCAAGGTATAGCGACGACACCACGTGGCCCTCACAATGGCCGCCGTGACGTCACGCGCCCTGGCAAGGTATAGCGACGACACCACGTGGCCCTCACAATGGCCGCCGCACGTCACGCGCCCTGGCAAGGTATAGCGACGACACCACGTGGCCCTCACAATGGCCGCCGTGACGTCACGCGCCCTGGCAAGGTATAGCGACGACACCACGTGGCCCTCACAATGGCCGCCATGACGTCACGCGCCCTGGCAAGGTATTGCGACGACACAACGCGGCCTCCATTCCTTTGTGCGCCGAGATAAGGTCGCGCGTTGTTGTAAATCCTTCGTAATTATAATTACAAGTTGGGACCGGGAATTGTAATTGCCCCCAGGGAGGCTCGCGTGGATTTATTACCTCGGAGTTGCACGCGGTATTCACGGTGCCTTGTTGCATGCGGCGCTGTACTCTCTCCTCGCCTTCTTATCTGACCCTGTGACCAAGGACCTCTTCTGCTCATAGCCTAATCGATGCGATGAGCGCGTGGCCTAGGTACGCACTGGTCACTCGGCCCTGTGGGGGCGATTGCCAAAAATTAAAACGAGCATTCGTTAGCCTATTGTACATAGTATTGGTCGATTATCTTAAAAAAAGAACATCTCATGTGTGTATTGACTATTTTAATGTAACAACGCTCCGAGCCAACCTGACAGATGCATACGTCATAGACGACTATGACGTATATAGCCGACCAGCGAAACCCCATTTTGCAAATACAAATACCGATCACTGATTGGCCGCGTCCTTGTCTATGACGAAAACATCTGTAAAGTTGTCTTGGGACATCTATAAGAAGTATTTCTGCTCCAATTTTTTCCGACCACTCACTTCTCTCTCTTCTACGTCTTTTATTTATTGTTTTGTTTAGTTTATTGCTTCCTTTTGTCAGATACAGAATTTAAAATTGGAAATACCTAGACTAGATACACAGTTTATAGATTATTACATTTCTTTGTGGGTCTACTAACTCTCTCGTTCATATTTGACTGATGTTAATGTGTAACACGTGATGTTATATAAAAGAAGAACAAGAAGATAGCATCGTGTGTAGCTCATGCAACGAGTCGGCTAGATTGAGTTGTTGCGTTGAATCGCGTCTTTTCGGAGCTGTGATTAATGAACTGACTGGGCGCATTTTCTCAAAAAGCTTTTCCTCTCACATGGGTTCCGTTTTTCAAATGTTTCATTTTCGGTTGAAATAGAAACCGTTTTGGATGAGTCGTGATCGATTATCGAATCGAATGAATTGAATTACTCACACGAAAGTTTAGAGACATAATTTAACGATGTTGTGACTCGATGTTTTCTACACATGGAGTTGTTTGGAGAAAAAGTATTGTGATACGATTGCGCCTCCCGTTTCAAGTGTTCCTAAATTACAAGCCACACTTCTAATCGACCACGGCCACTGCGCCGCCATTAGGGCTAATATTGTAATAATATTATATTAATGTCTTCATAATACAGCTATAATCGAAATATCCGAGCACTCCAATGCAACCCTTGTGAGATAGCTTGTTAGAGGTTCCGGTGGTGGGAATGGAACCCGGGCCGTTACAGACGTACGACGCTTATTGGAGTGAACCATAGCAAGGCGACGCCAGTTGTGTAGTTGTTGAAACGCTCAAGAGAGAGCGCGCACAAGAGGCGATTACTTATTCCTGCCGACAGGGTGTGACGCGGCCTAGAGCGAGGTAATATACGGCGCGAGTAATCCTCGCGTCGTCATCCTTACTTTCATTTCCTTCCTCCGCGGCTCGAGTGGGACTGTGTGTGTAGTGTAATATCACTCCTTGCCCCGCCCACGGTCGAGCCGTGTCTTGCGAGGCGGCGTTGGCAGTTCCGCCGCAGCCGCACAGAATGCGCTGCTGTGTGGCCCGCCGACGTTTGGCGCCATCTCTCGTATACATCTGGAACTGACAACGCTATTGGCTTCCTCAGAACCTCTACCACTTGAACTGCGAGGGGGTCACGGAACTAACTAGTTATATAACTATTTGATCTCTAGTCTATGGACCAAATTATTGTTGCTGTCGTATTATGCAATGGGGGTAGGTGAGAACAGGTGGTAACTCTTACAAACCCTTCACCACTCATTTTCTATTCAATGTGGTCACTGACTGTTAATTCTCATGAACGTTATGTTGCTCAATTCGTAAATTAGATTGGGCCAATCAATAATAAGAGTGATTGCAGGAGAGTTATTAGAGTCAAAACATGTTTTGTCCAACCCGAGTGTACAATGTATATAAAGCTAAATACTCTGTATAAGTGGCTACTCAGAATATACTAGATGCATTCTGATGGCAAGAGAATAAACTATTATGAGGAGTTAAGCCGTCGTAGCGCGTGGGGCCCAAGTATTCAAGAGATGACTCGAATCCATGGGGGGCTCGGATTCACAATGTAGTTGACTTGTTGTCGTATACACAACACACACACACACATCTTGACGTCATAAATCATGCAACAAATCAAACTTGAGCACGGCTTGAATGTTTGATGTGTGTTGTCGTGAATGACGTTGCCATGACGACAGAGAGGTATGTGATGTGAGGGAGGCGCGTAGGAGCGACTCATTAGAACGCTGCGTGGATCACTTGCGCGCGCAACTTACCAATGACGCAACGTGCCTTCTACCTACAAGCGAACTCATCAATCACACATCCAAGCTCTACTTGAATTGATGAAGCAAAGTAAACTAATGAAACTAATGTTTTTAAATCTTCAACAGAACGCTCTCAATAACACATTCATATCGTGCGGTTTTTACATTGAGACTATCGGAAATCGCGAGGCTTCAGAATCCGGGTCGGCATGAGACAACTTTACCGTGAGGCAAATGTAGTTCGAACTGAGTAAGTGCGTACTGAGCCAGCTAGTCCGGACTCTCACCCTGTGACCCTCCCTCGCGCACATTCAAATAATGGCGCCAAGGCTCGTAAACTCTCTCTGCGTCATACGACCCCGGAGAATATTACTCCTATTTGTCACCGTTGAAATGTTTTACTGTCGTGTTAACAGAATATTCCCGGAGATCGTCACGCGTTCATTAGTTATTTTATCCCCCGTGGAACTGACTCCTCCAGACTTGATTCCCCCGGATATTAAAGGTATGACGCGCGTCTTTATGGCCAGGTAACCAACCGCCTTCTCTTCACCTGCTACCCGGCTCCGCTGCAGTCGAGATGGCAGTGGATTAGTCTTCGTGAGCTGGGTCGTCAATCGTCATAAACCATTCCGACATGTTGAAGGGCCGTGTCATCTAAATAGGAGCATCAATGATGGCACAGCTGAACTTATCTAGGCTTACATCAGAATAAATAATGGCATTTCAAGTTTATAAGGTAAACCTTTTGTCTCAGTATTTACATCATCGATGTTTAAATTCATAATATAATTTACACATTATACATGTTATTAAAAAACAATGTTGTTTGTCGTCTGCCCCAAATAGTGACTTTGAACTTTAAAACCAATCTAACGTTTATACGTTAAAATTTCCCGAAACTCTGATACAAATAATTCGAACACTTGCTTAAAGTCATGAAGTCACAATTAAAGTCGTAGTTAATTATGTTCTATTACATCTACATGTATTAGTTGTCAAGCGTGACCGAAGATACGTTCAGTCTGACGTCACCGTAGCGTCAGGAACGAGATCTCGTGTCCTGCGAGACGCGCGTGACGTCACGGCGTGAACGAGGTCTCGCGTTCTGCGAGAGACGCGGCGGGGTCGCGCCCTAACATGATTGATGGTTATGCAGACGGAAGGAACATTTAATACGACGCCAAGCGGAGAAACGTCTCCGGGTTTTTCTTCTCTTGTTGGATCGTGTGCAAGTTTTTTAATCAACGTAACCCTATATTCGTTGTAATCTGTTTCAAGTGATCGTTTCTCGCACACATGTTGAGTTGGTGTTGCAGACAGATGTTCCGTGTTGTGTGGGGGTACTCGTCACAGTCTACCCTGACGTCACACCGTACTCTGATGCAACTTGATCCTTGCATACTCCTAATAAATAAATACATAAACAATAAATAATTGCATACATTTAAAAGTTATTGACCACTCAAAATTGACTAGATGCATTCTAGTGCTAAGAAAATACACTATGATGAGGAGGAGTTAAGCTGCCAATTGTTCATTGTTTTCATTATTCTTAAATCATTAATGGCGCTATAAGACGGTTGCTTGGCAGCGAAATCTATATTTTAGTTTGGGTCCTCAATAATTTGACAGTGATAAAACAACGTTAAGTATACAAAACTAACCAGGATCATTTCATATCGGATCAAAAAGTTTCTGCATGTATTACATGCGTAACAGCGATGTGGCCTGCCTGCATAGCCCGCTATCTGTCGTGTGTTTGCCGTACTAGCCACGTGCCGACGTCTAGCGCTACCTGTCGAGTACCTCTGGAAGCGTTGCAAGGGCCCGAGAGACGGACGGAGTGGCCTAATATTTCTATCGCGACTTCATTTGTCACCGTTGCGTTATCGCGTCTCGCGGGGGCGACTGCGACTGCGACCATTAGGCCGAGGATGCCCGACGTGACTGGGTGGTTCACTCGTGGACCTCCGGGGACTGACTGACCGACTCGCCTGTCTGGCTTTATAGGCGACATTTTGGTTTGGTTGATGGTCAGAATTGTTCTCCAACGTTGGTTAGCTGTCACTGTACTGAAAGGCAACTCACTCTTTTTTCAGTCATTCCGTTGCTCATTCGTTATCGTGATCTCGCTCATCTTTCCAATTTTCTGTCTCTCTGGCTCTTAATCTATACGCTCTTAATCAGAAAGTGGACGTGTTATTTTTTGTTTGGGCAAAGACTTTTCTGATAGTTATACATGTCATTAAAGGTAAACGACAAAGCAGGTCCACATCAACCGGTAAAATCTTTTAACATATTTGGAAATGAATTCTAAACAACATAAATTAAATGAATTTCCTAATAAAAAAAAAAAAAAATTGAAACTTTTAAACGTTACATAATATCTTTTGTTATGGATGGGCCACTTTAAAGTTCAATATATATTTTAACGTGCTTCCACTCGGACATTCACAACAATGAAACGTTATGTTAAGACACCTCATGTCTTGTCTAATAAATGTTATGTTTACTGGGTTGAATGTTTAGTGTGTGGACAGAAACGAAACCACGTTCCCGTAATACGCCGGCTATAGTGTTCATTAGATTGCCCAACAACCACTCCTAGCTGTCGTTACACGCACAACAGTTGGTGCTAAGTTCACGCCGGATAGATGGCGCGATTAACATACACGCTATTGTCGGCGTGGATATTACGCGAGGTTCTTTTCGCTTCCACCCGCCGTATATTCAACAGTGTTGACGCAAACAGTGGCCACGTTACAGATGTAAGTGAATAATCAAAACAAAATACTATAGAGAAAGTCGAGCATTAGAATATTACTTTTTATTGCCGCGGTGGTGTTATGGCCGAACAATGGCGTGGTGGGAAAAAAGCAATTATTATTACCGGCGAAATGCGGGCTGAACAGAATAAAAACACAGCGCGTACGGGCCGAGGTCTTACCACAGCTTGCCCAGGGATAAAGGTGTTGGGGGGGGGGGGGGGCTCAACCCTATCTGTACCTGTATTATCACACGAGTTAACGGGCGAGGGTGTTTGCACATCAGAACAAAGAATACTCTATAAACAAGATGTGTTTTCGTATAAGAACTAAGAACTGGTCTAACAAGTTTCAAGCTATGTAATCTTTATTTCAAGTATCATAATCAGAATGATGATCGTACTGGTACAATATTTAAAAACGTATTCGTGCAATTGTAGATCTCACAAAACCATTATGTACATTCTATAGATAAATTTCCTCCATTTTAAAAATTTGTGTATCGTTCTTGAAATGTTACTGAAAACGTCCATTTGCTTCTGGGTAAGGCAGGGACAAAATATTGAATTAATTAATTTGACCAATATCAGCCGTAACGAATACGTGTATTTGAACATTTTCGATCCAATTATTGTGGTTCCCATATACGGATATCATCGTGACATAATCTCTGTCAATGTTGCGTAGCGCTCTCAAGCTATTACTGAAACAAATTACTTCTGCCCTGTTTTACTACCAAGACAATTAACTGCGTCGTTAAGCAACGATATCGTACCATCGATGTTGTTGGGGAACGTCAGTAAAAAGAATCAACTTTATTTCATTCAACTTTGAACCATAACCTCTTTAATTGTGCGCCCTATATAACTGCTAAACAGATAGTGCGAGGCCATTAATCGCAGGGTAACCTCGTCACAGCCAGCTAACGTTAATACGACAGTTTGTGTTTTACGAGCGTAGCCTGTATGATCCACTGTAGTATATTGATGCTTTCTGAACGTTTGTGTTCCAAAGTGGTGAAGTCAATTACGCTCGTATGCGCCATGATAAAGCCATCGTAATGACTGGTCTAAGTAGGTCGATATGCGAGGTATACCTAATGTACTGCCTACACTATGCAGCTAAGTGTCGCGTACTTAAATATGTATTTATCTTTAAGTACATGCTATCGTCTAAGCTAAACTATGGTAAGGTGAAGTGCTAAAACATCACATGGAAGTGGTTGTGGTCATCGCGGTGTTGTGTAACCCAGGAAGCGACCTGCGAGGGTTGTCCAAATAGAACGAGTGTCAACATGGTGGTTGCACGTTGGTTCCGAGGTCATATCAGTCCCCTGGCGGAGGCTCGTCGAACTCTGTAGCCACACATTATCGCAATGCCGAGAGATACAATAGTATTCAAGTGGGAGAATCATGGGGTGTATTACTTCCTTTTTCTCTTTCTGTGGTATTGGTTTCACTGTTTGGTGTTTCGTATGTCTAGTTGTGTTTAGTGTCCTTTGTAAACCAGCCGTATACACACAGTGTTGATACTTGCGACGTGTTAAGTAGAGAGAAATATTTACGACTTGCGTAACGTTAATCCTGGGCCGTGATAGTGTTGATGATTACTATGATAATTGTGTTTGCGGTCTCGTATATTTTGTTGTCTCTCACTTTGGAAAACAAATCGTGTTTTCGGACCACCCTGTCAAAGCTTCGGATATGAGTTTTTTGTTTGAGAACGTAATTTGTTTTTTAAACGCGGCAATATTCATGAGAGAGTTGATATTGTCTGGGTCGCGCCTGAATTACACCGTTAATAAGTTTAGCAGCGGCCGCGTGCGTATTTCACCACCGCAATGGCCGCGTGGATCAAGCACAGCCTTATATAGACCTTGGTGACGTAGTGAGTCAAGGAGTTATGGTGGCGGTGCCGGGTCGGGTGAGACGAGATGACGTCATTAGATACGGTACCACGTTCAAGATGATAGACAAATCCCCATTTGAAAACAAAAATATTCACCCCTAAAAAAGACTCGAGCTATCTCGTGATGAATACTCGGCTGTACGTACTCGACCTGACCGCCAGCGCTAGTTGGAGACGCCACCGCTAGGGGAGTGTCGGTTACACCTCGCTCCACTAGGGGCGCTGGCTGTTCTCAAAGGCCTATACGCATCAGCTGTTACCGTATAGACGCTCTCTCGTTCTGGGCTAGTTAATTAATTAATTAATTAATAATGATTAAATGCCACAAACGTATCTATCTGTTGTGCTCTGTAATTCCGAGCGCAATAATGACATTGTGCTGCTTCTGGATGCCAAGACTGACAGCGAGTTAATAGAATGTTAAGTACTCCCCGTGTAGGGCCTTAACATCTTAAGGTTGCACAGGACGGTCATCTTAACATGCGCTGTTTTGCGTTGGCGTCTGGAAAAATACGTTTGCATAGCGCCTAAGAATGTACAAATAAAGGCAGCCATTCGTGTAAATTTGGAAAAATTAACACACATCAAATTGAATAAAGTAATCACGGGTATAACGCTTTTACGGCATTTTCGTATGTCCAATTATTTAATTAAAACTATTTAATCCAAGGTACACGAATAAACCTTTTTAACGTTTATACTTTAGTAACTACTATACTGAATTGCAGATGTTATGTCAAATTATTCCTGAGAGCGGAAAACTCGTGAGAGATTTGCTAAACAAACATGCCGACTGCCAGGGAGTTTGAAACAATGTTTACCAATTCGTGATAACCGAATCGGAGCTTAACGAAGTATGTGAATAATTACGTTACATATTTTGTACTAATTGCTTCCCGGCACGGAGATAATATTTGTACCGGCGTTCTTAATATATGTACACTCCAAGATATTTAAGATAACTGCTACGAAACTCGTAGCGACCTTAGATTATATTGGGGGTAAGGTGTACACAAAAGAGGTTAATGCTTTTTGCCGTATTCTTCATAAAACTCCTTATAAGTATAGCGTAATATAAAAATGTGTTTAAAAAGTAGTGTTGACCTTGTCAAAAGATCATATTTGAGAAACGCAGTGTTTGCTTGATGTTGGACCCCGTCAACTCAGGGGCAGTGTTGGGCATGACATGTGTGTGTAGAGAGAGGGAGGTGTGTGGATTAGGCCCTCGGGTAAACCGGGCCGGCTCTAGTCTAGACCGGCTAAGTAGAGAATATGGGCGGGCGGGGACTGTAAGCTCACCGCCCGCTAAACCTAGCTGCCCACGAGAGACAATGGAAGGCGGCGGTGTTGGGCATGACATGTGTGTGTAGAGAGAGGGAGGTGTGTGGATTAGGCCCTCGGGTAAACCGGGCCGGCTCTAGTCTAGACCGGCTAAGTAGAGAATATGGGCGGGCGGGGACTGTAAGCTCACCGCCCGCTAAACCTAGCTGCCCACGAGAGACAATGGAAGGCGGCGGTGTTGGGCATGACATGTGTGTGTAGAGAGAGGGAGGTGTGTGGATTAGGCCCTCGGGTAAACCGGGCCGGCTCTAGTCTAGACCGGCTAAGTAGAGAATATGGGCGGGCGGGGACTGTAAGCTCACTGCCCGCTAAACCTAGCTGCCCACGAGAGACAATGGAAGGCGGCGGTGTTGGGCATGACATGTGTGTGTAGAGAGAGGGAGGTGTGTGGATTAGGCCCTCGGGTAAACCGGGCCGGCTCTAGTCTAGACCGGCTAAGTAGAGAATATGGGCGGGCGGGGACTGTAAGCTCACCGCTCGCTAAACCTAGCTGCCCACGAGAGACAATGGAAGGTGGCGGTGTTGGGCATGACATGTGTGTGTAGAGAGAGGGAGGTGTGTGGATTAGGCCCTCGGGTAAACCGGGCCGGCTCTAGTCTAGACCGGCTAAGTAGAGAATATGGGCGGGCGGGGACTGTAAGCTCACCGCCCGCTAAACCTAGCTGCCCACGAGAGACAATGGAAGGCGACGGTGTTGGGCATGACATGTGTGTGTAGAGAGAGGGAGGTGTGTGGATTAGGCCCTCGGGTAAACCGGGCCGGCTCTAGTCTAGACCGGCTAAGTAGAGAATATGGGCGGGCGGGGACTGTAAGCTCACCGCCCGCTAAACCTAGCTGCCCACGAGAGACAATGGAAGGCGGCGGTGTTGGGCATGACATGTGTGTGTAGAGAGAGGGAGGTGTGTGGATTAGGCCCTCGGGTAAACCGGGCCGGCTCTAGTCTAGACCGGCTAAGTAGAGAATATGGGCGGGCGGGGACTGTAAGCTCACCGCCCGCTAAACCTAGCTGCCCACGAGAGACAATGGAAGGCGACGGTGTTGGGCATGACATGTGTGTGTAGAGAGAGGGAGGTGTGTGGATTAGGCCCTCGGGTAAACCGGGCCGGCTCTAGTCTAGACCGGCTAAGTAGAGAATATGGGCGGGCGGGGACTGTAAGCTCACCGCCCGCTAAACCTAGCTGCCCACGAGAGACAATGGAAGGCGACGGTGTTGGGCATGACATGTGTGTGTAGAGAGAGGGAGGTGTGTGGATTAGGCCCTCGGGTAAACCGGGCCGGCTCTAGTCTAGACCGGCTAAGTAGAGAATATGGGCGGGCGGGGACTGTAAGCTCACCGCCCGCTAAACCTAGCTGCCCACGAGAGACAATGGAAGGTGGCAGTGTTGGGCATGACGTGTGTAGAGAGAGGGAGGTGTGTGGATTAGGCCCTCGGGTAAACCGGGCCGGCTCTAGTCTAGACCGGCTAAGTAGAGAATATGGGCGGGCGGGGACTGTAAGCTCACCGCCCGCTAAACCTAGCTGCCCACGAGAGACAATGGAAGGCGGCGGTGTTGGGCATGACATGTGTGTGTAGAGAGAGGGAGGTGTGTGGATTAGGCCCTCGGGTAAACCGGGCCGGCTCTAGTCTAGACCGGCTAAGTAGAGAATATGGGCGGGCGGGGACTGTAAGCTCACCGCCCGCTAAACCTAGCTGCCCACGAGAGACAATGGAAGGTGGCGGTGTTGGGCATGACGTGTGTAGAGAGAGGGAGGTGTGTGGATTAGGCCCTCGGGTAAACCGGGCCGGCTCTAGTCTAGACCGGCTAAGTAGAGAATATGGGCGGGCGGGGACTGTAAGCTCACCGCCCGCTAAACCTAGCTGCCCACGAGAGACAATGGAAGGTGGCGGTGTTGGGCATGACATGTGTGTGTAGAGAGAGGGAGGTGTGTGGATTAGGCCCTCGGGTAAACCGGGCCGGCTCTAGTCTAGACCGGCTAAGTAGAGAATATGGGCGGGCGGGGACTGTAAGCTCACTGCCCGCTAAACCTAGCTGCCCACGAGAGACAATGGAAGGTGGCAGTGTTGGGCATGACATGTGTGTGTAGAGAGAGGGAGGTGTGTGGATTAGGCCCTCGGGTAAACCGGGCCGGCTCTAGTCTAGACCGGCTAAGTAGAGAATATGGGCGGGCGGGGACTGTAAGCTCACCGCCCGCTAAACCTAGCTGCCCACGAGAGACAATGGAAGGTGGCGGTGTTGGGCATGACATGTGTGTGTAGAGAGAGGGAGGTGTGTGGATTAGGCCCTCGGGTAAACCGGGCCGGCTCTAGTCTAGACCGGCTAAGTAGAGAATATGGGCGGGCGGGGACTGTAAGCTCACCGCCCGCTAAACCTAGCTGCCCACGAGAGACAATGGAAGGTGGCGGTGTTGGGCATGACATGTGTGTGTAGAGAGAGGGAGGTGTGTGGATTAGGCCCTCGGGTAAACCGGGCCGGCTCTAGTCTAGACCGGCTAAGTAGAGAATATGGGCGGGCGGGGACTGTAAGCTCACCGCCCGCTAAACCTAGCTGCCCACGAGAGACAATGGAAGGCGGCGGTGTTGGCATGACATGTGTGTGTAGAGAGAGGGAGGTGTGTGGATTAGGCCCTCGGGTAAACCGGGCCGGCTCTAGTCTAGACCGGCTAAGTAGAGAATATGGGCGGGCGGGGACTGTAAGCTCGCCGCCCGCTAAACCTAGCTGCCCACGAGAGACAATGGAAGGCGGCGGTGTTGGGCATGACATGTGTAGAGAGAGGGAGGTGTGTGGATTAGGCCCTCGGGTAAACCGGGCCGGCTCTAGTCTAGACCGGCTAAGTAGAGAATATGGGCGGGCGGGGACTGTAAGCTCGCCGCCCGCTAAACCTAGCTGCCCACGAGAGACAATGGAAGGCGGCGGTGTTGGGCATGACATGCGTGTGTAGAGAGAGGGAGGTGTGTGGATTAGGCCCTCGGGTAAACCGGGCCGGCTCTAGTCTAGACCGGCTAAGTAGAGAATATGGGCGGGCGGGGACTGTAAGCTCACCGCCCGCTAAACCTAGCTGCCCACGAGAGACAATGGAAGGCGGTGGTGGAATAAGTCCTCATTGCACACGTCACAGTATTTGCTGTTTCATTAACTGATGACTGGAATGTACACTGTGACACGTGCATTACTAATGTGTCAATAGGATTACTTTGTGAATCTTGACGATGTGATTTCTCTTCGTAATAAGTTTCCGTATTATACTGCTCTGGTTCTCGACTGTCGAGGGGGGGGGGGGGGGGATGGTTCATTAGGAAAACCCAGATAAATAAGTAAATTTTATTATTGTTATTGTGTGTTGAACGACGTATTTAACAGCGAGGGCATCGTTAAACGCGCTCTAACTTAAGCGCAGGCTTATTTCAAGTCTAGAACTTATAAATAAGAAGCACGTAGGTCCTGGTACATAGGCAACCCCATGGGCTATATGAGTCGCGGTCCCGTGGTACACTCAACTGCTGTAACTACCCTTGTTGTACCCTTGTTGAGGCCAAGCAGATATAGGTAGCACACGGCATCAGCCACGTCGCAGTCAGAGACCCTTTCACTCGATAGCTTTCCTGACTGTCACGTGACCTAGGGTTCGAGTACAGACGTCGTTAAACTCCAAATAATCAAATCAAACCTTTCTTCATTATTTCAATTTCATTTCAACGAAACTCTATTAAAATTCAGTTTGCTTTTAGAGTGTGTATAAAGTGCAAAACGTCAATGGTGACGAATGAAAAAGAATTTCATTTAACCATTGCTTTTAATTGAATATTTGAAAAAATGTATTGTGTTTTAAAAATAATTAAAATGCGATTTAAATGAACAAAAACAGTACCTTGATTTTAATTACAAAACATTCTAGCAAAGGTTCATGGTTTTTTAATTCGTTATTGTTAGTTTAAAACATAGTTGTACGGTTTACTGTATGGCTGTCATTGGGACATCAAGGAGCAATTATTAATGTGGTTGAAATAGTATGAAACTGCAATGTGCAGTATTGTCCACTTGTGTCGGTCTATCCATGCCCTCCCTATACGCACAGAGTACGTACAACACACAAGACGGCCCCCAGACTATCAAGGGGGCCCGCGCTATTCATAGTTCCCACGTGACGTCACAGCGGCCATGATTGCGACACAATTGAGGAGGACCTATCCTAGATCATTGACGAATAATATTCAAATCTACTCAATAAGCATTATATTTTGTAACATTAACAAGTAAATAGAAGTAATGTATAAATTAATGACATATGTATTACCATACATGCATATTTTATTTAAAAAAAAAAAAAAACAGGCTGATTTTTAAAGAACAAAGGATTTCTGTGCTGTACTACAACAGCCGTCAATTGTTTTTCAATGGCAACGTCAAAGTTTGATCACAAATGTGGCCTCAACGCGCAAAGATGTGACGTACGTGCAACCTACGAATTGGGAACCGCTTATACGCCCCCCCCCCCCCCCCCCAGCTCTCAACGGCCGCAGCGGATCAGCCAGACTTTCAGTTAGGCCACCGTAAAAAGTAATGCGCCCCGCACGGAAGACATCAAAGGATTTATACAAATTCGAGGAAATGAATCCGCCGGATTATTGGATTCTTCGAGCGTCCGTTGTAACGGTTCGCTGGCCGCGCATGCGCAGCGCTCTGCCGAGGAACCGGTTCAATCCCGGTAAGCGGCCATTTGCGAGATTGTGTTTCACCCCCATGCAGGTCTGGCGGGCACGAGGAAATTTACATTTTTACTAATTGGTTTCTGGCTTCCATGGGGTAATATCGTATACGGTTATGAGAGGGAACTGTGTTTTATTATTGTAGAATGTCTGCTACGATGTCTGTCTGGCTTTATGTCTCACGCTAAATGAGACGATTCTATTGATGCCCTAGTCAGGATACGACCCTGGAATAGTCTTATCGACCACGGCCTTCTACTATGTTTGCATTGATGTCATCTACCTTCACTACACCGCTCTTACTTAGCCCAATAAGGGATGATCCATGATGTTTTTGTTGTGATAGTTTTAAAGTTAGTACCATAAAACAAATTGTTCTGCAAAAGGTTTGTATGCAGCTTAAATGAAATGCGTAGCGGGTTTTGGAAGGATTGAAAACGGTGCCCAACACTCGCCCCGTCGGCTGTAACGTCATAGCTTTATAGAGCTGTGGTCTCATCTGCGACGGGACTCGAGCCCTGGTCCCGCCTCATCGCGCTGTGTCCTGTGTACGTGGCTCGACTGCCAAGCGCTCCTTTGTGCGGCCTCACTTTCAATAGAGCGTCTTGCAAGTTGGCTGATAATTGTAGAGAGCGCTGCCTAGAGTACCTGAGTTACATTCTGATGTACGCGTGTATTGAAATCTCTGCTGCTCGGCCGCGCCTTCGGGCCCCACAGACAGAGCCGAAGATAGCCGAACAAAAGAGATGCGATTATTACGGAGTTATATATTCAAAGGAAGAATAACATGGCGAACTTGCATTTATTTCTTCCAATATATTTTCTTTTGGTTCTGTCGGTTGTTACTCGGTATTATAATTGAGAAGCTAACTAAATAAATAAATACAGCTGTGAGCCTAGAGCTGTTCTCTTTGTGCGTCAAATCCGCACTGCGAAATGATGGTTCATTGATTTATTCAATATTTTCAACACGAATCAGAAACCACTACTGGGTGATTTGTGATGAAGATGATGAAGTGAGGAAGGGAAACCTGGTACGGGCACGTAGACTACTCCTTTCTAAAAGTAATAGCGGGATCATCGGTGTTACGTACCATCTGAAAGGACGGTGCAACTTTGTCTCCACCTATATAACGTGGACTGCCGAACAGAGACGAGAACGAATCTGTAACGGGAATGTTTTTAACACCTCCAAGTAGTTTTTCAGGTTTTACCAGCGAGTCCTTGCGTAGACTTCTTTTACCGCATGGCCTTGCTAATCTAAGCCAATAACCAAGCAACACTTGACATGTCAGCCTGCCTTGCACGCCGAGTGTGTTGAACACGGCCAACAACAAGCAACATGGAACCCGGCCGGACCCGGCACCTCCACCAAGACACAGACATTCACGTATGAAACATGTTAAGACCAGTATCCAGCCTGTTGTGGTCACTGAACAAGTGCCAGCATGTAGATATCTGTATTACCGATGCTTTTGTCGCAGACGAGTGATTCGTGGCCAACAAGCGAGCCTCAATTCCAATATGTGGTCGCTGGTTGGCCAATACCTGAGTGAGCCATGACGCGAGTAACGGTGAAGTTGCCTCGGGACGACTATATATGCGTAAGCTCTGCTTGATGATCTCTATACTCTGAAGCTCATCGATATCTTATTATCTATAACAGTTCTTCTCGATATGGTTCTTGTAACCCTCTCAGTCTCATCATGTCTGTAAGCCAGCCGGCCTGGTTTACGAGACGTTCCTTGAAGCGTGGCCCAGAGTCAGCAGATATCGGTAAAGTAGTTTCATACAGAGGTTCACTACGTCATTCCATTGGACAAGCGGAGTCGTTCACTCACTTTGCAGCCTTCTTAGGTAGACATAGCGCTGCATCAATCGAGCACTGACTTGAACTACCTGTCAGTAAAACATTTATTAGTACACTAGAGATATAATAGGGTATGGTCGAAGGGTAAAACTACAGAGCCAGGCCGAGGTTGCAATATACTTGTACAACAGATAATCCACACTTTATGATTTTTGGCAATGAAATGAGTGAGCGATAAAACGTATAGGACAGTATGATACAAGTGTGACAGGCTGTCACACTGTCACTACCGCCAAGCCACGTCGATGCAATATGTAGGCCTACACATGTTTTAATTAAGTCATATCGGCCCGACACAGTCATGTTAATCCTGTTTTGTACGCTTCTCGCAGGCAGCGGGACTGGTTGAAGCTGTGTTGTATGTTGTATAGTAAGCTGTGAGCCGGGGACATCTCCGTCATTGTGATGGTGGTACATGAAAACATGGCACTTCTCGTGGTTTTCATATAGGTAATCGTCACCCCTCCCACCTCCACCCCCACCCCTTTCTCCTCCCCTCCCCACCGCGTTAAAGGAGAACACACGAGGCTTCAGCGTAAACAGAAAGATTACTGCCTGTGTGTGTCACGGTTTGGCCTGAAAGCATTACTGCCCCTCCGAACACTCAATATTAGGGGTAAATGAATGTTTCAGGACAAACGACTGACACTACACTCAATCGAAAGTCGAACATTGACTAATAATTATGCACTTTACATTTTCTACAACATGTTTCCGAGAACGCCTGCATATTCATATGTTTAATTCGAAACGTTTATTTATTTTATTTATTTATGTATTTATTTATTTATTTATTTATTTATTTATTTATTTATTTATTTATTTATTTATTTATTTATTTATTTATTTATTTATTTATTTATTTATTTATTTATTTATTTATTTATTTATTTATTTATTTATTTATTTATTTATTTATTTATTTATTTATTTATTTATTTATTTATTTATTTATTTATTTATTTATTTATTTATTTATTTATTTATTTATTTATTTATTTATTTATTTATTTATTTATTTATTTATTTATTTATTTATTTATTTATTTATTTATTTATTTATTTATTTATTTATTTATTTATTTATTTATTTATTTATTTATTTATTTATTTATTTATTTATTTACTTAATGTCTATCGTATCCAGTTAAAAAACTGATTTACAAAGGATGACCTTAAATAAAACTAGGCTATGCAAACAATTAATAATAATGAAATCATAAATAACAATAATAACAAAAACAAAACAAACTACTGTACTATAAAAAAAATCTAGAACAAGAAAAAATAATAATTGAGAAATGAAATAAAATAAAATAAATTGGAAATGCAATAGGCCTATATGAAATAATAAATATAAAGGTATGTATATAAATATATATCGTTAAAAACATGGAACCGCTTGAGACATCTCGAGCACTGTAATGTTGTCTGTTTTGCTGCTTCTGTTGGCTTCTGTGTTGTGTAGGGGATTTACAAACAGTTTTTATATTTCATTAACTATATAACTCGATGGTGGGTAGTGTTGCAAGCTGAACTAAAAGTCACGTGATCTAGATTACTCTCACAAATGAAACACAGCACTCGACGTCAGATGTTCCGGTACAATTAGTAGCCGGGTAGTTGTTCCGCTCTGGGACACAAAACAACATCGACTGTGAACAAACTTTGCGCGCATATATATATATATATATGTATGCGGCGACATCGCGAGCAACGTTCGAAGAAAAGCCACAGCCAACTTAGTTCCCGCGTCCACAGAACCAAAGAGTCAGTTGGCTGTGGTAATTAGCTGCAGCATCGGTCGACGTCAACGCACGTTTTTGTGCTGCTCGGGATTATAGAGTCGACTTCGAAAAGTTTCAACAAACTTGTTGAGATTCACTTCCAAAAGAAGCACACAAAAAGTGTTGTGCTCAGAATTGAAATAGTTCGCGGGTTATAAAGGGCGGTGTTTGTCAAAGACATTGGAATAGTAGTGGTATGTCTTTTGGGTGTTGTTTCGTCATCGTGGCTGTGAACCCCGTCTGAGAGCCAATCAACGCTGTCTGATAGCCAATCAACCTCGTCTGATAGCCAATCAACGCAGATCGTTTTAGTCATTAGTGTCTTAAAGCCAACCACATTTGTCGGTATCGTGATCGTAATCGGGATCGCGATCGCAATCGTACATTTCTTCACGCTAAATCATTACGACATTACAAATGTATTGTGTACAGAGCCATTAGAAACATGTAAGTACTAAGTAGTGTAACTATTTCATCCCGATACCGACCATTGTGATTGAAGCTTTAGGTTCGTTGGTCGGACGTTCTCTGCGCACTCGAATCAATTCAGCCGATCGTTCGACTTCCTATTCGAGATCAGTTTTCTCAACTCTGTTCTTTTGTATTCGAGTAGATTGATCCAGAGTAGCGAGATCATGATTCTCTATTACTCGGTCCGTGTAAGTTAGAGTGAGGTAGGCTACTGTATACGCTTCACGACATAACCTCTCCCAGATTATTGTTGTATTGGTTTCCTCTTGTATCGGTGATGTGCGTAATACTTCAAGACCAACCGTTGTTGTCTCCATGTCGCCGTATCAGGTAGGCCTACACTCTAGAATAATAATGTTTAATAACATACGTTAATTATAAGTTCTCGAGTAGCTTCTGGGGCATAAATTAAACTCCCACCAAACTTCAATCCAAAATAAGTTAAAGCGTTCTTTTGTTTGTCATCGTGCAGAGTAAGGTACTCCAACATTACACTAACGTGTGCCATGTTCGTTGGAAGAAAAGCTCGGATTAATTGCTAATTCCGTTGCCAACAGTTTGGTGAAACAGGCTTGAAGTGAAAGTACATTTCCAAATATCTCTCTGTAGAGTGTTTCTTATAAAACCGCGAGAGAAGAGGTTTTTGTCAGCATTGCGTGTCCAGTAATTGAGCCCCTCCCCCTGATGAGTTACACCGCCTTATAGAGATGTGGTCGTCACGTCCCAGATGGGAGGATTCTTCCTGATAGTCTTCCAGTACCGTCCTGGGTCCTGGATTATCCGACGGACGTGTTCCAATCTCGTCCCTTACTTCATTCAGTCTCGCCGCGATCATGTTTGGCCGGATAAACGATCTATGCTTTTATTGAACTTGGCCGTAAGTTGCTTTCGGTGTTTGTTCTTCTAAGTTTTATTTTCAATTTATTTATGTATTGCATTTCTATATCCTTCCACGGTACAGATGCATTTCACAGGATCAAATGGGGTAGCACTGCGTGTCGTAAGACGTACCAAACTAGCCATATGCATATGACATACGGGTTAAAAACGATATCGCGAAACCACTGAGTTTTAATCATACCTCAATAATGCTGCACCACATCAAAAAAGTGAATCAATTTTGGTCCGTATAAGATAAATATAAAAAAAAAATATGTTCTAATTTACCTGGTTCGTGTTTCAAATTTGCGTTGATATTAAGCCAATTAAAAATATGAACAGTACTAATTATAATATGAGACGATTTTTTTTTGTACAGTATTCAGTTCTTTCGGATCCAAGTTATAGCCCCCGTTTTCTATTTTTGGATTTAGAGCATGTTTCGGCCTCGCGTTGTACAGCCGTGACAGTATAAACGGGCGGGCCGGCGCGATTAGCCACCGGAAGTAACGAAGACGAAGCGAGATCGCGCATCATTGAGACAGCGGCCACGACAATAATAATCTACTCTGTTGGGCCATATACACGAGGCCCGGTCGTTAAACGACCCGTCCGACTTGTTTTAATCGGTCGTGACTGTGGGGGCCATGTTTATAATAGTCAACCCCACCTCCCGCTTACCTTGAGGGTCCTATCAGAGTCTGATTGATAGTTAGCTGTCCGTATTGTCGCGTCCACTCAATCAAACACTGACTGATTGCGCGGCCAGTCTTCAGAGTATAAAACTATGAATACAGTCACAGAACGAGCCACTCGGCCCAGTCATCATCTGTAACAAGTTCACGCATGCGCTCTTCCCGTACGATGTCCTGTCGTCTTTGTGGTTGGTTCTCTCGCCATTCTCACTTTCTATCCATGTTTTCTCAAGTGTTAAGTCGCACTGCGTTGGTTCCTTGCGTCGTCTAGTACGATAGGGAGAGCTTCCCTTGTTTCAATCGGATGACGGGGTTGTCTACCTCAAGTCTCAAGACCATGTGCAACAAAAACTTCGAAAGTGCTCATTTCTAGTGATTATCTTTTTCGGATGGAAGTGAAGAGTGTGTGGTTTGTGACACCCCTGTCTCTCTTAATTTCAAGTGTGCATGGTTGCGACACCCCTGCTCGCATGGAAGTCAAGAGTGTGTGGTTTGCAACACCCCTGTCTCTCTTAATGCCAAGTGTGCGTGGTTGCGACACCCCTGCTCGCATGGAAGTCAAGAGTGTGTGGTTTGCGACACCCCTGTCTCTCTTAATGTCAAGTGTGCGTAGTTGCGACACCCCTGCTCGCATGGAAGTCAAGAGTGTGTGGTTTGCGACACCCCTGTCTCTCTTAATGCCAAGTGTGCGTGGTTGCGACACCCCTGCTCGCATGGAAGGCTAAGGAAGGATATCGCATGATGGAGCTGGATGAGCTTTATTAGCATTAGACAATTTTCCGTGTCATCTCCTCTCTCGTCTTCGCCGGGAATTTGTCTGCCAGGGAGATGTCCCGGCCGCCTCCGCAATTTGTCTCCCCCCCCCCCCCTCCCCCTCCCCCGCCCGCTTACACTTGGATCAACTTCTGGCCCGGCCCGAGTCGAGTTATTACTCCCATTGTACTTTTTAGCGTACAGTAGTGGCCAAAACACGGCGCGCCCTGGGAGCCGTCTTCCGTCTTCTTTAGCCGTTTTCTTTAGTCCGTCTTCCAAAGATGAATGTGCACAGTTCGATACCTGGTTCGGGCGGTTTTTAATTCTGGAGATAAGATGGGGACATCATGTAAAAGTGGCCCACAGCCTAATAGATGCTACAATGTCCGCTGAATGACAGTTTCTGTAACTAAGGATGAAGACAATGAGTACACATATATTTATTTATGTGTTTGTAGGTTGCCGCCATGAACTGTTGGCAACATTGGTTGTGTGTCACTTTGTCTACTGGTGTTGTAAGGTGAGGGAAGAAAGAAGCTGTATCATTCTCTGATTTAATTGTTCCTCCTATATATATCTACCTCACAACAGCAGCGGACATCTCTAATAACCTTCCCCGCAGTCTTGAAATTGCGAGTTCGCAAAAAGTATCGATATTTTTTTCTTCTTCATATAATAACTGGTGATCTGTCTGCGTCGAGTGTTTTTGTACTCTAATCACTACTTACTACTCACTGGTCAAACTGTGGCCTCGTCCATGTTGTTATCTGATTAACCGCAGTGCAGTCAGTCTTGATGTTCGACAACTTCAACTTTAGACCCGTTTCGATAAGGAAGCCACAATTCAAAAGTTAAAACAAAGCGTCGAGCTTTCCAACTACTTAGTGGGAGAATAAATCACAGTTTATATACGAAGCTTTTAAGATTTCCAAGCATTCCTTTTCTGTTCTGAATGTAAGGTGTGGTGTAGTTTATTACTTACATTAGTACGCCTGTACTAGTGAACACTTGCCGCAAGTATTTGTCGTCAGTAGCCTACATTGTACATGATTGCAATGTGAGTAGCTATTACAGACGATGTGTTTGTATTGTCTCTCCATCGAAGTGGTCGGGCTAAGTGCTTGACAACGGACGGTTGGTATAGTGCAAGGTAAATAGCCACAGCACCCCCCCCCCCCCCCCCCCACACACAGCTAAGCCAAGCCCGTACTACCACATTCGAGAAGCATCAAACACAATCGTCGCTAATTATTGTGTATAGAATTGTTTAGTTGAATATTGAGCACGTTTAGTTAAAGCCCAAGATACGATTAACAGTACAGCGTTATCTAGGTCTGATTTTCTCAACATCTCGAAATGTCGGATACAGTGGGTACTCATACTAACATAGCTCGTGTATGCAGCACTTGAGATCGTGGGTTCGAACCCCGTCACCGTCCAGCGTAACCGAACACGTTTATGGTTTTTCCCCTCCGGGTTTGAATGTTATAAGTCTCCATTTATTTCATAGTCTTATTACATGAGTTTATAATACATGCGTTAGTGCGTACGAAACCGCGCACGCGTGTATCGTTCCTACTTGGATGTTGTTTAGAATACTCGGATGTGAATTGAACAGGGTAATTGTGACATGTTCTAGAACTATAGTTGCTTTGAAACAGTGAAATAACGTCTCGTTAAGTGTCAACCCGTCGTTCCGGAGTCTGGCCGCCGTTTTTATACTGTTTTGACATTTTATAACCCATTTTATTTTCATTCAGCGACTTGTAATGAATTTCAAACCGACAGTAATTTTTAATTACAAACAGCTTAACACCTTTTAGATGCGTTATGTTCCCGTTTTTATGACGTCGGTCTTTTTAATCGCCTTATCTGACAGATATTGCGCTTGTCCTGTCGACCGTCGCACACCTGTCCGCGATGCTCGTGCAGTTTATAGAATCATCTCTCGACTTAATTAAGTCTGGGGACAGTGGCGGACTGGCAGGTACGGAACTACGGAAACCCGTACGGGGCCCCCACCCGGGGGGGCCCCCTTGAGGGCCACCACCCAACACCCTGAAAATATCTTACGCTATATAGATAATGAAACAATAGTAAGAAGAGCATATGTAGCTCAAAGGGATATATAGGCCACCTAGAAGTGCTACAAAGATTTCCGATTTCCTCCTCAGGCTCAGAGCTTACTTTTTTATAGGTTAGTTTGAAATAAAAATACGCCAGTGCTGAAAATTTCTTTAATTTAACTTTTAAAGTGGTGTTCACAGTTCAGCATGTTGTTGCACATACTTATCATCGTAAATCGATTTTTAACGTGTTTATATGCGTTTTAAACAAATTATAGGAAACAATATAGTTTGAAATATCCAACTGCCAGTGGTGGGAAAGTTGAAGTTCTTTCATTAATTTAATTTTTTAGTGATGTTCACAGTTCAACATGTTGTTCGACACACCTATCATCATTTATCGATTTGTACACGTGTTTATATGCGTTCTTAACAAATCAATAGGAAACAAGAACCCTAAAGATTTCTGCTCGCTAGCTCGCTACTTGCATGAGGGTGACTCTTGATTGTTTGCGAGTAAACTTTGTTATATCGGAAAGTACTATTTTGCCAGGCTCTGTAAAAATGAAATAAAGGAGTTTTCAAGTTGTATGTCATTACAAAACCACTTTCCATAAAATAGCTGACTGACAAATCGGGCTGATCGCGTGTCTATAAGCGTTCAAAATTTAAAAAAGCGAACTTTGTGGCAAAAATATATCTATCGGCGCCAACTGAAATCCGATCCAGTGCAGCACTAGCCATAAGATTATTTATCAAATGACAGGATCGAACTCCTATAGACCTATATATGACGTAAGGAATTATCAGTGCAATATTGACTTTAGTTTTATTGTTTTTCATGATACGATTTCGCCTCAAAACGTGTTTTAGACCACTAAGCATCATGCAGGGCCGAAAAATTTTTCGCCTACGGCGACATTGCCTCCGGCGGCCGGGTCTTTGCCCCAGACCCCAGCTACATCCCGCTCCCTCGTTGCGAGTTACAAATAACACAATGAGAGTGGACAACTAGTCTAGTAGTAAATATTTGTAGAGGGTTGCATGGGAAACAATATAGTTTGAAATATACAACTGCCAGTGTGAAAGTTTTTTCTTCAAGTTCGTTTTTTTAAAGTGGTGTTCACAGTTCAACATGTCGTTGTTTCACATAACCATCATCATTTATCGATTTTTAAACGTGTTTTTATGCGTTCCAAGCAAAATAATAGGCTGGAAATTTTTCGCCGGGGGCTTCGCCCCAGACCCCTTCAAGCTTCGCCAAGTCCCGGGGCCCCTAAGATCCTTTTCCGTACGGGGCCCTTACCCCCCCAGTCCGCCTCTGTCTGGGGATTACCTTGTCGGAGCAGTGGTGCCACCTTGCGCTGTGCAGTATTGCCAACCCAACAGCCGATCTCGTGATCTATGGCGGCAGCGCTGAAGTTACCTTGTCGGAGCAGTGGTGCCACCTTGCGCTGTGCAGTATTGCCAACCCAACAGCCGATCTCGTGATCTATGGCGGCAGCGCTGAAGTTACCTTGTCGGAGCAGTGGTGCCACCTTGCGCTGTGCAGTATTGCCAACCCAACAGCCGATCTCGTGATCTATGGCGGCAGCGCTGAAGTTACCTTGTCGGAGCAGTGGTGCCACCTTGCGCTGTGCAGTGTTGCCAACCCAACAGCCGATCTCGTGATCTATGGCGGCAGCGCTGAAGTTACCTTGTCGGAGCAGTGGTGCCACCTTGCGCTGTGCAGTGTTGCCAACCCAACAGCCGATCTCGTGATCTATGGCGGCAGCGCTGAAGTTACCTTGTCGGAGCAGTGGTGCCACCTTGCGCTGTGCAGTGTTGCCAACCCAACAGCCGATCTCGTGATCTATGGCGGCAGCGCTGAAGTTACCTTGTCGGAGCAGTGGTGCCACCTTGCGCTGTGCAGTGTTGCCAACCCAACAGCCGATCTCGTGATCTATGGCGGCAGCGCTGAAGTTACCTTGTCGGAGCAGTGGTGCCACCTTGCGCTGTGCAGTGTTGCCAACCCAACAGCCGATCTCGTGATCTATGGCGGCAGCGCTGAAGTTACCTTGTCGGAGCAGTGGTGCCACCTTGCGCTGTGCAGTGTTGCCAACCCAACAGCCGATCTCGTGATCTATGGCGGCAGCGCTGAAGTTACCTTGTCGGAGCAGTGGTGCCACCTTGCGCTGTGCAGTGTTGCCAACCCAACAGCCGATCTCGTGATCTATGGCGGCAGCGCTGAAGTTACCTTGTCGGAGCAGTGGTGCCACCTTGCGCCGTGCAGTATTGCCAACCCAACAGCCGATCTCGTGATCTATGGCGGCAGCGCTCAACTTTCACCGCGAGCAAGCGTAATGATAAACTGTGTGTTTGTTTGTGTTGCACGCGGGGAGAATATAAAAATAAACTTGTTACCATCAAAACGGATGTCGATAAAACTAATACATCAAACCGGTATATAAAAAAGTTTGACGAAGCTTTTATCAACAATGAAAACGCTGATGTCGATTCTGCAGCTGGATTTATTGACTCGGCTCTTCGCGCGCTCGGGGTTTTTATGTCAGATGTGCGGCGGGTCCACTTTATTTAATAAGATTGTTTGCCTCGTCATGCTACCAAATAAGCAGCCTCAGCAGTCTTTACGGCCATCACAGCACCCGTTCTACCGCCGTTTATGCGACCATCACTAGTTTTGTGTAATATGCAAAGCGAATCAACCCTTGACTTCGAACACATATGTTACATGTGTTTAATGTCCCCGCTACCAATAACATGGTTTACGAGGGTTATGTCGGGATATGAGTGAGTGAGAAGGTGACTCTGTAGGATGTGACAACCCATAAAAAAACAGACCCTGGATAGAAGTAACTATTCTAGTTTGTTTTAATGTCAATTTTTTATTTTTAAATTATGGGTTAAAGTTGGCCCGTGTTCAGTGGCGTAGCGGAAGGCCCCGCAAACCCCGCAAGGCGGGGGGGCCCCCGCGAAGCGGGGGCCCCCGATGATATAGATCGTATTTTATGAAAATTTTAAATAAGACAACAAATCAATTAAAATGTATTTTAAATAAAATTACAATTACAATACAATTACAAACGTTCCAGAATTGCAGTTGGAGGATCAAAACGTAAGTTATTTGATTTATCAATACTTAAAATTTATCATAATTGTTGTTGTTGTTGTTGATGATATAATTAATGTTAGTACGGTTTTAGTAGATAAATGTATACATTATTATTACGTCGCGTAGAACTGGTGGATATGGGGTGGGGGGGCTGTTGAAAATAAGATCAAACGTAAATATGTTGCCATGTTTGCTGTGAATTGTAACTCGACATGACGACAAAACAAATTGACGCACATAAACTACATTGTTTCGGTATTACATTCAGCCCACCACTTTTTCCTAAAACGCACCAAATGCACTCTAAAAACCTGCTTTCAAAATTTTTCGTCTGCGGCGCTTTTCATGGGCTCCGCCCCCCATACCCCCCGTGCTTGATCCTACCATGTCCAATGGCCAATGTCGCGGGGGGGCCCCCGACTTCTGCGCTACGCCACTGCCCGTGTTGTTGATTTCTTCATCCATGTACAGTCTTGGCTCTGTCCTGTATATACTCCTGTGGTTGTTATAGCGTCTCCCTTCTCGCATGGTCACATGTTAGTTCTAGTGGATGGTATACAACGATCTTGAATGAATGGATTGTTGGGACATTGAGTCCCATGTGACTGTGGAGGGATAGATTGAAGGGTTGATTGTACACAAAGTAACTGTGACGCTTGCACTGCAAGCCAAGTGGGCTACACCGTATCAAGCAATGTCAGCTATACAACTCTCGGAAGAACGGTCGCTCCACACGGTCTATTTCAACGGAATTTACCGCGGGACTCCCCGCTACCTGCGTGTTGTTGGCCCCGCTGCACGGAATGCACCCACCGTGCGTGGAGTGCACAACGCCGCTGCTAAGACGTCCACCCATCGATTGCGTCGCATGGGATGTTCGCGTGATACAGTATTGAGCTTTGGGTGGGGTCAGACAAGTCAGGTAATCTCGTCAAGTCTGATCGTTCATTAGAGGAGCCGCTATCACAGTGTCAAGGCGCAGAACTAATCACAGAGAGTATAATGTAGCTAACAAGTTAAGCCTGGGCTTGCACGGCTGAGGCCGGTTCACACGACGTGTTGACGTGAGGCCGGTTCACACGATGTGTTGACTTGTTCACTCCCGTGGCGCCAAAACGATACCTCGTCGTATTAAATTTATGTTTTTATACATATGTGAACCCTTTTCTAATACTTAGTTCTATGTAAGTTTCGCCTATTTGTGATGACACGCAGCAGTTAAAGTTCTGTAGTCGCCTGAGATTGTGTCTCGCCAGCGTAAGCCTGTTCTGCTTGACACTCTGATGTCTTATATCGTCTCTCATCGCCTGACACAGCAGAATTGACAGTAAATGTCAACGTAAGTAATATTTGCAGCATTTAAGAGAGTTAGGTGGAAAGAACAGAGAGATAAAAGGGGAGACCGAACAAGGGTGCAAGGCAAAGCCGTGGTTACAAGAGAGCCCGCGCGCCGGTGCTGCTGCATTGCTTCAGCGTGGACACTTATATGATAAGTCCATGGTTTTAGCGCCTGCTAGTCCCCGCGCATCAATCGGGCCGCACTAATAGGCTCGCTGGCTATTGACGCGTTCTGATAAGTCGCGTGTAAGCCCTGCCCGTGGTGCTTGCTGGGTAATGAGACCCCGCAGACAATAGCCCGCGCGATTAGTACGCGAAGACGTCGTCGTTATTGAATTAAACCCTTGCGTGTTGGTCCTATAGACGCTTGCGATCCAGCTTCACTGCTTACTTACACCTTACTCCTTTTCCCCCTCTCTCGCACCCGCACTACGCATTGTGCGTACGTGCGTATATATACTAGTCCCTACGCAACCTCAGATCCGTATCTACCGCCCCTTTCATTCGCACTGGTTCGATGTCAAACAACAGATTCCTGAAGGAAGTCAGTTCCGCTTAGTAGAGTGTACAAGCCTCATAAGTCATTAGTCACGCCCGCAGTGTTTGTAGTATGGTAGTAATCCTTAATGGTCCGGTTTCACGTATAGACGGTTAGACCTAGAGATGAAGACAATTAATCTTGGCTATTCCCTCAGCATGAGCCTGGTTACATAGGGACAACCTAGTCCTCGTCCCCCGAAAAACTCTCAGGGTGTATTTCTTCACTCACTCGACGTTGAGACGCGTATCTATCAGGCTACGACCAATCAGAACGCGCTGCGACAAGTGTGCACGCGTCAATGTCGCGTCATCTTCCCGCCGTGGGGCGCCACGTGGAGCGCTGTTGTCGCGCGGCGCAATCTAGAACCTTTCTTTACAACAACCCCGCGTAGCATATCTCCATTACCAGCTAACAGAGGTGAAACCGACCCTTATAAGGTGTTTCTTAAAAGCTGTCTTATACGATGGTGATCTGTGTGTGGTGACAACATGCCAAGGCGGACTGCTCGTG
The DNA here is from genome assembly GCA_945910005.1 of Isoperla grammatica. NCBI lineage: Eukaryota > Metazoa > Arthropoda > Insecta > Plecoptera > Perlodidae > Isoperla > Isoperla grammatica. The sequence goes on from OX246737.1 coordinate 136,051,319, forward strand.
TAAGTGATCACCTATAACACGTGGCATCCTACTCCAGCCAATAGACGACAGCAATGACGTCACGTGACGATAGAGGGGATGAAATATCACGTCGAGAGAGATTTGTGTAGAAAAGACAACGGTTGGAAGCTGGGAGCTGACGTTGTCACTTCTGCGTCGTGTCTTGCTTGATGGAAATAGCTGGGGCGCATCGTCAGCAAATATTACTAAACCTGTTATTCGAATTAGGGGATGCTTCCGTGACTGGGGATGTAATTCCCCGCGCGGAACAGAGATCGCGCTAGTGTTGCCCACGATGTAACAGAAACCGGTGGCAGCGAGAATATAGCTGATATGCTAGGGAATTTTATAATCAGTGATATTATTATTATTAACTTGCCATCAATTTTGTAAATTAAACTAAATGCCAGGTTGCCAGAATAGGATATTATGCTTCAAGGATACGATGTCTACCAGCCTCTACAATTCAGGTATTAAAATCGTAAAACAGAATTTTTAAATCGGAATGAAACTTTAGAATGATACATGATTGATATCTATAAGTTTATATCGATTTAGGTTATAATCTTTAGTTTTGGTTTAGTGTCAATACATTAGATACCATGTTTTGATTATAAACTTATTGTGATTTTAGTATTTTAGTTAACAATTAAGTTATAAAATGAATGTATGAATTATACCGTTATATAGTCAAAAGCTGTACTCTATAATATTTCAAATAAAAGTATAGAAAAAGAATAATATGTAGCACCTTGGCTGATGTCCCTTGTATTCAGTTATGCAAACGACTCCGTGTTGTATCTGTCTGTTGAGGAATATTAGCCGACGTCACTAATTGATTCAGTTACATAACGAGGGAGAGCGCTGGCCGCGCTAATACTCGCTGTGATGTGATTGGTCTAACTCGTTTATCGTGAAAAGTGATCGACGGGCAAACTCGTCGACACACGTTTACGTCAGAGAAAACATGAAAGCAAACGTCGAACTGTTCACGTATGTGGCTAGCGGCATGTGTGTGCTGTACGTGCTCACGTGAACAGCACTTCTTACATAGGCTACCTCGCATGTCTCTGTGAACCGAACTTCTTGAAGTAGCTTTACCGTACATTGTGCCCATGTGAACCGCACTTTTTACAGTGGCTGGCTACTGCGCATCGTGCCGATGTGAACCGCTCTAAGTCTTGGAGGGAGGCAGTGTTGGCCATTAATCCTAAAAGTGACATTAATTAAATACATTCATGTCCATTTCGACCACCACCTCCGTGCGCCCCCCCCCCCCCCTCCAGGCATCTGCGTCGCGGCCCAAATATTCCGTATGCTTCGAATAATTTACAACCTAATGTTTATAAATCAAACCCTCATTACTAAATTGTCCATTATCTCCCGGCCGGGCATTGCGATGTTGCGTTGGTCCGCGCGCGGTGAAATATCATTTCAATTAACGGACACGTTACGTTAGGAAAAATACTCGGCGAGTATAATTAATAATGACGAAAAGAGCGACTTTAGATGAGTGGTGTAATGTCACCCGCAAAGAGCTCAGAAAGTTGACAGGAAGTCGTGTTGTCGCGTGTGGTAAAGATGTCTTCATCAACGGGTTATTTAGTGAGTTCCTGGTTGTATTTTCTTTTGAAACTTTTAAATACGTAGTCCCAGATGAAGAGGACATTAGAGTAAGCGTGGCGTATATTATTGGCTTCCCTAAACGCGCTCTTATCAAGTTTATTTTAAGTCTAGAACTCACAAATTACTTGTTCTTTATAGTTTGAAATAAGCTAGGCCTAGGCCATAGGTTTATCCAACCAGGACCAACTCGGGCATGGATTCGTGTGGTGTGTTTCGTCTGCAACATTTTGAATCACCCTCTATTGGCCCCGTTGTGGAAATATTTGACATTATCATCTTTGAGACTCTTCTTGCGTTGTCAAGTATTGCACAGCTGTCTCGATTTGTCCGCCCGCGTTTCCGCCTGTTCCTCTGAGGTTGGGGGACTCCCTTCAATTTATTCATTCCCTCGGGCGGTCGCACGCACAGAGGTCAGTAATTAAAATAAGGTCAAAGAATCTTTTATTCTATCTTCCTCCTTCCCTGCAAACTGGGCTTTACAAAGCTTTGCTCGGCAACAATTATCATCGGCCTGAATGATATAGGCCTACACAACCCGTCCGACATGATTATATCAGGCTAATTTGTTTTCCATTCATTTATATTGATGACTTAATATCTTTTTGATAATTTATTACAATTGAGTTTTCCATGAAATCGTAATAACGAAAGTTAAATTATACGAAAACGCGTCACGAGTTCCGGGCATTATTTTCTCAGATACTGGAACAGAACTCATCTTTTCTCTTTTAATCGAGTTTTCATTCGAATGACTTGCCTTGGTTTAGCCATTATAAAGTAATTTGGAGTTCCACGGAGCATGATGCGGCGAGCAGGGGAGCGAGAGAGAGAGAGAGAGAGAGAGAGAGAGAGAGAGAGAGAGAGAGAGAGAGAGAGAGAGAGAGAGAGAGAGAGAGAGAACGTTACGTCACGCCGCCTCGAAGGAATGGGACGGATTAATGGTTTATTTGAAATTTGTGTAGCGCTGCAAGTTCACGGCGAATTAGAATTATTAATCAAGACGTGGTTTAAGAGTTTTCCGGCTGTCATAGCGACTTCTCTTCTCATCGCGAGTGACGCCTTCCTAGCACAATACACAACTTTCAATATAACTACGATCAGAAGGAACGTCATTTTCAAATCTTGAATGCAACTGCAAATTGTAATCTTTGACATTCTTTTGTTTTGAAAGGACCTGTGACGTCAGTGTTTTGTCCACCAATCTGAACAGAAAAACTTTCCTAAAAACACCATTAGTTAATGAAATTATATTGACATTATTGTAAATGTGACGCCTTGGGCATTAAATTATAATTTTAGAAAGAACATTGCCAAAAAGTATTCTTTTTATATTTCTGAGAGCATTTCTCTTTTAAATAATATGCTCGTATGAGTGAACATATGAATAAAACAATAGCATAGTAAATATAGAAACGTGATTATCTAGTGTCGTTGCTTTTAAAGAGAGTAAAGGTAGTAGTGAGGAACTGACAGTTTTCGCTGTGAGCGCGCTCACTCAAAGGAAAGAGCGAAGCACAGACTCCAAGTACCGGGGCGCCGCCCTGGCTCGACTGTACGCCTACACTCAGCCATAGCAACTGATACAAAAACAATCACTCCTCTCTCGTTTCCCATAAAAGGGCAGAGAACACAAACAGGGGATTGTTTCTACCACAAAAAGCTTTCTATATATAGAGAACGTAGCCTTTGTCTCAGGACTAATTGCTCATTTCTGTTTTGATACGGGGCTCGAGGTAACATGTCCGTTGCTTCATTGTGTCCGCTGTCTTTGTGTCTAGACAGGTGGGGGGGGGGGGGGGGGGGGGTCTAGCCTGATAGCAGAGAGCAGCCGGGGACATAGGATGAAGCTGTTTTCAAGATGGCCAGCGAGCGTGACTAGTGCCGTGCTGACGAAACAGCAGTGTTAACTACTTGTCCAGTTACATACATAACCGTTGTCTGTTCGCACTTTGTACGAAGCAGTGCCAAAACCGCTAATCTATTTTTAAAACTGAGTCCTTGAGTCGTGGATATGTCGCATCAATCAACAACATACAACACAGCAATCAGCCATGTTGCTTCGAATCTGTGGTTCCTGCGATGTCCGCTAGGTGGTACCACCTATCCGTGGATGCGCGCACAGTGTTATCAACTATTATTATCAGATGAACATTAGTTGATCGCGTGAGTAAGTGGAAACACATTAAAATGCATCCGTGCACTATATTT